>CM014736.1:29430368-30830374 GCA_004329165.1 Spatholobus suberectus
TAGTTAAAAATTAAAAGCTATTAAGTTAACTTATTAGTTATAATATTAGAAGTGTTTGATAAAACTAATTGTTGAATAAGTTGATAAATGATAAATAACATAAAAGAATATATATTTATACAATTTTTTATTTTATAAGCTAAAATATATTTTTAGGTAATTATAATTTTATGTTTTTTAATTATTTTTTAATTTTTATAATTTTTAAATTAACTCTTATAATTTTTGTTTAAAGATCAAATATTTTCTTAAAAATTTAAAATAAATAGTGTAAATAATGTAATAATTAAAACAAATAATGTGATATTAAAGGAAGAATTTTTATTAAAATAAATACAGTAATATTAAGTTAGGTAATAAATAAGGAATTTTATTAAAGTATTAAGGGTAAAAAAAAAATAGACAAACAATAATAAGCTATAAGTTCTATTTTGTAAGTTCAAGCATTACTTCAAGTAATATATGAAAAAAATGCTATAGTTAGTGAGATAAGTTCTTTACAAAAATTTTCTATTGCGATTAAATAAGTCTATAAAGTGATCAGATAAGTGTATAAAGTAGTCAAAAACACCCTCAAGTTTAGAATTATATAATTAAACTTTACTAAGGAATAAATTAGAAATGTTGCCTAAACATAATTTAATTTTCTGTGAGATTCTTTTGCTTAAGAAAAATAAATAGGATTTGATACTTACATTATGATTTAATTTAATTATAAATGATGTGATTTGAACTTGTATAGGCTTAGAAATTATCTAAGATATTTTGTAGTTATATTGAAAGTTTAGGGTCTCGAATATATGGATTAGTTTATATAATTAGAGACTTGATACAAGGTCACCTGATAATGTTTAAGAGATATCTTGGAACTTAGAATCACTAAAATGGAAGAAAACAAAATGGATTTGTGCATACTTAGTGGATTGGACGCGTGAATGCTATGAAGGCCCAACAAGTTTTTGACCAATACAATAAACCAAGGAGGTAACAAATAACATTCTTAAAAAGAAAAAAAAAAAAGATAATAAATAAGAAATTTTATTTAATAATGCACATTTATTTATATATTTGACGAGATTAATTAATGCACATTGAACCAAAAAAAGTCACGCTAATAATAATAAATAAAAAAAAAAAACTCAAAGCATCTCAGCACTCGAACAAGACAAAACCCTTGAACTTGTGGCCAAATGGCAATTATCCAAAATCTCCTTCATGAACCTTACATTCCATGCCCACAAACATATGAATTATAGAAGGATCCATATTCTGATGGTCATGGCACACCCATGAATGGTTGAAATCCACACAATTGTATGAAAAGAGATAAAAGTACATCCCATATAAGCAAGGGCTACACACACAAACCAAGATCTTTTCCTACATCTCTAGCAGGATTCTCTCTCCAGCAAAATCTCAACCATCAATCACATTTTCTCTCTCCTCTAACTAGTGTTACACTAACCATTCAATGGCTAAGATTTTGCAAGACACTAGCTGGAGAAAAATATGACTAGAGAGGATCCAATTTGCACACACGTCCACATGCACACGTACTCGTATACCCATACTCACAAACATAGCTAAGCACACCCACACCCTCTCACACATGTACTTGTACATGTACATGCACCCACTCACACACTCATACACATTCACCCCACTGGTATACATAATCATTCCATTTTGTGCCAATTCTAATTTTAAACGTTTGAGTATTAGTTGCAGGTGCCCACCCTCATTCTAGTGAAGAGAATGTTACAAGTGAGAGTTTTGATCCCAGGACCCTATGGTTAACATTGATGCTTAGTGCCAACAAATGCTCGGGAAACCAGCATTCTAGCGAAGAGGATCATACCGTAGCTGGAGAGGAGTTAGTCAAAAAAATATTTGAATGAACAGTACCCATGCAAGATTTACCCTGAAATAAATCTTATTTCATCATATTAAGAATGTTCTTCCAAGTAATACACCTAAACCATAAACTATTTAAAACTATAGTGACTTGTATCCTATTTGTGTTGAAGGACATAGAATATTAATATAAATAGTTCTTGTTATTCCATGACATAAAGGGGAATTTTACATTAAATGGAAATTTACTTGATGGCAAAAAATTATAAAATTCTGCACAAATAATCACTGCCTTCAATTACTTATAAATAAGTATTATTTTGCATAGTCTCTTTCTAATAGTCCAAAGCACATAAAGTTTTCACTATTTAAAAAAGAATTGTATTAAATTAAATTTTAGATCATGCCTGTTTGAGATTGTATTGTTTATTTGCAACATTAATTTTAAACAGAACCCAGCATGAAGGTTTTAGAATCCCAATCCCAATTCCTACAATCACAAGAGACGGAAGGCGTGCAATTCTGAGATATAAATGGAAGCTGTCCCAGCAGGTGCAGAAGAGAAGGATATTGAGCTACAGCTTGGACCGCCTGAAGATGATGTAATTTGTAAAGAAGCCACGATGATGAAATAGAACTAAAAAATTTCCAAATAGTTACAGAAAATGATGCCACGCATGTCATATAGTAAATGAACAAGGAACAATGTACCCACAAAAAAATTGAATAAAATTTAGAATAAACTATCAATTTGGTCCTTAAAGTATTATCTTCTTTTCTAAATAGTCCTTAAACTAATAAAATTATATAAGTAGTTCCTCAAAATATTAGAAATCATGCTATATAATTTCTCAAGTATTGAAAATTCTTCACATTAGTCTTTCACCAGGGACTAAATTGATGAATATTCAATACTTTAAAGACCACTTATGTAATTACATTAGTTCAAGGACTATTTAGGAGAAATGGTGATATTTTAAGGACTAAATTGATGGTTTATTCTAAAATTTATCCTAAAAAGACAATGAATCGGGAGAGGCATGGTTGTGTACATGTACCAAATCCCACAAAATGCCAATAGATGTTACTGGACGACGTTTATTGTGAGAAATGTGCTTCTCTTTTGTAGTTCCAATGAATATCTTAATATGTGGCAACCCCATGGTTTGGAAAAAGACACGATGCTTCTCAATTTTGTGGCTTAGGATCTTTTACAGAAAACAATCAAACAAGAGAACAATAGTTCAAGGCTGTGACACCTAGTGTGCCGGCCAAATATTATGCAGCTCAGGTTTTTTTGCTAGAGCTCATGGTATCCACTTCTTTTTCAATCATGCAATGCCTTCCTCTCCACATGCGTGATTTGTCACCCCAAGCCCAAGACTTCACAATCAACCAACTACTGGTGGAAGAGTTCAAACTAAAAAGTCTAGATTCACGAGAATTCATTGGTGTCCATCTTTATTGATAAATTGTATGTCATTGGATACAACACATGCCACCTCCACAAACTAAACTAGAGGCATGCATGCAATGCCAACAAAACTTAGTTCATATTCAAGGATCAGGAGTGTGACATGAGATAAAAGCGAAGTGCAAAAAGCTTCAGGCACCAACTAATGGATTTATTTGAATTATGGCTCTCAGCCTGGGTTTACAGTTACACGCAATTTATGTGTGAAGCAAATAACTCAAGCATGATAAAATTTACACTAACAGACTCCGAAGGGTCCTACAACATATGCTCTTTTACAAGGTTGACAACATTGACACCTGAGGATGGGAAAATTTTCCAGGCTGAAAATTGTCTTACACAGGGACTGGTGTGGCTTCATCAAGAGCAAGGACTCCTGGAAGCTCTTTGCCTTCCAATAACTCCAAACTGGCACCACCACCCGTAGATATGTGGCTCATGACATTAGCAACTCCTACTTTCTCCACAGCTGCTACAGAATCTCCTCCTCCAATAATTGTGGTCACCCCCTTTCCACTGAGGTCAGCCAGTTTCTTTGCAATAGCCTGAAAGAAGGGTACAAAATGCAAATTATTTACAGTGCACAAATTTATTAGCCAAACAGAACAGAATATGCTGTAGTAACTGCAGATGACATTTGAATCATCCTTAATCTGACACATTACTCGTATAAATGAACAAGCATTTACAAGATGTAACAAATCACATTAGGAAGGCTAACTCCTGCATATTTCTGAGAGTATGCATCACTTTAGAGTGGACATTTTTTATATTGACTATGAACATGCTTTAGCACATAATTTTAGCAGAACTCCATATGTGGGTGTTCTTGCATACCTCTGTCCCAACAGCAAACTTGTCAAACTCAAACACTCCCATTGGTCCATTCCATATGATGGTTTTGGTAGTATCCAATGCTTCATTGAATGATTTAACTGAATCTGGACCAATATCCAACCCCATCCAGCCATCAGGGATGGCAGATGCTGGCACAACCTGAAAGGGTAAATGCAGAATTTAAGTTCTTGCTGCAAATGTTTCAGAATGAATAAAGACTCATATTACAAAGGATTGCCTGCCATATCATTAATATTTCAAGTGGTTCAACTGACCATGTCTTCTGACCAATATCCTATCTAAAGGAGCTTAGAAAACAAACCTTGCTGTTTGCATCGGGAGCAAATTTGTCTGCAATCACCACGTCACTTGGTAACAAGAGAGACACCCCCTTTGCCTTGGCTTTTGCAAGTAGTGATGTAGCAAGATCCAACTTATCTTCTTCTACAAGGGATGAACCCACTGAAAGACCTTGTGCCTTGTAAAATGTGAAGATCATCCCTCCACCTAGAAGAAGGATGTCAACTTTTTCCAAAAGTGACTCAATCACTCCAATTTTAGATGAGACCTTGGAACCACCAACAATGGCAGCAAATGGCCTTTTTGGGTTTGATACTGCCCCAACAAGGTAATCAAGTTCCTAAAAAATGAAAGATACATGTAAAAAATAGTTATTGCGATATATATTGATCAAATATACATATAATTTTTTTTAAAAATGAACAATAGCTTTTCCTTGAATTGACATTTGACATGAAATTTTATTTCACACCAAGTGATCAAACTTATTACGATTATTATAAGATGACCCACAATAAAAGTGATAGCAATGAAGTTCAGGAGCTTTATATTGAGATAGTTTGCAGAAATTTTGAGTAAGCTGCTGATAATAATTTAGTAAAAGGGAAGAGATAAACACACCTTTTGCAAAAGAAAACCAGCAACAGATGGCTTCAGGTATTTAGTAACCCCCTCTGTTGATGCATGTGCCCTGTGAGCAGTACCAAATGCATCATTCACATAGAGATCTGCCAGAGAGGCAAGCTTCTTTGCATGCTCAGGATCATTCTTTTCTTCCTCCTTGTAAAACCTCACATTTTCTAGAAGAAGAACACCCCCATCTGGAAGAGCAGCCACCAACTTTTCTACTTCTGGACCAATACTGTCATCAGCCTTGACAACCTGCAAATTATCCATATCCAAACACAAAAAGCCAAGTCAAGAACATTGTAATTAAACACCAAAAATCACAACACTCATAAAATATCTCTCCTCTCTCTCTTCCAACACATTCCTCAATGATCAACACATAAACATACCTGGACGCCAATGAGTTCAGAAAGCCGGGGTACAAGAGGCGCCAAACTGTATTTGAGAGTGACACCCTTCGGTCGCCCCTGGAAATTTCATCAAAAGTTGCAACAATTCAACTCACAAGTTCAAACCATAGTGCTCAGTGCTCACACAAATCTACTCTGCTTTTGCAATGAAAAATTACAGCCTATCATCTACATTGCCAAAACTATACAAAACCGGATTGTTCCAACCATCCAAAATCATGTATTTTGAATTTCACCTATAAAATCTCAGTATCTCAACTAAAATAAGAAATTGGATTGTTCCACAAATAGCAACACCCTTGTTGCCCCTCATCGTTCCTTCAAAATTAAGCACTTTCACAAGCACAGACCACTGAGCAGAAACAAAAACTGAACATAATAATAACAGGATGGGAAAAAAAAAAAGATTTCCTCTTTGAAACACAAAACTCACATACACGCATCCGAAACTGAAGACCCAACCCAAAACCTTAATCTAAGCAAAGTAAATAAATAAAACTTCAAAATTATAAACTAGGAAAAGCCAAATGTACCATTGTAAACAATGATAAATTAAAGAGAAATGTCAGTAATACACTCCTTTGAAATTGGAAACCACAAAATCTGACTAGTCTCACTTCTTATCTAACGAATTCCACAAATGATTTTGTAGTTTTAATAAATTTTAACGAAAAATAAAAAGGGTGTTACTTAGAAGAAGTATGTTGAAAAATGAGTTCCTAGCATTTATCTAAAATAAAAGCACAAAACTTAGATTGGTTCTTTAAGTGCTAGTGTTGTTATTCAATCAGAATTGAAACTTTCAACTCGATAGTCGTAAATCTTTATTATCGGACTATCAAGGTGAAAGTCTAATTCTGTGATTGGATAACAGTCCAAAAGCCACGCACCGTATCTAAGTTTCGTCTAATCCACCAACGTTTAGACACAAGGCGGTGAATGTAGGAGGTGAAAGTACAAAACTTAGATACAATTCTTTAAGTATTTTTGTTGTTGTTATCGGATCAGAATTGAAGTTTCACATCAATAGTCTCTCCTTTCATGTAGCCAAACTACCGGGGTAAAAGTTCAATTCTGATTGGATGACAGCGCAGCAGCGCAAAAACCGAGCACTGCATCAAAGTTTTGTCATAACGAAACAAACTTTAGTCATAAGGAGGCGAATGTAGGAAAGAGGGGGGACAGACCAAGTGGCTAGAGAGTATGACTTTGGCGCCGTTTTGGATGAGGTATTTGATGGTGGGGACGGCGGCGCGGATTCTGGTGTCGTCGGTGATGTTCTGGTTGTCGTCCAAGGGGACGTTGAGGTCGGCTCTCACGAACACCTTCTTCCCTTTCAAGTCCGCAGCGCTCAAGTCCCCCACGCTCTTCTTCGCCATCGACGCCACCCCCCTCGCGCCCTTCCCGCCCCTCACCGCCGCCACCCGCGCCGCCACGCTCGCCGCCAGCAGCGGGTCCGCCGCCGCGAAGCCCAGGCGCCGGGCGAGCGGGCGGACGCGGAGGGAGGAGGAGAGCTGCACGCGCGAGGAGGAGGGCGCGGAGGAGGAGGCCGGGGTGGCGGAGCGGAGTAGAGAGAAAGTGGTGGGGGCTGCGGCTGAGGCCATTGTAGAGAGAGAGAGAGAGAGAGAGAGTGGGGTGAGTGAGAGTGTTGATGTGTATGTGGGAGTTAACGAGGGGAAGAGAGGCGGGGTTTGGAGGTTGTTATTTAGGGAAGAGGTGGATGAAAGGTGTGGACGTGGAGTTCAAAGGGGGAACGATTGGGTGTGGTGAGAGGATTTTGGATTTCTCTTATCGTTCAGGAGAGGTTCAAGATCTTCCTTGCTTTTCACTCATATATTATTCCCCTACCACGCCCATGCTTTCTCCTTCAATAATAAACGGCACATAAATTTGTCTCCCAAAGTATCAGAATAGTCATTTTGGTTCTTTACAGCTAGTGTTATCAAATGATAACTATTTAATGACTAAACTAAAATACACGTTTTGTCTTCATTTTTGGTTTTAGTTTAATGTCTTAAGATTAAAAAATTTCATTTTAATTCCTTGAAACTAAGTTGGTCAATTGTGACAGGTGTAGCATCAAATGAGTATTTGTCACTTCAGTCAAAATTATCAGTGGTGGTAAAAGTTAATGAAATGATCAAATTGGTCTAATAAAGACATTTTAATGGACTAAAGTGAAATTTTTGATCAAATTAAAACTAAAATATAAGATAAAAAATCAAAAGTGTATTTTAACTTTATTTAATATTTGAAATTATAAAAATGAGTTTAATTAGCATACACTATTAATGTAAAAATTTGTACACTATCAATCAATCAAAAATTATTTTTGACATGACATTTAAGGTAGTTATTATAAAATCAACAAAATTAACATACATAATGGTTTGTGATTAAATGATATTGTTAGTACATGTATTGTTAATTATGAGTGTGCTTGGCAAGTCATTGGAGTTTATAAGCTAGTTTAACTAACTTATAAGTTGGCTTGACCAAAATAAGCTTATTTGGTATGCGCACTTATTTTAGTAGTTTCTAGATTATTTTCATAAGTTACTTCTACTAGCTTATAGCTTATAAGCTTGTAGCTTTTTTTTTATATTTTTATCCTCATTAAGTTACTTGAAATCTTTTTTTACCCTTTTTTATTTTAGAAACCCTTTTTGTTTTAGATTGTCATACTTGATGTGAGAAGTATTTTGCAAAAACCAATCTTCAAAAGTAACATTTTTGATAAGAAATCAAAAGTTGTCAAAGAATGAACCACTAGAAAGTCAGCCAACACCAAATGTTATAAATTCAAATTTGAATTTATGCTAGCTATCCTCGAAAGCAAGAAGCTTAAATCAGTTGAATTGGACACCAGAAACTATAGAAAAGACAGAGATGACAATCATAAGAACAATTGTATGAAAGGGACAACTCATACAGTGTTTAACTGAGTTTGAATTTTCTCTAATAACTATAAATGACTACTTTGAAGCCTATAAAAGGACCTTCATTCAAAGGAGCTCATTGCAAGGAAAGAAAGCAGTTAAAAGGGGTAAAGTTTAGAATCTGAGAGAGAGATTAGCTTTTGATAAAAGAGTCCTTCTTAGTCAAAACAATCTAGTCTTTATGTCAACCATAGTGTCCATCTAAAAAGAGTGTGTGTAAGTCTTCTCTCATGTAAACCTTATGCATTAAGTATTGAGAAGGTGAGTAATAAAAGTCTGTCCAAATAGAACCTATGAGCGGAACTCAAAAGATCAGTCAGGGGATTGGTGCTTATGGAGTGAGCTTGTAAGCACAATTAAGTTAGTAGTGTGTGTCAACAGCAAGGTTATTGTAAGTTGAAGCCTGGAGAGCCTTATGAAACCATACTCGGGTTGAGTATACCTTCAAAGGTTAGAATATTGGTCCAAAACCTGTAGAGGTCATAATACTGGCATGGAGAGGTGAAAATACTCAAGTGCAAACCTGAAGAGGCGAGAATACTTGGAGCAGACTTGCAGAGGTGAGAACACTCAGTACAAACCTATAGAGGTGAGAATACTGGTGTTGTGTAACTTGTAGAAGCTTAAGAAGAATGTTAAGACAAAGGACATTCATAATACCATCACTTTGTTTTGATAATAACAAACAGACTAACGTTTAATTATCTAATCACACAATTTTGGTATTTGTTCAACCCTTACAGATGATTCACTACAAGTATTGTTGGACCAAGTGTGGTTTTAGAGTTCTTATAAAATAAACGATCTTTGTCTTGTAGTTCACATCTACTTTCTATAAAAAGAAGACATCAACGTACACTTCACTGAAAAGATGTAACGTTCTGCAAAAAGGAAGGAACTATAGTACACTTGTCAATAGTAAAAAAGCAAATATGTCTACTACAACAAGATTTAGTACGAGAAAGGCAAGATAAGCAGACTATTCTATCTTATCAGTGTGATCGGTTGGTGAAAAGCATTAAATGTAGCATTTAATGCTCCAACGTATACTTCTTCCTTATACGACAATAGACGAAGGATGTCTCTAAAAGCATTCACAATGGACACTTTGAAAGAGCACTATAAATAGAAGTGAAGACCAATATCAAAGACACGAAACTCTTGTCGAAATTTCTGCTCTCATTCTCTATAGTGTTTAAACTCTCTTTGATCCTTAAAAGAATACTTCAGATAAATTATTGTAAAAATTTTGAGCTTTAGTGTATATTCATTTGATAAGACGCTAGCTTAGTGTGACCTTTTTTCTCTTCAACTATTTTCTTATGAAATTGGTGAAAGCCTGAAGAAGCTTTGTATCAAAGAATACTTTGGTGTTTGCTTGGAGAGACAAGTGAAATACTACTTAGGTTGAGCCTGAGAGGCTTGGATAAAAAATTACTTATAACTTTTTCAAGTTATAGTGGGACTTGGTGGTATACCAAGAATTGGACGTAGTCTCTGGGGTGAGATGAACTAATATAAATTTTTGTATTTTGTTGTTTTGCAGCTTCTATTCATTTTCATAAACATCATTTTAAAAAATACCTATCTTCTGTCTTTCAGACGATACATATCTTCAAAAGGTTTTGCAATTTTTTTTATATAACACAATTTAACTCCCATTCTTGTGTTGTTCCCGTGGTTTACAAAGAATATTGTGCAACCTATAAAGGCTTGAGAAGAATATTGAGTGAAAGCTTGTGGAGGCTTAAGGATAAAGAATACCTATTACAGTTGACTGTGTTTCTCTAGTGGAAATCTTACAAGTTGCAAGGACTAGATGTAACACGTGTTTTCTAACATGTGATTTAAAAAGTGATTATAATTAATTATAAGAGAAATTTTAAATTTAGTTTAATTGAGAAAATTTAAATAAAACACTGTATGATTTTATGTGATAATTTTGATTAGGTTCTAATTAAACTAAAAATTTAATTGTGCACTGTTCGTGTAAAATTACATTGTGTAAATGAACAAGTATTCAAAAATTTATCATAAACCAATCCTGATGTGTCATTAACACATTTTTCTAAATAATTAACACCCATTTCAAGGTAAATTAATTTTTAATTTACCAATTTTGGTTAAACCATATCTCCTATTTTTAGTAAATCACTTTAACCAATTTAAATAACAAATTTTGAAAAATAAAATGCAAATTTGGGCATTGCTTTTCTCGGTCACCCAAACTTTCTTTTACCTAATGTTCAACTCATTATATACCTATTGATATACTAAATATAAGACACCCCCTGAATTACACGGTAGCTTTTTTTTAAACTCCCTAAGATACACGTTTATTTTTCTTTCTTTAGACCCATCCCTGATTTAAAAAAAAAAACGTAAAAGAATATCTTTAAACCACTGGAAGGTTTTTTTAGAACAACCAGAGCGGGAAAAAAAAAAAAGCCCATTAGACCCCCTTGAATAATCATATGACCCCCTGAACCATGAAATTGCACGTTAGCATTTTTTAAAAAAAAAAACCCCCGAATGCTTCTTTTTAAACAGCCAAGCGTAAAATAATAATAAGGCTTAATTGCACATTTTGCCACTTATCTTTGATGATTTTACGAATTTTGCCATCCAACTATTTTTATTGCACATTTTGTCACCTAACTTTTAAAATTTACGCATTTTGCCATCTAATTATTTTACTCGCACATTTTGCCACTCAACTTTTAAAATTTGCGCATTTTGCCACCCTTCCTTTAGTTGACTGTTGACTGGCAATCAACAATTAGGATGGCAAAATGCGTAAATTTTGAAAGTTGGGTAGCAAAATATGCAAGTAAAATAATTGAGTGGCAAAATGTGAGAATTTTAAAAGTTAGATGGCAAAATGTACAATAAAAATAGTTAGGTGGCAAAATTTGCAAAATCATTAAAGATGGGTGACAAAATATGCAATTAAGCCTAATAATAATAATAATAATAAATAGACCGTAATACTCACTAAACCAAAAGGAACTCCCCCCATGACCGTAAACCTTGCCTACAAATATCAATGAAGGAGCATTTTTTTTAGAATCCCTCTTACCCTTCTGCTGGAGCAAGCTGAGAGCAAATTGTCCCCCACCATTTTGTGTTCATTTCTTCTTCCATTGGAGCACTCTTGTACACAAATGGGACTACAGGTAAGGAATCTTATGACTCTACTCTTTTCTTCTAATCTTTAATATACTAGCATAAATATAATGAACTAAGTGATTTTATACATGTTGGCCGTTTGTTGGATTTTAAAATGTTTGCTATGGTTGAAATGTTGTTAAGGGGTTGTTTAGCCTTCATTAAGATATTGTTATTTTGGTTTATTTTCTTGTTTTGACTATAAAAATGAGATATCTTGGATTGTGTTAGTTACTGTTTGATAATGAGAAACAAGTGATTCTGTTTTATTTTTTTATGTGAGAAATGATTATTTAAGTAGGAGTAAATTATATTGGCACCTCCTGAGGTTTCGTTGAATTTCACCTAATACCTCTTCTTTTTTTGTCCCTACACTAACCTTCCTAAATTGTTTCAAAAACATTACATTGACACCCCTTATATATTATATTAACTCCCTGATTGTTTGAAAAATATTATACTGTATACCCCTATAAGGGTGGTTGTTATAAACATTAAAAATGAAGGGAGGGTTGTGCAATCTCAAAAAAACTCAGGAGGGCCAGTATAATTTACTCTTTAAATAAATAGAAGTGTGTATGTGTAAATAAATTTATTTGCCATGATTTTGAGACCATGTGCTACACAAAATATTTTGAATGGAGCAAATGATATTAGATATTAAGATAGCAAGTTAATAAGCTAATATTTCTAGAGAAAATAGGTCATGCACTGACAGTGGAAAGTAATTTTACACTGTCATCTAATCACAAATCACCATTTATTGTAAGTTTGTTGACTTTTATAATAAATACTGTAAATGTCATACCAATGATGAATTCTAATGGTTGACAATGTAAAACTTTTTACACTGATAGTGCATGACCATTAAACTCATATTTCTAATAATTAAAAACTCCTATATGGTGATTGGAGACTAATAATAAAAAAAAAAGGTTTATAGGTATAGATGGATTTCAATTAACGTGCAGAGACAGAAAAAAACGAGTGAAATTAATGTAGTTTTAAAAAAAATGGAAATAAATTGGTTTTAGAATAAAAAAAATCTGTGATCCAAAATTTTATTTAATTTTCTTTTACATAATATTTTCAGATTACAATAGTAAAAAAAAATTCTTAGGCTTCTATTTATGATTTTAGTAAGTATAGAGGAAAAATAATTATATCCGACATTATCTTTCTTTTCGAAAATAGAATTAAGAACGAAAAAAAAAGGATTACTTTTCACTCCAATAAACTTTTTTTCTCAATAGAGGATAATCTTTGATGTAGTAAAATATTAAATTTCAGATTTTAATATATTAGGAGGATTTTTATGGAGTTTCCTCAATTCTAATAAGTATAACTCCCTATGTATAAAATGTGAATTGTTTCACATAAAATTCCTTTTTAGTTTCCCTATTATTGACTATATTAATTATTTAGATTTTAGAAAGGATTAATAAAACATAAAAGATTGAAAAGTGAACTCTAAAGCCCACGTTCATAAAAATTTAATAAAACGTGTTATCCATTAATTAACGGATAATGAGAAGTGATTGTGGAAAATAAGGTGTACCCTCTTAGCTATATGTTGAGTTGATGTTTTTCATTGTTGTTAACGATATGAATGTATATGCATAGGTCTTATTTGGATAGTGTTGCGAGTCAGCAAGTAAGTTAGGAGTTGGTGTATAACTCTCAACCTAATGCTGGAAGAAAGAGTGGAATAACTGACGATGTATCTTGAGGATAGGTGGATGGGCGAATCCTAAATTGAGGTCAAGGTCATCACGAACCTTGTGCCATGATAAGCCATTACCCACGTACATCTATCCTGACAAAACCACTACTAACTTCTGCAAGATTAGTTTGTGGACTCTCCCAATAGTTGTGTCTTGAAGGAATTTGTGTGATTCTCGTGGCTCAGGTGCTATGTTAAGGGACGTTTCCATGATGATTGCTCGAATTGTTGAAAAAGTCTCCATGGAGTGGTGTCTACATTAATTTTATGAATGATGTTGTATAATGTTTATATAAGTTTATCTAAAAATGTTGTAATGTTTTATGATATCAATATTTTCTCCTTCTTGAAAATAATTGTTGTGTTAGTTAGAACTCTATATTTATGTTTATCATAAGCTTACCCTTGCGCTGTTTGCAAGTATGGTTCGTGCTTGTGATGATCTCGAACGTCATATTCGTGGGAGCAGATGTTGAGACAACCCAGAGCATCAAGACTGCCGCCAATATCCGAAACCACGTTCACATAGGCCTCTATCGCATTGACTTTCGTGAGACCGTCGTGGGAGACGGTGAGTTTGGAGGATTGATCGCGAGCTTCAGAGTGTCTACTATAGGGGAGAGCTTATGCTTTCCTACGCTTCTAACGAGATTGTTGTGTTTTCTGTGACTCTGTATACATCACTAGAGTTTTGGTTACCCATCCAGGAGATGTGGAGGGAGCCTGCTTCTGCTACCCGACCTCGCATGAAAGCTGAGGAATATCATCGCTTGTTTGCTCAGGGACCTCATCCTCGTCGTAGAGTTGCTAGAGCTGAGGAGCCATATGCTAATGCTCCACCTACTGTTCCTCTTTCTTAGATGTAGTGTTTAGGGATACGACCAGCCTAGGGTGTGTGTGATGTATTTTCCCCCCTCCCTTTTTGTGATGTACTTTTGTTGATGGGTACACTGATGTATATGCACACACATTCTTTTTTGAGACGCCTTGACGATGATGTTGGTTTGTAAGTGCTGTGAGGCACAACTATTTACACTCTCTTTTGGGTGATCGTTTTATGCTTTAAACGTCAGAGTTTTTTGAAAGGAATTAAATGTTGTATGTCTCGCCAAAAAAAATTCACTCTCTTTTTCATAAACAAATTAATCAAGAGTTTTCGTCTAGAATTAAATATTTCGCGTTGCATTAGCTGTCAGTTGACCAAGTAGCGACAGCGGGTCGTTACACTAGATGTAGCCCTTGTTGAAAGGTGAAGCAGTATAAAGTTTTTTGTGTGCTAAATCCCCTCCCCTAGCTTCTCATTTTTATTTGCTTTACATTATGTACTTTCCTACTTAAGAATAATTGATTCATAACTGAACTCAAGTTTTATCAAGTCCAAAGGATATAAAAGTGTTTTTCTTAACTCAAAAGTAGTAATTTTTTTTTTCTTTCAAAAAAATGGTTTTGATCTAAATCTAAAATTGACAAATTGAAAAACTTGTTTTCAAAGATTACCTTCTCAACACTTAATCTATTTTAACAATACATTTAGAGCTAAATGTGTGAAAAGTTTCCTCCTTGATGCTAACCAACTTCTGATTGCCAAGAAGCACCTTAAGCATACAAAGTCAGAAGCTATTTCTACATAGTGTAGAGACGGGCCAAAATTGTCAAAGGTCATTATTCTACCACCCTTCTAGTGACTTTTTGATTCACTTCAATAGTTAATAATACTATTTTAATAATTTTTGTGAAATAATATATAATGTAATATAATTAAATATATACTACATTATAATTAAACAATGATAAAAAATATGTTTAAAAATTTTAAATTTATAAAAATCAAAATTATGTTAAACTATATTTATATTCACTTAGTTAAGTAACACAACTCTAACGTTTCATTTGGTAGGAGTGAAATAGAGAGAAAATAGGGAGGAGGAAGAGAAAACAAAGGAGAGATGATTTTTGGGGCGTGTTTGCAGTAAAATAAGGTGAAAGAGAAATAAAATGGTGTAGGTATATAAAACACATGGAAACACAAGAAGAGGGTTGAATTGTGTTTTAAACACTTTTTGCAAATCTTTTTCAAAGACTGTGTTTTGTCTGATGATAAGACGATGTGTTAAACTATGTTAGAAAAACTTTTTATAACAAAACTTTTATCAAAACATTTTTAGGAAGACAAGGTTAATCAAACTTTGAAACACAATATCAGTTAGCAAAAAAGATAAATGAAAAGAGATAAAAACACAAGAGGTTTTTATACTAGTTCATCTCTACCTTAAGACTATGTCCAGTTCTTAGCACAACACCAAGTTCCACTATAACTTTTCCAAAGTTACAAGTATTTTTTTCACAAGTCTCTTCAGGCTAAACCCAAGTAGTATTTCACTTGCCTCTCAAAGTATTCTTTGCTACAAAGCCTATTCAGGCTTCTACCAAGTTCACTTAAAAAATGGTGAGGGTAATGATGAATAACTATCTTTGTCTTATCAGATGGATGTATGTGTTTAGGTTCAAGTCTTAACATTTAGTGAATTTACAACACTTTATACAAGAATGATTAAGGAAGATCAGAGCAAAAAAACTTAGAGAAAACAAAGTTGAGATGCTAAAGCTTTAGCAATTCAAATCACTGTCTTGTATAAGTCTTAACTAGTATTTACAGAGCTTTCCAAAAAGTATTTGTTGAGAGAACTTTGAGAGCTTTGTCTGTCTATTCTTCCTTTAAGTGAAAAGTGTCCGTTGGGGGCATTAAATGCCTTTTACCAATTAGTCACACTGATGAAATAAAGCAGTCTGCTTATTTTTCTTTTCTCGTATTCTATCTTATTACAATGAATATATTTGCTTTTTTCCTTAGACAAGAACACTGCTGCACTCCTTTTTGGCAAATAGCACGTCTTTTCAGCAAAGAAGGTACGTTGACATGCTTTTTTGAAGCTTTTCAAGGATATTGGCACATTAAGTCATAAAAACATAACAAACTAATACGTATAATACTTAAATAAAGGTTCAGAGCATGTAACCATTCATTTATTAATAAGATGCATTGTTCGTCTATTTTAGTCTTGTGCGCATATATAATTTTCTTTGAAAAGCTTATTAATCTATTTGGCACAATCAAAATAATGAGGGCTTTTATTTGTCCTTTGTCCTAACAATCTTCCGTTTTTGATGATGACAAACAATTATAAGTTTGAAAAGCTTTTTGATGTAGACTCATTAAATATTATGAAAAACATTTGTTGTGTATGAAATCATATTGTTGCGGGTGAAGGCAATCTCAGAGCAAAAAATGATGGTACGAAAGGCGCATATAGTCTATTGATTATTTTTGTAAAAGACTTATAACAGATCAGAGCATATGAATGAGTCTTAATTTAAACATGCATTGCAAGCTTAAACTTATCAAAGTAATCATTAGAGCAAAGTATAGATATTTTAGAGTATAAAATACTTCTAAGATATATTAAAGCACAAACACATGTGTTTAGTCTGTCAGATCAAAGCAAACATTTAAAAGATTTTCACATCAAGATCATGTGTTTTATAACAAAGCTCATTTTTGAAAATGCTTTTCCATTTCAAACAAATCAAACAAAATATTACTGTATCAGAGCAGATAAAAGCATAAGATTGTTCATAAAAAGAAATCTAAACATATGCTCCCCCTAAGATTGTACTTCTCCCTTTTGTCTTCTCCTCCTTTTGGCATCAGCAAAAAAGGTTAAAGATTTGGACATGAAGAATTTGAATCTGATGAAGAAGAGCTAACATGTACAAAAGGGATAGCCCTTTTTGCGAAAGTGTATAAGGTTTCTTCAACATGTTTCCTTTTTTGACTTTCATGTTAAAGTTGAGCTTTTAAGCATTGAACAGTTTGTTTTAGCTCCTAGATTTCTCGCCTAACGTCCACTTCAGATTCAGCTTCCTTGAGGCCTTCATCATCTATTTGTTCTTCTATAGTGTATGATCTGTTCAAATAAACAACAAGAGGACCACAAAACCAAAAAAATCCAAAGGGAAGGGAGACAGTGAAGGTTGTTCCATCATCAGACCAAAAGACATAAGTTTTTTGCATCAAAAGGAATAATTGATTGATGAAAAATGGTTCTGAGTTTGTTGGGGTAGTGAAATTTAAGTTTAGTGGCCAAAAGGTGGAATGGTTGCATGATGGTTTTCCTCAGGAGTAAGTCCATATTAATGTTCCAATGCCTCTAAGTGTTGTTAACATTTTAGACGATCAGAGGACAACAGAATAAATTTGGACCTAATTTCTTGAAGTTGGCTTCTGGAGAAAGCCCTTCGTCTTTTATAGATTAGTTTGTTGGGATCTTTGTAGATCTTTTTCTCTTTCTTTTTGCAGACTAACCTATTTCTACATTCATGTTTCTTCTGGCAATAAAGTCTAAAGGTGGTCCATGGTTTGACTATAAACCTTACTTGCCCACCAATCATATTTGGTATTCCTACATCGCAATCAATGCACTTCTTTTCCTTGATAGCCCTTTGAAGGATGATCTTTATCTTCTCCTTCTTGTAGTTTGTTAAGACCCTGTCTAACTCCTAGTCATCATCACTAAGACACTATTTCTTGAAGTCAGGACCGTCCTCCAAATGAATGCTAAGAAGGTAGCATTAAACCTTCCCAGGACAATATGGCCAAATCCACTTTGGATACTTGTTCTTCTTACATAAGACCATATATTCAGATCGATTGCACTTTAAAAGATATGGGTAGGTGTGGCAATATACAATCTTTCGTTTCCATACTTGATACCCTGTAAGAAACTTGGTTCTTAAACCTTAAGTTGCTTCTTGTAGAACACAAAGATAACACAAAAAGGGGGGTTGAATTGTGTTATAGCAAATTTTTGCAAAATCTTTTTAAAGACATATCGTCTGAAGGATTATTCAAAAGATTTTAAAACGATATATAGAGAAAGACGAATGCTGAAAGAAAAATAGAAAAGCACATAAGATTTATACTAGTTTTTTCTCACCCTAGAGACTATGTCCAGTTCTTGGCAACAATCAAGTCTCACTAACTTAAAACAAGTTACAAGTATTCTTTCAACCAACCCTCTTCAGGCTCAACCCAAGTAGTCTTTAACTTGCCTCTCCAAGCAAAAACCCAAGTATTCTTTAAATCAAAGCCTCTTCAGGCTTCTACTGATTTCTTGAAGAAAAAGGTTGAATGTGAGTTATCTCATTGAGTTTAATGTCCTAACAGACAAATATACAATGAAGCATAAATAAAACTTTTCGCAAGCAGTGTATATGATTATTACAATATCAGAGCTTCTTCGATAAATAGAGATTTTAATAAGCTAGCCAACAACTCTTGAGACTGAGGTCTCTTCTTTTATTTATAGGCTTCTCCAAAAAGTATCTGTTGTGAGTGCTTGCAGGAGACAACCTTCGTTTATTGAAAAGAGTCATTGAAGCATTAAATGCAGCATTTAATGCCTTTCACCAACTTGTCACTTTGATAAGATAAAGCAGTCTGTTTATCTTTACCATTCTTGTACTAAATCTTGTAGCAGTGGACATACTTGCTTTTCCGTTTTGACATCTGCACGCATATTCCTTCTTTTATGCATAAAGTTAGCTTCCTTGAGAGTAGGTACGTATACTTCATTTGTTTCGAAATAGTTTATGCTTTTATAACAAACCAGTGTGCAGATCATTTGAACATTCGTCTGAAAGCCATTAGTTACTAAATCTTTTAAAAGAAAGATAAAGAAGTTATAAGCTCAAGTTATCAGACGATAGTGAATACGCAGATTACGAGTGACCAGACGATGCTTGAAAAACTCTTTTTAACTATTTGTTATTATCAAAATATTTGAGGGTTATAAATTCTTCCTTTGTCTTAACACTTCTTGAACTTGCTATCCTTCTTTCTAAAAGAATGTTCGAATCTTGCTTTCTTCTTGAGCATCTTTTTGAACTTTTTGGTCACCAAAGAGATCTCATCATTTGAAGATTTGTTGGAGCTTTCGTCTGAACTTTCAAAGTCATTAGATTGAACTTTGAGAGCTTTTCCTTTAGTCTTAGCTTCAAGTTTCTCTTTTATCTTTTGACTTGTCTCTCCAATTTTGAGTGTTATGATGTCATTACTTTTAATCTTGTCCTTCTTGAACAGATGGACTTAATGAACTCTTAGTGCTCCAAGCACCTCATCTAGAGTTAGGGTCTGTAGGTCCCTTGCTTCAACAATGGTTGTGGCCTTTGGTTCCAACACCTTGGGAAGGTTGTCCAATTGTTTTGTGCTTTTGTAAACTCAAGACCAAGACTTTGAAGATCATTCATGATTATTTGAAATTTCCTAAACATTTCATCAATAGTTTGGATATCCTTCATAATGAACATCTTGTAGTGCCTTTGCAAGGTTGCAACTCTTCTTAGCTGAACATCTTTAGTTCCTTTATGTGTTATGCATATAGCATGCCACATCTCTTTTGTTTTTTTGTAATTGCAAAACTTGTTATATTCAGATTTAGATAAAGCACAAGTAATAATATACCTTGCTTTAGCATTGAGCTAGAGCATGTTGAAGTCATCTTGATTATATTCACTTTTAGGCTTTGTGATTATAAGATCTCCATGAGTAATGATCCTTCATATATTGTAGTGAGTGGACTTAATATACATCTCCATCCTATCTCTCCAATAGGCATAGTCATCCCCGTTGAATGTTAGAGGCCTTGATAATAAGGCTCTTTTGGGAATGAACTGTCATTCTAGATTTGCCATGTAGATCTTTGTCCTTTATCACTTGTTAGGTGCTCAACCTTGGAGGTTGAGCTCTTATACCAAACTATAAAACCTAGAGAAACACAAGAAGGGGGTTGAATTATGTTTTAAACGCTTTCCCAAATCTTTTTGAAAGATTGCGTTTCATCTGATGATAAGACGATATGTTAAACTATGTTAGAAAAATTTTTTATAACAAAACTTTTGTCAAAATATTTTTAGGAAGACAAGGTTAAATAAACTTTGAAATACAAAATTAGTTAGTAAATAAGATAAATGGAAAGAGATAAAAATTTATACTGGTTTGTCTCTACCCTAAGACTACATCTAGTTTTTGGCACACCACCAAATTCCATTAAAACTTTTCTAAAGTTACAAATATTCTTTCCACAAGCCTCTTTAGGCTCAATCAAGTAATATTTCACTTGCCTCTCCAAGCAATTAACTAATTATTTTATTGCAAAGCCTATTTAGGCTTTTACCAAGTTCACTTAAAAAATGGTAATTATAGACGAATGTATGTGTTTAGGTTCAAGTCTTAACACTCAGTGAATTTACAACACTTTATACAAGAATGCTTAAGGAAGATTAGAACAAAAAAGCTTAGAGAAAACAAAATTGAGGTGCTAAAACTTCAGCAATTCAAATCACTATCTTGTATAAGTCTTCACTAGTATTTACAGAGCTCTCCAAAAAGTATTTGTTGAGAGAACTTTGAGAGCTTTGTCTATCTATTCTTCCTTTGAGTGAAAAGTGTTCGTTGGGGGCATTAAATGCCTTTTACCAATAAGTCACATTGATGAAATAAAGTAGTCTGCTTGTTTTTGTTTTCTTGTACAATATCTTATTGTAGTGAACATATTTGCTTTTTTGCTTAGACAAGTACATTGCTGTACTCCTTTTTGGCAAATAGTACGTCTTTTCAGCAAAGAAGGTACGTTGACATGCTTTTTTGAAGCTTTTCAAGGATATTGGCACGTTAAGTCATAAAAACATGACAGACTAATACGTATAAATTCTTATTTGCATATATAATTTTCTTTGAAAAGCTTATTAATATGTTTAGCATAATCAAAATAATTGAGGGCTATTATTCGTTTTTTGTCCTAATAGGGTCCTACACCTTTTTACTCCTTTTTTTTTCACAAAAATGGGCCAAAATAAACATTAGAACGACTTCTCACCAAAAAATAATCAATTATGAGGTGATAAAAATCGATTGTTTGACCACTTGTCCGCTTCACATATATTTCATTTGATAATCAATTATCTACATATGACAGTCAATTGTTTTCATATGACAATCAATTTTTCTATTTCTATTTTTTCTTTTTCTCTTTTTTCTTTCTTTTCTATTTTTTAAACCAAATACTTCTATTTTTATTATATTTTTTTATCTATCTCCATTCATTGTATTTCTCTTTTCTTTATTTTTATCTACTTTATTTCTTATTTATTTATTTTTTTATCAAATAATTTATTTTCTTTCTACTAAATACACCGTACAAGTATTTCTTTTTTCTCCTAACTTTGATAGTACCATATCTTCTCGCTTCAAAAATAGTACCAAATCAACGATAATTTGGAAAAAGAATTTATAAAATCGATCTGCTTTATCTTTTCCTATTTTCTTTTTTAATAAAAAGCAAGATAGTTGAATAAAAAGCAAGAGAGTTGTACAAAAAAAGGCAAGATAGTTCACACAGTACGAATCCCAAACTAAAATTAAAAACTAAAAAAATCTCTTTATTTTTCGCAGTCAATTACACACGCGGCTCCCATTTTTTTCGTTGTTTCATGGCCGTTCCCAACGTTTACCCCAACCTCCAAATTTCCCCTCACTTTCTCACCTCCCCTCCATTTTCCCTCGGATTTTCCCGCACTTTCCCTGCCGCGACTCGAACACGCAGAGCCTTCCGCGAATGGCGGGACTACGAGGAGGCTGTGAAGCGGAAGGACCTCGCCGGAGCCCTGAGGTTCCTGAAGTCCCTCGAAACGGAGCGCCCGGTGGAGCCGCTCGTCGACGGCGTTTCTCCGGTGACCGAGTCGACTCGGCTCCGGTTTGGCGAGTTGGAACGGTTCGGGCCGCAGAGGGATTGGGAGGTTCTGGACACGTGTTTGAATGCTGATGACATGAAGCTTGTCGCTAACGCTTACAGGTTCCTCGGAGAGAGGGGTTTCTTGCCCAATTTCGGTAAATGCAGAAACATTGGTGAGTTTTCATCATCGTCTCCTTCTTCTTCTTAATAATAATAACAACAACAACAACAACAATAATTAGTAAGAAAATAGGTTATGCATTGACAATGTAAAACAGTTTTACATTATCGTTCAATTACAACCTATCATATATGATAAGTTTGTTGACTTTTATAATAATTATCTTAAAAGTCATATTAACGGTTATTTTTAATTGATTAATAGTGTGAAACTGTTTTACATTGACAGTGTATGACCATTAAACTCATAATAAATTTAGTTATAATATATTGACCATGCATTGTGGAGTGCTTTGTGATTGAAAATTATTTACTTTTGTAATAATTGTTTTCACAATAATATTTAAAATGATTTTTAATTAGTGGATGAAGTAATTAGTTATGTTGATAGTTTATTAAAATTAAACTAATAATAGTAGTAGTAGTAATAATAATAATAGTAGTAGTTCCCTTAAGGTTTAACAATATTATGCTCGATATCTTTGCCTTTTTTGACATTACCCTGATGTCATTCATATAACACCCTAAGAAATTTGGAGAGGTCTGCGTTAATAGGAAGGCTACATGATATCATATAAATTAAGGAAAATCTGAGTAAGATTAAGAAAAAATAGGGTATCGAGGGTAATATTGCTAAATTTTAAGGGGTACGAGTGTAATTTGTCTTAATAAAAATATTTTTTTTTATCATTTTTGTTTAAAATAGACAGGCACATAGTTTAAGCCATTTTTTTGGTACCCTTTGGTATTGAAAGGACGCAATACTTTAGCTTTGTTAACATTGGATCATAATTTCAATCACATGATTTTTGTTAGTTAAAGTAGTTATAAAAACAATTACGAGTTATTACCTAACAGCTTAAGTTTTAACTAAGGAGAGTTCATTCCAAGTATTATATCAGGGCCTCTGTGATCAAGTAGCTTCCTTGCTGCCTCCTTATTGAATTTCAGCACAAGGTGCAGTTGTGTGTTAGATAGACCAATCATAAGATATCAGCTAACAGCCTAACATGATATCAGAGCCTCTATGATCAAGTAGTTTTCTTGCTTCCCCCGTATTGAGTTTCAGCACAAAGTAGAGTGGCATGTTAGATATAAACAATCATGAGCCTTTGTTTAACTCCTTAGACCTTGAGCTTTTAGGGGAGTTGATCCTTGACAATATTAAGTGAAATTTTTAAAGTGCAAGACATAGTCTTGTTTTGGTTACATGTGTGCACCTATTAGTGCTATTGTTGCATTTCTTACTCCTACTGCTATTGTTGCCGCCATGGACTGTCCGATTTCAATTTTTCATTTAAAGTATTATTATTTAAGGGGGGATGGTGGCTCATAGAGGCAAGCCAAAGTTCTGCCATAAAAATATGGCAGATGACTTTGTGGACTTTGTCAGAAACATCGCAGCTACATATATGAAGAACAATAAACTAGAAACATATACCATTCTCCAAAAGTCTCATAATTCACAAACTTAGGGATAATATTATAAGTTCACTAGAAACTAGACAGTAGAAAGTAGAAACTATTTCAATTCACCATGGACACCACATGTATTGTGTCCGACATAAGCCACCACACTAAAAACGCCACACCATTCTCCTTTCATGGTGTTTTGTACAGATTCTGCCATTCCATAGTGCCATGGCTGCTATTTGATAACACTGGTTTAAAGTACTATATGTGTGAATTTTCCTTCGGAAGTTGTGCTTTATTTGTTTTTGGAGTTGGTTTTGTGGTTCTATCTGTAAATCAAAGCAATCATTTCTGGCTAAATGTGCTTCTAATTTTAACAAATTGTTACTTTTTGGTAATTTGGTATGGACTTTTTTTTGTCTATTATTTGTTTTCTATAATGATCATTCTGATGAAACTTTTTCATGCACTAACTGGTATTTTTTTTCCTTTATCTTTTCTCCCCCTTTTTCTGATGTCCATCTTGTATAGTTTTGGAGGGACCGAGGAAGGTGACACCACATGTCTTGAGCTCCTCAACTGGTTTGGACGGTGCGAATATGAATTTCTGATACAATATTTCCCCCCTAGCTGTAAATTGCTAAAAGTGCCAGTTTCAGTCATGTTATATTGGAATTAATATCATTTCATACAATTCTATGTTGCTGAAAAATGGTTGTACTATATAATTCTCCCTTCTTCTATGCAGTGACTAAACTTGCTCCCAAGAAGTGGGGTCTTTCAGATGGTTCAAGCATTGTTTTGGTTGCTTTTCTTGGCGGGGTGTCCTTTCTTATATCACAAGGAATTGACCTCAGGCCCAACCTTGCAGTGATATTGGGTCTAGCCACTGTAGATGCTATATTTCTGGGTGGTACCTGTTTGGCTCAAATCTCAAGTTACTGGCCACCATATAGGCGTCGAATTCTTGTTCATGAAGCAGGACATCTACTAATTGGTAAATACTGTTGTTTTTTATTGTTAAATGGATTTTAAATGTCACTTATTGGGGATATACATTTTGGATCATGTTTGATTGCTCATCACTGTGTGCTTCCATATATTACATCTTACAAGGTCCATCCTAATGAAATTTCAGCTTACTTGATGGGTTGCCCAATTCGGGGGGTGATTTTAGACCCAATAGTTGCAATGCAAATGGGCATTCAAGGACAGGTATTCTTTCATTTTTTTTTTATTCATGATATGACACTTTATTGGTTCAGATGGTTCCTATTGGTAGTCTCCTAATATATTATTTCTATTTGACTATTTGATCATTCTTATGCATTTGTTATTCTGAGTGAGATACTTGGTGTTATTATTGAGTCATTATCTCTGTTCTCCCTACACCCGCTGCCCCCTTTTCTATCTCTAGACCCCCCCTTTTTTTCTCTTCCTTCTCTATCATACTGCTCTGTTCATCCTTCGTCAGTTTGATGAGAAAAACCTCAGCTACCTTCATTGTACTTTGAGATATAATAAAACACCAAGTAAAACACTTTACATGATGCAAAAAATTTACTTTTGGGCAAAGTCTGTTGTTTACTGGTCTATTAATAGCCTTCTTTTTAATGCTACAAGATATAACACTGGTGGTAATGATACTTATTCTCACAAAAAAATGTTACGCTCTTCTCTCTTTGATCTTGTTCCAAGAATGGATCTTTGATCTGAAGTTCTAAGGTGCAACTGTGGTTTTGAGAAAATCTACCCTCTCTTGCCTACTATACTCTCTTTTATATAGAATTAATCTTTCTTTCTCTTTTCTTGCTCTACTGTCTGTAATGGGGGTTGTGGTTGCTACTTACATCTTTACATAGGGCGGTTATTAATGCACCACATTAACTCATGACAATATAGGTCTAAATTGGGGGTCTTTTTCTTAGAGCTCACTTAGGTGAAGGCCATTGAACTGGACCAGCCCAATCCTCCCCAGAGGGAGAATAATACTATTGCGAGTTCTTTCATCATGGCACAATATTTTGAAGATTTTCCTATAAAATTTGTTTCTGGTGTCCACTTTCCTATATTGACCACTGCATCTGTACATAAAATGAAGGCTAAATAGTAAGGGAATTTAACTATAGAGAGAGAATAAATGAGGAAGACAGTTTCTTTTTCCTTTTAATCCTTCACTGCAGAGTGCAATTGTTTGTGTGCTGAATATGACTGAATATTTTCATTAATTAATTTATTAATACCAATATTTATATATCTTCTGTAGATTCTTGAAAATTGACTGAAAGACTGATTATTTCATATACAAGTTCAGTGATCAAGCTGCAGTGTCATCAATAATGGATTATTTGTATTTGTTTACACTTGTATACTTACAAGTCTAGATTTTATTTCCTGTTCTTCTAATTTAGTCTTTATTTGCACAGTTGATTTCTTATTACTTGCAGTAAATAAGAAATCCTTAATTTTTAAGTTTTTTCTAAGTATTTAACATCATTTTACTTGCAGTTAATCCTTATTTTTTAGGCAGGGACTCAGTTTTGGGATGAGAAAGTTGCCAATGACCTTGCTGAAGGCCGACTTGATGGTACAGCTTTTGACAGGTGTGTATAACGTTATAGTTATAGTGATACATGAGAAGGGGATTGTGAGAATGAATTTTCTGAATAGCTTGAGTGAGTTACTCAGCTGATCTATAATTTATTTACACTGGCAAATTTTGTGTTTACAAGTATGATTCTAGTTCCTAAGTACATGCATGGAATATTCTGGGTACAATAATAGCTATGCACATGAATCTGAAAATTAATTGCTACAAATTCTAGTAGGCATTTAACTACTAATTCCAACACTCCCCCTCAAGCTAGAACATATAAGTCAAATGTTTCAATCTTGGAACAAATATATTGAATTCTTGGTCTTAGAGATTTTGTGAAGATGTTGCTAGTGGATCATTAGAACTAACAGATTCAGTATTGATTTCTTTAGAGAGAACTTTCTCCTGAACAGAATAACAATTAATTGCAATATGTTTATTTCTTTCATGGGACACTGGATTGGAAGCTATGTGAAGAGCAACTTGATTATCACAATATAATATCATTTGCTGAGTATCTCCAAACTTCAATTCTTGAAGTTGTTTAATCCAAATGAGTATTTTACTTTAGATCTTGGAACGTTTTGCTTTTTACTCTTTCAGGAGAAAATATTTCCTCCAATAAAGACACAATACCTTGAGGTGGGTTGTCTATTAATAGGTGATTCTGCTCAATTTGCATCACAAAAACCAATTATTTGAGTGTTTCCTTTGTCCTCATAGAGTAGATCTAGTCTTTGTACCTTTTTAATGTACCATGGAATTCAGATCACTGCATCCCAATGATCATTATGAGATTGCATGAATTGATTTACCACTACAATTGCAAAGGAAATATTTGGTCTCGTAATAGTGAGGTAGATGACTTTCCCAACCAATCTCGATATCTTTTTGGACTTGAATAAGGCTCCACCTGTCCTGACTAGGTAGCAGTTTTTGATTTGATTGTGGTTCTCCCAAGGTTCTTATCAATTGGTATTAGAGCCTTCCACCATGTCTCTCAATTGCACATGAGTGGTGGCGGCACGGGTGGTGACGTTGACATTGCAGTGCTCACTTGAGACTAGTCAAAGCGCTAGTGCATAGCCAGCCAGTGTGGGTGCTGCGGTTTGGTGTGGTGATTGGTGGGATGTTGTCAGAAGTTTGAGACTCTAGTGTGGAGTTTATAAGGCTTTGGGCTCTCCAACTACAACAACTAGCTTTTTGTGGTGTGTTTCTCCCAAGGTTTTTATCATATTATTACTAGATTGAGAGATGCAACTTGTGGAGTCATGAGCAGCAGTAGTATTTGACTGCTGCAGAGAATTGCATTTCAGTTTTGGAGAATTTACAAATTTTCCGAGGAATGCATGAAGAGAATAATAGGTTTTTGGGTGTGATCCATTCTTTTGCAATATGTGCATTGAGGACGACCACTCCTCCCGCCTCGTCCTCCATGATTTCCTTGTACTCTGCATCCTCCATGAGTGGATATCATGGCAGAAGTCTCAATAGGATTAGCTGAATTACGTTTTGGTGGAGGGACGAAGCAGTTGAGTAACTAAGCCCTCCATTGAAGGAACCTCTTGGCCGGTTAAGACTTGATCACAAATATGATCAAAATCTGAATGCAATTCTCTAAGAACCAACACCATGTATAGATTATCAAGCTTGGCCTTTATACCTTCTAAAAACAATTTTAACTCTTCAATTACAGATTGGGCTCGAGTCTTGAGACATAAGAAATCATGTCATGATTAGATTGTTTAAATGTAGCAAACTTTGTGCTGAATGATATAGCCTATGAATGTTGTTGGCAAAAACACTTTGAGCTTTCTTCGAAAAGGTATGACTGGTTTTGAAGGCTCTAAAATTCATCGAGATCTCAACAGATTGCCACAATAAGGCACAAAGCTGATAATCAAGTCTTTTCCATTCATTGCAATTTTCTTCAAGAATGTCATCAAGAGGTTTTTCCAGATGTTCATAGTATCCTTGACCTAGAAACAAAAGCTCAACAGATGTAGACCAAGCAAAATAGTTCTTTCCATTCAACTTCTTTGAGGTAATTGTTGGAGTTCTAGAAATAGGCAACTATGTACCATCAATGAGGAGCTCATTGCCGATTTAGAGCCTGCTACCATTTTGATGTTTTATGCAATAGCTATGTACAAAACAACAGAGAACAAGGGAGAGGAAATAGAGACCCAGCCAAAGAGCAGTGGATCAAGATTCACATCACCTATATAGGATTGGGAGGACTTGATGACCAGTTCTGGACAAGCGATGTGGGAGAACAGAAGTCCCACATTAGGCCCTATTTTGGACAAGGCAGAATTGACAAATCCCACATTAATTTGACCAGTTCTGGACAAGTTCCACATTAGGTCAAAAAATTGACCAACTTTTATAATTCCAATTTTGCCCTTGTCTCCATCACCTTGGAAACAACACCTGCCTTCATCCTCATCTCTGACTCCAGCATAATATCAGCCACCATATGAGCACCAAGGTCTGGCAGTTCTGGGGGTGGGAGCTTGGCCAGTATTGCAAGATCCCAAGCTCCATCACAGCTAATGACCCACTGGCTCCCATGGCGGAGTCCAAGTTAGTTGGCTTCAATGGTGGTGGTGGGTCAACTGAATTGTCCACTAATAAGTTCTCTTTGCTACTTTGCTACCCCCATGTCCCACCCATAGAGCAAACTTCCCTTTTTGGTTCTGGTTTGCAGAAGTTTGCTTCTTCTCCAAAGTGGTTTTTGTTTTCCACCTTCAAATGTTCATTTTGCATGTGTCTTCAGGTTCTTGATTCAGAATGTTGAGTGATTGTTGTTTTCTTGCTTCTCCACTCTCGGTTTCACCCTCCTCATCATGTTTTTTTTGTTCTTCTAGATCTTGCTTCTCTACTTGCTGTTTTTGTTGGTTTTCTCCCTCTTGGGATGTTTCCTTTTTCAAGATATCTGGTTCCCCCCCCCCCTCTCCAATACTTGTTTTTGTTCTGTACCAATTTCTGATTTTCTCGTTTCTTGCCCTTGGTCTGTTGGTTCTGTTCTCTCCAAACCGTCATCTTTTATTATTTTTTCTTGCTGCCTTTTGTCATTAGGTTTTGCCCTTTGCTCCATTGGTTCTTGGCTCTCCTCTTGAACCCAGATATCTTAATCAAATTTTGGTTGGAACTGCTTAAGCCCAGCCTTCGCAAAGGTCGACCATGTTGTGTTCTAATGGCTCTCCTTCCAGGAAACTTGAGACTCTTAATGCAAACGCATCAACCCATTATGGTTTCATCTCTTCAGGTACGGTTGTCATTGATCAGCCACCAATAGGCCTCCCTTCCATCAAATCTTGAAATCATTTTCACGAACAGTTCCCCCACAGGTCCAAGATCGGAGCTTTGATACCAGTTGATAGAAATTGGCTCAAAATTATAGAAAGAAAACTTCTATTAACAAAAAAGAGTACAAATGATTCTTAGGATTTTCGAGAGGCCTGGACTCTCCAACAACAATATAAATTCTCTCTCAAATCACAAGATAAAATCCCTCTTCCTATTTATCTACATCATAACCCACTTGACTCACTAAGTAACTAACTACTTGACTAACTAATCCCTAACTAACCTATCATAACTAACTGCTAATAGAGGTTATCTAACAGAGTTAGTCAACTGATCTAGTCTTTATATACACTTTGGCAATGACTACAATTTGGTGTTTACAAGGATGATTCTAGTTCCTTAGCACATGCATGATATATTCTAGGTACAAGAATAGCTATGTGCATGAATTTGAAAATTAATTGGTAATAGGAATTTAACTACCAATTCCAATAGGCATTTAACTACCAATTCCAACAGAGATATATGTTGAATCAAGCACTGATAGAAGAGTTATTTGTATGATTGAATGGTGCACTGATTAGGGTGGATTTACTTTGTGATAGATGTTTAGACTTTAGAGGAAATTGGTCAAAAAAGTTGAGTTCAATTTTGCCTGACACTTTAGTAGTTACAGTTGTCTTTGCCCTCGAATTTAGAAAGCACGCTTTCCAATTGATCCTTGCTTTCAAAGCTTGATATCTCCTTTAGCCAAAGTAAAAGGAGGGGTCTACGTAATTGTAGAAGTGAAGTTAAATGATTTTTTTACTATAGCTTCTTCAGTTATCAATTCAAGACTCCTGTTTCAATTTTGGTCTGTTGAAAATCAGAATAAAATATTCTGAATTTATTGTAGTCTATAGGCATGTAATCATTGATTTAGAGGAAACTAAATATTCTCTATTTATGTATCATTAATGTAATAAGCCTATATAAACTCGTTTCCGTTGTGTATTCAAACACACGGTTTCAGTCAAATATGTTTCTGTTTTCTCCTTCTCAACATGGTATCTAGAGCCTAACAGAGGCATCTCAAGGACCGTGCTTGCCTGGTAGACCCACTGTCCCCGGAGACAATTTTTTGGAGAACTGTGTACGTCGCCGGTTCGTCCTCTATTCCAGTGACACCTTCCAATTTTTCCGGCGTCTTCTTCGGTCACTGACGCAGGCTGCCGCCCCTGTTCTGGCGACTTTTCCGACAGTCGACCACTTTGTCTGGATCGCCGTCCGCCGATCTCCATAGATCTGTTGACGGCGCTAGCATCCGACGATCCACTCGCGTTCACGTGCCCTTCTTCTTGGTGCCAAACAGCTCTTCTCGCCGGCGTGTGGCGGCTCCTTTCCGGCCTCGACTCCGGCGCCGACGTCGCCCCACCTAGCTGACCTCACCCTCCGAGTTTTGTCTCCATTCAATCAGTTTTGGGCCGCTCCCTGTTCTCTACCCGCGAGTCCGGTACTGTTCATTTGTTGGCTATTTTGACGATTTTTACCAATCACCATGGCGTCTTCTGGCTCCTCCATTCCACCTAAAGCAGAAACTACTTAGCTTGCTGATCAACCCCGGGCTACCCCGGTGACTTATGAGGATTTTGTCAAGTGGTTTAAGACTCGCTAGACCTGTGGCACCTCTGCTTCTGTTGCACAAACCAGTAATTCTATTGCTTGCATCTTCACATTTCCTTCCCTGAGTCCTTGGGTGCTTGACTCTGGTGCGTCTGACCATATTTCTGGTAATCGCTCCCTTTTCTCTTCTTTGTCTACATTTGGTTATTTACCCACGATTACATTTGCCAAAGGTTTTCAAACAAAGTCCAGTGGTATTGGCATCGTACATCCCCTACCCTCCCTAATTGTCGAATCTATGTTATATGTCCCTGATTGTCGTTTTAACCTACTTTCTGTTCATCGTCTTACCTAATCCCATAACTGTCATTACCTTTACTAAAAATTCTATTACCTTGCAGGGCTAGACTTCAGGACGGATGATTGGTGTCGGATGTGAGTCTTATGGCCTCTATTATCTCTCTACGCCTCCGCAAGCATGCTCAACCACTATCTCTTCAGCGACCATCCACGCTCAGCTGGGACATCCTGGTTTGCCAAAGCTTCAGAAGATGGTACCCAGTCTCTCTAAAGTTTCTAGTCTGCATTGTGAGTCTTGTCAATTAGGAAAACACACTCGTGTTACATTCCATGATAGAGTCAATAAACGGGCTATGTCCCTATTCGCCTTAGTCCATTTTGATATTTGGGGCCCTTCTCGTATTGTTACCCCCTTTGGTTTTAGGTATTGTCACCTTTATTGATGATTTTTCCCGTTGTACCTAGTTATGTCTAATGAAAACCAGATTCGAACTCTTTTCCCTTTTTGAGAAGTTTTATCATGAGATCAAAACCCAATTTGGTATTCCTATACGCTCTATTCGTGGTGATAATGCTTGTGAATATTTGTCTCATTAGTTTCAACACTTTATGGCATCCAAGGGCATTCTCTATCAAACATCCTGTGTCCACACTCAACAAAATGGAGTGGCTGAACGCAAAAACAGACATTTTATTGAAACTACTCAGACTCTTCTCCTCCACGGTCATGTTCCTCCACGCTTCTGGGGTGATGCTGTACTCACAGCTTTCTATCTCATCAATCGCATGCCATCCTCTGTCCTGAATGACTAGGTTTCCCATTTGATCCTTTTTCCTCACTCACCCCTTCATGAGCTTCTTCCTCGGATCTTCGGCTCTACCTGTTTTGTTCATAACCTAACTCCAGGTCTCGACAAACTCTCCGCCAAGGCCATCAAATGTGTCTTCATGGGTTACCATCGCTTGTAGAACGGATATTGCTGCTACTCTCTTACCCTTCAAAGGTATTTTTTTTCCGTCGATGTCTCCTTTTTTGAGTCTATCTCTTATTTTGAGTCTACTTCCTCCCCTCCTAAAATGTGTCTGTCTGCTTCTCCTGATACCTTTACTCGTGTCCCCCTTCCGTCTGTCTCTTTAGATGCCCCTGTGGTGGATCACGATGTTCCAGCAGAGCCTCCAGCCGTGTGACCTCTTCAGACATATCACTGTCACCAATGACCTATTGCCATTCCTCCGCCTGCACCTACACCAGCATCCACAGATATAATAAAGGCCCTGTCAAACCCTTTCCCGATGCCATCTTCTCTACTGGATCTAGGCTTGCCCCCTGTCACTAATTGGCCCATTGCTTTACGAAAAGGTATTCGTTCTACTTGCAATCTGTCTCCTCATTATGTTAACCTTAGTTATCATCGTCTTTCTCCTTTGCATTATACCTGTCTCTCTTCTTTGTCTTCTGTGTCTATTCCTCACTCTCCAGGTGAAGCCTTATCTCACCCTGACTGGCGGCAAGCAATGATTGACGAGATGTGTGCTCTTCAGAGCAGTGGTACCTAGGATTTGGTTCCTCTTCCCACTAGTAAGTCCGCTGTTGGGTGTCGTTGGCTATACACTCTTAAGGTTGGCCCTGACGAAACCATTGATCGTTTCAAGGCTCGTCTGGTGGCTAAAGGATACACACAGGTGTATGGGCAAGACTACATTGATACTTTCTCTCCGATAGCCAAAATGGCATCTGTTTGCCTCTTATTCTCTATGGCTGCCATTGGCCCCTCTTCTAACTTGATATCAAAAATGCCTTCTTGCATGGCGATCTTGATGAAGAAGTCTACATGGAGCAATCTCCCGGGTTTGTTGCGCAGGGGAAGTCCTCTACTATGGTGTGCCGGCTTCGTAGATCCCTATATGGACTTAAGCAGTCCCACCGAGCGTGGTTTGACCGCTTTTGTACTGTTGTACAGCAATTTGGTTTGACTCGCAGTGAAGCCGACCACTCTGTCTTTTATCGTCATTCACCTCAGGGATGCATATATCTTATTGTTTATGTGGACGACATCGTCATTACGGGCAATGATCAGTGTGGCATTCTCCGTTTGAAACAGTACCTCTCCCAACAATTCCAGACTAAAGACCTTGGTAAGCTTCGGTATTTCCTAGGTATCGAAGTCGCTCAATCCAAGGATGGTTTGGTGATTTCTTAAAGGAAATATGCTCTTGATATCCTAGAAGAAACTGGCCTATTAAATGCCAAGCCAATAGACACTCCTATGAATCCTAATGCCAGACTGCTACCAAATCAGGGGGAGCCCTTATCAGATCTTGGAAGATATAGGAGATTGGTTGGAAAGCTGAACTATCTCATAGTCACTTGTCCAAATATTGCCTTTGCTGTCAGCATGGTAAGCCAGTTCTTAAACTCTCCTTGTCAAGATCATTGAGATGCAGTAATTCGAATACTCAAATACAGTAAAAGTGCTCCTGGTAAAGGCCTCATTTATGAAGATAGGGGACACACTCAGATAGTTGGGTACTCAAATGCCGATTGGGCTAGTTCACCCAATGATAGGCAATCCACCTCTGGGTATTGTGTGTTGGTTGGAGGAAACTTGATATCCTGGAAAAGTAAGAAGCAAAATGTTGTAGCAAGATCTAGTGTTGAAGCAGAATACAGGGCTATAGCTTTAGTAACTAGTGAACTCATATGGTTGAAGTAACTTCTCAGGGAACTCATGTTTGAAGAGTCCACGAAAATGACGTTGATTTGTAACAATCAAGCGGCTTTGCATATTGCATCCAATCCTGTTTTCCACAAACGAACCAAACATATTGAGGTTGATTGTCATTTTATCAGAGAGAAGATCGAGTCAGGGGACATTACCACGAGCTTCATCAACTCTAGTGACCAGCTAGCAGATATCTTCACCAAGTCTTTAAGGGGACCAAGAGTTGACTATATATGTACCAAGCTGGGTGCATATGATTTATATGCTCTAGCTTGAAGGGGAGTGTTGAAAATCAGAATAAAATATTCTAAATTTATTGTAGTTTATAGGCATGTAATCATTGATTTAGAAGAAACTAAATATTCTCTATATATGTATCATTAATGTAATAAGCCTATATAAACTCGTTTCCGTTGTGTATTCAAACACACGATTTCAGTCAAATATGTCTCTGTTTTCTCCTTTTCAACAGTTAGTATCTTTGTAGTCACTTACAAACTTGCCTTTTGGGCCAACTAGCTGTGTTGATGGAGACACTAAACAGAAACAACTTATTGCTGAAAGTTTTGGACTGAGTCCCCTTCCCCCCTTGCCCATTGTTTTATTATTCTTTTTTTCAAGTTTATTCGTTTTTCGAGCCTTTCAAGTGATATTGATGCTTTCTGTAACCAATGCTTTAGGTACTGCATGGTACTTTTTGCTGGCATTGCAGCTGAAGCTCTTGTTTATGGTGAGGCAGAGGGTGGAGAAAATGATGAAAATCTATTCAGAGGCATCTGTCTTCTTCTTGAGCCTCCTTTGTCTACAGCTGAGGTCTTTTCACAACTGATGCATCTGGTTTGATGGTTTCTATTTTATCTGTGATGCTAAAATTTAAACCTTGACTTTCTTGCATTGAGCAGATGTCCAATCACGCAAGATGGTCAGTTTTGCAATCTTATAATTTGCTCAAGTGGCATAGAGCTGCGCACCGAGCTGCTGTTAAAGCATTGGAAAGCGGTGGCAGTCTGAGTGTTGTAATTAGGACTATCGAGGAGATTCTGCATTCTAAAACATGAGACTCAGAAGCTTATATAAAGGAAACATTTTCTTTTATCAAGTTGCTTACAGGTTAGCACTTCTTTTTGTTTTTGTATAAAGGAATTATGAGTGTGTATGCTCACTTTTTTTTTTTGTTTTTTAAATCTTTCAAGCAATTTGTTGTGTTCATTTTCTCTGGTGCAGGGTTCTCGCTATGGATCTGAAATGAAGCTGCTTTTACTTGTCTGTATGTACTATAGCATATTTTGCAGACGGACCACATCTTTGTCTACCGTGTTAGACAGCAATCAAAGGAAAATTTCTGTTTCAACAATTGACCGTTTTGTTCCGAGGCTGGTCCCAACTTGCACTCGGCATGGTTAAATAAGTGATACCAGTAGTGACGAAGTCATCGAGAGAATGGTAGCTTATCTTCAGAGTAATTCTGAGCGGTACATAAGGTTTTGTGTAATTTTCATCCGCGTTATTACCCGTGATAAATCAATCACGAGTCTTAGAAAATGGTTTGTAAATAAATATTATATAAGATATTTCTAGAAATGAACCATTTTTGGATAACTCGGGTCCGTTTGGAGTGGTTTTTAGCTGTGAATTTTGAAAATTTCAAAAACTACAACTAGTTTTTAGTTTTTAAAAATTAGTTTTAGTTTTTTTTCAAATTTTTGGTTTCAAACTAAACTTATTTTGAAATTTTTTTAATTTTGTTAAAATTAGTTTAAGGGTATGTTTGTGTGGTGGCAGCAAAGGTGGCGATAGTGGTGGTGGTGCTAATGATCGTGGTGGTGATGATGGTGATAGCAGCAGCGGCAACGGTGGTAGTGGTGGTGACGGGAAAAGTCATTGTCAAATGTAGTGATGTGTATTGTTTTAAAAATTAAAAACTAGATTTACAAAAAAAATTTCTTGGTTTTGAAAATAAATGTAAAAGTGTTTTAAAATTGAGTTAACCATTTTAGATTTATTTTAGCTAAATGCGTTTTGTTTTGAAAATTGAATTTAAAAACTAAAAATCAACAACTCACAATCACTCTAAACCCTCAGTTTTTTATTTTTTAATTTTTCTTCCCTGTTCCTTAACGGGAAACCGTGGTCCCAACCTAGCATTAATTGCCGCCTTGTTGAAAATATAGTCACTGGTTCCCACCTATGCTCAGTCGTTTGAAATAAAGCCACGGGCTATCACTTTTTGAAAAATATCGTACGTAAAGTACCCATAATAAATCGGTATTTGACTAGTATGATAACACGTTGAAAAATAATAGTGAGGTTAAACGCCAACATCCATTGTTTTCTTTCATTTTTCGTCACACACAAAATTGGTGTAAGCTGTTGGGCATAATATAATACATTTACGCACTAGGTATTAAAATGTCGAGTTGAGGTTGTTTTCAATTTTTGATAGATTTAAGGTCTCTATCTATAAATAAATATCCATAATGTAAAAATCAATTTAATATGCCTGATAAGTTGGTTTTGGATTTAAGGCTAAACCAAGTTTCTCTAGTTAATTTTAGTTTTCCTTGTAATTGAGAGCCAGCGGGATAATATATGAATCCCGCCATCCCAAAACCTCACCCCATCTCCACGTCCCGTGGCCCCAACAAAAAAATAACAGTAGCACATTAATTGCCCCTTACCTTATTCCTCCCCCTCCCCCCCCCCCCACCTTTTTTTTTGGGCCGGTGTTAAGTAAAACCCTTTTTTAATTTTACATCTAAAAGGTCTCCGTCAATACGTAGTTGACTATCAATATTAAAGATCATAAAACACGTTCTACCATAAATAAGGAGAACATGAAGTGCAGGATAGAAGGCAATACCCGCACAACTAAGGTCCAATATAGCTAAATGACAAGTTGGGAGAGCTGAATCCCACGTGAAACTGTGGCAAAAGTTACAGAAAAGCTCTGTTAATTACTTCTTTCAGAGGAGACATGTAGCACACAGGAATGCAAAAATCTTACTCAAACATGAAAATGCATTGCACGACACTGACATGCATGATCTGAGTATAACAAAAAGCAATGTGAACACCACTTTTTACCCTGTGCTTCCCGAAGCCTCGATGCCAGTTACTTGCTTTCGACGAATCTTTGTGCAAGAGAGGACAGCCAACTACAGAAATGCATGCAATGCATTGAAGCAACATTAAGAGTACAGCAGAGAAAAGCATAGAAGCAATTTCCTCAACTGGGGGTACTACCTTCACATCCAAGAACCTGATAAGAAAATCAACAGTGGCTATCCTCAGAGAAGAAATGAACCTCTTAGATAACAAGGCATTGGCACTAGTGTTGTTCATCTTGCATCTTCTCTTAGCAGTTCTGCTGTTCCCTCTTTACATGCAACCAGAGCCCCCTGAGGTAGCTCTATGTTTAGGTGTCATCCCTTGCTTTGTCTTGGTTTATGCCACCATCGCTTGGCGAGCCGGTACGTTCATGCAAAAGGGCTACTTGTCACCATTTGAGAGTGAACTCACTGAAGAAAAACTATGTTGATTAGCATTTTGACAGTCTGAGAAAACTGCCAACTTTTAGCTGCATGTTTTTTGCATTGTTCTATCTGCATGCAGATGAATTTTTGTTCCACTAGATAGTTGCAGATAGATGAGATATGATATCGTACAGAAAACTTTGTAGATAGTCAAAATTGTGTTTTTGTGTTCTGTAGTACTTATCACTTTGCAGTGAGCAATTTACTTGTGCTTCTTCAACGCTGATCCCTTTTGTTTTGGGCATATTGAGCATGCATGTGAAGGTTACAATTTCCATTTGCCACAAACTTCTTAGTAAAGAAATACGGCTTTGCTAGTTAGGAGTTACTTACCACATGGGGCATGTTTGCTTCACTCGCATCTAAACAGCTATTAATGGGAGAACTGAGTGATGTGACGCAGATAGAAACACTTTGAAGAACTTGCCAGTAGCGTTGTCTCAATTAAAAAAAAAAGGGGCGTGGATTGGGGGAAATTCTTAGGTACTCTAAGAGTGAAACTCTCAACAATTGAGATTTGGTTTTAATTATATAATTTTAATTTAATTATATATTACTATAGTTCCAGAACTTCACCGAGTCATATGCTGAATTTCTTTCCTCTGGATGCTGCTTAAGGGAGTGTTCATACCTTCTCTTTAGAGATATATACACTTTATAGGGATCTATCGTGTTGTTATCTTGTGACAAATGTAAAGATGAGAAAAAAAAAACAAATAAAGTATATCTGTTCTTTTCCTACTGTCTATTACATAACTCCCTTTGTGATATTGTATCTGAAGAGTGTTCACGAGCTTTGGGATTAGGTGATGTCAATTTTGATATTGGTTATATGATTTGATGCTTGAATGCTTCTGTGAATTGAGTCTTTGGCTGCTAGCCTGTTTGAAATCCTCATTCAGATGAAAAGTTGTTACTGTTGTCATTTGGTTATTCAAAAGAGACTGATACTTAGGTTGATTTCTTTTCCTGGGTAAGGGAAGAGGGTAATCAGATTAAATTTACAAAGGATAATACCAAATTGTGAAGTCTATAAGCAACTATCTGCTGTAAATTTCTATACATGGCACATGGTTTTCGAGTGACTACAGTTACACTGTTACAGTATCTGGGTGGGTCTGTTGGTTTTGGTCCTTTTGGAGTCTTGGATTGAAGTTCTGATTCTTCTGAAGGATGGCATTACAAAACTTTGTTGTACGTTGCATACTTCATTCTTTTAGTCCCACATCAGTTAATTATCACATATGAGTAAACTTTATATAGTATTGTAGCACAAACCTGGTTGGCCAAGTTTGAAAGATTCAAAAACATTCAAACTCCGAAGCTACTAAGCTTGGCCTTTTATATTCAATTCACCCTAGGTTTTAGTGTACCCCACATTAACAACAGACATAATTTTTTTTTTGGTCCATGAGAACTGACAAGATTAAATTATAAGTTCTTGTCATGCAAACAAAACTCAGCCTAAAATCTGGCCACTTTATTTCAAATTGATAACTAACATAACTTGATTAAACCATAATTTTTTGTTTTAAAAAAATAAACAAAACCCATACCAGAATCTGACTAGATTCAACAGATTCCAAATCAAACAATCAGAAAACCAAAAATTCATAAACTTGGTCATTTTGCTTGCTATGATAGTTTAAGACATAAGGGTTATTCATTTTACAAAACATTCAGTTAAATCCAATTTAATAATTTTACACTTTAGCCCATGTTGAGAATTGGCATAACTTGATTAGATTGTAAGCTTTCACAGAGAGACAAGAAAAGGATAACTAACATACCTTCATTAAGTTATAAGTTTTTGTGCTAAAAAAAAAAAAAACTCATACCAGAATCTGACTAGATTCAACAGGTTCCAAATCAAACAATCAAAAAACCAAAAATTCTTAAACCTAGTCATTTTGCTTGCTATGATAGTTTAAGACATGAGGGTTATTCATTTTACAAAAGATTCAGTTCAATCCAATTTAATATTTTTACACTTTATCCCATGTTGAGAATTGGCATAACTTGATCAGATTGTAAGCTTTCACAAGAGAGACAAGAAAAGGAAAACTCATACCAACATCTATAAGCAATATTTATAGTTGTTAGAAAGCGTTCAGCCAAGTTCAGATCAATAGACTAGGCTCAGATGCGAAGAAAAACGAAAAGAGGCAATTGATTTAACTTAAAGTCTATCCTTGACAAGTGAAGCTGATCTCATTCTAATTTCAAAGAGATATATTCTAAGAGAACACCAGCCTTATGACAACGATCATACAATATCAAACACCAAAAAATAATCAATAAAAAAAAAAAAAGTGTACACAGATGGAGTTGGTCATTTTCCTCTTTTCTTCCAAAAAAGTGTCACATGTAGACAAGCATACATATACTAAAAACCTAAAATTATGCATAAGTAAAGCCTTAAATTAATCCTCGACACTGTGTATGTTAGACATTTGGGATTTTAAAAAATCTCCATTAGTCATTGACTTTATGGAGTAATTTATTCTTTCACTGTTATTTTGTATAAAAAGAATCAAAACGAATGATGTTTTTAAAGTCAAAGGTTAATGCATGACATTTTTAATCTAATGCCTTACACAGTTATTCTATCCAGGTGTTGTTTTTAGTGGAATTAACGTAGTATCTTAGGGTACACATTAGAGGTCAAGTGAAAAATAAAGTGGGAAGTGGCCATTCGAAATCCATTGGCTGTGTGTCTTTTCGTTTTCCTGCTTACTAGTTACTACTTACTACTATAATACCAGAACATCACCAAGTCATACACTGAATTTCATTCCTCTAGATGCTTTAATTATAGGCTCATGACCATGACCTTCTCTTTGGATGCTTCCTAAAGGAGAGTTCACACATTCTCTTTAAAGGTATACTTAAAGGGATCTATCGTGTTATCTTGTGACAAATGTAGAGATGAGAAAAAAAAACGAATAAAGTATATAGGGAAGAATCACATTAAATTTACAAAGGACATATGCATCAGGACCCATATTATGCCATGCCCATCTTGCTTTTCGTATTGAAAGCAAATTTTATCTTTTCTAGTTCATATTCTGGCTCTATCTTTAAACAATTTATTACATTTTTGTCATTATAATGATATAGCTGATCTAACTATGGTTGCGTCATACTGACGGCTATTTTCATATTAATAAAGCAAACATATCCAGAAAGGCAAAAAAATAAAAACAACTTAGAAAAATAAAATCTTATAACGTTAGTTAATTTAACATATATTGATTTATTCTTTCACAATCTAATCTAAACACAAACTTTTTAAACCTTTTTTTTGTCTGATAATTTTTGTTTTTCTGCTCGTCAACAACTGTAAATAACTTTCAAAAACAAATAAATTGAAGAGGCAGATTTGAAGAAAATTACATCAGAACCAAAACAAGAGAAGGATGATATCAAATTGAGACTAACCCCTTCTCACACACAACTTTGCCCTACTGTGGAAAATGTCTTCCCTTCTTGTATGCCGAGTTACAAACTAGTGCAAGTGAAAGTGCCCCTGATGGGCTAGGTGGGTTAATCAGTGCCATTAACTCCACTCTAACTAGACCATCAATTTTTTCTCCTTAAAAGACGTTTTCTGTGAACTCTATAAGCAACGTCTACTGTAAATTTCTACATATGTGAGGCACATGGTCATCGAGTGACTACAATTACACTGTTATAGTCTTGCAGTGATGTTCTGGAAGGATGGAATGGCAAAACTCTGTTGTACAAGGCATACTTCAATCTTAGTCCCACGTCGATGAATTATCTAATACAAGTAATGTTTATATATTGTTAACTTACAATTAGCGCCGGCCAGCTTAAAAAGATTCTAAACCAAACATACTCCCGAAACTCTTGAGCTTGGCTTTTGAGTGCAATAACAATACTGTGCCTCATTTACCTGACTTTTACAAATTTTGGTACTAGTTCATGATTAAACTACCAAGTTTTAGTACAACAAAAAAACCTATATTAGGCTATTTTATCCCAAATTAAGATTACTTGATTAAACCATAACTTTTTGAAAAAAAGAAAAAGAACTCATTGACTAAATTCAACAGATTCCAAATCAAAATATTAGAAACTCTTGAACTTGGTCATTTTGCTTGTTAGGAGTCATTCATTTTACAAAAGATTGAGTTCAATCCATTTTTTGGGAAGCAACTTACATAACCTGATTAAACTGTGAGTTTTCACGATAGAGAGAGAAGAGGAGAAAAACTCATACCAGAACATGCACCCAACATTTAAAGTTATTAGTTAAAACAAATGTTCAGCCTAATTCAGATCAGTAGACTAAGCACAGATGTTTTTGTGACTCGAAACCATTCAGCCCAAAAATTTGGCCATTTTATCTCCAATTAAGAACTAAGATAACCTGATTAAACCATAACTTTTCGCCAAAAAAAAAAAAAAAAGAAAAAGAAAGAAAAAACTCACACACCAGAAACTGACTAAATTCAACAGATTCCAAATCAAATAATCAAAAAATATCAGAAACTCTTCAACTCGATCATTTTGCTTGTTATGAAAGTTTAAGACTTAAGGGTCATTCATTTTAAAAAGGATTCAGTTCAATCCATTTTCTTTTTTAACATTTTGTCCCCATGTTGAGAATTGACCTAACTTGATTAAACTGTGAGCTTCCACAAAAGAGGGAGAAGAAAAGAAAAACTCATACCAGAATATGCACCCAACATTTACAATCAATAGACAAAGCACAGATATAGAGAAAAATGAAAAGAGGCAATTGATTCAACTTAAAATCTGTCCTTGACAAGTGACACTGATCCCATACTGATTTCAAAGAGATATATTCAAATTTCCAAGGGAACACAAGCCTTGTGACAACAATCATACAATATTGTCCACTCAGAAACATTCAATAAAGAAAAAAATGCGTACACAGATAGACTTGGTCGTTTTCCTGTATTCTTTCAAGTGTCACGAGTAGACAACCATACATCAATTTAAAACCTAAAATTATGCATAAGCAAACCTTTAAATAAATCTTCAAAATTGTATAGGTCAGACATTTTAGTTTTCGGGATTTTAAATTTTCTATATTACTCTTTGACTTTATAAATCTCTTTTCACTTTATTTTCTACTATTCTTTTATATAGAAAAAAAAATCAAAGTAAATGATGTTTTACAAAGTTAAAGACTAATGCATGATTTTTAAAAACAACACGATCTCAAGGATTAATTTGAGAATTTACTCATTTATGTACTTTACTCCCAATATAATAAAGCAAATATATTGCACCCTTTCTCATACTCAAAATGTAAGTTACTGGTATTTATTTATTTTCAAACATTAAATTTATCATTAAGTTGAATCTATAAGAATAGGATATTTACTTTATACATGTCAGGGATTATATGCAGCAACGTGGTTCTCCTATTTTCTGTTTGTATAGTGAAAATTTAGTTTAGCACACTTTCTTATCTGTAGTTTTTACCTGTGTGTTTAGCAGAATGTTGACATGAATGAGCTCGATGACTTCAGTGTCCAATTACTAATCAATTCAACTTCTCTAAATTCTCATCATTTCACAATCTATCATTTAACAGTTGTGTATATAACATTTGTGTACCCTAAAGGAATTCAACTCAGAGTGCCCAAATAAATCAATATAATCAATCAAAGATCTCCCAAAGCAAATTTGAGCAACTCAAATCAGTTGATTATATAGAATAAAAAACTCAAATGCCACAAAAATGAGTATTAAGTTTTTTTTTTTGAGACAAAAATGAGTATTAAGTTTGGAATAATATGATAGCATTACTTTCCAAAGATTTTCTATTTTAATGCAAAATTTAGGCAAAATCTCCTTTTAGTCATAAAGGTCATAGTCTAACACGTAGTCTCAAATAATTAAAAGTTTGAATTAATTAGCTTGATTTTGTTTAATTGAACTTAAAGAAGGGAAACTGGTTAGTAGTGCCAAAGAAATTTTATACTAATAGTATGAAACAATAAATCAATGAACAATTTAAAGAGAGAGAGAGAGAGAGAATAGGCTATGTACTAATAGGGAAAACGGTTTTACATTGTCATTTAATCATAAACATTATGTATGGTAAGTTTGATGACTTTTACATTAATTACTTTAAAAGTCATACTAACAGTGATTTTTAATTAGTTGACTGTGTAAAAAATTTATATTGATAGTGCATAGTCATTAAACAAAAAAATAAATAAATCGATGACCACCATGATTTCTAGAATTCCTTCTTTCTTTTCCTTATTTATTTGTTTTTTAACCAACACAAAAGAAACAAGTTTTTTGTACTTCACTTCATCGTTTTTTTACCATAACATGTAGTCGTACTCCATAAAGAAGATTTTTTTTTTAATTGATTTGTTCAATTAGTTTCATTGATCAATTTTTTTTAATTTATTTTCTAAAGAAAAAGTTATTACAATCAATATTATATTAATTGAGGAAAATTACTTTAAAGGAACATTTGGCAAGGAAAAAGGTCTTTTCTGTGAAGAGCAAGGCTATTTGCCAACCATGCTACACAATGTTGGTAATTATTTTGAAGTATTTGTTATTTTGTATTTCAGAATGTTAGTGATCATTTTGTGTAGATAATAGATAAATAACCTTTGACTATAAGACAAATTTCTTTTTATTTAAAATTATATATTTTTAGTACTTCATCTTTTTTTGGTGTGGTAAAAAAAATTTTGGGTGTGGTTTTAATACTTCGTCTAATCTAACTTTATAATTACTAAAATAAAATGTTTAAAAGAAAATATAGAGAGAAGGATAAAATACTAAATATTTCTTTAGTATTATAAAACAACAAATAATCTAGATTTTTTTTGTTAAAATGACAATTATTTCAGAGTAAAAGAAATCTACCAGCTTTTAAGCAACATGAGTGAGCTATTTATATGTTTAGATTTTAAAATTTCGTAAATTAACTATCTAAAATGTTGTAAACATCTTCATTTTTAATTAAAAGAAAAAGGTTTTCCATGTTAAAAAAAAAACTATAAAACGGCGTTATTTCTCAAATTCTACTCCCTGGTCCTCTAAAAAATTATCCGTGAAGAATTTATTTGAAATCGAAAAGAAGGTAGAAGATCAGAAGTCATGTATCATAAAATAAATCGTAAATCCTTTTTAAAAATATAAAAATACATTTTAACATAAAAATATGATAATGTAATTATCTAATACATATAATGCCATTTCTTTTAGGATTATAATGCTATTGTTAAAATGCAACTAAAAATTTAAATATTTATTTAATATATATTGTATTCTCGATAGTTTTCATAGAAAAATTTTTTGGACACGATGGCAAAACTCTCTGAATTTAATAACACTTGCAAACGGTTTACATTGTTTTTTGATTTATTAAAATACTTATATTTCTCTCTTGTCTAGAAGAAAAGTGAGGATTAACGGTAAATATTTAATGTTATTATATATATATATATATATTTTACATTTTTTTTAAGATAATGTTATTTTATATTGAGAGTCTTAATAGAGTTATCAATGTGAGTCATGACTTGTGACACAATGTAATATTTTAGAAGGTATTACTGTAACTATAAACCTTACTATATGAAAGTATAAGACTCAACATAAATATCAACAACCTAATCAATTAAATATAAACTCCATAATAAGTACCCAAGGTATTTTACAAATCCTTAAACATCAAATCTCTCTTTTTTGATAAAAATGTGAGTGGGGGTGGGAGGATTGGGGTTACCTAACTTAATTTCTTATTGGGCCCTGGTGGTCTATTACTTTAATATTATAGTCCAACTCTTTATTAACACTCATAGACTCCTCTAATGGGTCCAATTAATATTTATTTAATTAAATTAAACCTATTATTTTAGGACGTTACACACCACAGGTTTGAATCGAATTGGGTTAGTAAAAATCAGCTCACCACAATTATGAGTTAAAGTTGGTTTGACTCACTTAGCTCACGATTCACCCGGATTGAACACTTATAAGTTGGGGATTTATTTTTAAAAAAATCACTTTACTATCATCTAATCGTATGATGCAAGTGTACAAACGCAATTCCACTTTCCTCCACGCTCTCTTCGGCTTCCGCATCATCGTATGATGCAAGTGTACAACTTATACGTAATTGTTAGATTTTACTTTAATATAAGATGAACCAGAAGCAATTAGCACGTAAAACATAATGGAGCAATTGATATGTAATTATTAGATTTTACTTCAATGCTTGCTATTAGATTTTATATTCATAATCTAGGACACATTGTGGGGAACATCTACATGATTCTCATAAAATTTAAATATGCATTCTTTTATTTAGTTAGTTAATTTTCTACATGGTATTTTTTACTTTTATTTTTTATGCATTTTTTTTAATTTTTCTATATATATTTTTTTTATTTTAGGTGAGCTTGCTCGTATAACCTGCCAACCTGTGGTGAGTTGAGTCAGGTTAACTATTTTTTGATTCACTAAAATGTGAACCGAGTTGGGTTGGTCCACTTTTTGCCTAACCTATAATGGGCCAATCCGGGTGAGTCTGGTTGATTCGCTTTTACAACTTTAAGCTTTAGCAACATAATTTTTAACAGCTTCATTTTAATATACCATTTATTATATTGGTTACAATTTACTTTTATACTATAAATTAGAATCTCTAATATGGAGAGTGAAGCTCTCACTTTACTCACTCTCTTAATTAGAGATTTTTAACATTTTCTCCTCCTTCCTTATAAGATGCATTTCACACACTATCTCTACCACAAGAAAAAAATATTAATCACAATCATCTCAAACTACCCTTTTATCTTTAGTTGTATATTTGATTTTCTTATCTGCTTATCTATTTCAATTTAAAAACAACCTTCTATCATAATTTAAATTATTTATTGTAAATCTAAAAAATAATTTATATATTTAGAAATATTTATTTATTATGAATTTTATTTATAATATAATTTATAAATTTAAAATTCTTATTTATTATGAATGATAATTTTAATGGTAAGGATACTTATAAAGATACTTCGACTCTCAAGTCAATAAAGAACTCCACACAGTGTATTGACAATAAATGCACACATATGTTACATTGATGCAATTACTAAGGTGTGAGGATGGGCCAAATTTCTATATTTAGGGCCCATGGTTGAGGGAGAAAAGTTATGTGCTGTTCTTAAAGTAACATAAGATGACTTTAGTCCCAAATATAATTGGCCATGGTCAACATCGCAAAAGAGTGGACCTTGGATTTGGGTTGGATCCTAAGCCTAATTCGTAATAGTTTTTAATTTAGGCAATTGCTTGAGCATTATTAGTATGTAAAGAGTGGAGCGTTCACAACAAATAAAATGTAAAATAGATTTTTAAAATTGATTTCAATTTTTATCAATTTTTTCTCTATATAAATTAGAATAACTATATTGAATGAGAGTAGTTTTAGGAGTTATTATTCAATGAAAGCATTTTTAGAATTTTTTTTATGAGAGCGTTTTTAGAAAATTTTCTATATCTCTTAGCTCTTTTAATCTATTTTCATCTTTATTCCTAAATTAAATTTCAATATTTTTTATATAAAATTATTAATAATTAAAAATAATCTTATATGATAATATAAATTATTTATCATAAATCTAAAATATAATTTATATGTTCAAAAATACTTATTTATTTTAAATTTTAATTATAATATAATTTACATGTTTAAAAGTATTTATTTATTATAAATTTTAATTATATAGAATAAACATTTATCCTGTACATTGTATATGCTAAAATACTATTTTAATATTTTTAAATTCAAATATTTATTGTTTAGTCCATAATACCTTTTAATTTATTTTATTAATGACGTGAGACTCTATTACTCTCTATTGATCTATTCTAAAGTCAGTAAAGTGAGTTTATGTTTCATTGCATTTAAACTCTTTCTTTAATTGGTTCATTATTTGATTAGTTAATTTAGTTTAATTGATTGTTTTTATTCATTTTCCTAAACAAAAATAATTAATGTTGATATTGAAGTATTTAAATTGAAAGAGTTTTCGAAGGTCAAATTAATGTTAAAAAATGATAAAAAGGATTTATCATAAAAAATTGTTATCTGAGGAAAAAAAATAAAATGGAATGGTCAGGTGTGTCATGAAACCGAATGTAGAACTGCAAACCTTCTCCATTTATTTAATTAGAAAATAAGAAGGTTAATCAATTAAACGAAAGTATAAAGCTAATTCTTGGTGCAATCAATGGGATCAGAAGAAACCTTTTTTCCATCAAGATCGAACACCTGAATATCAATATGTGCCTTATTTCCAAGCATAGTAAGTCCAATATTGTATAGCGAAAGGTAAAACTTCCAAGCAGTACAAGTTATAAATAATAGTAAACAGATTCTTAGTAGCGTCTAGGGGAACAATAACTCCTTTAAAATGAAACTCAAAATTTAGAAGCTTCATGTTGACTTCATATCTAAAGCAGAAGTTGTATGAGGATGGAGGATTTTGGATTGTGTCAATGCCAATGGCTTTGTTTATCAAAATTATTATAGAAACTTGGTTTATGGTGAGCACTAAGGATATTTTTCCACTAATAATTAGAAACTAATTCTTTCAAGACATAGAGATTATCGAAGTGAAGTTTTTATTTATTTATTTATTTTTCATACATATGACCATGAATTAAACCCTTATTAACATATTTAAGAGACTTATTATTTACTAACTGTGTCAGACTTTGTTAGCAGTAGACACTTGATTTGAGACATGTTAATGTGTTCCCTAAATCCATGATTATATCGCCACCACTTTCACCTGTTTCCACTATCTTTTGTGCAACAGTGATGCCTTCAAGATTGACATTGTATAATAGGCAAGTGTAGAATAATTCGTTGTAAGGGGAGGGGTCGCAATCCCATTCTTTTTTATTTAATTGCTTCGTTCCCGATTTTCAATTTGCTAGTAGAGTTTTGAGAGGAAGCAAGCAAGCAATAAGAATGCAACCAATTTCGGAACCTGCTTGTGAAACTAGAGACAATGGACCTACACCAACACCAACAATTCCCGTGGTTTTGTTTTCACTTTGGAATGTGAAACTATTATTACGTCCACACCCAAAAACAAAATTGGGAATTGCAAGGTGATATGAGTTCAAGAGTCATTAGATTTTTGATATCAAAACAAATTAGATAAAACCTTCTTACTAAGGTCTCCATGAATCAGAGTAAGAAGACCGCAACCTGTTACTTTGCATAGCAGAACAAGAACCTTGATATAGGGAATGGATATTTGACGCCATAATTAGATAGAATTAATTAGTTGACAAGTTGGATGAACACCATTGAAAGAATAAAATAAATTCGTCATTCTCAAAGAACCAAAGAGATCAAGTATCTTAGAATACAGTTATCCTATCCACTTGCTAAGTTTCTAGTGGAATTTATGTAGTATCTTAGGATACACACACCTTAGATGTCACAGAAAAAAAAATGGGGGAAGTGATCTCTTAGAATGTGGGTTTAAACTTAACTCAACCTCATAAAACTAGTTCAAAAGGTAAGAGTTGCTCTCCACTTATATACACTACTTTGGCCTCATCACTAATCGATGTGGGATCTTCAACACACGCCTCTCACGCTGAGGACCAAACATTTCGAGCATGAAGTTTGCAGGACTGAATATTTGCGGGTGATCCAATAACGGCCCGAAACGAGTGGCACGACAAGCCCAACAACAATCGCTAGGATAGACTCTGATATTATCTTATAATGTGAATTTGGGTCTAACTCAACCTTACAAAACCGACTTGTAAGGTAAGAGTTGCCCCTTACATAAATTACTTTGGCCTTATCATTAGTCAATGTGAGATCTTCAACATGACCTTTCAAAAACAATTGGCTGTGTTTTTCTGTTTTCCTGTTTACCAGTTACTACTTACTACTCCAATTCCAAAACTTCACCAAGTCATATGCTGAATTTCTTTCCTCTAGATGCTATGTTTTTTGGTATATAGAAGATGCTTTAATTATTGACTCATATGACCATGATCTTCTCTTTGGATGCTTCCTAAGGGAGTGTTCATACATTCTCTTTAGTGATATATATACTTTATAGGGATCTACCATGATGTTATATCTTGTGACAAATGTAAAGATGAGAAAAAACAAATAAAGTATATCTGTTATTTTCCTACTGTCTATCACATAACTCCATTGTGATATTGTATCTGAGGAGTGTTCATGAGCTTTGTGATTAGGTGATGTCAATTTTGATATTCGGAAAGAACATAGGTTACATGATTTGATGCTTGAATGCTCTTGTTGTGCGTAGAGTCCTTGGCTACTAGCTAGCCTGTTTGAAATCATCATTCATCAGAAAATTTGTTATTGTAGTCATTTGGTTATTCAAAAGAGACAGGTCCATAACTTGAGTTCTTTTTCTGGTAAGGGAAGAGGGTAATCACATTAAATTTGCAAAGGACATATCCATCAGGACCCATATTATACCATGCCTATATAATGCTTTTCGTATTGAAACCAAATTTTATCTTTTCTAGTTCATATTCTGGCTCTATTTTTAAGCAATTTATTACACTTTTGTCATTATAATGATATAATTGATGTAACTGTGGTTGCGTTATACTGACGGCTATTTTCATATTAATAAAGCAAACATATCCAGTAAGGCAAAAAAAATAAAAACAACTTAGAAATAAAAATCTTATAACGTTAGTTAATTTAACATATATTGATTTATTCTTTCACAATCTAATCCAAACACAAACTTTGTAAACCTTTTTTTTTTGGTCTGATAATTTTTGTTTTTCTGCTCGTCAACAACTGTAATTAACTTTCAAAAACAAATAAATTAAAAAGGCAGATTTGAAGAAAATTACATCAAAACAAAAACAAGAGAAGGATGATATCAAATTATGACTAACCCTTCTCACACACAACTTTGGCCTATTGTGAAAATGTCTTCCCTTCTTGTATGCTGAGTTATAAACTAGTGCAAGTGAAAGTGCCCTTCTCATAGACCGTTGTTGTAGTGTTGTACTTGTGGTGCTTTCAGTTAACGCTCCTCATGGCTAGGTGGGTTAATCAGTGCCATTAACTCCACTCCAACTAGACCATCAATATTTTCTCCTTAAAAAACGTTTTCTCCATGAACTCTATAAGCAACTATCTACTGTAAATTCCTGGATATGTGAGGCACATGGTCATCGAGTGACTACAACAGTCTACAGTTACACTGTTACAGTATCTGGGTGGGTCTGTTTGTTTTGGTGTTTTTAGAGTCTTGAAGTGATTTTCTGAAGGATGGAATTGCAAAACCCTGTTGCACAGTGCATACTTCTTCGTCTTAGTCCCACATCGATTAATTATCTAGAACCAGTAAAGTTTATATACCATTGACTTACCACAACGGGTAGCCAAGTTTGAAAGATTCAAATCAAACAAACATCCAGAAGCTCTTAAACTTGGCTTTTGGTACAATTAACCAAGTTTTCACCAAAGTATCAGAAATTCAATGAAGATTAAGTTTACCCATTTAGTCTTATTTAACACTTTGTCCCCATGTTAAGAACTAACATAACTTGATTAAACCGTGAGCCTTCACAAAAGAGAGAGAAGAAAAGAAAAAACTCATACTAGAATATGCATCCAACATTTACAAAAAGTTTAGCCTACTTCAAAGAAAAACGTAAAGAGGCAACTGATTCAACTTGAAATCTGTTCTTGACACGTGACGCTGATTTCATACTGATTTCAAAGATAACTATTATAAGAAAACACAAGTTATATTTTAATGTCAAATGAGCCAACTCAGCTTATTCGGGTTTAAGCTGGCTCACATGTTAAATAAAAAAGTGAGTCAATTCAACTTAGCTTACTTTTGAGTGAGTCAAAAAATAGTTAATTTGGCTTAACTCACCATGGGTTGGTAGATTAAATGTGTTGATTCACCTAAAATAAAAAATAAAATTCAAACATAATTTTTATTTTTTTGGACAAAATATTTTAACAATTAAACATTTAAATTTTAAACTAATGTTATGACACTTATAATTGTAAAGAATAATTACTAACTAAGGAAGTGATATATGTATATATATATATATATATATATATATATATATATATATATATATATATATATATATATATATATATCGAGTATTTTTTAAAAAAAACACTTATTAACTCCAAAACCATGAGCCGACCTGGCTCACCACGAGTTCAACCTGGGTGAGCCGGGCTCATTTTTGTTTATAATCATGGCGAGCTGAAATTTTTTCAACCCAACCCGGCTCGAACTTGTGGTGGGCCGGGTTGGCTTGTTAGGTTGTGGCTCACTTTGACAACTATAAAACTTACTATATTGAACACTCAAACCATCAATAAAGAAAAAAAATGTGTAACAGATAGACTTGGTCATTTTCCTGATTTCCTCTATTCTTCTAAGAAAGTTCACAAGTAGACAACCATATACATCTATTTAAGACCTACAGTTATGCATAAGTAAGTCTTTAAATTAATCATTGAGATTGTATAGGTAAGCCATTTTAATTTTGGGGATTTTAAAAGTTCTATGTTACTTTGACTTTATAAAAAGTCATTATTTTAATCTCTTTTCACTTTATTTTCCATTATTCTTTTATATAGAAAAAAGATCAAAGTGAATGATGTTTTATGAAGTTAGAGACTGATGCATGATTTTTAAAATATTAGAGACTAAAATGTTCAGAACATACAATCTCAAGGATTGATTTGAGAATTTACTCTTTTACGTACTTTACTCCCTAATATGATAAAACAAAGGACATGGATCCTTTTCAGTTAAAAAAAAAACTGAAGAGTGTCTAGTTTAAAAATTTAACCATTCATGCATGTGTTTGTTATATTTTATATATTAAAATTATTAAATATTAAAAATAAATAAGGGCTGAGATTTCATTCAGTTTTTGAAAATTAGAGAGAATCCTCTTCCTAAAACAAAACTATTGCACCATTTTCCATGCTTAAATATATGACTCCTAGATAAGAAGCAAGAAGACTACGAATTTATTTACAAAATAGTTATTGATGCATTAATCTTTTAAAGTTACTGTTATTTACAAAATAGGATATTTACTTTATACATGTCAGGGATTATATGCAACAACATGGTTCTCCTATTTTATGCTTATATAATGAAATTAAATTTTAGTTTAGCACACTTTCTTATCCACAGTTTTACTTGTGTGTTTTGCAGAACGTTGACATGAATGAGCTGGATGACTTCAATGTCCAACTACTAAAAAATTCAACTTCTCTAAGTTATTTTCACTTCACAATCTATCAATTAACGTGTAGATAATAGGTAAATAACCTTTGACGAGCACCGTAAAGGAATTCAATTTCAGAGTGCACAACGAAATCAATGTAATCTCATTCAAAGATCTTCCAAAGCAAAGAAATTAAATTCAAATCCGTTGATTATATAGAATAAAAAACTCAAATGCCATGAGTCTTTGATGATTGAGTTTGGAATAATGTCGATAGGGATAGAAATCACCTGTCCCCCACTCTATCCCTCCAATCATATTATGCCAACTCAATTAAAAACATACATGTTATCTTTTCACCTTTTTTTTACATTCTAATGTAGTTAAATCTAGGTTATGTATTTTCAATTAAAAATGCTAGAGACTACAGGGACTGTGACTAGCGTTCAACAATAATTCTTTCCTCCATTGTTGCAAAAACTATTAGGTTAATGGTTTTTTTATTAGAAGAACTTAATGGGTAAGGCATCAAAATGGTTTTGCAGCCTTCTCAATCTAGAAATACCAGACTCGCTGTCTGCCACCACTCCAAAACAACCCGAAGGGAAGCGCCGGTATAGCTTCGTCAAGTTTTACAGAGAAAAAGATCATACCACTGTTGTCATGGCGGAGGCTACTATCGCTACTGTTCATGCTGTCGCTGTCGTGGCTCGACTCATTAGTATTGGTTGGTGCCACCACCACAGGAGACATTATTTGAGAAGAATGGGTGGCCATTAAATTTCAAAGTGCCTTTCGAGCCATGTTTCTCACCATCTCGGTTTGGGAAGAAAGAGCATGAGGGAATTAGCATTGGAGCTTTTGTTGCAATGGAGGAAAGGAATTTTCGTTTATCGCTTCTCTCCGAACGTGGGTGCCAATCCCTACAGTCTTTAACTTTTTAATTGAAAATACATAACCTAGATTTAACAATGTTAAAATGTAAAAATGGTAAAAAAAAAATGACATGTAAGTTTTTAATTGAGTTGGCATAATATAATTGGAGGGATAGAGTGGGAAGACAGGTGATTTCTATCTGGGAGGGGGGAAGGGAGGGATTATTGATTATATATGGTGGATTATTTTAATCATTACAAGTTTCAACTAGGAAAAGACTCAGCCCCATACAAAATCAGAAAAGACCATCAAGGTCAATAAGGATTTATAGTAGGTTTTGTAACATCTTCTACTAGTATAAAAATGCATTATCGTAGTATTAATTAGCTTATTAGCATGTATAACTTTGAAATTATATGCTAATATATAACCTTTTTTATTCTGGGTTTTTTTTATATATGATTAAAAGATTAAATTAGAAGAAGACTTACCCATGCAAAGTCAGAAAAGATCATCTACACTTAACAAGAAATTGTAGTAGGATTTGTGACATCTTCAACTAGTATAAAAATGCATTATCTTATTATTAATTAGCATATACAAGCGTGAAATTATGGCGAAAATTTTATAAACTTCTTAACGCAAATAATAATAGAATTTAGGTGATAATGCGAAGCATAACTAAATTGTTTATATATAAGGTTTACAAAGGAACTGACTAACATTTTACCTAACTAACAATATGTACACTAACATGCACAGCCAAAATAAATTATAAAGTAGATCCATACAACTAAAAGATCCTTAATGAAATGTTTGTATGCCTACATATCAACTATCACTTGACTATCAGATTATGTACATTATAATATACCACGTTTCTCAAAAAGATACATCACCTCAAGTGCTATGTCTAGCCAAAATATAATAGTCAAACATGTGTAGGAGTCTTCAAACTGTTTGGATTCCTCTAGGTCTATTGTCGAGAATGATGAGGGTGCTAATTAAGCACGTATGTGTAATATGGAAATTACATACAATTTGATATTTTTATTTCTAACTTGTCCTCCTTTTAATTGTTTGAGACTATGTGTTAGACTATATTAACATTTATGGCTAAAAGGAGATTTGGGCTAAATTTTGCATTAGAATATAAAATCTTTAGCAAGTTTGGTATTTCCAAATCGAGAAGGCCGCAAAAACCGTTTTGATACCTTACCCATTAAGTTTGTCTAATAAAAAAGCCATTAACCTAATAGTTTGGATTTTTGAAGATGCCATTGGAGTTTTTATAGCAATGGAGAAAAGGATTCTCGTTAAACACTAGTCATAGTCCCTGTAGTCTTTAACATTTTTAATTGAAAATATATAACTCAAATTTAACTATGTTAAAATGTAAAAATGGTGAAAAGATAACATGTATGTTTTTAATTGAGTTGGCATAATATGATTGGAGGGACAGAGTGGGGGACAAGGACTTGGGTATTTTATCTTTACTCATCATTTCTAAGAATAATATATTACCCTTCAATTTTGAAGTATTTGTTGTTTCGGAATGTTGTGTGAGAATCATGGAAATTAATAATTTTCCTAAAATCTAAAATAACTTTAAGACTAAATTTTTTTTCCTTAAAATTATATATTTTTAATACTTCGTCTAATCTAACTTTACAATTACCAAAATAAAATTTTAGAAGAAAGTGAAGAGAGAGAAGGATAAAATTGAATAAATAAATAAATATTTCTTTTGGATTATAAAACAATAAATAATTTAGATTTTATTTGTTAAAATGACAATTATGTCAGAGTAGAAGAAATATTACCAGCTTTAAAGCAACATGAGTGAGTTATTTATTTGTTTACATTTTAAAATTTTGTAAATTAATTATCGAAAATGCTATAAAAATATTCATTTTAATTAAAAGAAAAAAAGTTTGCCATCTTAAAAAAACTATAAAACAGCGTGATTTCTCAAACTCTATTCCATGCTCCTCTAATATTATCAAAGTGAAGATTCTATTTGAAATAGGAAAGAAGATAGAAGGTCACCAATCATGTATCATAACATAAATTGTAAATCCTTATATAAAAAATAAAATTATCTTTTAACCTAAAAATATAATAATATAATTAGCTAATACAATGCTATTGTTAAAATGCAAGTACAAATTTAAATAATTATTTAATAAATATTCTATTGTCGATACTTTTATAGGAAAAAAATTTGGACATGATCATGGTGTTTTCGTGTAAGATAGCAAAACTCTCTTAATTTAATAACACTTGCAAACGATTTATATTGTTTTTTGATTTATTAAAATACTTATATTTATCTCTTGTCTTTTTTGGTTACATATATTTATCTCTTGTCTAGGAGACAAGTGAGGATTAAAACGGTAAACATCTTTTAATGTTGTTTTATATTGAGGAGTATTAGTAGCACATTTTCTAACACATCCATTTTAGTACATTTTTTATTATTGGTTAAAATTTATTAGAAATTATAAGTGACATGTACAAAATATTGTAATTTTTAATAAATTTTAACTAATAATAAGAGTGCATTAGATAATGCATTGTAAGGGAGTTCATGGGTTTGTGTAACTTGTGAATCCGAATTGGCTCAAATTGACCCAAACACCTTAATCTAAAATTTGTTGTTGTTTGGGTAGAACTTGACCTAATATGTTCAAATTTGATATCCTTCGCTTCAAGTTGTAATTTTTTTTATAACCTCGCAAACTTGATGACCCAATCTATTGGTGTGATATTTTACCTTTTAATTGTTGATCTTTAAAATTTAAAACAATGTTTATTCTTTTGGATTTGATAGATCCAACCCAAACCAACCCTTTTTTAATTGGGTTGGTTCAGTTTGAGTTTGACAAGAAAAACAAGCATACTTAACCCAAGTCAAATTGAAGTATTTTCATTGATTCAAGTAATGGATTTAGCAAAACTCGATCTATGTACACCCCTATTTGCTACAATTTCTCTTTGGCAAATGATATTAACACCCCTCATTAATAAATACATCCTTCCCATTTTATAAATAATTTCCCCCTAAATGCCCTTCCTAATTTATTCCCCATTTTCAAATAATTCATCTATCTTGTTGAGGAAGCCTTCTTTTTGAAAAGTTTTTTTCTTCTTCTATGCAACCCTCTTCCTTTGCCACCTTTTCTCTAGTTACTCTATATTGATTCTTTTTTTGTTTTTATTTTTTGTTCAGTTTCTTGATTTCTCTCACTAGAGTTTCTCTTTTTTTCATTTCTTTTTGGCATTTCTTCTCTAGCTTCTCGGGTTTTTCTTCTCTGAGAAGACAAGTATCTTTTATCTTCCCATTCTCTTTTTTGTGCTTATGTTTTGTGTTTTGATAGAGAAGAAAAGAGAGGGCAGAAAATAGATGTAAATGGTTTAAATAATAATGAAGATGGAGTATAAAATAGGATTTAAAGAATGATGAAGATTGGATATAAAAATAAAGTTTCATGAATAATAAAGATGAGAGTGCAAAAATAAAATTTAAAGAATAATGAAGATGAGGTAAAAAAAAAAGATTTATATTGTTTTATATAAAAGAGTATTTTAGAAATAAAAAATATAAAGGAAAAGAGTATACTTAATAATTGAGGTGGTGTAAATATAAAAAGCCTTTTTCTTTTATATTCAACTTTTATTTTTAGGCCTCTATTATTCCCACCCATTTTTTTTCACCCCCAACTTTTTTAAAAAAAGAGTGAAAAGACACTCTTACCCTCACCCTTTCCCTTTCCCTTTCCCCCCCTCTTTTAAACTCTTCTCACCCCCTTCCCCTCCCCCTCTTTCATCTCTCGTCTTTTTCACTCCCTCTCCATCTCTCTTACTCTTTCTTGTCCCTCAACTCTCTTTTGCACATCCACCTCAATCCCTCAATTCCCCCCTTGAACTTCGCACACTGCCACACTCTGTGTCAGACTTCATACGTCGTTGTTGGAACATTCTCGCTGAACTGCGTTCTTTGTCCTGGTGAGTTTTTCCTTTTTTTTAATTTTAGATTCAATGGAATCACCTGTTGTATATGAATACGCAAGCAAAATCACGATTCTATTGTGTATCAATTTAGTTTTTATTTTTTTTTGTTTTCAATTATTTAATTGTTTATTTAAATTAAGTTTTAGTAATATTTTATTATTTATTAAATTATTAATTGTTATTATTATGATTATATTTATAATTGTAAATTAATAATTACCGTCTTGTTAAATTTATATTTATAATTATAAATTAATAATTATGATTATATTTTATCATTAATTATCTAATTGTTAAATTTTTTTACTGTTTCAAATTCATCATGTCGCACACGAGGTTTGGGTCCTATTGTTCTAAACGAGGCCTTCCGCCTGAGGATGCACTTGGCACATCTAGGCACCCATCACCAATTGCATCTAGATGTCAGGATAGAGAGGCTACATGCATAACATCAGTAACAACATGTATTGGCTGAGGTACATGAGCCAGAGGTTGAGCTACTTGAGGTAGAGGTAGAGGTACCTCGAGCTACATTGACGACTTGCATCAACGGATCCCCATTTGGAGGAGGTCCTGCATACTTGTTTGTACTTAGGTTTTATAGGGATCATGTTGTTAGAGATATATTGGAGAGTCTCGGAAAGAGCTCAGATTGGTCAGCCATAGGGGTAAGGTGTTACCAATGCCCACGCAACCAAATGTCGTGAACTACGTGGAGAGTTAAAGGCTCACCCCTCTTATTTGGGCACGGTATGTTGCTGTAAACAAAGGCATGATATGTGTCTTTGTTCAGCAGTGGCATAAGGGCACTAACTCCTTCCACTTGCTAGTAGAGGAGATAACCGTCACCCTAGATGATGTGTCATCTCTCCTACACTTGCCTATTACAAGTAAGCTCTGCCATTACCCGCATGTTACTTGTGAGGAAGCCATAAGATTGTTGATGAGTGAGCTCGGTGTTACTTACCTGGACGCTTTCGGTCGAGATTGCACCAACTAAATCAAGGGTCCAAATTGCATCAATTCAAATGAGGGCCATGTTCACCCATCAGTGAATCATTAAAAGCTTTGTCTTATGCTTCAGAAAAAGAAATCGTCAAGATTGCACATAGTAAATCAAGGGTCTAGATAGCATTGATTCAAACGCATGCCCTGTTCATATGTTAGTCACTAATTAAAAGTATTGTCTTGTGCATTAAAAAAAGTAACAATCGAGATTACACATAAGAAATCAAAGGTTTAGATTGCACTGATTCACACGCATGACCTGCTCACATGTCAGTGAATCAATAAAAGCTGTGCGTCAAAAAAATATAAACGTGTATTGTACATAATGGAAACTTGTTTTGGTTGTGTTAGGGGGTGCACATTCCATACACAACGAAAACTTTCCGTTGTACAATATACATAACAAAAATGCATTTTCATCAGAGATATTTTCGAAGAAAAAAACAACAAACAAAACTTGCGGTGAAAATAACAAAAATTAGGATGGGAATAGCAGTCCCTAATTTTTATTATGAAAAAAAAACCTAAAAGCCCGAAAGAGAACAAAGCCCGAAATGAGCCCAATTACTGAGTTCCAAAACCAAAACAAAAAACCCAAAAGCTTCAGTCTCACATTCCAAGCGCAAGGCGTATTGCCGTATTGAGAGAGAATAGAGAGTCGCAGTGGTTCAGAATTACCACAATGGACCAACCCCAACTCTTACACGACCCAAACTTCCCCCTCTTCAAAACCCCTCGCAAAACCCCCCACAAACCCCCCTCTCCCTCCCCCGCCACCACCGCCACCGCCACAAACCCTAACTCCGACGCGGGGCTACACGAAAGCCCCGACGCCACCGCCCCCGATGCCGAGACGTTCGGCGACCTCGGGCTCGCGGAATGGGCGGTGAAGACGTGCCGGGAGCTCGGGATGCGGAAGCCGCGGCGCGTGCAGCGGCGGTGCATCCCGCGGGTCCTGGAGGGCAGGCACGTGCTGGGCATCGACGAGACCGGGAGCGGGAAGACGGCGGCCTTCGCGCTCCCGATCCTGCACCGCCTCGCCGAGCACCCGTTCGGCGTGTTCGCGCTCGTGGTGGCGCCCACGCGCGAGCTCGCGTTCCAGCTCGCGGAGCAGTTCCGCGCGCTGGGCTCCGCCGTGCACCTCCGCATCGCAGTGGTGGTCGGCGGCATGGACATGCTCAAGCAGGCGAAGGAGTTGGTCGCTAGGCCGCACCTCGTCATCGCCACCCCGGGGAGGATCCACCTCTTGCTCCGCGATAACCCTGATATTCCTCCTGTTTTCTCCAGAACTAAGGTAATGAGTAATCGGAGTTTTTTTTTTTTTGTTTTTTTGGGTCATCATGTTATTGGTGAGGAGTATTCACCGTCAGGCTTTGCCGATGACTAATTTCTACCGGAAACAAATCACTTTTAGTGGAGTCTTTTCTCCTAAAAAAAATTGATGATGGCATGCATGGTAGTATAACAAGTTATAAAATTCTTAAAATCTCAATAATTGAAATGAATTTTTAAATTAACGATTGTAATTGTGTTGTAGAGGAGTGCTAGCAATACACTCTTTTTGGGACGTTCATTAAATAAGATGTGAGACTTACAAAATATTGTAATTTCTAATAAATTTCACCAACGAAAGAGAGTGTGGTCGAAAGAATGTGTTAAAGAGAGCATTGCTAGCATTTCTCTTGTACTTTATCTGCACCCATTTCATTTGAATCCTGAATAATTAAGATTTTGTTTTCTTTTCAGTATTTCTTTTTGTTATTGCTGTAGCTCTCTTGTTTTAAAGCGTGAATGCAGTGGATTATGGGATTTAGATTAGCTCCTCTAAAGTGCACGCACTCCCGCACTTTACAAGATAAAGTGTAGTTATGTCAACCGTTGAGATTGTGAATGCATTTATATAACAGATTATAAAATTGTTAAAATTTCAATGGTTGAAATGGTTTTTTTAATTAACGATTGTAGTTGTACTTTATCCCATTCAAATCCTGAATAAACAAGATGAAGGTATTTTTAAGTATTATTTTTGTTATTGCTGTAGCTCTGTTTTAAAGCGCGAATGCAGTGGAATATAATTGAAGGAGTGGTAATTTGGGTGATTGGTTCATGTTTTTTGTGTGATTAGATTAGTTCAGTTTAGAGTGAAAATGAAAGGGACTTGAAGCGTGTTTGGATTAGCTTATTTTGAAGAAATAATATGGTTTTTCTTTAGCTCTTTGTGAGAGGTTTTGGAACGAAATGTAATTATTATATAATTTAAGGTTTTCCAAACAATCCTATTCCCATATAATGAAAATTTTTGTGTGCTATGAATTGAAAAACAGTTATTAAACATGCACGTTTGGTTCATTGGAGAAAGTTTTGAATGAAATGTAGGAAAGTTATGCTAGAAGTGTGTGAACTGTGAAGGGAATTTTGGAAAATTTTAGATTGAAGATGTTCATTTGGAAAATTAAATCTTATGGGAAAGTTATTTATAATATCTTATTTCATGAAACTCTTCTCATTGGCCTTTTGAAATTATGTTGTAGTTTTATGACATCCTGTATCATCATTTGGGCTGAAAAAATATGTGCAGCTTTGGCTGAAGTTTATATAAGATGACTTGATGAGTGCTGCTATAGATTGTAAAATATCATCTTCCCTCTCTGTCTCGTTCTCTCTCCATGTAATTGAGCTGAAAGGGTGGTTAGCAAATATAAGTAAAATATAAAAAATTTAAGGGTTTGCAATCATATTTCAAATTTGGCAGGAATTGATTTGCTGTTCTATTACACATTTTTTATGCTTATCAGTTACCCCTTTTGCTGATAAAGGTCAACATAGATTTTTACAGTAAATGTAAACATTTTTCATGTAATACTTGACAAACAGAGAAATTACACAGGGTCTAGAGGAGTGAGGTCAAATAATCCTCCTAAATAAAACAGTGGAAAGAAAATGGCATGGCAATCCAAAGTGGCTAAAAAATGAAGCAGTTAACCAACTATTGTGATCTATATCGTTTTTGGATAAGAACTCCTCCAACCTAAAATTATAGAAAGAGAAAAACAAGCTAGAGTGTCTCAGAGATGCAACAAAACTATCCATTGGTTAGAATCCTTTTGCATATATTAGTACTCAAAATTGCATGCTGTATGCTTTGCTTTTGCTTTGTTTTCATAATTCTATAAATTAATATTTGATCTACGCTTCTGCAGTTCCTTGTCTTGGATGAAGCAGATCGAGTCCTGGATGTTGGTTTTCAGGAGGAATTGAAATTTATCTTTCGGTGCTTACCAGAAAACCGGCAAAATCTGTTCTTTTCTGCTACAACGACAAGTAATCTGCAAAAATTGCGTGAACGTTACCAAGATAAGCTGTATGTTTATGAGGCATATGAAGGCTTTAAAACAGTTGAAACACTTGAGCAACAGGTTATATTCATCCCTAGAAAGGTGAAGGATGTATATTTGATGCATATTTTGTCTAAAATGGAAGAAATGGGCATTCGATCTGCCATTGTATTTATCTCAACATGCAGGTATCTTTTTAGATGACATGTTTGAATTTTTTGTTACCGATTTTTGTTGTCTGCATTATGATTTGTTATTCATTTTTCTTCTAGGTTCATAACTATATTTTTTTGTGGTGCTATAGAATCTTGTTGCCTCCTTCAGCTAATATATTAAACAACCCTGCCTACTTATTCATTTGACACTCTAGTTTGGATTTGCTGGTTTCTGTCTGGACAATTGATATCTAATATCAAACTTTTACCTTTTACTACTTTTCTTCAATAAATGATTAGTCTGTTATTTTTTTTTGTTTCAACTTCCACCTTCCCCATCAGCAGTGAAAAAAAGAAAGGGTAAAAAAAATTCCAATTCCAATATTGGAAGGATGAAATTTGACTGTATTAGTTATTGCATTTTTTTTCTTCCACGGACGCTTTATAATGGAGTTTATAAGCTTCCTATCTCTCTGATTCTGTAGGACAAAAAACACATTGAAGCTTCAGGTTGTGGACGACAAGTCTAATTGAATCTGTTTGTGGTCTGTTGGTGTAGTTCTGTGTGATGGCCTTTGTGTGTGACATTGTCTCAGTAATTAAAGCCATTTGTGATGTTACAAGAAAAAAGTGATTTCCAGTCTGACATTGGAAATTTGGAATTATATCTTGTTTGTTGGCAGATGGTAGGACTTGAGATTGGTTTCAGTTTGCCTTTGATTGTTAGAAAATAGATATTGGGCATGTATAGAATTTCTTACTTTATATGGGATGCATGCCATTTAGCAGAAAATGGAGGCAATGTTTTAATATTAATATTTGGAATGAAGTTGTTAGTTTTAGTTGATGGGTGATCCAGAGCTTTATTTTATGTATTTCTTAGAGGCTTTCCTTCTTGCTCTGTTACTTCTTCTTCTATAAATTCTTTTATAAACACATTATAGTGAAGGAATTAGTAGAATTATTATTTGGTTCTATTTTTGTGTGTTGATATATTGTTAATCTCTTCTGAATAAGTTGCAATTAATTAAAGATAACAGGTGTGTTTGCTTGTTTAAGAAGACTGTTTTAGACTCATATTTTACTAAGTAAAATTGCAATTCAAAATCTGCACAAGTGGAAAGTTATGGGTTGGAAAATTGAGTCTGTTTGCATATTTAGAACCTATTTGTCCTTCTCATTGTTTTCCTTAGCATCAATAACTGAATCAATGAACTTGCATATCGGAAAGGGAAGTACCAATAGTAGAGCAGGATAGGTGTTCTGAATCATGCTTAATTACCCTTTGGGTTGTGTAACATAACATGGAGGTCAAGGGTGTAAATTTATGATGGCAAAAATTTTTGTTTGACTGTAAAAGCCAGTGAGTTGTCCTATTGTAACTAGTGTTCATAAAAGCAATGAAAGATGACCCTATAATTTGCATATATAATTGCTTGCTTTTGGTTGTCTTTTTTTGTGTATTAACACTCCACACCAACTGTTGTTTAACAGAGCTTTGTCGAAAATCCTAGCTATTTTCTGTTATACCTTGATATGCTAAACAGATTTAGGTCACTATATGTGCTAAATATAACTTTAACCTGTCATTAAAGTTTGAAAATGATTATTAGGTAAATTATTTCAATTTGAGTAGATAGTTATTGGGCATTTGTTGTTGCCCTCTTTTTACACAGAGAATAGCATTTATGGGCATCTTTCATGGATCAATGGGGCATATATGATTCACATGCATTTCAAGATTTCATTTATTTGGGACCATTTATTAATTGTGACCAAATCACAGAGCTAAGTTTGGGCAATTTAAATGAACAGTAGTTCTGCTTTTACCAATCTGCCAGGACTGGGCATTGTTGACAAATATGTGTTCATTGACTTTGTTGGCTATTCTGCTTTCTTTAGAAAGGTTGTTTTGTTTCTGAATTCTGATGTCCCAAGTTAAGGAATGAAAGCAATTGGTTACTTTCATTGTTTCTGTTGAAATAATAGGGTATAGATAAGGAGGAAAAAAAGAGAATATAGACACTGAATAATAGGATATTAAATTTATATGATGTCATAAAACAAAGATAAAGCACTAACACCTATTAATGCTTAGAATTAGGTTATGTACTAAACTTCTAAAATCAAAGGATCGAGTAACTAACTATAAGTGCAAAAGAAAATCCCGTTGAATAAGATAAGGATCCTAAAATGATAAAATCCCTAAAAGTTAGGTAACACAATTATCTGTAAAATAACATAAATTATCCTAACCTACTATTTGTCATTCTCTTCTAAATATTTTGTAGATGTTTCTAACAGTTCCTAATTTGCAGAGATTGTCATCGTTTAAGTTTAATGCTGGAAGTGCTTGATCAAGCAGCAGCAGCTCTATATTCATTCAAATCACAAGCTCAGAGGCTTGAAGCACTTCATCAATTTAAATCAGGAAAGGTTTCTGTACTACTAGCAACTGATGTTGCCAGCCGCGGTTTGGATATTCGTACAGTTGACCTTGTTATCAATTATGATGTTCCAAGGTTACTTTTTGGCCAATTTCTATATTTTCTTAATTGACTTTTGAAGCATTTGTTTAAATGAATTGCAACTATTCATCTGCAGGTTTCCACGAGATTATATTCATCGCGTAGGTCGTACAGCAAGAGCAGGTAGAGGGGGACTGGCTTTGAGCCTTGTCACCCAGGTTAGCACATTTTATATTAATTTGAAAACTTATATATATTTCTTATATATATTTCTCTCTGTTATTTGAATCTAAGTTTACATGCATTGTATTTGTACCTGAGAATTTTTGTTTGAAAGAAATTTTGTTAAATAAATTGTGAGGACCATTGCTCATTTAACACTACATCTGAGTGCCAATGTGGCGGCTCTAGCTCATTTAACACTATACTTGAGCCATACATAAGGCCGTGTCTTGGATAATGATATCTTGATGTATAACAATTTTTAATGTGATAGCTCTATAAGTTGTGTAAGGCATAGTTTTGTATCGACTCTTTCAGGACTTATGTCATAATTAATTAAGTTCAATTGAGACTCCTTATTGGTCAGGTTTCAGTTAAGGTTAGTATTCCAAAAGTTTGATACTTTTGTATGAAAATATTGATAGGAATCACATCTTGTACTAATAGCCTAGGTTGTTAACAGGTATAATAGTATCAGTAGGGCGTTACTCTCTGTTGCAAGTTGTAACATGAAGGCGTCTATGCATATGCATGTGGTTTTGCTGTTTGTAGAGATGTTTAAGGTCATTTCAATTGTGACTATGGTATTTCATATACTAAATGAGATCATTTTAGGATTCTGATATTTGTTTCGCATTAGTTTCCTTATTATTTCTCTATTTAAATTGGCATTTGCAGAATGATGTTGATCTTATTCGGGAAATAGAAGCTCTTATTGAGCGTCAACTTGAAATGATCGAATATAAAGAAAACGAGGTGCTTTCTCTCATGAAAAAGGTATGTTTTTGTTGGGGTAACTTTTTGTTCTAGTTATTGAATTGTCTATTGAGTTTATTTTTCTTTCATGTCTAGATAATTGTGACCTTTTTCAATTATGAGCTGTGTAAACCTTTTTTTAATTTCCAGTTGACTTACTGACTATGATGTATTGTAGGTTTTCAGTGCTAAGAATGTAGCAGAAATGAAGATGATAGATGATGGCTTTGAGGAGAAAGCCAAAGAGCGGAAAAAACAGAAGCTGACAATGCTAGCAGAGAAAGGATTGTTAAAGGAGAAAAGTAAAAAGAGAAAACGAAATAAAGAATTTACAGAGGAAAGGAAAGAACCAAAAAAAGAGGTGGAAGCACTGCATGTAGCTTCTATTTTTTTGGCCAGTGATTGACTTGCATATATGATTTTTATTTTATTTTATCGTGCCTTCGTGATTGTGGCTTTTTTCAATTATAAGCTATGTAAAGCTTCTTTTTAGTTTCCAAATTTTTAAAAATTTCCAATTGATGTGTTTACTTTTGATGTATTGTGTAGGTTTTCAGTGCTAAGAATGTGGCAGAAGTGAAGATGATGGATGAGGATGGCATTGAGGAGAAAGCAAAAGAGCGGGGGAAACAAAAACTGAAAATGCCAACAGAGAAAGGTTTGTTAAAGAAAAAAAAGTTAAAAGAAAGGAATAAAGAATTTGCAAAGGCAGGCAAAAAACAGAAAGAAGAGGAGGTAGAAGTATTAGCAGACATAGCAACTTCAAAGAAAAGGAGTAAGAAGAGACAGTAAATTAGTATATTTAAGGAATTAGCACTTATAGGATAATTTGAGTGCGGAAAGAATATTTGAAGAAAAGGGCTTAAAGAGTGGTTAAAATCAAAGCCGAAAGAGAAGAGAGGTATCAGTCAAGTTAAAGTGGACGGAGAGAAGCTAAAGCATATTAGCGATTTGGTTAAGTAACAACTGTTGCACACAATTTTTTACTTTATTCACGTCTTTCAAGGATGGCAGATTTTGATTGCCGGAGTAGACGTGAGATTAATATTACAAGGTTACACTTGCATATTCCAATGATGTGCGATTTTGGCAATCCAGATGCTGACATTAGATCTCAGGAGTTGAACACGTTGTAATAGTCAAATGGAGACAAGCGGTTCGGATTTTGATTCAGCAAATTCTAGGCATTGTTTTCCCTTGGAATCTTTATATAATGTCTTTCGTCTGATTTTGATTGTATTGGGTATAATTTGGCTTCTTTTTTATTGGGGATCGTTTGATCTTGAGGGCAAAACAGGACCAAACAGAACTTGAACCATTGGAGAGGCAGGGAACCATCCTTTTTGTAGGCAATTGGATATACTGCTGAGATTAGCTTCGGAAAATTACATAGCTGAAGAAAATTGTCATTCTTGTTAAGTGAATTTGTTGTATTATTTCATTTGGTTTTGCGTCTTTAAAAATACATTCCTGTTTTTTAAATGATTTTTCTCGCTTCTGGGCATTCATAAGTCAATATCCATTTGAAAAACAAAAAGTAATGTGAATCTTATTCATATCCATCAATAGTAGTTTCTCCTAATCTCATTTTCATTGTTCAGCACGTGCCTTTAATCTCCTCTCTCACTCTTCGGCTTTAATTATGTTAGTTTGTGTGGATACTGTTATCCAGAGTCTATAAGAACACGTGGGAGCATTCGTAGTCATTGAAGAGGGAAGGAACCACCCGTCACTCTGCAAGCAATAAGATTAGCGAGTTAGATTTGGAAAGTTAGTGTTACTGGGCAAGAAATGTGTGCGGCAATGAACTAAATTCAAACATTCTTTCAATAGAGAGTAGAATGTTTATATTATGACATAATTTTTTTAAAAATGTTCCTTGAGGGCTTAGTGAAATGTATGAGCTCACAACCCAATTCGAGAGGATTTAAAGCTCAACTCCCAGCCCAAGTAACAGATTCAACTTGCTATTCCCAGTTAGCAAGTGTAGAATCCACTCGATACCAATAAATTCCAAGATTGTTCTAATTGCAAAAGGCTTTCTGTGACTCCTTGATTTTGGGCTTTGCTATTCTCCTCTTATTTTTTTTTGGCTATTCTCATCCAAGCTTTTACCAAAAAAAAAAACAAAAAAAGACATTTTTATCCTCGTCATTTTAAAACCCTTTACCCCCTCTCCCTTCAATTCCCCCTTTTTGTTCTCACCCCCAAGCCTCGCCTCCTCTCCACTACTTCTCTCTCCCCTTCTCCTTTGTCGAATCCACTCTCCCACTAGATTCTTGTCACTGTATTGTTATCGCCACACTTTGCCATACTTCAGCAATCATACTTTTGCCATCATACTCTCGTCGCAACACTCGTTGTCGTAGGTGAGTATTTTTTTTTTTTACTCTTCAATTCAATGGAATTGTGATTCTGTTGTGTATCCAACCTATTTTTTTTGTTCTATTTGTTTGATTATTTAATTAAATTATGTTTTTAGTAATATTTCATTAAATATTTGTTAATTGATTTTGGGTGTGATTAATATTTTGATTGATTTTTAGAAAATTTTGTAATTAAGTCTTTAATCTTGTAAAATAAATGTAATTAGGTTCCTAAATTAAGAAACTATTAATATTTAATTATCAATTTATATTTTATTATTAATTATTATTTAATTATTAAATTTTTATTAGTGCTTTAGATTCACCATGCCACGCATAAGGTTTGGCTATTTTCATCTAGGACGAGGCCCTTGGCCAAATGATGAGCCTGGCACATCTAAGCATCCATGGTTGACTGCATTAGCACATCGGGCTAGAGAGGTTGCATGCATAACAACGTAGTAGTAGCAAAAGGATGAGGTACATGCTGACATACCTGAGGTAGAGGTTGAGATACCTTAGGTTGTGCCGGCAGAGCGCATTATTGGACCTTTATTTGGAGGAAGTCCTGTAGACTTGTCTTGTTTAGGTTCCATAGGGACCATGTTGCTGGACATATATGGCTTGGATAGCCCCGCCCTGAGCTTAGGTTGATTAGCCATGGGGGTAAGATCTTGCTAATGCCCACGCACCCGCAAGTCACGATCATTGTGGAGAGGTCAAGGCTTGCCTTTTTTGCACAGGCACAGTATACTACTGCAAACAAGGCATGATATGTGCCTTTGTTAAGCGGTGGCATAAGGATACTAGCTTATTCCACCTATTAGTAAAGGAGATGACCATCAACCTAGATGATGTGTCATTTCTTTTGCACTTGCCCATTATAGGCAAGGTTTGCCAGTACCCGTACATTACTTGTAAGGATGTTGTAGGGTTGCTGATGAGCGAACTTGGCAATAGGCACCATGACGCATGGACTGCGACCTAAAAAAGAGCTTGTGTTACTTTGTAGTGGCTGAAGGATACATACGAGGCATGCGTCGTAGCCAAAGAGATCACATTTGCTGCTATAGCTTATTTGCTACATCTTGTCGGCTGCACGATATTTGCCGACAAGAGCTTGACTCATGTCTATGTCTGCTACCTGGACCTCTTCCATGAGCTTCAGTCTTACGTCAAGTACTCCTAGGGTTCCGTTGCGTTGGCATACCTCTATGACCAGCTCAGCATTGCCAGCCTCCGATCTATGGCATAATTTAGGGGATACATGAGCCTGTCGATGGTATAATTTTGTATTTTCTCTAGATATTTTTGTGTTCATTTTGTTTATATAATTTAATTTATTAATTGTTTTACATGCGTGGATCTATGAATACTTCCTGATTGTCACCCTTCCCGAGCTGGTTGTCGGTTATTTTGAGGAGCATCCTCGTTTCTACAGGTGGAAGGCCACCAAGGGTACGAGTTTTGCACTGAGGATCAGGGAGGTCCTAGACCAACTGTAGTTGGATGACATCATCTAGGTGCCATATGAACACAAAGTTGTCTGGCCGTTGTAGGCGATCTCCTTTTATTTAGGCTTCATCATATGTGGTACCTAAATGCGCGCCTATTTGCAAGATAGGGTGTTCAGGCAGTTTGGCAATGTCTAAGGGATCCCTCACCCCTTGCCTATTGAATATCCATCACATACCAGGCAGTTTGATGATTGGGAGGCGCTAGCAAGCGCATGTAGTGGATAGGGGACTGCATGTGCTGCATGGGGCTCCATGGACCTATATGGATGGCTATTTGGAGTGGTTCCATCACGTTTCACATCCATATCTCATTTCGCCACAAGAAGGAGATATTCCACAGAGGAGGACGACCACATCTGATGATTGATTTTTTATTTATGTTTTTTATTGTTAGATCTTTTTATTTAGCATTTTATTTCCTATGTATGAATCCTATTGTATATATTTTTGGATTTTATAGATGATTTGAATTTTATGTATGTTAGACTTATTGTGTTGTTGATATCACTATTATGTTGTTACAATTAAAGTACGTGATACAAATAAAAACAAACAAACGCAACATAAATAATATTATTCGATGAAATAAAAACACTTCTACATAGATGTGATACAAATAAAAAAACATTAAACAAAGTGCATCATCATGGTTCACTCAAATTAACGGTTGTTTGGTCATTGGAGCTAGTTACCCACTCAGTTCCACGCAAGCACTAAATGATCTCTTCGGCGGATCGTGGTTGACATACGGGCTAGGATCTCTTCGGGAAATCTGCTTAACATAGTGTATATCACAATCGGCGCAAGTCCAGAAAATTGGGCAAAGATGGACAGCATCTTTGCCACATACTTGTCATGTTTAATCTCCATCGACCCATAATGAACACAGCCATTCCCTAAAGATATAGGCTGTTGGTAATGAATATTAAGTAATTTTTTGCCACCTCCGATATCATTGTAATTTTTTTTCCTTAGAGCAACAACAATCATGTTCTCATTGACCTTAAGAAATTTTGGACCATGAGGACATTGGAACAAGACCCCTTCAGATGTTGTTATCATATGACCATCGTAATACACAATAGCAAGGAATTCGTCCATCTTCTAAAGAGAAGAAAAAATATGGAATGAAGATAGTTGAAAACTTAGACAGATAAAAAATATTTGGATCAAGTTCAGCTAATTTAGCCCATTGGACGCATTGTGTGATTTAATGCATTTAATAAGTATTACATATGATGATATATATATATATATATATATATATATATATATATATATATATATATATATATATATATATATGTCTGTGTGTGTGTGTGGAAATGGACAATTATGATTGTATATTGTAGAAAGTACTAATTTACAGAGAAAACTCCGCTGAAATTTCTTGAGGAATCTGAGAAATTGTGAAACCTAAGGTTAGATACTTAGAGTGTTGAGTTGTCGACCATGCACTCATGGCATGTGTTGAGGTAATTGTTAGTCATGCACTGATGGCATGAGATGTGATGAGGTTTGGGAAGTCAAAGTTTGGTACATTGTAGGATGAAGGCTGGGACTACTAGAAAAGTTTAGAAGGTATGGTATCAAGTTGTGAGAATCCCAATGGTTAGGCTAGCAACCTGTAACTAGGATAATTACATAAATCGACTTGATAAACTTAATTCATGTTCAAGATCACCAGTATTAGTTAATTGTATATCACTAGGAGAAGTCTTGGTGTGGGTCAATTCTTGAGAAAATTATGATGATGATGATGGTACTATTACAAGGGAATACAAACTCCTAATCGCTTAAAGATATTGATGTCTTAATGATGAACATCAAATGGAGTATGGGCCCACATTCATTACATTGATAGAGTGTCTCGACAAGCATGCATTCAACCTACATTTGTGTGCAACATGGGAATTGGGTTCATTGCACGTTTGTGGTTAATAAATCATATGTGTGTGTATGTGTGTATTGTGAACATATTAATTATTTGATGATGTTTGTTGCATACTTGCCTAAAATATTGTATGATATGTTGTTAACAATGATTATCATTAGTGGTTAGGAATGTTACTATTATGCATTATATATTTGTCTAAATTACTATGTAATACGAAGTTGTTAAATATTATTACTAGTTAACTACAATGTTATCATACGTTATATGTGATATGTTTTAGATGGATATCCCAATCTATTTTGATTACTTGACATTTTAGATGTTTGGTTTTCACTCTTGTTTAATTCCTACATTTTGCCATTCGTAGATGCCAAAATAGACATAGAGGTGGAGTATCGTTTGGGCATGTACGTGAAAGAGCACATTGTTTGAAAATGCGTGATGTCAGCAAGAGAAGAAAACTAGTTTAAGTCACTACATATGTACAACAACTTACAAGCCTTAACTTGAATCTGGTCATAGTGGCGTAATGGAGGCGTGCGTGGAGCCTTAGAAGACTCATTATCCAAGAGTAATGGTTGAAAGTCTAAAAAAGACTAACCCTTCTTTAATCGAGGGGTGATGTCTTAATCTGTATCTCACTAATTGTTGGAACAATGTTGTCCTAATTTAGAAAGATATGTGTTTAGTTGGTTAGTCGTGCTGTAGTATCATTATAATGTAAAGTAAACCTTTCTTGTGTTAGAGTATGTAACTATATTATTTATGTAAAAGCAAAGATTTGATTAAATTCCATTTTCAGTTGTATTTGCTGAAATCTAGTTGTACCTTTTAATTATTTATCAATAAAATGAGTTCTTTTAATGGAAAGGAAATTTGTGTTATATAAAGTTGATTTATATTGTATGCAAAAAAACTTTACTCTAAAATTTTGTCACCAAGCTAATAGAGCTCAAGATTTGAGTTATGAAATGGTTGACATATTAAGATGTTACATTAGAAGCAACAATATTAGAAGAACAATTTCCAAAAACATACAAATATGAACATACTTTTAGAAGATCAAAGTGCAGCAACATCAAGAGTTGTATATGATTAGAAGTCTTATCAAAGGATGAAATATGAACATAAGAAGATAGCAAGTTAAGAAATTGCATGTGATTAGAAGTTGCAATTTGAATAGGATCTTAAAAAGCTACGTCAATATTGTTTCAAAACTAGCACAAATGTTGTATAAGAAGAAGCATACTCATAACTGTGTTTAGGGCTATTTTAGAAATAGGATATCAACTTTCATGACTTGCATTGATGCAAAAAGGGAAAATAAATTAAATGGAATTTGATTAGTATTCATTGCAACCCTTCAAAAGTAGAATGTGAGCATTCTGTAGAATTTCAATTTTTCAGAAGCAAGAATCTTGACAAATTTCAAAAGCTGTTAGAGAGTATTACTTAAATAAAATAAACCTTAACCAACCATTATCCTTGAATCTAATTCAAGAAAAAAGAATTTTTAGGAGGAATGGTCAATTAAACATCAGAAGAAAAGATTCTAGAAGCAAAAGTGGTAAAAAGAGAGTCAAAAAACTATTGTAATGAAACTGATAGGACATGCATCTTCTGAACAAGTATGACTAACTTTTTAATGGCTATAGATGACAAGTTTGAAGTCTAAACCTTTATAAAAGACTATTCCACGAAGAAGCTTAATGAAGAGAGGAAGAACAACATACTTAGGCATTAAATTTGCAAAATTTGTGCTTCTAAAGAGAAAAGTATCTTATATGAAGAAACTCTATTCCTAGAAAATCACTCCAATTTTGTTCACATTCATGTGTAATATCTTAAGTAGTGTTGGAAAACGTAGAGAGTTAAAGTCTGTATTTTGAAGGAGATTTGGCTTCTCTAGAAGCTAATAATGAGGATTAGTATTGTTGGAGATGTTATACCAAACTAATTGGGTGAGTTAGTATTGATGGATAGTTGGTAGAGTTGTGGTTAAGTCTGCAAATGCTTGGAAAAAGAATATTGGTTGCTCGAAAGCTTGTGGACGCTTATGAAAGAATACCTTGTGTAATCTGGGAGTGATTAGAGTGAGAAATACCTACTGAGGTAGGGATTAAACGTAGCTTAAGTGATTTGTGGGTGAATAAGAATTAAAATTCTTTGCGTATAATCCTCTTACCCATCTCTTTTAATTTGTGCACTTATTATACTATTATTTAGCTTTTGAACTGGTTTTTAGTTTTTGTTCTCATCATGTTATAGCAAAACTTGGTTTTGATAATTGAAACAAGTTTTTATTTAAGATAGTTATTCATTCTGAAAAGTTTCATTTGAAATTGATTTGATTTATTCATTTAGAGGCACTATTAAAGTTTTTCTAATTCAAGAAAAAAGCTTTTACTCATTTAACAAAAGTCTTTTCATATCTTGCTTTTAAACATTTGTACATTGTCAATTTATACACTTAAACTTGTCCAAGTGATTGAAAGTCATTTCTTTGCTCCTAACAATCATCTGAAATCCAAGAAGCATATTAAGCAAAAAATATCAGAAGAAGTTTTAAGTTGTGTAGGCTAAGCCAAAAGTTATCAAGAATCACAATTCAACCTCCTTTTTGTGGCTCTCTAGCCCACATTTGGTATTGACATTGTAAGCTTAATAAATGTTGAGTTATGATAAATGAATAATGTTCAATGAATGATGTAGCATTTGTGAATGTGTCTAGATAATAGATTATCACAATCTTATTTTAGCAAGTATATCGATCAACAAGTAATAAAGTGATAAATAAAATTAACTCATCATAAAAACTAAAAGACATTGAGAAAATTTGTCTTGATATCGAATAATTAATTTCCGTTATTTTCTCAAAAATTTAAAAAATTGATCTATTTAGTTTATTTATATCGAATTAAATAAAATATTTATTATTAACAATAAACATATATTCTATTAAACTTTATTTTTATTTGAAATATGTAATTAACTTTACCATTGTTTAATAATAATGAGTTTTTTATTTTTATATTACATTTAAACTTATAAATACCTATATATTCTATGAAAAACTTCTTAATTACTATATTATTCCATCCACCATTATTTCATTTCATTCATGACAAATATGTAAAATATTTGACAATCAAATGATGGTGAATATGTAATTAAAAATAGTAATTACTGTTATTTAAGACTTTTAAGCTCATAAATCAATAAAAATATCTTTTAAATGACAACTAAATAAAATAAAAAGAATAACAATATATAAAGGGATGTTGTTTTTAAATTATTTAAAAATAAAATCTTACTCCAAAGACTTAACCATTAAGAAACTCATTTAAAGTAAATATTCAAATATTCAAATTTTATTTTGGTAAGTCTATAGTTTCTAAATTTTATATCAAGCACAACTGTTTTAGAATAGAAAATCTTTTACTAATTTTCATATTCAAGTAATAATGTAATTATTTCATTATCATTTTATGAATTTTATTTTGCTAAAAAAATTCCCTACATAATTCCCACAAAAGTATTGTCCTGTACATCGTGCAAACACTCTGTCTAGTTTATTATTTACAATTATATATTTTATATTATACTTCATTTTATTTAAAATACATAATTTGTACATCGTGCAAATTCTTGAATATTTTACAAAAACTTGCTAATTATTCTATTATGCATTCAGCATTATTTCTTTTTCATTCATGATAGATATGTAAAATATTTAACAATCAAATTGTAAAAATATAATTAAAAAACTAGTAATTCATGCTATCATAAATTTTTAAATTAATAATTAAAATTTTTAAATGACAACTAAATAAAGACAAAGTGAATAGCAATAAATGGATATTATTTTAAATTTCTTAAAAATAAAACCTTACAATGAATGGAAAGATTTTTGTTTTGTAAATTCTTAATTAAATGTGGCATTTATTTATTTAAAAGTAAAAATGTAAATTCCGTTTTGGTATATGTATATCGAGAACTTTATTTTCCTTCCTACAATGGAATTTATTCCAAAGACTTAACAAATAACAATTAAGAAACTCTTTGAAAGTAAATCTTAAAATAATCTTACAGTGCACTCCTTAACAAAATCTAAAGTATTTAATGAAAAAACGTTTATTATGTTAAAAATATAAAAATTATATAACTTTTATTTATTGTGTCACGTACGCTAACAATCATTTTGAAGAAATGAATTAAAAATATCTGATAATATATTATATTAATATTAAATCCCTTTAACAATTAAAAAAAAATGTTAAACTGCCTTACATTTTTTAGTAATCATAAGCATTATAAAATGAATTAAATCCCCATTAATCAATACCAAAGAAAACACTATTAACAAGATTCTTTGAAATATATTCACACAAAAGAAAGATAGGAATTATCTTGAAATAATCCTTAAGGATTTTTTTCCCAATCTAATAATAAACATCTTTCCTAATTTTAAACAAAAAACATTATCATAATTAAATTTCACATTAATGAATGAATAAATAACATGTATATTTATACTGTCATTCAATCATAAATTAATAAACATGGTAAATTTTTTTATTTTTATATTATCTTAAAAATCATACTAAAAATAATTTTTAATTAATTAACAATACATGTCTCTTAAACTCTTAATAATTCATCCGATACATCCAATCCTCTTTTCTAAGGTAAAAAGAAAATAAATAAATAAATAATCATAAAAACAGAAAAAAAAAAATCAACAAAATCTCGTAAGGTTACTTTCGTCCAATACAAAACAAGTCACGTCGACGTCGTCGTTTCACTTCATACATTTCGTCGTGTCCCTTTTTCTCTCCCTATAAAAGTACCACCGCATCACCCCAAAACCAGGGTCAAATTACTTCTCAAATTTCATTCTCTCTCATTCCCTCTTGTTCCCTTTCCGCAACAACAATGGGAGAAGAAGAAGCAGAGTCATCCAAGTCGGTTACGCTGAAGCCCACAGAGGGAGAGGAATCGAAGGTTGAAACCCTAAAAACCACGAAGGGAGAAGAAACGAAAAAGGTTAAGGTGAAAACCGCGGACGACGTCTCGTTCGAGGTGGAGCCTTCGATCGTGAAGGAGATGGAGACGGTGCAGTCCTTCATCGACGCCAACGGCGCCGACGCCTCCGTCGTCATTCCGCTCCCCAACGTCGCCAGCCGCCACCTCGGTCGAATCATCGAGTACTGCTCGGAGCATTGTCGCGCCGCCGGCACCGGTAGCCTCAAGGAATTCGACGAGCGATTCTTGGAAGAGTTGAGCCCCGAGGAGTTGAAGGAACTGCTCCTCGCTGCGAACTACCTCGACATAAAGATCCTCCTCGATTTCCTTTCCAACAGCATCGCGGACCTCATCGAGAACAAGAGCCCCGAGTTCGTGAGGAACTTCTTCGACATTATCAACGATTACACACTCGAGGAAGAGGCCCGGATTCGCGACGCGAATGCCTGGGCCTTCGAAGGCGTCGACGATGATTAAACTGTATTGTGAGTCAACTTAGATTTTCTTCTCGACAATTTCTTATCATTGAATCTGTAATACCCTAAAATTTTACAAATATTACTTTGGTTAGTTAATTTACAAATTTATTGATCAATATGGAAGTTTTTGTGTGATCTATTAGTATCTAAAAACAGCACTTAAATCTCAATTTCTAAAATAATTAGATTAACTTTTCAATTAGAGAAAAGATATTTAAACCCAAAATTATAAGGATAATAATAGTTAGAGTAATATACATAAATAAATTAATGAATTAAACTTTTGTATAATATTATTATTGTTATTGGGATCAAATCCCTTAAGTGAGGTCTTAAATTTAAACCTTTTGAATTGAAAAAATGTACTTAGGAAGAGAAATTCCACTAAAGGTGGCAATCAGAGTTCTCCAACGAAGATTAGTCATTAGCAAAATCGGTAGATTTTTCATACCGATAACATAGTGACAAAAAAAAAACATTAGAATTATATTATCATTATTATTATTATATTTAAAAAAGAAAAGAAATGAAATACTTTATCAGAAAAAAAAAAAAGATAGGAGTTATAAGCTTTAAAAGACGCCACGTTAGAAAAGGAAATTAAAAAAAAAAAGAATAGAAGAAATTATTTTTGAAGATATAAAAGTAATTAACTAAGGCCTTATTCGGTACGAGAAGAAGAAAAGGAGGGAAAAGGAGAGAAGAGGTGAGAAAAGAAGTGAAGAGAAATAGGTGAAAAATAAAGTGAAAATGATGGTTATTTGGTTTAGGAGAAATAGAGTGAAAAAAATGTGAGGTTGTTTGGTTTGAAAGAAAAAAAATAAATGAAATTGTATTATTACAATTAAGCCCTTGTGATCTACAACATTTTTTTTTCAATTTTTTTTTGTCTTCAAATTGATTTGTTACCAAATAAATCGATTTTCAATGAGCTCTAGAGAGCACGTACACAATGTTAAAATCGATTTGCTTTTCACCAAAATCGATTTTTGTTGGATAAACAAATATGAAAATTGATTTTCCAAGCCACAAAATCAATTTTGGGGCGGGTCTAGAGACATGGCTTTCAAAAATATGTGTGGAAAATTGATTTGGGTTTGCTAAAAATCGATTTCGTAGTTGTTGCATGAAGAGTGAAATCAATTTTAAGCATGAGAAAATCAATTTTTACGTTGTTTGTTGAGGCATGCAACTCAATTTTCATGGAATAAAAGCACTGTGCTTCATTATTACATGATACTTATAAAAAAATTTAACTCATTTTAATAATTAATAATACCTTCAAATTCAGTATGCATGAAGGGAGACATATTTGTTCTAGAGAAACATACAAATAAATAATAAATAAGTGTTAACAAAGTACATATTATAGAAAAAATGCAACAAATAACATAATATTGTTTCTACTCCAAGAGATCATGATGGTGAAGGCGCTCAAGTTGTTCAAACCATTTATCAAATTCATCAAATCTGTTGTAAATCCCTCACAGACGATAATCGTTAAATTTTCTAAGCTACCTTGTAAATCCTAAATGCCACTAAAAATTTGTTGTAACATATCATTATCATGGGCTACTTGGGGTGCATAAGAAGCCATTGCTTCGGGTTTCAGCCCATCTTCAAATTCAAGTTCATCTTCTCCTTGTGGTTGTGGCTAGTTCACTCCCATATCAGCAAGTTGCCACATTCCATTTACCCGTATTACTTTTAATTTCTTTAGGCTACGTTCATTGAATTTATTAAACCAACCAAGCACAATCTCAGCTTCCAATCCTAGGCACACATTATAATGTTCCAATATCCTTGTTATTAGTAAACCATGCAGAAGAGGCAAGCCGTTATCTTTGCACTTCATCATATGTTGACATATGTAATATGGCCAATTAATTTGAATGCGTTGTTTCATGGCCCAAAGAATGAAAACGTCTTCGTGATGAATGGATGCATAGTTGCTCCTGTGTGGGATTAAATTATGCGTGTAGACATAATGGAGTAATCTATCCTCAACTGCCAAACTACCAGCATTTTTAAGCATACATGGCTGCAATCCTGGTCTAATCATCGTAGCCAATGCCTCAGAACGATCATAATTGACCCAGTCTTTTATATTTAAGACTTGAAACTTGTGGCTTTGGTACTTTAAGTTAACCAAACTTAACTAATCATGTGGCTTGACTCAAATCTTTATTTTCATAACCTTTGAACACAGGTCACCATTATCCAAAAGACTCAAGTTGGCATAGAATACCTTGGTCAAATTGGGGTGAACTGTACCATCTAGTGACACAAAATCTTGAAGGCCTTGGATTGAGAGTAATTCAGGAAATTGAAGTCCACTATTTTGAAAGTACTCAAAATCCATTATCTTGGCTTGTATGACTTCTTTAGCTTGAAATTCATTAAGATATGTATGTCCTTGCTCACGGTTGCTAAAATAGCGACTGTAATCCAACATTTGTGCCACATGATTAAATTTTTCAGAGTTGCTTTGTGCCTTTTCTTTTCATTACCATCTTTAGTTCTTTTTTACTTAGATGAACCACCCTTTCTCATTATCCTGCACCAAACATAACATTGTTCATAAAATTCAACTAAAAAATGACTAGTTCAATGTATTTGATGACTTAAGAAGATAATATTGAATTTTGTCTTCTATATAACATCATTTGAACAAATTAGACAAAAACAAAATTAAGACAAAATGTCAACAATCACACATCATTCAATGAAGTTAGGTAGGTTCTAAAACCCAAATGGTTAATTGTGCACATAACTTTATAGCTTACAATTGATAAACTAGTTGTGGTCAACCATGAAGGACTATTTGAATATATATTACATGGAACATAAAGTTTGTCAAAAAATTAAAAAAGGATCCTACTCAATGGATCTTAAAATATACATCAATCATAGTATTTATATAGGTCCACACCAAAACAGTTGTCCTTCAACTAAGTTTACTTCTACTGACACTTTACTAAAACCCACCATCAGTAATCATTTTAATCAATGTTGAAAGCCTCAAATGGAGAGGTACACCAAACAATTTATGCTTTTGTCTCTCATTATTACACAAGAAATCATAACACTGCATTTAGTGATCATCCATCAAATTCATCTCATCCAACAATTCTCACACGTCTTTTCCTGAATACACTCATGTTGTGCTTCTCTTAAGGACATTAACTTGTTCATGGATAATCTCATTCCGCTTCTCAATTGCTAACACTTGATGCTTAGCAATGGCGACTTGTCTTTCTACTTCTTGAGATAACTTCTTGGCTAACACATTCTCACTTATAACGCCTCCGCCACTCGATCAAGACCTATTGTCAACTTGTCCGTTTGAGTATCAATAACATCAACCATTGATGCCTTTCGCTTAGTGCCTCTTAATGTATATGTCCCACTCAAGGGATTTGAATGTGCATCATTCAAACTAAATGTGTCAGTATTTGGGGTGGAGACATGTACATCCTCAAAGTTTCCGACACCTACATCAGTCGCCATGGTATCATCAAAGGCGTCATTGAGATCAATGGTCTCATTTCCCTTCTCCATTAACCTATGAATTGTCTAGGAGTTAAGCCAAAGTTCCTAGTTGCATGGTTTGAACCATAAAGCTCTTCAAGCATGTCATAGTGGCGGATTTGACATGTTTTTCACTTCATAGTAGAAGATTTAGCCTATGTATAACGATATTTATAATTAACAATGACCTTTATTTAGCAAAAGGAATTGAAAGTAAAAATGTGTAATGGCTTTTACCTTTATAAGATCATCCCAAATCTCGTTCTCAGCCTCAAACCTCCTTGACAAGGGATTTTAAGCGAATCCACTTAGGCCATTGAATAAGTCATGGACTTTACACCATCTGTCCTTCATTGTCTTTTGTCTATTTTTGACATGACTTTTGGTCACATTCGACAGTCCTGAATCTCGCAATGCATTGACAATGTTTGTATAAGCTAGCGACGTCCAACTTCCATCCACCTTATTTCCTTTTTGAACTTCTTCGACCATAGCATGTAATAAAAGTTTGTCCATGTCATCTGTCCATCTTACCATTTCTCTTGGAGGTTGACTGTTGTCACCTAGGTTCATTTTCCCCTGTTCATTTCTAATACTTGTCCTATAAAAAGATTGTAAATGTTCCAAGACCATTCAAATTAAATAAAGTTCGTACATAAAATATAACTCAAATTTTCATTAAGTACAATAGGAATCCAACTCCAATTAGCATCCATAACCTAATATTTAAAAACATAAAAATATTAATGCTGATAAACATTCCACATTGTATTTGCAATGTTATCCTTAAAATCTACCCCAGCTCTATAATTGTCATAATGTTGTTTTTGTGTGTGTGTGTGTGTGTGTGTATATATATATATTACAATAAAAATCTCCCATTGGGAATTATTGTAGGGTTTCTTTAAAAGACTTGAAGACTAGAAGTGCAAGATAGAGAGTGTGAGAGAAGAAATGCAGCTTTTGTGTCTCAATAAGTAAAAGAATCAAAAGAGAAAGATCATTCCGTTTAAGAAATTTTGCATGCACCCAATAAAGTGGAGAAATAGTAAATTAAAATGTTAGGTAATAACATATATTGAAAGGAAGTGAGTGAGATACAGTGAAAAATAATGGAGAAAAAGATGAAAGTATTTAGATATTGAAGGATGAGAAAGAGATATACGTCAAGTGAGTTCTTCTTTGAGGTAAGTGCAATCTTTTTTCTTTGGTTGTCAAGAAATATTTGATACTATGTGATGTTATTCAGTTATAAAATTAAAGTTTAAATCAAATAATATGAAGTTAAACTAATATACATACTATATTTTAAAGGCGTGGGTTCACTCAAGAGCTCATCTCTCTCTCTCTCTCTCTCTCTCTCTCTTTATACATATATATATATATATATATATATATATATAGGGATTTGTTAATGTATATACATTTGTTTTTTAATTGAAGTACGTTAGCAAGTTATAACTATAATATATCTTAAAATACACCATGGTGTAGCTTGCTAACGCACTCCAACTAAAAAATAAGTGTGTGTACGTTAGCAAATGATTGTGGTATTTGCTAATGTACATGCACTTGTTTTTTAGTTGGAGTATGTTAGCAAGCTATAACTACAATGTATCTTAAAATATATATATTTTGTAATTTGCTAACATACTCCAACTAAAATACACCCACAATATATATATATATATATATATATATATATATATATATATATATTGTGTAGATTATCTTATAGTTTTAGCTAGCTGTTGTTAGAATAAGGCTCTACAATCATGTAATAGTCTTGGTTTTATTCTTTTTGCTATTTTATTTTGATCCAATTGTTTTCTTTTAAAGCATTTTTGATCTAATAAATTTCATTATTTTTATTTTAAGTAGGATTGAACTCGCCATATCTTTTTAAATTTGAAGGGAGATAAGAAGGTTATTCAACAATTGGTTTTCCTATACAATCAAGGTAATTCAATTAGATTTTAGGAATAAGGCCAAAACCATTCAGTAATAGGAATATGGTGTACATATCTTGAGCCACATGCTATCAATGTAAAGAACCTAACAAAGAACAAGGGGTGCATTAATTGTATTAGTTTCTCTAATTAAAATGTGGGTTTCAAATCATTCTCTCATGTTGGGTTGGTACACAAGGGTTATAGTCTATGTTTGATAGTTATAGGGTTTATCAACCATGTAGTAGCAGAATAGGAGGAAATCGACTACTCAAGGCTAACAAAACATAGAATGTTGTGCATGCATCCAAAATAAACCATTATAGACAACATGTGCTAAATCTTGTGCTCATCTAATACCTTTTATAAATTCCTACCAATTATTCCCTTATGATGTCAATGATTAGTTATTAAAAAGGTAGTTTGGCTCAAAATATAAATTCTCTAAAGGATTTGGCCAATATATATGTATTTAAAGTATGTATGTACCTTTGTTCCCAATATACCTTACAACCTATTTTCTTCACATGGAAATGTTTTTGTGAAGGTTCTAAACCACAGATTGTTCCATGAATATGGAAGAGAGGTAATATGCATCTTTTAGTGGAGGCAGTTGTAAGTCATAATTTTTTTATTCAAAAAAGTATGATTGACTAGCTATTTCCTTTTCTTCTTGGATGCAAGAGCTTCTTATCATATTTTGTTCAGTCGAATGAAATGAATAGAAAGTTGATTGAACAAAATTAAGCCTCTGTATGTTTTTAATCTTGTTCCTATATGATTTAAATCCTGAGCACTTCCTTTTTAAGTAAATGTAGCTTATAGTTAAGTGGGTTTGCTTTAAATGCATTTGTTGAAATATTCATCTGTGTTGTATGATTTATTACCTGGTTTCTTTATAGTATTAATAAGGTTTCATTATATCTAAAGGAATTTGTACCATTTAAAGGAGCTTGAGATTAATATAACATGCATGTCCATTATGTGTAGTAGCATCTAGCAAGACTTCTCTTACCTATCAAATTTATTTTATATAATTATATAGCATGGAGGAATGTGGCTGTTACTTGGAGACCATAAAAGTCTATGGAAACAAGCCTGCAGACATTATTAAAGACCTAACGGACACAAATTTGTTAGAAATAATAATTAGAAAATAATGGGTTAGAAGATAAAGGGCTGTGAGTTACTATGCATTAAGGGATATTATTCTTATGTAACCATTAAGTATTTGAAGGGTTATTGATATTATGCCTATTTAGTGCATTAATTGAAAAGTCATGTAATGGATATGGGTTACTCTACTATAAATAGAGTATCAATACATGTAGCTTGTGTGGCAAAGAAATACAATCTCCTCTGTTTTCTATAGTCTCCTCTCTTTTATTCTAATAGAGTGGTACCATAGCTTAATTAGGTTCTAAGAATTGAGAGATACACTTAGTGAGTTGAGAGATGGCAAGCAATAGCTTGAACTTGTTTTAATTCATTCGTTTTACCAATGGAAATTATAATAATTGGTGTCGTCGCATGAAGTTCCCAAGATGCTTAGGAGGTTATGGAGAAAGGTTATACCTAACCTAAAAATGAGGCTATTTTATCACAAAATGAGAAGGAGACTTTGTTGAAGATGAAGAAGAAGGATCAACTAGCACTTACCTTCATCTATCAAGGTTTAGATGAAGCCACGTTGGAGATGGTGTCCAATGCATCCACATCTAAAGAAGCTTGGGAGATTTTGAAGACCTCCTTTAAAGGTATTGACAAGGTGCAGAAGGTGTGCATACAAACTCTACATGGAGAGTTTAATTCCTTGAGTATGAAGGAGTTCGAGTTAATTTCAAATTTTAGCAATAGGATGATGATGGTTGTAAATCAAATGAAGTATTATGGAGAGAAAGTGGAAGGAGTTCCTGTCGTAAAGAAGATCCTATTCGTTCTTTAACAAGAAATTTTGATTTTGTAGTTTGTGCAATTGAAGAATCAAAGGATTTAGAATCAATGGCCATGGACCAATTGATGGGTTCACTTCAAGCATATGAAGAAAGGTTCAAGAGAAGGCATGATGATGAGCCTTTGGAGATTCCTTAAAAGAGAATGGAGGAGAAAAAAGTCAAAAAGGACGTGGTCATGGAAGAGGACGTGACGTGGCCAAGGAAAGTAGGAAGAGGAAATCATAACAATTTTGATAATAATGAAAGGAGTCATCAACCTACTAGAGGTCGTGGAAAAGGAAGAGGTAGAGGCAATTTTGATAGAACAAATAAAAGGATATATGATAAATTTAATGTTAAATGTCATAATTACCATAAGTATGGTCATTTTTCTTGGGAGTGTAGATTTCGGCTTGTGTTACTTCCACTTAATAAATTGATTTGTATGGTGTATTGAATTTGGCTGTGATTAATAAGATAATATATCAACTTATACACACACACACACGTGTATACATATGTATATATACAAACATATATATATACATATTTGTGTGTGTGTGTGTATTTATACAGATGTACACACACACACACACACATAATAGATCATATTTGCTTGACTTTTATCTACACATCAAGTTCGCTTTTTTTTTTATGTGCTTGATGTATTGATTTATTAAAGGGAAAGGAGTTAAAGATTATAAAGTGGTAAGAGAATGGGTCATGACAAATAAAAAGAATGGTAAAATTGTAAAATATGTTTGCTTTAGAATTGTCATAATATTTCTTCATTTATTCACAAAATAAGTTGGTCATTTGTTTAAATATCTTATAATAACAATTATTATATGAAGTAATTCTATACTTTAGTTAATATTTTCCTATTTGAGGTTTTCATTTGAGTAGTATTATTATTTTGATTTTAGGTAAAAGTTACAATTATGAGTAATTAATGATACATCAAATATTTCACCCCATCTTATTTGAACGCAAGCCCTATCATATCTGAACGCAAGGCATGTGAATTATTGTAAGCCAGTGTCGTAGAACTAAAGGAAGAACATGAAAAGTTTGTAATTGTAATATATGTGTTTAATTTTTTGGCTCTTTTGTACTCACTATTACTAGAATGTATTATTCTTTTATCATTTTCATATTCGCACAAAATAATAACTTCAATGGAAATCTTGAAAGTTTGATGATTTACTTGCTAGGAAAACGTTGTTTATGGTTGAGATAAATTAAAAAAGCTAACGACAAACAAAATCTATGTATACTTTGAAGAACATTAATTGTAATGAAATGCTAATTGAAAAGATGATTTGATTGATGTTGGGACTGTCCAGATGAAATAAATTTGATGGAAAATGGTAATCATGTATATAAACAAATGCTAAATATATTTTTCTACTATGAGTTCAAAGGAGTTTAAATGCAATTTATTTATTTTTTACTTCCTATATGCTATAAAATAATATTTTTGTACAATCAATTGAAATTGTACTGGGTTAATATTTTTAGAAGAAAAAAAGTTGTATGTGTGTGTATCATATAAACCAAGTAAGGAATTATAATTTTTAACTAAAAAACAAAAAATTACTCAATTGAAGATATTCAACTTAAATAATTATATTATTTAATCATATACTTCAATTTTTATTAGTTCTTACAAATGTCTTCTAATATAAAAAATGTCTTCTAAGCACGGGTCCACGAACCAGTAAAATGTAATATTTGAAGTGGTACGAGGTTGCAATAAAGGCTTCTTTAAGATCCACACATGTTCCAAAAAAGTTCCCTAAGTCAATCTATCTAAAAGCTTTTTATTTTTTTAATTTATTTTTAAAAAAAGAAGTTACTTATTTTTTTAAAAACTTTTATTTAAAGAGTCCAGACAACACAAATATAATTATTTCATGTTTGATTTAAGAAAAGTTTATGGGACAACACAAATCAAGTAACAATGGACAGAAAACAAACTTAACTTTTGTTACTTGATAAACCATAGGACAATTTTTTGTCTCAAGTATAAAATACTTAAAAAACAAAAATACTCATTTATATTTTCTCTTTATTGTCTCTTCCCCTACCACTATTGTTGTCATTGTTATTGTCGCCACCACCAACGTCACTGCCGCCACCAATGTTGTCACCGCAATCGCTACCAGTGTCGTTGTCACCACCACTGTAACTATCACCGCCATTGCCACCAGGTCCACCACCAATGTCACCAACACTGTTGTTGTCGTCACTCCATTGTCACTATCACCACCACCACTAAATGCCACACCATCACTATTGTCACCGTTACCACTCTCACTACCACAACCACCATCGTTGCATTAAGATAACTAATATGAATTGTATTAAGATAATTGATATTAAAAATGGTATTCAGTAAAATATACATTATTTTGCTTATGTTATGCACTATCAACAAATAATGTATAAGATAAAAAGTTGTCTTGCAACTTAAGCTTTTATCTTGTGTTGTATCTTAAGGTGTGTCAAATGTACATAAAGAGTATTTAGCTCAACTTCTCTTTTTAAAGGAAATAAAAGCCAAAGGTAAGCTACATATTTCTTAATACTTTTTTGCTTTATAAATTTGTTATTTTTCTCAAATCCTTTATATATGTAAATTAGAATAATCATATTGTACGAGAATATTTTTAACTGTCATTCTTCAACAAGGGTGTTTTTAGGAATTTTTTAACCTGTTATATCTTTTAATCTATCATTTTCAATATCTTTAATTCGAAATTTAATTTTAATATTTTAAAAAAAATATATCAATAATTAGAATGACATTGTATTACAACATAAGTTATATATTATAAATTTAAAATATAATTTATATGTTAAAAAATCCTTTATATATCCCTCCATCCCTTTATATATATAAACTTGTAAAACTATATGCTTTTGCAGGCCTTCACTCTCCCCTCTCAACCTCACATTCATTTTCATTTGAATACTCTTTTTACTTGAAGAGGTGGACTTCACTCTCCTAACATGTATCTAGTATATCCTCTTATACTTTTAATATCAACCGAATGGTTTAATAAGTAACTGAATACCAGAGAACAATTTCAAATATATATATATATATATATATATATATATATATTATCTTTAAAATTTAAATAATATGTATCTAATATATCCTCTTATGTTTTTAAAATCAATTGAATAGTTTAAGAAGTTGTAACTACATATTAAAAACTAATTTCGAATATATATATTTTATTTTCAAAATTCAAACCTAATATGCATATGATATCCCTTTGAGAGTATTTTTAACTGTCATTTTTCAACGAGAGTGTTTTTAGGAATTTTTCTTAATCTCTTACCTCTTTCAATATATTATTTTCAATATCTTTAGTTTTAACTTAAATTTTAATATTTTTTTAAAAAATGTCAATAATTAAAAATAATATTATATCACAATATAAAGTATTTATGATAAATCTAAAATATAATTTATATGTTATAAAATATTTATTTATTAAAAATTTTAATTATAATATAATTTATATATTTAGAGGTATTTATTTATTATAAATTTTAGATATATAAAATAAACATTTATTCTGTTGAATACCCAGGCAAAAATATTAGTACTATTACTTAAATTTAGTTAATACCAATTTAAATTTGACTAGCTAGAATTTTAAATTTTAAATATTGACATATATGTCAAATAGAAGAAATATTTCTTTTAGATAAACTGAACCCTAAGATTATCGTAATTTTGGTTAATCTCAATTTGAAATTTTAACATATTATGTTATAGATTAAATTAAAAGTCGTTGAGAATATTTGTCTTGTTAAATCTTTGTTATTTTCTCCAAAATTTAAAAAATTAAGGTTAAATTGTACTTTGGTCCCTTATAATATTTAATCCATAATTTTGGTCCAATTGTTAAATGTTCATCGGTTGATCGTTAAAATTGTAACGTTGACCATAACCTGACATTAAGTAGATGACGTAACAATTAATATTTAATAATATTTAGGATAAATTACACTTTTGATCCTCCTATAATATCTAATCCCCAATTTTGGTCTCCTAATTTTTTAATTAGGCAATTTTAGTCCCATAACAAAATTTATGATTTAGAAAATGATAAAATTAATTAAAGAGGGATTTAAATCCATGACTTTTCCCTTCCCTTTCACGACCTAAACCACTAAGCCATTTAACTTATTTGAGTTATAATATAAACATTGTAGTATATATAACAAAAATAAATAAATAAATAAATAAATATATATATATATATATTTTTAAAATAGTTATTTATAAATTTATATAACAAAAATAAATATAAAATTTTTTAATAAATAAATTATATAATTTATTATTTAATATATTTTTTTCATGCAATAAATATAAATATACAATTACTTTTATCTTTCATCTCTTTGTTTAACCTTTTCTTCTCATCTTTTTTTAACACATTACTAATTGTTAAAAAGATGACTATAGGCTAAAATAAATAATATAGTAGTGGGGAAACCTACTACTCCATACATTTACGGAGATCTTCCTCCCAACCATTTTTTTTTCATTTACAAGGTTGGAACCCAAGATCATACTTAAGGAATCCAAGTCCAGTACCACTCGGACCAATGACATGTTGGTCAACAAAATCTAAAGTATTTAGTGTAAAAAACATTTATTATAATAAAAATATAAAAATTATATAACATTTATTTTTTGTGTCACGTTAACCATCATTTCAAAGAGATTAATCCCCTATATATATAAATTAGAATAACTATTTTGAACAACAACATTTTTAGCTGCTATTATTTAATAAGAGCAATTTTAGCTATTATTCTTCTACGAGAGCATTTTTAGAGATTTTGTTTAACTTCTTATATCTCTTTCAGTCTATCGTTTTCAATATCTTTAGCTCTAAATTGAATTTCAATATTTTTTTAAAAAAATTATCAATAATTAAAAATTAATATTGTATTATATAATTATTAATTATAAATTTAAAATATAATCTATATGTTCAAAAATATTTATTTATTACAAATTTTAAGTATAATATAATTTATATATTCAAAAGTATTTATTTATTATAAATTTAAGTTATATAAATAAATATTTATTTTGTGCAATGCAAATATTAAAATACTTGTTAATAAATATTTAATAATATATTATATTAATATTAAATACCTTTAATCATAAAAAATATTAAATTGCCTTACATTTTTGACTAACCATAAGCATCATAGAATGAATTGAATCCCCATTAATAAATAACTAAAAAACACTTTTAGCATTATTCTTTAAAATATATTCATACAAAAGAGGAAAGAAAAAGTAGGAATTATCTTGAAATGATCCTTAAAGATTATTTTCCCAATCTAATAATAAACATATTTCCTAATGTAACACAAATATCTTATTACAATTAAATTCCAAATTAATGAATCCCTCCGATTCATGCAAATGTTTTATCTGTAAAAAGGAAAATTCTCACTATCTTGAAATTATCCTTAAAGATTATTTTCCCAATCTAATAATAAACATCTTTCCTAATTTAAAACAGAAATCTTATCACAATAAAACTCCAAATTAGTTAATACCTCCAATCCATCCAAAGGCCTTATCCGTAAAAAGGAAGAAAAAAAATCATAAAAGCAGAAAAAATGAAAAAACAAATCAATAAATAAAAAATTCAAAATTCAAATAAAGAAAATAATCACGTCCTCGATCCGTTCGGTTCCTCTCCCCATAAAAGTACTGCACCATCTCAAACGCCAAATCACATTACTTCTCAAATTCCCCTCTCCCTCTCTGTTCACTGTTGATTCTCTCTCGTTCTCTCTCTGCAACAGCAAAGCAATGGCAGAAGAAGCAAAATCGTCCGAGACGTTGAAGCCGAAGCCCGCGGAGGGAGAAGAATCAAAGAAGGCTGCGTCCGCGGTGGTGGAAGAAAACCTGAAGAAAGTTACGATCACCGCGGAGGGAGAGGAATCGGAGAATGTTTTAAACGAGGAGGGAGAAGAGACGAAGAAGGTTAAGCTGAGAACTGCGGACCAAGTCACCTTTGAGGTGGAACTTTTCATCACGAAGGAGATGGAGACGGTGCAGTCCTTCATCGACGCCGGCGGCGCCGACGCCTCCCTCGTCATTCCGCTCCCCAACGTCACCAGTCGGGAGCTCCGCCTAATCGTCGAGTACTGCTCGGAGCATTGCCGTGGCACCGGAGCAGACAACCCTAATGGTAAGTTGATTGAGTGAAAAGAACATATGAAAGAAAAACACGCATAATCATTTTTATTATTTTTTTGTTAGAGAAAAAGTGAAAGAAAAAGGTCGAAATTTTTTTACTTAAACAAAAATTTGAAAGTAAATTTTATTAACACTTTTTGAAACTTTTTGAGATAGTACTTAATTTTTTTTTTTAATGTTTATAATAATTTTTTCTTAAACTATGTTTGAATTAGTGATAGAAGATAAAATAAAGAGAGATGGAGTAGAAGGAAAAGTTATTTTATTGTTTGGTTGATAAAAATAAGAATAAAATATAATAGAAGAAGATGAATTATGATCTATAGGGATGTACACGGGTCGGGTTTGGCTAAATTCGTTATCCAACCTGATCAAAATTGTATGGGTTGGGTTGATGCTTTTTTAGTATCACTAAAAATATTGTATTTAATTTTGGACTTTGTTTCTTATCATTCTTATTTTTAAAATTAATATAAAACTTACAAGAAATTTAGAATAAGAATTGAGAGAAAAAGTACAGTAATATGTAGTGATCCAAAACTAACAAGGGTTTACAACTTCAAGAGTGTGTGAGATGTCTTTATTCTTTGTCTTCTTTAGTATTAGTAATTCACTAATTAATAATTATTAGTATATAAAATATATAAAAAATGATAAATTAAATAAAAATGTCACTTCAATAGGTCAGGTTCACAAGTAAACGAGTCCGTAAATTAAAACCCATTACCCAACTTGTATTTTAACAAGTTGGGTTGGGTGCGACCTTAACGCTCAAAAAAACCGAACCAAAGTAATTAGGTTAGTTTGGGTTAACGGATTACTCGTACTCGTAAACACCCCTAATGATCCATTCCATTCTATTATTTTACTATAATTTTTTTCTCCTAAATTTGGAGTGCACTTGATGGAATAAAACTTTTAAATTATAAAATGATTATTTTATTTTTATGAATTTTATCCTAACCATCAACCTCTTAAAGATAATATAAGAATTAAAAAGTTATAATTCATTCTGTTTCGTCTTTTTTTAAAATAAAATAAAATTTTTGTTCTATTTCATTATAAAACATTTAAATAGTGAAATAACATTTTTATTCATTCCAATTCATCACACTCTATTATATTTTGATTCATTTCTTTCTATTGTCTACAATCAATCCAAACATAATCTTAAAAAAATAGACGGTGTTATAATTTTTAAACGATTAAGGATTAATATAATGTATAAAAAATATAATGTATATCAAATAATTAAAAGATTAGCATAAAAATTTTTAAAAAATGAGAAATATCAGATAAAATTTGACAAATTTTCAAAAAATGTGAATCAAAATTCAAACATTTTTTTCTTCTACTTTTTTTCAATTTAAATTTTAAACTTTTTTTTCTACTCTCATTTCCGCTCTTTCGTTCGAAACAGACAATAAGGTGCGGAAGGAAAGATTGAAGGAGTTCGACGAGCGGTTCGTGCAGGCGCTGAGCACCAACGAGTTGAAGGAACTGCTCCTTGCTGCGAACTACCTTAACATGAAGAACTTTCTCGAGTTTCTGTCCAGGAGCATCGCGGACTCCATCAAGAACCAGAGCGTGGAGTTCGTGAGGAATTTTTTCGGGGTCGTTAATGACTACACGCCCGAGGAAGAGGCCGAGTTCCGCCAAGCCAACGCCTGGGCGTTCGAAGACATCGACAATGATTGATTAGCCAATGGAAGGAAGGAATAAACGCTCTTTTTTATTATTGTTGTTGTTTGAATTTTCCGATTTATTTTTTTCAATATGGTGTTGCAGTTTTCTCTTCAATGCCGTGATTATTAGCGCGTGTTTGTATGAGATTCGATGAAGTAAATTACATTGATTCAGAACAATTTATAAATTTTGATACCCAAAAAAAAAATACTTGGCTTATGGTTTGTAGATAAATATTATTATTTTTTCATAATTGCGTTGCCCTTTGGTTTTGACCTGTGATTATAATTAGTGTAGAATAAACTGTTATAGTCTTTCAAGTATTTCTTTTCTTGAATAGTATTTAAAATAATAAAATTATATAAGATAGTCTTTCAAGTATTAAAAATCATACTAAATAATCTTTCAAATTTGTCCTTAAAGATAGTAAAATATACTAATTTAAAAACTAAATTGATAAATATTAAATATTTTAAAGACTATTTATATAATTTCATTATTTTGAGAACTACTTAGGAGAGAATAATATTTGAAGGACTAAATTGATAGTTTATTTGAATGTTGTTCTTTGTCCTAGATTAGAGGAAATCATTATTTTTTATTTTTTTAAATTATTAAACAGTTTTATAACATATTATAATAAATAATCTTATAACAGACAATTTGTTGCACGAAAGTGGTTCTTTTATAGGATATTGTACACACATTGTACATAAGGAACCTGATGGATCACCCTGTGACTCTGAAAAGGACCATGATTTTGGATGGTAATTAGTTTTTGAAATTATTTTTTATTTAACTTATTTTATTGAAGATAATTTTCTGATTTTTTTCTAGTTTCTGCGTTAATTTTGTGCAAGAATTTGTCCCTAGCTCCTGGGAAAGGATTATAATGATTTGGAGGACCAACTCCGGAAAAAAAAAAAAATTGATATGTAGTTAACTTTGATATTCCGAGTCAACAGTTTGGCGAGGTATTGCTCTATCAGATTGCATAAATGATTATGTCATTTAGTTCTTTTTAATTTGTTTTCTTGACAAGGAGATCAATTCTGAGATGCCATTCATGAAATTGTGATTTTTTTGCCTATAATATATCAAGTCATACTATTAGTTTCACAACTATTCACTGGTCTAATTGTGTTTCACTTGTACGTTGATACAGAGCCTATAGTATCTACTAAACATTGAATAAGATTGTGTCATTTAGCCAACCAAATTTCGGACCTTGTAATGGTTGATATTTGATACATCGGATGTACAATTACTATTTCTAAATTCTAATTACTGTTCTAGATGCATTTAAAACACGTCATTATCCAAAATTTTAACGAAAGCACATTGATCTAATAACCATCTCAGATTCTACCCTGTCACATTAGTCTTTAATGACTCTAACATTTTTAATTAGAATTTCTTAGTGTTATGTTATGTGGATACATAATGGGCAGGACTATTTGGTTATGTGTGGATACACTTCACTAAACAAAATTTTTAATGAAAGCACATTGGTCTACTTACCATCTCAGATTGCTACCCTGTCACATTAGTCTCTAATGACTCCAATATTTTTAATTAGAATTTCTTAGTGCTATGTGGACACATAATTGGCAGGACTATTTGGTTCTGTGTGGATGGATACAAAGAGTTTAGTTTGAACAAAGATTGTTTCAAGTAGGGGAGATCATTAGGAAAATGTCTACTTTAACTCCTTTGACTGCATAGTTTTGGCTGGAAGAATCACCCTGGAAGTGTACTTTAACAGTTTGTAGAATTGGCACTTATTTCATGATATTTTACTTTTTACTAAATGACCCTTCTTAAAAATTTGGAAAGCAAAGAAACTGAAGGCCTATATTATTATATCTCACTATGATGTTTTAAGTGCTGATACTGGGGCTGATGCTTATGATTGAAAGACACAATCATATAACTGATACTTGACATCATGGAGACTTTTGAATCTAGTTGGTAACTGGTGTAATGAAGTGGTCAAAGTCATATCAAAAACATCAAAGCATATGCTTCTGTAGAGGGATATGTGATTGAGATACGATTAACACTTTGTTAGGTGATGCAACACTCCCAATGCAACCAAATCTTGGTCAGGGGATGTATGGCAATAGAAGTTGGTTATTTATATTTTTCAACTTTGAAGTAGAAAGTAATGTCCTCAGTCCTAGCAGCATTAATATATAATGCTTTATGGATAAGCATTAAGTTATACGTAAAATCTTTATTGATACTATGCACTCTTTTAATTACGGAAGCATATTTTGATTGATTACACTTAGGGATGGCAATGGGTAGGGTCTGGGTAGGGTACTATGCTACCCGTTCCCATACTCGTGTTTGAAAAAAATCTCCGTACCCGCCCCCATACCCGCGCGGGTAGCAACTTTAATCCCCATCCCCGTACCCGCTGGGTACCTATATACCCATACCCATACCCGCTACCCGCACTTTACTTAAGTGTAGTGCCATGAAAAAAAAATTGTAGCCTTAAGCGAAATTCAAAATTTAATTTAATACAGTTTGACAAATCTCATTTTATTTTTGTAGCAATTATGAAAGTATTGATCAAATTTTTATAATTAAGTTTTTTTAATATTTCACTTTCAATATATAAAGGAAAATTCATTTAATCCATCATTTACACATAGTTATTAACTAATAAAACTTGAATAATCTTACTTTTAAAAAATCTACATTTAACGATAAGAATAATTACAAGTATTTCAATAATATTTAGAAGCATGTGTACATTTGAAAAAGAATATAATCTTTTCATATAATTTATTTTTAAAGGAGTATAAATTATTTTTGATATTTAATTTATATACAATTGTAGTGCAAAACATTTTTACATAGACATTTAATAAAATTTAATTATTTCATCATATTATCCCATTTATTAATATGATGCAGCAGTATAGTGAATTTCTAGCTTACATATATGTAAAAAAATTTTACAATAACAATGCATATAAATTAAACTCTTATTTTTGTTTATATTTCTTGCAATGTCTTTTTTTTTAATGAATCAAGATTTTTAATATTTTAATACTCACTAGAACTTATTTTTTTAGTATATTATATGAGATATACATATATATATATATATATATATATATATATATATATATATATATATATATATATATATTGTGTGTGTGTGTGTGCGGGTATGGGGCGGGTTGGGTACTATAGTACCCATACCCGCACCCATCCCCATTAAATTTTGCGGGTAAATCCCCGCCTCCGCCCCCATTCCCATTGAGCGGGTATTTACCCTACCCATTGCGGATATTTTTTGCTGGTACCCATAGAGTCTGGGTAGAATTGCCATCCCTAATTACACTAGTCATGAGGTGAGCTCGTCTCAAGTGTAACTGCTTCTGTGCCAATTTCTTTACCTATTAGCTTTGACGTGAGTAATTTAGTGAAGGAAACTATTTCCAGCTCCTCACCCATAATTAAAAGAAAGAAATAAAGAGTAATTCATGTTCTCTTTCTTCTTTTTTCATATTTGTTCATGTTTCATCAATTTAATGTTAAAAGAAAGAGACCATCCTAAAGTGCCTATAATTTTGTTTTTCCTTTCTGTTTCCGCAGTGTGTTTCGCGCATGCCTCTTAATATATGTTCCTGAACTTAATATCATTAAATTTTTATAGTAATAAGAGGGCGTAATCACAGGTACACTTGTTAATTCACTAGTATACTCCACTTGTTCGTGTTCTACAAGATTGGTCATGGACCCCAATGCTCCTTATACTCCTGTTATTCCACCAAATATTGCAATGTCATCCTTGTCAGAAATGTGAGCGAGTCCGACATCAGTAACACCCTTGGAATTGACTAATTATATTTTTGTTTAGCAGATATGAGTACAAATAATTAGTACAACTTTTTGATCACATATCCTTCCATTAGACCAAACATAATACTAGTGAATAGGCGACCAAGAGAACTTATAATCAGATAATATCATTTGTATAATTCACACCTTAGTGCAAGTGTAACACTGTTGTGGAATCAATTATTCATGTACTTTAAGATTGTCTGCGTTTTACACTCTCTTTTCATTGAACATATGTTCTACACTTCATTTGGGCTAATATGGGCTAATCTTTTGGGGTTTCCAGCATTCTCTTAATAATAATAGTAATCACTGATTGGGATGCTTGAGAAGCCAATTATAAGGAATACGGAGGATTAAAAGAAAGCCGAAAGTTCTGACAATTGGTTTTTTAGTTTTTTGTTCCCTACATGTATATTTTTTTAGAGGTAATTTTGTTCGAAATAGTGTGAAACACCAAATATGGTCACTTTTAATAAAATTTCAAACATCGATTCACCAAGTTGTGAAGAACTAAACTTTTCTGCTAAACTCAATTCCCATCAGTACAAATAATTGGTCTTGTGACACTATGAGCATACAGTGAATTCACCAAAGAAATCAAATTAAGAAAATGGTTACAAACCATTTTCGTTACACCAACTTCTAATTGGTTAATGATGTAGAATATTTTAGGTCATAAACATATGTATCATTTTAAGAGTGATTATGAATTCAATTCAATCTGTGAAATCGATTAATTTGACTTGAACCAAATTAAAAAAATACAAGTTCGGAGTCCGACCATCGAGTGAAATTCCATCATTATCGAATTGGGTATCGGATTGTGTACTTTCAAATCCTATTAACCCAAATTAGCTTAATTCTCTTGCTCCGCTACTTTTCTATTATTTCTATTTTATTTTGACTTTTTATGAATATTTTTTATAAAATGTCAAAAAAATATATGTATGAGTTCAATTATTATATATTGTAAGTACAAAATTTTTACAATATCCACTAATCAAAAATCATCATCAGTATATATCATTATCATTATCATAAAAATTAACAAACTTATATATAATGATTTATAATTAGTTGATAATATAAAAAGACATTTATACTGTCAGTATATTCTAATTAAATTTCATATATAAATATATGTATAATATGAAATATGAAATTTTATCCTTATTCTTCAACTATTTTACTTTTTATAAATAGTTTCTTTTAAATTAAATAAAATTATAAATATATATCAACTCAATGATTCAAGCCAATCTAACCAAAAGTAGATCGAATTAATGGGGTTAAGTTGGTTAAAAAAAATCTTACCAAAACCAACTCAAACTGATTAAATTTAACTAGTTCAAATTTCAATTTTTACCAAAATTCCTAGCCATCAGATTTCAATTTTACCAAAGAAACTAAATTACCAATTATTAATTTATTAACCAAACAATACATGATCATTTTTTTAGGTTAACATCTACCTTTTAGTTAACAAACTTATAATTCATCTATAATCAATTATTAACTCATTAACCAAACGATACATTTTAAAAAAAACAAGTATGCACCATTAAATAATAAAAATAAATAAATAGTCTATGCACTAACAATTAAGAATTTTACAATGTCATTCAATCATAAATCATCATATATAATAAGTTTGTTGAATTTTATAATAAATACCTTAAAATTCATACTCACAGTAATTTTTGATTAATTAACAATATAAATTTTTTTCACACTGACAATTCATAATTATTAAACTCAAAAAAAATTAGTCTAAATCTATTTATGAAGTTTTGAATCAAGAAACAAGAACAGCTCGTTATTTTTTTTTTTTCCAGTGACAGCATTGAACATCAACCACTATATTCAAGTTACCTGGAAATCAATTGAAATGATCCGAACGGTACGTATTTCCGGGGGTGTGGCGCTGGAAGAACAGGGGAAGAATAAATACGGCACACTAATTCTCCTTCACGCTCAACACAAGACATAACGAGTGACAAGATAAAACATCAACTAGTACTAAGCAGATGAGCATTAAATTCAGCCATTTCAAAGGAATGGAATACTGAATTAAACCTACCTTCTGCAATAACAACACAAACTACTTCATCATTTCAAACTTCCTAATTAAGCAGCTATGCTCGCTACTTATGGACAACTGCAAACTAAATTAACTACCACACCAATGTACCTCAAGTAAACACAACCACAAGTAACTCAGCATAGGAGCCCATACAATCACAAATGAGTGCAAGAAACCTCAAAACAATCTTTGGTTTTTTCAATGCATGACACTAAACTATAGCTGATTGAAAGGCATTGAATTAATTTGTAATAATCAAAAGATGCACGCTACTTCCCAACCTAATTGAATTGCACATAATCATCATGAATCTGTTTGTTGTTGTTGGGGTGGCTGCTGTTGCTGGGGCTGTGTTTGGGGCCATGGCATGAAAGCCATGGGAGGTCGAGGCTGCTGTGTAGAATATAGCGCTGCTTGATCAACTGGCTTTCCCATGATCATTCCAGGAGGTCCTACAGGATGCTGTGGAGGGACATAATAAAATGGCATGTCAGCTGGAGAACCCACTAGTGGAATAGTAGCCTTGGTTATTCCAAGTCCTTCCTCTTTCAACTCATCTCTTGGAATAATATCAACCAAGAAATCAAAAACATCATTTCTTGAAATAGCAGCTGCTATATCATTCTTTTGTAGTGTTCTCCTCTTGTTCTCTTCAGTGTGGATCCAAGATCGCAATGTCAACTCTAATATGAACATTTCACATGCTTTTGCAAATATGACTGGAGCTTCTGCTGAAATCATCCGGACATCTTCATCAGCTTTCATTATCTTCTTTATCCGAGCAAGAGGGAGACTGTGGTTTTTAAAGTCAATTGTTTGCTCAATTTCTTGCATTTGGTTTGACCAGAACATTTGAAGCTGCTGTTGTTGGTGTTGCTGCTGTTGATGGTGGAAATGCTGTGCTTGCTGGTATGCTAGCTGGTGAGCAGAACTAGAGAAGGCAGCTGGAGCCTGTGTCGGGGAAGGAACAGCTACAGCAGGTGTGCCAGAAGCCACCATGGGAGCAGTTGGGTAGTGAGAAGAATAGGCCATTTGGCTAGCACCTGCAGCAACTCCCATCACATGCTGTTGTTGCTGCTGCTGCTGCTGCTGCTGCTGCTGTTGAGTCTGCTCTGATTTATCCATGACCACTTATTGCTTTAAGATTTATCTTCTAACTGTCCTCTCTTTACAGTTCTATAATAATAATAAAAAAGACAGAAAACCTCATATCATCTGATATTCAAACTTGCAGGATATTGGATTTTCAGAGGTCAGAAAATTTATTAAAACAATGGATTACATAAGAAAGCAATAATAGTCATATCTAGCAGATGAGATCAAGTCTTCATTGATTCGATATTTTCCTACTTTTAACCTACTAATACCCATTTTCAACAACCCCCCCACAACCATGACATATGCTTTGTATATTCATATACAAAGCCATACCAGTATTAACTATTAAGTGACAGTATAAAGTTGGAATTTCTTTATCTAAATCATTGATTACCAAGGGTTAATAAAAGCCAAATCTTTCAACCACTAATTTGAAGTAGGAAATATGCCAAGTCTAAAAATATAAAGATGAGCATACTTTATTGAATTTGTCATATATGGCATCATCTTGAAATGGATTAAAAAAATAAAGGAAATAAAAGGAGATTATGATGTAGACCTCAAAATAAATACATGAAGAACATAGGTACTTGTTAACCGCATAATAATTTATGAAACAACCACAATAATACAAATAAATTACACGCTTAAATTTTTCCATTCCTTAACAGATAACTTGGATCTTAGGCCAAAATCTATAGCTTTAGCCTTTAGCTAGCCATACAAATGATTGAAAACATGGCGTTCATACCCCGCAACAAAAGGCAATTAATAAAAAAAATGTGTGTTCCAAATTATTCATGAAGAGATCCAACCTTAGAAGGCATATTAATAATAAAATACTTATACCAAGTTGTCTTCAACAAAGCTAACATTAATGCACCCATGACAGAGCAAGATAAAAAAAAAAAAAAAAAAGAGTTCCAATTGCATTGAACAGAATCCAAGTCCAAAAATCCCAGAAACAGAAGTTGAAAACATAGAAGATTGAAGAGATTACAAGTCATTATTGGGTTTTCAGCTCAGTGTTGAACATTTTTAATCTTGAGGAGCAAGGACAAAGAAAACCCCAACAGGTATAAGAGATCACAAACCATTATGCATGCAGGGCCGGAAAATACCCTTTATGATATTTTACTTTTCACCTCAATTCACCAAACTGAAAGTGAAACCAAAAGCAAGATGTAAAAGCCCGCTCTGTTGCAGAACATCAAAATTTCACAAAGATCGCAAAAGTCCTTACCTCTCCCCAATATTAAGACAAACAAAAATAGAAAACAAAGCATCTTGCAGTTTTTTCCCCTCTCCTTGCCAGTTCTCAAAACAAATTGCTATTAACCAGTCCAAGGTTGATATCAAAGAAGTTTCCTCACTTCCTCCCCCCCAAGACAACACAAATACTTCCTATCTCACACAAAATTCCATGCAAGAAAATAAACCCTCCCATGCATGCACAGAATGTAATCATAATCATTCATTCCCAACAAAACTGACACCCCGAAATTCTTGTAATTGAAAAAAAAAACTATAATCTCCCTGAATTTTTATTTTTATTTTCAAGACAAAATGATCAAAGTTACAACAATGTTTAACTCTGCTCCATAACGATCCACAAAAATCTAGACGATCAAAACAAGAATTTGAAACACCAAACATACAAAATTGACGTATAATGATAAACACAAAAGATTAAAAAAAGAAAAAAGGAAAAAAAGCCACTTTCATTTTCTTAGCGTTTCCCGGAAACAAAAGAACGAGAACGAAGGGAATCGTGGGAGAAATTTACCCATGGAAATTGAGCGTGGCTTTGTGGTAGAAGGCGGGTCAATGGCGGAGCAAACCCTAGGAGAGAGAAACTGAGGGTAGAGAGAGAAACTGAGAAAGAGAGGTTTGGTTCCAACAAACGGGAGGGACAGTGAAGTTGAAGGAGTGTGCGTTTGACATTGAAGAGTGGAGCGTTCTAGAGAGAGAGAGAGAGAGAGACAGAGTGCGCTTCTGGGAGCATCTATCTCGGCTCGCCACGTGGCTATCGACGAAAGTACTGGCATTCGAAGGGGAGTTTTCATCGCCACGTGGCGTAAATCTAGTGGGCGTCGCAGCGTTTGTGTGAACGACTGCGACGTTTCGTGGTGTCCACAGCGCATGCGCGTGAGGGGTGGTTTGGGAATAATGGAGAAAAGTGAAGGGCTTTATGGGAATTTGAGAGGGGCACGTGGCTATCGCGTGGAGGGAATTGCCGTCGGCGCGATGGAGCGAACCTTTTTGCCTTTTTGAACCTCGGACGCCATTTTATCCATTTGGTTCGAGTTTTATTATTTAAATATTATACTAGTATTTTAATATGGGCAATGTATAAGATAAGTATAAATATTTATTTTATATAACTAAAATTTATAATAAATAATATTTTTAAATATATAAATTACATTATAATTAAAATTCTTAATAAATAAATATTTTGAAACATATATATTATATTTTAGATTTATGATAAATAATTTATATTATGATAAAATATTATTTTTAACTATTAATAATTATTTTTAAAAAAGTATTGAAATTCAATTTAAAAATAAAGATAAAAATGATAGATTGAAAGAAACAAGAGGTTAAGAAAAATTCCTTAAAACACTCTTATTAAAGAAAGATTCTTAAAAATGCTTTTATTGAAAAATGCATTTTAAAAATGTTCTCATTTAATATAGCTATTTTAATTTATATATAAAAAGAGAGCATTTGATATTATATATAGAGTTTAATGACTATGTACTATCATTATAAAAACTTTTATAATGTCAACTAATTAAAAATCACTATTAATATGACTTTAAAGTTAGTTATTATAAAAGTCAATAAACTTACTATATATAGTAGTTTACGATTGGATGATTGCGTAAAATTACTTTACATTGTTAGTGCATAACATATTTTCTCTAACATGAGTTTAATGACTATACATTATCAATGTAAAAACTTTTACATTGTCAATTAATTAAAAATCACTGTTGATATACTTTTTTATTTAGGTTTATCTTTGTAGTATACACTAGTACTTTAGTTTATGTATTGTACAGGATAAATGTTTAATTTTAAATTATTAAAATTCTGAATAAATATAATATCTTTAAATATATAGATTATATTTTGGATTTAGAATAAATAATTTAAATTGTGATATAATTTTGTTTTTAATTATATTGACAATTTCCTAAAAAAAACTATTGAAATTTAATTTAGATATAAAGATAAAAGATGATAGATTAAAAGAGATAGACAATTAAGAAGATTGAATATATAGAAAATAAAATAAAATGATGAAAAATTGAGATGATTGAAAGAGGAATTTTTTGACTAACTGTTGAAAGTAGTATATGAAATTCACATCTAAAGAAGATAACAAAGAGAATATTAAGAATGTCAAATTAAAAGAGTGTGAGGAGTGAGAGTATCATTCTCCAAATTGTGTATTCTAATTTATAATATAAAAGTACATATTAAAAGTATATTTATTAACAATATATTTTTTAATATTTCAAAATAGAAGTTTTAGTTCTCATATTTTGAAATGTGGTGGATATCTTCTCTAACTTTATATTTCATTTTGACTTAACAACGGATCAAATCCACCACATTTCAAAAAATACAAAAACCTAAACTACCGTTTTTAAGATATAGAGACTAAAATCAATTTTAACAAAAACTTGAGGGCCCTAAAACATATTTTACCCCACAAAATATCATCAACAGATATTCCTGTTAGTCCAACGTAACCATATTAAATTAAATAAGTATTACAATACTATAAGAGCTTTATCTTCACTAGGAGAAAATAGATACTCTATGTCTCTTTATATGTAGCTAATGGGGATATACGGTTATTTTTATTTTAAAAAAAATAAAAATAGAAGAGAGATGATGATTGATGGAGGTTAAATAGAAAATGAGAATGTACAAATATTTTGAAATTGGACTTTATAAACAATTAATAGAGTGATTTTTTTATATGCAGTTAAAATATAATAGTGATGTAGTTTATATTAGTTAAAAGGTAAAATAGTCTAAAAAATGTGAAAATGAAAAGTGAATATTGCTATTATAATAGTTATAGAATTACAGATTATAAATAAACAATTAAATAATTAAATTCTAGTAATTAAGTTAATGAGTTCAATTAGTTAAATTTGAGGTTTATCTGCCTTTTAAATAGTTAAGTTTGTTTGACTTAAATTAGTTAAGGATTAAAAATGAGTCTTAAAATTAAGTATCACAAATAAAAATTATTTGAAATCATATCAAAATTCAAGAAGGGTGAGAAAGAACAATTTAGCAAACAGAAACTCCCTTAAAAAGGTCACGCTAGAAAAGATCATCAAGTAGGAGGTGTGTCTAAAACATAAACACCTAAACCGATAAGTATGAGAGAAATTAATTAATTAACCCGTTAGCAACTCAGTTTCTCTTTCTATATTCTATATATCCGTGTGAAACCGAACTCTTTGCCTTCAATGCAGAGACAAATCCATAATGGTCATGTATTATCAGTATAAAAAGTTTTACACTGTTATCTAATTAGAAATCACTATTAATAAGACTTTTAAAGTATTTATTATAAAAATCAACAAACTTATAATAAATGATAGTTTGTGATTGGATGACAGTATAAAACTAATTTACATTGTCAGTGCATGACCATTAAACTCAAATAATTATAGAGGGGGCTAGAAAAAATTAATAATAAATACTAAATAAATATTAAATTATAATATATATATATATATATATATATATATATATATATATATATATATATATATCTAAGTAGTAAATGTTGTTCTTTTTAAACCTATTTTTTTATAATTTTTATAGTTGAAAATAATCTCTCAATTACAACAAATAAAATAAGAAGAGTCAATGCCAAACAACTTAAGGAATAAGTAAAATATTTTTTTAGTAATTATATATTTTATTATAATAAATTTTGAAAAGAAAAAATAAAATCATAAGGTCAATAAATAATTATTTATAATACCTAATAATATATATTTATAATATAACAATATTAATATAGTGTATATATAATAATATATAATTTATATATATGTTTATAGTATTATATATTGTTCTAGAGAGGGAGGCGATATATAGTTGCACATGACCACTAGATCCGTATAAGATGCACTGATTTTTTTTTTTTATGACAATCTTAAATTACTACATGCACAAGGTAGGAACATAGATAGAGAAACAAGGTATAGTGAATAATAACTAGACTATTATTGGCAATAGTGTAATCATGGTGCTATGAACAATATAATATTGATTAAAACATAACAATATATAGTTATCAAGAAATCAAGAAAAAAGGAGGGCTCAAGGCCTCTGCTTGCCCCCTTGCATCTGTCCTTGCTTCGATGCAAGAGGCATGATAAAATGGGTTAGCTAAATTTAACCTAATCCCACTATTTAATTATTTTTAATCTACCAAAAATGGCTTGGATTAAATTAAACTCATTTTGAGAGTGGATTAGAAATTCTAACCCAACTCAACATTAAGTGAGTGTGGGTTAGTGTTAAGACAAAAGACGAATTTATAACCCTCAAATATTTTGCTAATCACAAACAATTAAAATATATGTTTTTACACAATCGTCTGTTCATCCGTAACAGGTTTATTAGCAATCGTTTGATATCTTTAAAAATATATATATCGTCTTTAACCTTTGACTAAATCAGTAACAAATCTTACAGACGATGACAACATTCTAAAATGATATGCACATCAATCAGAGCGTAAACTACCTCGAAACTTATAAAGCCTATATACCTACTCTCGAGGAAAGTCAGCAAAAAAGGAGGAATGCGTGTGCGAATGTCAGAATGGGAAAGTAGACATGACAACTGCTACAAGATTGAGTACAATAATAGAAAAGATAAGCAGATTGTTTTATCTTATCATATGACAAGTTGGTGAAAGACATTAAATGTTGCATTTAATGCTCCAATGACTCTCTTCATCAGAAGAAGGCTGTCTTCTACAAAGCACTCAACGAATACTTTTGGAGAAGCCTATAAATAGAAGAAGATACCTTTTTCAAATTGTTGTTGTCATAGTTGCTACTGCTTCTAAAAAAATCATAACATCTTTAAGGAAAAAAAAGCTCTTATATACTCAAATTGTGAAATTCTCTTTGTACTTTATTGTATATTCGTCTATTAAGACGTTAAACCCAGTGAGGTAACTCACGCGTAAACCTTTTTCTTAACGAGATTGGTGGAAGCCTGAAGAGGCTTTGATTCAAAGAATACTTGGGTTTTTGCTTGGAGAGACAAGTAAAAGGCTACTTGGGTTGAGCCTAAAGAGGCTTGTGAAAAGAATACTTGTAACTTGAAAAAGTTAGTAGAACTTGGTTGTTGCGAAGAACTAGACGTAGTCTTTAGGGTGAGACAAACCAGTATAAATCTTGTGTGCTTTCGAATGTGTCTTTAAGCTTTCGTCTGTCCTATAAAATGTTTTTGAAAATCTTTTTGATCATATCTTTCAGACGATACGTCATTAACAAAGGTTTTGTGAAAAATTTGCTATAACACAATTCAACCCCCCTTCTTGTGTTATCTTTGTGTTTTACAGTTAGATTGATCCACCATAATTAAAAAAGATAACAATAAATTAAAAAAATGTTATAAAATGGTGTCTCATGGGTTGATTCAATAAATAAATAAATAAATAATGAAATATAATCATCTAAACATAACCATAATAACTATTAATTAATTTATCAAAATATCCAAATATTTGAAATATTAAATAAACCAATAATCTTAAAGGGTCAAAATTAGAAATATTAATAATTCAATTCATTAACATTAATAAATTCACAACCTCAATTTAGTCTTAGTAAATTACAATAAATACAAGAAAAATTCAAAAAAAAGTCAACCCAAAAATATAAGTTAAAATGAGTTCAACTCATTTTGAGACTAAATTGAAAATTCCAACTCAACCATCTCATTTAATGTGTTAAATAAGCTAATCCCAAAATTAAACTTATTTTATCATTCCTACTCTAAACTAAAATATCACTCCCAATTATATATATATATTGTTAACGTACACCTACTTAGTTTTCAGTTAAAGTACGTTAACAAGTTATAAATAAGAATTATCTTAAAATACATTCATGGTGTAGTTTGCTAACATATTTCAATTAAAAAATAAGTGAGTGTACGTTAACAAATACTTATAAGATTTGTTAACGTATATCTATTTATTTTTTTGTTATAGTACATTAGCAAGTTAAAATTATAATTATCTTAAAATATACTAATAATATAGCTTGCTAATGTATTTTAACTAAAAAATAAATAAGTATATCTTGGCAAATCCTTTTATATATATATATATATATTCAACGTGATAAACCCAATTTCATTAAGTAGGGCCATAATACCTCCTAAAGGCCCGAATGTATGTTCAAATTCAACACGATGGACCAAAAGAAATAACTAAGCCATACCTAAATTAGGCGATGTAGTGTCACTTTTGTAGATTTGATTCTTTTGAATTTTCCTCATTTTTTGGTAGTAAAAGAATTAATTTTAAAAATATAAATAAGATATTGGCTAAATTTTAATTTTATTTCTTAAAATATTTCAAATTTCTTATTTAATCTCTTATTTTAAAAAATTATAATCTAATACATGTAAATTTTTAATTTTCCATATAATTCCTTTGTTCGTTTTATTCATTACGTATTATTTTTTTTATTTTCTAGTATCTCTAAATATCACAACTTTTTCATTTAGTCCATTTAAAAATCACCAAGTTTCTCATTTTGTCTCCCATATTTTTAGAGTCCTGTAGGCACTTAACAAACAAGCAAAAACAAAATCTTAATAAATTACATGAAAACGAAATAATTTTTTTGAAGAAAAAAATAACGAATTTTAAAACATATAAAACCAAATAAAAAAATTATGATATTTTCAGGGACTAAATATTTAATTTCTAATGAAAAATAAAAAAAATATAAATTTTAACAATTTATAATCTATTATATATATATATAATATTAATAATTATTTTTTATTAATATTTTTCCTTCTAAAATGAGGGGTTACTTCATGTTAGAAATTTAAATATGAGTTTAAAGTTCCAAATTAGTGAAAAATAGACTTAATTGAGATAATATAAAAAATTAATTTAAATACCTAGTTCTTTAAGATTTTAAATAAAATATGCTGTCATGTTATGGCCTGTTACTTAATCCATTAGCGCGAATCTCTGCCAGCTTTTGAGCTCCCCTAACTCCAAAATGTTAGTGGAGTTAAATTCCACCTATTTTCATGTCACAAATTATAAGACTTGGTAAAGCATATATGAAGCAATCTGGAATCATATGCTGGATCCACGTCAAGTAAGCAAGAATAAAAATAACATTAAATTACGCGAGGATTGACTATGGGGTCATAATTGATTAATCCAAGCGCCAAACATTACGAATATTAAATTAGCAGTGATAGTGATCGACTGTTGACAACTGTTAAATTAACTAATTGGATTGGTGTCTCAAAACATTACGAATATTAAAAAAAAATTAAATTTAATCAAAGGAGTTTAATGACTATATATTGTTAGTGTAAAAAGTTTTACACTGTCAACTAATTAAAAATACTGTTGATGTGACTTTTAAGATAATTATTATAAAAGTCAACAAACTTACCATACATGGTGATTTGTGATTGGATAACAGTGTAAAACTGTTTTACACTATCAGTGCATCACTTATTTTCTCTAATCAAAATTAATAATTAAGGGTGTAATTATTATATTTAAATATCTTGAGTTAAAATAAACACTGAGAATTTGATTGAAATCCTATTATAATGGACTGTTTGTTATAGCTTTTTTAGTAAGAAAAAAAAAACATTTTTGAAAATTAATTATTACTAAAAAAAAATTCATTCTTTTATTTCAACATTTCAAAATAATCAAAAATTGAAAAGAATATAAAATTTAATTAAAATCAGACGCTATTTTGAATAGCTTCTCATAAAATTAGTTATTTCTTAAAAATAATGATTTTTATGATTATAAACAAATATAAACTGGTATTTTAGCCTCCATAGTACACAAGATAAGTGTTTATTTTAGATAACTAAAATGCATAATATAAACATTTTTGAATATATAAATTATATTATAATTAAAATTCATGATAAATAAACATTTTAAACATATAAATTATATTTTAGATTTATGACAAACAATTTATATTATGATACAAAGTTATTTTTAACTATTGATAATTTCTTTCAAAAAATATTAAAATTTAATTTAGAAATAAAGATGAAAAATGATAAATTGAAAGAGATCGTTGAAGAAAAACTAGATAGTTATTCTAATTTATATATATAAATGAATAACTTCTACTTCTTTTAAAATCTCTAAAAAATAATTACTAAGTTATTTTACATTATAATCATGTTGAGGAGTGACGGCTACTAAAAGAGAAGAAAGGAATCTAGGGCAAGAATATAAACTTTGTAAGAGAAGGTAACTTCCTTCATGATCATCCCTTTACAATGATTGGAACATTAAATAGAGGTTTCTAACAGGCAAAAAATCTCATCCTTACACGTGTACGTTTCAAAAAGGGAGATTTTGGGAAAACATATAAAAGAAATTTTAACATGTTTGATAGCTAAAATTCGTGAGCCATGTTGGCATTTGGGTCCTATGCTTGGGCCTTGTATTGTGTTCCTGAGGTGGTCGAATTGGGCTTGTTGGCCTGCTATCATTGCCCGGGGGTCCACAATGGACCTTGTGCAAAAATTTATACCAAATTTTCGGATAGTACACCAAATTGCGTATAATTAAAGCAGGTAATCACTATCACTATATTTTATTTTTTTGTTAACTTCAAATTCGCAGAAGAATAAAGAGAATGATGCTGAATGGAATATCCCTTTCCCCTATCCCTCCCTGTCGGTCCTTTTCATTTAATGTTTTTTTTTTTAATTAGAGGTCTCTATAAAAATATTTTAAATGCATATTTGTTTTAATATATTTACAAGAAATAATTATTTTTTAATTTTTTGAGAAAATTTTATAATATAAATGAATATTTTTTAGATTTAAACTGAACTAAAAAAATTAAGTTAAATCCTGTCTAGAGTAATAATTTCAGGATTTAAATTTCTAACAAGAAAGTTAAATTTTACCTAAAATTAAAGTTTATTTTTACTGTGACTAATCATTATTATTAATATTTACGAATATTCCCTTTCTGTACGCTGCATGCTTTTGACGCTTGTTTTCTTCATTATTCGCCAATTGTTCTAGATATAAGTACTCGTTGGATTTTATTTTATTCTTTTTTTCAAAATATGACAACTTTGTGACACGGTATTTTACCGTTAACTTTCAAATGGTTGCTAAATAAATATTTTGATTCTAAGTTTAATAGTTGATACTTAATAGATTATTTATAGAACACATCTTCTATGTTATTCGATTTATTTTTAGATGTTTATCGAGCCAAATTACTATATTTTTATATTAATAAGTTTTTCTGTATATTGTATAAATATTTTTTTTTAAAATAAAATATAATATTAAATGTATTTATTATTAAAAATGAATATTTTATTCTATAAAATATAAATAAATTGAAGAAATAATTTTTTAAATTAATAAAGTTGTAAAAATAAAATATTAAATCGAATTATATCATTTTATATTTATTAATCTAATATAATATATTAAATTTTAAATTTAAATTTAAATTAACTTTGAATTCATTTATGAACAAAACTTAAATGCAATACTATAAGTGTTGTTGGTGTTATTTTCCAATCAGAATTGGAGTTTTATTTTTGTAATTTGCATAATAAAAGTTTACATTAAATGTCAACGTGTATTACCGAGAAAAAACTCAAATTCTGATTGGAAAACAGTATCAACAACACCTATGATATTGTATCTTAATTTTGTCTTTCATTTATATTTATATGTGAAACCAAATTTGTTTTTTTATTACCGATAAAAGTGCAAGAAGTCATGCTAATTAAATTATAACCATTAATTATTATAATTTAATTTGTATGCATAATCACTATAATATTTTTTCATAAACATCCAATAGGATTTAATCATTTTACCACATCACCATATTCATTAATGAGACGTGATTATAGGATAAATTTATATGAATTTAAATTTTTTGTAATATAAAGAATTTTAAGGTAATTATTGTGAAAATTAATAAACCTATTATATGTGTCAATTTGTGATTAGATAAAACCATAAAAACTCTTTACACTATTAGTTTACAAATTATTTACTCAGTGTATTTTAATTAAATTTAAATAATAATATTAGAAAAAATAAAAAATAAATTGAAATATTTAATAAAAACATGTACCTTAATGAAAATAAAAAAATTTATAAAAAATATTCTTACTTAAGAGTGAATATTTGAAGTTATAATATAATATGAGTAAATAAATTTGCATCTATTTTTTATTGTTTTAATTACAAGAAGAAAAGACAAAGAAAACCAAACTCAGCGGAAAAACAACGTTCCCAAACCAAAATTTACGTATAATCTCTTACATTAAATTCATTTTTCCTCTCAGACTCGTCTAAATAAAATAAAAGTCATCAATCAAAATCCAAAATTTCCATTTTAGTCAAAAAAGGAAAATCAATTGTCTTGTTAGGAAAGAAAAAGTCAATTACAATTTACAACAAATGAAAAGGATAAATTGAATGCAATTGCAAAAGCATGAAATTAGGATCTTTGAAGGGGCACTTTTTTTCTTTTGAACATAGAATTAGGACTGTTTGTCGAAAAATTGCTAAAACAATTTTTAATTGTTTTATAACATATATTTTATTATACCATCAATCACGTGGATGAATTGATGCAGTATTTTTTCTAGTTTAGCTAATAATTTGGAGTTTAAGTCATGAATATGTAACTACATTAATATTTATAGATAGAACTTTGTTGGTCAATGGTCCACTAGTCTTATCTGTCTCAAACAAGATTATCTCCAGTGATAAAAGATACACGTTTTCAAAAAAACATATATTTAACCATAATTTTAGTTCTTAGTTTTTTAATCAATGATTTTTGAAAATGCACTCCTAATTTGGGAGTGTCAAATTCATGACTGTTTGTCGAAAAATTGCTAAAATAATTTTTAATTGTTTTATAACTTATAAAATAAAATATATTTTATCGCAATTTTAATTATTAATTTTTTAATTAATGATTTTTAACATGCACACCTAGTCCTAGTTGGGAGTGTCAAATTCCATGTTTTTAAAATCGGATTGATGTTTGAACTGGTGGGGATAGTGGTTCAAGGTTTAATTGTCTGACAGTAGTCGAACTGGTAATAGTTAAATAATATTATTTTAATTTTTAATATAATATATTAAGCAATGTAAAACAAAAAATAACATAATATTCATAACTTTATAATGTTAAAAGTTAAATTTTACTTATAAATATTATCATTCAACTCATAACTCATATCTCACAGCATATAATATTCAAAATTAAGCATGAAATTGAATCAAATATATTAACATTTAAGTTTAATAACAAACAATAATATATATTAACAACTATGATTAGAAACCAAATAAATATGATTGATATAATTATCTATCATTACAATATTAGGTTAGAATTATATCAATCATCATAAATATTATTTTTTTCATTAAATTTTTTTTTTCAAACAAACTAGTTTAAACCGATTTTGGTCGATTTTGATCAATGTTTTTAAAACTGGACCGGTTATTGACCCAGTCAAGGCACTGATTCAAGATTCAATGGTTGAACCGTGGTTGAACAGTGATCGAGTCGGTATTAATAAAATAATAATAATTAAATAATACATAAAAAATTTAAAAAATATAATATCATAACTTTATAATATTAAAAACTAAAAATAAAATATAATTTTATAGGTTCTTAACATATACAATACCTAAAAGAGTTCAAATTAAATTTGTCATAATACTTAAGTCTAAGTTTTAATAATACACATCAATATTTATTAATAAAAACAAGTTTATATTTAGAATAAAAAAGAAAATGACAAATATTTTAGGTTGATTTTCATTTTTTTAAAGAAAAATTATCAAAATAATATTTTATTAGACATTTTTTATTAAATCGCTGCGAATCGATTTTTGACCGGTTCACCGGTTCATAGATTGGTTTTTTACCTAGCCGATTTTTTGGTTTAATTGAACCGGACACAAAACCGGTTCACGGATTTTCCGATTGAATCGGCTCGTCCGGTCCAGTTTTCATAATTATGGTTTTGATCGATTTAGCCAATTTTGGACTAGTTCTTCGCAAGATCGACTTTCAAAATCAAATAAACTATGGTGACCGGTTTTGGGTTCTGCCGGTCTGACTAGCCACTTCAGTCCCGTTCTGACAACTATAATCAAATTCATTAAACAACGAACCCAAAAAGGGGCAAAAACGTTGGGCTAACAATACTGCCATGTTTGGCTACTAATCAAATCTCCCCCTCTGGTCCACAGATTCTAGTTCCACTGCGCCCACCGTGCCACCCAGGGAAAAAGGTTCCCCAAACAGGGCTCACAAACCCACAACCCCTCACACGTGTCGTACGCACGAGTGCCACCCTCCTCTCCCTATAAATATTCTACAACGTTCTCGCGCTTGCGTCGTCCGAACCCGATCTCTGCCACGGTACACCGAGATTTCCACCAAACCCATTATTTTGTTGTGAGTTTCGCCACCGAAGTTTGAATCTTTTCCGCGTTTCCTTTTCTGGGTGCTGATCCCTTTCTCGTCTTGGATTTGGGTTTGTGCAGATTTGCGAAAAATGGCGACGAAGAGGAGCGTGAGAACTTTGAAGGAGGGTGATTTGAAGGGGAAGAGGGTGTTCGTGAGGGTCGATCTGAACGTGCCTTTGGATGATAACTTTAACATCACCGATGATACTAGAATCCGTGCTGCGGTTCCCACCATCAAGTATTTGACTGGTTATGGTGCCAGAGTGATCCTTTCTAGCCATTTGGTATGTTATTTATAACCATTTTCGTGTTTTTTAGGTGTGTGGTTGTGTTTTGTTTTAGTCTAGGAATGATTTGGAATCTGGGTTTGTGTTTTTGGTTGGATTTGGTGTTGTGCTACTATTGTGGGTTTTTGTTGGATTGGTTATTGGTTATGTGTGTTTGTGTGTGTGGGTGTGTGTTTTATTGATAGTAACTGGGAAAACAATGTCTTTCTCTGTCTAACTTTTTTATTTCTTTAGGATTTGAATCTGAAAGAGAAAAAAAGGGCTCTTACTATAATTGTTTTTGTCCATTTCTTTCTTATGGGAAAAACTTACATGAGTGGATCTCCTTTTGTACACATAAAATTAAGTTATTTTTATGGTTTTAACTTTTAAGTTTTGATTTCCGTTGATCCCAGTTGGGGTGACATGTCTTTTTATTGAAATTGGTTTTGCTGTGATTTAATTCAGCTTTTTCTAATGAGATCTGTAAAACATATCAATTTGAGTAAATGTTTTGTAACTAATATAGTTGTGGGGTTATCGTTCTTTTATTTAACTTTTTTCCTTTAGATGTATTATTTAAGTGTTATAGGACCAAGAGGGTCAGGAAGTTTGATGTGAATGGTAGTGAGTTGAAAATTGGTTTTGTATTGACTATGCTGTTTTCAGGGACGTCCAAAAGGTGTAACACCTAAATACAGTTTGAAGCCTCTTGTGCCAAGGCTGTCTCAACTTCTTGGAATTGAGGTGTGCCTTCTAAAAAGCTCTATTTTGTTTTGTTTTGGCATTCCTTTCGTTTGCTGGATTCACTGTTTATTCATCTTGTCATTTTATCCTGATTATAGGTCACGATGGCAAATGATTGCATTGGGGAGGAAGTTGAGAAGTTGGTTGCACAACTCCCAGAAGGTGGTGTTTTGCTTTTAGAGAATGTGAGGTTCCACAAGGAGGAGGAGAAAAACGATCCTGAATTTGCAAAGAAGCTGGCTGCTCTTGCTGATCTCTATGTGAATGATGCATTTGGCACTGCCCACAGAGCTCATGCTTCTACAGAAGGAGTGGCCAAATACTTGAAGCCCTCTGTTGCAGGATTCCTTATGCAGAAGGTTTGTATGAAATAAGCCCTATTATATATGTTGGGTAATTTATGGACTTTATGCAGTTGATTGATCTGTTATTTGTTTAATTGTTTCAGGAGCTTGACTATCTAGTTGGAGCTGTGGCCAACCCCAAGAGACCATTTGCTGCTATTGTGGGTGGGGCAAAGGTGTCTACCAAGATTGTAGTTATTGAATCCTTGTTGGAGAAAGTTAATGTTCTCTTTCTTGGTGGAGGAATGATCTTTACCTTTTACAAGGCTCAGGGTTATTCAGTTGGGTCATCTCTTGTGGAAGAAGACAGACTTGACCTTGCAACTACACTTCTGGAAAAGGCCAAGGCTAAAGGGGTTTCTCTTTTGCTTCCAACTGATGTGGTCATAGCAGACAAGTTTGCTGCCGATGCCAACAGCAAGGTACTGGCTTTTTGTGAGAGTTGGGTTTAGTCATTCTATGCATACACTGTTAATTATCTGCATTTTTAAGCGAGGAAATAATAACATGACACTTTCAATGGCTTTATGATCATGTACTCAATAGTAGTGTTTCAAATGTTGAGATGTACTTAAAGCTTTGTTTATATGTTCCCAGATTGTACCAGCTTCAAGCATCCCAGACGGATGGATGGGATTGGATATTGGACCCGATTCCATCAAGACATTTAATGAAGTATTGGATACGACTCAGACCATCATTTGGAATGGACCAATGGGTGTTTTTGAGTTTGATAAGTTTGCCGCTGGAACAGAGGTATAAATGATAAGAAATATTGTTCTCATTTCAAGTTTTCTGAATTGGGGCCATGATTCATGGGTTCAATCATTAAAAAAAGTTAAACAATTTTTTTAACTTTTATTATACTAATTATTTGGTTTTCATTTTATAATCGAAAGTCAGTATTTTTTTTTCCTTTTAATTTGTCCAATGTGGGACAAATAGGAGTTATAATGCACAAAAGTCTGTCATAATCTATAATGAGAAGGATCACCTCTTACCTTTTCACTTATTCAATGTGGGACTAGTATAGGGTGACAATTTTTATCTATTTTCTTTTACTTATTTCATAAATGGCTATTATTGGTTAGAAAATGATACCGGTATTAGTATAATATAATACTTTTGCTTTAGTATTTATTTATGTGAAAAGTTTATGTTAGAAATAAATAACATTTTTCTTTGGTTTTATTTGTACACTTGCATTTGCATATGTATACTACATTATTATATATTTATATTTATTCAACGTATGCATGAATATCAAAGGGATGTATCTAGGGAGAATTATTGTTTATTATGATAAATAAGAACTATAAATCTGGACAATCCATTGTTCATGGATGGTCAAGATTAAAAGTTGGTCGTCACATAACCATTTAAAAAAGATGTGCATTTATCTGAAACTATATGCATGTGTTAAATTCTTTAAAAAACTCTTTGATAGATGTGCAACTATTAATCTGCAGAGCATTACATGCACTGATGAAAAGATCTTTGAAGCTTTAAAATCTGATACTCAAAAGTCTTAAAACTTTTATAATTTGATGCTCTTGATGGCTAGTAACTGATGATTGTACCCTTTTTGTGCACAGGCTGTAGCCAAGAAACTGGCAGAGCTGAGTGGGAAGGGTGCAACAACCATCATTGGAGGAGGTGACTCTGTTGCTGCTGTGGAGAAGGTTGGACTTGCAGACAAGATGAGCCACATCTCCACTGGTGGTGGTGCCAGCTTAGAGCTTCTTGAGGGGAAGCAACTCCCTGGTGTCCTTGCTCTTGATGATGCTTGAGCAAAACATCACGTGGGGTGGGTCATTCCTTTGTAGTTTGTGCTTTATTGTTATTATTATGGTTGGGTTTCAGCCAACGATGGATTTAGGTACAATGAGATCTGTTGCTCCTGTAGAGGCTTAGTATAGGATAGGTTTCAAAATAAGAGGGTTTTGTGGCCTCCATGGTGTTGCATTGACCTTTGATCTATTTGTTCTTGAACAGTGTTCATTTCCAAAGGAGTTTACTTTGTTAGTTATGTTCCTTTGGTTTTCTCAGCGGCCAATTTTTCGTGTGAATTTCCAAAGTCTTTTTGATTTGATGTGGTCCTGAATGAATGGTTTGGTTAAAGTTGAGTTTTATGTGTAATGGATTCACTTGGCTGGACATGAGTTATTTTTGGATGCTAAGACCAGAAATAGGATCAACAATTTAGCGTGGCACTTGGGTTATGACTATGCGCCTATTTGGTTTTGCTTTGTGTCTGCATGCCTCATGTCATTTTTCCACGTTCAAGTAAAAGTTGCTCTTTGTAGCTTATGATTTTAACATATTTTATGCATGTTCTGATCTTCAAATGGAAATCAGAGGCTATGCAATTAACAACAAATGAATTTGAATGAAGAATGAACTATTCTCGTTTTCTGATGTGTGAACATGGTTATTGATACAGTTCTTAAAATACTCTAGAATGTTGAAATAAAGGTGGGATAGGGAAAAAGAATAAAGGTGGGATGGGAGAAAGAATAAAATAATACAAAGACTTCGTAACTAATTATAGCAAATTGGGCAAAATGGGTCTGACTCTAATTATGCTGTGAATGACACGTGTATTACCCTCGTCGGGTTGATGGTGACTGAAAGTCAACCATGCCAAGCTTGTTGAAAGGAGCATGTAATAGAGCCTTTGGGTTCGTTTACGGTGAAGTAACTAAATAGGTGTCTCACCAGTGAATCACTGAAATTTACCGTTAGATATAATTATAAAATAATCAACGGTTTAGATTTTTTACTGGTTACTTATTAAAGGTAAAAAGATTAACATTACACTTTAATTCTTTTCTTTTTCGTTTTTGGGGTTTGGTCCTCCTTCTATTTGATGTCCAGACGAATTTGAAGAGTCCTTCCTCGCTACAATTCTTCCTTAGTGTGTTCAGCTTTCCAGCCCTCTGATCAGCCTCCTGTTGAAGAGGATCTTCATCACTGTGACGCTCCTCATTCTCTCTCTCAGCTCCTTCTCTTGCTCCGCATACTTGTCCATGTGGAAGTGAGATCAAGGGAGCGAAAGGGGGAGGCACACTGTCAGTAGCTGCTTTCTCGATGGTGGGGCTTCTAACCACAGCAAGGGGAAAGAAGGAAAAAGGGAAGAAGGAGAGAGGAAGAAAAGAGAAAGAAAAGGAGAAGAAGCCACCACCCATAGTGGTCGGAAATTGTCTCAAACGACGGAGGACCGCTGTTAACGGTCGGGATGCCTTTCTCTCTCTCTCTCATTCTTTTTAATTGGTTTTGATTTTCCTTGTTTCTGTCTTTATTATAGGTTTCTTTTGATTGTTTTCTTTTATTAATGATTGGCCTGGTGATTGTGATTTAGTTGGAAGAATGGCTTGACGACACTCTCCATGGCTTGGTGGTGCTGTATGTGTGGTGAGATGGTGTCAGTTCGTGGTTTGGTGCTATTTGTTTGTTTCTTCTTCTGTACTGCTCTAGCTGAAGAACCCTAAAATGGCAATTGGTGATCTGCATGTTGTGAGAGTCTTTTGTGTGTGTTTTGTTTGGTTTTTAGGAAAATGTAGAAATTAGAGTGGCATTTAGATCGTGGGTTTTTTGTTTTGCGGTACTTAGATGGACCAAGTTTCTTTTTTTTTTTTTTAAATTGGAAGTGGTAAATCTATACTTGTTTGAGCCAGATTTGAGAATTTGGACTTGTAATCTCAGACATTTTTAGTTTTTGTTGAATGAATTTGTGAATTTGGGTTCATGGTATTTTGTTATTTTTCATTTAAATTGCATGGTGTTGTCAATATGTAATTTCCTTGATTAAGTGATTGTGTTTTTTAAGTTGATGGAATGTTGCCTTCTTTTTTTAACGATGGACATTGAAATAAGAAGAAGCAAGAGACACGTTTAATTGGACCAATATCATCTAGAAGATCCGATAAGGTGAACTAGATTTATTTGCAAATTCAAAATGTTTAAGGATTTTTAAATAAATTTTAATTATTTATCATTCCGGTTAAAAACCTGCTATGTCCGGTGAATTTAATGGTACACCGGTGAGGCACCGAGTTAAGTACTTCACCTTAGAACGAACTGAGCCTTTGTGAACAAATAAGTTGTTTAGTCTTTAGAAGAAATTGAAAGTAAGGAGCTTGAAAGGAGTAGGTAACATAGCTTTTGTGAACAGTAAGTTGTTTGGTCTCTATAACAAATTGGAAGTAATCATGTGAGAATCAATCTCAAGGTTTTTGTACATTCATGAAACACTGGATTGGCAAGAATGTAAATTGTATTCTTCTTATCATAGTACAACATCGCTTACTTGGAGTATTGAATGCATAGATTCTTCAAATGGTAATGGATTTGTTGCAACTCACATGTGGCAGCTGCAAGTGCTTATAGTCAGTCTTTAAGAAGGATCAAGCCACACTAGTTTACTTCTTAGTTCACTAACTAACAAGCAAATTGCCAATGAAGAAGTAATAACCATTAATAAATCTCCTAGTACCGCTACATCCTAATTTGCGTTATTAAAACCTTGCAATTGAAGATGGGAAGAACAACGGAACAAAATCCCTTTCCTTGGATAGCCCTTCAAAGAAAAAGAAAAATGCTAGTAATATATTCTTTAATATACTCTTTTGATCACTTTCTCCATTATTAACTGAAATTTATTAAAAAGAATAAAATTATGTGGGTCTCACTTTTTATTTTATGAGTCTAACTCATAATTTTGTGGTTTTCAATAAATTTTAGCCAATAGTAGATAATGTATTAGGAGTGTGTTGCTAGCACTCCCCACTCTTCCAATAATACAAAACCATTTGATACATCCACACATACACATGTAGAGGACATAACAAGTGAAAACTTTTCGTTATTGTGAGAAATAGAAACTATAATTTTGAGTCATACAACCATACATGAGTGATTAAGATTAAAAGTTAATTAGTAGTCACATAACTAACTAAAAAAGTTACATGTTTTTATCGTTTAGGCTTCAAGTTCAAGCCATGTGTATAAAATAAAATCCTTGTGTTTGGAAGGTTAGCCCCACCATGCTATGATTGTTCTCAAGTCGAATAAGATCACATCTTATGGAGTGTGGTTTAGACCAAAAACGTATGAGGACCTAATTTAGATAAACTTCTCAATAGGTACTTATAGGAGAATAAAATAAAAAAATTAATGACGTAAAATAAATCTAACTTCTTTTATAAGTTAAAATCAATTTATGTACCTTAACATATGGAGAAATTATATGAAATGGTGGAGCATTGAAGAGATGGGTGTGATTATAAATATGACATAGTAAAGCAGTAAAATGCTCAAAATCTGCTTACACCTTACAAAGATGAAGCACAAGAAAGCAATTTGTGTTTGTTTCTCTCTCCTTTTTCTTTGTATATGCCCAAACCTTTGTGCATTTTCTTTGTTGAATTGAAACTAGTGTTTTAAAGCTCGGACCGGTCATCGACTCGGTCAGGGCACTGGGTCACTGGGTCAATGGTCGAACCGGAGGGTCACTAATTGAACCGCATGACTCGGTCTCTATTAAAAAATTTGAAAGTATTCATGACATGTAAATTTCATACCTATAAATTTTATTAAATTAAATTTTAATGGTGATGTGTAACCCATAAATAAATAAACAATCAACAATTATATTTAAGATGGGGGTAAAAGGACTAGAAGTTACGCATTAAGGGAAAACAAACAGGAACAAGTGAATGAAGGTTATGCATTCATGTTAATACAAGAGACATTTATGTCATATGCATACTTGCATTTATGATTTTGGTGATTATTATCATTAATAAATAAATATTTTTAAATATGTAAATTATATTATAAGTGAAAATTTTTATTTTTTTCAATATTTATAGTTAAAACGACGTCATTTAACACTTTAAGAAAAATAATTTTTTTGAACTGATCTAGATCAACTGACCGGTTCAACTGTCCAGTTCACTGATTCGACTGGTTGACCCACTGAGTCAAACTGGGTTGATGGCATATCTGATTCAATCACTGGCTCAAGTTGGTTGTACGTCTGGTTTCCGGTCTGAGCCAGTTTTGATAACACTGATTGAAACTGTGAACACCCAATTTTATCCGGGTAATTATAACTTAAGATAAATAAATAAATAGGGTAATAATAATAATAATAATAATTGGGTTAAGCATATTTATCTTTTATTCTTGTTAAACTAGAAGTGTCCTAGTCTGTAATTTTTTATTTTTTTTTTATTTTTTATTTTTTTGTTAAATTAAAAGTTTTAAGCTCATGACCATACATATTCATTCATAATGATATTTTAAGAGTTTATCATGATCATGGAAAATAAATATAAAATAAAGAATAATAAATAATAGGAACAGAAGAGTCAGGAAAGGAGAGAGTTGCAAAACTAATATTAAATAATGGGGTCATAAATGGAGAAAAGGAAGATGAAGAGGGGAGAAACTGTTACAAAGTGGTATTAGATTTTAGGCTTATAAATAGGAAAAAAAGAGGGCTGAAGGAGACACGAAAAAGAGGAGGAAAAAGAAGAAGCTGAGGAGAAAAAAGGTGAGGAAAAGTCTGGAGACCGGGAACAAGAGAAGAGCTGAAAAAACAAATAGAAGAGGTGACGCATTCAAACAAATCGGAGGAGAAGCCACTGCTTTCACTTTGTTCATACTGTCATTCTCGCATCACTACTTATCCCTCTCTTCGTTAGCAAACTTGAAGGTATCCTCCTCTATTCCTATTTGTTCTGATATATCTTATCACTGTTTCATTTCATTGTTGTAATCACAGATCTATTTGATTGAAATATTGTTATCCTATTATCTGTTAGTTGAATGCTTTGTTCTGTCTGAATGTTATGCTCTGATTTCTTTTATATTCACTATACTCATTGCAAAATTCTTACACTAATACATGCATTTAGTTTCGCATAGCAATACTTCCTTAATATTGAATTTCTTCTTCACTTATATACGCAACAACAGGCACCATACAGAGATATACAATTTCATATAAACTCATAATCATGTTTTCATTCAAAACTTTGGAAAATAAGTTTTGAATGCACGGACAACTATAAATCAAAAGCAATAAATGAAATAATAAGTAAAATAGCGTTCAGATTCATTGCTTCCGTGATGTGAAACGGAGCCCACGTTCTTCATGCTTTCTTTCACTTCTCGTCACCTTCGGGAAACAAATCCGTAATTTCACCATTTCTGCCAACCCTTGCGCCCTTACTTCATTGCCGCCATGGACCATCGCATTGATACCGGAGAACGACACATCTGCTACCATAGGTCCACGACTCAAAACCATCAAACCAGTTGATCCCTGCAACGACACCGCATCGCCGCAACGTGGTTCGCCGCCAACCGTCTGCACCACTATATCGCTGGTCTGTTCCGCATACGCCTTAGTCGAAGTCACCGTCTTCACTCCTCATCCGCTGCAGCTCTCATTTGGGGGTAGCAAAAATGTTGCTGCGTCAGGATGTACCCCTTTCGGATTATTTCTTTTGGATAGTGGGCTTGGCCCATCGGCTTTCTTTCTGTTTTTGTTTGTTTTATTGATATGTGGATATTAGAATAAGTCTTGTATGTTTTACTGTTGCTGAATCTTATTCATTAAAATGTAAAATAAAATCCAAGTAGCATAAACGGTTGCTTGGATAGTATAAATGCTTGTTTGCGTAAGGAGTATAATGTTAGGTATAATAATAATAATAATAACCAGTTTGGATGTCTAAACTAGGATTCGTAGGTTACGTTTTTTATATAATACTTTTGATTTCTTTTTATAATAAGTATAATTAGCTTTCTTTAATGAATAAATAACATAATAAGGAAATGAATCTCATTTTTGTCTTTTTATCTTCGTAAGCTTTTAACTTGATATATATAACAATAGTAAAGGTATACATGTTAATGGGTTGCGACATCAGCATTTTTTTTTAAAAAAAATTACTGAATCTATTTAATATTTATTTTATTTCCTTAATAAAATTTGTTTTAGTCATTGACATAAACAAAATCCCTTTAATTGCATTTACATATTAAAAAATATAAAAGAATAGAAAATAAATAAGTTTTATTTTTAACCCTACAATCATTCGTTTTTTTTTAATATAAGATTGTTCAATAAAATTGTTAATTGAGAATTTAATAAAATTCCTCTAATTTAAAAATAAAAAGTATACATTTATAATTTATCATGTTGAGTCTAGGACTCACTTGAATATCACAAAATTATATCTAAAAATAATAATTTTTTAATTGATAAGTCTTTTTAATAAAACTAAAAAAATATAGACTTAGTAATTTATCATGTTGAGTCTAGGACTCACTTGAATATCACAAAATCTTTTACGACTTTGTTTTACAAGAGTATTCCGCATCTGTTAGGCCACTTATCGTTGTGGACAATACCCTATAATAGTTAAGATTTAATATCCTAATAATCTTTATATAATAATAATAAAAAAAAAACAAAAAATATAAGCTAAAAAAAAGAATCAACCCACGAAATGATTTTCTACTCAAAGAACTACGTGAGTCTGATTTCCTCATTGCACCGGAGGATACGTAGGAGCAGGAGCTCACTCCTGTCGATCTCAAAAAACCATAAAAATAAAAATAGTAATAATAAGAATTTTTTTTTTAATAAAATAAACCTATAATTTAAATAAAAATATAAAAAAATATATAGGATCAATAATTCTATAAGCAAGAGGATAAGACAGTTAATATTTTCACACATCAAGTAAAAAGGGTAACCGTTTTTATAACGGACGTCATAGGGTGCTAACACCTTCCCTATGCGTAATCGACTCCCGAATCCAATATGTGGTTCAAGATCATTTTTAGTGTTTTTCCATGTTTTCCTTTAATGAATTATGGTGGCGGCTCCTCTGATTTTTATTATTTTTTGCCGTCTAGTCGTGACCCCGGTTGCGACAGAAACCAATGTTATTAGATTCAAACCAATGATTGATTCGGCTAGGACACTGAGTCAATGGATCATTAGTTGAACTGCATGAACTAATATATATTAAAAATAAAAAAAATTATAACCTATAAATTTTATATTAAAAAATTATAAAAAATCATAATGTAGTTTAAAAATCACAATATATATATATATATATATATATATATATATATATATATATATATATATATAACTTTAGAAGATTTTATAATGATTGAGTAGTATTAAATTAGTAAAATACGTTTTTAATAAAAAAATTTTGTTAGTATAATATTAAGAAATAATTTTTTTTGTATTTCTATTTAATCATTAATATAATAAGGAAGAAATTTCATCCAACAAATGGAGATTTTTTTATAGTCACATGACTAATATGAGATAAAATTTAATAATTAGAGAGACTTATAACAATTAAATAAGTGGTCCAACAAAAATGTTCAAATGAATAAAACAAAGAGAAATGCTAGTAATATACTCACTAACATACTTTTTTGCACATACTCTCTACTATTGACTAGAATTTATTAAAAATCATAAATTTTTGTAAGTTTCACTGCTTTTTTAATGAGTTTGTCCTAATTTTATAATTTTTAATCAATAATAAAATACAGGAGTGTATTAAAATATGTATTCCTAACACTCTTCATAAAACAAATTAGCTTTTGTGAACTTTTTGGACATAGAAAAACTGTTGTGGGCTCGGGTCTTAAACCAGCCCATTTACTTGTGAAACCCTAAAAACACTTATAAAAAAAGACCCTGCAGCCGCAATGCTACATTACATAGCCTCAGGCGTAGTCTTTATGAACGTGAAGCATAGTCCACGAAGAGAGTGAGAAAACGGAGTTCCTGATTGTCTTTTCTTCTTCTCTTTATTTCATCATCGTCTTCTGTTCTTAGTCTCTTTTATTCCTCTCTCGTTCTATGCTTTTACTCTCCAACACGAAGAGTCCAACTCGGTTCTGATAACATTAATTGAAACTATAAAGAGTGTGAGAAGGTGCTATGATGATGAGATCAAATAATCTCGTTAATCTGATTATAGTTTTTTCATGAGGATAACTTTTCTCATCCATTCACTATTCTTTCTGAGCACCCTCTCTCTCTCTCTCTAGATTATTGGTCTACTTTTGTTATTAAATTCGCGTTCTTTGTGTAAACTACGGAATGAAGAGGGGGAAACACAAACTTTTTTATTAACCCCTCTCTCGCTATAGTATTATTTTACGTTCTTTGTTATTTTTCATAATCAAGTTCTTGAATTTTGTTTGCCAGCGAGTGAAAAAAATTATTGAAAGTTTTAATATCTGTAATGACGACAAAATTTGAGGAAAAAAAAAAGGTTTGAGTCTTGCTTTTGGATTTTTATTATAAACTCTCTTATTTAGAATAAGTCGTTTGTTGTTCAATGGATTTTTAGTTTTATTCATGTTCATTTTTTATTCAATAGGAAATTAGGCTTCGAGATTCATCTGCTGCTGAAAAAACTTGGAAGAAAAGAGCATGAAAATTTGAATTTTCTTTTCATTTTTATTCTAATTGAGCATTGTTGTGTGGTTGAAAAAGTTTCGCATTATCGTATTTTGTATGTGTGAAAATGAGCATTGTCTTTTTTTTTTAGGTTTATTTTTATTTTTTGGTCTTTATAGTTGTGTAAATTTTATCTTTTACATTTTATAATTAAAAATAATTTATTTTAGTTATTTTTGATATCAGTTTGTTAAACCATTATAAATTGAATAAAAAATATAAGAAAATATTAATTTGTAGTAATTTTATATTGTTAATTTTTATTTTGTGACGATTTTATATTACAGACTTAAGTTATATTTAACGACAAAAATCAAAAGGTAAACTTTGCGTAATTATAAAGGCCAAAAGGTTTTTTTTTTTTTTGGTATTGATGAGGGCAAAATAAGCCCCAAAAATGAGCTTCGGAATTACTGCTTCATATTCAATTTTTTCTTTTCACTAAGATGTATATGCGAAAGGGATATATATATATATATATATACCAAAAACAATATATGAAAGAGATATATTATTTATGTAACAACTTTTATGAATTTTTTGTAATCCTTTTCTCTTTTTGTCGTATAGTTGTAATTAAATCGTAAGAATTGTACAAAAATAATTTTTCTTCATAAAGTCTACAATGACGCAAGTGTTTTAAAGTAAAATAGACATGATTAGTAATTCACCAAAAAAAATAGACATGATTACTTGATTACTAAGTTTTCTCTGGGATTTGTATTTTTTTCTTCTGCAATATAGCACGTCTTTCGTTTTATATAAATATAAATTAATATTGCTCATTGTCTGCGGTTGTTTATATAGCGAACATGTTATGTCCAAGTGATTTCTTAAGACTCTGGACTCTTGGCCATGCCTAATGCTGGGTTAGGATCAGGTTAATGTATTTATTAAATAAAATATTCATATTTATACTTTGTGTATATAAATTATAAAATTTTAGAAGTGTTAAATTCATATTAAAGATGGTTTATAATATATTTGAAATAAATTATATTAATGGAAAAATATTTTTGTATTATGTAATAAATTTAACTTAAGAATAAATATAGAAATGTTATAATTTATTATCAAATTTAAATTAACATTTTAAAAGTTTTATGGTATGAGATGGATTAATTGGGGATAAGCCGAGATCATTACAAAAATGCAGAACTGTCATTAAAGGATGAGACGTGTTATCAGATAACATTTGCTATTTTTAAGCAGTTATTTAAGTATTTGCTATACTTTGATTTTGGATAAAACTTATATGCAGTATCATAGGTATTATTAGTACTTTTTTCAATCAGAATTGAAGTTTTATCTTAATAATTTATATAATAAAAGATTTCATTAAATACCAATGCATATTATCAAAATAAAACTCTAATTTTGATTAAAGAATAATACCAACAGTACTTATAATACTATATCTAAGTTTTGTCCTTTAATTTTTATTTGTTATATTTAAGTTTAATTCAATAAATCAAATTTAAAAATTAAATAAAAATAGAAAATTTCCTTTTGAATCTAATTAAAGAAATGTTAATAATGCACTTACTCTTTTGAATACATTTTTTTATTAGGGATTAAACTTTATTTAAAAATATATAAAAAAAATTCTCACTTTTACTTATTTTATAATTTTTAATAAATTTTAATCAATAATAAAAAATATATTAGTGTTACTAGCATTCTTTTGGTATTTGCCAATGTAACAGAGGTTCATGTCATGGCACATCCTCTTTATTAGATAGTTCATGACATTTAAAAAAAAAAACATTAATTAATTAAATACTTTCTAAAATGAAAATAAACCAATTCAATTAACATGAATGAACTTTTGCTTATATCTTAATACCATAAGCAAATTCACGATAACATCACTTTGGACCATTTTAAATAAATAGGTCAAACCAGGACACATTGATACATGAAAGTGAAACACAGTAATACAAGATTAACAAAAATGAAGTTCATGTACATCTAGAGGATTGCAGTGGATAACCAATGATCCCATAAAACATGAAGTGAATTGGAATAAAGTATGAAACATGCCTCCAGAGCTTTTCATTCAGATGGGGGAACCTCACCGCTCATGACCCTCCAAGGACCCCAATAAAACTTTGGTCTCATGAGAGGCACTGCTTTCCGAGGGTGCCCTTTCCAGTACTTTTCCTGTGATATTGCAATACAAGTTAGATTTTGAAAGATAGATTCTCCTAATATATTTAAAACTAATGGTATATATTCTCATGATATTCTTAACATGCAGCAGAAAATATGGAAAATCTCACACCATTATGATTACAAGTGTTTTTCTACCAAAATCAGCAGTCACTATTATTGCACTGAGCAAATTGGCAACCAGAAATCAAGTGATTCAAGGAGGGATCATCTTGCTATGCAAGACCCTATGAAGGAAGATGATTTGAATTCAAACCTCACTCTCTTTGGCACAGGGGCATGAAGAGCAAGTACTCACTTCATCAAGATGGGTGGGATGCCAAGCTTGGGGTGAAAACTACTCATGCAATTGTCCCAAAATGTCTGGTCCCACCAAATCAATAGATAATTAATAAAACAAAGCTTAGCTATCAAATTCTTGTGCAACTAAAATTCACCATTCTATGTTCAGGGTCAGGGCTTTACAGATAAATGTTTCAGCAAGTATTGTACACAATGTTGAAAAAGTGAAACACAGCTTACCCAAACTGCCAAAAGCAGCAAGCAGGTTCCCAGAGAATTAAATGTAATTATTTGCATTTATTTAATAAAAAAAAAAATCAAACTCCTATTGACTATCAATGGAATCAAGCAGAGCATTAGACCCTAAAGCTTAAACCAAACAATGAAGTTGTTTTCTCTACATATGTGATTTTTGCTGTTTACATCGCCTATCCTAGTAGATAATCACAAACAATACAGAAGAGAACTGTCAAAGACATGGTCAGCAGCAGTGTCTCTTCTAATTACAACTAAGCTAAGTTGTAGTCTTGGGCCTAAAGGTGTAAACCTGTAGGGCTTTCTATAGCCCAACCTGAACCTTCTGTGTCTCCTGGTAATATCACGAATTGAGCTAAAACTGATAAGGCAGTTCTCACCTTTCTTTTTTTTGGATTAGTAATCCCACATAAAATTAAGTTAATAGAACTACAGAAGAAACATTTTCTTTACAAGCATGCTACAGGAAAACCAGAAAAACCCTGTATAATGGACCATTTATTGGTAGAAATTATATAGAAGAAAGATAAATAAAAGAGTAAATTATACTAATACTCTCTGATGTTTTTTCAGATTGCATATAATCCCCTTGTTTTTTTAAGATTTACAAGAACCTCCCTTATAGGAGGATGAAATGTTTTTCAAACAATTAAGAGGGATTAGTGTAATATATAAGGGATGTTAGTGTAATGTATAAGGAATGTCAGTGTAATGTTTTTCAAATAATTAAAGGAGTTAGTGTAAGGATAGAAGAAGGGATATCGTATGTAATCTGAAAAAAATCTCAGGAAGTGTCAATATAATTTACTCTAAATAAAATTAGCTTTTTGAAATCTGAACTGCAAGCATACAACAGAACAGATCACATTGTAAGGCTGTATCCAAGAAACAGCAAGAACAGAAGGCACCGAATTGGAATGGAAGAAAAGGAATTATATTGATAAACACATTCACAAACTAATTGCTAAACTATACCAAAACCGACACTGCAGTTTTAGAACCTGGAGACTAACAAAACAAGTGAAGAATTAATGCAAATGCATGTCATATAGAGTAATATGATTGTTTTAAGCCATAAAGCAGCAGCTAATTAAATACAACATTAATGTAACCAAAAAAATAAAATATAACATTATAACACTTGAACAACAGAATACAACTGAATTAAACTCATCAATAAGCTGTCCATATTGAAGCTATACCCAAACCCCAATCAATCACCGAACTCCTTCAAATAAACAAAAAATAAACACCAAAATGCAATGCCAATCCCAACAGAGTTTAAATTTCCAAACTGACCGTTGGTTGAGTACTCTACCAGGATCTTGTAAGGAAAGAGTGATATCGATAAAGCAAACCAAAAATCAGGATCCCAAGTAAAACAACCTTTATGCACTAGTTTGAAAATTATGACTGACATTCAATTGAAAGCATCCAAAAGGCCAACAACCCCAATGCCCAATCAAAACCCAAAATTGAAATGGTAAATTCTGAAATTCCATTTTCTTGGGAAATAAAGAGCAAGAATTGGGGGGGGGGGGGGGGGGGGGGGGGTGGGAAGGAAGAGGAATCCAAACTCATGATTAGAAGAAAGTGAGTGAAAAAACAATGTTTGGCCTTGAAACAGTTGTTAAAAAACTAACTCGCAATCTCATTGACACTAACATTCTTAAAACTACAAGAAATTTGTAGCTGACAATTGCTGAAAATTCTACCTATTCTTATATATTCAAATTTCTTCAAGAAAACCTCATCCAGCAGCCACCAGTGATTCATAATTAAAATGTTCTAAACGTCTAAGTTTAATCATTCCTTCACCCAACAAACAAAACCCACAAATGGTATTTCTCTAAGGATCAGCATCGTTTAAACAACCCCATCACACTGCTAATGGAGTCTAGGTCTAATAGAGTCCCCAAACAACAACTACCACTAGGCACACACAACAAAGTTTCACCATTTTTTTCCTTCCAATCCCATCACAAAATACAAATAATAAAACCCACTTACACTGATATCCAATAAGTGGCACGGATGAGAGAAACAAAAATAAAATATGATAAAACGAAAACACTATACAGATTAAAGAATAAGCACAGAATTAAAATTGAAAACATAATAATAATAATAAATAAAAAAAAGAACCTTGTAGAGTTGTTCAGTGATGGCAGCACCAATGACTTGAGGGTAGAAAGCAGCAATGTAAATAGTGACCAATGGAGGAAAGGATTTGGGCCTTCTGTACGGCTCCACCATGTCCCAAAGAAGGGTTTTTTTTTCCCACTTTGTGTACAAATAATCTGCATATTTTCTCCACAAGTAGCTTGCCATTTTAATCACTTCCCCTTTAGCACCCTCAACCGGTATTCAAGATCCTGAAAGAGAAAGAAGAGGGTGATACTACCTTTGATTGAAAAGAAGACTGCAGTGGCACAACCATACTATCAAGAGCCAACTCAAGATATCAACTGTTCCTTATTGCCTGTGGTAAGATGAGTCACCAGATTACTTACATGGGCATGTCATTTCTAATTAATCTAAATACACTATTTATAGATGGAGGGTAGAGGCCCCCTTAAAGAGACTAAATTAGATGGAGGGTAGCCTGACTGCTAAAGGCAAATGGAGACCAAGAAAAACAATAAGTAACATCATTAAGAAGGAATTAGAGATTAACATCTACAGACATGATTTAGTATAGAACATTATGACATCGTTTGATTCATGTAAATGAATGATTTATAAAATTATTTTGTAATTTATTTGAATTTTTATATTATTTAAGTTTTTGATCTAGTTCTTTTATTTAGAGATTTTTCATAGAGGAAAATAAAATTTATTCCTAATAAAATTAAATCCTAACACGACAATGTAACGAGGTAATTCTTCGGTCCAAATAATAAGGCAGACTACTCAACAAAATTGTCCAGGCAAACAGTGTAGCTCTCACTCTATTTGGCAGGATGAAATGCGTGTATAACTCGGTAAACGATGTAGCTCTCACTCTATTTGGTAGGTCACATTCCCTACTTAAAGGGTCCTACATCCAATAATAAAAAGTGTGATGAAAAGAGTGTGTTATAGTTATACAATGTATTGCTAGCATTTGACGTCATCTAATTCTAAATTTAGGTAGATGCAAGACACCGAGAGCTCAAATGTAATGGATCAACACAGAGGATTACTTTTATTAGTACATCCCTTTAGAAATAGAAGCTTTAACAATAAGGGCCTGTTTGGATATGAGCTAGAAAAGCTTATGAGGACTTATCTATTGACATAAGTTCTTTATTAGAAGAGTTTAATAGAGAAGTTAAATTTCAAATGTTTCTGTTACTTATAGAGTAGGTACGTATATATCATTCAAAAGCTAAATTAGCTTATTCAAAAGGAGTTTTTCACAATAAACTTCTTCTATAAACTCTTCTTCTATAAGCTCTTCTAGATAAGCTTAACCAAACAGGTCCCAAGCTAAGCAACATTTACCAAGAATTGCTGTTAAGGTTGTTTACAAAGTTATGTACTTATGTGTTGTACATCTAATTCTTGGAGTTAAAGGCTAGCTATGAGTAAGCTAAACAACATCTAATTCTGGACAGGTCAAATTGGATATCATTATTTTAGGTTTAGTTATGAATGAGGCAAATAATTCTTCCATGACAATGTTTCATGCTTGTGCTTGTGCTGCATTGCTTCTTATTCTGACAAATATGTTCAATTTCTAGAGTAAAGGATTATTTTTAAAAGATAAGAATAAATAACAGGAGCAGCATGAATGTTCCTAACAGCATGGAAAACAAGGGGAACCTTTTTCGTGTGGAAAAACCAGCCCGAAAATTGGTATTGACCCGTGAAAGAGTGATGAAACCTCGAAAAGTGCAAATTAAGAAGATTTGGGTCCTCACATAAGCACGTAAAGGGAAGATCTCTGGGTTCAGTTCTCGAACAAACTATTACTATTTTTCCTTCGCTGCTCGATAGTTGTGTTTCTATGTTTTTTTCTTCTTTCAGCATTTAAAAACAGCAAAACCCGAAATTCTCTTCTATTGCCGATGCCGGTTGCCACCTCTGAATTTAAGTTTAATATATTAGTAACTCTTTAATTTTTTTTAGAAATTTTTTATTCCCGAAAAAAAATTGTAATTGAAATTTTTATCTCCTACAGTTTTTGTAATTCAGTTCCTGAAATTAATAAAAGTTGTAAAACCATCACAAATTATAAATAATTTTTTGATAATTTAAAACCATCATAAACTAATTTTAGGTATTTAATTCCAAAAATCGTAAAAAAATAAAAGCTTAAATATGTTTTGGGTCCCTGTAATATACTGTTTTTTTTATTTTGGTCCTTATAAAAATATTTTTTAAAATGGTTCTTGTAAAATTCTTTTTTTATTTTTTTATTTTGGTCCCTATTATTTTGTTTAGTCCTTATAATATATATATTTTTTTTGTTTTTGTCCTTATAATATGTAAATAATTTGCTTTTAGTCCTTGCCAATTTTTTTTCAAAGAGACTAATTCAAAATAAACAAAATATTACAAGGACTAAAACAAAAAAAATAGATATATTAAAGGGATTAGAACAAATAAAAGGACCAAAATATTTTTTTTTTACGAGGACCATTTAAAATTTTCTTTTATAGGGACTAAACAAAAAAAAGGTGATATTTTATAAAGATCAAAAGTATATTTAAACCAAAAATAAAATGTTCAATTATAAATTTAATGAAATTGAATCTTTTAGATCTGTTCATTTTGTTTGTAGTTCTATCTTTGTAATAACAAGCATTGGCAAGACAATGCACGCGCGCGCACACACACATATATAAATTATGTATTATGTAACAATACAAATGTCAATCTCAAGTTATAAATGATATACACAATTATTTATATATATCTAAGTTATATACAAATGCAACGATATTTATAAAACTAATATTTTCAAATGACACATTTATATAAATTAAAATTATATAAGATATATATTTGCAAATATTTAAATACATATATATTAACATATATTTTTTAAAAATTATAAAATAATATAGAAATACATTAAAATTATAATAATATAGAAAAGTTATAAATAGTAAACTTACACCCGTGCAAAACACTGCATTACACTAAAATATATATTTTTAACAAAAGTCTTAAAATGTTATTTGTCATGTGTATTATATTTTACACAAATCTTAAATTTACCATTATTTACCATGAATATACGTCAATATCATAATTGTTTATGTATGTGTGTGATGTGTGTAATATTTACGAACATATATTTTTTAAATTAAAAAAAATAGAAAAATACATTAAAAATTATAATATATAAAAATTTGTATTTTGTAGATTTTAAACTTACCCGTACAGGACACCGGTTATTAGCTTAGTTGAAAAAATTAAAATAATGTTGAAGGTGAAAATTTGGTTCAAGAATTGAAGTATATTTGTACAACATTTACTTTTTTGAAAATTGGTTTTTCTTCAAATTACTGATAAGACAGCCTATGTATAAATAATTTTAGTTTAATATTTAAAGATTTTGACAGTTAAATTAAGTTAGTGTATTAAAGTGCTTTAATTATAAAAAGTTTTATATTTCACAAATAATATTTGATTATATAAATTGTATTAAATTTTTTTTTCCGCATGTAATAACTAAGACGTTATTTATGCATCCGAAGAAAATATTACTAATTTATACAAATTAATGAAGGATCTCTCGATTTTAATAATACTTATGGGTTAAAAAGTATCATATTTTCCGCATGTTTTATTTTTTGTTATAAATTATTTTACATGTGAAGCTTCCTTTTTTGTATTTTTAACATTTTGTATAATTAAAAATATTTTTAATTGAGGTTCTTAATTGACGATGATAGCAGTGTAGTCTTTGAATGTATGCGTCCTTGAATAATACTACATTCATCCGATTCGGTTTCGGGGTCAAAATCGATCAATTTGCCCGTCCTTTAGTTCTATTTTCCTCACTTCCTTTGTGATTTTTCTTTCTGTTGGTAATTTTTCTCCAGTAATTTGATTCCGTCAGTACTCTTACCTATTATCATATATATTTCTAACATTACTCAACATTTATTTGCTCAAATATAATGTGGTTTCAATCCTTTAGGACTTCACTCGGAATGGAAATCAAAATTGATAATTTGAACAATATAAGCCAATATTTTTCGGTCTTGGAGAAGTTCTACAACAAATTGTTATCAGAACATAGCTTCTAACTTTACACATGTTAAGGAAAGAGAATAAAGCTGTGATTGGATAAATATTTTAAACCATGTTCTTATTCCATAGACTCTTTTTTCTTTTTGGTAAGTAAGATGATTTTGTTAAGAAAGATTTGATAAGTAAAAAGATTTTATTACAAGGACTTCTATTGCGTTAATGTTTAAGTCATATATTTGACTAAGAAATTTATTAGAATAAATTGAAAAGTCCCTATTTTTACTACACCAAGAAGCTTATTAAAATAAGTTAAAACGTTCTTATATTATGAGATTCATAAAGGTTTACAAATGCCGATTATTGGGTTGTAGCGCCCAAAAACAGCTTACTGTATCCAACGTTAAGTACTTAAGCTTCATACAAAAGAACTGAAACTCTTTGGGGGTGACGATTAGGTAGTAGTGAAGATTTTCATTTCTTTCCTGTCTTTGATTAACTGCTATCATTTGACAAGAGTCTCTGCAGCAGAACATGGAAGAATATATTATTTGACATATGAGGAATTGTTTGAAAAAACTAAATTAAAACATGAGCACAGCTAGCAACATGCCCCTAACACACACCTTATTATTGGTTGAAATTTATTAAAAACTATAAAATTAGGAGAGTTATTCAATAAAATGTGATATTTGTTGGAGATCTCACATTAACTAATGATATGATCAAACAAGTGTATATAAGAGGGTGGCAACTCTCACCTTATGAGCCGGTTTTGTAAAATTGAGTTAGGTTCAAACCCACATTTTAATATGTTATCAGAGCCTATCTTAGCGATTATTGTTAAGCTTATCGGGCCACTCGCTATTGGGTTGTTATCAGATCACCCGCAAATGTCCAGTCTTGCAAACTTCACGCTAGACATATCCGGTCCTTAGCGTGAAGGGAGTTGTGTTGGAGATCCCACATCAATTAGTGATATTTTCAACAATACTCATGAAAATTTGTAATTTTTAATAAATTTCAGCTAATAATAGAAAGTGTATTCAAAAGAGTGTGTTAGAGAGGAGAAATTATCACGAAAATTTGTAATTTTTAATAAATTTCAGCCAATAACAAAAAGTGTATTCAAAAGAGTGTGTTAGAGAGGCAAAATTATTTGGTGGTCCTAGACTATCATAGTTCCCATTAATTTTTACATGACATGTAATCAAGTGTTAGTGTTATTATTTTTTTCTCTTAAATTGTAAAATTTGCATGAGTTATATAAGCATTGATTAGAACCATGGACACTTGGTAGCCTAACCCACCTAATAATTTTTCGTTAAAGAGTGTGTTGGTAGCATTTTTCATTAAAACATATCAATCCTACCTTGAGATGTTGAACAATTTGAATTGTCTGACACTCTAAAGATGTGAACCTGGAATGTGAGTTTTGTTCCAGCAATGAGCTCAAAGATGCAAACATCACCTACTTTCAAGTTATTGTCCTCCACAAATCTCTTCCATCCACCAGAGAGAGTTCAAGTCTTATTTTTTCAGCGACTGTCCGTGTTTGGTATCTTGCAGGCCAAACTCTCCCATTTAACCCCTGAAGATTGATATCTTCCCTCTTCTTGTTGTGCAAATTGTGTTCCTTACAAAACTTAGACGGAAAATACTGCCAGGGAAAACAGAATCTGTTATATATTACCAACATTAATTACTATTATCATTTGTCAATTGGTTCGAAAAATATCTATATAGAACAATACGTGAAATTTTTATCTCATACGGCTCTTCCCTTATGTGTAAAATGATAAAAATGTATAGAAACAAAAGAGATTTTAGTATTTTAATCATCAAGTGACTAGGACTAGTGTTTTAAGTCAAATTTCTAGTCTACCTTCTTCTAAATTTTTTTTACTTTAAGCAGCATTTGGTCTAATTATTTTTTTTTAAATTTCTCTTTTACTTTAAAAGAAATGTTAGGTTAAATTCATATTCGAAAAGGCTTTTACAAAATTAAACACCTTATTTTTATAAAAGAAAGAAAAATAGTTTCTTCGAGAAAAAATGAGTGAAAGAGCTAGCTTTAAAAAATGGGTTTTGCTAACTAATGCTCTACGAATATTGGTTAAGAAATTAATAAATAAAATATTTTTTATTAAAAATATTGCATTGAAAATTATAGAAAAGTGTATTACTGTACTTTCTAATATAAACTTTTTATTTTTGATTCTTTAACCAATGTCTTTCATTTTTCTTAAATTGATTTCTTGTTTCTATCTCACCTCTCTCTATTTCTCTATTTCTTCCTGCTTTTTTTTTTAATAATTTCTTTTAAGCTTAAAAAAAAAAGATCAAATAACTTCTTTATTTTTAAAATTTTTAATTTGAACTTTAAACTAACTTAAAAAGAAGAAGCTAAACAGACCCTTCTAAGTATCAAGTAAGTTTGGGGCCGAATTAAGAAAAACAGTTATCCAATGATTTCTTTGTCTTCAGTATCACTTAATTTTTTTTGAATTAGTCACTTCAACAATCTTAGATGGCAACAAGGGTATCTAGAATACAAATTTGTTTTAAGTTGTAATCAAGTTATGTTCTACAATTTCCAAATCTTTCTTAGCAGCTTACCAAAGAAGGACTTTTAGAACGGACGTATGATGGACACATGACAACGAGGAAGGACGAATTGGCAGGTCTGAAACAACTTGCTCTATCAAAAGTCATAACTTGCTTAACAGTAGTAATTAGTGTTCCTGCAAAATTAGAGTTTTGTAAGTCAGTTCATTATCATATTTCTCGCCACTAAAAACTGAGATTTACCTAGTATGGGTTAAGGGCTTGAATTTTAAAGCATATTCACTATATATTTGATTCTGCGTTGGCACCACAAGAATCACGTGAAGCAACTTACTGTTGTTTTACTTTCACTGTGAAAAAACTAATTCCGTACTTTTTGGATGCTTTTTCAGAAAAGTGAATCAAATATACGATTATTTTTTTTAAAATAAATTGAAACAATATTAGTTTTACAAAATTAAATTTTGTTAAAAGTAAGTTTGAAAGTGAAGTAATATATATTTAGAAACTTTATCTTAAAAATAAGTTTACAATAAAGTTTAATAAGAAATTCTTAATATAACGCAAAGTCTATATTTTATTTTTCTCTAATCTAAGGTGCTTTTAAGGAACAAAAGTAATTTTAGTTTGAGACAACCAAATATTAATTTGTTTTTTTTTCTTTTTCGAAATCAAATTTAGTTGCCTCAATCATGGGTTTAGAGCTGGCAAAATGTCCGGGCCATGCCAGCTTGACCTAGCCCAACAGGCTAAATATGAAAACCGGACTGGGCCAGGCCAGTCCGAATTCTTAATGAGTTGTGTTTTTTTGGCCCAGCCTAGCCCTATGGGCCCATCGGGCAGGGCCATTTTGGCCCACGTCTCTTTTTTTCTAAAAGTTTTATATATTTTACAAAGAAAAAAAAATCATCGGGCCAAATAGGCCTGGTATCATTTCGGGCCTATTTTTTATGGGCCGCGACAGGCCTACCAGGCCAGGCCATTTTAGCCCTTCTTTTGTAGGCTTAACTTTTCATGGCCCAGCCCGTCGGGCTGGCCCATTGAGCCGGGCCAATTTTGCCACCTCTACATGGGTTTAAGGCTGCAAAACATGGGTTCAAGTTGCAGACGCTTTAGCCAAGTATGGGTTAGACACGGAAGTTCCTAGACGCTTTTTTGATATAGTTCCTGATTTTATTTCGAATGTCTTATGTGCAGATTTTGCTTGTATCAGTTTTCTTAAGAGGTTTCTTGGCCTTGAATAAAGTCTTTATTCACCCAAAAAAGAAAAAAAAGGCTGCAAAACATTTATCCAAACTAGCTTAAATGTTGGCGAAACTCCACATGGTTTAATAGAATTATTCCAAGTGCAAGCCATGAAAAAATATAAAATGAAAGAAATAAATTAAGGAGAACAGAAGCTAATTATAATCTGTGTTAATTAACTTGTGAAGCTTTTTGAGACTTATGAACAAATAAAAATCTTATACCTTTGTACTTTCTGTCGGTATCAGTATGATGCGGATCAATCTTTGGCAATTTCTCAGTATTATCAACTTTAACACATTTGCCACTTCCCATAACTGGTTGAATGAATTCCAATGACGAGTCATCTTTTCTCTTTTGACTTGGTCTATAATATTCCAAATTCTCATCATTTAGAGGATTATTTCCTTGGTCAATGGAGGCCATTTTCCCTTCCACTTTTTCGAGAGGGTAGTCTATCTCTAAGGCACTGCTATCAAAGATGTGTACCTGGAAATGGGAAGTTCTTTGGTATCTAAAAAGCAAAAGATGGCCATGAGCTAGAGAGTAATACTCTGCAAATTCTTCCCAACCCTTTTGAAACCATATTTTACCATCGCGTTTTTCCAAACTCAGTTTCCATTCTGCCCCATTTGGAGGCTTAAGAAATACAGTTTGCGGTAAACCCTCTCCATATTTCTTCACAAAAGTACTTGGGATCATCTGTCAATCACATCAGATTAATATGCACGATAAAGCTCAGAAAGGTGGTATAGTGCATTAATTTATGCATATCAATTTTATACGGTTATATATAAGTCTAAATTTGAAATTACTCAGCCTTTTGGTTAAAATTTCTCACATAAGTTACAATCATATTTTGTACCTCATCTTCTGCAAAAAAATAAAAAATAAAAAATTTAAGCATTAGAAAAGTACTTTTAAGCTTTTCCATCTCAAATCCAAACACGCACAAATACGTTTAGACCTGCTGCATGCAGGTTCATAATCAAAGGATTGCATGTTCTCATTTTCCTTAAGCGCGACACAAAGTTACATCAGACATAAGAGATGAAAAACAAAACACTTGAAGAAAAAATATAACAAAAGGAGGTTAGCGAGGTAGGATTGAAGCACTAATTTTTTTTTTTTATTTTATTTTATGAGGGCATCAAAATTTAAATGTGTGCTTACTAGCTTTCCTTCTTGAAGGCTGGGAGCGGTTATGATCTTGAAAAAGTGAAATGGCTTCCCCTGATGCCTGGAAAGAAATTTACTAGCCATGAACCTGAATAAAACCTTAGGTGAGTTCTGTACTTGAGAGTTGGATGATGGCAAGAGGGAATCAAGAACAGTGGCAACGGCTTTTGTAGAAGTAATTGCTTTCGGTAAACCACAGAGTGAAATTCAAAAGCTATTTAAGTGCTTGGACCTGCAAATGTGTCTACTTTAATTCTTTTTCCTGACCAATGCTCAATCAAGACTTCTTGGAACTAACTAAAACCACAAGTAGGTGCTTGTTGGAATTCTTCTTCTTCTTTTTAATTCTCTTGAATCAGAAGGTCAAAGGAGTTATATTAGTTTAAAACTTCTAGATTTCGAGTTAATAAAACAAGCATAAATAGTGAATACTATGTTAATAACATAAACCCGCTATGTATTTTGTAGGAACCATGCATATGTAATTTACTTAATAATAAAGAATAATTACCAGTACTACTTTGTCCCTTAACATAAGAACTCTTTTACTAATTCACATGAATTAAGAAAGTTAGTTAATTTTAGTTATTAATATTAAATTTGTTAACCATTTGTACCATTAAATTTATTGAGACACCAAGAGAGAGAAATTAAGATTTTACTCCTCCTGTTTCTTTTTAATTGTCGGTTTTTAGAAAATTTTTGTTTTTATTTATTTTTCAAAGTTCTAGATAACATTAATTACTTCCTTGTCAATTATACCCTTACTTTTCACCCAATTTTTAATTGATTTACACATTTACAACTAATATGTATTTATTGTGGAGTAAAAATGAGAAAGGGTACAATAGAAAACTTCAAAACTATTTTATAAAAAACAAGAAAATTTATTGCATTTCTTGGTTTGTGTATAGAAACTTAAACGACACTTAAAAAGGAATAGAGGTAGTATCTTATTAATTAGTTAGTGATATTAAATTTGTTAACAATTTGCACCTTTAAAATTACTGGACTCATCACAATATTTATTATTTATTAGAGTAAATTACATTGACACCTCCTGAGATTTTTTTCCAGATTACATACCCTTCCTGTTTCTATCCCTATGCTAACCCTCTTAATTGTTTGAAAAATATTACATTGACATATCTTATACATTACACTAACCCCTTTGATTATTTGAAAAACATTACATCGTGTACCCCTATAAGGGATCGAGGTTGTTGTAAATGTTAAAAAAGTAAGGAGATTATATGCAATCTGAAAAAATCTTAGGAGGTATCAATATAATTTACTCTATTTATTAATTAGTTAGTGACAATGAATATAACTTAAGTCAATTATGTCTAGTCATCTTCTCTAATTCTCACAAGAAAGAGAAAAGGAGATTATCTTATTAATTTACAATTTTTTATTGTTAATTTGCTGACCACAAAAACTGTAAAGTAATTAATGGTATTTCATAAAAAAAAATTAATGCAAGAGACAATTTAAAAGGATCTTATAAAAAGGACCAAACAAATTTCCCACAAAATTCTTATATAAAGAAAAAAGTTGGTAAATGCAATGAATGTTCTTGTAGTTGATTACAAGTCATAAGAAGGGTCAAATTATGTCATAATTTTTTTTTAACATGAAATTCATAACTTTTCTGAGTTCACTTTCAAGTAGTCCTTGAAGCTTAGAAATTAAGTTTACTAAAACACGAATATTTTAGTTAAAAATATTTACTTTTCTAGAACATTTAGGAGAATATATAGGGAGTGACTCCTGTAAAAACACTTGCTTGTGTGAGAACATGAGAACAACTGATAATAACTCTTAACTCAAGATCAAAAATAATAAACCGTTGAGATTAGAATCCTATTAAAAATAATTCTTATGAGACCACCAATGTCGTTGCCGTCACCATCACCATCCCTACCATAATCACTCCCACCCCACCACCGGTGCTACCACCACCTATGCTACCTACGCCATAATTGTTGCTACCACTATCGCCCCACCCTCACCACAACCTCCACTGTTGCTGTTGCCACCCCTACCACTATCACCATCACACCACCACCATTGCTGCTACCACCACCGCCATAATTGCCACTACCACCGTTGCCACACCCCTATCACAGCCTTCACTGTCGTTGTTACCCCCCTTACTACCATCGTCCCCACCACCACCATATTGTTGCCATTACCACCGCCATCACCATCCCCACCATCATTGCCATCCCCATCACTGTTGCACCCCTACCATCGCCCGGTTGTCACCTACATTGGGGATGGTGGTTATGGTAGTGGTGGTGATGTAGCAAAGGTGGGAGTGGTGGCGACAATGGTGGTGGTGGTGTAGGGGCGATGGTAGTAAGGGGTGATAGGGGGGCAACGACATTGGTATGGTCTCATTAGAGATATTTTTAATAGGGTTTTAGTCTCAATAGTCTATTATTTGTAATCTTGACCTAAGGGTTGTTATTAGTTGTTCTCATGTTCTCAATAAGCAAGTATTTTCGTAAGAGTCCCTCCGTATATATATGTGTGTGTGTGTGTGTGTGCTTCTAAGAGAATAACATATTTAAATCTGTTCAAAACCAAGTGTGTGCAATGTATCGTAAAACCTCCTTTTCTAAACTTGTCTATCTATTAAAAATAAATTTTAATTTTCAAAAAAAAAAATGAACTTCAACAAATAGTCAAAGTAAAGAGAGAAAGGTAACGCACAAGCTATTTCAATACAAGTATTATTTTGCCCCAACTTCTTCATGCTTTATAATCATTACTCTTTGACTAAATTATTAATCTGGTTTCTTAATTTATTTATTTTATTCAATTGGGTCTTTTTATTATTAAAAAGTTCAATTAGGTCCCATACTTTTTAAAAAGATTCAATTATGTCCTATAATTTTCAAAAACAATCTAATGTTACCATTTTCATCCAAAATGACATCGTATTCCATTTAAATTTATACTAAACAACAAGAAAAACATAGTGAAAAATGTAATGAAAGACGCGTCGTTTTGGATGAAAAAGATAACATTGTAGTGTTTTTGAAAATTATGGAACCTAATTGAAGTTTTTTTTGAAAATTATAAGACCTAATTGAACATTTTAGTAATAAAAGGGCCCAATTGAATTAAGTAGATAAATTAAGGGACTAGATTAGTAATTTAGCCTTATTCTTTTCACCCTTGTTTTATAGGAACAACACGTATTCTTTAAGTAGTAGTCTCTATAGGCTTTGTCCATTCTCACCAACACTAAGACAATCCTCTAAACTTTGTAAAGTCTTAATATGTCATAAATAAAAATAATACAAGCTTTAATAAATTCCTAACAAGATATTACAAGAATGTACAAATGTGAAAACAAAGACTTGACTTCTTTTTCTTTTGGTGAAAGTGATAAGATAAGGATTTAACTCCTTTAAAACAAGGGGAGTATACTTTGGAAGATAAAGTATGTTTGGTTTAACATTTCAACTAATTTATAACTAATTTAATTAACCTATAAACTTATTTAATCATAATATTAGTATTTGGTATACAAAACTATCTTACTACCTTATAGCATTTTGTCATACATTACTTAAATAACATTTGAATATATAGCTTATATTGTTTTACCCTCAATAATTGAATAAAAATTTTCATTTACCACTTGCTTTAATATTAAACCATTTAATTTAATAAATTTCCTTATTTAATATTATACTATTTATTACAATTATTACAAAATATACTTTCTACTATCCCGTTGGAGTGTATTTAGAATGGCTACAAAAAGCTTTATTTTCTTTGCGGGTATGACGAGTGGTTCAGTCTTCGGGAGGTAACCTTTCTGATGGCGGTGGGCCAAAAATTCTAATGTCTTTTAGAGATATGATCATGGGAAACAAACTAGCAACATCAATGAGGCCCAAGGTTGACCTGCTCAAGGAAAATCTTGCGAGGATTGAATTCGAAGATGGAAATCGTCTTAAACCGAAGGTTCATTTGGCATATTCGATTTTTGAAGGGTTATGTGCACCTTGGAAGACGCGTTGGTGGTTAAGTTGCTTGGCAAAAACATAGGTTTTAATATCATGCAGGATCGATTGACGAGTGTGGAAATTGGTGGCAAGTTTTGGCTAGATGGATATAGGCAATGGGTACTTTATGGTGAAGTTTGACAATGAAGATGATAGAAGGAAGCTCATGGATGATCTTTGATCATTATTTATCGATCCAGATGTGGCCTCTTGCTTTTATTTCTCCTGAGGGCAAAAATCAAAAAGACGCTTGTCTGGGTGAGATTTGTAAGTCTTAATATAGTTTTGAGTAAATTATACTAACACTTTCTGAAGTTTTTTGAAATTGTACAAAATTCCATATTTTTTTAACCATTACATCAACTTCCCTTATATGGATACACAGTATAATATTTTTCAAACAATTAAGAGATGTTAGTGTAATATATGCGGTGTCGGTATAATGTTTCTCAAACAATTAAAGAGTTAGTATAAAGATAAAAAAAGAAAGATATTGGGTGTAATTTAATAAAACCTCAGAAGATGTCAATGTAATTTACTCTATGATTTTTTATGATGAAAGTATTCTGTTAGCTTTAGCGGTAGCTGTTGGTGCTCCAGTCAAGGTGGATTCTCATACTCTTGATGTTCGTAAGGGTCACTTCTAGGGTATGTGCGGAGATCGATCTCAACACTTTAGTGGTAGGAAGGGTTTAGCTTCAAGGCCATTAGTACAAGGTTGAGTACAAAGGGCTACATAGAATATGCTCTTCATGTGGTTGTTATGGTCATTTTAGCATGTGATTGTAAGGCTCTTCCTTTGATTATTCCAGAACCTCCAAAGGAAAATTCCATGTAGGATAATGTGGGTGTGACGTCGAATGAGCAAGTGTCGCATCCCAATATTGAATCTCCTTCGGTAGCTATGACATAACAACTGGTTTTCGGTAACGAGTACTAGAGCCCACAGGACACGAATCCTCTTCATGGAGAATGGATGATCGTGTGTAGAAAATAGCGTAATGTATCTACACAAAATAAACAGAAAGCAAATTAATTAAAGAGCATTTCAAAACTGATATAGTGCGTTTGTTTCATGAATTAAAAATTGATTCCGTAAACATGAGAACGTAATATACTCATGTTTGTTACAAGTTTTAAAAAATTATTGCAGATATTATTGATTCTTAAGAAAGTTGTAACTTTTCTTTTTACCATATTTTCTTACATTTCTATTCTCATGAGAAGGGGTGGGAAAATGATATTCTCATAAGAATATAGATAGTTATTTTTTAAGACACTTGTAACTTATATTTTTGTCTATTTTTTATTTGAATTATTTTGAATTTTAAAAATATTCCTAGAAATATTAAAATGTAACCAAATATGTTTTTAAATATATCTAAAAATAACATTCCTAATTATAATATTATTGAGAATGTGATATTTGAAAATATAATATAAAACCTCAAAACAAACACCTCCATAGGAGAGAGAAAAATCATTTGACTAATGATTTGATCCAAAATCAATTGTAGAAATAGAGAGCCTCGTACACTGTCGTCATCACTAAATATGAACCCAATAACAACGTAAATGACAACAAATAGGATTAAAGGAAAAAAATATTTTTTTTAATTTTTTTCACTAAAAGATAATGTTTTTATTTATTAGACTTGGGGTATGAGCTATCCAAATAGTACCCAATGTACCCAAATTAAGTACCTGTTTTTTTTTAAAATATTTTTGGTACTTACTCGATACGTATTATGAGTACCAGGTACGGGGTATGTACCCCGATATGTACATGTATGACATGACTTTAGGAATACCCATGCTTTAGAGCATATGAGTTGCTATCTATTGTGCATGGAGAGAAACTCCCATTGGAGTTGCATCTATAAATTTACAATAGAAAAATAATCTTTTCTTTAATAAAATTGCCAAAAAAATTTAGGTTAAATTGCTCACTTGGTCCTTAAATTATTTGAAAATTTTTAAGTAGGTCCCTAAAATATATTTTTTTTAATTAGATCCTTGATCATGTAATTTTTTTTGAATTGAGTCTTCAAAATTTTTAAAATCATTATAAATTGTCATTTTCTAATGATTTTAAAAGCTATCAGAAACTAACACCAAGGACCTAAATTTTTAATTTAGGGACCTAATTAATTTTTTTTAGTTTAGGGACTTACTTAAAAATTTCTAAATAATTTAGGGACCAATTGAGTAATTTAACCCAAAAAACACATGCATCCACAATTTATTTTGTAAACTAAAATAGTTTAAAATTCTTCTTATTTTTACATTCACGTTTAGTTGTTAACATTAAAAAAAAAAGACTAAAATTAATTTATAAGAAATGCGATAAAGAGTGTCATTTAACCGCAAATTAATTAATGATAATTCATATACTAAATATCTTAAACAACTCCCCCTTAAATTTATATTTAATTATATAATTAATGTTAAACTAATTTTGAATTTTAAAAATATAAAAAATTACAATCATTAAATGATAATTCATTTTTGGTATTAAATTTATGAGAAATCGTATTTATCTATCATATTTGTATATCATTTTGGATATTATGACATTTTAGTCCATTTTTTTAGTTGCTTAATTTCATATGTAATCGCAGTAACACATAAATATTAATATTTTACAAAATTGAGTTAAGAAACGATGAAGAAATTAAGTTAAAATTTGATCTTAGTTTATTTAAGAAAGGTTTACAAGTGGGGTTGGGGTTCATATGGATGCCGAGTTCACTCCTTTATTGACATTTATCATATTTTGACTTTCAAACTCTAATTCAATCCTTTTTCTTGTTGAAAATATTATATAAAATAAGAGTAGTTAATGTAAAACAAAAAAAATATAAATAAATATAATATTGTTAAGTATTAAAGATTGACTTAACAATCCTTTTTTCCTATTCCCAAAAAAATTAAAAAAGTATTAAAGATTGACGGTAACTTTTTCTAAAATTTGCATATATTTAATGCAGATATTTCTCTTACTATTATATTATATTATATTATAAGAGTTACTTAAAAAGTTGAAACAGACCCGGTGGCACAACCATGCATTCTGACATCAAAAGACTGCTGTAGTAAATAGTTCAAACTTGTGTAACGCTAGGGTTGGGGTAGTGAAGAATAAGTATATAGAACAGTTGTGGAAGGTGGAAGCAACAAAAGGAAGGAAGAAAGAAAATCAAAATGAGACAAACAAGGCAAAGAGGGACCAACATGTCAGAGAACAATGATAAGTGGACAGTGGCAATAGAACAGCCGTTACTTGCTAATTTCAAGGTTCATTTCATACATTCATACATCATCACTGACTACATGCGTTTATGTTCATAACACCCTCTGTCTCGTTCATTTCACTCACGCAGATCTGTTCTTCCTTCTCCTTCTCTTGCCTCTAGATATATCTCAATTCTCTTCACTCAGTACGGAGGTCTGTTCAGTAGTGTAGTTTTAGCTTTCATCCACTATGTTTGGTTGTCACTTATTGTGTCTATGTTCTTTTTATTTTTTTATTTTTTTTAAATTCCTTTTGTTATATATGATTGCTGATTTGATTTGAGCTTTGGTTGTTGATAGTGGCGAATTTTGAGGAGTCTAGCAAAATTGATGTGTAGTGCAAATCAACAAGTAAGAAAGCTTTTGTATTTCTTTCTTTTTTGTTCGGTGGGGTGGTGTTGGGACTTAGGGGATTTGCTCATGAAATTTGATAGAAGCAAGGTTTTGTGGCCAACCAAGAGAAATGAGGAGTGTTTGTGTGTGATTTAAGTGAATATAGAAAATCCTGATATTTTGTTAATGATATATAAATGCTAGACCTGACAATCTCCCAGCTCATGCTGCTCATTATTGGGGAGAATCTCAGCCATAATGACTGGTGATCTTAATTGTGTAACTCCCTCAATCAATGCCCCAATCATACCAATCCTCATTAAAGTTGCTCAAGTCATACCTTAATGGAATGAACTACTTCCTATATAAGTACACGCCATGGAGTACTTCAAGTATGTTCATCTCCCTACTTTCTGACTTAAACATCGGAATCCTTGTAAATACTTCACCTGATCTCTGCTCATGGATCTTCCTGGGTGCAGTTAGATGGCATGCCCAGATTGTTATAGTCAATAACATAATTAGTCATATTATTTATTCAATCACTATAGTTATAGTCACTCGATGGGGTTCATATGGAATGAGCTACAAATAAATGAACAGAAAGGGGCTTACATAAATTAAAAAAAATAAAGTGTCCAGAATAAATTGAATACTGTTGGAATTTTAGTTTCTAAAAGATATCAGGAACAAAATGATTAAATTAATAAAATAGAATGAAATCAATAATTGGAATAAAAATGTTCAACACTAATTGAACAATAAAATTAATTTAAAAGCTTTAAGGAAGAATTGAAGGTATTTGGGATAGGTCGGGGATTTCAGGATGTTACTGTTGATAATGTCATTTTTATTTCCATTTTCATATGTTAATATGAACACTTCAGCTACTAATTTCGTATGATTGTCATTTGGGTTGAATTTGAAAGATTAAGATATATTTGTAATGCCCTTGACTTAGGCTATAAATCACTACCAAGGGAAGGTTAACATTAACTAGTCCTTTAATGTCTAGGGCGCATGTTTTGGAGAATTCCTTGGATCTTGAGAAGGAAATAATATAATTTGGATTCTATTGGATAGATTGAAAAGAATAGTATTGATTATTGATGTATAAATTGGATTGATGTTACCTACATTTGCCTAGTATATATGCGTAAATACCAGGTATCTCCTTACACAAGTGATTTTATCGTCAAGGGTACATAGTTTAGCTCATTCATAGGTGACATGATATTGGTTGTGCTCTTGTCTTATTTGTTTCTTTTGGAGGGTTATTGTTGGTGGTAGACAGAGCCTACAAGAAGTGAAGAAGTTGGAAAATAAGAAGAAAGAGATTGAGAAATTCATTTGTTTCAGTTAACCTAATTGATGTAATAGGTTATGCTTTGATCTCAAAAGAAAAAGGAAATGAAAAATACTCGAGTTCTGTCTCCTTTAATGATGCTTTAGGATACCATATTATTCACTCAGATAAAGATTATATTCTAAAATAACTTGTTAGAGTGTGCGACATTTTTGACATATTTATAGATCACAATAATCACACTAGCTAGTCAAAGTTAGAAGAAATATACATATATCAAACACCCAGTTTCTAGTATTGTTCGATCATTATGCTATAGCATTCTAGGAAAAAAAAATGAAAAACTAATTATGCTTAATAAGAAGGCATGGATTCTTTGAATTCAAAATTATCTTTAAATATGCTTTGTCTTGGCAGTGGTTTTCTTGCTCCTTGTGTTATTTCCTACCGCACAGATGTTATGTTTTACACTTTTACTATTTATATGGAATTATTTTCTACATAGTTTTTGTTTGATTTAGGTGTTTTAGTATGGTTACCTCAGAATTATAATGCTTTCACTTATACAAGATGGGACCAAGAAGACCTATCATCATTAATAATTCTCACTACATGTTTATCTATTGCTAAATAAATGCCATTGTCTTTGAGTTTTGAATTCATATTTGACATCTCTTTTCTACAAAAAGTAGTTTTTAAAATGATCTATGTACTAGATGTATTTTAATTGATCAAAATATTTAAAATGGGTGATATTTATGTGATTAATTCCCTAGTTGTTCACTCAATTATACGATTCAACTGTTTTTCATGCATGTCAATATAGTTCCTTTATCTTTCAAAAGTTTGGTTTCATTTAAAGAAATTTGGGAATGGATTCATCCGAGAGCATGAAATGGAAGGCTTGTGTATCAAAGAAGAATAAAAAGACTTTTAACTCTGAGAAAACAGTACCAGATTCCAATAAAAACATTTCCTCACATTTAGAATCTTCAATGGCTAAATTTGACGGCTCATGTGAAATTGGAGATGATGGTGTAAGTTTTGTTTTACTTTCCTTTTTTCAGCTATGAACAATTTATATATATGAATGATTTATGTTCAGCCACCACCAAGTTAACATGACTCATTTTGGAATTATAGTATCTTCCATAGAAAATTTTCAGTTTATATATGTTGCATATACCTCTGATATTATAGTTTCTTACTAGTTATGAGTTTTATTTCATTCAATGAGAACATATATACTAGAATAAGTTTCCAAAATAGATCCAATCTTACGAGGTAAAATTATTCAATGAGAGTTAAGACTTTGATATGGATTTTTGCAATACTACAACCTATTTTTATATTTTTTTGCTAGATACAATATAAATCTCATGACGGTGAACAACCATCTAGTTCCTTAGTATGAGTTGCATGGGTTCCTTTTGACTATGAATACTTGTCATGAATATGCATTGCCATGAAGCATCTATCTCAAATAGGTAAAGATGCATGAGAATGATTTTATACTACTTCTTCAACATGCTTCTTCACGCAGGAGTCCTTTGAAGCTTGAAGTGTAGACACAGAATTTCTGAGGTGGTACCTATTGGTATAAGCTTGCCATCCTTGTGATATTTGCCCCTTCCACCTTTTCTAACATTTCATCTACCGCACATGTAGCGCGTGGAGCAACACATAATGAACATATTTGTGTAGCTTTTATTGGCAAAAGTTGCTAGGTTTAAAGATAATATTATATTTTCACATGGTATTTTCTCACTCCTCCATCAATGGATGTGTGTGTGTGTATGGAAAGTCAATTTATTATTTTACGTGAGTAAATTTGTTTAAGTTGTCCTATGAATTTTCAACTCATGTTTTGTAGCACCATCAAGTATGAAATGATCAATGTACTTGAAATATATTATATGTATCTTTTGCATAGAGCTGAAATTAATATTACTGGATTTTTGTCCTCATAAAGGTGTTTATTGAATGAACATAAATAAATCAAAGTGCTATAATTAATCTTGGCCATAATTACTACAGAGTTACTATGAATGTGAGCTATGTAATGATTGTGGAGAATTGCTTTGCTGTGAGGCTTGCCCTCGTACTTATCACCTAGAGTGCCTTGGTCTTAAGGTATGCTTGCCTTTTGTTATGTAATTACTCTATAGTCTATTCTATTATTCCTCTTTACTTGATCTTAAGGTGTGCTTATATTTTGCTTTGCTTGAAGTCTGTTCCTAAAGCGGAATGGCATTGCACGAACTGTTTTGATGACAATCAGGTTTCAATGTCCATTAAGCATTTCAAGAATTTGAACTTCAAGAAAGACATCTCATCTGAGAAAGTAAACGATGGCTCCCCTTTGTCACGTTCAAAGGACAAGAAGGGATCAAAATAATGCCAATTACTGATAATTGGGTATGCTTAACCATCTTGAGCCTCTTTATATTTCTAGCATTGATAAAAAAAATTAAGGCTATTGGGCATTTTACTTTTAGTAATTTTTTTGCCCTTTTTATTTTGAGTTTTAAATTTTGTATAGTTTTCCTTTTTTTTTTTTCCTTCAAAAAACTAAAAACTAAAAACCATGTCGATCAAATTAATGACGCTTCTGTATACCAAATCAACAAATAGAAGTCAGAGGCATCACAAATCAACAATTGTTTGAAAACTGAAGTTTGGCCACTCCTTGCTACATACATTTTGACCATTACCTATTATGATTTGGCTTTGTTAGTTGCTCCTTTATTAGATGTTCTTGGCAAAAAACAAAATAAAAAAATTTCATGTTACAGTTAACCTATTTAGCATATTTTACCAAGGTATCACTACAAGAAACACGATTTTTAGTGACTAAAAAATAGTGGTGAAAGTAACATTTGTCACTAGTAGTATATTATAAGTGACTAAATTTTATTTTGCCACTAATACTATTTACTACCATTTTAGCAATAGTTTTTAATTAATTAAGATTTATGAAATGCTAGTGGATTTATTAATGTATAATGTTTTGATTTAGAACATTATTGGATATTATTGTGTTTTAGTTTTTATCATTGAACATGTAATGGATTATTTATATTTTAATGTTATATTTGAATTATTTGAATGCATATTTATTTTAAGTGATATTCATTTTAACATTTAAAAAATGATTATGTGTGTATTATTATGATTTTTTAAAAAATAATTTAGTGATAATTAGACAATTATTATTATTTTTTTAAAAATTAGTAATTTAAAATAATAACTATTTGTGACAAATTTTTTTCAACACTAATAATGATAGTCATTACTATTATAAACTCTAAATTGTGACGATTAAAGCATCACTATTGTCTTGCATATTTTCCACAACTTGATTGTCACTATTATATATAAATATCATTGACAATATTTTCATCACAAGAGATATCATTTTTGTGACATCTAAAAACATCGTCACTAATTCAATAGTGACTCGCATATCAGTGACGATTGGTGACCAATCAAATTATCGTCACTAAACATGTCTAGTGATGAATTTAAAAATTTTTAATGACAAATGTTGCCATCACAAAAAAAATATATTATTTCTTGTAGTGTATGCCATGGGGCTATAAGCCTGAAAAATTTACATGGTGATAGATGAAAGCTATCCTTATTATTTTGGATTTTGGATGAAGAGAAGTGGATGGGAAATGTCTATCATTGCTTATGAACATACAAATAGTGCCAAATTATTTTGGATATGCAAAGTTAAGAAGCACATACATTTCTAAACTATGAACATGTCGTGTCATAATCGTGTCAGATACATATCAATATTGGATACTAGGCCACTACAAGAAAATGCTTAATTACCGATGGATAATTACCCACGGATTCAAATTCGATGGTAAGTGAAATTTACCGACGATCATATCTGTCAGTAACATAAATGTCCATAGGTAACATTTAAATGACATGACATTATTGACAAAAGTTTCATGGATAAATTAGTCGAAAAGGTTGGCGCCTTTTAGTGGGAAATTTTATGAAGGCATATTACTTATGGATTTTTCCATGGATAAAATACTCTGTAGGCAACTTAATATATCCATCGGTAATAGTAAAAGGGATACAAAAATAAAAAAATGTTTTAAGTTATCGACAGATATATCCATCGATAATGTAAGCCATAGGTACATAAAATATAACAATCTTTAGGTAACTCTTTATGTTTTGACCTAGCTAAATCTTTTGTTCCTCAATCCTTATGCTGCATGGCCCACACTCTCACGCTCCTTCTTCCCCTCGCTCTCTCCAACCATTTCATCGCCTTTGAGAAAACGGCCAAGCACGTCATCGACTCCATCAACATACAAACCCAAAATCCCAAAACCCTCATGCCACACGACCCAAACCCTCACACTCCTTCTTTCTCTTTTTGCCCCTGTACGATTTGGACGCACACCCCATTGTCATTGATCTCCTTTAGTGTTTGCCTTCCCTTAGTCTCAATCTCACTCCTTCAGCTGTGGTGGCCATTCTTCTAACCCTCCCCACCTGAGGTACGCTAATTTGTCGGTAATACCAAAATTTCTTGTAGTGTACTTCATGATCACTTCAAATACTTTTATTTGCATTTTTATAATTTTTGTACTTTTATTTTTTAAACTTTTACACCAATACTAATTTAAATACCACAATATTTAGAATACTTTTTATATTTTATTATGTTTATAATGACTTGTGCTTCTTTTTAAACATGAATTCTCTCTTGAGATTTAAATTTTTTATTTTATGTTAACTTTAAATTAATTTTATATATTATATTATAGTCATGTCATGTCCTATAATTTTTAAAATTTGCTATATCCCCATCTTTATTTAATATCGAATCTGTATCTTTTACCGTATTTGTGCTTTCTCGATGCAAAGTCCAATACCAATCGTGTAGTCACTTCCTAAATTGTGTTTCTTATGCTATTAGCAGGGTTGGAAGGGTGAATGAAGCATCATTCATGAGAATGCCAAAAAGGAATATTTTAAGTAGGGAATTATGGTTTCTATTGTTTAAGAGTCTAAAATTTCAAACTCTTGTTCTAAAGTCAATGACTCTAAAACTCTGTTGGTAGAGTAGAAGTACGTATAACTTGGGGATATTTACTTTTGCCTTTTCATGTTTAAAGGTTTTACTAGTAGTTGTTATAATACATTGAAAGGAGGAATAATTTTAAACTAGAATCCCTTTTAGTCTTGCATGTTCAGTTCAATTTTGTAGGTATCACAGATATAGTAAGTATTCATGCCTAACTAGTTTAGGATGGAGGTTTCACTGATGAGGCCTAAAGTCATGCCATGCTATTAAAACTTTTGGTTTATGACTGCGCATGTGGATTGGTTGTTAACTTTGACACTAGAAGGAGAAGTAACATGAACAATCATTTTATAGAGTAAGAAATGAACATATATATAGTAAAATGACAAGGTAGCAGAAATGATAACAAAGGACCTAAAGGGATATCACTTCTTAAAGAGAGTTATGATCGCTACTTTGCAAAGAGAGTGCCAAAATTTTTAGTTATATTGAATATGAATAAAATTAAGATCTTTGGTACCGAAACAACATAGATATATTTTTTTTGTTTAAATATGTTTTTGGTTATTGTAATATACTATTTTTTTTTGTTTTGGTCCTTATAAAATTTTCTTTAAAATGGTTCTTGTAATTTTTATTTTTATTTTATTTTGGTCCCTATTATTCTATTTTAATCCTTGTAATATATTTATTTTTTGATTATGTCCTTATAATATGCAAATAATTTGTTTTTAGTCCCTATCAATTTTTTTTCAAAGGGACTAATTCAAAATGAACAAAATATTATAGGAACTAAAACAAAAAAATAGATATATTACAAAGATTAGAACAAAACAGAAGGACCAAAACAAAAAAATAAATTTCACAAGGATCATTTCGTAAGAACCAAAACTAAAAAACCGATATTTTATAAGAACTAAAAACATATTTAAATATATTTTTTTAATCTTTTTTATATTTTACTTTGAGTTTGTTAGTAGACACACAGAGAGAGAGGGTGAGAGAGAGAAGAAGTCTCACAAAATCATTTAAAAACCAATGAATCAATGTAGTCTCTGTGTTTTGTTAGTACATCGCTGCTTGTTCCCAAAATAGTTAAGACAAAAAGGATAAGATCCTGAATCCGCTTTTCGGGTAATTTTATTAATGTTAGGAAAGTAATGTTTACAATTATTTAGTACAATAAAAAAAGTTGTGCAACTCATTTACAATTCATACCACAAATCTTGACAGCTTTTGTGATATTTTACTTTACTTTATAAACAATACAAATTTAATACTAGTAAATACATAACTTTAAAACTATCAAGCTAGTAACAAGTATAATAATATCTTTAAAAGAGTAAGCACTTTTGCTTAACTGTTTGTCTAACATTTAGTAAAATTTAAAATATTTTAATATTCTTATATGCTACTTTATTCTCATTCCACTTATTATTTTCTACCATCTCAATTTTCGCCTATCCTTATCATCGATGATATATTAATCGATAGACGAAGCTTTGTGGATGGTGGCAGGTGGTAGGGGCGTTTGCGAATTTGATTGGATCGGTTTTGAAGAGAAAAACCATCCGATTTAATCACTTTGGTTTTCTTAATTCATCATCTAATCGGTTTGGTTTAAAATTTAAATCAAATCCGATCCGATCCAATTTAAAATGGTTTGGATTGGATTAGTTTTTGGTTTTAATTGTACAATTGTTTTTTTAAAAAAAGTATTAAATAAATAATATGATGTATAATAAATATATTAAAAAATAATTTAAAATATCAAATATTTCATTAATGAGTCATTAAATAACTAATACTAGTATAACTCTTCAAATAGATATTATTAAAAATAAATTTACACAGCTTGATGATTATGTTTATATATCTTTACTTAAATAGTTACTAAAAAACTATCTTTAAATAAATATTTTTTTTATAAACAAGTATAATTTATGTGATAATTTTACAAATATATAAGAAATAAAAACATAAACATGAGTGATATTAAAAAATTACAAGTGAAAATATATATGCATGTATAAGTTCGGTTTTGATTGGATTGGATTGGTTTTCAAAATCAAATCCGAAATCCGATCTAATCTAATAAAATATTTCGGTTTTTTCAATTTTCAATTTTTTTGGTTTTCGATTTTTGGATCGGTTTTTTCGGTTTTCATTGGATTTGATCGGTTTATGAACACCTCTAGGACGTGAGAAAGTATGAAACAGTCTTTAAGGGGGAGACTCTTAATATAATATTGTCCTAATAATCATATTGATTAAGGTGTTCTATAAAATTGGATCTATATTAACTTTTTCAATGATCTTTCAATAATTTACTGACCTTATGCTATGAAAGATAATTAACAGTAATTGATGCCTTCTTTATCATTTTATTTTCTTTTTGTCATATCTCTTTTTTTATTATAAATTAAAATACACAACTTAGAAAGTAAGACTTTCATTTTTAACAATCTTTCACATACTCTCCTTGCAACTAGCTAAAAAATGTCTCTCTCAACCATCTCCAAATACTCTCATTTTATCTTTATATGTATACTTGATTTTTTAACCTTTTATTTCTTTCAATCTACCATCTTTTATCTCTATTTTGAAATTGAATTCCAATAATTTTGTTTACAAAAATTTAACAATTAAAACTAATCTTATATTACAATTGTTCAATTGTAAATCTAAAATATAATTTATATATCAAAAGATATTTATTTATTATGAATTTAACTATAATATAATTTATATATTTAAAAATATTTATTTATTATAAAATTTAATTATATAAAAAATAGTAAAGTAAAGACTTATCCTGCACAATGCACAAATTAAAATGAAAATGTTTGCACAATAAATTATGTGTGGTGTAAGGTAAGTATCGAATGCATTTTTTAAACTTTTCATTTAAAGTCCTGATACGTTAAAAGAAAATATTCTTTATATAATGAAATAAATGCTACAGTAGGAAAAAATAATATTGTCATTTAATGACATAAATAAATTACCAAATGCATTAAATGACCTCTTAATGTTGAATTTTTTTAAAAAAATTGTTTACATTATTTCACTTATGGTGGAAATAATAATTAAAGAGTTTAATGGTCATGTACTGACAGTGTAAAGTAATTTTACACGGTCATCCAATTACAAACCACCATTTATGGTAAGTTTGTTGACTTTTATAATAAATATTTTAAAAGTCATATTAATGGTGATTTCTGATTAGATAACAGTGTAAAACTTTTTACACTAACAATACATGACCATTAAACTCATAATTAAATATAAGCTAAATCATTTTTAGTGCTAGAACTTTTTTTTTCTTTATTTTCTATGCTAATTGAATTTTAAACAACCATATTTATGAATAATTTTTTCTCGTTGCTTACATGTTTAATTAATTTTGTAGAAAATGATCCTATATAGAGTGTAATGGAAATGTAATGAAATTTCCTAGAACACTTGCAACGTAGTTGAATAGCAGTATTAAACTTCAGTTAGGAAAACAAAATTTGTATGAACTTTTCCAAAGATTTGCTCATTGTAAGAAATATGAAATATTTTCCGAAAAAGGGAGATGTCATCAAATACCCTGGAAATCTTGCACCTTAGTTGAATGGCAGTATTGCATTTGATCAGTTAGAAAAACTAAATTTGTATGAACTTTTCCAAAGATTTTTTCATCATAGGATTAATTAAACAGTGACCTAATACCAATTGAATTATTACAGCCATTATTCGGTTGTCTTCAAAACAATAATATACAAGATCCTAATATAAGCTTAGCAACAATATTGAAGAGTAAAAATTTACGACCCATGCATTAATTGAAATCATCAAAAGACGCAACGTTTCAATTAGCCAAAATTTCCATAAAAGCATTAGATTTTTTTGGGTACTAAATAAAACATTAATTTCAACAAATGTTCACTGCAAATATTTCTGGCAGGAGATTGCATAATTAATTTTAATCTAGCCCTGTATAAACAGACTATATATCTGCTAATATCCAAACAGTGTGTTTACCCTTAAACTCACTTTAAATGGGTTTCTCTTTTTATTTACACAGTTATTAATTGGATCTCTATATCTCCTTTTACCTATTTGATTTGAAAGATATTTTCCAAATAAATAAAATACGAATCAAAGGTTGAAGTGTAAAAACATTTACTTTCCTAAATTTTCTCTGCCTTATTTTCAAACAAGAATTGGTCATTGCCTCTTTGCAAGTGTATAAAGAAACAATTAAGACTGCGTACTTAATTTATTAAATTTTCAATCTTTTTTATTATGGTATTCCTCGTAAAAAAAATAATTAGCAGAGCTCAAAATTTTTTCATTTCCAAAAAAAATTTTTAGAGTTTTATTTTGATACTTATACTATAAAATTTTTTCCACTTTTAACTCATTAAAAATAAGTATTAACAAAATTAATTAAATATCTAACTATATATAACATTATATGATTAAATGACAACACATTTTAATTGAATTCAAAATGTTTATCCAAATTAAAGGGCATGTAATCATACACGGATAGCAATCATATGTGAAAACAAAATCTCATAATTATCCTTATTAAAATGCAATTTTAATTGTTAGAGAAGGGAATAAATTTAAAAAAAAAACACATTAATGACATGGTAAAACAAACATGCATTGAATTGAATGTTGAAAACGTACATGAATTCATTCTTTTTTTGTCTCTCTCTCTCAAAGTTATACAAGGTAGTTCCCTTATATTTCGCATTTAAACGTTCCCCACCAAAGCCAAACTCTCTCTTTCTCTCTCTCTCTCTCCCTAATAGTTACCATGATGATAAAAAAAAAAAAAATGCAAAGAAGGGAAAGGGTGGAGGGAAAAAAAATCTAAACAAAGAACCGACATGGCTGTGACAAAGCCAAGTGTGAATGTGCTTCCTACTAGATACCAACTCATCACTGTTGTCACTTTTAATTTTTACCTCGTATGCATGCATTGCACCCCCTCACATTTCTCTTTATATATCACACTTTCTCTTTGCCTCTTTCATCCCGGGCCACAAAATCTCTTACTCTTTTCTTTTCTTTCTTCTCCTCTCTTAGTTGAAGCTAGCTTAGCCAGTTGGTTTTTCTAAGGTTAGTTGTTGGCTTTCTGCACTTCAGTCACCAATATGGCCATGTTTGATTCAGTTTTTCTTTTTTATTAGTTGATCATGATATTGATTATATATGTTTATTTTGTGAATTTTAATTGTTTTCAATTCTCTTTCATGATTTATCTTTTCCTATATCGCTTCCTTTAATTTCCCTTTGTCTTTGTAAACATGTAGACTTTTCACAATTCTGTTGGTATATCGTTTATGTTTGGTCCAGTTTGTTATTTTATTTTTCGTCTTGGGTCCAATTATTTTATTGACCATGATGGATAGTTTCTTTCATTTTTTTTTTAAATGTTTTTCTTATTATTTGTTATGTTCTAGTAGAAGGCTCAAGGGGGTGAATTGTATGTTCTATGGCTTATCGGATTATTAATTTTTGCTGAAGTTTGAAACTTTAAAATACTCGGTGTTGATTTATAGCCTCTCTTTTGTAAACCAATAATTCTATGAATAACTTGTAGATCAATAATGTTTGAATGAAAGTTAGGTGGTATGTTAAGGGTGCTATAATGTGTGCTCAATTTCTTATTTTTGTTTTGTAAGCTTATCCTTTGCCTATGTTTGTATGTTGTGTGTGACTACTATGATCGTGACGTTACGTTGTGAGAACAGATGTCTTTCTTCCTCGAATATCCAAATGGTGTCACTATTATTTTCCATCAAACTCAAGTTGGACCTGGTCAAGCATGGTCCTATGGCCCCTTCTCTGAGGTTATCACTTATTCTGGGTTGGTCACCGTCATCTACGCACCGGTTGGAGGTACTTCTCGCTCGGGCTCCGTATATGTGAAGATGAGCTTCCGACTGACGGAAGTTTGCATTACGCAAGTCACTTCTCAAGCCCAAGGAGATCACTTCCCACATCATTCTCCGTCTCGTCGCATTAGAGGAGCAGCACACTTTCAACCTCTCACCTTAAGTCCTTTGACAGAGGATGAAATCTGGGTGTATTCTAGAAGTAGCAGTAGTAGTAGTAGTCAGTCAGTCACTCTTCGAGCCCAAGGAGATCACTTCCGGTATCGTTCTCCGTCCCCTCGCATTAGAGAAGCTGCACACTTTCAATCTAGCACCCTGAGTCCTTTGACAGAGGACGAAATGTCAGTGTCTTCCAGAAGCAGCAGTAGTAGTGAGTCAGAGATGTCTACTGAGTCAGAGATGTCTAGTGAATCGGAGATGTCCAGTGAGTCGGAGATGTCTGAGTAGTAAGCATCTTAGGGAGTGAGTCTTGAACTATGATCCCTTCCCCCATTTTGAATGTGTCTCTCCTTGAATGTATTTTAAGTCCATTAGTGTGTGCTTTTCAAAAAAAAAAAAAAAAGTCCATTAGTGTGTACTGTTGCACTTTGTGCTGCTCTTATGTTATGTTTATTTTGATGACTGAAATACCATGAGATGTTTTACAACACTTGATTCATTTGTGTTTCTACTGTTCTTATCAATTAATATCATGGTTCTAAATTGCGGTTGTGATTTTGTCGTGATTCTTAACATTGCGACAAATTGCGGAAAAATGCGGCTGATGCGACCGCAATTACAATCGTGATGTGGTTGCGGTGAGTTGAAAAATCTTTACGTTGTAGCCGTAATTGCAGTTGCGAACTGCAATTTAGAACCATGATTGACATGTATATTCTATGATCAATATTACAGAAAAATGAAGTTTCTTTGATTTTATTCCATTTGGTCATGAATGCGAAAATTTAACCCATGTTTTCAAAAGTACGTTAATAGGAATTTTGCAAAAATGAAGTTTCTTTAATATTATGCCATTTGGTCCATTATGTCTTTTGCTGTGCTTTGTGGAGTTATTTCTACAAGGAAATGACTATTGTTCACTAAGCTGAATGACTCGTGTGTAGCTATTTTTGTAAGGAAATTACTTTGACTGATTTTGCTCCTAATTTTTGTATTTTTAACCCCGTAAAAAGATAGTCATGATATGACATATTATGCTTGTGTTTGATTCTCTTGATGAGTTCTAAACGGCTTACACTGATAGGAACTCATGGTCAGACACGACACTCAACCCGAAAGGAACACCACAATGTGCATAGCTCTAGTCCTTCATGAGTTGGTTGCAATTATAACCCAGGAAGCCGCAATTATAAATTAGTTGATTGCAATCAGTGACAAATTTTTCGTCACAAAAAGTAATTTTTGTCACTAATACTGACATCACAAAAATTTTAGTGACATTTTTAAAAATTACATGTAAATTGTTTTATCATTAATGTTAATATTTTTTATAGTCTCCACCATAGAGAAGACCACCTTGACCCCTCATTTCCACTACAAGGTTGTTGGAACAGTACCTTCAAGACATGTTCATGATACCCCTATGTCAATCTCTGATTGCAAATTAGTAAGAGGAGCAACGGAGGATTTTGCCCTTCTGGCGCGTGAGATTTCACCATCTAATGCAGGAATGAGTAGGTACCAAATGCGACCCTATACCATAATGCTGAGAAACTGCCAACATCAACGACATCAGTTTTAGTCACGCATTATGGCATCCAGGATTAAGAGGAACACCAAGATCAATGCAATCCAAAAGCAACCTCTCAGATGCTTTAGATGTCGAAAACTCATAATGCCCTTACAAAAATCGTGTTTGCTTCAGATGTGGGAAGCCTAGATCTTAGTGAGAGAATGTCTGACTCAGTTTAAGACAAAGCCTACGAACAACAACATGAGAGTCGCTAGATAAACAACAATAGGGAAGTTTTTTCAGGATGACGAAGTCAAGACCTCCAATATTCGATGGCTAAATTCCGATGGGTGACTCTATTACAAGAAACCCTTAAATTGTACTCTCTCTGGTCTTTAATATAAGATACTATTTAGAAAGTATTGGTGGTCTTTTTTATGAGGTGTTTTACAATTCTTATAAAGTATTTAATTTTTTTTTATTACTTGTCCTTATTAAAGACTTTGAATATTTTTGTCTTTATTTAATAGTGGTGTATAATATATTTGAACTTTCATGTTTTCACATCACCCATAACAAGTTAATGATGATTAATTAGGATAAAATTGATATGTTATAATATTTTTAAAAAAAATCAATAAACTAACTAATTTAACTATTTTTATTAGTATGTATAATTCTGTTACAAGTGTTTTATATGAAGAACTAAAGGAGTACTTAGGTAAAGTTGCCCTTATGTTTAGTTAATGTGGTAATAATGACTTCACTTTATTCTCTAGTAGCAAACTAGGACCTCTTTATTTATTTTGTCCCTTCTTTACATGCGTTGTACTAAAACTACCCTCTTTTGAACGGAGATGTTATTGTCTAACTATCTTTTGTTTGATTTGTTATCGTGATTTTCTGCTTGCCTATGTTAATCATACTTCCTTTAATGAAGAACTTGTCTTCTGATGTAATCCAGTTGCTCTCTTTCTCCTACCTCTTCTCTTTGAGAAATCACTTTCATGTCAATTGTTTTGAGGTATTGATAAAGAGTACGAATTATTCAAGATCGCTGCCCCTTTTGGCCATTTGGCTTAATCGTTTCTGCTTACGACTAAAGCCTTGAAAACCTTCCTTTTGTTCATGCACCTTGAATGCGACCTTTGGACAAATAACAGTAATTCTCACAATATCTCGATATTTGACCATTCCTTTACGGTTAGGGCAAGTTAATATTATTAATCCATATTGACATAACCTTGAATTCCTCCAAGTATTCCTACGGATCTATTTATCTAGTTACGTATTGTTTTATGTTGATTAAATTGATTTTTTTAGTTTCCTTTCTAATTGTGACAATATTTCAATGTACTAGCTTCATCCTCCTAAATGTTGTGACCACTCGTTGGTTCATAATTACAAATAGCAATGGTGAATTCCCGTCAATCAGTTGCTTGCATCTAGATTGACTATTCTTGATTTCATTATCAAGCTTATTTCAAAGGACAAAACTTAGATACAATGTCATAAATATTATTACCATTGTTCTCTAATCAGAATTAAAGTTTTATATTAGTAATATGGGTTGACATTATATAGTATTATTTATTATGTAAATTATCGAAATAAAACTAATTTTAATTGAAAAAAAAAACCAACAGTATCTATATTACAGTATTTAAGTTTTGTCCCATTTCAAAGTTCACATCCCTCATTTATCGAGATTGTTTCTTATCTATTAAAGATTTCGTATGTGATACCAAAAGTAGCTTCAAATTAATTTCCTTCGTCCTGTATTCGAAAATGTTACCTTAGATTGCTCTTGTTATGCATATTTAAATTAGTGGCGTTTGATCTTCCTTTTCATTTCAACGCGAGGTCTCAGCGGGAAAACCAAAGGAGTAGATGTCTTGATTACTTCCTGAAAGTCAACAACATGAGATGTCTAGATTTTTATATAGTTTTGGAAGGACTCTCTAGAGTCTCTTGTCTCCCACTAGGAGACAGAATATTGCTGAATTAATTCCTATAGAACCAACTCAATCTTAATGATGACATTAGAAGACATCGTCAACAGTGCAACCAATGCGAAAAAGTGAACCACAAGACTGTTGGAATGAGTGTGTGTACAACCTCATGGATCGAAGATAATGTCAACGACGTTGGGTCATACCGAAAGAACTTTCAGAGACCCATTTGCCAACCAGTATTTGAAAACTCAGATGGACGTTGAAGATAGCTTGTTGCCAGCCCACTCAATGGGCTCAAGCACCTATCCATTCACACTGTGTTTGGTAGAGAGGAGAAAAATAGAAGAGAGGAAGTAGGTAAAAGAGAAGAGAAGAGAAATAGATAAGAAATAAAGTAGACATAGAGATTATTTGATTTAAGAGAAATATAAAAGAAATATGGTGGAAGTTTATTTTTTGACTTTTGAATATTTTGAATAAAAAAATAAAATGACAAATATAATCTTACGCTTTTATAAATGTGTTACACATATATTCAAATATATGCACCAATATATTCAAATATGTTGTATAACATATTCGAATATGTTCACAACATATTCGAATATATTGTGCATATATTCGCATACACAGCAACACAAGCATTATTCGATTATGCAACAACACAAGCATATATATATGTGTGTGTGTGCGCGTGTGTTCTTTTATATTAATTATTTACATAATATTTTAAAAAAAATCAAATGAGGGGGCACAACAGACAAACACAGCCTTAACGTCTACTTCCTCACACTTCTTCGCAGTTTTGAGACGACAAAAAAAGCCGTGGGACGCACACAAAATTTGAATATTTCTCACCCATATCTCGGCTATCAAACAAACCGAATTTATCAACTTCTCTCGTCTTCCATGCTATTCACTTCTCTTTTGGTCTACTTCCGCACTACCAAACGAAGTGTGAAAAAGAATCACGAGGAAATCACCTTCAAGGGACCCCACCTACAGTCATGATTGCGATAGGGATTCATGTAACATTAGAGAAAGATGCAATCAGACGACAGAAGGATTTATGAGAAGAATTGTATATATATATATATATATATATATATATATATATATATATATATATATATATATATATCTTTAGTTATTTATTTATTTATTATTAAAACCTTTTCTATTATTTTTTTTAATCTTAAAACTTGACATGATTTTAATGAAATTTAGTTTTCTGAATCAGCCCTCATATATTTTCTTTTAGACAAATACCTAAGTCCAATTATTCATAGAGCCCACACAGAAAATGAGAAAAGGAAAATAAAATAAAATTAGATTAAAACAAAACCACACAAAAGTAACAGAGTCTTTCTTTTTTAATTCAAAATAAATGTAAACTAATTTTTCTTATACTTTTTTAAATAAGAAATAAAACTTCTCGAATAATCTACAACAATATCTATGTATGTATTTTTAAATTGTATAATCATACTAACAAATTCATTATAAATAATACATTAAAATACATCATTTAATACTTTAAATTATTTTTTCTAAAAAGGTATAAAAAATATAAACTTCAATTGGGGCCTAAGGTGGACATCTTATTGGCCTTTCCTCCAACACAACCTTTGTAAGATACAAAAATAACACAAGAAGGGAGGTTGAATTGTGTTATAGCAAATTTTCGCAAAACCTTTTTTGAGATGTATTGTCTGAAGGGTATGATCAAAGAAGTTTTCAAAGATGTTTTATAAAACAAACGAATATTAAAACTAAGCAAAGCAAACTGAAAGGTACATAAGATTTATACTGGTTCGTCTCACTCTAGAGACTACGTCTAATTCTTGGCTACAACCAAGTTCTACTAACTTTTTCAAGTTACAAGTATTCTTTCCACAAGCCTCTTTAGGTTCAACCTAAGTAGTCTTTTACTTGTTTCTCCAAACAAAAACCCAAGTATTCTTTGAATCAAAGCCCTTTCAAGCTTCTACCAATCTTGTTAAGAAAAATGTTTACGCGTGAGTTACTTTACTAGGTTTAACGTCTTAACAAACGAATATACAATGAAGTACAAAGAGAATTTCACAATTAGATTATACAAGGGCTTTTTTTTTTTTCTTAAAGAAGTTATGATTTTACAGAATCAGTAGTGACTGTGACAACAACAACTCGAAAGAGGTCTCTTCTTCTATTTATAGGATTCTCCAAAAGTATTTGTTGAGTGCTTTGCAGAAGACGGCCTTCGTCTGATGAAGAGAGTCGTTGGAGTATTAAATGCAACATTTAATGCCTTTCACCAACTTGTCATATGATAAAATAAAGCAGTCTGCTTATTTTTTCTATTCTTGTACTCAATCTTGTAGTAGTTGTTATGTCTACTTTCCCATTCTGACATTCGCACACACATTCCTCCTTTTTCGCTGACTTTCCTCGAGAGTAGGTATATAGGCTTTATAAGTTTCGAGATAGCTTTCGCTTTGATTGATGTGCAGATCATTTTTAGAATGATGTCATCATCTTGTAAGATCTGTTACAGATTTAATCAAAGGATAAAGACGATACATTTTTAAAGATATCAGACGGTTGCTTATAAACTTGTTACAGATGACCAGATGATTGGGTAAAAACATATATTTTAACTATTTGTTATTGTCAAAATATTTGAGGGTTATAAATTCGTCCTTTGACTTAACAATCTCCCCTTTTTTGATGATGACAAACAATTATAGTTCTTGTAAAACATTTTTCTATGAAAAACGCTTTTTGGTAAGTGAATTTTATTTTTGAAAGTATTTTTCATATAGGTGTACTTCAGTTAAGCAGATGCAAAAAAATAAAAATAAAAAATACCTAGAGATGTAACTAGAAGAAACTAGACAATATCATTCAAGAGATAAATCATCATTGTATATATATATATATAAAACTTATACTTATACTCTCCTTAAGATTGATATCTTTTGTTTGTTTTTCTCTTCAAGATTTTTCCTTAGACTTTTCTCCCCCTATCTTCTATTTTTCTCCCCCTTTTGGCATCATCAGTCAAAAGATTCAGAGTTTGAAGGTGTAGATGCTGAGCCGATGTCACTTTTGAAGCTCTTTGCCAGCTTGGCTAACAAAACTTCTGCTCATTTGCGTTTCCTGCGTTCTTTTCTAAGATCAGCTTTAAGACGTTGCACAGTCTGCTTCAATTCATTGAAAGCTTGTCTATCGTCTGAAGGTTGTGGTGCAGGTGCAAAGCTGGTAGCTGCTTCATCACTAGGTTCTTCTACAAAACATAAGTTGAAAACATAGGGTATAGGGGGACCACAAAACTAGAAGTGGACGCAGGGTAGAGAAATTTCAAAGGTATCAGAGGAGAAGAAGATATAGATCTTAGGAAGGTTTAGAGATATTAGGTTTTGGGGATTTGATGTAGAAGTGGAGGGAGACGGAGAAACTTGCGTTTAGTGACCTGTCAGACGAATTGTAGCTTCATGGCTTAGCAAACTCTTCTCTGTTGCAGTTAGACCCGAAAAGTGTTTTAGTGCTTCAACATGATCTTGCAATCTTTTACGGTCTGTGCTTTAGAGAGTTGCTTTTCCTTAAAGTGCAGTTAGCTGTGTAGACGATAGTGCTCTTTGTCTGATCATCAAATGTTGTCTGGGGTCGCGTTGAAACTTGGGCTCTTTGCCTTTTCCCATAGACAGATTCTGGCATGGATAATTCTTCTGACAAAAGATGTGAAAGGTGGTCCATGGCTTCATGAGGAGCCACATTCGAGTAGCCATAAGTCTAGGTGACCCTAACTCAAGGTCTAGACACCTTCGCTCATAGATTGCATGCTATAGGGATATCTACATCTTCTCCCGCAAGAAGTTGTTCATCACCTTTCTTAACTCCCTTCATCATCACCAATCCTCCATTTTTCAAAGTCTGGACTGTCTTCTAGACGGATGGCGAGGGGGTAAGTCTTGATCATCCTATGACAGAATAGATAAATGATTTTGGGCTTGTAGTGGTAAGTTCTGCACATGATCAGATACTTTGAGTAGTTACGCTTCAACACAAATAGGGAGGTGTGACAGAGAATCCCACGTTGTCTCCAAACTTCATATCCAGCTGGAAATCTCGTTCTGGTTGAGGGTGGATAGACGAAGATTGGAGCGTCTAACAGGGTACTATGTCTTTCCTCCCAGATATATGGGGTGATGTGCGACTTATAAGCCATGGCTAGGGTAGCTTCTTCTTCAATATCAAGAAATTTGTCAGCATACCCATGGCGTACCAGAAGTGGCCATTCTTTAGAAATGAGAGTCGCCCATATCCTTGGATTATTTACTTCGCCCAGTTCATAGTTGATTGCAAATTGAAGTACCTTTGGATCGAAGGGCTCTAGAATCTGATATTCCTTTGTTTTTCCAATAGGACGAGACTCAGGCTACTCAAACTATATAAGTTCTTGTCTGTTGAATCGTTCAGATGGAGGTGTTTAAGAGCGATAAGCTTCTGGTGATGTTTTGTCTATCATAGGTGCAGCTCCTCCAGACGAAGTTCCTTTTGCTTCAAGTTTTGCAAAGGAAACAACCCTTGCAAGCTGATCAATGCTGGGTACGACTGTTAAGTCTACAGAAAGACGGTTGAAGACTTGAGATAAAGAAATAGATTGTGGAACTTCCCAGAAAAGAGATCTAGGTAATTTACCTCTTGAGGTAACAACGATGTTCTCTTAAGTTAACAGCTCTTGCTCTTCTGGCTCTATAGGGGCTATTTGTAGCGAGTGCTCAATTACAGATTGAAGCACTGCTTCCTCAATCTGTTCTTGCTCAGTCTTAGCTAGTTTCTTTTCTTCTTCTTTTCAGCCCCTTTAGATTCAGCTCTGGCTCTCCTGAGCTGCTTTTCTTCTTGAGCTCTAGTTTTTGGAATTGGAATCTTTTTGGATTGTGAGGGCTTTTTAGAAGGTTGGGCAAAAGGAATGGGTTTAGTAGAGGTAGGTGGTAAAGGTGGTTGTTTTGATGGAGGGGTAGGAATGGTTGTGCTTGGGGTAGGAAGAAGGGTGTTAATGGGAACGTCATCGTCTAAGTCAGCTTGGGGAACTTGTCTGGGTCTTAGACGAATAGTTAAGGGTTTTTGTTTCTTGTGAGGCAAAGGCGATGGGGCTTAAGGTTTGGTTTATTTAGGTTGAGGGTCTGTTTGTGAAGGTCTTTTGATGGGTAGTTTTGGTTTTTGTGGTTTAGTTTGTTTGGATTGTGGTTAGGATGGTTAGGGTTTTGTCTATGGTGGAGGTTGAGTAGAAGCAGTACCAATAGACGGATCCGCAGACGATCTTACTCTGAACGCAGTTCCAACAACTTCTTCTGGTGGTTCTTCCTTGATCAATGCCAACTCTGGATGTCTAGCAATGTATCTAGAGAAAAGGTGTGCAATCCTCATCTTCCTGATGATGGATACATCGATCTTAGTACCTTGCTTCATCTTCTCCAGACCAGATTCTATAATTCCCACCAGACGGATGATTTCAGTAAAGAGTATGGTGTAGGGAATAGGATGCTTCTGCTTACCCTGGGCACTTTCCTTCGACTTGGAGAGACAGGATCTTTAGTTGTCTAGGATTAATGCAAGCATGTTCACCTTTTGACCAGTTAGCATTTGGTATATGCAGAATCTGTCCTTGGAAGTTACATTATCCTTTGAGCCTTTCCTTGGCAAGATAATGTGTAGCAAGACATTGTGAATCAGTCTACATTCAGGCTTCATGTTTGAAGAGTACAGAAACCTCTTCAGAATATCCTTGTTCTCGGTATGAGGCTTGGGCTTTCCATATAGCGCTCTGTCAACAATTTTTGGGGTTATAACCTTCTCCCAATCTTCAGAAAAGAGGTCACCCTCCTCTTTGTATCCAGACGCTACTGCAATGGCGTCGGTAGAGATGATGATGGCTTGATTGTCGACGATTCTAATGACGGTTCCATTAACTTCAGATGTAGAAGCCCAGAAATATGCATATGGCGCGTGGTACCATGCAGTTTGTTTCTGGACAAACGCTTCCCATCCGACATTCTGGATGTATGTTTGTAGTGGAAATGCTTCATTTTCTAGTTTTTGCAGGTCGACTCATTTTCCAGCGACGAAGCCACTTTTTGGGAATCTCTTTATGGGCACAAGCTATTTCTGGGCGACCATGAGTGCAAGTTTAAGAAAAAGAGATTTAAGAGTAAGAACGAGAGAGAGAAAGAGATGGTTTGAGTTCAGAGAGTTTGGACAGTTTTCAGAGAGAGTGTAAGTGATGAAAAGAGCAGTTATTTTGAATAAAAGAAAAGGTTGAAAGTACTGAAGAGATGTGCATTTATGACGACTTGATGTGGTAGGGGAGACGACGCACATTTCTTGGGTGTTTATCGAGAGTAATCATGAAGGGAAATATCAAACTGATGAATTTAAAAACTTTTCATATTCAAAGACAATCATGTTAGTAAGATGAAATAAGATTAGCAACAAAACGGTATAGAGTAAAATGAAACTTCATTTAAACAAGACGATGCATATAAGACGTTTTACTCTTACAAAACTTTCAAGTGCAAATTTTCTAAGATGAAGTTAAAACGTTCTATAAGTAAATATTTTGTAAAGATATCAATCCATTGATGGTCTGTATCGATGAACTTAAAATCAAAAACACCTTTTTGAACATAGTCACGAATAACATAATGTCTTATTTCTATATGCTTTGCTTTAGAATGATGAATGAGGTTTTTAGATAAATTAATTGCACTAGTATTGTCACATAATACAGGAATGTTATGCTCAAAGCTAGAGTAATCTTTAAGTTGATACTTTACCATAGGAGTTGTGAGCAGCATATACATATTTAGCTTCAACAGTTGATAATGCAATTGAGTTATGCTTTTTGCTGGTCCAGGATATAAGACATGGTCCGATGAAGTGACATCCACCACCTGTGCTTTTTCTTTCAAGTCTGTCACCAGCATAGTCTGCATCACAGTATCCTACTAACCTGAATTCTTTGTTTTTCTTATAGAATAAGCTTAGGTTAGGTGTACCAACAAGATATCTAAAAATCCTCTTAACGACTTTTAAATGAGACTCTCTAAGGTCAGATTGAAATCTGGCGCATAAGCAGACGCTATGCATGATGTCTGGTCTACTAGCAGTTAAATAGAGAAGTGAGCCAATCATACATCTATAGACAGTTTGGTCTACAGGTTTACCTGATTCGTCCTTTGTCATAACGACAGACAGATGCATTGGTGTGCTCATAGGTTTTGACTCATTCATCTTATACTTTCTAAGCAATTCCTTTGTGTATTTTTGCTGATGAATGTATATACCTTTCTCTCCTTGTTTAACTTGTAAGCCAAGGAAGAATTTTAATTCTCCCATCATGCTCATCTCAAATTCACTCTACATTAAATTTGAGAAATCCTTACATAGAGTTTCATTAGTAGCTCCAAAGATTTTATTGTCTACATAAATTTGAACTATATTGAAATCTCTGTTAGATTCCTTTCTAAAGAGAATTGTGTTTACTTTGCCTCTCATAGACCCATTTTCAATAAGAAAATTGCTCAGTCTGTCATACCAAGCACGAGGTGCTTGTTTAAGACCATACAGAGCCTTTTTAAGTTTAAAGACATGGTCTGTGAGGTTTTGATCCTCAAAACCAGGAGGTTGTCTAACATAGACTTCTTCCTCAATAAAACCACTTAAAAAAGCACTTTTCACATCCATTTGGAAAAGCTTAATGTTTTTATGAGCGACAAAGGCAAGAATAATTCTAATAGCTTCTAATCTAGCAACAAGAGCAAAGGTTTTAATGAAATCAATACCTTCTTGTTGATTGTAACCTTAAGCCACTAACCTTGCTTTATTTCTAATTACTTTACCATTTTCGTTGAGCTTGTTGTGGAATACCCATCTTGTTCCAATGATGCTCTTGTGTACTAGTTTGGGAACAAGAACCTAAACGTCATTTATTGTGAATTAATGTAATTCTTCTTGCATCGCTATCACCCAATCATCGTCTGTTAGTGCTTCTTCTATCGTCTTAGGTTCAATTTCTGAGACTAAGGTACAAGACGCTTAATTCTTTAATGATGACCTTATTTTAACTCCTTTAGTTCATTCTCCAATAATTTGATCTTGAGGATGATAGGTAACGAACTTCTAGTCCTTGTGAGATTCTTTCGTCTAATTATCGGTCTGTTGTTGTTGAGGAGTATCTTCTGATTCTTTTACTTCCTCTGTGTTTGTTTGATCAAACTATCTTATCTGTAAGTCTGCAAAATCTTCTTCCAAATCTGATAGTCTCCTATTAAGGGTTAGTGTATCATTAAATTTAACATGGATAGATTCTTTTACAACAGAAGTTCTAGAGTTGAGTACTCTAAATGCTTTTGATGTGTCGAAATATCCAAGAAAAACACCTTTATCAACCTTAGAGTCAAATTTTCCTAGTTGATCTCTAGTGTTGAGAATATAACATTCACATACAAAAGGGTGAAAGTATGAAATGTTGGGTTTTCTACCTCTCCACAGTTCATAAGGAGTCTTTTTAATTATTGGTCTAACATCCCGGGCGCTGATGAAGGCGGGGAGTGATCGTCGGTGCAAAAGAGATGAGGCACAGACAATGAACGGCTCCTAGTAGGCTTTCAGCAGGAGGGGCACATGAATGAATCGAATACACACCGGAACGAGAGGGATCCAGAGGCTGTGCAGGTATGGGACTGTACAGTTGAGGATAGCTTAAAGGAATTAATAAGTGCTACCTATACCATCAAGATGCATCTACTTTTCGGTAGCCCATCACTTAAGAACTCCATAGTTAAGCTTGCTTGACTTGGAGCAATTTAGGGATGGGTGACCTACTAGGAAGTTTCCCGGGAAACGTGTGAGTGAGGACAAAGCATGCTGAAAAGTCTTATGTTGGTTTGTGAGGACAGTCACAGATCCTGCAAGCGGCTGGGCGTTACAATTGGTCTAATCAATATTCTGTTTTGAATATAACATGCTGTATTTACAGCTTCTGCCTAGAAGTACTTAGGCACTGAATTTTCACAGAGCATGGTTCTTGCCATCTCTTGTAGAGTTCTATTTTTCCTTTCAACTGTCCTGTTTTGTTGAGGTGTTCTCGGTGAAGAGAAGTTGTGGAAGATTCCATTCTTTTCACAGAAGGATTTGAACTCAGCATTTTCAAATTCAGTTCCATGGTCACTTCTAATTGCAGTAATACAAAAATCTTTTTCATTTTGAACTCTCTTACAGAATATTTCAAATATATTAAAAGACTCGTGTTTGTGAGCTAGGAAATAAACCCATGTATATCTAGAATAGTCATCAATAATGACAAAGCCATACTTTTTTCCACCAAGACTAAGAGTTTTAATAGGTCTAAACAAATCCATATGCAGTAATTCTAATGCTCTGGAAGTGGAAATAACATCTTTTGATTTAAAAGAGGTTTTGATTTGTTTCCCTTTCTGATATGCTTCACAAAAAAGATGAGTTTTTCAAGAAATCTCAGTCAATCCTTTTACTAAGCTCTCTGTATATAATTTTGAAATATGTTTCAAATTGATATGCCCAAGCTTTTTATGCCAAATCCATTTTTCATCATCTTTGGTCATTAAACAAGTAACATTTTGTTTGTTCAGATCTTCAAACTCAATTTTATACAGATTATTATATCTGTTGGCAGTGAAAAGAATAGATTCATCTTTTCTTTTGACTATGCATGATTCTTTGTTGAAGGATACAATAAATCCATTTTCAAAAAATTGACTAATGATAAGTAGATTGTATTTTAATACTTCAGCACATAAAACATTATCTATAGATGGAAGAGGAGGCTTACCAACTTTACCTATACCAATGATTTTTCCTTTTCCATTTCCACCAAATGAGACCGTTCCTTCATGTGGTTGGAGGTCTAGGAACATAGACCTTTCTCCCGTCATTTGACATGAGCATCCACTGTCCAGGTACTAGAATGAATCCCTCCTTTTTCCTTTTAAGGATATCTCATATGTTACTTCCTCAGTGTCTGCCATGAGACAAATATCATCCATTTCATTGTTTGAACTACTATGCTGCTGTCCATATCTTTCCAGGTGGCTAGGAGGTTTTTCTTCTTGTATCTTTTCTTTGATCTCCATCCTTTCTTTAGTTTGGGGCATTCAACCTTAATATGTCTAGGCTTTTTGCACTCAAAGCAGATGATTTCATTATTCTCTTCTTGAGGATGCTTTATGTATCTAGTGTCCTTCTTTTTGGAGGATTGCTTAAATCTTCCTTTCTTCTTGAACATCTTCTTGAATTTTCTGGTGATGAGGGAGATCTCATCGTCTATTGAATAGCTAGAGCTTTCGTCTGAGCTTTCGGATTCTTCAGATTGAACCTTCAGCGCTTTGTTTCTTCCTTTCGTCTCAGTCTTTTTGTCTGCTCTTCAACTTGATTCTCCAATTTTTAGAGCAACTGAGTCATTTTTTTTTACTTTGTCTCTTTTGAAAAGATGCACTTCATGTACTCTTAGAGCTCCCAGTAACTCATCCAGAGTTAAAGTCTTCATGTCCTTTGCTTCAGCTATGACTGTAGCCTTGGCTTCCCATACTTTTGGAAGACTGTCCAGGATCTTGAGATTGTTCTGAGCTTTAGAGAACTCAACACCAAGACTTTGAAGTCCATTTAGAATTGTTTGAAATCTTCCAAACATTTCATCAATGGCCTTTGTCTCTTTTATGATGAACATCTCATAGTGTCTTTAAAGAGTTGCTGCCCTTCTGAGACGAATATCTTCCGTGCCTTCATGTGTTATGTATATGGCATCCCACATTTCCTTAGTAGTTCTGCAGCTGCAAAATTTATTATATTCAGTTTTTGATAAGGTACAAGTTATGATATACTTAGCTTTTGCATTTTGTTGTAACATGTTGTAGTCATCTTGATTGTATTCGTTTTCTGGCTTAGTTACAACAAGATCCCCATGTGTTATGATTCTCTAGATACTGTAATGAGTGGACTTGATATACATTTCCATTTTGTCCTTCCAGTAAGCATAATCCTCTCCATTGAAGGCTGGAGGCCTTAACAAAGAAGCTCCTTCAGGAATGAACTGTCCTTCAAGGTTTGTCATGCAGATCTTTTCCTCTAACACTTGTTAAGGTGCTCAACCCTTAGAGGCTGAGCTCTGATACCAAATTGTAAGATACAAAAATAACACAAGAAAAGGGGTTGAATTGTGTTGTAGCAAATTTTCGCAAAACCTTTTTCGAGATGTATCGTTTGAAAGGCATGATCAAAGAAGTTTTCAAAGACGTTTTATAAAACAGACGAATATTAAAACTAAGTAAAGCAAACTAAAAGGCACACAAGATTTATACTGGTTCGTCTCACCCTAGAGACTACGTCTAGTTCTTGGCTACAACCAAGTTCCACTAACTTTTTCAAGTTACAAGTATTTTTTTCACAAGCCTTTTTAGGTTCAACCTAAGTAGTCTTTTACTTGCCTTTCCAAGCAAAAACCTAAGTATTCTTTGAATCAAAGCCTCTTCAGGCTTCCACCAATCTCATTAAGAAAAAGATTTACGCATGAGTTATCTTACTGGGTTTAACGTATTAACAGACGAATATACAATGAAGTACCAAGAGAATTTCACAATTAGAGTATACAAGAGCTTTTTCTTTTCTTAAAGAAGTTATGATTTTATAGAATCAGTAGTGACTGTAACAACAACAGCTCGAAAGAGGTCTCTTCTTCTATTTATAGGATTATCCAAAAGTATCCATTGAGTGCTTTGCAGAAGACGGCCTTCGTCTGATGAAGAGAGTCGTTGGAGCATTAAATACAGTATTTAATGCCTTTCACCAACTTGTCATATGATAAGATAAAACAGTCTGGTTATCTTTTCTATTCTTGTACTCAGTCTTGTAGCAGTTGTCAAGTCTACTTTCTCGTTCTGACATTCATACACACATTCCTCCTTTTTCGCTGACTTTCCTCGAGAGTAAGTATATAGGCTTTATAAGTTTCGAGGTAGCTTTTGCTTTGATTGATGTGCAGATCATTTTTAGAACGGTGTCATCGTCTTGTAAGATCTATTACGGATTTAATCAAAGGATAAAGACGATATATTTTTAAAGATATCAGACTGTTGTTTATAAACCTGTTACGGATGACCAAATGATTGCATAAAAACATATATTTTAACTATTTGCTATTATCAAAATATTTGAGGGTTATAAATTCGTCCCTTGGCTTAACAGCCTTGTGTATATATATACAACTCCTAAAGAGGGACATCCATTACTCTAAGATAAATAATTTATCCCTTTCATGACTGATTTTTTTTTTCTAAACTTTAATCCATCAGTTACACATCCCTAACACTAAGTTCCAAGAAGGTAATCCCAAGTATTTTTATATAAGTCCCATGCACACTTGCCACCTAAGGGTTGACTGTATAAGTTATTTCCATCTTCCATAAGACATGATTTTGAGTCCTTCTCAATAGGGTAAAGAAAATAGGTCTTCCATCTTTTATCATGCAATAAAATTCAACAAAAACATAGAAAAAAAAAGAAGTGAGGACAAATATCATAAAGACAAACAAAACAAAAATATAACCACACACAAACAATTTATGATGCATGGTCAAATGCAACCCTAAAAACATGTAATTTATAAATGAAAATGCATGGAGCCCAAATAATATTCAACTCCATGGATAGATCAATATTTTTCTTTTGGAGGAGTGATTGAGTAGTAACACCTAGTATCATCCCTCATTTAAAAATGTATCAGTATCATTATTTGTAGGTGTGCACAATAATGATTGTACCCAAGTGCCTCAATGGCCAAATTATGAGTTATGTTTTGACTAGTTAGGATAAATGAAGTTTGTCATGGGTGGCATGACACAAGAGAGCTACCTACTTGGTCACTTATGCACCCCAAACCCATTTATCCCCAACGTTAAAAACTTCTACTTACACAATCTTTCCACCATCTTGGTGAAGCGTAACACAACTCCTTATTAAAATCATATGCATGAATATGTTCATACACTATATTTGAAATATATCACCATTTCTTGACATCAGTTCACAGTAAAAAAATATCAACATCTTGGCAAAAATATTCAAATAGGATTTACAATTCTTTTTCCTTGATTAATTTGACAAGATTAATATTTTTAATTAAGGATATGAGATTATCACATTCATAGATCATATCATTTAAATAATATTTCCTAAAATGTGGTTCCTTTTTATACACATGTTAGCTTACGAAAATGAATTAAATTTTTATAGAATGTCCCTAAGGTCATAGTTAATTAATAGAATATCAATAAAATGAAAATAATGATTAAAATGTCTTTAGAAAATCACAAAAGTAAGTTAGAAATATCAAAATGTTATTTTAAGTAACAAATCACAAAAGTAGGTAAAGTAACAGCAAAATAGAATTAAATACTAAGTAGAAAATAGATAATAAACTAGGAAAAATATAAAATCAAGTATATAAGTATAACATTTTATAAAATAATATAAAAAGTAAACAAATGCTTAAAAATGAAATTAAACTGATTAAGGTAATTAAATACCAGAAACATATCATTATTGACAGAAAATTATGGAGAAAAGTGAACAAGGCACAACTAGAATTATAAAATTTAAAGACATGACCACTACTGCGAATAGAACATTTTTAATTGGTTAAAAATGACTTTTGAGATTTGTTCTTAAACCATTTTAAATAGAGATGGCAATTATATCTGGACACTACGGGTACCCGCAAAAAAAAATCCGTAATAGAGAGGGGAATTACCACTTAATGGGGATGGATTCGGGAGTGGGTAATTACCTGCAAAATTTCAAGGGGATGGGTACAGGTATAAGTACTATAGTATCCACCTCGGCTCATACTTGCAGTTATTAATATATATAAATATTTAATTATAATATCATATATATATATATATATATATATATAATTTTATTAATTATTAATTTAATTAATAAAACATAACACCTCCTCCTGAACCCTAAAATCCTTCTCCTCTCTATTGTTTTTTTATGCTCTCTTCATCTATGGCTTTGCACATACTTTGTCTACTCATTGCTTGCGACTTGCTCAAGGGTCAAGCTCTTCATGTTTGCGTCTATTGTCTTTCGATAATCCCTTTGTAAGCTAAGATTCGTGTTGTCCCCAATTTTCCCAAATCCTGTTCGTTTTCTTTTCTTTTCATTCCCTGCCTCTGTTTTTTTTTAATGTTTTCTTTTTGGACTACAAAGAGCCTCAACCATATCATATGATATGACCATAAACGCCTCTCTTACATGTTTGTTTTTTTTAATGTTTTATTCTTGGACTAAGAAACCGAACCACATCGGTACCATGAAGCTTTGAATTCATACTTTGTCTTTTTTTTTGTTTTCCCTTCAGTTTGGTTGCAGATGGTTTGGTTGCAAAGGCAAATCTTTGTAAGCTCTTTACGTTCGCGTCTGCTTTTCACATTCTTTGATCCCCAATCTTTGATTGTTAGAACGATGCATGCATTCTTTTAAAATGAATTGCATTATTAGAAGAATATGTATTGAGCATAGGAATTTCATTCTTGGAATTTGAATTGCAAACATAAATCTGTCCTCTGGCATGATGAAATGTTAGCATCCTTTTTTTTTTTTGATATTCAATCATTGGAAGTGCTATTGTATAAATTGTATTGGAATTTATTTATATTCAATTTTATAAACTATATTGTGCTATTGTATTAAAATCATTGGTTATTTTTTCATGTAAATATCACAGATGAAAACTCCACTTGAGGTGCCTCCTTCAAAGGAATGCTTTTAATATTATGTTTGGATATTTTTAATGTTATATTTGGAAGAATTAAGGACAAATTTGAATGATTTAAGGTTATATTTGGATAATTTAGGAATAAATTTTTAATTTAGTTATAGTAATTTTTCTAGTTAATATTTTATTTATTTATTTATTAACTTTATACATAAGTAATGTACGGGTAGCGGGTGCGAGTATAGATATATAAGTACTCAACGAATATGAAGATGAGGATTAGAATTGTTACCCGCACGGATATGGGAGCGGATACGAGTATTTTTTTCAAATACGGGTATAGGAATGAGTACTATAGTACCCTATCCATTGTCATCCCTAGTTTTAAATATAGACACTATAAAAAGTAATCATTTTTAACATTGAATATTCACCCGATGTTAAAAAAAAAAATAAAAAATTCTAAATTGGTTATGTGAATAACCAATTTAAAAACTTTTTATATCCTAGTGTAGGAATTAATACGGTTTTGAGGGAGAACCTTCTTCCAAAGTAGACAAAAAGATCCTCAAGACTAGGTGCTAGCAAATCCATAACAAGCATATTATCCTTCCCGTCTACACCACACCATTTTATGGTCGGGATGCCACCTTCATTCAATAAATAAATAAATAAATAAAAATCCTCAAACCTCATCAACTCACTCACCCACACGCCCCACAATACTAATAATTAATTAAAAATTAAGTCAAATTGCTTAAATTTATTAATAAAAGAAAACAACATACTTCCTCCTTGAAGAATATTGTACAGCTTGGCCTCGTAAAGCAACTGCGGATGCTTCGTTTTACTGTTCTCTTGCATCACCAAACCAACGAAAACAAAAATGAAACAAAAATTGAAGAGTTTAAAAATACTTCAACAATACAAACGCTCTGATTTCAGAGCAACAACACCGAAACCACTGGTTTAGAAGAGAACAAACAAATATGCACCCTGGAGGTATTTTTGTCCTTTACCCTTTTTTCATTTCCATCTAAATCCAACTTAACCGAATCATTTCATCAAGATCATTTTACGATTCGTTTTGGGTTTTTTTACCACAAGTACATACATACATCATCATATTTGCATATTCTCTTGCATCCAGTACACTCATTTTTACCATAACCTCACATTCTATCAATAACAGAATAATAGCATCTCATTTTGGCACCTTCTCATTGATCAGCACATATACGTACATGGTCCATATACATGATAAGCGCATGCATATCAGTACATAGTACCAACGTGTGAAGGAAAAGAATAACAAAATGCAGAATGAAAAGGAGAAAACTTATGTTCTCCAATCAAAATTAAAGTTTTACTTCGATAATACATGTTAATATTTAATGAAATTTTTTATTATGTAAATTATCAATGTAAAATTTTAATTCTAATTGGAGAATAGCACTACAATACTTATGATACTGCATCTAAGTTTTGTCCAAATGAAAATTAGGATAGAATCCTTAGCACATGCCAGAAACAAAACGATTATAATTAATTTGTGATATCCCAATCCTATCCTGCAATGGCTCTATAAATAGAAGGGATGAGGGACTGTGTTAAATGGGGAGAAGGAAGTAAGGTTATGTTGTCGGTTTGAGAGGAGAGGAAGAGCACTGTCACTCTGTTTTAGTGTAGAGATAGAGCCATTGAGGTATTCTCTTGCCTCTCTTATATTTTGCCATTTTTTCCTGTTACAGTGCTTATACTTCTGTCTCTAGATGCTTATGTTATTACTTGAAACCTGCTTGGTGTTTGTATGCTTGACTCTATGAATGATAAATGCTCTGAACGTCGAATCTTCATCTTGATTGAAATGGTGAAACAATCTCTGTAGTTTATATTCCTGTACCCTGCCTCTAAGCCATATTAAAGACTTATTGAGATAGGGCGAGTTTGTTTTGTCCTGCATCACTTCACATACACTATTAGAAACCAATAACATCATCTTTAAATCCACACCATGTCCATGTTATCTTCCACTCTGCACTAAATCAACATACACATACAACAATAAACACTTACATGCCACATAAAGGCTTTCATAGATCCATAACATCAAAGTGATACCAAAACAGAACAGTATAAACAATAATAATAATAATAATAAAAACCAAAACAGAACACCATTCCTTTGTCATCATCGTGACGCAAACTTGCGCCGATGTCTTTGTGTTCCAAAAACACAAATCAACTATTCTGCTTTTCCATTGCGCTTCTGCTATAAGCCAATGCGAGGCTAATAGTCGCCCCTGTGCATCTATCCTCGCGGAAACCTTCACGTTTCCATATCTCCATTGTGCGAACTCTCGCATTTTTCTGGTCGCCATCAATTTACCGCCGATGGACCAAAATCACACCTCCAATACGCGAAACACCACCACACAATCCCTAATTTCATCTCGCTCCCGTCGTGGATTCACCGCGTTGTCAAAACCCCTTTCGCCCCTGCCTTAATTGCATCACAAGTTTCATCTGATGAAGCAGAGACGCGCGATGCCCTTCAATCGCCCTCTCCCTCGTCGTTTAAAGCCATCAAAGACCAGGACGCTCAACTACTTTTGAAGTTCTCTCTTCGTTGTCTCACTTAAGTCTCAAAAGGGGTCACGATGCTGCTCTTGTGTGGAGTTCTTGGGGGCTACTATCACCGCCCCACTTTGGCTTTTTTCACTCCAGCACTTGTTTAGTAATTCATTTTTTATGAAAATACCCTTTGACCGAATAGCATTTCCATTGTGTAGTATATACAACGGAAGTAGGGGGTGCGTCCTAAACACATAACGGAAACACATTTACATTATGTATTGCGATTTAACACATAACGGTAATGCGATTTCATTATGTTTTTGGTGCACACCCTCCATTAACACAATGAAAACACATTTTTGTTATGTGTTGAATCAAAATACATAACATAACAAAAACAAAATTTTGTTATGTATTAAATCACAATACACAACAGAAACACGTTTTCGTTGTGTATGTTGATAGATTGCAAATTGCATATTAGACTGATTATATATCAGACAACCAAATAGAAAATGGGACCAAAACCAATATCAATTGATATGAAATATAAGTCATTATCATAACATTAATCATTATAAAATAAGTTTGTGTGACAAAGTAAATGATCTACTACACATTCATGTGATTATAATGAATCTCTAGCAATATCTACTATATATTCTTCTCCTCTAGATACAAATAAAGAATTGAAATGTTGTATGCAATGTAAGTATGAATTTTGCCATGAACGAGCGATGTCATTGCAGTATCTATGCCATTGTGGCGCAATAGGAGGTAGACCTATGTACACACTCAATATATCTCTAACAACTTCTTCATCATCAACCTTTCTGTCATAGTAAATATATTCATCACATTCCATCAACTTCATTAGATGTTGCATTTCAGTTCTTGAATCCCTTTGATGTCGATGATATTTTTGACGTGCATTTATATATACTTTCCTCCTCTCTCACAAGACAATGAAACAAATGTCTTCCTTGGTCCTATTTCTAATAGTTCCATAACAATAACAAATTCGTACCTTTTCCCAATTTATCGAACCCACCTCAACAAATCACACGTTCTACAAAAACCTATATTCAATAATTCTTTATCAATTCAACAACATAATAAATATTAGACAAAATTTTAATCCTCAACAGTTAATTATTTAATATACCCCTGTAGTAGTGAAAAATTCACTATAATATGAAAACATATCTTGTGGGTTTATATCCAACCTCTCTACCACATATTCCTCATTTATTTCTATAAGATTTTCCAAAGCATTATCATTCGCTTGAAATAGATGTTCAAAAGCATCATCGTATGCTTCATTTACATTCCCTCAAACACTTAGCATATTAATTTCATTAGAAAAATTGTATTCCAACTTTGATCCATCATGCAAATCCAATGGTCAGTCAATAACCAATAAATATATTATTTAAATCAATTAAATAAATAAAAGAAAAAAATTAAAAATTTTAACATACATAACGATTCCGTTATGTATCTTGCGTTGATACATAATGGATAACGGAATCACAATTTCGTTATGTAAGTAGGTAGGATACATAACAAAATCACGATTCTATTATGTATTAATGCACAACGAAATTGTGATTTTGTTGAATCTTTAGGTGGAAAAAAAGGCAGAAAAGCTTACCTATGACGACGGAGACTGAAATGGCAAAGTGTGGAGACTTCGGCAAAGTGTAGCGATGACAAGGCAGTAGGTGGGGACTCTAGGGATAGCAATGGTGGTTAGAACGAGGAAATGGACGTGCGAGAGGAAGAGACGAAGATGTCATCTTTAAGCAGAATGCAGGTTGAACGATGGTGAGAAAGATGGTTGGGGAAAGAATAAAAAAGATAGTACAGGTAAAAGAGTAATTTCACCGTTTTTTGGAAGAAAAAAAATAGGAGGTGAAAATAGAAAAAAAAATAGGTGGGAATAGTAAGTCCAGAGTTCTCGTAGCATGTTAGGTTAGAAGATTTGGGGCTTTTGGTTTTTTAGGAGAATCAATTGGCCCTCTCTTTCCCCTTTCGTAATGGGCCAAGCCCAATATTTTGTCTTTGGTTTGGTTTCCTCTTTGGACTGCTGCTGGTGCACGAGAAATGGGCTAAGCCCAATTTATGTTTCACATTTTTGGAATAATTAATTTAAATCTTTTTAGTAAGAATGCAAATGAAAAAAGGATTCATACATAAAAAAAGAGAGAGAATAATTCTATTTATAAGCTGGTTTCTTAACAACGAAATAACATCTAGTTTTAATCTTTTCGTTTTAGTTTCATCTTTTATTATTTTCTTTTTATTTTTGCTATATTCATTTGGCTATTAATAAAGTCAATATACATCAAATCATCATAAAAATTCCATTAAATAAAAATAAAATTCCTCTAAATTTAACAAAAAAGGAAAGAAGATTAATATTATGTTTTTAGTACTTATTCATGTTGGGTCTAGAACACACTTGAATATCACAAAAATCTTATATAGAATTTAAGATTGATTAATAAATTGCTAATTGATAATTCAATACTTTTTAATAAAAATAAAAAAATACGTAGGCTTAGTAATTTTCTATGTTGAGTCTAGGATCCACTTAAATATTCCAAAATTTTATCTAAAGCTTAAGATTAATTAATAAGTTGTTAATTGATAAATAAAAATAAAAATAAAAAAATATAGATTTATTGATTTTTCATGTTGGGTCTAGGACCCACTTGAATATCACAAAAAATCCTATCTAGAACTTAAGATTAATTAATAATTTGATAATTCATTTTTTTTAAAAAAATAAAAATGTAGACTTATTAATTTTTCATGTTGGGTGTAGGGCACACTTGAATATTACAAAAATCTTACCTAGAGCTTCTTTTTTTTTTAAGAGTATTCCACATCTAATAGGCTGCCAATCGTTGTGGATGGTACTCTATAAAGTTTAAAACTTAATATCTTAATAATCCTTATAAAAAAGAAAATAAAAATAAAAAATAAAAAATAAAAATATATAACTAAAAAACATTAACCCACAAAACATTTTTTAACCAAAGATCTACATGAGTTTAATTCCTCATTGCATCAAAGATACATAGGAGCAAGGGCTTGCGCCTATCAATTTCAAAAACAATAAAAATAAGAATAAAATAGTAATAATAATAATTCTTTTTTTATGTAGACTCCCAATTCCAACTTTAGCTTAAGACCTTTCTTTTGGATTTTTTTCATATGTTTTCCTTTGATAAACTATGATGGCGACTCTTCTATCTTTTACATCTTTTTCGTCGTCCCGTTGCTACCTTGGTTGCGACACTTGTAATGATGGCGTGGGTGCTTCGAAGCGAAGGAGCAGGATGAGAATGGCATGGGTGCACGGGTTTACGAATGTGAATGAGGAAGCTTCGAAATAGACCTGGGTGCTTCAAAGTAGGGTGTGAATGCTATGGGTGAAGCTTATGGATGTTCGAAATAGTGTAGATGATTTTAAAAAGGAATTTTAAATCGGTTACAAAAGTAACCGATTTAAAAACTGTTTTTTAAATATTTAGAAAACCTACCGATTTAAAAAAAAGTTTTTAAATCGATTAAAATACACCCAATTTTAAAAAGTTCAACATAATTACAAGTTTACCATCGCATTTTTGTTTTTAACTCGGTCCTCTCTAAACCGATTTAAAATCTTGATTTAAACCCTTTTTTTGCACCAGTGGACTTTAGACGATTAGAATCAATTATAAAACAATAATTAAGGTGTAAAGGATAAAAATAAAGGTTAGCAATAACAATTTGCAGAATTACAAATAATTAATGACAGACACTAAAGAAAATAAAGAGAGAAATTAAATCAATGACAATAGAACTTAAATTATGTAAGTAAAGTATATGGTTAGAAATGTTAGAGACAATAATTAAAATATTAAATAACAGAAACTAAAAGTTAGTGTGGGTTAGTTTACAGAAAATAAATTGTTATAAGCACAAATGCAAATAGTTAGTGATAGAATTTAAATAGTTAGTAACAAGAATGTAAATGGTTAATAGTAATAAATGGTTAGTAGGGTTAATAGATGATAAAAATAAAAGAAAAGTGGCAAAAAATAAATAAAAAACAGAATAGAAAATGTTAGTTGAAGAAATATAAATAGTTAGTAGTAGAAAAGGAAATAAAGCAAAACAAAACAAAAAATGGTTCATAGCAAGAAATTAAAGGGTTAGTATATATGTTACTAGGAGTTAGTAAATGGTTAGAAATTAAATAGGATGATTATTTTAGATTAGGAATTTATTTTGGTTTTAGAAGTGTAAGCGATGTTTTGACGTTTTAATTGGTGGAATAGTAAGGATTAGACAAGATGGATTAGGGACACCGCACCAAGCACACAGTTATATTTTTGTTCTAAGAGTCATGATATAAGCCTCCTCCTCCTACATTGGTAAATTTGGTGAAAAGAAAGTAGAAGTAGAAAGGTGTTAGATTGCTTCAAGGTTGAAGAGCAAGACTTGAATGAAATTATGGGAGTAAGGTCTCCACTTGTTTGCACGTTTGAGAGACAAGAAAAGAATATTAGGAGTTTATGGGTGTTGGTACGGATGAAAAGGACCATTAGGAGAAGGGGTAGATTAATTTATAGAAATGTTGGGTGATGGAAGGCCTTGCCATGCCATCTTGGCGTTTTGGATAGGTGTCTTGCTTTCTAAAGTTGAAGTGAGTGAATAAGCCTTGCTATTTATCATACTCCTACTTATCATAGAAGCCACGTTTTTTTACACTTGAAAAGGGCTGGGAAATCTGAATGGCAAAGGCAATGATGGTGGTTGAATTTTAAGTATATTTAATTTACGCAACCAGCTTGGTTCTATTGTGATTCTAGCAATAAGTGAACAAGATAACGTGTTATGATGAAGTCTCCTATCTTCGTACATGTGCAGCGGAAATATCTAAGTATTTTTAGTGTGAAATAATGGCTTTTGTTGCTAGTTGATCTTCTAGAACTTCTCCAAATGCATGAATCAGTCAAGTCATAATTGGGTGCTGCAACGTGCATAAATCTTTCCCATTCCAGCCGTGGTTTCCTTAGGAAATTAGGGGAACTTAATTAGGCTTAATGTTAGGATGGTTAAGGCTCAGTTTAAGGTGATTTGGAACTAGGTTTAGCCAAAATAATCATGTGTTAATGTGTTTAATTAAAACATAATAATTATATTCCTAATGTAGGTTAATTAAGCCTAATCATTCTTAATTATCTCACTGATTAAAATTATGTTTAATTAATCTAGGTTAATTAAAATCAAGTGGGACAAGTTTAATTGGATAGTTAAGATTTTTGTCATTATTAGTAATTTCTTAATTTGTAATTAAGGTTCCTCATTCTGTCTTAATTAAAATTTATAATTAAGGTGCTTCTAAGGTCTTTAAATTTAAGCTACTTGCTTCAGGTGCTTCCCTATTAGAAATTGTCGGACGTTTAGATTTTAATGAGTATATGATATCCAAATTGTTTGTCAAGAGTTTCGTGTACTTCTTTTATAAGGTTTTTGTCTATGTTGGCAATTATATTATGGCTAGGGCCTATCTAGCAATTTCTTAAAACTTAAGTACGTCAAAATGTAAGTTTATAAAAATTAAGACTTAAATATGTTTTTAGTCTCTATAATATACTTGTTTTATGATTTTAGTCCCTATAAATTTTTTCTTATAATTTCGATCTCTAAAAAAGTTTTATTTTATGGTTTTAGTTTCTGTTACTTTTTACAAATGACGTAACAACCATTTATTAGAAAACATAAATGATTCTTTTTTAAATAACATGAACTAAAATGAATATCTTTTAATATAAGAAAGACCGATATCAAAACTTTACAATTTTATAAGGACTACAAAAATACCATTAAAGACTAAAACCATATAAATAAAATTTCTAAGAACCAAAACCATAAGAAAAAGTTTAGTAGGACTAAAAGCATAAATAAATATATTATAGAAACTAGAAATATATTTAAGTCAAAAATTAAAGTACTAAATAATAAATACTGAGAATTTACTATTTGCATTTAAAATAAGAAATAATCAATCCTAAAATTCTGGACACTACAGTAGTAACCATCACCACAATTTCAACAATGAATACAATATTATATGTTTGCTACCATTGCCCTTAGAACCCAAACCAGTTGAACAGAAGACGATGTTGTAATCTACAGAAGAACAATTAAACACAGTCGTCCTGTCCTATCGTGTTTGTTGGGGAGCTTTAAGGCCTTGGGGCAAGCCCTCTTGAACATTTGGGCGTACAGAGTTGACTTGCACATGCCTGGATTCAAGTTCTCAATGCAACAAAATAAAGGTATTTCGAAATTGTACGCAGCACAAGCGTTTTGGTATGCCACCACTTGCCCCTTTTCCTTAACCCTCAGCTCCCGCGCATTCAGATCCTTCGGGCACCCCGTGCTGCCACAACTGCTGCCAGGAACGCCGAAGAGAACCACCATTACCGGCACGTTGAAACTGACCTCGTATGAATCATGCCTGCCCGTGCTACTCGCATTGATCTCTACCAGTTTGGAGAACAGATTCAATGTGCCGGTAATAGTGGTTCCCTTTGGCACTCCTGGCAGTAGTTGTGGCAACACGAGGTGCCCGAAGGATCTGAATGCGGTGTGTCTGTGGGAGCTGAGGGTTAAGGGAAAGGGGCAAATGGTGGCATGCCAAAACGCTTGTGCTGCGTACAATTTTAAAATACCTTTATTTTGTTGCATTGGGAACTTAAATCCAGGCATGTCCGAGTCAACTCTGTACGCCCAAACGTTCAAGAGTGCTTGCCCCAAGGCCTTAAAGCTCCCCAACAAACATGATAGGACGACTGTGTTTAATTGTTCTTCTACATATTACAACAACGTCTTTTGTCCAACTCATGATTCTAAATTGCGGTCAACAATCGCAATTGCGGCTGTAACATAAAGGATTTTGGATTCATTGCAACTACATCGCGATTACAATTGCAGCCGCATTAACCACAATTTCCTACAATGTCAAAGATTGTAATGAAACCACAACCGCAATTTAGAATTATGTCCACCACTGTTGCCAACGGCGAGCCTCCTTTTCCGTTGTAGTCCACCTTGCCGGAGCCGCAGTCACCTGTGACACAGGAGAATTTTTTGGTGACTGGGTCAGTGGGGCAGAGAGTGCGGCCCCAGATGCGGCCCTTCCACGTGGCAGGTGCGGAGACGGTGTAAGATTCCCCCATTCTCAACATGAAGCCAGTGGTCGAGAGAGTCGTAGCGTTTCCAGTGCTAACTAAAGCCGGCCAAACCGGATAATTGCATTGATTAACCAGTGTGAATTTTGCGAAACCGTGTTGAAGTGTTAATACGAAAAGTAAAAACAACCATGTTGGGTGAGCCATATTGAAATGGAGATAGGAGAATATGAAGTGTATATTGATGATATGTTTCACTTTAAAAAGAGACTGTTGTATTATGCTTCGAGAGAAGTGGAACTCGCTCGAATAGAGAGTCTAGGCTCACTCACAGATGAAGGGCTAGTATTGTTAATATTACGAATAGTAAAATGGTGTGGGTAATTAGAAGGAATAGTTGATGAATCGATGAAGGCTGAAAAACTTTTGAAATTAGACGTGGGATGCAGAAGGACACGGAAGGAAGAATAGCTCTTAGAAGGATGGTGTGGTTGCTCAATGTGATTGCTGAGAGAGAAACACTCCAAGTTGGCTTTTCAATTCATTACAAAGTCTGAACATATGAAGCTTATATACATAAGCAGATTAATTTTCACCGCCTTTCCAATGTCCGTCAAAAGGTCTCCATCAAGATTGCATACCAGTAAAGAGCATAAAACACATTCTACCATAAATAAGGAGAGCATAAACCGCACAAGTCAGGTCCAACTATGGTAAATGACAAGTTGAGAGGCTTTGTTAATTACCTGTTTTGCTTTTAGAGGAGACATGTAGTTCGCGAAAATGAGAAAACCTTGCTCAAACTTGGAAAAGCAGTGAACATTGAACACGTACTACTCATGACCGTGATCTTCTCTTCGGATGCTGCCTGAGGGAGTGTTCATACCTTCTCTTTAGAGATACATATACTTTATAGGGATCTAACGTGTTGTTGTTACCTTGAGACATGTAAGGATGAGAAAAAACAAATATAATATATCTGTTCTTTTCCTACTGTCTTTTACGTAACTCCCATTGTGATATTGTATCTGAGGAGTGTTCATCAGCTTTGGGATTAGGTGGTGTCAATTTTGATATCGGAAAAGAACATCAGCATGGATCCTCTCCAGTCTTTCTAGCAATATTTTTTCTCTAGCAAAAATCTAAACCATACATTACATTCTTTCTTTTTCTCGATTTTTGTGTATTGATGAATTAAGGACTGAGATGTTGCAGGACATTGGTTGGAGAGGATCCAAATTCAAAGAACATAGGGCATAATATTTTATTAAACAATATAGTATATAAGTGGTGTTATGGGAAAAGAAGAAAATAAGTGGAAAAGCAAATGGAAGAAAAAATTGAAATGGATGTTTGTATTTATTGTTTACAAAACATTAAAAATTAAGATGATAAATTTACTTATTAAATATTTTTATTTTAAGTGTATGAATGTGTAAATTAGTTAAATAAATTATAAATTAGTAGAGATGCTTCGATCAACACACCGTATCTCTATACTGCTACGATGCATTGCATATATGGATTTTGTGGCCCAAGAGGGTAAAGAAAAACAAAATTGAAATAAACTTTTAAAATACAAAATATTTTTTAAGATATTATGAAATCAATTTTTTATTTTTACAAGATTTTAATTACAAGAAATTTCAAAATACAAAATAATTTTTCAAGATATATATAATTATTAGGAAGGTTATTTTAATGTTATTTTTTTTAGTGAAATACAATAAATATAAATTTTTTAATATTTATCATCTTAATTATTCATCCATCACTTTCTCCTCTCTACTTAATTACCTTACCTAGCTAGGCTTATACTATTATATTTTGTATTTCATTTCTCATTTTAGTATCATGCATTTATGTTGATGGGTACTGGATCTTTGTAGTGTACTCCTATATATGGCCCCAATTTGTATATTGTATGGTAGCTGAACTTTGGTTCTTAATTTTCACGGGACTAGAGTGGGGGTTTGTACGATCTTGGATCTATGTAACAGGAAATAGTATAGTATGGCACAACGCAAAGATATTAAGGGTGGCTTAGTCTTGGTTTTATGTATGTTAGCTTTTTTCTTATGTGAAAGTGCGCTAATGTGCTCTATTTATGGTGGATGATGGTGAACACTGAACCGCATTGCTTGACGTGATTAATGTCCATCCATTCTATTTATATCCCCACGTCGGTGTAATTGACGTGTACTACTTTTTTGGTCCCTAACGCCATCTCCAATGCAGGTTCCTTAAATGGGTTCTTATGGTAAGAACTGGTTCTTATTATATTGTTGCATTGGAGAGGAGTGACATGGACTCCACCTGTAGAACTAGTTCTTGTATAAGAACCTGCAAGAACTTTGTTCTTGTCAGAAAAGTAGCAGAAAAAATGGGAGGGAACTAGGGTGTGCGGGGGAGGGGAGAGAAGAGAAAGGGAAAGTGGGGCAGGGGGTTGGTGAGTTGCGTGGGTGTGGGAGAATTGCAGAAGAGTGTTTTTTTTTTTTTTTATTCATTGGGCTGATATAGATTTTTATATATTTATTATTTTAAAATTAAAATTTATATGAATAATTATTTTAATTTTCAATAAAAATAATGTTAAACAAAAGTATATAAAAATGTGGGTTTATTGTGGGACCTACTAAAAATAAGTTAAGAACTCAAATTAAATTATATGATTGGAGTAAAATATGATGAAAGTTCTTAAATCTTATGTGACACTGCAAGGCCCACAAAAAGTGATTTAAGAACCCAAAATGTGTTCTACCATTAGAGATGCTCTAATTGGCTTACGGTTTGTCATACCACAATTACGCGCATCACAAGTTTTTAGGATGAAGGGTTTCTCCTTTTCTTATTATGAATGGTCAACAAAATTTTTGGAGCTGTTTGAAATGTCTATAGGTCAATGGTAATAGTAGGGATGTAGGTTAAATAAATTTTGTCAACTGTTTTGTCAATTGATGTAGGTAGAGAGTGGGTAAAATATGTAGATGTAAACATTGATGTAATAGTGATGGTGATCATGTATATGGGTTAGGGTACCCCTTTATCCAATAAATTTTATTTTGTTGACAAAAAAAAAAAGTGTTTAGGATGAAAAATGATAATCGTCCACCTCCATTTTGGGGTGGAGGAAAAAGAGAGATAGAGAGAAAAAAGAAAAGATAAAGAAATTTTTTTTGACAGAGGTGATATGTGATGTAATGAAAAATATAGAGATAACGAGAAAAATGGGATAGAAGTAAATTGTAAAAAAGTAAAATTTATGATAATAAGAACTCTTTTAGGGTAAGGATCCTCTCGCAGTTGGAAAATAACTTCAAGGATGCAGTTCAATCTTTTATCATACATTCTCTTTTATTTTATTTTTCTATTAGTATTTTCACTATTTTGTTTACGTAAAAGTATATATCAATGGTTGAGATTTATGAGTTCAAAAATGAACTGCATATTATCTTGATCCCAGGTTTTACTATATACAGTGGCCAAATTTCCAACAGAAATGGACTTCCTACCTAACTTCGTTTGTTTAAAGATACATCTCAATCACGTTAAATATAAACAATATCATTTCATTGTTTACGTTGAGAGAATTGCAAAATAAACAAATTAAGAGGTGAAATAAGTTAAAAGATTAAATTAAAATAAAAAACTAAAATTAAATTTAGCATAAAAGATAATATATCTTAGCCTAAATTTTATTTGTAATGTAATGAGGCTTTATAAGTAACCCAAATAGGGGGGGAAAAATCTCACAGACTCTTCAGCCAGTACATTAAGTAAAATAGTAAAAACTTTTTTAGTTTTCTATTTTGGGTACTTATTAAAGTCTCATCATTACAAATAAAATTTAGGCTAAAATATATTGTCTTTTATGTTAAGTTTTATTTTAGTTTTTTATTTTAATTTAATCTTTCAACTTATTTCACCACTTAATATGTTTGTTTTGCAATTTTCTCAACGTAAACAATTACATTTAACGTGATTAAGATGTACATTTAAATTAATTACAATTACATATTTTACTTTAGAACGTGTTTTTCGTTAGTTTAACTGTCAAATAAACATATTTTTAATGGAAACAACACCAACACTTCACTTGTGTCAAAACATTGTTTTCATTCTTCTGCCTTCTCTTCAACCCCCCTTTTTTTTCAAGAGTTATTACTAATATAATTTTTTTTATCTCAAATTTTTATTCTATTTTTTTTTAATCTCTTTCTTCATTTTCTATTGCATCTATCACCTTCTCTGTCTTGATTTCTTCATTTTCTATTACTTTTTCTTTATATATCTCTTCCTTCTATTCATACACCCCTTCCTTACTCATATTCCTTTTTAAAAGGAGGTGGCTTCAAGTTACTTATGACTTTCACCGGGGATGGTGGAATCTTCATTCTTCCATTTCTCCACACCTTTTGTTGTGCCCCATTCACAATTTTTCCTTCTAGCCCTCACAAATAAATTAAAATATTTAAAAAATATTCATTTGAATAAGTTTGGTGAAGGGTGTTACTATTATAATTAGGATAATGATATACGGACACCTATATATCACAAACACCTAATAAGATATAAAAAATTGGGGGGTGCACAAAATCAATGCCATGGAAATAGTTGTTCTTCTAGGATTCACAAGAAACAAAGTTTGGAGGAGGTAGACACGAACAAATGTGAGAGAAACAAATCAAATTTCACTCTAAAAAATAAAAATAAAAAACATAAAATAAAAAAAATAAAATAAAATAAAATAAAAGTTGCTAATAGGTCCTTAAGACTTAGTTGCAATATTAAAAAATGTGTTATTATATTTGACATGACATGTAATGACACATGATTGGCAATGTGAGAAAGAACATTAAAACCCCCTAATTATAACATGTACCAAATTCATACCCATAAAAAAAAACCATCTTTCAGATAGCGAACATTACAAAGAATGTCTTGAATCAATTTCCCATTAGTATCACATTAAAGCACCATTAGTTGCTATATCATGTTACACGAGATGCAGCTAAAAATAATTAAAGGTTGATTGGACTTTTAGGGGATTCGGTGGGAATTAATTATGTAGTTTCAGGGGAAATAATTAAAGGTTGCTTGGGGTCTCCTGAAGATTTCTAGAACTGTTAACTGACGAATAAAATAGGCAACATAGAAGAAACAAAGATGGATAAAAATTCTATAAAAAGTTTTCTTCTTCTCCAAGGCAAATGTAAAAAGGAAAACTGAAAGTTTTACTTAGACTACCTTCTAGCACTACTACACAAGACACGTATGGTAACACTTAATTACTTTGCTACATTCGATAAAGTGTTACTAATGTTGTATGAAATAATTTTTTTCTCTCAAAATGTTCACTAGTGCAAAATTCGTTTTCTAAAATAGCAGTCTAAATCAGTTATGCATGAACCGATTGGTGGCTTAATTGTAATTATTGAGAACTTTTTTAAATTAGTTTCAACAAAACCGATTTAAAAAATTGGGTTTTAAATCGGTTGCTTAACTAACCAAGTTAAAAAGATGTTCCATGGTGGCTTTTATGTAATTCAGGGTCATTTTTTTTAAATCGCTTTAGTCAAAACTGATTTAAAAACTGCTATTTTAAATCAGTTGCTTCTCTAACAGATTGACAATAATAGATTTTTAAATCGATTCATCGTGAAATCGAGTTAAAACAGTGTTTAAAAACACCTCGTCTTTCCTTTTTAAAGCTCTTCCTTCTTTGAAAACCAAAGAACATATTGCACCCTTCGAAGGTTTCCCTCCTTCTACTTCAAAGCTTCCTTCTACTTCGAACTACATTTCGAAGCTTCGTTTTACTTCAAAGCTCATTACGTTTGAATCTCACTTTAAACCATCTCACATTGCCATTCGCGCCCACTTTGAATCTCATTCCATTGAATGTTAGTTCAAAAAGTAGCTCGCATTGCCATTCGCGCCCACTTTAAGGCCATTCTGCTTGAAGCTCACTTTTGAAAACCAACTCACATTGCACTTCGAAGCTTAGTTGCACTCCATTCATGTTGAACTTCGAAGCTCACTTGCACAAGTTTAAGCTCCATTCACTACTTTTTGTCTAGTTGCTTTCTACACTAAAAATAAAATTTGATCTATGACTTGGTTTCTCTCAAACCCATTTTGAAATGTTGTTTGAGTTTTATTAGCTACATAGTGAGTTTTATTTAACGAACTAAATATTGGAATTTGAGTAAAATGTGATGAAAATGATGTAACAAGATAAATGGGTGTTAATGCTCAATTGTGGGATTATATGATGATTCAATCTTCAGAATAAGAAATTGATTTGTTTTGCCAAAGGATTCCATTCCTTCATTTTAAGGATATTTTTGGGTAGTCAAGACCACATGGTTAAGTTCCATTTTAGATACATGCTACCAACTTTCTTCAACTTTTGGAAACTAGCTTCACAGGCTTCGTTCCAAACAAAAGGTTGTCCTTTACGTGTTAACTTAGTTAAAGGCAATGCTAACTTCGAATATCCTTCAATGAATTTTCTATAATATCCTACCAATCCTAAGAAACTATGTATCTATGTGATTATTGGTTGTTCCCAACGCAAAATTGCTTCCACTTTCGTAGAATCAATAAAAATCCCACCTTGAGATATTACATGCCCCAAGAATTGTATTTGTTCCAACCAGAATTCGCACTTTGAGAGTTTCCCATACAACTGTCTTTCTCTCAAAATTTGCAACATAATTCGTAGATGTTCTTCATGTTCATAACTTCTAGAATATACCAGTATATCATCTATGAAGACTACTACGAACTTATCCAAAAACTGATGAAAAATATGATTCATATAATCCATAAAAGTGGAAGGAGCATTGGTCACATCAAAAGGCATTACCAAGTACTCATAGTGACCGTATCTCGTCCTAAAATAAGTTTTTGGAATATCTTTAGCCTTCACTCGAATCTGATGATAATCAAATTTCAAATCAATTTTGGAAAACACAGTAATACCCCTCAATTGATCCATCAAGTTATCAATCCTAGGAAGAGGATATCTATTCTTAATGGTAACCTTGTTAAGCTGACGATAATCAACACACATCCTTATACTTCCATCTTTCTTTTTAACTAACAATACCGGAGCACCCCAGGGAGAAACACTGGGTCTTATAAACTATTTTTCCAACAGTTCCTCAATTTGCTTCTTCAGCTTTGTTGACTCTAAAGGTGACATCTTATAGGGGGTTATGGATATAGGACCTAATCTTGATACCAAGTCTATGGTAAACTCCATCTCTCTTTCCGGAGGTAAACCAAGAATATCTTCAAGGAAAACATCAGGGTAATCATGGACTACAGAAAACTTACTAACATCAAGGTTTCCCTTTACTTCCATAGAAGTAGGAATCATGTAAACTTGAGCTCCTTTCGAAGCCTTAGTTTGGTTGGTAGTAGGTATTTTGAAATCTTCTGATTTAGAAGGTTTATCAAAATTTGGCTCAAAAACTAACGTTTTATCATGACAATTTAGGATGATTAGAAAATAACCAGTCTATGCCTAATACAATATCTTAATGAGATAAAGGTAGACAGATTAAGTTTATAGAGAAATTTCTACCTTTTATAGAAATGCGACAATTCAAACATGCTAAAAAAGTAATAACAGGGACATTTGTAGGGGTAGAAACAGTCAAATCATAGGGTGGCAGAGAAACAGGTAATTTCAGATATTTTGCACAATCGTGTGATATGAATGAATGAGTGGCACCTGAATCATATAGTACATTCAAAAGATATCCATTTATAATGCATTTACCTTGAATGAGGTCATCAAATTGAACATTTTCGACTTCACTCATAGTAAAAACTCTGCATGTTGTCTTAAACCTTCCAACTTGAGCCTTCCCATTGTTGTTTCTACTTTTATTATCATGTTCCTTCTTTGGTTCTTTATAATTTGTACTATAATGGCCCAGTTTTCCGTAATTGTAGCAAATAACCATTTGTGCAATACAATCCTTTGCAAAGTGAGGTCCTCCACAATGAAAAAGTTGAACAAGGTTGTTAACTTCAGAACTAGAGTTAGCAAAATTCTTCTGATCCTAAGAATTTCTAGTGAACTGATATGGTTTCCTTTTAGTGAAAAATTCCTTTCTTTTATTCCTCTGTGGCGCAACATTCTTCCATTGGGCTTGCCTCGCCTTTGTGTCATCCTCATAAATTTTGTAGCGATTCACCAAGGTAGGAAATTAGGCTATCTCAAGATACCCTATTGCCTGCTTGATATCAGGTCTCAATCTGCTCTCAAATTTGGAGCATCATGACCTTTCATCAACCCCGTTTTGAAAATAGGGGCAGTATTTTTGACAATTTGTCAAATTTAGCAACATACTCCTCAACAGACATATTTTCTTGCTTCAACTCAAGGAATTCTTTTTTTTTTTTTTTTTGCCTTAAGCCTTTTGGGAAATATTTCCCTAGAAACTTCAAATGAAACACTTCCCAAGTTATTAGTCTTCCTTCGGTTTCTTCTTGTTGCCTAGCATACCTCGACCAATGTTCTACCTCTCTAAATAACACAAAGGTGGCATAAGTCACCTTGTGTGCATCAGTGCACACCATGACAGTAAAAATTTTCTTGATCTCTGCAATCCAATTTTGAGTACCATTAGGGTCGAATCTGCCTTTGATTGTTGGAGGGTTGTTCTTGCAGAAAGCTACAAGTCCTCGATATTCTATTGGTTTAACATCTCGTCCTTGATTCATATTTTCAATGACAATTGGCATTCTTTCTAGTATCTGTTGGGTCACATCTTGTCATAGTCTTCTAGCCATTGTCTAAAAAAGAGAATCAATGTCTTAATTCATTGCTTTGAATAAAACCATATGTCAGGTGAGCAAAAATAATATATGAAATAGTATACTAGATAGATTCCTAGGAAAAAGATGTGGGTCACAATAGACACTCTTAAGTACCAAGTCTTTCCTAGCCAAAACCTACCTAGACATGCACTAATCACTTATACTAAACCCAATAGCTAACATTAGGTTTATTCTTAGCAAAGTCTTCGATTGAGTGCGCAAACCACTTTCCGTAACAAAGTTAGACGTCCACAACGAATATAAGAACAAACCATTCATCTTTAATTCCTGTTTTATCAACAATAAATGAAAGAGCACACAACACAAAGAATGGTCAAGGCCATACCCCAAGCTTTGACAGGATAAAACTGCTCTGATACCACTAAATATAACACCCATTCATATTAAATATAATTCATATTAATTTAATTATTAAGTCAAGTTGATGATAATGGGAGTAAATTTTTTTTAATTTTATAAAAAAATTCTAAATTTAACAGAATTTGGAAATAGAAGTGAAATGATAAAAACTGCATACATACATACATACATACATACATATATATATATGTATAAATATATATATATATATATATATATATATATATGTATATATATATATATATATGTATAAATATATATATATATGTATAAATATATATATATATATATATATATATATATATATATATATATATATTTATACATATATATATATGTATGTATGTATGTATGTATATCAAATTGTACATCATAGTTTGGGCAATACATAATAGTCAATAAAAAAAGTACATTAAAAGACATATATTACCTAGCCCAATATATACATCAAAAGATCCTATACAAAGCAATACCATTTACCTATTCCTCAAGGAAATTATTACAAACTAAATCTATAAATCTGGAGGAGTATCTTCTGACTCATCCTCAGCATCATTGGACGTTACCGTCTTCAATAATTGCAAATCAATCATACACGGGAGAAAAATGATCGAGTAAGGTGTTTTGTTCTAAGATCACTTTTACATGTAGGGGTGGCAAAACAAGGTTGGGCCCGACGGGCCGGCCAGCCAAAAAATGGCGAGATGGGTTACATTTTTCAACCAATCAGCCTGCCTAACCCACCCCGCCCAGCCCGTTAACCCGGCAGGCCATTGGTGAGACGAGGCAGGTTGGCTTGCCAGGCCATCCTTTTTTTCTTTTTAAAATTATATGCTACTTAATTGTGGTTTTGTTTTGAATGATTATTAGTATTTTATATTGTTGAATGATAATTGGTAATTTGTGACTTTTTATTGCTAAAAAACTAGACTATTATTATTTTTTATTAATTATTGTTGATAAATCATGAAAGACTTTGTCTTGATTCTTGAAAAACTTTGTCTTGATTCTTGAAAGACTAAGACTATTAATATTTTTTATTGTTGAAGAACTATTAATAATTTGATATTTTGTGATTTTGTGTTATTGAAGGATTAATGAAATATAAGTTTTTTATTTTTTATTTTCTTCCGTTTCTCTTTTCTATTTTTTTTTAAATTTTTGGCTGGCTAACCTGCCCGCCCACCATCAATAGGCAAGCTAGCCTGCCCCAGCCTGTTTGGGATTTAAGTGCTCATAAATATTAATAGAAATCACGTCAAAATAATTATAATAACCAATAAATGAGTAAGTAGAATTTAATTACATCCAAATATACACACAAATATATTAGAAAAATTAGAATGTTACATAAGGCATGTATTTATATACAAGAAGTCTTACTTCCATCCAAGCAAAACCCCAAGAGTGCAACTAAATTTCTGTGTTGAACCTTAGTAAACATTGTAATTTCAGCCATGAACTCACTTATTCCTTTCTCATCATCTTGGTTACATTCTTTTCCTGCAATCTTTATCCCATCTTGTAATTCTCTTTTGTGCATGGTGCCAAAACCCTCCCTTCCTCACTATGTTTTGTTTCACTGACATTACTGGTAGCTTCCCTCAAAACTTGAATCCAAATTAACATATTACAAGTGACAGTTAAGATCATTGGTTAAGTTGTGGTACTTCCTAAGACCATGATACATTTGGCCAGCTTTTCTATCATCAGCATCAACTTTAAGTGCCAAAAGCCTGACGAACCCGATCACGCCAAGACCCCTTTTGCTTGGCCAGTCCCTGAAATCAAATATAACGGGGTCGCTTGAACTATTTGTTATGCTTATCCACGTGCACTGTGGCATATAGAAAATTGTTTGCTGTTTCACTGAAGAGGCTTGTTACCAGTTCTTTTTTATCAACCTCCTTCTCGTTCTCCATTTCAGGCTCGCTGTCTGCACTGATGAGAGGCGGAAGTGCTGTAGCTTGTATTTGTCCCCTCTTGCCTACGTAACAATATGAGATTCAATCTTGCAAACATAGAACAGGCATGTACATCAAGAAGGAACTAAATTGACTAGTTGACAATAAGAGATGAGAAAGATACCTCAATTGGAGAAAATCTGAAACTTTGGCCAATGTACTTGACTAAGAACGCATCATCTTCAGCAACTGCAGATTGGGGGACAATCAGTTCTATTATGTTCAACCCAAATCCATCACTACTTACTGCCAATAACAAGCAAATATAGCTGGAAAGATCATCATTCAACGATGCAAAGGTATAAACTGTTAAAAACACACAGATAATTTACAAGTATAATGATTGACAAGCATATAATTATAGTACTCAATATTGAGAAAGGTGTTACTTTAATTTTCCACTTACAAAATGTATGAAACATTTATACTGTATATGAAAACTATGTTAATTACATTAACAGGAGAAGCACGGGTAGACCCAAAAAAATGTCTAGATAGAAATGACAAATGTAAGAAAGATGCTAGAATGTTTTAGCGACTTTTACCAAGAATGGAGAACAACCAGCAAACAAAGCAAATTACACTTATAGCTCCAGAAAGAGATTAAAAGGCAAAGAGGATTAAATAGAAGAAGTCATAGGTACACAACAGAAAGGAATCCCACATATATTTAGAATAACAATATTAAGAAACTAGTCTGACCTTCAATTTCTTCATCCTCAAGAGGGGCGTCCTTGTTAAACTCAAACCAATAATCTTAAGTCCAACCGGTAACATGTTAATTTCAATTCAAGCTTTGAGGGAAGCTACCAACAACTTCAGTGAAGAAAACATATTGGGGAAAAGAGGGTTTTGGCACTGTCTACAAAGGAGAGTTGCATGATGGGACACAAATTGAAGTGGAAAGGATGCAATCAAGATTGGTCGTGGATGAGAGAGCAATGAGTCAATTCAGGGCTGAAATTGAAGTGCTTACTAAAGTTTGACACAAAAATTTGGTTGCACTCTTGGGGTTTTGCTTGGATGGAAGTGGGAGACTTCTTATGTACGAATACATGCTCCAGGGTGTTCTTAGTAAACATTTGATTAATTGAAAAGGATAAAGGCTAAAATCACTAGAATGGAAGACAAGGCTTAGTATTGCCTTGGATTGTCCCAACAAGGCCAACACTCCGAGCACTGAAAGTTTGGAGGGTAACACAGTCCCTGAGAGTGTCAGGAATGTGCCATTGAGAGAGAAGGGGTTGTCCTCAATTCTCACCTCTTGCAAACTACTCATGCCCTTGAAGACATCGTTGGAAATGAAGCTAAACTTGTTGTCATAGATTATCAGCCTCTTCAAGGATTTTGAGAGGTAGAGGAATGGCCCTGGGAAAGAAGAAAAACCATCTTTATTTATTGAGCGAAAGAAAAAGTGGAAGTGATAAGCTAAACTTATTCTACCGTAGATGTAGATCAAAAAACGAGTTACTCAAAATGTGGCCGTTTTTGTTATATTTTTAATATTTTAATATTTTTACTTTTTTGCTTATTATTTCAAAATTAAGTACAAATTAATTAATATTTAAAGTTCAAACAAAAATAAATAAAAATAAAAATATAAAAATGTGGAGTTAAATACATAATTCTGATTGTAATATTGTATCGATATTTATGACTCGTTAATATTACAGAAGAGTCATTGCAATGCATCTTATTTTTAAGTTTACCCCATTGACAACTGACATAATTTTTTTGTCCATGAGAACTGACATGATTAAATTATAAGTTTTAGCCATGAAAACAAAACTCAGCCTAGAATCTGGCCTCTTTATTCCAAATTGATAACTAACGTTCAACATAACTTGATTGTTAATGAGAATATTATAATTGAGAATATTAAAAGTTTTGCAAAAAAAATATTATTTTCATAATTATTAATGAGAATATTATAAAATCATTATTTTCTGTTCAATAAGAATATTTCCTTTTATTTGGTCCATGAACTAGCACTGGATGAGAAAGAAGAGGCATGGGTAGAAAATAAAGGAAAAGCCTAAGCAGAAAAATATAAAATCCAAAAGAATAGGAATAACAACAATGAGGATGATAATAATAATAACCAAGTTGGAACTAGTGTAATAAGACTCAGCTCGAACCGGCCATACAACTGGTCCGAGCCACTTGTTGGACTAAATACGCTTCAGAACCGGTTCGAACCGGTGTGACTCGGACGGTTTGGAGGTTGAACTGGCGACCCGGCAAGTCAATTCGAACCGGTTGGGTTACACTTAACTTTTTTTTTTTTCTTTTTGAGTCCCAAAACGACGTCGTTTGGGGTTGGGTTTTTTTTTTTCCTGGCACCCAAGACGACATCGTTGGGGTTGGGAGGCACAAAACAGAAAGGGTTTCTGTTTTGTGTTGTCCCCAACACGTCGACGCCCTTGCCTCTAGTCTTCTTCTTCTGCCAAGCTCACCCTTCTCGTCGTTCTTCATCCTCCAAGCTCAGCAGCACCTGCGGGCTACGTCATTATCGCCTCCTCGTCGCGCTTCTCCTCTGTCATTGGCGTCGAGACACTCGGTTCAACAATGACAACGCAGCACGAGTGCTTCCTCCGTCATTTCTGCTCCATCACCGGCGGCTTGTGCTGTTGTGCAATCCAAATAAGAACAATAACACATTCACTGTTGGAACCTGGAACTTCAAAAAACCAGCAACCCTTATGGCTTGTGCAATTTTGTAAGAGTAATTCTAAATTTCTAATTTCCAAAGACTTGTGCAATTGTAGAGTTGTATTGTAGTTACAAATGTCTTCTATGAAAGTACATTATCTATCAATTTTTGACCTGTGTGGCTGTGTATAATATAGAGACTTATAAAAATTTGGATGAAGATGAAGATGATGATGATGCACTTGAGAACACCATGGAAAATGTGAATCAAAATGAAAGCAATGTTGGTGAAGCTTCTGATTTCTTGGATGAAGAACGAGGACCCGAATTGGACACCACTTTGACTCTTTGGACATAAATAGATTATTAGTTATTGTAATTGTTTTTGTTATTTTAGTTGACTTTGAGTTGTGAATTATTATGTTTTAGATTATGTTTAGAACTTATTTGTAAGTTTCTTTTATGTGAAGACCTTGTTTGTTTAATTAGAACTTATATCTTGGTGATGGATTTGAATTTAGAAAATGAACTTGTGGATTTATGGTAATTTGTGTTGTGAATTTTTTGAGAATTTTTAAGGTGTAGTTTACTCTTTTTATGATTTTTGAAGTATAAAACTTTACAGGTTATGAAATATTGAGAATTTTTAATATGGACCAGGTCATGCAGTTCAACTAGTGACCTACCAGTTCAACCAGTAACCCAGTGACCCAGTACCTCGACCGAGTCGAGGATTGGTCCAAGTCTGATAACATTGGTTGGAACCATAACATAAGCCCACAGCCATACTAAGTAATCTCTTTCTGAAGATGGATTCAACTCCAAGAGTCTGTTGACATCATCAAAAAGTGTTGAATGGTGCTCCTTGAAGGTGACTACAGTGTTTGTGATCAAGCTCAAGTACTGAAGTTACACTCTTCTGCTGCATCCCAAAAAGAAAAAGTATTAGATAGGAAATCATACAGCATAAGCTTGCAAATGGGTGAGGGAAATGACAAGCAAGGGCATCATTTTAGAAGGTTAAAATCATAACCAATGTTGCCGTAAAATCTAACCTTTCTCCTTTCTTGCCTCTCATCTCCTCTCTTTAGATCTTCGAACTTCGCATCTTTCCTTAAACGTCTTCTCTTTGTGTTTCCGGTTCTTCCTTCTCTGTTTGCGGGCTACCGTGGACATGGGTTGCTTACTTCTCTGTGAATGGTTGGGTTGGGGTGATGAGGGAAGATGGGGGCTTCCGATTCTCATATATAAGGGAAGATGGGGCCTGAGGGTGACAATTTAATTGGTTTTGAAATAAAAGTAGAAGAAGAAGATAAATAGAGGAGGAAGCTTATGATTTGTTTGGATAAAAAAAAAAGTAAAAAAATGAGAAGCAAAAGAAAAAAGAGAATAAGTAGAGTATGGATAAATTTTTAAAGTGTTTGAATTAAAAGAAATATAAAAAAAGCAAAAGAGAAAGAAAAATTAAATTTTTTTTTCTATTTGTTTGGTTGGATAAAAAAATAGAAAAAAAAAATCTTGTAAAGATATTATTTATCGTTAATATATATAAATCTTGTGAGATAAAAAAAAATAATAAAGTTAGAATTATAATTTTGAATAAGTTCTATAATTTTTTATCTTATTTTTTTTCTTTTTTTTCCATTAAAGAAAATATTTTTTTTAGTGAATTCTACATATATATTTTTTCTCTTTTTTATTTTTTTTTAAACAAATAATATAAAATTATATTTTCTTACCCACTCATCCTTTCTCTACTTTTCTCTACTCAATTTTTATTCAACCAAAGAATGAGTGAAAGTGAAACAATTACCATGAATTCCTTTCACATTTCAAATTTTCTATATTTTTTTATTTTTTATTTTATTATTGTGGAGTTAATGAGGTAATGAGTTTTAAAATTTGGGGTCTACCTCGCTTCAGAAAACCAACTATACTCGGCAATTGTCGTTATTTGGGGCACCAGAGATGGAAAAAGGAAGCAGCCAATGCAACTCCTTTTTAGCCACACGGAATTACCGAGAAAATGAAAACTTCAATAGATAATAAAAGATAGAGTATTGCTCTTTAGTACGAAAAAGTATGATACGCAAATGCAGGACTACACATGTAGTTGTTTTATTGGTTGTTTGTGAATTAAAAAGAAAGAAAATAATGTCAATAACTTGGCGGAAATCAGCAGGGTAAAGGTTCGTACATGCTTTTCGTGCCATATGTTTCTTAACAAACTGCAATTTCCTATAAGATAATGAGTTAAGAGAGTTGCAATTTAGTACGAAAAGAATAGTACGAAAAGCAACGAAATAATTATTATTTGTGAAGCAAAAACCACATAACCAATCGAAGGGGGGTAGGTAAGATTCTGTTTTCAATGAAATGTATACACATGATTCGTCATTATTCGTCTTTAATATTTTCGTAGTGTTTATCTTTTCTTATGAGGTAATTACCGTGTAATTGAAGATTTTAGATAGTAGTTATTGTAGATTATTTTTCCACCTGTAGTTCCTTTTTTACATTTTGTTGTTTATTATTTTCAAAAAGATTATGAGTTTTGAAGATTATAGATAATAGTTAATAAAAATCATTAATAATAGTTTATCATTTATTTAAGATTATCGTCAAATAATTTATTATTTATTATTGTTTATTATTGTTGGTGTTAATTATTATTTAAGTTCCAGAAATGTAATGTATAATAAACTCAAATATTATTAAAACAATACAAAACGGTAATGATTATGTTACAAGACATATGTAAGAGGGGCGCAATCAACCTCCGAACCCGACCAACTCAACACAATCCAATTACATTTCAGCAAGTTGAGTTAGGTCATCGTATTAGGTTGGATTAATTTCATTGACCCAAATAGAATTGGGTTAGGTTACAGGTTGATGTATTTTTAATCCAATGAACCTAACCTAACCTGATTTATTATTTATTAATAAAAAAATAAAATATTATAATATTCACATATATTGTATTTTTTTTTAGTGTTGGATTTGTGTCGTTAGACTTGTATTTTAAAGTAAATATGCATTGAATGAGTTGAACTAATTAAGTATTTCATTTTTCTTATTTTTTTGAATTTTTTATTTTTTCTAATTTTTTTAATATCTAGAATTATATTAATATTTTAATTATTCAATCCGATTACCTAACCCGACCCAACCCGATTAAGGTCGAGTTGGGTTAGGTTGGGTCGCCTGAAAAAAAAAAAAAAAAAAACTGGACCAAACCCAACCCTACTATATTTAATTGAATTGAGTTTTAAACAAGATTGAACTCAACCCAATTCGGGCCAGTTGCACCCCAAGATTCATTAGACATTGAAATTGTAGTATTTATATACATTTTATGTTAATAATTATGTTATTTATATTTAGTTAATTATATCTAGTTAATTAGTAGCTTGTATTAATGTTTTAAATTTTATTGAATTTAAGGTTTTCGTGGCTCAAGAGTATAAAGTGAAAGAAAATTAAAATAAATTTTTAAAATACAAAAATAATTTCTCAAGATATTATTAAAATATATTTTTTTACAAGATTTTAATTACAAGAAAAATTGAAATACAAAATAATTTTTCAAGATATTATTAGAAAGGTTATTTTAATTCTAATTTTTTTAGTGAAATACAATAACTATTTTTTAATATTTATCATTTAACTATTCATCCATCACTTTCTCCTCTCTACTTAATTACCTTACCTAGCTAGGCTTATATTATTATATTTTATATTTCATTCCTCATTTTATTATCATACTTTTATGTTGATGGGTACTAGGTTTCTGTGGTGTACTAATAATATATATGGCACCATTCAGTTCCATCGTACTGTATGGTAGTTGGACTTTGGTTCTTAATTTTCACGGGACTAGATTCACAGGTAATGAAAGTTCAATTTACCCGTACCTTTGCAAATTCTATAATGAAAGTTCATTCAGCAAGCATGGCTGTCAAAACCCTGCATAAAGATACAGAAATGTTCACCAATAACTGTCTAGCAAAATAACCACTCTCTTTTCGAACCTGGGAAGAGTTTAGTTAATAGAAAATAATTCACCCTCAAGATATACAGAGCTGTTCCATTTGGGAACTATAATAGATAATGATACTAGTTGTAGAAGTAATATATTAGAAAACAAAGAGAAGAGTATCAATTTAGTTAAAGCTCTTTGTAGAATACCTGAATTTCAAGTTCAAGTGATGTTGTTGTTTCTACAAGCTGAGAGTACTTGTAATAGTACTTCATGGTGGGATCAAAGTTATTATAGCCAAGCAAGAGATGAATTTATTATAGATACATGGGCCTGCCCAGTCCCTTCTATCATGAAGCCTATAAAAAAACTCCCATGTATTTATTATAGATACAATGCCCAAATGTGAGCAAGCCTATCAAGGTTGAACTAACCTGTTTTATTTCACCAGCACGTGCTTGAGCCTTTCCAATTTGCTCCTCAGCATCCAATGCACCTTTTTTTTAGAAGAAAAACATGACATGATATAAATTAATTAGTTTTGAAGGGGTCTAATTCTTAAGATAAAACTTAAAAGAAATACCATACAACACCAGAGTTGGTGATAGTGTGCTATTATTTAGTGATATATTAATAGATGCTTTGCTCAGCAGATTCAAGTTTCTAACCAACTGGGTTCTGTGTATCTGGATGCTGACTACACAAGGAATTCCAAGGCCACGCCAAATTGCAAATAAATTTCAGTCTTTGCAGACACCAATTATACCCATGCCACTTACTTATTGCTTGGTGCATGCAAGAGATGAGTGATGACAGAGACAACTAAAATATGAGTTACAAAGATAAGAGGAAGTGACTGTGATTAAGCACAAAGACCAAGCTTTGACATTTATGACACGTTTAGTAGGGTACCCTGGCCTATGATCTGCTGCCAGTCACAATTCATAAATTATTCTTACCAGTGTTAAAATGTGCAGATACTGTTTATGTTAACAAAAATGATCATATAATATAATAAGATTAACTTATGTAGCATTACTCAAACTAATGAAATTATTATACTTTTATGTCCACTTATTTGCAAAAACAAGTCTTAATTCCCCAAGGCAGGAACCTAAAATAATAAAGGAGTGCAGAGAAAGTTAGGAGAAGAAAAGAAATAGGTAGAAAAGATGCAGCAGTTTCCAATCACATTCACACCTACTGCACGTGAAAAATTCAAAGAGAAGGAAGGACTGGGTAGAGGCAAACAAACACTCAAAAACAGAAAGCTCCAGCCCCTACTGTACATGAAACTAAATCAGTTTGTTGTGCCCGCCACAACATAACCGCCAGTAAAAACAGTTTTTTTGTAGTGTTTTGTTTTTGATTTTGTTGACAGTTAATCTTCTCACTGTTAGATTGTTAACTCAGAATTCAATTAATGTTTCTCGGGCATGCAACTGGGTGTCGGCAGAAAGTGTGAAAACTATGGTGGGGGCATTTCCCCCAACAAGTCACATGGTGAAGTGCAGAAGTAAGCCAAAAAAAGTGTGCACAAAGAGCTTTTCTCAGACCTGTACGTGGACTCTGGTTTCATGTAACTATTGCAAAAGGCAATCTGGTGTTGAAATTTGCAATTGCAATTTGTGAAAAGCACGAAACGTGCATATGAAACACTGAAACCGTGTCATCAACACAGTCCAACTCCTACATTTGCCTTAGCTGTCACCATATTCTTATACTAGTATTATAGATCTACTCAAACTTACCGAACATAATAAAAGATAATATTGGCCTAAACAGAATTGGAGTAAAGAGCTTTGTTGTTTAATGAAACAGATTTTATGCTTGTTCTGGTGAGAAAGAGGGCCTGACCATGTTAGCTAATTAAAGTTCATGGACCACCATTCCAATTTCAAATGCCACTAAACACTTTCTTTCACTTTTTTTTATCAAAATGAAAAGAGCATGCACTTTGGACTTTGGCTTCTTTCAGTTCTTTTTGCACAAAATGCATGACTTAATTAAGCTAATAACGGATTTTAAACAAATACATTATTAAAAAAATGATTTAATTATCTTTTTGGTTCCTATAGTTATGCAAACTTTACCTTTTGGACTCTATAGTTGAAAATAATTTCTTTTGGTCCCTATACATGTAAATTGTCACAAAATAAAAATTGACGGTGAAAAAACCGCTACAAACTGATATTTTTTGGCATTTTTTATTTAATTTGTGACAGTTTAAAACAGTAGGGACTAAACCAGTATTAAAAATGTATGTATAAAAACTAAAAAGGATTATTTTCAACTATAAGAACCAAAAAATAAAGTTCGCGTAACTATAAAGATCAAAAAGGTAATTAAACCTAAAAAAAATTATTAGATTAGAGGATGAGGATCTAAGACGCTCAATCTTATATCCATACTTAGACAAGTCCCTACTTCCCTACTATTATCATTATTACTACACAAGGCAAATGCTTTTGCATTTTATCCATTACAGTCAGCAGATATCATTAATAAGGGCCTGTTTGGATGAGCTTTTTTAAAAGAATTTATTTAGAAGCCCTATTTTGAAGAGGTCTTTTTAAATAAGCTAATATTGTGTTTGGATAATGCATTCTTAAGTGCTTATTCAAAATGATAATTATTTGAAAAGCTGAAAATTTTAATTTCACCATAAGTTCTATTGGGAGATTTTACTTTTCCAAAAGCTGAAAAAAATATACATCTAAACACTACTTTTTACATAGCAAAATGCTTATTCTAAAAAATAAACTCTCAAAAGATCTTTTAATATATATCCAAACAGGCCTAAGTATATCAGATACCTGTGATATACACAAAATAATTTCACTCAATTTATATTTATTTTTCTAACTAAATATTTGGTTTCTAAATATGTTACTCGGTGGGATGAAGGACAAAGAAAAGCAAGTCACCGTATATACACAAAAATAATTCCACTTTATATTATTTTTCTAAATATACTACTAAATTCTTGGTTCTTAAGCATACGTTGATGACATGAAAATTGCATAAATATAAACTTAGTACAGTTAAGTCAGCCATCTTAAATGCCATGGTGCATTATCTCTAATGTGCCGCGAATTGCATATAGAAGAGGGACTTGAATTTCCTAGGCTAACTTTGGCTATTGAAGCCTTGAAACCTACTCCTCACTTGTATTCTTACGCTAAGTCACATACTGTATAACACATGTTACAATTCACAAAGTTACATAATCCTCATTGTATAGTTGTACTAGTGTTGAATCATTAAACCAGAACCGCAAGGATTTGCACAAAAATTGTTGCAATATTATGTTTAATGATTGATAATAATATGAACACATACTGACAAAGGAAATCAAACAAATTATTTATAACCTAGACAATCATATGGTTAAAAACCCCATCAAATCCTAATCAAATAATAGTGTCGAAAATACAAATAACATAGTTATACCTAATAACAACACTTATTCATTTAAAAGTTTGGAGACAAAAAGTGCAATTAAATATTTTTTATCTCTCTTCTTATCACGTCATATTTATATATTTTTTTTCTCTCTCACTAGGTGTCAAATAGCACATTAAGTATCCAATATATATATATTATTTTATTTTTACATTTCAAATTTTGTAAAATTTATTGTTTACTATTGTGAAGTTAATGAGTTATAAAATTATGGGGTCTACCTCGTTTCAGAACCAACAATAATCAGCAATTGTCATTATTGGAGCCACCGATTACCAGAGATGGAAAAAGGAGGCAGCCAATGGAATTCCATTTTAGCCACACGGAACTGCCGAGAAAATGAAACCTTCAACTTAAGGGTCCCCACTTTTCTCTGTTGAGGGTCTTGGTTTTTGGTTTTGGATGGGTCTAAAGGATTTTGACACTTTGCAGGTGGGTTAAGGCTTTTGAGGACACGCCTCGGGGCGGGATGGGTGCCGCTTTCGTTTCTTTAATTTGTATTCTGGTGGGCACCGTTTGTGCTTTTACTCAAAGCACTATTTTATAATCAATAAACGTTTTGCTTATCAAAATAAATAAATAAATAAAAGATAACGAGTTAATTAGCGTGTAATTGAATATTTTAGATAATAGTTACTGTAGATTACGAGTTCTTTTATACCATCTAATTCCTTTTTACATTTTATTGTTTATTATTGTCAAAAAAGATTGAGTTTTGAAGATTATAGATAATAGTTAATAAAAATTAATAATAAATAATAAAATAATATTATTTATTTAAGATTATTGTCAAATAATTTAATAAACTACTATTATTTTTTATTATTGTTGGTGTTAATTATTATTTAAATTTCACAAAACGTAATGTATAATAAACTCAAATATTATTAAAACAATACAAAACGGTAATAATTATGTTGCATAGATTAGACATCAAAATTGTAGTATTTATTTACACTAATAATTGTGTTGTTTAAATTTAGTTGATTATATCTAGTTAATTACTAGCTTCTATAAAAGTTTTCAATTTTATACCAACATGAATCCGAGTAAAATTGCACTCGGATTTCTTAAGTAAAGTTTCGAATTTGAGTCTTATGAATAATAATAAAAAAACCTTTGTTAGAAGAGCAAACCCTATTAAAGGTGGTCAATTAGGTTCTTCGATGGAAATTAGTCATTTGCAAAGGTGGTGATTACTTCACACCAATAACACGGTACCCCAAAAAAATTATAAATTTTATTGAATTATTATTTGATATTTATTTTGTAAACATTGTGCAGGTATTATAAGTGGTGTGATGGAAAAAGAATAGAGATATGAGAAGAAAATAGGTGAAAAGGAAATCAGAAAAAAAAAAGTGTATGTTTATATTTATTGTATGAAAAAATATCAAAAGTTATGATAAATATTTTTATTTAATAACATAAATTTATAAATTAATTAAATAAATTAAAAATTAGTAGACATAGTTTGGTGAACACACCGTATATCTGGACTGCTGCAAGTCATTGTGTTGAATTTATGGTTTTCGTACCTCGAGGGTAAAAAAAAGGAAAATTGAAATAAATTTTTAAAATACAAATTAATTTTCAAGATATTACTAAAATATTTTTTATTTTTACAAGATTTTAATTACAAAAAAATTTAAATGCAAAATAATTTTTCAAAATATTATTAGAAAGGTTATTTTAATTTTAATTTTTAAGTGAGATACAACATCCATCACTTTTTTCCTTTCAACTTAATTACCTTACCTAGTTAGGCTTATATTATTATATTTTATATTTTATATTTCATTCCCCATATTTTAGTATCATACTTTTATGTTGATGGGTACTAGGTCTTTGTAGTGTAGTCCTATATATGGCAATGGCACCCATTCGTACTGTAATATTGTGCGGTCGTTGGACTTTGGTTCTTAATTTTCAGAGGACTAGAGTGGGGGCTTGCATGACCTTGGATGTGACAGGAAATCGTATGTATGGCATAATGCAATGATATTAAAGGTGGCTTAGTATTGGTTTTATGGATGTTATTGATATTTTCGTACATGAAGTTACGCTAATGAACTCAATATATGGTGGATGATGGTTAAAACTTGACCGCATTGGCTTGACCTCGTTAATATGTCCATTCATTCTATTTCTATCCCCACATCGATGTAATTGATGATTACGTTTTTCGTCCCTGGTTAGCCTACAATGGTGGGGGCATTCCCCCGAGCACATGGTGAAGCGTAGAAGAAGTGAGCCAAAAAAGTATAGAGTAAATTATATTGATATTTTTTGAGATTTTTTTAGATTATACATAATATTTATGTTTTTTTAACGTTTACAACAATTTTTTTTAAAGGAATATACAATGTAATATTTTTTAAATAATTAAGATAGGTTAGTATAATATAAAAAATGAGTCGATGTAATGTTTTTCAAATAATTAAAAATGTTAATATAAGAATAATAAAAAAATATATATATTGTGTGTAATCTAAAAAAACACTCGGCCAATTTACTCAAAAGTATATACAAAGGGCTGTCCCGCAGACCTTGCAAGTATCTAATGCAAAAGGCAATGTGGTGTTGACATTTGCAATTGCAATTTGTGAACAACACGAAACGCGTGAAACACTGAAACCGTGTCATCAACACACTCCACCCCTCCATTTGCCTTAGCTGCATGTCATCATTTTCTTATACTAGTATTACTGGATTTTAAACCCGTCTGTTACAAGGATTTGTTTAAATTATGTATTTTTTTTTTATATTTGTATTTATTATTATTTTTAAAATATATATGCACATAAATAAAATTATTAATTTTTAAAGTATTTAATAGTAAATTAAATATAACTAGTATTTTAACTTGTGCATTACACAGAATAAATATTTATGTTATATAACATAAATTTATAATAAATAAATACTTCTAAATACATAATATAAATTATATTATAAAATTTGTAATAAATAAATATTTTTGAACATATAAATTATATTTTAAATTTATAATATGTAATTTATATTGTAATACAATGTCATTCTAATTATTGATAATTTCTTTTAAAAAATATTAAAATTTAATTTAAAACTAAAAATATTAAAAATGATAGATTCAAATATATGAGAAGTTAAAAAATTGGTAAAAATACTCTCGTTGAATAATAACAGCTAAAAACACTCTTGTATAATATAGCAATTCTAATTTATATATATAAAAGATTACACTAAAATTGAGAAAATTGATTAATTATATTTTTAATTGAGCATATGTTGTGTTAAAAAATATTAATCCTATTGAAATTTATTATAGTTTGTTATTTCTTCGAGTAATGACAGTGTTGTGATACCTATATGAAATGCATAAATTGCAAATGAATGTAAGCATAATAAATATGAATATATAAGTATTTAAAATTAAGTGTTTATTTTTTTTATTGTGGATATTTTGTTAACAAGTATTTGATTTTTGTGTGTTTCTAATTAATAATTTTAAATATATTTATTATGAAAAATAAAATCTATTTTAAATGTTTTGAAATAGTATGACGTTTATTAAATATATATAACTTTTAATTATTCTAAAATGGTATTTTTAATTATTAGAAGATATTAATTTTAATTATGTGATATTGTTAAAGTTTTGAGTTCGTTAACCTAAACGTGACATAAATTGAACACTCTTGATTAATGCGATGAGAGTCTATCATTATTGTTGTTGTTGTTATTCAATTTTAATTTCATTACTTGCTACTTTTTAAAGTTATTTATTTATAAGAATTATATATATATATATATATATATATATATATATATATATATATATATAGTTGTTAATAATTTTGAAATTATATTTTTGATTATTTAGAAGATATTAATTTTAATTATGTGATATTGTTAAAGTTTTGAGTTGGTTAACCTAAGCACAACATAAATTGAACACTCTTGATAAGTACAATGAAATTCATCTTTAATTATTGACTTTATATCTTATTATTTAACTATTATAAGGATTATTTATCTATATGAATTATTATTTACACATGTTACTAATTTTTTTTAATATTATTACATACTACTTTTCATATGTTACTATTTTTTTTCTAATTCTAAGTGAATTTAGAAAGACAATACTATTAATAATAATAATAATTACACTCTTATTGCATACTCTACAACTATTTTATATTTATGATATATAATGGGTATTTATTATTCTTTAAAGTTTGAATTTATAAGAATACAAAATTATAATATCTTATAATTGACTGTTATGAAAAAAATCTATTATTATATTTAAGAGAAAATAAGTCATGCACTGACAGTGTAAAGTAGTTTTACACTGTCATCCAATCACAAACCACCATTTATTATAAATTTGTTAACTTTTATAATAAATACTTTTAAAGTCATACCAACGGTAAATTTCAATTGGTTGACAGTATAAAACTTTTTATACTGACAGTGCATGACCATTAAACTCTATCTTTAATTATTATTATTATTGTCTTATTTTTTATATTAAATTATACATGTGAGGCTTTTGCATCAATTTAATTGTCATTTTCAAAATTTGTATATATTATTGTTGTTATTGTTGTTGTTGTTAAGGTTTGAATTTATAAGAATAAAAAATTATAATGTTAAAATTGACCCTTACGAATTTCAAGGAATCTATTTATTACTATTATTGTTAACTTTTAATTATCAAAAATTGTGTAATTATAATTATTAATGTAATCAATTTAATTCTTTATTAAAAATAACACTTGTAGAGATAGAGAGATTAGTCTATTATTAATTTATTTTATGAAAATAATTAATTATTTTTTATATCATAATTCATTTGGACCAATTAATAAACATTAAAGTATATTTTTTTGGTACATAATAAACATTGAAGTATATAATAAACTATATAAATAACATGTATAAACATATAATTAGGCAATTGAATTAAGTAGAAAAAATAAAAATAATTAATTAGATAATTTAACTATATAAAATTCATTAAATTGTGTTAAGTAAATTACATAAAAAATACAACAAAGAAGAAAATTAATGAATGAAAAGTAAAGTTGTAACAATAATATGCTCCCTTTATATCTTATTAAACATAAAAAAATATTGTAAGTTGAACATATAAAGTAAAAGTAATATTATTAATTTTTTGTTGCTCAAAATGAGGAAGAGTAATAATATATACATTATTTATAATATAATGTTAAAAGGAAAAATATAAGAACTTATATGAAAAGCTTGAACAATAATAATCAAAACATAAAATAACATAATAGTAAAATGAGAAAAAAAAAAGAAAAAAAAAATACACAAAGGTGATACTTGTAAAAAGAACAAAAGAAATAATAAAAGATACAGAATAAGATGATATATCTAATGTTAGTTCTCAATCCTCACTTCTCATCCCTCACCAAATTCATGGAATGATTTATTGTTGTAAGAACTTTCTTTTATAAGCACAAAAAGTGCTATTGTTGCAAGTTAATTAAGATATATTAAACAAATTTTTTTTTTATCAAACTGAGGTAAGCAAATGAAAAGATAAAAAACAAAAGAATACACTTGATAGTGGTTAAAATGTACTTAAAAAGTTGAAAAGATGAGGTGGCACAACCATGCATTGTGACATTAAAATTCATTTTGGAAAATAGTTTAAACTTACGTAATGCCAGGGTTGGGGTGGTGAAGAATGAGTACATAGAATAGCTGTGGAAGGTGGAAGCAACAAAAGGAAGGAAGAAAGGACATGTGACAAACAAGGCAAGAAGGACCAACATGTCAAAGATGCAATGGCAAGTGGACAGTGGCAATAGAACAGCCGTTATTTGCTAATTTCAAGGTTCATTTCATACATTCATACATCATCACTGACTACATGCGTTTATATTCTTAACCCCCTTTTTCTCGTTCATTTCACTCATGCATACCTCTTCTTCCTTCTCCTTCTCCTACCTCTAGATCATATCTCAATTCTCTTTACTTAGGACTCAGGTCTGTCCAGTAATGTAGTTCTCTACCTTGCATCCACTATGTTTGGTTATCCCTGATTGTGTCTATGCTTTTTTTTTTCTTTTATTTAATTCCACTTGTTATATGATTATTGATTTCCGCTTTGATTGTTGATAGAGGTGAATTTTATAGGAGTCTAGCAAAATTGATGTGTGGTGCAAGATATCAAGCAAGAAACTTCTGTCTTTCTTTCTTTTCTATTTTATGGGGTGGGGTTGGAGGTGGTGTTGGGACTTGGGGTATGTTTTGCTCATGAATTATGATAGAAGCAAGGTTTTGTGGCCAACCAAGAGAAATAAGGCGTATGTGCATGTGATTTTAAGTGAATCTAGAAAATCTTGATTTTTTTAATGGTATTTAAAATAATTATCTAATATAAATGCAATAGTTTGTTTTGAAATGAAGCTATTTTGGAATGGATTTTTATTAGATCACTATATACTAAAGAGAGAACAAGGTTGGCACTCAAAGGGAATTTTGGTCAGGGACAACTTAAAAGCCTGAGTTGCGCATCAAGCCTCTCAACCTCCAAGCTAGACTTGGAAAGCCTACTTATTGGAACAATCAATGACATGGAACATCTTTTCAAATTTAGGCTTTGAGGCATCGTGGACTGTTGGTTGGGTTAGAGCAAAAGATTTATTATTGGAGCAAAGGGGGTGATGGAAGAAAGGGTGAGGATGATGATAAAGAGATGAAGGGAGTGAGTATGGTTTTATGTGTCTCCAGTTTTCTTTTTGTCTTCAGAAGATGGGTTATTTATAGGATGGTTATTGGAGAAAAGGCCCAAGGATACACTGACTATGGCTGAAGGTGAAGCTACACTGACCAAGGATGTGCCACTTGAGCTACTTAGGATTAGACAAGGTTGAAAGTTGAAAAGACATGTCAAGTGGGGATGTTCAAACAACTAGGGATAACGACACCTAAAAGGGTTAAGGAGGATGGGTTTCTTTAATGTTTCAAGTCAATTCTTTTACCTGACTTTTGATTCAAGACTCCTTATCAAGGTGATGAAACCTTGATGGAGGTTTTCCTTACTTGAGAGCCTAATACAAGGTCATTGAAAGCATAGCTCCCTAGAACTGAGAAGTTGAGGATTTCTTGTGGAGCAAAGCTTCCTAAGGATATGAACTTCCTTAAGGAGCTATGCTTCTAAAAGGAACTGAGATTCCTTAAGAAGCAAGGCTCCATTTGCCGAGCACAATGTGTTGTCTTACACTAAGTGCACATCAGATTCTTAAGGGTCTGACTTCTTGGGGCACCTTAGACAGTTTAGTGTCTTTGTATTTTGGAATCTCATGCCTTCTTGGTAATGTTCCCATGTCAACATGATTGGATGTGATTTTCTCTTAGAAGTCATTTAACTGTCGTTTTCCCTTATGGCGAATCTCAAAAGTGTCTTACGATTTGAGAAGCCAGTGTTTTCACATAAGCATCTGTGTGTTGCTTCTTATTTATCCTTTTGTGGCAAATCTGTACATAGGAAAAGTCCATGTAGAAGCAAATGCTAAAATGGTAACGATCTCACTATGATTTATTTATGATGCTAACTATGTGTTTTTCATGTTTGCTCTTAAACTGAGTCCTCTATGGTCAACCTATTTTGTAATGACCAAATAAAACTACTTATATAACTACAGAATCAATGATTGATATTTAATTTCAAACCCAAAAATGGAATTTTGTTTTGGTATATATGCACTTTAATGTGTTCTATTTTTGTTCGAAGATGACAAATGATCTCAATTGCTTGTGCATATCATGCCATTTAAATATACTTGGAGACTACATTCATAATGAATCTAATTTAACTAAATTCTTGACTTGTCAAGTTCTTTTTCATGTGGTTTATAAATTGCATACGTTGTTGTTATCCCGTGGTCTTACAAATTGCTTTTTGGCTTTCTGTGATCCCTTGCTTAACTTGTTCAAATTCATTTGACTATATTCATTGATTTCTTTTCCATTTTGTGTTTAATTATCATCACCATAGTAGTAATTTGGTTGTTGTTATTATTGATGTAATGTCATTATTTTTATTTCCATTTTCATATGTTAATATGAACACTCGAGCTACTAATTAATTTCATATGATTGTCATTTGGGTTGAATTTGAAAGACAAAGATATATTCATAATGTCCTTGGCTTAGGCTATAAATCACTACCAAGGGAAGGTTAACATCAACTAGTCCTTTAATGTCTAGGGCATAAGTTTTGGAGAATTACTTATATCTTGACAAGGAAATCATATAATTTGGAATGTGTTTGATAGATTGAAAATGTTAGTATGGATTATTGATGTATAAATTGGATGTTACTAGATTTACCTAGTATATTTGCGTAACTACCTGGTATCTTCTTACGTAAGTGATTTTATTGTCAAGGGCACAAAGTTTAGCTAATTCCTAGGTGATATGATAGTGGTAATAGACAGAGACTAAAATAGGTGAAGAAGTTGGAAAATAAGAAAAGATTGAGAAATCCATTTGCTTTAGTTAACCTAATTGACTCATTAGGTTCTGCTTTGATCATAGATAAAAAGGAAATGTAAAATACTTGATTTCTGTCTCTTTTCCTGTGCTTCAGGACACCACACCACATTCGCTCAAATAAAGATTATGTTTTGAAACAATTTGTTAGAGTGTGACATTTTCGACATATTTATAGATCAAAATAAGCACACCAGTTAGAGTTAGAAGAAATGTGCATATATGAGATAGCTAGTTTCCAGTATTATATTATAGCATCCTAGGAAAAAAAAATGAGAAACTGACTATGCTTAGAAGACATGGCGTCTCCGAATTCAAAGTTTTCTCTAATTATGCTTTGTCTTGGGAATGGTTTTCTTGCCCTTCGTGTTATTTCCTGTTGCACAGATGTTTTGTTATACACTTTTACTATTGATACAGAATTATTTTCTACATGGTTTTGTTTGATTTAGGTGTTTAAGTTTGGTTACCTCAGAATTATAGTGTTTTTGCTTTTCCAAGATGGCACCAAGAAGACTTATCGTCATTAATAATTCTCAATACATGTTTATCTATTGCCAAATAAATGCCATTGTCTCTGGGTTTAAATTCATATTTGATATCTCTTTTCTTCAGAAAGTAATTTTTAAAATGATCTATGTACTAGATGTATTTTAATTTATCAGAATATTTAAAATGGGTGATTTCTATGTGATTATTTCCTTAGTCGTTTAATCAGTTATGTGATTCAACTGTTTTTCATGTGTGTTAATATAGCCCTTTTATCTTTCAAAAGTTAGGTTTCGTTTGAAGAAATTTGAGGATGGATCAATCAGAAGGCTTGAAAAAGAAGGCCATTAACGTTCTTCTTGTGTATCAAAGAAGAAAAAAAGACCCAAACTCTGAAAATAGAGTATCTGATTCCAATAAAAACATTTCTTCACATTCAGAATCTTCAATGGCTAAAATTAACGGCTCACGTGAAATTAGAGATGATGGTGTAGGTTTTGTTTTATTTTCCCGGTTTCAGCTATGAATAAATATATGGTATGCATTATTTGTCTTCAGCCACCAGCCAACACAAGTTAACATGACTCGTTCTGCTAATATGGTATCTTCCATAGAAAATTTGCAGTTTATATATTGCATGTACCTCTGATATTATTGTTTCATTCAATGAGAACATATATACTATAGTAAGTCTTTAAAATAGATCTGATCTTACAAGGAAAATTTATTCAATGAGAGTTCAAGACTTTGATATGGATCTTTGAAATACTAGAACTTATGTTTATATTTTCTGCTAGATATAATATAAATCTCATGACAGTGAACAACAATCTGGTTCCTTAGTATGAGTTGCATGGGTTCCTTTTGACTATAAATACTTGTCATGAACCATCTATTTCAAATGCTTAAACTATTACGTAAGACACATGAATGATTTTATATTACTTCTTTAACATGCTCCTTCACACAAGAGCCATTTGACGCTTGAAGTGTGGACAAAGAATTTCTAATCGTGGAAGCTATTGATATAGTTAAGCTTGCCATCCCTTTGATATTTGCCTCTTCCATCTCTTTTAAAACTCCATTTGTGGCACATGTAGCATGTGGAGCGACACATAATGAACATATTTGTGTAGCTTTTTTTGGCAAAAAGTTGCTTGGTTTAAAGATAACATTAAATTTTCACATGGTATTTTCCCACTCCACCAATGGATGTGTGTGTGTGTGTGTGTGGAAAGTCAGTTTATTATTTTAAGGGAGTAAATTTGTTTGTTGTCCTATGATTTTTGAAGTCATGTATTCTAGCCCAATCAAGTATGAACTCAATGTACTTGAAATATATTATATGTATCTTTTGCATAGAGCTAAAATTAATATTGTAGTTATCGCTGGATTTTTGTCCTCAAAAAGGTGTTTATTGAATTAACATAAATAGATCAAATTGCTATAATTGATCTTAGCCATATATAAAAGCTTAAAATTTTTGCAGAGGTACTATGAATGTGAGCTATGTAATGATGGTGGAGAATTGCTCTGCTGTGAGGCTTGCCCTCGTACTTATCCCCTAGAGTGCCTTGATCTTAAGGTATGCTTACATTTTGATATGCAATTAATCTATTCTATTATTCTTTTTTACTTGATCTTAAGGTGTGCTTATATTTTGCTTTTGCTAGAAGTCTGTTCCTAAAGGTGAATGGCGTTGTGCAAACTACTTCGATGACAATCAGCTTTCAATGCCCATTAAGCATTTCAAGAATTTGAACTTGAAGAAGGACATCTCATATAAGAAAATGAAAGACGGTTCCCCTTCATCATGTTCAATGGACAAGAGAGGACTAAAATAATGCTGATTATTGATAATTGGATATGCTTAACAGTCTTAAGACTATAAATTTTCAGACTCTTGTTCTAGAGTCCATGATTCTAAAACTATGTTGATAGAGTAGAAGTACTTATAACTTGGAGATATTTACTTTTTCATTTTCATGTTTAAAGGCTCTGATAGCCAGCTAGTATAATACTATGAAAGGAGGATTTTAATTTTTACTATGCTTGATTGTTTTTCCTTTAGTTGAGTATGTTGGCAGGAGTAGTTATTTTCTTGCTTGTTCAGTTCAAACTTGCAGGTACCACAGAGATAGGTCAGTATTCATGCCTAACAAGTTTAGGATAGAGGTGCAACTGATGAATTAGAGTTCATGGTCCATTGATTGTTTGCATGCAACCCTGTGAAGTAGGTCACATGCATGAATTAGGCCTAAGGTCATGTTATCCTATTTAAACTTTTTGTTTATGACTGTGCATGTGGATTGGTTGTTAACTTTGATGCTAGAAGGTGCAGTAACATGAATAATCGTTTTATGGGGCATGAAATGAACATATTGTAAAATGACAAGGCTAAAGAAGTGATAACAAAGGACCTAAAGGGACATCACTTCTTAAAGAGAGTTATATATTGAACTACTTTGCAAAGAGAGTGTCAAAGTCTACGATACTTAATAACATATGTTAGTAATCTTAACTTTTTAGTTACAGAAACAACACACAGATTTTTTTAAAAATGTTTTTATATTTTACTTTGAGTTTGTTAACGGGGAGAGAGAGAAGAGAACTCACACAATATTTTTTTAGAAAAAAATATAATCTACGTAGTTTCTGTATTGTATCATTGTATGTGTTAGCACAACTATCATTGCTTTGTTTCCAAAATAGTTACAAAAAAAAAAAAAAAAGGATAAGATCCTGTATCGGCTTTTCAAGGAATTTTATTAAAGCTATGAAAGTTATGTTTACCTTTATTCAGTACAATAAAAAAGTTGTGCCACTCATTTACAATCCATACCACAAAACTTGACAGCTTTTGTAACATGAATGTAATATTTTATTCTTTTGATATGCTAACATGAATGTAATATTTTACTTTACTTTATAAACAAAATAATACTAGTAAAATACACGACTTTAAAATTATCACGCTATGTTTAGAAGAGTAGGCACTTTTTCTTAACTGTTTTTGTAACATTTAGTAAAATTTAAAATATTTTAATATTCTATTTTATTTCCAATCCACTTTCTATTTACCATCTCAATTTTCGCCTATCCTTATCATGAATGATATATCAATCAAGAATAGACGAAGTTTTGTGGATATGGCAGGTCGGAAAGTATGAAACAGTCTTTAAGGGGGAGACTCTTAATATTGTTGAGCAAACAAACTCCTTTACACACAAAACTACAAATAGAAATAGCGAAGGACAAAAATTTATTTAATGTGGTTCATCATCTCTTGCCTACATTCACAAAAACATCTAATACTCATTCATAATCCCAAATTTTCACCATTACAAGTTTTTTGGACAAACTTGAAAAACCTCCTTCACATGACCCCTTCTCCAAGCCAGGGTGGTTTTCTTATATCAAAAACCCTTATTTTTATAACATGCATCCTAATATTAAAAAAAAAAAAATCCCTAAAATAAAACTAACATCTTTAAAACTGAACAAGATCCTAGAAATTTGAAATTTGAATTGTTTCTCAACAATTCCTCCCTTAATTAAAATTCTTAAACTTCCTCTTCAACTCCTGTCATCATGGATGCTCGTCCCAATCAACTTCAATCATGCTTCTGTTCTACAAACTTTGATGTGCTCCCCATCTCCGCTCCGTGAGTATTGGATGGTGATACTTCTTGTACTTGTACCATTATTAGTTATCAGGACACACCACTTGATTTCAACATTACCAAGAAGACTTTTGACACAAGGATCTCACACGGATCCACTATCAACTTCATCAAACTTCAATATTCATCTAACAAGTCACCAGCCTGTACAACCATCAGTTTTGATATCACTCTTGGGCAAATAAACCCCTTTACACACAAAACCACAAATAGAAACGACAAAAGACACAAATTTATTTAACTTAGTTCAACACCTCTTACTTACGTTCAAAAAAACATCCCAATACTCATTCATAATCTCAAATCTTCACCATTACAATTTTTCTAAACAAACTTAAAAAATCCTCCCTTCACATGACCCTCATTTCCAAGAAAGGGTGGTTCTTCCCGTCTTAAGAATCCTTATTTATACAACTTGCATCCTAATATTAAAAGAGGAAACAAATTTCTAAAATAAAACTAATATCTTTAAAATTGAACAAGATCTTAGATATTTGAAATTTGAATTGTTTTCCAACAAATACTTGTCCTAAAAATCATATTTATTTGATGTGTTCTATAAAATTTGTCTATATTAACTTTTTAAATGATCTAATAAATCCATAACTAATATGTTGTGTAGATAATTAATAGTAATTGATGTTTTCTTTATCATTTTATTTTCTTTTTCTGATATTTATTCTTATATTATAAATTAAAATACACAACTTAGAAAGTTAGACTCTCATTTTTCTCAATCTCTCAATTAGATATTTTTAATATTTTCTCTTTTATCTCATTTGGATGTGCATATTTCATATACTATCTTCGCAACTTGCTAAAAAATCTCTCTCAACCATCTCAAAATAGTCTCGTTTTATCTTTATATGTACGCTTGATTTTTTTAACTTTTTATCCCTTTCAATCTATCATCTTTTATCTCTTTCTCTATATTGAATTTAATAATTTAAAAAAAATTACCAATAGTTAAAAAAAACCTTATATCACAATTGTTCATTTGTAAATCCAAAATAAAATTTATATATCAAAAGATGTTTATTTATTATGAATTCAATTATAATATAATTTTTATATTCAAAAATATTAATTTATTATGAATTTAAATTATATAAAAATAAACATTTATCCTGTACAATGCACAATCTAAAATGCTAGTTTTATTAAAGTGAAAAAGTTTGCACAATAAATTATGTGTGATGGAAGGTAAATATCGAATGTATATTTAAAACTATACCAAAAGAAAAGAAGGCTCAATTACACTTTTGATCTCCAAGTATCTCAAGTGTTTGATTTGGTCCTTAGGTTCTACTTGAGCGAATTTGGTCATCCAAGTATCACAATTGTGCAATTTTGGTCCCTTTGTCAATTTTTCATTAAGAATTTAATAGATTTTGCTAACATGGCATTAACAAGTGATATGGCAAATGATGTGGCACTGATGAATGACGTGGTAGCTAACATGGTGTCCGACACATATGATGACGTGTCATTGACATGCTGACATAGTAGGTGACATGGCATGCTAACATGACATGCAAAAGTTAGAAAAGAAATTTACAAAGAAAGTGTTGGTGAGGGGATTTGAACCCCCTCCCTTTCACCTCAACACTACCACCATTATCGCTAGAGCAAAGTGTTGGTTGAAATATATAACTTAAATCTAATACCAAAATTACATATATATTTATTACTACTAAATAAAATATTTATAAATATATAACTTAATTTATTTTTATTAATATTAATTTATTATTATGTACTAATAATATGGAATAATAATAAATTATATATTAAATACTAATAAATTATAAATTAAAATTTATTAAATACTATTACATTAATAAATATATAATAATAATAATAATAAATATTGATGCATATAATTACTAAATATATAATAATATTATTAAAAATAATATTAATAATTTAATATTAAAAATATAGATTAATAAATTATAAGTTATTAAATTATCAATATAAATTAATTTATAAATATTAATTTATATTTATTAATATTAAATAATTAATATTATTATATATTTATTAATTTATATGCATTAATATTTAATATATATATATATATATATATTAGTGTATTAGTATTTAATATTTAATTTATTAATATTTCATATTATTAGTACATAATAACAAATTAATATTAATACATATAAATTAAGTTATATATAGTATAAATAATTTATTTAATAGTAATTAATATATGTGCAATTTTGATCTCACAATTAAGTTATGTATAGTATAATCTTTTATATATATAAATTAGAATAATTATTTTACACGAGAGTGTTTTTAGTTATCATTCTTTAATGAGAGTGTTTTTAAAATAATTTTTAACCTCTCATATCTTTTAATCTATCATTCTCAATATTTTTAGTTCCAAAATTGAATTTCAATATTTTTTAAAAGAAATTATCAATATTAGAATGACATTGTATCACAATATAAATTATATATTATAAATTTAAAATATAATTTATACGTTCAAAAATATTTATTTATTACAAATTTTAATTATAAAATAATTTATATTATATATTCAAAAATATTTATTTATAATAATTTTATATTATACAAAATAAATATTTATTTTGTGCAATGCACATGTTAAAATACTAGTTTTTATTTATATATCAAACTAATACTTTGCTCTAATTGTATGTTCATAGTGTTGGGGTGAAGTGGTGAAATCCCACCGCCAACACTTTTTTGTAATTTTTTTTTAATTTTTTCATGTCACATCAACATGCCATGTCATTGGCCCTGTTAGCATGTGACACGTCATCATATGTATTGGACCACCATGTTAGTCATAGCCACATCATTTGTCACATCACCTGTCAACAAAATCTGTTAATTTTTTTTTTAAAATTGACAGATGTGCCAAAATTACACAATTATGATACTTAGAAGATAGAATTCGCTCAATTAGAACTTGAGAGACCGAAAGTACAATTAAGCCAAAAAAGAATGTATATTTAAATATTTTCATTTAAACTTCTGATATGTTAAAAATTATTTTTTATATAATGCAGTAAATGCTACAGTAGGAAAGAATAATATTATCATTTAATGACATAAATAAAATATTTTTTGCCGCCAAATGCATTAAATACATGTGGAAGTTCTTAAACTTTTTTGTTAATGTTATTTCACTTATGATGGAAATAATAAATATCAGCTAAATCATTTTTAATTATGGAACTTTTTATTTTCTATGCTAATTGAATTTTAAACAACCACATTTATGAATAATTTTCTCGTTGTTTACATGACAATTTTGCAGAAAATGATTCTCTGTGTAATGGAAATGTAATCAAATTCCCTATAGAACACTTGCAACATAGTTGAATAGCAAACTTAAGTTAGAAAAACAAATTTGTATGAACTTTCCCAAAGATTTGCTCATTGTAAGAAATATGACATATTTTCCAAAAACGGGAAATGTCATCAAGTACCCTGGAAAACTTGCGTGGTTGCGCCATAGTTGAATGGCAGTATTGCATTTGATCAGTTAGAAAAACTAAATTTGTGTGAACTTTTCCAAAGATTTTCTCAACATAGGACAAATTAAACAGTGGCCAAAGACCAATTGAATTATTACAGCCTTTATTCGGTTGTCTCAAACAATAATATACAAGATCCTAATCCAAGCTTAGCAACAATGTTGAAGAGTAAAAATTTACGGCCCATACATTAATTGAAATCATCAAAAGACATAACTTTTCAATTAGCCAAAATTTCCATAAAAACAGTAAAAAAATTTCGGTACTAAATAAAACATTAATTTCAACAAATGTTCACTACAAATATTTCTTGTAGAAAATTTCATAATTAATTTTAATTAAGCCGTGTACAACCAAACTATATTTGCTAATCTCCAAACAGTTTTCACTCTCAAACTCACTTTAAATGGGTTTCTCCTTTAATTTACGCATTTATTAATCAGATCGTTATTTCTCTTTTTACCTATTTGATCTGAAAGATATTTTCCAAATAAATAAAATACGAATCAAAGGTTGAAATGAGATCACATTTCCATCCCTAAATTTTCTCTGCTTTAATTTCAAACAAGAATTGATTTTTGCCTCTTCGCAAGTGTATGAAGAAACAGATAAGACTTGGAAAACAAATCATTAACTACTTCTTAATTTATTAACTTTTCATTCTTGGTACTCCTCGTAAAAAAAATTAGTCTACACAACTCAAAAAATTTAGAATTTTATTTTGATACACTATACTATAAAGATTTTTTCACTATAAAAGTTAAGGATCTAACAGTACATAACAATATGATTAAATGACAATACTGCTGCATCATTTTCTCCACAAACTACTTCTCAAACTAGAACAAATGACCTCTCGAAAGGTCTCTCAACCAGAAAAAACTACCCATGCACGTTCTCAACAAGATATGATCTTCATCAATGCCCTTCAGTGGTGAAAATGAAGTCACATGTGAATTATGCACTAGAGGAGGAGACATTATTATATTAGCCAAATTTTATCAGCTCTTTACCGTAAATTAGAAAGGCTGGAACTATATGGATACGTAATGGTCTCGAACCATACAATAATTTATCAGGAGAAGGAGACACTAGGCTATTACACGTAGTCCTTGTGACACTATCTTCATAGCCCCAAATTGTCTTAGCTCTCATCTACCTCTAGTATAATCCGACAAAAGGATGGTGGGAATTCCATCATTGTCTGCCTTATCAGAAGAAGAGAAGTCCCAAGTGCCAATTATCCGAGTCCTTTTCACCATTCCAGCCTTCACCATACTTTTCAACCTGACCCCATCTTTATTCATAAAAAAATTATGGATGAAATATACTTCTAGTCTCTTATCTTTTTACTAAAATATTTTTTAGTCCTTTATCTTTTAAAAAATTCATTTTGATCATTTAACTCTCAAATTTAAGTCAATTTTGTTCTTCCAAAACAGTGTTTTTTTTATTTTTGGATACGATTATAAATCCTTTTTGACTGATTCAAGATGTGAAACTTGTCCCATTAAATTCACCTATATAAAAACTATAAAATCCAACTAATGTTCAAACTAAAAAGAGTCATAAACATAATGAAAATTACATGAAAAGTGAGTCATGCAAACAACAGAAAAAGAATCTGATTAGATTTTCAGTTTTCTACTTCCTTGTGAGACTCACTTTCACGAAATTTTCACCATCTTTATGGCCTTTTTTTAGTTCAAACATTAGTTGGATTCATAGTTTTTATGTAAGTGAATCAAATAAGACAAGTTTCATGTCTTGAATTAGTCAAAAAAGATTCAAAATTGTACTCCAAAATAAAAAACGATCACTGTTTTAGAAGGATAACATTGACTCAAATTTGAGAGTTAAAAGACCAAAAAAATATTTTAAAAGATAAAAGACCAAAACAAATTTTAATATAAAGATAAAATACCAAAAATATATTTTAGCCAAAATTTATTTATACACCTTTTGACAAACAATTTTCATTTGAATTTTCTGACTTCAACTATCATTTTCTCAAACTTTGTAAGCTTTTTCCAACAACAATAGTGCTATATCTTACAAATTCCTTTGCACAAACGCAGTACTAAGCATTTTCCGAAGGGTAAAGCTATATCTCACGAAATTCTTTTGCACAAATGCAGTACGAAGCCACATGTTTACACGTTATTGGTCAAATATTAAAATTAAAAAAATAACGATTTTGAAGGAAATCAATGGCGGTTAGTGTTATATACAGTTTTCCTGTGAACGAATTTGTAATAATAAGCATTTTCGTTTCTCGAAAGCCCCTAGTTTGTAAACCAAAAGTTTTCAAATCTTTTTATTTTTATCCCATTTTAAAGCTGCATCATGTACATGAATCTTTTGTAAATATTGTTTCACCTCAACCTGTCTCTGGTATAAATTAATAAAAATTTCATTTCTTAATATATTTTTTACATATTGAAAATATACTTTAGTTTTATATATATTTAAACATGCTCAATGTACAAATATTATCACTAGATTATCACTATTTTAAGCTCCTCATTTATTGACTTCAACTTTTTTGAGCACATCATTAACTTACTCAAATGAGGCATGGCGAGATTAGTTCTCATAGAATTTTTTTTTCCATATATAAAATTCAAATTCCAGACTTTGCTTAAGAAAACCACGCATATACCACCTCAACCAACCAATTGTTAATTGTTCTTTGTCTTCTTAACTCAGTTTTTCTCTATTATTTCTGAATTTGTACATCTGAGCACTAGTCATCTATCAGATTTCAAAGTTTAATGTTAAATTTACAGTTTCTGTGTAATTTAAGTTTTAAAAAATAACTATGAGCACAATCAAGGTCTTAAAAACCAGTTTGCAACTGCAATTTTGGCCGCAACATAAAAAATTTGTAATCTCTGCAACCACATCATGACTGCAATTATAGTTGCATAGACAGATTTGTCCACAATTTTCTGCAATATCAAATTGGGACAAAACCACAACCGTGACCACAATTTAAAACCTTGACCACAATGTTAAAATTAAATAGATAGTTGGAGACGGGAAGAGATAAATTTCAAAGATTCAAATTGACGTAAGCTGAAAATTTTCGTGTGTTTCTTAATAAGTTCCTAAAGAAATTTAAACAAGCATGAACTGAGATATATAGCCAATTTATGAGTAATTACACAAATACTAACATTTTCTTTTTGGTACATAATGTTAACATTTGTTTACAGAGAAGAGCAATACTTCTAGGTAGGGAGGCAATGTATTTTGTAATAGATAAAATTATCATCGGTAGGCACTTTGGTGTCATTAAAATGACAAGATTCTCGTAATCACAGTTTGGAAGGTAATTGTCAGCTTACATGATAGAGCAGCTATCACTCCTCCTGTAAAAAGAAATTCATATGATCAGATTATCCCAGTACAATTCACACTAAATAAAATTTAATCCTCTCATCTTCTTTAAAATTTGAAGAACGAAATATATTTTGTCTCTATAAAGATGACTTCCTTTGATTTTTGTTTTTAAAAAAAATCATTGATTTTTTTCTTAGAAACTTTAAAAAATTTTAAAATGGTCCCTATTACCACTACTTAGTGGTGACATGTCATGCATCTAGCATGTCACATTAGCAACTAAAGTTACATGTGACATGATATAACTACATGCATGTGGCATATTTTGCTAAGTGGTGATAAGAACTATTTGCAAATATTTTAAAATTTACGAGGACCAAAACTAATAAAATTTTTAAAGGATCAAAACCAAAGGAAGTCATATTAATTTATAAGACTAAAAGTATATTTTTCCCAAATATGGTGCCATGTTCTGCGAGAGAAAGAAAAGTTGTCTTTGGACAAGTTCTGGTCAATAAGTCCTGTTGTGTCTATATAAATTCCTAGAAAAAGGTGAACATTCAAAATTTGTACCTCTTTGTTTCTTCATATTTGCTGAGAGCCTCCTCAAATTTTAGCCAAAGAGTACTGGTATCTTGAGGGTTCACATTTTTTGGCCCTACAAAATATGCTTGAACAAAAAAGTCTGGTGTCCTTTCCCTGAATTACAATCATTGAATGAACATGAATTGGTTAGGACAAACAGTCAAGACAGTGATGATTGAAATTGATTTATTTTCTGTCCTGTAAACACATATTAGTTCTCAAAAGATGCAAGTGTAATCAGTTTAGTCATCTAAGTTTGTCAAGATGATCTTTCGATGTCAAATTTTGACATCAAATTAGTTCTTCCATGTCAATTTTTGACATCAAACTGCTCCAAATGGATCAAGTTGATGTTAACATTTGACTTTGAACAACTATTTTGATATATTTATTATTATAGGACCAAACTGATGACTCTTTATCTTAAAAGACAAAGCTGGATGCTCACTCTTTTCTTTAAGAAAATGCTGCAGGCTGCACACTTTGTAATATTTTAAAGTAAATTTGTGAGAGGCCATTGTTTCCCTCAATGTACAATTTCTTTTTTTTTTTATATATTTCCCTCAATATAAAATTGTACACTAAGAGACTTACATAAGGAAGACTCATACAATAAAGATGGGCCAGAGCCAGCCTAAGCTTTCTCATTTCCTTCTGTAATACACTTCTTCTACTTCCGTGGAACACATTGTTACCATAAGATTCATCAATAAACTTCACATACGAGAATTGTCCTTGATTTGATCTAATCTGATCTAACAGATTCCTACAATTTTTTTCTTTCCTTCCAAATTTATTCACTTCAAAGCCTAGCTCACATTCCAAAATCCAAACAGCAGGGATGTATAGACAAGGGGAAACTAGTGGGGTCATGGCCCCCTTAAGCCTCAAAATATTTCTTGAACATCTTTTTAAAATTTTCTAGTATAGTTTAAAAAGTATACAACATGTGGTTTGGCCCAATCAAAGAAATAAATTAGTATTTGACCCCTGTCAAGAAATCCTTACAGTTAGAGGGATTGGAATAACACATATGGGCATGGAATACCACACATGCAACTAATTAATTAAAAGTGAAAAATATTTGTTGAGTTGGGTAACTTTTATGTAGAAAGAAAAATCTTTAGTGGTGATCAGATCAGACATACCATCCTTCATATTCCGATAACCATGCTACATAGGCAGCACCAAAGTACATGGACACAAATGGATTGTTAAGATCATCAACAGATTCAAGTCTATAAGCCCTATAGCCCAATTCCCTGAACAAAACAAAACATTGCACACGGATGTCAGTTTAAAGGAAGAAACAAGGGCATTGTTTGATTGCTATTATGTCCATTTTTGGCAAAATTAAGATACAAGTCTTTCTTAATAATTGCAAATCAACAGTTTGCAGACTTGCAGTATCAAAACACTTTCTAAATGGTGGCATTTACAGTATGGCAAAGTAAAAAATATTTGTTAATAAGAATGTCATCACAGTACTTATTAAAACTGATGATAACAGATATTAGTCTAGTCTCAAAATTATTCTTATCTCCAATATTAACAAAATATATTACACACACATAGATACAATGTTTTGTCAATATATATTTTAGATGTATAACGTTGGATATGTGCTATACATACAAGTAAAGCCAGTAAGCAGTGGAATAGTCAATCCCCATTATTCCAGGTCGTCCTCCAACTCCATGTACAAAACGACTGCTTAAAACTTCCCCAATGGCACAAAGTACTGTCTGTGCACCAAAGAATATTCCGGAAAAATCAAAAGAATTAATGTATCATTATATACTACCAACAAATGCATGTCAAAAAAGCACACATTGAAAGTATCATCTAATTTTTTTCTTTTTGCACCAAATCAAAGAAAAGCCGAAAAGACAAGAAATCCATTTTTTACTATTAGTTAGATTTCATAATCTCATAATGGTTCCACAAAAACAGTTGAAATCTCCTGCCTTCTTAGATGATTAGTTAGCTTAGTCACCTTAAACTTTATATACTATAATAGGGTACAAAATCAAGACTGGATAACACTGGTCCTGATGTCAAAATCTAGTGTCATATGTATGGAATTCAAGCCACTAGGATTGGGCTAGTAGTGACGTTTTAGATAATTTGCATGAAGTTATAAATTCAAACCACATTGTCATCATTGTAACCAAAAAAAAAAAATGTATGGAGTTCATAAGCAAAACTAAAATCTTATATATGAAAGTTTAATTGCCAAAGGAATCCCGAATCCAGAAAGAAAATGAAAAAGAAAGTCACTATGTCTCATGCACTCCTTTTAATCATGCCACAAGCTGAAAAGTGTAAATTTTAGAATTTTCCGTTCTCAGCAAGGAAAATCTGGAATGGAAAGGAACATTCTTGAGGAATATAAGAAATTGGCCCCAACTAAAAAAATGAGAAGTCCGAGTGAGATGGGAAATGAAAAAAATTCTCCAAGAACTGCGGTCAGTTTGTGAGCAAAATACATTCAGGAGAAACAAAAGTTTAATCAAGTTGTTGCATAGCACAGATACAAGGAGAAACCTTTGTATTTTGGCATATTCTGCTTCAATAGCATTTAAAAAACTATTATGAAAACCAGTCATTTAGTTGGACTTATGATGCCTAACATGCCAAAGACTTCACAGTGTATATGGTACAAGACGCCGGTACTCCCTGTACCATAATCAACCCCTATACATTAAAAGTGAGTCCCCGCTCTTGAGAGTAAGAACCTCTCTTAATTTATTGTCTTTCTCAATGAATCATGCAACTTCTTAGCATCTCACATTTTGCTTTTTTTAACGTTTTTCTCTCAAATATTACTACTTAAAATTAGTCAATCTCTTTTTCTTTTTTTTCTGGTCATCAATGCCAAAACTGTAAATATAGAATTCATACATTTGAATTTTGATACACCATAATAAATTAATTAACATAATGATGATGTGCCTTGATTTATATAATTTATTTCCATAATTTCTTCTGCAATTTGAAAAGTCTCATCTCTTTAATTTATTCCTATCTAATAAAATAAAATCATCATCCTTGACAACATCTCCTATTATACTTCCTCCCCAAGACAAGAGATTTCACCACTGCTTGACAATGGTGATATTTTTCCTCTAGTATATTTTTCATTTAATTTGCATTCTTAAATTTTACCAAATTAAATTGAAAAACACCAATGCAATATACAGAAAGTTTACTAGTATGAGCATATTCCTAAGACAAGGAAGAAGCAAGCTGGTAAGATACTTGTTTAATGTTTGAATTTGCTTCAGAAAAAACCTTCAGTCTCATGGATTTATATTCATATTCATAGATAGATTACAAATAATTCTAAATCCCTAAATTTTAGGGATTGATACAACTACTTATAAATTAGAAGGTGCATATTCTGTTTCCTATCCTAACGATACAAGATATCAACCAAATCAAATAATATCAACACTCCCCCAAAAGTTGGTAAATATATGTCATATGCATCAAGCTTGCTATAAAAGTTTATCCAGGAAAATGTTTAAAGCATCTTTAAACGAAAATTTTAACCAATATATTTGGTTATTGATGAGAAGGGGGTTAAATATTATCATTGGTGAAATCCAAAAACTTTGGGTTGTTCTATTTGTATTTTTATTTATGATATCATTCTAGGTATACACATATTGTTTACTACCAAAAGGGTTCTCAATTTTTCAACCTTGTTCAACATGTGTTACAGGCATGCGTGGACTGCATTTATCCAAATCATTTCCAATTTATAGTAAAACCAAACTCCTCCAATTATACATACTTACAGATTTAATTTTCATTGTGCTGAGGCATTTGAATAGAACTATATCTGCAACAGCCTGTAAGGAAAAAAAATAATAATAATATGATAAGGACCCACATACTTCATATTCATATGCATTTTATTTCTTAAACACTACATAATTTTGAAACTTACGATGTATGCTATCATTAAGAGGACAAGAGGCAGAAACATGAGCCCCATTTTGGCTTGGTGTGAGAAAAAATAACAAGAACAGAAAACCCCTTTCATTTATTAGTTAGTTCCCACTTCACAAGTTGTAAGATATTTTCATTTTATTTTTTTGGCTACTAAAGTTGATGTATAAATGATGTTGTCTTTTAAAAAAGTACAAGTTTCATTGTAACTTGTAAGACTCTTTCTATTCAGGATTAAGTAACAGATTTCGAGTACATATCTGCATTGCAAACAAGTTCCAATTCCAAATAGGAATTTTAACTTTTATAAATTTCAAAAAAAAAAGTCAATAGAAAGAGAGAGAAGACAATAAAAACAGAGAATAAAATATCATTTTTATGTGAAATAACGAAAAAAAAAAAAAGAAATCAACAATCAAAGTGGTAAACCATCTGATAAAAAACCCAGTAAAAAGAATGAAACCATTATAAAAATGCCAAACAAACTACCACAGAATTATGTATTTATCAGATTGCACTGGAACTTTAAGAAACTAGTAAGCATTATTATAAATCAAAGTTATAAAGACTTTCATACTGTGCAACTCGGGCAAAGCGAAAAAGAAGACACCAAGTAATGCACTATAATTTATTCATTACTACTCCCACCGTTTCTTTTTATTTGTCCACTTTAGAAGATGACATAAATTAAGAAATATAAGAAATATCTTCATTTATATTAAAATTATTTTTAACTTTTTAATATTTCCTCCACTATTATTTTTATCTCATTTATGACAAGTGCGCAAAATATTTTAAGAATTAGGTAGAGATGAGAGTATTATTGAAAAGATGGTAATTAATATTACTTTTGAGTTTTAAATAGATGTGAAATTACTCACAGTAATAGATTCATACCTTCATTTCCACCCGGGAAAGATACGGTCTCTTCTTCCTGTCACGAGTAAATCGCACCTTCCCTGGTTTTTCTTTGGATATATTCCACTCTTTTCGAACCTCAAGATGATTCCACATAGCTTCCATATCTTCTGGGGATGCTCTGGAATCCCAATATGTGTCAACACCTGCACCCTCATTTAAAATATAAAAATCTGTCAGCCAATATAGCAATGCAATTAATGGCTAATATTAAGAATATTTTATAATATAATTAAAATCATGGAAGGGGAAGACCGGCAAGAAGCAACATTCAGATCAATATTTATATGACTTAGACATATCATACGCAATAAAGAAAAAGAATTAATATTTGATGATAAACATCAACTTAAAAGCAAAGCCACAGTCCAAGAAAGAACCATCAACATTAACTTTGTAACTGTTATGGCACAATCTATACAATTTAACACATTATTTTATCTTTCAGCAAAGTGACAATACCATTCATCGGTAGATATAGTTAGCTATCTTCTTTGTTGGAAAGCCGCCTTAATTACGGTAGGGTGGTAGTCTAACCTCACATCGATTAGAGATATGACTTAAATAGAGTTTATAAAGCTTGGGCAATCTTTACCTCACAAGCCATTTTGTGGAATTGAGCTAAGTCCTAAGCCTAAATTCTAATATGGTATCAAACCCTATCCTAGATCCATTGTTGGGCCACCTACATTTGTCACGCTCCAGGCTAGTAGCCCTAGGCTTGAGGGGAGTGTTGGATAGTTGTCTCAATTGTGGTCACCCCTAGCTTGCCTTAGTTGCAGCCTCTTTGGGGGCTGCTTGAATTGTAGCCTCAAGAGTGGTGGTTTAGTCTCACATCGATTAGAGATATAGCTTAAATAAAGCTTATAAAGCTTGGACAGTTCTCACCTTATAAGCTGGTTTTATGAGGTAGAGTTAGGTTTAGGCCTTAAGTCCAAATTCTAATATTCTTAAACTACCATTTTTTTCTTCATAGTTTTATGCCTCCTTCAAGTGCTTCTTGATCTTATTTTACGTCTATAGCATCTACAACCAGCATTCCAAGACTATATGCCAACAAAGTCAGAACCATGGAAATGACAAGAAAAATTGAACTTATACAATTATCCAATGGATTTAAGTATATATTAATTGGATATTTAGGGATAACTACATGCTATAATTACTACAAATACGCCTTTGTAAGATAAACTTGGCCCCTTCACAGAAACCAATCATCCCATGTTTATGTGCAAAACGTAGATTCCATAGTCCATAGGATTTTTGTTTATGTTCATGAATCACGACATTGTGAACCAGAAACTATATCAGCCATGAGCCATGAGCTTGACTTTGTGCTGCTGCTTGTCAATTTATATTGAGACAGGTAAAGCTAGAGGAAAATTTTGAAGGGGTCAAGATGAAAAATTTTATTTGAGGGGGCACGTTAAAATTTAAAAAAAAAATGTAAAACTCAGGTTTTAAAAATTTGGGGAGGGCATAGCCTGAGGCATCAAAAGGAGCCACCCTTATCTTGAGAGAAACTCAATTTGCCAATCTTTTTGGTTTTCCTTGCCTTCTTTAAATGCTTCTTGGAATCTTTTTAAAAAAATAAAATATTCGAATTTAATTAGAGGTAAAATACAAACTTGTCAGAAAATATTACTTGAAGCAATTTATTTAGCTGCCATATAAACTAAACTGAACACGAGGATGATCCTTAGCACAATGTAAGGTTGCTACCCCTGTGACAGGTGGTTATGAAACATAGATGCAGAAACAGCCTCTCCACTTTTGGGGGAAGGTTGCATACATCTTAACCCCCCCCCCCCCCCCCCCCCCCCCCCCCCATTACCCACAATGGTGGAGCTCCGTGCATTGGGCCCCCTTTTGTATTATAATCTGAATATCTAAAATAGAGAATCCAACATTGACTTTGGAAAAGGGTAGCTACAAAATCCTCCTATAAAAAGTAATCAGACCCTCACCATTGAATTAATAAATTAGTAGAAACATGATACGAACCCCTATCAATAAGTCAAAAAAAAAAAAAGAGTGATGATATATTTCTGTATGAGGAAGGCAATACAAGGAAAATAAGAGCAAAGCTCCCAAGCCAGAGAATACTCTCTGCTCCAGCAGTCTTAAGTTAACAAAATACCACATGCCCCCTGATAATATTGGAGACTTACAATCGGCTAAGCCCAACACTAAGGCCCTAAAGGTTTACACACGGAGGGGCAAAAAGGGGAAATTAGTTAATGGGGCGTAAAAGTGGAAGATAGTTGGGGGAGAGAGAATGGGGAATTCGTGTAAATAGTGCTGGGGTGGTTTTACGATAGGGATATGGATTCATTTTGGGGTTTTTCCCTTTGAGCTGTAATAGCTGGGCTTGGAGAGATCCTCCATAGCTGGGAGCTTATTGCTCTTCTTTTACTGTAATTCCACACGGTTTCCATTAATAAGAATTCTTCTATTTCTGATAGGATTTTCCCTATCAAATTGGTGCTTTCATTGAGAGTTGAGCTACGGAAAGGATTATCTATAGGCTAGATTAAGGTGAAATATACCGAATACCGATAGATGAATGAAGCCGTCAAAATGAAAAGGGTTATCATCGGGTCAATGTCGATAAAGTGAACTCGCCGTGCACATCGGCTCTTAAAGAACGTGGCAATTTTAGGAGTTTCACATTGAGTGGAATAAGAAGGTTGATGTGCTACTTAAATCAAGAGACTCTCCCACTTAATAAACTAGTCTTTTGAGTTGGGCTCTCCTCTTGTACTTAAGTCTTAACACCCCCTCGGCCCTCCCACTACCTCACCTAACCAAGCCTGATTCCCTTGGCAATACCATTCTCCAACTTGGCCTCATGATCAACCTGCAGTGTGTCTCTAAGCTGTATCAGTTTGAGTCTTACTGAATTTCCTCTTTCAACTTGGAAAAGTTGATCCAATAAGGGCTCACGGAAAAAGCCTTCATTTCCACATTGGTGTCCTTCCTTGATAAGGCATACCTTATTCTCAAGTCCCGGTTTGTATACTATTTCAAATTGATATCCCGTAAATTTAGATGACCAACATTGTTGGGCTGCCGTGGTAACTCTGATGGAGCAAATGTTTTGAGCTTCTATGGTCTGTGAACACCCTGAAATTTCTTCCCGTAAGGTAATGCCTCCAATGCTGAACAGCCAATACAAGAGCCATAATGTCTTTCTCATACACTGACTTGGACAAGGCTGAAAGAGCCTTGCTGAAATAGGCTATGGGCCTATGATCCTGCATGAGGATTGCTCCTATCCCGTGACCAAACGCATCACACTTTAATAACAAACTCCCTAGCGAAATTTGGTTAAGCCAGCACTGGGAACAAAGCCAAACAACACTTAAGATGAGAAAAGGCTTGTTGGGCTGCATCATTCCAATCAAACCCTTCTTTCTTGGTTAGAGACGTCAGCAGCCGAGTTATTTTCCCATAATCCTTGATATATTTTCTGTAGCAACCAGTGAGACCAACAAGAAATCCTCCTATCCCTTTTACATGTCGAGGAATCGTCCAATCCAAAACTGCCTGAACCTTAGTAGGATCCATTTCAACCCCTTCAGTGGAGATAATATGACCGAGGTACTCTACAGATTTCTGCCTGAATAGACATTTCTTCTTAGCTACAAACTAATGTCGAGCCAAGGTTGATAACACCTCATCTAGATGACACAAGTGAGACAACCATGTGGTGCTACAAATCAAGATATCAAAAAATACCAATACACACTTCCTTAGTGGTGGCCTAAACACTAGATTCATGGTGGATTGAAAGGTAGAAGGTGCATTCATGACAAGGTACTCATAATGTCCTTTGTGGGTGTGAAATGCAATTTTATGGGTATCCTCCTCCTTGACCCTTATTTGATGAAATCCAAACTTCAAGTCAATCTTAGTGAAAAAGTGGGATCCGTGTAACTCATCCAGCAACTCATTTATGGTGGGAATGGGGTATTTGTCAGGAGCAGTCACCTTGTTCAATCTCAATAGACTCTCAATGAAAGCACCAATTGATAGGAACCCCTATCAATAAGTCAGAAAAAGAAAGGAAAAAGACTGGTGGTATATTTCTGTATGAGGAAGGCAATACAAGGAAAATAAGAGCAAAGCTCCCAAACCAGATAATATTCTCTACTCCGGCAATCTTAGCAAAATACTGCATGCCTCCTTCCACCATCTCATCTTCTCTATATAACCAAATCCCCTTTTTCTCTCTCCGCAACTAACTACTATTCTTAATCATACTTCCCACCTCGGGGACTAAGGCTTTAGGACCTTGGCCCTTCAGGTGTAAACCCGAAGAGGCTTCTCATTTGTGGGCTGCTTAGGAGTTAAAATCCTATCAAAACTTATAAACTTATAACTCCATCTTGTTAAGTAGATAAAAAACTGGATAAAAACCAAGTTGATAATGTAGAAAGTATGAATTCAAAGCCACGTTCTTCTAGGTGCACATCACTTGTTAGTGTAGTGAGTTGAAGCAATGGTCAGTTTCTTTTTGTTTTAACATTTTTGTTAAATGGTTATTTTGTAATATATAGTTTAGGCATGGTTTAGCTTAAATTATGGGAAATAATGGTTTTTTTGTTTTTTCAGAAGCCGAAAAAAATGACCATTCCCCAAAATAAGCTACACACACTAGATAATAAAATTGAGTAGGGGTTTTTTTTTTTTTTCAGTTTATTGGAATGATATGGATATTTATGAGTAGCTAACAACTCAACTTGGTCCTTAAGTTGGCAACTACCTGATTCCAAGATTTCATTACCCCAACTTAAAAAATGCACTCAGCTATTATGAACAGGACAATATACACGGAATTGGTGACAAGTCTTGCTTAACAGAAAAATGATTTGTTAACCAATTGAGCAGTTAATCCTGCTATAAAGTGATTTAACCATTAACCACTTTAGTGACTAATGGATCCTTTTCTGTATATATGATGACCACCCACCAATCCTTTCTAACAATAGATCAAACAATGATCAGTTCCTTGAATTATTTCAGCAAGGTTGCTCTATTATAGATGTTTTAAGCTTTAGAGGACCCAGGTACTGATGTACAGGTTAAAGAAATGCAACAAAACTAAACCTCATACACAACCAAATTCCCAACATTTAAGACCTAAACACTAAATGACTAAACTAGCCTAGGCCCGAAAACATAAAACTAACTAATGAAACGACTACTAAGTTAATAACCTTTAGGGTCAAGTATTATTAGAATGAGCTCTGATTTCATATTTAAAGTTTAAACCAAAATAATGAGATCAAGCAGCTTGAGAAATAACATGTTAAAAATTGGAGGATAGGGAGGAAAGGAAGTGACCTCTTGAGTTTTCTGATGAAGGTATAGGATTAGAATGAGCAGGAGCTGGAACATTGATTAGTAGAGGACAGTCATCAAAAGATTTTCTGAACAAGGATGAAGTATTAGCATTAAGCATTCTGTTGTTGATACTATTTGTCTCCCACATCACATCAGTACTAGTTGAGATTCAGTATTAGTAATCACGATTCAACAGCATTGGCAAAGTGTGCAGTAGTGTGCATGCAAAAACTATCTTGTGAAAGTTCAAAAAATTTCAAATAAACTAAAGTTTATCAATAAGGAGAAGGAGGAACCACCTGGATGGAAAACTTTCTTTCACTAGGAGATAGCATTTCCAATAGCGCAAAGTTGATTTATGAGTTGCCTTTTTTGTACCACCTTTATATGCCCTTACAATAAACTCTTCACTTCTTTTTCTGCAATCAATGCCCCTCAATGTGATAAACATTGCAGAACAAACACTCATGGTAACCACTGGGCAATATTCATTGCCAGTGCACACTGTATACATTAATCATGTGAAATATATGTGACTTACTTGTTATCTAAGTTTGACAACCATTTAATATAAGCAGCACCAAAATATACATTTACAAAGGGTTTGAATAGGAATTCTCTATTCCCTTCTGCTGCATATGAACAATAGCCTAATTCACTGCAAGCTGTAGTCAACCTTCGTGAACCATAATCATTAAATATGGTACATGAAATAAGGTATCAACATCTAGCCAGTACCTCATCAACCACTCGGCAGTTTTCGGTAGGAGTTGCATAAGCCCCACAGTAGACTCTTTAGATTTGTGTCCAGAATTCATAACAAGTAGTTGCCTATCACTTTCAAGTTCAGCAATAGCACAGATCATGCCCTGCAACAAGGATGAAAATGCCACCTTACAAACTGTGATGACCCAGATACTCTTAACATTTGAAATTATTAATTTTAATCATAAAAGTACTGCGAATTTGTGAGAGTTGAAGAATCTAAACAAAAGATAGTTGTGTGTTATGATCACATCATCTGTGTCTGTTAATCCCACCCTTCATCATAGAATAAAATATATATGCTCTAGACCTCTGCCTCTTAGTACTTACCTTAAAGGAACTTAAAATTCCGTCAAACTTATACCACATTTTTCTTTTATCCCCCTTCTCAGCTAGGTAAGATAGAGGAGCTGAATGCCTAACTGCCTGTTTATGTTTTCAATATTTGATATCAACTTCAACAAATCCTAGACTATTCTATTTTTGGACCATCAATGAGAGATGAAAAATACAAAAGTTCAAATGCTCTACTGATAAAAAAAATCAATGAAAAAAAAAAGACAACGATCAAGAGTTAAATTGACTTAGGTGAAAATAAAATATCATACATGTAGAGGACGCAAATTAATTTTAAAAAAAGATTCGCATTGATGAAGCAAACCACTACATTTGGGATTACTGATTTACAGTTTCTTGTTGCCCTTGTTTGGAAAGAAAGAGTGAGTGACATCCGAAACCTCAAACACCATATTTTTATATAATGAAAATAGTATCAGTCAATCTTATTTAGGACTTGGAAAACAAGACGAAGAAATAATATGATAAAATACCTAAACTAAAAGAAGACTTACAGGATCTATCTCTGAATGAAAGTGCCTGCTAATAACAATGTCAGCAACAGCCTGAAAGTACACAAAATGATGTAAAGTAAAAAACAAGGGAATAAACAATCATCGTCTAGCAACGTATTTTGAATTTATTATACAGTTTTAACGCAATTAATAGCCTTTCATAGCTTCGCATTTTTGTAATTAAGGAAGTTCTAGAATCATAGAAGGAATAGAAACATTAACAAATCTAATATCCAAAAGGGAGTGGCACTTATATTTTAGAGATTAGAACCATAAAATAATCATTTTCATTAATCTTGCATATGTTTACTCTCTACTTTTGATAATTATTTAATTTTAATGATAATTATGCTATACTTCAGACAAACAACCAGTCAAACATAACCCAAACTTTTTAAGCTTAGTACTGCCGCCATTTTGCAAAAGCTACTTCTAATAGGTAGCTTAAGAAGCTACAATTAGTACCGTTATTGTGTTAGGAGTCAGATTGAATAAACTTCTCAACAAACAATTATAGAAAAAGAAAAAAAAATGAATCACGGGGGTAAAAATGAATTAAACTTCTCATATAAATTATAATCAACTTAAGCACTTCAACTTTTTTAAAATCTTCCCCTTTTAACTTCTATATAAGCACTTATAAGTTATAAACTTCACAAAGCTCAGCATTCTTAATTTAGAAAAGTCTTAACAGTAAGATTTTACAATTGAAAAGCTCCCATAAGTTAGAAGCTAATCCAAACTGGGCCCAGGTAAAAGTATTTGAAAAGCTGCTTTTAAATGTAGTTGAATGTTTAGCATTTATTAAAAGCACTTTAACTACTTTTAATACCTAATTGGACATGCAGGTGATAGATGTTACAACTTACAACACATAAATATTTCAACTCCATTTGTGAATATGTTTAGTTATTTAAAAATTTTGAAAATTAAAGGCTCAAATAGCTTCTCAAAGTATCCTACATAAAGAACAGAAAAGTTTAAGCAACAGTTTTGAGAGATTTACCATAATACTAATACTTGTGTTTATTATAAGTAGAAGCCAACCACCTAGAAATTCCAAACTTGGTCACATCTTTAAGATAGAGAAATGTGTTTACCCTCATTTCAGTTTGTGTTAAATATGCCTGACCATCGGGATCACGTGAGAGGTGAACCTTTTGACATCTATCTTCTCCAGCTTTTAGCCATTCAGCACTCACTTCAGGTACATTCCACATTGCCTTCAAATCCTGGGGGTCAACACAATCATCCCAATAGCTGAAACTAATGGCCATCCTGAAAGATAATGAATGAATCAAGTGTTGATGCCAAAAAGAAATTTATAAAAGTTAAGAAAAATAAAGATAATAATATAGACACAAGTTAGTGTTAACATTAACAAAATCTTTGATTTAATGGGCTAATTTGAAGATGCCAAGAGCTTCCAGAAGATAAACAGATAAATAATAGAAAACTACTTTGTGAACTTCAAAGTTCAAATTTGCCCATTTGACAGCAGTCAGAAACAAGCAAAATTGAAACTTAATTAATATGAAGCACAGACTCTGACATGGACACCGGACACGACACGGACACAGACACCCCAACACAGCTAATGTCTAAAATATAGGACACCGGGACACTGCATACACACACAAAAAGAAAAAGACCCTATTGAAATGAAATATGAGTAACATAACGAAAAATACAAGTTTATGATATATTCATCTTTTTAAACCAACCTTTTATGTTTTTTTTATAATAACAAGCCTCAAAAAAAGTAAGAGATGTTATTTTTTTAATATTTTATTTATATTTTAAGCTAACTTGTATAAAAGTTAAAAAATGGCTATTTTTTTAATAATAGTAGTGTGTGTCCATTCATATGGAGGTGTCGACTCAAGTGCCCAAAGTGTGTAGAGGTGTCGGCTTAAGTGTCTAAGCCAACAAAAAATTATTTTTTTTTAATTGGACACCTAATTGGAAGTGTCCGACATGTGTAAGACAAGTGTCGGGGAGTGTCGGTGTCGGAAACGTGTCCGACACCGCGACACTTTGAACATGAGAGGTGTCAGTGCTTCATATAAAACACATGTTTGACATATTTCATTATCCATTTCCACACAAAGAACCGAACAAAGCCATACATCTGCTCCAATGATTATTACAAGTCAAACATTGAGAAATATCCATCCACATGTTTACTATTAAGCATAGACATATATTCCAATACTTCATAGTTTTTGAACAATGTCACATCATTTTCATGAATAAATGGAAACCAAAGTGGAAAAATATCATAATATAGAGGGAAAATAATGAGCAGACATTATAACCAAATTACCTAGTGTTTGAAGACATATAAAAATGTTTATTTGTCATATTGAAATGGGGTAGGAAAACAAGAAAGTAGAAGGGTAGGAAAAACGCTATTACATGTGATATGACCAATGACCCTCAAATAACAGTGATAGTGGAAATCAAGCTAACTTAGTTACACCCTTTCATGAGTGATGAAGCTACCAAACAAGAAACTCCCAAATTCGCGAATATAATGTGACTGATCAATAATTTCTGAGGAAAAAGATATGTAAGTGGCCAGGTGAAGGTGACAGAAGAGAGACAAGTGGAAAGAAAACCAAAATGAAAGACCTGTAAGGTAATCAACTCCAATATTCATCATCTGAAGGCACAACCTCTGGATTCAAAATGGCAAATTCATACAAAAACAACTAAAGTATATTCGGTATCGTTCAACTAATATCCTTGTGGAATGTGTTAGAATATGATTTAAAGTTCTAAACTCATTTACTTTATGCATGTGTTTCACCACAATTGAGAATTCACCGGGCTTATTGATTATTAAAAATTTAAAATAGAATTGAGAAATAGCACATACTATCTGCATAAGAATGCAAAGCGTGATAGAGATAAAAGTAACTATTATAATGGAAATTGTCGCTTAGAGAATATCCAGTAACAAAAAGAGCTAATTATACATGATTAAATATGACATTATGATACATTATTATACATTTTAAATGATCCAACAAAATACAACAGAGCAGTATCAAAAAGAAAAGAAATGCAGCTCAACAAAGTCAGAAATCAGAATAGAGCTTCTGTCCAGCCCCATTCAATCGTTACATTGATGGATTAAATCTTGTTGCTCAATAGGCCTTTCAAGATTGACATTGGAGTCACGATGTAGGGAACCATGGATCCAAATTTGTCCCCAAAATCGGAATAGTTATGTTATTTTCAGATGTCACATGGATCCCATTCAAATGAATACCCATTTCCCACCAGCATAATGCAACAACATTTTTCCAATTCAACCATTCCTCTACCATATAAATAAATTTACCATGAGCATAATTCAACAACATTTTTTCAATTCAACCATTCCTGTACCATATAAATAAATAAAAAATCATACGCATACTTACGATATAATGGCAAGGTGACAGAGAAACCAAAAGGCTTTGCAAGAAAATGGGATAAATTTTCCTCCTAACGTTGACAATGGAGGAATTGGTAACATAAGGTGAACAATTGTTGCCAGGAATGAGGTGTGGGGGTAAAACCCTTTAGGCTATTAACAATTTACCATTGTAACAAAAAAAAAGAATATATGCCAAACTACGACACTTGGTATGCCACGGTGTTTGGTTGACAACTCTTGTCTTGGGTCTGAAAAAACACCTCATGTACAGGTATTTCAAACCATCAGTTTTAGAAAATTTATTAATTAATTTAACTTATAAAAAATTGTTTTGTTCGTGATTTGTAAATATTCAACTATGTTTATATTTGTTGAAATTTTTAAAGATTGATTAATAAATTAATAGAAACAAAAAATCCTTTAAATAAACAAAAAAATTAAAAAGTAGAAAGTTAATTAATTAAATTTAATATAAAAATTCAGAAGATGTATAATACAAAATATAGATGACATGTATGTAGTTGCATTAAAAAATAAAAGGTTAAATATGTTTTTGATCATTATTAAAATATAGATTTATGGTTTTAGTCTCTACAATTTTTTTTTGGCTCATTTTTAGTCCGTTGATTATTTTTTGTCATCGATATAATTCCCTGTGGATTTAAATTTTTGTCCATGTTTATCCCTCCCAAAGACTAATAATGAGGATTAAAATTAAAGAAGGAACTAAAAATGAAAAAAAAAAAAACTATAGGAATTAAAATCATAAATCTAAAATTTTATAAGGATCAAGATTCAAAAACGTATTTAACCCAAAAGAAAATATGTAAAACTTATTTTCCTAAAGTTAGGAGTAGAATTTTTTATGTAAATTAATAATTTCTTATTTTTCTGGACAAAATAATAAGTTGTTAAAGATTTTAAATTTAAGAGTTGTTTGTCTATGTTTTTAATGAAAAAGATTACGTTTAAAATTTACGATAATAAATAAGTTTTATTAAAATATTTTATCATTTTCTAAAGAAGTTGAAATGAGTACTTTAAAAAAGTAATACTTCTTTTTTAGAGAGAAAAAAAAAGCATATGCAAACATATTTTTAATCTTTTTTATAAGAATTTTAACAACCCTTGAAAATTTCACGAAGCCCGTGTCCCACCCTTTACCCCCCCCCCCGCCCCCCCCCCCCCCCCCCCCGCCTGCCAGTATTGAAATGAATAGATGAGAAATATTTTAGAGTATGTTTTGTTTCACAGATTAAAAACTTATATATGGGAATGTAATATTCTTATGTTTGTTATGAGTTTTGAAAAATTATTCCCGAGTATTCTTCATTCCCAGGAAAGTAGCGTCAACATGATTTATCTCATTCTTATTCCCATGAAGATGGGTGGGAAAGTTGTATTTCCACGGGAATGTGAAAAGTTATGTTCTAACTCACCTGCAACTTCCATCCCAACTCTTATTTTTCATTTAAATTATTTTAAATTTTAAAAATATTCCTAGGAATGATAAAAACTTAAAATGTAACCAAACATATTTTTAAATATTCCCAGGAATAACATTCCTGGTTATAATATTCTAGGGAATGTGATTTTTCAATTCCTGGGAATACAATATCATTCCATGAAACAGAGGTCTCCTTAGATTGTTTGGTTGAGATGAAATGGAGAGATGAGAAATTAAAAGGAGGTCGGTCCTATTGGGATTTATTTTTTGTTGAAGTTTGATTTTGTTGAGTTAATAAGTTCTTATTTGTTAGGAACCAATAAGTATGGATAGGATTTGTTTTATCTTGTAACTGTTACCACATGTTTAGAAGTGGGCTTTACCATTTCTTTTAATGCATATCCTGTAAGGCTAAATAAGCCATTGATCTACGATTAATAAAGCAAGTTCTGATACTAAAATGTTGAGTGCTTTACTATTTGTATTTCATATTCTAACAACACTGGTATCAAAGCTCCATCAAGGGGCCTGATAGAGAGAGGTTAGGAACTGCAATTTCCTAAAGAGAGAAAGAGAAAACAAATAGTGAGAAATGTTGACTGAAGGTGGCAACTTTGTGCAGCCAGCCATACCCAAGTTCGATGGTCATTATGATCATTAGACTAAGGGACAACCAGAGTGAAGAGAGCACAGTCATAGGCATTGAGGAAGGAATTTAAAGTCCTTCAAATGAAAGACGGAGAGAAAGTGGATGAGTACTTTGCACGAACACTTACCATCGTGAACAAGATGAAGATTTATGGTGAGAAGATGACTCAAGTTGTAATTGTTGAAAAGATCTTGAGATCAATGACCTCAAGATTTAACTATGTGTGCTCAATAAAGAAGTCCAACAACTTGGATGAGCTAACAATAGACGAGCTTCAAAGTAGCCTTTTGGTTCATGAACAAAGAATGAATAGACACAATGGAGATATAAGAGATGAACAAGCTTTGAAGGTCTCGTATGAAGACAAGGCCGGCCCAATGTAGAGAGCTATATGTTAGGCTTTTTTGGTAATATATGTGGCTTTTTTGCCAATATATATGACCTTTTTGCTAACATATGTAGCTTTTTTGCATTATAAAAACTAATAACAAATAAGTTTTTGTTAGTATGCCTAAAGCTTGAGCTTTAGTAGGTTTACCCTTAGGCCAACCCTATATGGAGAACAAAACAAAGGAAGAGATTCTAGTCGAGGTTAAGGAAGAGGAAGAGGACGGCAGTCTCTAAATGTTAAGACAAAGAACGAATTTATAACTCTCAAATATTTTGATAATAACAAATAGTTAAAAAGAGCTTTTCAAACAATTGTCTGGTCACTTATAATTCTCTATCGTCTGATTACTCAAGCCTATATCATCTCTATCTTTTGTTTTTAAGAAATTCAGTAACAAATAGATTTCAGACGATGTTCTAACTATTTGCACACCAGTTAGTTATAAAAGTGTAAACTATCTCGAAACAAATGAAGTTTACATACCTACTATCGAGGAAGCTTACTTTACGCGTAAAAGAAGGAATGTGTGTGCGGATGTCAGAACGGAAAAGCAGATAAGGTCACTACTGCGAGATTGATTACAAGAATGGTAAAGATAAGCATACTACTTTATCTTATCAAGTGACAGGTTAGTGAAAGACATTAAATGCTGCATTTAATGTCTCAACAACTCTTTTCCAACAGACGAAAGCAATCCTGCAAGCACTCACAACGGATACTTTTTGGAAAAGCCTATAAATAAAAGAAGAGACCAGTCTCAAAAGTTGGTTGGCTAACTGATTAAAATCTCCATCTATCGAAAAAGCTTTTATCTTGTAAAACTCTAATTGTAAAAAGTTTTATTTGTACTTCATTGTATATTCGCCTGTTAGGACGTTAAACCCAATGAGGTAACTCACGTTCAACCTTTTCTTTAAGAAATTAGTAGAAGCCTGAAGAAGCTTTGATTCAAAGAATACTTGGGTTATTGCTTGGAAAGGCAAGTTAAAGACTACTTGGGTTGAGCCTGAAGAGGCTTGTTGAAAGAATACTTGTAACTTGGATAAGTTAGTGAAACTTGATTGTTGCCAAGAACTGAACATAGTCTCTAGGTGAGACGAACCAGTATATTTCTTGTGTGCATTTCTGCTTCTCTTTCAGCTTTCATCTTTCTTGCAATATCATTTTTGAAAAATCTTTTGATTAACTCTTCAGACGATACATCTTTGAAAAAGGTTTTGCGAAAATTTGTTATAACACAATTCAACCCCCCCCCCCCCCTCTTCTTGTGTTATCTTTGTGTTCTACAGTTTAGTATTAGAGCTCAACCTCTAAGGGTTGAATACCTTAACAAGTGTTAGAAGAAAAAGATCCGCATGGCAAATCTTGAAGGATAATTCATTCCTAAAGGAGCTTCATTGTCAAGACCTCTAACCTTCAATGGAGAAGATTATGCATACTGGAGAGACAGACTGGAGATGTACATCAAGTCCACTCATTATAGCATCTAGAGAATTCATGGAGATCTTGTTGTAACCAAGCCAGAAAATGAATACAATCAAGATGACTACAACATGCTACAGCAAAATGCAAAGGCTAAGTATATTATAACTTGCGCCTTATCCAAAACTAAATATAACAAATTTTGCAGCTGTAGAATAGCAAAAGAAATGTGGGATACACATTACACATGAAGGGACAGAAGATGTTCGTCTCAAAATAGCAGCAACTCTTCAAAGATACTATGATATGTTCACCATGAAAGAGACAGAAACCATTGATGAGATATTTGGAAGATTTCAAACAATTCTAAATGGACTTTAGAGTCTCAATGTTGAGTTTTCCAAGGCTCAAAACAATCTTAAAATCTTGGATAGTCTTCCAAAAGTGTGGGAACCCAAGGCTACAGCCATAGCTGAAGCAAGGGACATGAAGACTTTAACTCTGGATGAGTTATTGGGAGCTCTAAAAGTCCATGAAGTTCATCTCTTCAAAAGAGATAAAATCAAAAATAATGACTCTATTGCTCTAAAGAGTGGAGAATCGAGTCAGAGAGCAAACGAAAAGACTGAGACAAAAGCCAGGAACAAAGCCCTGAAAGTTCAGTTTGATGATTCTGAGAGCTTAGACGAAAGCTCTAGTTGCTCCACAAACGATGATATCTCTCTCATAATCAAGAAATTCAAAAAGATGCTCAAGAAGAAAGGGAGATTCAAGCAATCCTCTAAAAAGAAGGACAATAGATACAAGAAATTCCCTCAAGAAGAAAACAATGAAATTATTTGTTTTGAGTGCAAAAAGCCTGGACATATAAAGGTTGAGTCCCCCAAATTGAAAATAGGATAGAATTCCAAGAAGAGAAACAAGAAGAAGAATCTTTTAGCCACTTGAGAAGACCTAGGCAGCAGCAATAGCAGTTCAAACGATGAAAAAGCTAATATATATATCATGGCAGACACTGAGGAAGTAATGTCTAAGGTAAACTCTATCTCTAAAATTTTTTTGCATGAGTCTGATGATAGTGAATCTGAGTCTGATGACGAAGATATGTCATATGACACTCTTCTTGCCAATTCTCATATGATTGCTCTTGAGTATAAAAAATATCAAGAAGTTATTTTAGAAAACAAAATACTCAAGAAAGATGTAAAGAAAATGCATAAGAGTCAAGCTTCAGATCCTAAAAAGACAATACTTCTCTCTAAAGTCGACAGACTGAAGAATGACTGAAGAAAGAGGTCATTAGTCTGAAACATAATCTGGCTAAATTTATGGATAGATCTTAAAAACTCCAATTAATCTTAAAACATAGAAGACCTCTATCTAAAAAATCTGGCATAGGCTTTATAGAAGACAAAGATCCTAAACCATCATCTTCTAAATCTTATTCAATCTTCTATAACTTTTATGGTAAATCTGGACACTTATCTCAAAGGTGTCAACACAAAAGGAAGCAGAGGTCAAATAAGACCTTTGGGACTAACACACAAGGACCCAAAAGTTTTTGGGTACCAAAATCTCAAATAATTCTTGTTGCAGATATCCTTAATAGGAAAAAGAAGGGATTCATTCTGGTATCTAGACAGTGGATGCTCACATCACATGACAGGAGAAAAGTCTATGTTCCTAGACCTCCAACCACATGAAGGAACGGTCTCTTTTGGAGGAAATGGAAAAGAAGAAATCATTGGTATAGGTAAAGTTGGTAAGTCTCCTCTTCCATCTATAGATAATGTCTTATGTGTTGAAGGACTAAAGTACAACCTACTTAGCATAAGTCAATTTTGTGACAGTGGATTTATTGTGTCCTTTAACAAGGAATCATACATAGTCAAAAAAAATGATGAATTTATCTTTTTTACTGCCAAAAGACATAACAATCTATACAAGATTGAGTTTGAAGATCTGAACAAACAAAATGTTACTTGCTTAATGACCAAAGAAAATGAAAAGTGGATTTGGCATAAAAAACTTGGGCATATCAATCTGAAACATATTTCAAAACTATATAGAAAGAGTTTAGTGAAAGAATTACTTGAGATTTCTTGAAAAACTCATCTTCTTTAAGAAGCATGTCAGAAGGATAAACAAATTAAAATCTCTTTTAAATCCAAAGATGTTGTTTCCACTTCCAAACCATTAGAACTATTGCATATGGATTTGTTTGGACCTACAAAGACTCTTAGTCTTGACGAAAAAAAGTATGGCTTTGTTATTATTGATGACTATTTTAGATACACATAGGTTTACTTCCTAACTCACAAACACGAGTCGTTCAATGTGTTTGAAATATTCTATAAACGAGTTCAAAATGAAAAAGGTTTTTACATTACTGCAATTAGAAGTGACCATGGAACTGAATATGATAATGCTGAGTTTAAATTCTTTTGTGAAAAGAATGAAATTTTTCACAACTTCTCTTCACCGAAAACACCTCAACAAAACGGGATAGTTGAAAGGAAAAATAGAACTCTACAAGAGATGGCTAGAACCATGTTCTGTGAAAATTCAATTCCTAAGTATCTCTGGGCAGAAGCTGTAAACACAGCGTGCTATATTCAAAACAGAATATTAATCAGACCATTAATTAATAAGACTCCTTATGAATTGTGGAGAGGTAGAAGACCCAACATTTCATACCTTCATCCTTTTGGATGTGAGTGTTACATTCTCAACACTAGAGATCCATTGGGAAATTTTGACTCTAAGGTCAATAAATGTATATTTCTAGAATATTCTAATAGATCAAAAGCATTTAGAGTATTTAACTATAGAACTTCTGTTGTAGAAAAGTTCTTTCATATTAAATTTAATGATACACTAACCCCTGATAAGAGACTATCAGATCTGGAAGATGATCTTGCAAACTTACAAATAAGATCGTCTGATCTAATAAGAACAGACGAAATAAGGGAATCAGAAGATATCTCTCAACAACAGCAAACTGATAATCAGATGAAAGAATCTCACAAGGACTAGAAGTTCGTTACCTATCATTCACAAGATCAGATCATTGGAAAATGGACTGAAGGAGTTAAGACAAGGTCATCATTGAGAAATCAAGCATCTTGCGCCCTAGTCTCAGAAATTGAACCTAAAAATATTGAAGAAGCACTAACAGACGATGGCTGGGTGATAGCTATGTAAGAGGAACTACACCAATTTACAAGAAATGATGTGTGGATCCTTGTTCCTAAACCTGAACATAAGAGCATCATTGGAACAAGATGAGTATTTCGCAATAAACTTGATGAAAGTGGAAAGGTAATTAGAAACAAAGCAAGGTTAGTAGCACAAGGTTACAACCAACAAGAACGTATTGACTTCACTGAAACTTTTGCTCCTGTTGCTAGATTAGAAGCTATTAGAATTATGCTTGCCTTTGCCACTCATAAAAACATTAAGCTCTTTCAAATGGATGTTAAAAGTGCCTTTTTAAACGATTTTGTTGAAGATGAAGTCTATGTTAGACAACCTCTTGGTTTTGAGGATCCAATCCTCCTAGATCATGTGTTTAAACTCAAAAATGCTTTGTATGGTCTTAAACAAGCACCTCGTGCTTGGTATGACAACTGAGCAGTTTTCTCATTACAAATGGTTTAATGAGAGGCAAAGTAGACACAACTCTTTTTAGAAAGGAATATAACAAAAATTTCATAAAAGTTCAAATTTATATAGTTGACATAATTTTTGGAGCTACTAATGAAACTCTATGTAAAGACTTCTCAAATTTGATGTAGAATGAATTTGAAATAAGCATGATGGGAGAACTGAAATTCTTTCTTGGCCTACAAGTTAAACAAGAGAAGGAAGGTATATACATTCATCAACAAAAATACACCAAAGAACTACTCAAAAAGTATAAGATGAATGAACCAAAGCCTATGAACACACCAATGCATCCTTCCGTAGTCATGACAAAGGACGAATCAGGTAAACTAGTAGACCAGATCGTCTACAGAGGTATGATTGGATCACTTCTCTATTTAACTGCCAGTAGACCAAACATCATGCATAACGTCTACTTATGTACCAAATTTCATCGGACCATGTCTCATATCTTGGACTAGCAAGAAGCAGAACTCAATTGCACTGTCTATTACTGAGGCAGAATACGTATCAACTGCTAGCTTTTACTCACGGCTCCTATGGGTAAAATATCAACTTGAAGATTACTCTAGCTTTGAGCATAACATTCCAATGTTATGTGATAATACTAGTGCAATCAATCTATCTAAAAACCCTATTCAACATTCTAAAGTAAAACATATAGAAATAAGACATCACTTTATTTGTGATTATGTTCAAAAAGATGTTTTTGATATTAAATTTATTGATACAGACCATAAATGGGCTGATATCTTTACAAAAGCTTTACCTGAAGAACGCTTTAACTTTATACTAGAAAATTTGCACATAAAAGTTTTGCAAGAGTAAAACGTCTTACATGCATCGTCTTACTCTATATCGTCTTACTGACACACTCTTCTTTGAATATGAAAAGTTTTCATTTATCCGTCTGATATTTCCCCTCATGATTTCTCTCGATAACCCCTCCACGAAACATGCGTCGTCTTCTCTGCCACATCAAGTCGTCATTAATACACGTCCTTTCAGTACTTTCAAACTTCAATATATTCAAAATAACCGCTCTTTCTTTCTCTTTACACATTCTGAAAACTCTTTAAACTCTCTACACTCTCAAATCCTCTCTCTCACTTTCACTCTTAACCTTTTCAAACCTGCACTCATAGCCACACAGAAACAACTTGCCCCTATGAAGAGATTCCCAGAAGGTGATTTCATTGCTGGAAAATGGGTTGATCTCAAGAAGCTTGAAGAGGAAGGATTCCCTCTACAAATGTACATCAAAAATATTGGATGGGAAGTGTTCGTCCAAAAGTGAACTGCTTGGTATCACGCAACATATGCCTATTTTTAGGCTTTTGCTTTTGAAGTAAACGAAACCATCGCCGAAATCGTACACAATCAGGCCATCATCATCTCAACAAACACCATAGCTGCAGCATTTGGCTGCAAGGAGGAAGGTGATCTATTCACAGAAGACTGGGAGAAAGTCATTACCCCAGAAATAGTAAACCAAGCTTTATATGGAAAATCAAGACCATAGACTGACAACAAAGATGTTCTGAAAAGGTTTCTGTATTCTTCGAACATAAAGTAGGAATGCAGACTCATCCACAACATCCTCCTACACATTATCCTGCCCAGAAAATGCTCAAAGGATCATGTTTCCTCCAAGGACAGATTCTGTATTTACAAAATGTTGACTGGTCAAAAGGTAAACCTGCCTACTCTTATTTTGGATAACTGGCAATCCTGCTTCACCAAGTCAAAGGAAAGCGCCAAGAGCAAATAGAAGCATGCCATTCCCTACGCAATGCTCTTCACAGAGATCATTCTTCTGGCAGGCATCAACGAAGCTGGATAGAAAAAGAAGAAGCAAGGTTCTGAGATTGACGTATCAATAATCAGGAAGATGAGGATAGCGCATCTCTTTTCTGGATACGTAGCCCAACACCCTGAGTTGGCTTTAATCAAGGAAGAACCTCCTGAGGAAGTTGTTAGAACAGCTTTCAGAGTTGGATCATCTACTGATCCCTCTATCGGTACAACAATTGCTCTGTCACCACCACAGACAAAACCTTAACCTTCTCAACCTCAATCCAAACAAACCAAACCCCAAAAACCAAAACTACCCATCAAAAGACCATTGCAACCAAACCCTCAACCACAACCGTCTTCCCCATCATAAAAAACAAAAACCCTTAACCATTCGTCTAAGATCCAGACCAACCCCCTAACCTGACTCAGACGATGACCTTCCCATTAACACTCTACTCACAACCACAAGCACAACCATTCCTAAACCTCCATCAAAACAACCACCTCCACTACCACTGAACCAATTGTCTCTACCCAACTGTCCAAAAAGCCCTCAAAATCCAAAAAGACTCCAGTACCCAAGACTCGAGCTCAAGAGGAAAAACAACTCAGGAGAGTTAGAGCTGAATCAAAAAGGGTTGAGAAGAAGAAGAAAGAAAGAAAAAGAGAAGCTTGTTGAGGAAGAACAAGAGCAGGTTGAGGAAGTAGTGCTTCAATCTGTTATTGAACACTCGCTGCAAATAGCCCCTACAGAACCTGACGAGCAAGAGGTGTTTACTCAAGAGGACGTCATTACTTCCTCAAGAGGTAGATTACCTAGATTCCTTTTTTGGGAAGTTCCTCAATCTATTTCTTTATCTCAAGTCTTCAAACGTATTTTTGTAGACTTGATAGCTACTCCAAGCAATGATCAGCCTGCAGGGGCAGTTTCCTTCAATTTGCCTGAAGCAGAAGGACAATCGACTAGAGGAGCTAAACCAATGACAGACACAGCTTCACTAGAACTCTATCGATTAGAGACGCCCTTGTCTGAATGTCTTCACAAGTAGAATGTCACATACTTCACAAAGAAAGAGCCTCGCAATGTTAGGAAAAACAAAGAATATCAACCTCTAGAGCCCTTCAACCCAGAAATACTTCAAGCTCTTATCAATTATGAACTAGGCGAAATCAATAATCTGAGGATGTGGACAACCCTTATTACTGAGGAATGGCCACTATTGGTGCGCCATAGGTATGTTGAGAAGTTTCCTGATGTTGAAGAAGAAGTTACTCAAGCTCTTTCATATGAGCCCCACATCACTCCATACAGCTGGAAGGAAGGGTACAGTACGCTATCAGACCCTCCCATCTTCGTCTACCCTACCTCAACCAGAACCAAATTCCCACCTAGACTCGAAGTATGGAGATAGCACAGGACTCTCTGCTACACATCCCTTTTTATGCTGAAATGCAACTATTATGGGTATCTGATCATGTGCAGAACATGTCATTATAAGCCCAAGATTATCTATTCGTTCTACCATGGGAAGATCAAGACTTACCCCCTCGCCATCTATCTAGAAGACAGTCCAGACTTTGAAGACTGTCGGATTGGTGACGACAATTAGGAGTTGGGGAGGTGATCAACAACTTCCTGAGGGAGAAAATGCATATCTCTCTATTGCACGCAATCTGCGAGAGAAGGTGTCCAGTTGAGCTAGGCTTACCCAAACTCATGGCAACTCCAATACCGCTTCTAATGAGACCATGGACCACCTTCTGCATTTGCTGTCAGAAGACGATCAAGTGTCAAAATCTATCTATAGGTAAGGGCAAAGAGACAAATTTCAGACGCGACCCCAGATGATGCTTGATGCTTCGCAAGAGAGCACTCTCACCTGCACAGCTGGCTATTCTTAAAGGAAAACAGACTCTATGAAGCTCAGACCAAAAGCGGCTACAAGAACATGTTGAAGCTCTCAACCACTTTTCGGGTCTGACTACAGAAGAGAAAAACATTTTAAGCCATAGAGCTGTCATCCATCGCACTAGTCACTGGATGCAAATCTCTCCATTACCTTCCACCTGTACATCCAACCCCAATAATCAACTCTCAATAAACCACCCTAAGACCTACATCTTCTTCTCCTCAGATACTTCTGAAGTTTCTCTTCCCTGCAGCCACTTTTGGTTTTGTGAACCCCCTGTTCTATATGTTTTTAACTTGTGTTTTATAGAGGAACCCAATGAAGACGAAGCCACGAGCTCTGCCCCTGCGCCAGAACCTTTAGATGTAAGACAAGAATTCAATGAATTGAAGCAGACTGTACAACGTCTTGAGGCTGATCTAGTAAAGGAACGTAAGAAACGAAAACGCGCAAAAGCTCTGCTTTCCAAGCTGGCCAAGCACTTCAAAGGTGACCTCAGACTCTGAATCTTCTGATCGATGATGCCAAAAGGGGGAGAACGCAGTAAACGCTAAATGCTAAAGGGAGAAAAGAAGAAAAGAGAAGAATAAACAGATGAAAGATATCAGTTTTAGGGGGAGTATTTTTTTATACAATGAATTTTCTTTTACATTGGTTTCATTCAGTTATATCGTCTAGTATATCTCTCTCTGATAATTGAAGTATATTAGTATTAAAAATGCTTTCTAAACTAAAACTTACATTACAAAAGGCTTTTTCATAAAGATGATCCTTTGAAAAATAAAGATGTTTTCCATCATCAAAAAGGGAGAGATTGTTAAGACAAAGGACGAATTTATAACCCTTAAATATTTTGATAACAACAAACAGTTAAAAAGAGCTTTTCAAACAATCGTCTAGTCATTTGTAATTCTCTATTGTTTGATTACTCAAGCCTATATCGCCTCTATCTTTCGTTTTTAAGAAATTCAGTAACAAATAGATTTCAGATGATGTTCTAACTATCTACACACCAGTTAGTTACAAAAGTGTAAACTATCTTGAAACAAAAGAAGTCTACGCACCTACTCTCGAGGAAGCTTACTTTACACGTAAAAGAAGGAATGTGTTTACAAATGTCAGAACGGAAAAGCAAATAAGGTCACTGCTGCAAGATTGAGTACAAGAATGGTAAAGATAAGCAAATTACTTTATCTTATCAAGTGACAGGTTGGTGAAAACATTAAATGCTGCATTTAATGTCTCAACGACTCTTTTCCAACTAACGAAGGCTGTTTACTACAAGCACTCACAACAGATACTTTTTGGAGAAGCCTATAAATAGAAGAAGAGACCTCAGTCTCAAAAGTTGGTTGGCTGACTAATTAAAATCTCTATCTATCGAAAAAGCTTTTATCTTGTAATACTCTAATTGTAAAAAGTTTTATTTGTATTTCATTGTATATTTGCCTGTTAGGATGTTAAACCCAGTGAGGTAACTTACATTCAACCTTTTCTTTAAGAAATTGGTAGAAGCCTGAAGAGGCTTTTATTCAAAGAATACTTGGGTTATTACTTGGAAAGGCAAGTTAAAGACTACTTGGGTTGAGCCTGAATAGGCTTGTTGAAAGAATACTTGTAACTTGGATAAGTTAGTGAAACTTAGTTGTTGCCAAGAACTAGACGTAGTCTCTGAGTGAGACGAACCAGTATATTTCTTGTGTGCATTTCTGCTTCTCTTTCAGCTTTCGTCTTTCTTGCAATATCGTTTTTAAAAAATCTTTTGATTAACTCTTCAAACGATATGTTGTTGAAAAAGGTTTTGCGAAAATTTGCTATGACAGAATTCAACCCTCTTTCTTGTATTATCTTTGTGTTCTACACTAAACAAAGCCATAGTGGAATGTTTTAAGTGCCACAAATTTGGGCACTTCTAATATGAAATGCCCAAGTTGGAAGGAGAATGCAAACTATGTTAAGGTTGACGAAGAAGAAGAGATGTTGCTCATGTCCTTTGTTGAAGCTAACAACTCAAGAGAAGAGGTGTGGTTCCTTGACTCGGGCTGTAGCAATCACATGAGCAAGAGTAGGAAGTGGTTCTCTAATATTGATGAGACTTTCAAACAGTCAGTAAAGCTTGGCAACAATTCAAAAATGGAAGTGATGGGCAAAGGCAACATACATACACTTGTTTTTTAGTTGGGGCACATTAGCAAATTATAACTACAATGTATCTTAAAATATACTATAGTGTAGCTTGTTAATGTATTCCAACTAAAAAATAAGTGTGTGTATATTAGCAAATGCTTGTCGAATTTGTTAAGGTACACGCAATTATTTTTTAGTTGGAGTACATTAATAAGCTACAACTACAATAGTTCTTATGGTGATCTAATCCAACTAATTCATATAATAATTTTTATTTTTATAATTGGATAGATTAGATGAATTTATACATGGATTAGATGGTTAGTGGATAAATAGATTGAATTTGCTTCCCTAATTTAAAATGATGGACTAAAACAGTGACCAAAAAAAAATCTGATGGATTAATTTTGTGAAAAATTAATTTTTGAGTAGCTAATTTAATAACAATCTTTGGAGCAAGACTAAAAGTGTCAACAAATTTTTTAAAATCTAATTTGGTAACCAAATTTTTGGAAGAGTACATTCATAATAATATTATTATAGACCATTATTATTATTGTTATTGTTGTTATTATTATTATTATCGTCTCTGTCGTTTACTTAAATAGGCTGACATAAAAAGTTTTTTAGATGACGTAAAATATAAAGTTTGACTTTTTTAACTAAATATAAATAAAAAAAAAACTTTAATCAAACTTATTCAATAAATAAACTTGAGTTGGATCTAATATAAGTTAGGTTGTTGGCTCTAGACTTAGTTTTACCCGCCTTAATAAATGGCAATTTGGTGTGCACCACATATTTCATTTTCATTTAGAAAAAACAGTTAATTGGTTCAGTAATCTAACAAAGTATTTGTAGGTATTATCACATGCTTTTCTCTTGGACTCTTTCACTTTCTTTTTTTTTTGTTCTTTATAAGTATACCCTTTCAGAGACAATCTTGTTTGAGGAATGTCGATAATAAATGTGAGATACTTTTCCTAACAAATATTCAAACTTGGTTTATCATATTGTGAGAGATTAACCTTTTCTGTTAGACCCAACCCTTGTTGGTTGGGCTCTCTTTCCCCTTGTTGGTTGGGCTCTCTTTCACAATCTAACATCATGGACATGGAGCTTCAAAACACTTTACATGTCATTTACTGGAAGGTTTCCTTTTACTATTTTATTATTCGAAAATGACTGTCACCTGATTACTTCCTTTTGCTGAATTCATCTCCCCTCATATGCTATATTGCCTTTCATTTCAAATCGCAGTTTGCTTATGAGACTCTTCGTTACCTGGTCCCACACTAATCTTGTGTCGTAAAATAATGAAAAAAGTAGAAAGGTTGTCTTCTATTGAGGTAGGGTCACTGACCATCAATGATTAATTTTACCAAGAAAAATATACGAAAATCTTGTGTTTCACGAGTCATGAGTTTCGCAGCCCCGTTAACAGTTTCAATAAGAAGCAAATCTTCTGAGTTAGTGAGTTTAATTATTTTTTACGTCTCATACAAGAAAATCGGTCTAAACTTGAGCCATTGGATCTTTCATCAAATATGCTCACTGGTGGTCTTCCTTCATTATTAAATTAATTTAACGAACTTAACTAATGCTGTGGGGTTTTAGCCCCTCCTCTGCCGCAAATTAAAATAAATAAATAAAGTGGATTTGGTAGCCCTGCTATTTCTTCCAAACCAGTTAGCTAAATAATATTACATCTGGTAGGTCATTGAGTTGCCATCATCACGTTTAAAGTTTCCACATCCCACTAGCAAACTTTCTGCAAATGTGATTCACATGTCCCTCTTAATTGGCTCACTGGAGAAAAAGAAAAGGTAATGAAAAAGTAAGAACAGATAAAATAAAATTTGAGATGTGGAAATTTCTTGTTAGTTGTCTAGATGTTGAAAATTTGAAATTTACAAAACTTTATTTTGTCTTTTCACATTCATAGCTAGTAAAAATTAAGGTAATAAATATATTACTAATGAGAGAAATTAAAAAAATTAAATATTTTTAAAAAATAAGAATATATCTCATTAATGTTAAAGGTAATTTGAAAAAAAACATGTAAATTTAAGACAAATTTAATGCTATTAACTAAATTAACTAATTTTCTTAATTTTTGTAAATTAGTTAATTGAGTCTTATAAAAAAACCCGAAAGAGTAGTTAGTTTGAGGTCGCTTGGGGTATTTAAAACTGATTTTTGAGAAAGGGCAAAATTTAGAGTTAAAAAAAAAAGAAAAAAAAAGAAAGCATAATCTTTTTTTATTCTGTCTGCTTACTAAATGCTAGTGTCGCAACTGGGGTCACGACCGGACGGCAAAAAAGAAATGAAAATCAGAGGAGCTGCCACCAAAGTTTATTAAGGAAAACCTTGGAAAAACACTTTAAAAGGATGTGGTCTATGAAACCAAAAATGGGTTCGGGAGTCGATTACGTGTAGGGAAGGTGTTAGCATCCTACGACATTCGTCAGAAAGATAGTTACCCCTAATTAAATGTGCAAAATGGATAGCTTCAACAATATTTATTTTACCCCTAAAATTATTTTATTTACAATTTTTATTATCTTTATTGACCCAAAGAATTTTAGAAAACATTTATTCTGAAAAGAAATATTTTTTTATTTTTTTTGAGATCGACAGGGGTGGACCCCTGCTCCTACGTATCTTCGGATGCAATGAGGAATCAGACTCTCGTAGTTCTTTATAGAAAATCGTTTTGTTGATTGATTTTTTATTATTATATTTATTTTATTTTTAGTATGGTAAAGGTACACTCAATAACTAAATTGGAAGTGCAACTAAAGTGGTTATCAATATACCTTTTAGGATTTTCATAATAGTCAAATAGGAAGTACATCCAAGGTGACTACTTGAAATCCTTTTAAAAGAGAAAGTTTAATATTATAAAAAAAGATTTACTAACTTTATTTTATATTATTATTATTTTATTTTTTTTATTGTAAAGATATACTCAATAACCAAATTGAAAGTACATCCAAAGTAGTTATCAATATACCTTTTTAGGTTTTTATAATAGTCAAATAAGAAGTGCATGCAAAGTGACTATCATTAAAACCTTTATTAAAATATATTTTATATATTTAGTTAATATTATTATTATGATTATGATTATGATTATTTTTATTTTTATTTTTATATTTTTTAAAAAAGAATGATAACCAAATAAGAAGTGCATCTTAAATGATCATTATTAAAACCTTAATAATGTCCAAATAAGAAGTGCATCCTAAGTGGACATTACTAAGTTTAAGGGTTTATTTACTTCATGTATTTATTTATTCATTTATTTTATTAAAGAAAACTAATTATAATTATTAGTACAAAAAGAGAAACCAAAAGTGTTCAAAACGTAATCTACAGATCATCTAAACTTACTATTATTATTATTATTATTATTAAGTGCCTTAAATTTTTCTACCATAAAAAATCTAGACTAAATCCTATGTTGATTAAAAAGAAATACTAACTTTATTTATGCACGTATTTATTTTGAAAATTTTTTTATTTAATTGAAAAGGAGTTTCCATAACATATATTTGTATAGGTTTTATTAATCCTAATCAATTAATCATATATCAACGAAAAGCAAATAAGCAAATTGAAAATAAGAAAAAGACGTGGATTGAAACAAAAAAGACATGGGCCAGGGAAAAGATATCCATAAGGTGGACCAAGAAGGGGATAAAAAGAAAGGAAGATTGATCTAATTCAGCCCAACAATTAGAGATAGGGATGGCCACACATGGGCCAAGCCAATCAAGACACACACGTCTCCTTCCGCACGCCTCTATCCTTCAAGATCTTTTTTGTTCTCTGTTGACCTGCTGTGTGCCGCAAGCACCACCGGTCCTCTTGCAACGATGTCCACTCCTTCACAGCATATCCCACTTCTGTTTCACGCAGCATATAGCGCTATTGCGACGTGCAACGACGAAATCTCGATTCGACTATGTTTTAGAGGGTTTCGTTGTTCTCCTCATACCACAGCGACGTCACATTCTTCAACAGCAAGATGGTCCATAGAGGCGTCACAGGAATGATGCGGTGTTCAGCACCATCATCGATGAACAAAACCCAACCGCAAAAAGCCTCGCGACTTTAATACACTGAGACGTGATGGAATCGAAACAGTTTACAGCTTGTGTTTACTGGTTATTTTATTTTTATTTTCTTTCTTTGAAAATGGAAGCTCCGTCGGAATCCTGCTGTTTTTTTTTTTTAAATGTATGTGTGTGAAATTCTTCATAATGTGTGGATATACGATGCTTTTGCACACAATTTCAGATCCACGTGAGATTATTTATGGTGTGTCTCCGATTTTGGCGAATGGATGTTTGAGATTGTGGAGTGAAGAGCGTGATTCTATGTTGATGCAAACTGTGTACAAGGGTGTGAGTAAAGAAATCTAAGAATAATATTCAAACAAAACAACGCCGAGCCAACAAAGAATAGGATAACACAATTTCAATAAAAGCAAGTCTGTGATTACAGCAACAAACAAATCAATGATAATGTGAACCAAAACTCATATACGAAGCATTAACCAAATACTTATTCGTTCATATTCCAACAACAACTGATACTACGTATGAAATCAGAAAGAACAAAAGAGAATAGAAGAGAGATACCTTCAAGTTTCGCCAGAGAATAGTAATAGAGTGACATGAGAACAAACGAGAATGGTGTGAGTATGAACAGGAGTGAATCCAAGGAATTACAAACTCGCGGAAACAGTGGTCACTCCTCCAATTGCCAGAATGAGAGTCTATGACCCTTGTTATATGTGTATGTTCCTCCTTTTTTTCAAACACTGTTCTCAGATTTTTTATATGACGTTCCCCTTCCATTGTGAGCCTCCAACCATATATATAGTTATCCCTCAAAGCTTCTTCTGGAAGTTTGTTCATTCTAGCTTTTTCCCCAAGTTTCAACTTCCCCCTTTTATTTGTTATGGGCCCAACCCAATATTTTTATGTCTCTTGTTTTATAATTTTGGCTAAAAGGGCTCTTAACTTGCAAGGCCCAAAACAAGATTCTAAAATAAAAGACTTTATCTATGGGTTTAAAACATAATGGTTTGATCAGAAATTTATTTACTTACTACCTTTATTATTATTATTTATTACTATTATTATTATTATTTTTATATATTTTGATATTTTTCCTCTTATATTTATTTTTAGTGTTTTTTCTAATTATCCGGATAAAATTGGGTGTTCACAGCTAGTACGACATCTACATATCCTAGGAACACAACTTAGTATGAGAAAAATATACGAATGGAAATAAAACAAAAACACATGAAAAATGGTAATGTTCGTCTTCCCTTTCCTTGCAAGACTAAAGGAACATAATTCAACAGGGATAATAAAGTTTCACGAGGAAAAGAGCTTAGTTCTTCATTCATTGAAGATCTTAATATATACATCAGGATTCTACGTGGTTATTTTAGAGAATTAATTGGATGGTTAATTTTCCTAATTACATATATGGTATATATCTGCTGGACTAGTTTTCCTAAGAGTGAATGACCAATTTAATCCCTAAAATTATAATAGTTGATCAAATCGATTCTTAAAATTAATTAAATGATAAAATGCTCTCTCAAATTGTGTATTATCAATCAATTTAGTCTCTAAAAATTGTAACGAACGGTCAAATTGATCCTTAAAATAAGTAAAATGGCAAAAATAGTCCCTAAAATTGTAAATTATTAATCAATTTCCTTCAAATTGTTGGTCGGTCAAAATAGTCTCTAAAATTAAAAAAACTTAATTATGTTTTTTGCCTTCTAACTTTTAAAATTTTGCAAATTTTGCCCCTAAATTTTTTTACATATTTTAACTCTAAACTTATATAATTTCACAAATTTTGTCCTATCCCGCACTTTTTTCCCTCTACTTTCAAACTTTTGAAAGTATTTTGCCCCTAAAGTACAATTATGCATTTAGAAAATGCTAAAAGCATTAGATGTGAGGTTTGAACCCTTGATCTTTTCCTTCTCTACAACTACCAAAGCCACTAAGTTATTTGACTTGTTTAGTTTATATATAAAAAATATATTATATATACCATTATTGCATTGTTAATTATACTTTTGGTTTTCCAAGTGTATGTATTGTATGAAAAAATATTAAAAGTTAATATGATAAATTTATTTATTAAAATATTTTTATTTTAATGATACAAAATTTATAAATTATACAAATTTTTTATTAAATTATATAAAATTATTTATTATATTATAAAAAATTGTTTATTAATTAAATTAGACAATATCTTATAAACTTATTTATTACATTTTTTTTCTAAATAACTACCCTATAGATAAAAGAGTGGAAGATATATAAATAATAAATAATTTTATATAATTGAATAAATAAATGTGAACAATTAAAATAAAATATTTAATAAATAAACTTATCAACCTAAATTTTAATATTCTTTTATACAAATATAAACATATACTTAAGGGATCAAAAGTGCAATTATATATATATATATATAAATTAAACAAACCAAATGATTTACTGACTTTGATGATAGTGAAGAAGGAAGGGGTCAAGGATTCAAATCCCACCTCTAATACTTTTATCATTTTCTAAATGTTTAATTGAACTATAGGGACAAAGGGCAAAATTTGAAAGTAAGGGAAAAAAGTGCAATTAAGACTTTTTAAGTTTAGGGTGAAAATACGCGAGAAAAAACTTTATTTAAAAGTTAAGGAGCAAAAAGTGCAACTAAGTCTTTTTAATTCCAGGAACCAATTTAACTGACAATTATAATTTGAAGGATTAAATTGATTGATAATTTACAACTTCAAGGACCATTTTGCTATTTTATTTATTTCAGGGACTAATTTGACTGTCCATTACAATTTTGGAGACTAAATTGATTGATAATGTATAATTTTAAGGACCATTTTACCATTTAATTAATTTTAAGGACCAATCTGACCGAACATTACAATTTCAAAGACTAAATTAGTGATTCGCTCTTTTCCTAATTACAAATATTCACTAAATGATACTAATTTCCCTAATTAAGTGCTGGGGATTGGAGTAGTTTTGCGGAAGTACTAGATTCTAACATTGTTGTTACCATTGTACACCAAAAAAAATATGCATTCAATGAGACAAATTAATCCTACGATTTTCTTCCATGATTTGCTCATTGAAGGATGAAAGATGTTCAAACCGAAATCATAATATCAATTCCAACTAATGTTTTGAAAACCAAACCGAACTAGCCAATCGAATCGAAAATTCGATGAATCAGTCAAGTGTCTGATTCAAATAAACCATAAAACTAGTCTACAAAAAATAGTCAAAGAATCGAAAAACCAATCCAAAACCAATAAAAATTAGTCAAAATCCGACAAAAAATAGTTTAGTACAGGTCAATGAGAAATGTTTAATACAACGTCATTTTGATTTTAAAATAAAAAATAAAAAATCAACCTAAAACATTTGTCATTTTCTTTTTTATTTTAAATGTAATTTTGTAATTATTAATAAATATTGATGTGTATTATTGAAACTTAGACTTAAGTATTGTGATGTATTTGATTTGAACTTTTATGAGTATTTTGAATGCCAAGAACTTATAAAATTATGTTTTATTTTTTGTTTTTAGTGTTGTAAAGTTTTGATATTATTTTGATATTATTTTATGTATTATTATTATTATTAATACCGGATTAAACCCTGAAACATTGTCTTGACCAGTTGAATCATCGGTCCTGTTTTAAAAACATTGATTCGAACTATTGATCATTCGAACTATTGATCATGTTTGTGCATGTGGCAGACAATAACTTTTAAGTCAATGTACTGCTAACTGTGTTGTAGATATAAATACTCTAAATTGTACAAAGAACTTTTCTTAGGAAATAACCCTCGAACGTTCAAGCAAAATAAGAACCTAAGTCATGCATCCATTTATATGTCGAAAAATTTTGAGGACGACAATGACTGCTAACCGTGCAGAAGGGTTACAAAATTTTTTACATTTAAACGGTCCATGACGAATTTAACGAGATCAATTGATGCATATATAGAAATCATATGTCAAAAATGGTTCACAATCAAAGTTATGTTATAGAAAATAAAACTGATGTATGAAGACAAATATATGTTGGAAAATGGAAGTGATCTTCTAAAATCAAATCGATTAAATTATGATACTTTTTTTCGCACTTGGATATGTACCATTTTATGATTTCTTTGTACACTGATCCAGGACTTCTTGAGTAGTATGAATCCTCATGAACATTGGTAGAGGATAGGTCATTATCTTTTTACAGAGTGGCATGAGTCCAACTTCAATTCTGAGAAATCAGCTTATCACTGACATGAAACCTACACACATTGCAAATCAAAATGTGAAGGAAATAAGCCTTTATCCTTTTTGTTTATTATTGTTTCCTTCCTCTTCAAAATCAAAATAAGCCTTCTTATTAGTAACTTTATTTTCTTCTGACCTGTCCCATTGCAATACTTATCATTTTAAAATACAATCTATTTGTGTCACGGAGGATAAGTAAAAGGTTAACCATTTCAATTAACCCAACTAAAAATAGTATAGAAGAACAAAATCTATTTAGTGGGAGACACCAACTGTCACACTACACAACACTGGATCTTGAGAAAGGAACAAACGATATAGTTATTATGAATTATAACATGCATTCCTTAAGTTTCCTTAACCCATGTCTTGTTCTTGAAATATAATTCACCCGTAGGGAATGCTGCCTGTGGAAGCAGGTACAAATCCACCTGCAATGGAAAAAGTAATCACGAAATATATATATATACATATATATATATATATATATGATATATCTACATTTTAGATATTCTAAATAATAAAATAAACCCACCAACCCCTTCTTGGTGGCAAATATACCCCTGATTTAAAACTGGTTATATATCAGACTTGAGATCAAGCTTTGGAAACAAATCTTAGAACCACTGAAGTAGAACATTTAGGGACCAAAATGACAAAGATGAGAAGTGCAATGCACATTTTCCGATTCTAGTGCTGCTTTTACTTTTAGCATTTCATTCATAAAAGGATTTTGGGATCTGTTATTCACAATGCATCATAGCAAAATCCTTCCCCGCGTTCAGACAAGGAAGGGTAGGATGAACTGCCACACACCTAATGTAATCTGTATGTGCCTCAAACATATCTTCTGGCCTTGCATCAACGTATCATCCAACCTACATTAAAAAAAAAACAATAGAAAAAAAAGTCAATGATTATCTGGTGGGGATTAGCTTGCATATAGATAATAGACAATAAAATAAATAAATGTACAAATAATATAAAACCAGGATCAAAACTCATTAAACATACCATGATAATGAGAACTCACAGGAAAAAAAAAAGACAGGACAGACTCCAGATTTTCCCACCTCTATTTTCTTGCTTCCATGAGGTGTTGATCACCACACTTTATATTTAATGCTTTTGTGCACATCATCTTCACTGTATCATCTACACATTCCATCGGGTTAGGAATCATAAAAATAAATGAAATAAACCCTAAATAACCATTTGTGCAACATATCACCCATTGTACCGACCAATGTTTTTAAAACCGGACCGGTCATTGAACCGGTCAAGGCACTAATTCAAGGTTCAATGGTTCAACCGGGGTTGAACCGTGGTCGAACCGGTATTAATAAAATAATAATAATAATAATTAAATAATACATAAAAAAATTAAAAAAAAATATAATATCATAACTTTATAATATTAAAAACTAAAAATAAAATATAATTTTATAAGTTCTTAACATATACAGTACTTAAAATAATTCAACTTAAATATGTCATAATACTTAAGTCTAAGTTTTAATAATACACATAAATATTTATTAATAAAAACAAGTTTATATTTAGAATTTTAAAAAATGACAAATATTTTAGGTTGATTTTCATTTTTTAAAAGAAAAAACATTAAAATAATATTTTATTAGACATTTTTATCGAACCGCTATGAACCGGTTTTTTACCGGTTTTTGACCGGTTTTCACCGGTTTTACCTGTTTTCGACCGGTTCACAGACCGATTTTTTGCCTAGTCAGTTCTTTGGGTTAATTGGACCGGACATAGGACCGGTTCACCAGTTTTCTGGTTGAACCGGCCGGTCCAGTCTGGTTCTAATAACATAGGTACCAACTATAATGGACCATTGTACCTTTCTTACCCATTATTTTTTGAAATTATTTTTCCTTGCTGCAACACATAAATAAATAAAAAATAAAACCCAACTAATAAAAAAAAAAAAACAGGTTTAAAAAAAGCCATGAGAATGGTTTGTCAAAGAGAATTAGACTTGTAGCATACAAATATAAGATTGAAATAAAGCAGACGTACCTTGATATCGTCAATTTCAGAAGGAGAAACAGGAGGGCTATCAGTTAAGGAGCCATAGCTTTGGGTTCCATAAGAGGGGCACTGCTATGAAAGAGTCTCCCTGAGGTTCGTGGAGATTGAACTCCAACCCCACCCACTCACCTTCGCGACTGTGATTATCAGTGCTCGCTCCTATTTCACATAATGAAAATGCATCTCAGAGAGGAAAGAAGAAGAGGAAATTAAAATGGTATCAATGAATGAGAATGAAAATGAGGGAGGGAAAAGGAATGAGAAATAGTTGTCTGGAACTTGATTTCAAGTTCATTTAAAATTCAAATTTTGAAAACGATTTCAGAAGCACAGCATGCTGGTTTCACTTTCAAAAGCAAAGCAGCAGCTTCCCACAATGTGCAAGTTGCATCCTCCATGGTTTATCACAAAGCCTTTCACGTTTGCGGAAAAAAAGAGGGTCTGGTCGTTTCAATGAGAAAAGTAGATTTCCCCTTTCAATCAAAACATTTTAATTTTGAAACCTAAGCAGCCCAGACCTTCACCAATGTAAGTCTGGAAGTTTTTGCGGAAAAGGGCCGGTGGCTTTTGCAATGTAGCCGAAAGAGAAAAATTTGCCAGAATGCTTCAGAAGCTGCCACGTGTAAAAAGTTACCCCAGAAGTGTATATAGTATAGATTATTGTCATGCTGTTTATCCAAAGACCGCAACATGGGAAAATGGTACAGATTGTTGCCCATGGCTTGGAGTCACATGCCACCTCATCTCTGGTCACGTGACAGGGCTCAACTCACCTGCAGTCAGAGACGGATCCTGCCACCCCCCCCCCCCCCCCCCCCCCTTCAGGACTTTATATACATATACAAATGACAAAAGGAATTACAAAGTAGCAAATTAGCAAATGAGTCTACTAAAAATATTGGAACAAGAAAACAGTACCCAATAAGAATTAACGCTCACAAAATTTGTACATATATATACATATATGGCCTCATTTTTAGTACTGTTAGTTTCATATTTACGAGCCAACATGTGCTTTCGAATCAACAGGGAACTCACTAAAGAAATTATAACACTTTCCAAATTGAAGCCATACCGTAGTGATATTAGCTTGATTTATAATTGCTTCAAAATCTCTCTCTATTTATAAACACACACACACAGACACATATATACAAATTTTTGGTGATAAAATTTTTATTATGTTTTCTTATTTTTATCATTTGAAATAAAAATTACTTTTAGTTTTATGTATAAAATCAATAAATATTTTTGTAGAAGTAATTATTCATTCAATAATTATTTATTAGAAACTAAATATTTAAATAATTGTAAAGAAAGAAATTGGCCCCCACTTTTATGTATTTCTAGATCTGTCCCTGCCGGCAGTGTCCTTTACAGTGAAATCCATTCAAACAATTCCCTTTTCCGTCTTTTTCATCTCAAATCACTCAACCTCGCTTTCAATTACTTCTCCAACTCTCGACTCTCATCTCTCTTTGGTGGGTTTGTGAGACTCGCACACCTCAACTTGTTTGCTTCTTACTTTAAAGGTGAAATTCCTTCCCGAATCTCACACCTTTGTAAATTATAATCACTTGATCTCTCTGCTACAAAACGCAATAGTTTTAAGGGAGCTTGTTTTGGATTATACAGATATGTCTTCAACCTCAATAAGGCCACTCAATCTGTCTTCCTCTTTGGTTACTCTTAGTCTTAGACATACAAGGATAAGAGGAAAGTTGACATATGAAATTTCCTATTTTCCAAATCTTTAACACCTATGTGTGTGTTTTATTGTTAGCGCACGTTCCAACATAGTTGAATGGAATGTAAACTTAGGTGTTGATCTAAACATTTTATAAAATAAAACAACACATTTAGATCAAAATAAGCGAAAACATATATCTAATGAGATACTAACCTCCCCCCATTGCTTCAATCTTTAGCTTTCATGGTTTTGGCTTTTCTAAACCCTCACTCACTCAAACTCGATGGTGTTTTCTGAAGAGAAGAGTAGGCACAATGATCCAAAACAAAGAGCACCTCCAATTTATAGAGCTCTGTCCATCACATAGTTCAATTGACATAATAGCGCAAATTAATTTCCCTGAACGTTTTGCTGAAATTAATGGGTCGTATCTGACTGAAAAATAGACCACATTCAGCCATTGATTTCAAATTCAAACAACAGAATCAATACCCAACTGTAACAAAATTCCTATCATTGATTTCGAATTTGAATGGTCAATAATCGAAAAATTATTCAATGATTTGAATAACTGTAACAAAAAATACGTTACATTCTCCCATTTGGTCCATTTAACCCATTATTAATCATAACAAGAAACAAAATACAAGAATCATGGCGATAGGTGCTCTAATGATGAGTATTATCTTTCATGTATCACAATATATTAAGTTTCTTAATATTAACCTTTAACTAAATGAATAAACCATATGTTTATTCTGGATCTAATTTTAATGATATTTCTCAAAACAAATATGTGCAAAAAATCATATGAGAAAACATCAAACTGAATAAGAGTTTCATTAATAATAATAAATGTACGAACAATGAAATCACATCACAAAACCAAGTCTCATTCGTATCACATGATCCTTAAAATTCTTTGGTGGCATACCTTTAGTTAAAGGATCAGCAATCATCAACTGAGTACCGATGTGTTTAATGACCACTTTCTTTTCCTTAACACGTTCTCTAATGGCTAAGTATTTAATGTCGATGCGTTTACTTCAACTTCCACTTTTATTATTCTTAGCCAAAAACACAGCAACTGAGTTGTCACAAAACAACTTTAATGGTCTAGAAATAGAGTCCACCACTCTAAGTCCAGATATGAAACTCTTCAACCATACACCATGCGAGGTAGCCTCAAAACAAGAGACAAACTCAGCTTCCATATTGGAAGTAGCAGCCAAGGTCTGCTTTGCACTTCTCCAAGCTACAGCCCACCAGCTAGCATGAAAATATAACCAGACATTGATTTTCGAGAATCAACGCAGCCAGCATAGTCTAAATCAAAGTAGCCAATTACCTCCAAATCATCAGTCTGTCTGTACATAAGCATGTAGTTCTTTGTTCCTTGAAGATATCTCATTACTTTCTTTGCAGCTTTCCAGTGGTCAATACCTGAATTACTCTGATATCTTCCCTAAACTCCAACAACATATGCAATGTCAGGTATGGTACAAACCTAAGCATACATAAGACTTCCAATAGCTGAAGCATATGGAATATTTTTCATGTGTTCCCGCTCAAAATCATTTTTGGGCCACTGACTTAAATCAAGTCTATCACCCTTCAAAGTGAGAGCTACACTCGGTGAAAAATCTTTCATGTTAAATCTCTCTAAGACTTTGTTAATATAGGTCTCTTAAGACAAACCTAAAATGCCTCGAGATCTTTCTCTATAGATTTTAATACCAATGACATAAGATGCCTCTCCCATATCTTTCATATCAAAGTTCTTCAAGAGAAATTGTTTCACTTCATATAACAATCCCTATCATTAGTCGCAAGTAAAATATCATCCACATATAACACAAGAAAACAAATCTTACTCCCACTAACCTTCAAGTATATACAACTATCCATGATGTTCTCTTCAAAACCAAATGAAGTGATGACCTCATGAAATTTTAAATACCGCTGGCGAGAAGCTTGTTTTAATCTATAAATGGATTTATTAAGCTTGCAAACTAAATGCTCACCATCATTAGAAGAGAATCCTTCAGGATGTTTCATGTAAACCTCTTCCTTTATATCACCATTGAGGAATGCTGTTTTCAAATCCATTTGATGTAATTCAAAGTCAAATTGAGCTACTAATGCCATAATTACTCAGAGAGAATTTTTCTTAAATACAGAAGAAAAAGTCTCTGTGTAGTCAATTCCTTCTCTTTGAGTGAATCTTTTGGCAATAAGTCTTGCTTTATGTCCTTCAATGTTGCCTTATGAGTCTTTCTTTGTTTTAAAGACCCATTTACATACAATGGGCTTTAAGCTACTCAACATATAATGTATTGTAGTACAACTAAAAATATTAGAAATACAAAGTAAAGTAACACTAAAACAATTATAATGAATACAAAACAAAGAAAAAAGCTGTAAAAAAACCAAGCATAAATTATTTTATTCAAGTTCATAAGTTAGTATATGGTCCATTTAAAAATTGTATTTATAACAAAATCTTTAAAAAAAATCAAAAATAAACAAAAAATTAGAGATTTGATTAGGAGGAATATAGGGAATAATAAATAAAGAGAAATCACCTGAATCTCAAATGAAGAGATTGAAAACCAGAAGAAATATTGTTAGGATTTATAGAATGAAATTATTTGATAATCTAACCTCAATCCCATATTTGATGTTGCAAACCAAAAAAAAAAAAAAACACAATCAAAATAGAAATTGTAGCAGCTTATATAAATCATGCACATAAAGCAAAGATCAATAAAAGACATATGCCTTGCAGTGAAGATTAAGAACCAGACCTAAAAATGGAAAAGTAAAGTTTAAAAAATACCAAAATAGAAAAGACCACCTCACTATATAAAGCAAACTTAACAAACTAATCAACCAAAACATTCGAATCAATTAAGATCAATTACCATCAAAAATGAAGAAATAGGAAACCCTAAACAGGAACAAAAACATGACGTTATTATAAGGAAAAGAGAAAGGAAAATTTTCGTTGGTCTGGAATAGGAAAAACATGAAAAATAGGAAACCTAAACAGGAACAAAAGCATGCCATCCGAAACGAAGAAATGGGAAACCCTATAGGGCACATAAAAAGGGAAGGGAGAAAGGAAAATCTTCATTTTCACGCTACCAGAATAATGTGAGCATGTGAAGGACAAAAAAAAATTAAATTATGAAAGAAATAAGGAATTCAAATCAAGATAGGAATTAAAAGAGATAAGAGAAGAAGATTGTAGAAAATAAGAGAAAAGGAAAATAGAAAATTTTAGAGATAAGGGAAAAGATTGTGGAGAAGATGATAGGTTAATGCTGATTTTGAATTAGAGGAAACATTATTGTTAAAAAAGAATGAAAATAAAAGCATTGCAAAAGATGAGTGTGTGCTTCACTACTTCACCACGAAAAAGTATTTAAATGAGAATGAATTTGAGGGAGAGTGAGGAAAGTTGTGTGAGATAGATGTTCTAATTTAATATATAGGGTGAACATACCAAAACCAACGCACCAAAAATACTAAGAAAAATGCAGCACATATGCACTCCCAAACATCTAATAGAAGAACCGATTCTTCTTCTCTGTGCTGCTGCCGGTCTCGGTTTTTCTCCTTCAAGACTTTCTAATTTCTCTCTCGGTGGTATTTTTTTTTTTGCCCACCTTTTCAATAGACTCCCTTGATGCTAATATGCCAAAAATGAGATAATGGGCTTTTGGCCATCAAAGCCACGTTGCAATGTTTTTGCTTTTTAACTCAGTGTGGGCCCACTTGTTTGGTGACCCACATGACAAAGAAAACAAAAATGAAAGCCTTGTAAGGTAATCAACTCTAATATTCATCATTTGAAAGCACAAGCTCTGGATTCAGAATGACAAATTCATGCAAAAATAACTAATTTATTCGTAGGTATTGTTCAACTAATATCCTTGTGGAATGAATATGATTTAAACTCATTTACTTTATGCATATGCTTCACCACAATTGAGAAGTCACCAGGCTTATTGATTATTAAAATTTTACATTTGAATTGAGAAATAGAACATACTATCCGCATTAGAATGCAAAGCATGATAGAGATTTTACAAAAGAAAAAAAAGACTATTAAAATGGAAATTGTCGCTTAGAACATATCCAGTAACAAAAGGAGCTAATTATATATGATAAAATATGATACGAACAGCTTCACCGAGCACAAAATAGCAATTGAAAATTGCTATCTACCTGAAAATTGTTATACATTTTTAATGATCCAACAAAATAGCATTATCTATTTTCAAAAAGAAAAGAAATGCAGGTCAACAAAATCAGAACGGAGCTTTTGTCCAGCCCCATTCATTTGCTACATCGATTGATTAAATTATATTGCTCAACATTTAGGCCTTTCAAGATAGACATTTGAGACCGTGTAGGAAATCATATAAACATCCAAAAGCCCTCAAGTCCAAACCTCTCCCTAAAAAAAAAAAAAGAAAAATAATTATGCTATTTTCAGATGTCACATGAATCACGTCATTCAAATGAATACCCATTTGCCACAAGCATAATGCAACAACATATTTTCAATTCAACCATTACTGTACCATATAAAAAAATATATAATCTTATGCATACTTACAATAATATAATGGCAAGGTGAGAGAGAGACCAAAAGGCTTTGCAAGAATATGGGATAAATTTTCCTACTAAAGTTGACAATGGAGGAATTGGTAACATAAGGTGAAAAGTTATTGCCAGGAATGAGGTCTGGGGATAAATCCCATTAGGCCATTAACAATTCGCCATTGCATTGCAGCTAAAAAATATGCCAAACTATTTTATGGTGAGAATCGTTTCAGAAAGCGACGATTAGCATGCCATGGTGCTTGGTTGACGCCTCTTGCCATGGGCCTGAAAAAACACTTTATTAATTACTATTTAAAAAATCATATTTAAAATTTAATTAGTAAATAAAATACAAATAATATATATAAATAATTTAATTATAAAATTTTATTTCATTAAAAAATAAATTAAAATATACAAAGTACAGGTATGTAAAACTGTCAGTTTTAAAAATTTTAAAAATTAACTTAATTTGTAAAAAAAAAATTGCTGGTGATTTGTAAATATGCATTTATGTCTAATATTGGTTGAAAAATTTAAAGATCAATTAATAAATTAATAAAAATAAAAATAAACCCTTTAAATAAATAAAAAATTAAAAAGTAGAATGTTAATTAAATTTAATATAAAAACTCAGAAGAGATATAATACAAAATAAAGAAGACATATAATTACATTAAAAAAAATTACTTTTTATGGACAAAATAATAAATTGTTAAAAAAATTAATGTTTTTTATTTGTGTTTTCAATAAAATATTGAAATGAGTGCTTTAAAAAATTAATACTTCTGTTGAGAAAAATCGTAAGCGAACATACTTTTATTCTGTTTTTTATAAAAAAATTAACAACCCTATGAAATTTCATCAAAGCCCATGTCTAATACCATTACGAAGCACAAGATTAAAAATTGGCCCAAAAAAGGGGATAGTTCAAACCCAGTTGGCAGTGGGGAGGTAGGTTCTGGGCACGTCCCCGCTGTCTTCGATCAAGTTTGGCAGGCGCGAAGCATCAGCTAGAACAAAAAGAAAAATTAGTTGAGAAAAAGTGAAGAAGTACTTTTATTAATTTAAATCAAATTAACATTATTAAATGTTCAGTCAAAGTTTCAAATATAAAAGAAACATTAAGTTTCTTTTTATAGATTATAGGTATTCTCTTCAAGAGAAAATCATGCTCGAGTCGGATAAAACTATTATGAATAGCAAAATTTTCTCTCTAAATATTTAATACAACCACTAGTTAAGTTGAAATAACAACTTTGTATTAGTTAATCTACATGCTCGATAGTTAAAAAAACATTAATATTTCTGAAGTTTTAAAATTATGGTGATTAAAATTAATTTAAGTTTGGTGAAACTAGAAAAATAAAATTTAATTATCTAATTTATTCAAATTGAATCAAAATTAATTTTATCAATCCTATTTAATTGGTTTAGTTGCTCGTGAAAAATTAAATTCATAATTATACCCAACTCTTTACAACATTACCAACATTATGTTGGTATGTGAGTTCGAATCTCTTTGGTAAAGTTTTGGATTCGAGTCTTGTAGATAAAAAAAATGTGGTTGGAAAAGAGGATCCCATTAAAGGTAATCAGTCAGATTTTTTAGCAAAAATTAGACATTAACAAAGCTGATAGATACTTTACATCTACAACATGGTAACTAAAAAAAAAATTCTTTACAACACTACTTATGCTTAAAATTAATTCATAATGAGATGTTAATAATACACTCTTTTAATATTGTTTTAATATTTTTTTTTACTGGATGAAATTTATGTAAGTTTCACAAAATAAGTGAGTTCTTATCTTTATTTTGTGATTTTCATTTTCAAACTAATTAGACTCATACAAATTTCAACTAATAAAAAAATAAGTTAAAAACAGAGTAATAGATAGTGTATTACTAATCAACTAGTATTTTAGCATGTACATTCTACATGATAAATGCTCATTTTATATAATTAAAATTTATAATAAATAATTATTTTTGAATATATAAATTATATTTTTGATTTATAATTAAAAATTTAAATTGAAATATAAAATTATTTTTAACTATTGACATTTTTTTAAAAGAACTATTGAAATTTAATTTCATAATTGAGATAAAAAAAAAAAGTACCCAACTTAAACAGAATTGTCTTTTATAGAGGTTACTTGTGGTTCATACAAAAGAGAGAGAGAAAGAGAGTGATAAAAAATTGTATATCAAAAGAGATAGATAGTTAAAAAGATTAAATATACAAATAAAAATAAAAAATAATAATTTAAGATGGTTAAGAGGGAATTTTTTTTTTAACTAATTGCAAGAATAATATATAAAATACACCTAAAAATAGAAAAAAAAATATTAAAAATATTTAATTAAAAGAGTGAAAAAAGTAAAAACAACAATATTCAAATTAACCTCTTTCGATTCTAGAAGCATATTCCATTCTTGGAACCCTTTTTTTAATTCAACATTGAGTCACATGTGTAATGTAGCTTCTCAAAAAGGGTGGGGTCAGTTACCTGTCCCTCCATGCATATGTATCTAACTAGGGGTCAATTCCACACATGTATCCATCCTCATTTTGATCTCAGCTAACCCAGCCACCACCATCATATCATATCGTATATTTTATTCTCAATATTGTTTGGTGGGTTGTTGGTAACCCTTGGTGTTAGGAAAGGGAGCATGTGCTGTTCCTTATTTGCCTATGATGAGATGCACGTACCCTCCTCGCTCTTAATGTTGAATTCTCCATTATAAGGACATGTCACCGTCTTGTAGGGACCTTCACCACCTTCAACCATCCGAAATTTTCTGCGGTTTCATATTTACACCAAAAGTACAGTTTTTGGCTCGCAACTTATAATGAAAATGTAAATGAAAAAGCTATCGCAGCTCCAAAATTGGATATATATATATATATATATGCCGATTTATTTTAGACCCTTAAGTTTTCCTTTAGACCCCCCGTATTTAAAAGTCTAAATTCCGGTTATAGTTTTCTGACATTGTATATGATTTTTAGTTTTAAGTTTTTTACTAATTAAGTATTTTTTTTTTTTTTCAAAATAAGCAAGTTTAATCTTTTAGTCAATTTTCTTCTCTTAAAATCTTTAAATTATTGTTTTATATTCAAATATTCAAATGGTTTTCTATGAATTTGGATATAAATAATTTTAAAATTTTAGGAGTAATAAATTTATTAGAAATTTGATCAAATTTAAAGGATTTTATTTTAAGAGTAGTATTTTAACATGTACATTGCATAGAATAAATTTTTATTTTATATAACTTAAATTTACAATAAAAAATACTTTTGAATATATAAATTATATTATAATTAAAATTCGTAATAATATATTTTGAACATATAGATTATATTTTAAATTTATACTAAACAATTATTGTAATACAATGTTAATTTTTAATTATTGACAATTTCTTTTAAAAAATATTAAAACTCAATTTAAATAGAACTAAAGATATTAAAAATGATAAATTAAAAGAAATAAGAGATTAAAGAAAATTCCTAGAAACGCTCTCGTTGAATAATGATAGTTAAAAATATTCTTGTTGAATAATAGTAGCTAAAAAAACTCTTATTCAAGATAGCTATTTTAATTTATATAAAAAAATATGTAAAATGGGGATTTGAAAAGGGAATATTTTTATTTTTATTTTTATTTTTATTTTTATTTTAAGTGAAATATGATATTTCGGTTGGTGAGTTTTAAGTAGAAAAAATTATAAACGACTTGTTATAAGTCCTCCAAGCATTTGAGAAACAACAGTTACATTGATAAATGCATTTATTATCAAATGATAGATCAACGAAGCAACATTTTGAAGAACAAATTTCAAAAACCTGATAAATGCATTTACTTATTAAAAACAACCAATTTCAAAAACTAAGGCACAAATTTACTCTATTCTTCACTTTTCGACTCTGCTTCCTTTTAACTTAAACGTCAGAATCCTTATAAGTGAAACTCTCCTTCCATTATCGATGTTGGAAAACTTTCAACAATCACCATTACATATTAACCCTATAAATTCTACCATCAATATCATTATTTATAAAAAACGAAAGAGATTAAAATAATTAAATATTTAAAAAAGAATAAGAATATATCTTATTAATATTAAGGGTAATTTTGGAGACAAAAAACATGTAAATTTAGGACAAATTTAATGATATTAACTAAATTAATTAATTTTCTTAATTCTTGTGAATTAGTTAAGTCTTATACAAAAGACTGGAAAGAATAATAAACTATGTTACATTAATCAATTCATTTTGAAAAATTCGTTTAAACCACACTGTTAAAGCTACGAGTTAGGACATATTAATTTCATCTATCGGGTTTATGTATATAATTTTAAAAAATTTACTTGCCAATTTATATAGTGTGTTTGAGTCAAATGAATTATGTGAGTCAACTCATTAGTTAGCATTAGTTTAACTTGTGTAATATTATAAGTGAATTGACTTGTTGAGAACACCAACTTTGCAACTCCTTAAAAAAAGAAGGAAAAAAAAGGGCAAAATGATATTACAATATTAGTTTAGAATATACGTCCAACTTTTGTCAAATGAAAACAACAAATATTTTGGGAATTTTGAACAAAATAATATATCATTTGAAAAAAAATTATAAAAAATATTCTAAAAAAAAACTAGTTATCTATATTAGGTGAATTTGAACATACTAACAAATGACAATTATGACATGACATAAAAGTTGAATTATAGTAAGGACATAAATGATATATGTTGTCAAGTGTTAGCATTAATATGTGAATGACACCATGCCAATTAAAGCCTATGAAGAGTTCAAATGGAATAGAATCATTCGCAGAACGTTGACGCTATGCCTAACAACAAATACATTCGCGCATAATACAATATTAAATATATGTTCATAAATCATAGGTCTTTTTCCCGCACAACTTTTTTTTGGTAGAAAGTATTGTTCGATGCTCCTTTATTATGTATTTGGATAAATTGTATTTTTGGTCCTCTTATTTTTTTAATCCATAATTTTAGTCTTCTTATTTTTTTTAGAGACATTTTGTTTTCTTATTTTTAAAAATCCGCAATTTTGGTCCCTCTGTCAAATATCTTACATTGACTATTAGTAATTTAATGTTGATTCTGACGTATCAATACTTAAATGACATGTTAAAGTCAAAGTCAACATTGACACATTAGAGTCAACGTTAAACCACTAATGATCAATGCAAAAATTTTGATGAAAGGATCAAAATTGAGAATTTTTAACAATAGGAGGACTAAATATTTCTAAAAAATAGTAAGGGAACTAAAATTGCGGATTTTAAAAAATATGAGGACTAAATGTCTCTAAAAAAAATAGGGGAACCAAAACTGTAGATTGAGAAAAATAGGAGGACCAAAAATATAATTTAGCCTATGTATTTCTTCCATTAAAACATGACATTTAGGATTTATATTTTTTTCTATTTTATTTTTTAAAAATAAGATAAATGTCAAAAAGAGTATTGATAGTCAAATGAGTAGGCCTTATATGAAAACTAGGGGAATAGAACCATTTGCGTGATACTGACATGTAACAACAAATGCATTTTTTCCTACATAGGAGATATTACACTAAGATAGTATTTGGCTTGAATTTTTAGAATTTAAAAGATATTTTAAAGTTAAAGTTAAAAATAAAAAATTAAAACTTGAAATTAAAACTGTTAAGTAATTATATAACCTTTTAAGTTTAAAAGTTATTTTAAGTTAAAATTTCTTAAAGAAAGATCTTTACTCGTGATATTATCCATTGCTTAACTAGTAACTTTTTACAAGAGAATATTGATAACTAGTATTTTAATTTGTGCAATGCACAAGATAAATTTTTATTTTATATAACTAAAATTTGTAATAAATAGATATTTTTTACCATATAAATTCTATTTTAAATTTATGATAAATAATTTATATTGTGATATAATGTTATTTTAATTATTGATAACTCCTTTTTAAAAATATTAAAATTTAATTTAGAAATGAAAATGAAAATGATTAATTAAAAAAGATAAGAGAATTAAAAAAAAATCACTAGAAAAACTTCATTAAATAAAAATAGCTAAAAATACTCTCATTGAAAAATGTTTCTTAAAAATACTCCCGTTCAAGATAGTCGTTTTAATTTATATATAGAGAGGATTTAAAATTTATAATATATAATTTATATTGTGATACAATATCATTCTAATTATTGATAATTTTTAAAAAAATATTAAAATTCAATTTAGAACTAAAGATACTAAAAATGATAGATTAAATAATATGAGAAGTTAAAAAAAAATCCTAAAAATACTCTCATTAAAAAATGACAATTAAAAACACTTTCGTTAAAGAATGATAGTTAAAAACACTCTCGTACATGATAACTATTCTAATTTACATATATAGAATATATTAGTAATATTTTCAATGGCCTACGAATTAGGTTAGTTCAAAAAACTTGATAAACTTAATTCAACTCAAACTAATTAAATTTAATCACATTACTTTTTTTGTGAAACCTAATCTAACTCAATTTATAATCACCTTACTAAAGGGAAAAAGATTTTATACTCATGTAATGTCTACTTCTTTAACCGTTAATACTCCTTTTTTTTTTTTTGAAAGTACCCGTTAATACTCGTAATTTAACATTTTTTATTTTTTTTTTTAAATTTAACATAAAAAATCATGTATGTCAGGTGTCACGATTTCAATAAGAGTTTATAATATGGGAGCATTGAACAATTCTTCCTATTAAAATTAAAAGCCAGTGAAATGATATCGTAAAATAGAACCAAGTAGATAAACACTTCAAGTCATGTCATGTCAGTTGATATATAAATATATCCCGTTCAAGTAATTAGTTTTTTCTTAATAACATTTTTAGTAAATACTGTTTTAAATAATATTATTTCAATCAACATTCTAGTGTCATCTACAATCTATCTATCTATCATCATTATAATATATAAATTTATAAATTAATTTTATAAAAAGTTTTATAAGGTGTTAATATTATCTTACGGAAAGCTTTTCCTCATATTTCTTTCTCTTTCTATTTATAATATTTTACCTAACTTGTATTTTTTATTCTTCCAACTGTAATGATTTTTTTTAGATTAAATTAATTAGTAGGTTCCTAAATTATTTAGAAATTTTTAATTAGGTTTTCAAACTAAAAAAAATATAATTATGTCCTTGATCTCGTAAAATTTTTATAATATAGATACATACCATCATGACAAAAATTTCTGACTACCTGCCCTTAAATGTATATCCAAAAAGAAAAGGACCCATGTTAGAGCAGTAACTATACAACAAAAACCATCCCCCTAACTAAGTCAGCAAAAAGAAGCCATCAATAGCTTCCATCTAGATTGAGTGCTCATAATTTGCACTCAAACTTCTAGCAGGCAGTCTAGCAGTAGCATAACCATTAGGCATCTAAGATGACTGCTTAGAATTCGATGAAGAAGAAGATAAACTCAACCAGCCATTAACCATAACCATACCAGGCTAGTAGTCCACTAAAGGTTAATGCATTGGAGTGTCATGGTGAATGGGCGACTTCGGAGCAATAGAAAAAGAAGGTGGGTCATAAAAGTGAACACTAGGAATGAGTGGACCTCCATCATCATAACCTCCTACAAGAGGAACCAAATCATAAGGATAATTAGGCAGTGGAGCAAAGAAATCGAACATTAGCATCACTGGATCCTTCGCAGGTGGGGCAAAGAAATAATACGTGTGGACTATTGGGTCCTCCATTACAGTATCCTGGTCCACGAAATTATGAGGTGGTGATAGGGGTGGTACATTCTCCATTCTGACATACCCTGGCAGAGGCAGAGCAATATACATGACTGGTATCGTCATCATGGTTGGAGGAAAATGAAAGTATGGGAAAGGAGAAAGAAAATCTATAGTGATGTAGCCATGATACGTAATCTAACCCACTACGTCGTCATGAGTCCATACTCCATTAGGACTATACTATATATAGAAGGTCATTACCACTAGCAGCTAGGCCATCTTCACACATCGTCGTACAAAACATACAATAAAAAAAAGTAGAAGTAGTGAGGTGATTTAATTTCTAAATCACTTTCACAAAAGATTTGTAGGATTACCTACAACTTTCATTCAAACAAAAAACATAAATAATGAGTGTAGGGTACCTAAAGTTTGACCTAGGTTTTTATGTAATTCACACAACTCAATAACTCATATGGATTCATATCTCAATAAATGAACATCATAGTCATTGACCAAATTTTGGCCCTGGAAAATGATTGAGACTACATATCTCCTACCTGGTACAATCATCATCATGATAATTGTCATATTCTCAAGAAACTGGCCCATTGGTCCAATCCTGGGGGTATACTCTCGACCAGTCCTAGTGATGCTGAGTAGATGTTAGGATTATCAAGTCAGTTACAGGATTATCAAGTCAGTTATAGGATTATCCCGACCTAAGGGTATTGCCCTAACCATTAGGATGTTCACAACTAGATATCATACCCTCTAAACCTTAACAATGTTCATTGCTTTTCATCTCGCGGTTGTCACAACCGGGGTCACGACGAGACGGCGAAAATGATATTAAAAAAACAAAGGAGTCGCCACCATGGTTTATTAAGGGAAAACATGGAAAAACCCTAAAAAATGGTCTTGAACCAAAGATTGGATTCGGGAGTCGATTACGCGTAGGGAAGGTGTTAACACCCTACGACGTCCGTTGTAAAAACGGTTACCCTTTAACTTAATGTGTGAAAATATTAATTGTCTTATCCTCTTGTTTATAAAATTATTAATCCTATTTTTTTATTTATTATTTATTTTCATTTGAAATTTATAAAAAAAAAATATTATTACTACTATTTTATTTTTATCGCTTTTGAGATCGACAGGAGTGAGCTCTTGCTCCTACGTATCCTCCGGTGCAATGAGGAAATCAAACTCACGTAATTCTTTGGGTAAAAAATCATTTTGTGTGTTGATGTTTTTTAGTTATATATTTTTATTTTCATGTTTGTTATTATTATTATTATTATTGTGGTTGTTGTTGTTGTTGTTATTGTAAAAAAAAAAAGAGTATTTTGATTTGAAAATCACATTCTCGCTAGACTTCATGTTTAATCCCAAGGCAAACACCCAATAGACTATGCTTTATTTACTTAAATTAAAATTGACGGAAAGTGGATTTTGATTATTACTATTTCTTACCATATAATCGAATTGAACATGAACTTAAATTAAACTAATAATTAGTTCTTGGTTAAAAAACTTCATCTTTTAGGAGAAAACAAAACAATAACAAATAAAAAAAAAACTACTACGTAACTAAATGGTCTCTCACTTTATTTGAGGTTTTTTTTTTAACATTTTTAGGAAAAAGAAAGAGTTAGGCGCAACAAGTTTTTAAGAAAGACGGATGGGTCAGGCCCATTATCAATCTATTGGGGTCCAGTGAGTTGTGCAGTTGTGACGAGAGAGAAGGAAGAATCGCTCCAATTAGCGGCGTTGTGCAGTGAACCCGCTAGTTAAAGCTATCTTGTTCTAGGATGGCGACGCAATGGAGTATGACGGCGACAGGCACGTTAGCGGAAAGGGAGGCGGCGATGATTCAAAAGCATCTACATCGCAGTGACTGCGAGAGATAGAGGAGATAGAATTGTTGTCGTCTCAACATGGTGGAGACATGAAGAAGGTGAGTTTCAGGAGGCTTTTACGATTGAAGCATCTTGTGCAAAGACTGACGCGAGGAACAGAGGAGAGGAATCAAAACTTTATTGATTTTCTCTATTCTTTTTATTTCCATTATTGTTTTTTATTTTTACCTTTCTTCTTTTGTATTTGAATACTGATATATATTTTGGATCTATGTAAGAATTAATATGAGACGCAGGTTTGTGAGATTTGAAAAAGACAATGAGGATCTAATGTGTGTACAGAATTCTATATATTGTGGTGATTTTTTAGAAGAAAATGAATCGATGTATTATGTCTTTATTTGTGATTTGGAAATAGAATTAGAGACAGTGTGCTTATTTGTGAATTGTATAGTGCCTGTGATTTTGCCAGTAAGTTGGTACCAGTGCATTAAGAGGGAAATTTGTAGTTAACGTGTTGATAGAGGTAAAAATGATTTAAGAAGGCTTCTGTTACTGTTAGGAATGTGAACAATATAGAATTACATCACTTCATATTTCAATCAAAATTAGATTCAAATATCCAAGAATTTAGCCACAGATTCATGATTCAAACAGATAGCAGAGGACAAAGGCATCACTATGTCATATAAAGGGATTCAATCATATAGTGTAAGTAAGCATTTGAGCATACAATAGAGAAGCATAGGATTTCACATGATCGAAGTGTACAGAAAATCCGAATACCTTCGTAGCTTTCTCAATGATAGTGTTCTCCTTCTCTTTTGTACTCTTCTCTCAATCCAACAACTTTTTCCCCTTTTTTTTCTCACATTTTTCAGCTTTTTTTCTTGATCCGTTCTTCGTCTTCATTCAACAGTCTTTTCCCATTGTTCTTTCTCTATTTTTCTGTCTACCCCTCGCCCCTTCTATTTTTTTTCCTTATTTATAAACCCCAAATCTAATATCAATTTGTAACAGTTTTCCCCCATTCCCTTCATCTTCCTTTTCTTTATTTATTACCCCATTTTCAATAAGAATTTTGTAACCGTCCTGACTCTTCTCTCTCTTTCATTATTATTATTTATTTTGTACTTATTTTCTATAATGATGATGAACTCTTGAAGAATTAAAGTACCATTATGCATGAATATGTATAGTCATGAGCTTTAAACTTTTAATTTAACAAGAAATTTAGTTACAGACTAGCCCAACAAGAGTAAAAGATAAACATACTTAATCCAATTATTTATTTATTTTAAGTTACAATTACCTGGATAAAATTGGGTGTTCACAGCGGTATACCAAACTGTCATTTCCTTCACCACAAAAATTTGTGCATTCATTGCATGTTTTTGTCTCTATTATCATGTTTCTTAGACTTAAAGCTTTTGCACAACTCACAGAACACATACCTAATTGTATGGTTCTCATGATATGTCATGATTAATAGACAATAATTATAACTGTCTTGATTTCTTAAATAATTACCTTCTCAGAGGTATTTCTTAATCACTAAATAGAGATATTCTCTTAATCATCAATTCGCTAAGATAGTGTTTGGCCCAGTTTTTTTAGCTTTTTTTCTCCTTAAAAATAAAAGCTAGGTCAAACACTCTTTCAAAAAAGCTCTTAAAAAAATAAGTGACTTATTTTTTAAAGAAGAAATAACCAAAAAAACAAGGAGCTTATATAAAAAAGCTAAATCAAGTAGCTTTTTCGCAACTTAATAGGAGCTTTTTCCATTATTCCTCCCTTCGAACCCCATATTAAACACATTTTATTAATTTTTTTTCTTTGTTAACCAAGTGCTGCGGAAGTGCCTACGTTGAAGCTCTTTCAAAACTATCCTTGTCCAGTATTATTCAACTCTTTTAAGTATTCTTCTTCTTCAACTTACTTTCAACCTTTTACCTTCAATTTTTTACTTTCAATTTTACATTCAACTTTTTACATTTTATTTTAAATATTTTTATTTTAGTATTTCTATTATCATTAAAATAATTTTATGTAAATTAAATAAATTTTACACATTTCTCTTTATTTTATATTTTTTTCAAGTATCATTCTTCTTCAATTTTACTTTCAAGTCTCATTTCTTAAATTATTTTTAATTTAATAATTTACTTTCAACTTTTTGCTTTTATTATCATTAAAATAATTTTATGTAAATTAGATTAATTTTGAACATTTCTTTTTTATTAAATTAATGAAATATACTTTTTCATTTGACGAGATAACTAGTTTTAATAAAACTAAAACTTTTACATTTTTTTTACCAAACAACTTTTAGCTTAAAAGAAACTTTTAGGCTAAAAAAAATAAAAGCTAACAAACAGCTTCTGCTTTTATTTTTAAGTTCTTATTTTTAGCTTTTACTTAAAAGCAACTTTTAATTAAGTTAAAAAAAAAGCTAGACTAAATGTATCCTTAGTAAAAATATATGAATGAATTAAGTAATATATGACATTTACTTAATAAGTAAAAAAAATATTCATATGAGAATAACTAATTTTGATCATCAATAAATTTTAAATTTATAATTGATATAATTATCATGCTCATTAATATGATTTATACTCGAAATATAACAACTTTTAGAGTATGCTCGGATTTTAGTTAATTTTAAATCATGATTTTTTTATTAGTATTTTAAATCATGATTTAACTGTATAAAAAATTATGTTTTATGTAAAAATCATAAGTGACAAATATTTCTTATAACTTGTTCAAATTATGATCTAGGAATTTTTAATGATAATCCAAACACACATTGAAATTGTAAACTAATAGAAAGTTATTGAAATAAATACGGATTTGTTTAAACTGAAATCTCTTTATTTGAGAAATTTCATAACCTTTCGTTTTAGCGAAGGGCAAACATGGCCTTTGGACTACCAAAAGTTCTTGCCTCTTTAACATGTCACAAACACGCAAACGTTTGCGTAGAGTATAATTAATAAATAAGATTCTGTTTTATGCTTCCTTAGTTCCTTTTTAGTTGTCCATTTTTTAGAAATTTTTTGTTTTTATTTATCTTTTATTTTTAAAGTTTAAGATAACATTAATTATTTTTTTTTCAATTATACCCTTACTTCTCACCTAATTTATACATTTACAACTAATATGCATTTATTGTAAAGTAGAAATAAGAAAGGATACAATAGAAAACTTTAAAACTATTTTATGGAAAATAAGAAAATTTATTGTATTTCTTGGTTTGTGTATAAAAACCTTAAATAACAGTTAAAAAGAAACTGATTTAGTATTTCTTAAAGAGAAAATAAGTTACGCACTGACTAGGGGTGTTCATAAACCGATCCAATCCAATGAAAACCAAAAAAGCCGATCTAAAAAACCGAAAACTGAATAAACCAAAAACCGAAAAAATTGAAAATTGAAAAAACCGAAAATTTTTATTGGATTGGATCGGATTTAATTTTGAAAATCGATCCAATCCAATCCAAACCGAATTTATACATGCATATATATTTCCACTTGTAATTTTCTAATATCACTCATGTTTATGTTTTTATTTTTTATATATTTGTAAAATTATCACATAAATTATACTTGTTTATAAAAAATATATTTATTTAAAGATAGTTTTTTAGTAACTATTTAAGTAAAGATAGATAAACATAATCATCAAGTTGTATAAATTTATTTTTAATAATATATATTTGAAGAGTTATACTAATATTAGCCATATAATGACTCATTAATGAAATATTTGATATTTTAAATTATTTTTTAGTATATTTATTATATATCATATTATTTATTTAATACTTTTTTTAAAAAAATAATAGTACGATTAAAACCAAAAAACGATCCAATCTAAACCGTTTTAAATTGGATCAGATTGGATTGGATTTAAATTTTAAACCAAACTACTTAGATGATGAATTAACAAAACCAAAGTGATTGGATCAGATGGTTTTTCTCTTCAAAATTGATCAAATCCAATCCGCGAACACTCCTAGCACTGACAGTGTAAAGTAGTTTTACATTGTCATTTAATCACAAACCACTATGTATAGTAAGTTTGTTAACTTTTATAATAAGTACTTTAAAAATTATATTAACGGTGATTTTTGATTAATTGACAGTGTACAACTTTTTACACTGATCATTAAACTCTTTCTTAAATAGGTCAACATTTTGGCTATTAATTCAGCATACAACGCAAATAAAAATATGTTGACAATTTTGAAATCTATTTGTAACCTAAGTTGTATTTTAATTGACACTTTGACGCCAATCTATTCATCTTTTGTCCTTTTTTTTTCCAAGAGTTTAATAGAGTTTAGAGAGAGCTGGGATATTAATTTTAAAAACAACTTCTTAATCTTTGAAAATTTTAGAATCAGTTATATTAATCTTAAAGATAAAAGTAATTGTTTTTTACAATAAAAGATAAAAATATCATTTAATTTATTTTTTAATAATGAAGTGATAATTATTATCTTTTAAAAACTAATGTAATTAATTTTAAATATTTCAAGGATTTAAAGAGACTAATGTCCAACTTGCTTAAACTTCTTAATAAGCATTTATTGAAAAAGAAAATAAATAGGTAAAATAAATTAATTTTTTTTCATAAGTTAAAATTAGCTTATGTATAAGTTAAAATAAGCTTTTAAGGAAGTTAAATGAAAAAACTTCTATAAATTAATTTATGAATAAGCTAATTTTAATTTATGAAAAAACTTAATTCATTTTATCCTCTTATTTTCTTTTTCTATAAGTATTTATTGAAAAGTTTGTCCAAATGAGACCTAACTTTATCAATCTATTTTTATATTATATATTTGAATCTTTATCTTGAATGAGAGTATTTTTAGGAGTTACTATTCAATGGAAACATTTTTAGGATTCTTTTAAAATAACAACATTTTTAGAAGTTGTTATCATTGTCATTGAGCCACATGTCTTATCATAATATTATATATTGAACATCTGATTTTATTTTTTTATTTTTTTAAAATATATTTCTTAATTTGAATTTTAAATTTAATTTAATTTAACAATTAGCTCAAAAAAATATTCTTTTTCGACCATCTCAAACCTTTCTCTCTTTATCTTTATCTGTATAAAAGAAATTTTAATATGCTTTTTTTAACTTTATTATTAAATTAAATTTTAATATTTTTTGAAAAGAAATATCAATAGTTAAAAATAACTTTATATCATAATATAAAATATTTATTTTAAATTTTAAATATAATTTATATATTCAAAGCTATTTATTTATTACAAATTTTAATTATAATATATTTTATATATTCAAAATATTTATTTATTACACATTTTAATTCTATAAAATAAACATTTATCTTGTGCATTGTACAAGATAAAACACTAAATTTTTATCATTTAAAAATAATTTTTTATTTTTTTAAGAATTAATATAATCAATTGCAAATATTTCAATGAGTAAAATATCTTTTTATTTTGTTTTATTTTATTAATAAATAAAATATCTTTTTAATCGTTTAAAATGATCAGAAGCAAACAAATGGAATACCAACAATAATTGTACATAACACACATATCAAACTTGTGGCAAATGATTGATTCAGCCAAAAAACAACTCGGGACAATGGGACATAGAAAAACGTAAGACGCGAACCGGGTGACAGGAGGACCGACTACAAATCAAAAAGGAAAACGAGAAAACACAGAAAAGAGAGAGGAAAAGCCATAGAAAACCCACAGTTGTCCAACGCGTCTTTCGAGGAAGGGACGCGCCAGTCCTCTCCGTTCATCAACACACAACAAACAACAAACAACAAACCACCCTTATGATTACATGCTTCCCTATTATCACCCTCACTCTATTTTAAGAACCCTCGAGATCATAACCGTTCATTTATGCAACGTCCATTATTAAAGTAAATAAGGTAATTTGGCAAGATTCACTTCTACATACATGATTCCATGTACACGATCCAAGTGCACTCATTCTAATTCTAATCTCAATCAAAAATCCTGAATTCCTGACAACACCTCCATATCTGACTTAAATGTAAGAGTGTCTTTGTAGATACCTTCTATTGGCACACCCAAAAGCTAGGAGGTAAAAGAACACCTCAGAAAAAGGGAGAGGAAGATTGCCTTATAAAAAAAAGGAAAAAGACCAAATTTTTTAGAAGCAATATATATATATATATATATATATGTGTGTGTGTGTGTCCTGATAATTTATTATTTATTCCTTCTTTGGTATTATCAGGACATATTTCTATCCTGATAATTTAAAATTTGAAATTCATTTAAAATCCAAAAACTTTTCAAGTTAGTGCATGCTATTTTGATTTTTGACTGATCCTTTCTATATCTTCTAGTCACGTAATTATAGCATTTAATGGATATCATACTATCTTATATAAATTAAAATAATTATTTTAATAAGAGTATTTTAAGAAATTATTCTTTGACATGAATATTTTAAATATTTTTTTAAACAAATATTTTTAAAGATTTACTCTTTACATCTTATCTCTTTTAATTTATCATTTTTATCTTTATTTTTAAATTAGTTTTTAATATTTTTTAAAAGATATTATTAATAGTTAAAAATAACTTTATATCACAATATAATTTATTTATCATAAATCTAAATTATATTTTATATGTTCAAAATATTTATTTATTACAAATTTTAATTATAATATAATTTATATATTTAAAATATTTCTTTATTATAAATTTTAGTTATACAAAATAAATATTTATTCTATACATTACACAAACTAAAATACTAATTACATTATAATTATGATGGATTCCCACTGCAGATATTGGAATTGTGGGAGAGTGCGTGATTAGTAGAATTCATTTAATAGATGAATTTAAATAATTCATTCTTAAAAACTAGTGAACTTTGAATGTGGAAAGAATACGTGTATTATTTAAATGTAGTGAAGATACATCAGCAGAGATTATGTACAGAAGAGGATCGAATTGTATGAATTATTATAGATTATAGATTATTGATTTCCATCTTTAGAAAAAAATTTCCAAACTCAAAATTGAAACAATCTTTTATTTTATAAATTAAAATTGTAAGAGTATGACAGCGTTCTACCCTTTTCCAAACATAGTTATCCCGAAATTCATCCAACAAACATTTGTTTGAAGAGACACTCCAAAAGTAGAAAAATAAATAACAATATTCTCAGAATCTATAATCTATACAAACAAAAATAATCTAAAAAGGAAAAGTTTCACATGTTAACCGTTAGAGCAATTTCACACAGAATCTCATCTCATTTGGCAATACCAAAGTGTTTTCCTCTTTTTTTTTTGCTTACATGTTGACCTCATATTCAATTACATACAAATCAATTTATGGATAATTATGACATGCAATTTATGAACAATTAAGACACAAAAAATTAGAGAATTAGAATAAATGTTATATACGGTACAAATAGTAAATGCACAACAATGCATTAAACATAAATTAATTTTTTTTAAGGAAACAATTCAAACCTTAAATTTACATATTAATGAAGGATACATTTACGTTACAAATATTTTATATTGTATATCAATCAGAATAATAATCAAAAGCTAATTCTTCGTGCATTGTAGTGGTCCACAATCTAATTTAATACAAGAGATGTCATGTGGCTATAATATAAAAATGTTTGTGTTTCAAAATTAAATATTAGATTTATTATATTTATAATATAAAAATAGATGGATGGAATTAACTAAACTCAAGGAATAATGTGTTGAAAAACAAAAATATAAATAAAAGTGAGATATCATTATAAATACATTTGTGAATCTAGAAATAGGTTCAAATAACACATGTCAAATTCACAGTAGCTTTCAAGGTTTGCAGTACACATGTCAATTAAATAGAGTTTCGGATAACACATGTTGTTATATGAAGCTTTGTAAATACTTGGTTTTGTTATAGACCATCATTATTTTCTACACGATTTCATCATTAATAGTATAATAAATGAAATAAGCAATTAGCATTAACCACATGAGGAAATAAGCAATTAGCATTAACCAAAAATTGAGTAAAATTTAGACCATAATTATTGATTGTCATCAGTCCAACATTTTAATTATACTATTATATATATTTTTATAAACTAATATGTTACTTAAATAATTTAAATATTTAAAATTAATGTTATTATATATTTTTTAATAATTTATATAATTAAACATATACATAGATTTCAACATTAAATTAAAAAAATATATATTTACATACATTTGTTCAATAAATAATATTCATCATATACTACGTATATAAGATAAAAAATAATACATATTTTGTTTGAATGAATAAAAAAGACATTTAAATAATTGAAATATTTTAAATTTAATGTTATTAAATATTTTTTACTATTTCTTACTGCAAAAATTGTAAAAATAAAATAATTTATTAATGATTTAATAAATAATTAAAATAAAAGGTTAAATCAATCAACCAATCAATTAAATCAAATTAAATTTAAAGTAAAATGTTAAATCAATTAAATTAAATCAAATGATTTAATTGATTGATTAAATTTAACTAATTGATTGTCACAAATATTGTTTAAATTACTATGTATATTAAGATATTACAAACAATAGGATCATTTTGTATTGATGATTTTAGAGTTAAACCCAATGTCATTTGATCCCTCTCATATATGTATATATATATATATATGTATGTATGTGGTAGCAACTATTTCTTTGGTAATTGTAATTAAAATAATATATTATACATATTGCATGTGTCAAATATTATATTTCAATATGTCAATGAAAAATATAAAACTTAAGTTAACGTCACATCCTTTTTTTTTTTCTCAAGTCACAACATCACTTTCATTCATTTTTTCCAACAAAATGTAATTGATTTTTTTAATTCATAATTATTTTAACTAAGATAATTATGACCTGTATATATTTTAATTTTAATTAATATAGATAATTAATATAATTGTCATTTACATATAGTTAAGGTAATCACCTATAATTATTATATATATTTAAATTCCATAATATATTAGTTAAGTTAATTACAACCAATATATATATTCAAAATTAAATTAATTAAGGTAATTTTGACAAACATATATTTTATTAATATATTAAATATTGTTATATATATATATATATATATATATATGTATATATTTTGCAATTATTATATATAATTTAATTTGGTAACATCTATTTCTTTGATAAGTGTAATTAAAATAATAGATGTATCACACATATTGAATGTATAAGATGTTATCTTTTAATATGTCAATGAGAAATATAAAGCTCAAGTCAACATCACATTTGATATTTCTTTATCATGTCACAACATTACATTCATTTTTTTTGCCAAAATGCAGCTGATTTTTTTTTTCCATTTTTTTAATTCATAAAAATCCATAATTATATTAAAGTGATTATGACCACTATATATTCTAATTTGAATTAATTAAGGTAATTAATGCAATTATCATTATCAATTATACATAATTAAGGGAATAATCTGTAATTATTGTATATATTTAAATTACATTATTATATTAATTCAGCTAATTACCTAAATTGCATAAGCTGATCCAAGACTAAATTTAGGAGATAATTTCTGTCGACTCTATGTTTTGCAATGACAATTAATAAAAACCAATGACAATCACTTTTTCATGTGGGCTCGACTTTATTTTTCAAAGCCTATTTTCACCCAAAATCTATTGTGCATTGCATTGTTTAGAGTTAAATCAAGCATGGGTATCAAAATTTCAATATTTGATGAACAAAGTATGTACATCAACAAAAACATTGTGTATCAACAAATATTTGATAATGTTTAAGATGATTAAAAGCATTAACATGTGTTTTATTCCAATTTACCTTGTATTTTTCAATTGGAGTATTGTGTTTATTTTCTAATATCTTGGATTTTTTTATCTGTTTTTACAATTGTCACTTATCTTTCATACAAAAACTCAATAGTCACAATTATAGTCATAAGTGTTCAAGTAATTTCATTCAGATGTCAAATCGTTCATATTAAAACACTATACTTTTTTCTTTCTCAACGAAAGCGGTAGAACCATATCTTACTTTCAAACAAGAATATAGTAAAACATTAAAACCTTTGTGAACCCTTGATTTTTATTTGCTTGATCCATCTTTTAATTTGGGTTGTAAGTATAGTGATTAGGGAGGGATGACAAAAAAATTCGTACCCGCGGGCAAACTTTGCTACAAATTGAAAATGGATATTTTAATGGGTACTTCGAGTAAAATGAATAATTTTTTTCTCTACTTGCTTATTAACGGTGCATGCATAGGTATTAAGGTACTCGAACTTGTGGTACCCGTAATTTGAAATTACTTAAATAACTTTAATTATATATAAATTAAGTTGTTCTAATTTATTTTTAGTATAAATATAGATATATATTTCAAAATTATTTATTTTTAGTATAAATATATTTTTGAAAATTATTTATTTTTAGTATAATAATATTTTTCAAAATAATTTTTTTTTAATTTTTGCTTTTATTTTGAATTTTATATTTATCAAATATCCACGAATACCTGTGAATACTTGCGAATATTTATAAAATTCATGGATATTTGCTTAATGAATATTTGTGCGGGTACGAGGTATATTTTCATCCAACGAGGCAGTGACAAGAGGCTACTACCAAGCCTACCTCACCACATTGTCATCCCTAATAGTGATTTAGTTCACACATTATCAAATCATATTTATAAAAACCAATAATATTTTATACAATATTTGCATTTAAGAATTATCATCCGGACTATCTATTTAGATATACAAATATATTTAAAATACAAAGATCACTATAATATTAACATGAAAATAAACATCATCATTCTTTTAAAAAAAATAAACATTATTGTACTTAATTTCACTAATAATATTAAAACTTATAGTTCTTTTTTTTTAGAATAAGTATTAAAATAAATATATTTAAAAAATTATATATTAATAAAATATATATTTACCTTGCAAATTTTTAATATTACATATTAATTAAAAAAAGAATCAAACGCTGATTTCCTGTGCATTGCATGGGTTCCTATCCTAGTTATAAACAATACAGAATAATTGGAAAGTTTTATTTTATAAATTAAAAATGATAAGCCCTTATAATAAAGAAAAAGTTAAGGACCTATTTGATTTAAAATATTGTTTTCTATTTGTTTTATTTTTAATTATTTTTTTTTCAAAAATTTATATAATAAATAATGAAAATCTTCTATATATATGAATTAAAATAAGGGTCCTACTAACTAGTGCCCTTAAGACACTAGTTAAACAATTTAAAATAGAAAATTTTATTGAAATTCACATTAGAAATATATTGAAAATCACTGTGTATTAATGTCACTTTGTAATGAAAACTTTATATTTTATATTCCTTACCTTAGCATTTGCTTGAAAATAATTATTTTGAATAAGAGTGTTTTAGGAGTTATTTTTCAGTGGGAGTATTTTTAGAAGTTTTTTCCTTTTACAATGAGAGTGTTTTTAGTAATTTTTTCCAATCTCTTATCTTGTTTCAATCTATCTTTTTCATCTTTATTTCTAAATTGAATTTTAATATTTTTTTTAAAAAAATTATCAATAGTTAAAAATAACCTTATAGCATAATGTAAATTATTTTATCATAAATATAAAATGTAATTGATATATTCAAAAATATTTATTTATTATGAATTTTAATTATAATATAATTTATATATTCAAAAGTATTTGTTTATTATAAATTTTTGTTATATAAAATAAACATTTATTTTGTACATTGCATAGACTAAAATACTAATAATTTTTTTTTAAGGAATTGTATTAAGTATTTTTTATATAAATTTTTAAAAATAAGAAACAAAACTAGAATAAAGATACATTTTTATCATTAAAATGAAACAAAAAATATTTTCTCAAATCAAAAACTTTTTTTTTGGTATAGCCATATGTATCCTCAATTTTGCTCAATCTGAGTGAGATTATTATGAGTGACAAAACTCTTTTTTCGAATATTTAATGTAGCTACATACCCAAGACTTGAATTCAAGATAAATCTTGCGCCAATTAATCCATGCACTAAAATTTCTTATTTTAACTTTCTTTCTCTTTTTAAATGTATACTAGTATTTTAATCTGTGCATTGTACAAAATAAATATTTATTTTATATAATATAAATATATAATAAATAAATACTTCTAAATATATAATATAAATTATTTAATAATTAAAATTCATAATAAATAAATATTTTTAAACATATAGATTATATTTTAAATTTATAATATATAATTTATATTGTGATACAATGTCAATCTAATTATTGATAATTTTTTTTAAAAAATAATAAAGTTTAATTTAGAACTAAAAATATTGAAAATAATAAATTAAAAGATATGAGAGATTAAAAAAATATCCCGAAAAAGTTTCTCATTGAAAAATGACAGTTAAAAATATTCTTGTTGAAGAATAATAACTAAAAACATACTCATATAAGATAACTATTATAATTTATATATATAGAAGATAAAAATGGTGAAAGTATTTTTTTGGTTATTTAATATTTTTATTTTTTATTTCCAGGCTGGTTAGAATGGAAGGTTATACTTTGTAGGTAGGCTCGTAGACTCACCCGCAGATGATAACTAACCACCGTTTTGAAAAAGGGCGTGATACAACAGTGACGTTGAAAGTTGAGAGAGAAAGACTAATTGGCCGCATTCCATAAGAAGCTCCGCTACAGCTAGGGTACTGCGTATAAAGAAAGAAAGAAAACGAGAAAAGAGTGTCACATATGTATTCGCATTCTTAATTCTTATTCCTATTATTGTTTCTTCTGCGCTTGCGGTGGCTGGTGCAAAAACCCCAACACGCTCTTCAATTCTCTAGGGTTTGGTTTTTGCTCCCTTCGCCTTCTCCAATGGCCGCCTCCTCTCTCCTCAGATCCGCGCTTCTCGCACCTTCCTCCTCCGATCGCTTCAAGGTCTCTTTCCGCGTCACCGATTCTCCACCGTTCTTCACTCTTCACGTTTTCCTTTTCGTTTTTTCTTGCATTTTGTTGGAAAATATCTCGAAACGCTTGGAACTGGACAGTGCCGTGGTGTGTTTCCGTTCATGCGATGCTGTTTGTTTGGTTCTCCAAATATATAAATGGTTTTGGATTTGTTGAGCTCTGTTTGGTTGCTTGAAAACCAAAGCATTTTATTTTCTCTTTTTATCGATTCTCCAACGTTCTTTAGTTTTTTTGTATTTGTTTTTCCTTGCGTTTTCTCGGAAAACTGGTGGAAACTTGAAACTGTTCCAAGTTTTTAAGAAACGGTCCGCCACCGTCATTTTGGCTGTAAAGTCAAGGTTCTTGGCGCCGCGACACCGCAATTGCGGCCGCACATGTCCGCAATTTCTTGCAATGTCAAGGATCGGACGAAACTGCGACCGTGACTGCAATTTAAATCCTTGAACCGTTGGCTTTTTTTGTTTGTTTAATTATTTATTTATTGTTTTTTTTTTATTGTCTTGATTAGTTCTCAGAGTTTGGTTTTGGATTGGGTGGAAAACTCTGTTTGGTGGCTCAGAAAACAGGGTAGGTGAGAACAAGCTGTAACGTTTTCTGGAGAAAATAAAGTTTCTGAGAGATGTTAAGAAAATTACTCTGGTTGTGAGTCTTTGATTGTTAAGAAGAGTTTCATTCTCAAAGTTTGAACGCTTAACTTTTCTGCTTGTATTTTTTTTTTTATTTTTTATGTAACATCTTATTAATGTGTCTATATATATGTGATGTATGATTCAGGTATTTAGCAATGCCTCGAGTTGTAATTTAAAATCTAAGGGATTACAGAACAGCATATGTGGTACTTCAATTCCATGTGAATCATTAGTTTTACAGTTGAGTTGCTCAAACTTTTTTAACTATTGCCCTTCTTTTCTTTTATGTGCCTGTTTCGGTTCCTTTAATAGTATGTGGTTTTATTATTTGTGGTTGTATTGGTGTTTGCACAGAAACTGCAATGCTCGTGGCATCCAGCCTATTAAAGCCACAGCAACGGAAATCCCTCTCCCCACCCAGAGTAAGGATAGTACCACTTGTATTTAGATTAGGGTGATTCGCATGCAATTTCTTGATTCTTACTTATGGTTGGTCTGGTCTGTTTAGAATCAAGGAGCACTGGGAAGACAAGAGTCGGAATAAATGGTAACTTTCTAGTTACGAGAGTTCCCTTTGTAGTTTCTTGTATCTACTTGCAGCATTTAATTTTATTATGCACTTTCAATGTTGCACTGAATACAAAATTCTTCATAGACGATGAATTGTTTTAAGCTTTGCCTTCCATACCATCTTTTCATTTTATCCGGGTTTTATTTAGGATAGCTCATTAGAATAACTCAACTTTTTTATATTCAAAGTGACTGCTGTTGCTTATGACTGTGACATGTGTAAATATTTTTGTAAAGATCCCTTGAACTGGCTAATTGCTTTAGATGAAATTGGTAGCCTCCTCATTGACGGGTAATGTTTGATGAAGGTAATCAAATATGGCCTAATTTTGACTGGAATCTGTAGGCTTCAACCTGAGAGAAAGATTTCAAATGATATTTTTGTGAAATCTTGATTTTATTGGAGGAGCTGTGCAAAATATTGAGGTAGATTTCTCAATTAAGTTATAAATGAAAAACAACAGTAGACTATTAATTCTACTTATTTTTAGTTTGATCTTAGGAACTTGCATATCAGTTGCCTGAGCCCAAAAGAATTGTTAAGTTAAAATGTATCATCTAAAATGTAGTTATGTAGAAGATGAGAACTTTGTTTTAAAATGTAAAACTTATTTGTGGAAATTTTCTGTTTGTCTTTAGATAACATACATATGCTGAAATGTGCAGGTTTTGGTAGAATTGGAAGGTTGGTGTTACGTGTAGCTACTTCCCGAGATGATATTGATGTTGTTGCAATTAATGATCCATTTATTGATGCGAAATATATGGTATGTACATGCAGTTACCTTAATGATCCTTTTGCTTATAGTATATTATATTCATAATTTGGCTGTTGTACTGATTATAGACTAATAGACTATATTAAATTTGTATTTTCTTGCATATGTGTGTATGTATACATATGGTGATATATACACCTATCCCCAAATTCTTTGCTTTTTGTTTTTTGTGTTGCCAATTGCCATAACATTTAAGATTTAGATTTATATTATAGCATGTTTGGTAAAGATTAAAGTTGAAGAAATACTCACTTATTTTTCAAAAGCTCTCTTGGGAAGCTGGCAAAAACAAGTGATAATTTCTTCAAAATAAGCTGAACCAAACTTGTTAGTATAATCTGATCTTGGATACCTACCATGTTACCAATTTGCAGTGACATAATTTTATCTTGTATCTGTTATGCTGATTCAATTGGGATGTTCTTCAACTATGTTCTATGTTGTTTTATGCCTCTTTCCTTTTGTAGTATTTCACATATCTTGAGATTTATTTAGATTATTATACTTATTTTCACCTAAAGCCTTCTCTAATCTTAGGAGAATCCAATTTGCGATCTGTTTGAAAACATATCAACACAAAATAAAAAACCCACAACAGCACTGTTTTAGTATTTCCTTAATTACGTTTGCTTTGTATGACTGAATTTCAAATGGAATCATAAATTAAGGAGACTTTCTTGTTTCGGTACAAAGTAAGAGGACTTTATCTGTTTGCTCAACCCCCAATTTTTTTGTTATAATAATAGCAAAACTCCTTTTAAATATAAGGGAGTGTAGAACAGAGATTGAGTTAAATACCGACAAAATCACGTGAGAAGTAGGTAGTGTGACATTCGTTGGGAACATGGGAATATTTGAACTAGTATTTTTCTGGATTAAGGATGGTGTACTGTAGCAGTAGACAGTCATGCTGTGCAGTACATGCAATGTCAATAGGTGTTCTAAAAGACTAAAACATTGTGAGAAATTGGTGAGTGTATTGTTGTACACTTGTATTCCAATTTTTTCAATAAATTCATGTTTTATTTTCTTTGTTGTTGCATGTATTTTTTTAATTCATTTATGGTTGATGCTTGGTTTTTGATTTATATTTAATTTATTCTCTTTTTAGTTGGACCTTATTTATTTCATCCTTACATTTTGCTTTGTCATTTAATCTTTTTCTCTTGTAGGCGTACATGTTCAAATATGATTCTACTCATGGTCCATTCAAGGGGGCCATTAAGATTTTGGATGACTCTACCTTGGAAATTAATGGGAAGCAGGTTAAAATTGTGAGCAAAAGGTATCATGAGTTGGGCTCTGATAATTAAAATGGATGTTACAAATATGTGTTACTGGTTTACAGTATTAGTGTAGGTGTTGAAGAGTTCTAAAAAATAGATTAACATGCACAAATTTTGCTTCTGTATTCAGAGATCCTGCAGAGATCCCATGGGGTGATTTTGGGGCTGATTATGTCATTGAGTCTTCAGGAGTTTTTACAACAGTGGAGAAAGCTTCATCACATTTGAAGGTATTCAATTACCTGTGCATTAAGTGTTGTCTCTCATTCTTCTCTTCTCCCTTGTCTTACTCTCCAGCATCGAATTTTAATTTGAGCTTTATCTTTTTACACTGTAGGCTGGTGCCAAGAAAGTCATAATATCAGCTCCATCTGCGGATGCACCAATGTTTGTGGTAGGAGTGAATGAGAAGACATACCACCCAAAAATGGATGTTGTTTCTAATGCAAGCTGTACAACGAATTGTCTTGCTCCTCTTGCCAAGGTTTGATTGCATCATGTAATGCCAAGCTTTATTGAACTCAGCTTTCTCTGTAATGAGGATGTTTAATGTTTTTTTATGTAGTTTGATGGAGTAAGACTTAACTTCAAGGTTTAATGGCAGCTCCTCTTCCTTGAAGAGGAAGGAAAATAATGGGCAAAAAAATCTTAGTGATTCTGTAACACATCCTAAAAGAGGAGGCCTGATATGAGCTGTTTAGGGTGTGTCTAAGTCATGAATATACTGCCATGTTTTCCCTCTTAATTAGATATTTTCTACTGAGTTAGATTGAGTTTTTAAGTGAACTTAATGAAGTTAATGCTGATCTATGTGAATCTATAAGTTATTTGAATGAAAAATGTGGCCCAGTGTTATTTGTTTCAGCCAGCACATACATATGTAAACCTGAGGGTATATCATATTGGGGCATTGTGTTAGAAACAATTTAGTCCATATAAAGATTTTAACATGGTGCTCACGCCTCCATCTGTCCTGTCGGAAACTTGTGTAGAAGCATCTAACTTTTCCTGTATAAATTATTCATCAGGTAGTTCATGAAGAGTTTGGAATAGTTGAAGGTTTGATGACAACTGTACATGCAACAACAGGTCTCTTTTGCAAACTTGCTAATTGTAGCCTCTAGTTTCTTTTACTACTGTGGTCAAACCATCCCTTTATATGTTCACATATGGCATTGGTAACATCCAATTTTTTATCTTCTCAGCAACACAAAAGACAGTTGATGGCCCTTCTATGAAGGATTGGCGAGGGGGAAGAGGGGCAGGTCAAAATATAATTCCAAGTTCAACTGGTGCTGCAAAGGTAAGAAACGGATGGACACAGATTTTATGCTTACTATTTTCAGTATAGGTATATGAAAATGGGTTTGTTTTATGAAATCACAGGCTGTTGGGAAAGTTCTTCCTGAGCTAAATGGAAAACTCACTGGGATGGCATTCCGTGTACCGACTCCCAATGTTTCTGTGGTAGACTTGACTTGCCGGCTTAAGAAGAATGCTTCATATGAAGAAGTTAAAGCAGCAATTAAGTATGTCTATTGCTTTTTTGCTCCGACTTTTATACCATCTCTGCTCGGATTGTTCTGTACTAACCTTTTGGCTGATTTCTATGACTTTGCTACTGAAAAATATGAAGGCTTGCCTCAGAGGGAGTGCTGAAAGGAATCCTTGGGTACACAGAAGAGGATGTTGTCTCTAATGACTTTGTTGGTGATTCAAGGTATATTATGTTCTGCTATGTTACCTTTAAAGGCAGAACTTTGCTGAATTACTTTTCCGGTTGGAAAGTGAGACACCACAGAACATGAGATGCCTAGTTTGGTTGATAAATTTACTCCTATGTGTTTGAAACATTTCTAATTTGCCCAAAAGAAAATTGAACCTTCATTTCTCTTTCCCTAGTTAGAATTTACTCGTTTGGATATATTATTTGTTAAATAAATGGCTCATTCAAAATGAAATTCTTTTCCTCAGGTCAAGTATCTTTGATGCTAAGGCTGGCATTGCACTTGGTGCTTCCTTTGTTAAGCTGGTTTCGTGGTATGACAATGAGTGGGGTTACAGGTATGCATGCATTTTGCATAGGTGGACTAATACTAGCACCGACTTGTAGGCGAATTTAATAGCATAATTTTTTGTTCATGCTGACCTTTAAATGATTTTTTTGAATGCTTTGTGTTGCAGCAACCGAGTGTTGGATCTTATAGAGCACATGGCATTGGTGGAAGCTCACAATTGAACACCAATATTGTGTATGTTGTGTTGCAATTCTTGTTGAATTAGGTTAATATTGGTAGTGGCTTAGGTTCAGATTTTGGTTTTGATCTGATTTTTATAAGATGTGAGGTTAAATGATCACATCATGTACACTGAAAATAAAATAAAAAGGACATTATCCTGATTACACACATTTTGGAATTATCAGCAATGAATTTTACAAACTGCCTTTTAAAATAAAATGCTTGACAATTTAAAGGTGAACGAGTTATATTGGGCCTGTTTCGAGTAGGGTAACAAGCAATTGTGTAACATATATGTTGTGTTGCAATTCTTGTTGAGTTTAAATATTGGTAATAGTGGTTTAGATTTTGATCTGATTTTTGTAAGATGTGACGTTAAATGACCACATCATGTACACTGAAAATAAACTAAAAAGGACACCACGTTTTGGAATTCCCAGCAAAGAATTTTACAAACTGCCTTTTAAAACGCTCGACATTCGAAAGCTGAATATATTGGCCACTTCGTATAGGTTTACAAACCAAAGCTCCTCTTGAGGATAATTTTGTCCATTACCGAAAAAGAAAAAGAGGGCATGTTTGGATACATGTTGAATCAATTAAATCGTGTTGAAATGTTAGTTAAAGTGATTTTACATAAATATTTACATCTAGTTAAGGGTAATTCAGTTCATTACTGAAAAAGAAAAGGAGGGTATGTAGTTAAAGTGATTTTACATAAATATTTACATCTAGTTAAGGGTAAGGAGGGTATGTAGTTAAAGTGATTTTAGATAAATATTTACATCTAGTTAAGGATAATTCAGTTCATTACTGAAAAAGAAAAGGAGGGCATGTTTGGATTCGCAATGAATTAATTAGAACCAATTAAAATTACGTTGAAATAATAAAGTGATTTTAGATAAATATTTATATGTTTGGTTTTCAGTTAAGGTATTGATTGTGTTTCAAAATTTTATTGTTTTATTAATTTGTTTTAAAAATAAAAATATTTAGATAAAAATTACTTTATTTTAAAATTAGTTGCAACTAAATTAATTTGCAAACTAATTTATTTTTAGAATAAAAATATTTAAATATAAATTATTTTATTTCAAAATTAATTGTAATTAAAATTAATTTTGCAAATATTGATTTGAATGTATTTGGTTCATTTCAAGTAATTAATTTGGGAAGGAAAATCTCATTAAAGCCAAGGTGACAAATCATGTTTTTCAACAAAGATTAGATATTAAAATTTATAGATACTACACAATTATAATATGGTAAAAAAACTAATTTTAAAAAAATTAATAAAGTGATGAATATTAAACAATACCCTTCTTCTAACAAATGCAAGTTTTAGATTTGAAGAAGTGTCGTCAAATTTAGCTTTACTCATATTGTCTATTTTTTTCTTCTTCTATTCTTATGTAAAAATAGGCTAAATCACATATGCAATCTCTTTATTTAAATTGTCTATTTTTTTTTTAATTGGTTAAAATATTCTTTTGGTCCCTTATTTTTTCATTAAAATTTGTTTTGATTCTTTATCTTTTAAAAGATTCATTTTGTTGGATATTTAACACAAGTTTTTATTAATGTTGTCCTTCCAAAATAGTGATTATTTTTGATTTTGAGATACGATTTTGAACTCTTTTTGGACCAATTCAAGATATGAAACTTGTCTCATTAGATTTACATACATGGAAACTATGTAACCCAACTAATGTTTGAACCAAAAAGGACCATAAATGTGGTGAAAATTGCATGAAAAGTGAGTCCTATGAGTAATTAAAAAATAATATGGTATTAGATTTTTCAATTTTTCAATTGCTTGTAGGACTCTACTTTTCACACAATTTTCACTATGTTTATGACCTTTTTTGGTTCGAACATTAGTTGGGTTCTATAGTTGTTAGCTTTATTTAGATTATCTATTCTTTTTTATATTCTTATGTAAAGATAGGCTAAATCGCTATCTGTAGCCCCATCCTCATTTGCACAGTCTCTTTATTCAGATTTTTTATTCTTTTTTTTTTATCGACTAAAATATATTTTTGGTCTCTTATCTTTTTACTAAAATTCGGTTTGATCCTTTATCTTTTAAAAGATTTATTTTGGTCATTTAACTGTCAAATTTGAGCGTATGTTGTCCTTCTAAAACAATGGTTGTTTTCGATTTTGAGGCACAATTTTGAACCATTGTTTGACTGATTAAGATATAGAACTTGTCCCATTAGATTAACCTACATGAAAACTATGCAACCTAACTAATGTTTGAACTAAAAAGAGCCATAAACATGGTGAAAATCGAGTAAAAAGTGAGTCCCACAAGCAATAAAAAAATAATATGATATTATATTTTTCATTTTTTGGTTGCTCGTAAGACTCTATTTTTCACACAATTTTCACCATATTTATGACCCTTTTTGGTTCGAACATTAGTTGAATTTCATAGTTGTTAACTTTATTAAGTTTGTCTACTCTTTTTTTTTTTTTTTATGTAAAAGTACGCTAAATCACTATCTGTAGTCCCATCCTCATCTGCATAGTCTCTTTATTTAGATTGTCTATTTTTTTTTATCGACTAAAATATATTTTTGATCCTTATTTTTTTACTAAATTTATTTTGGTCCTTTATCTTTTAACTTTCAAATTTGAGTTAATAATGTCCTTCTAAACTAATGATTATTTTTTATTTTGAGGCAAAATTTTGAACTCTTTTTGGACCAATTCAAGACATAAAACTTGTCCTGTTAGATTAACTTACATGAAAAGTATGCAACTCACTAACGTTTGAACCAAAAAGAGTTATAAACATGGTGAAATCGTGTGAAAAGTGAGTCTTACAAGCAACTAAAAATAATAATAATCTGATATTAGGATTTTTTTAGTTTTCTGGTTGCTCATGGAACTCGCTTTTCATGCGGTTTTCATTATGTTTATAATCCTTTTTGATTCAAACATTAATTGGGTTTCATAATTTTTATTTAAGTGAATCTAAAAGGACAAATTTTACCTCTTGAATTAGCCAAAAAAGGATTCAAAATCATGTCCTAAAATTGAAAACAATCATTGTTTCAAAAGGATAATATTAACTCAAAATTGAGAGTTAAAGGATCAAAATAAGTCTTTTAAAAGATAAAGAACTAAAACAAATTTTAATAAAAAGATAAAAAATCAAAAATATTTTTTAACCTTCTTTATCTTTTTCTTTAATAAAAGTCTTCCCAAGTTTTATACATGAATCAGATGCAAGGGTAAATGCTTTCAGGCTTATCCCTCAATGTTTCGTACCAAAAAGTCATAAAAACATAACCTGGACAAAGCTTTTTTTTTTTTTTGGATTCAAAGGAGGGCCAAAAGAAACATAACCTGCATCCAAAATGTGCAATCCAATAGGGAGGACATGTGCCAAATTTGCAAGGCGATCTGCTATCTCATTGCCCTGTCTAAGAGTGTGGGATATGTAGACTCTCCGGTTATATGTTCCCCATTCCCGAATGGATTCAATATTGCTTTTAAAGGGATGTTGTGGATGACATCCATTTACTACAAGTTGCACAGCAATCATAGAGTCCGATTCGATCCATAAAGAAGTAATTCCTCTGCTCCAAGCAATTTCCAAAGCTATTAATATAGCCCAGAGCTCAGCCATCTAAGCATTTGTAGAGCCTAAACACAAAGATAAATAATGAAAGAGCGCTGCTCAATTTATTTAATAAAAGAACGCTTACATGTTCTTAAGAGTACTGTAGAATAAAAGATTACGTGATGTTTAAATTTTGTTCAAAATATTTAATATATTAATATCCATAGTATTGCATAAAAATATGATATTATTTATATTAAATAATGATAATTTATATACATATTAAAATTAACAATAACTTAATTAACAAAATTTATTTTCACAGTGAAATTGTATACAATTATTTGTAATAATTTAATAAATAAAAAAAATCTGCTAATTGAGATTTAAAGAATAACTTATGAGATCGAAATTTTTATATGAAAAATTAATTTAAATTTAATTAGTTAATATATTTACTACAAAATATTATTTTCACTCTATCTTTTATATATAATTTTTATTGACAAATATTTATGTGACAGTGTTGAAAAATATTACATAAATACAAAGTAAATATATTAAATTTTTTATTAAATATATTTATATTGCAAAATAATTTTTAATTATTTTTTCAACAATATCATAAATAAAATATTTTTTTAAATCTTCATCCATTACATAAATACATTTCAACCATATTTTTCATACATTATAGTAGATTTTTTTTTGATAACCATGTTATAGGTGTAAAATATCTACTTGCTTTGTTAATGACTAATCTTCACTGAAAAACTTGACGTTCCACTTGGATCAATGGCATGTTGGTAATTTGATATACATTATAGGAGATTTAAGTTTTAAATGGACATATAATTATTTTACGTATTAAAGGAAAAAATTTTCAAGATAGTATTTTTTTATATTTGATAAGGATTTTCTATAGATATAATTAAGAAATTAATCCTTGAGTTAGGAATAATGGTCAAATAAAACTATTTTCAAAATAATAATTATTGAATTAATATTAAAAATAAAGTTCATATGAAATCACAGTTCACCTCTATTACAATTAAACACTATTGGGTAAATAATATAAAAGCAATAATTAACCTATAATATTTCGTTAAAATTATGCATTTTAAAAATATTTTAAAATTCAAACGCATGTACCTTTTATCATTTAGAATTTTAATATCTACATTTTCATTGGAAAAATAATGTACATATACATTAAAAAAATTAATTAAACATGATTTAAATGAGAAGTTGAATTAGTAATATTTTAAAATTAACCTATTAGAGAAATGTTTTGATAATATTTAAAATTTTTATTATATTATAAAATTAAACTATTATTTTTTTATGTCAACGAGTAATTTAAAAAATATAAATCTATATTTTATTTTCAAACAAATAATATTTACCTAAAATAGGTAAGTAAGATTTTTTATTTTTTAAAAGTACGTGAATAATTGACTTGTTAAATATATTTGTATTGAAGAATAGTTTTACATTATTTACCAACATCATTAATAAAATATTGAGGGAAACAATTTTCAACATAATATTTTTTATATTTGTTAAGGTATAATGAAGCTAATTATTGAATTATTAAGAACGGTCAGGTGATTAAAGTGCTATTCGGAGTAACAATTTTTAAGCTATATTGGAAGTATGTTTTATAGTTAATCATAATTCATTTCCACTATAATGAGTGACTCTTAGGTAGATAATATAAAAACAATATTTTGATATAATATTTTATTAAAAATATGTGTTTAAAAATAATTTTATTTCAAACACATGTATTTTTTTACCATTTAAAAAATTTAGTATCTATATTTTTATGGGACATATAAATAAATTAATGAAATTGACTAAACATAACTTATTTAAGTAATATAATTAATAATATTTTAAAATTAGGCTATTCCAATTAATATTGTCTTTTGATGATATTTAATATTTTTATGATATTATAAAGTAAAAGTATTATTTATTTTTATTTCTGCATATAATATTTTTGTAAATTATTCCAATTTATATTTGTATTACAAAAAATTTTTAAATTATTTCTTCACCAATATTTTCTAATTGTTTCACGCTTGCATAAATTACACCTCAACAATATTTTTTGTTTTTTACACAGTGGGGGATTTAATTTTATTTGGAATAAAAATTATTTTTATGTACATTGTGGGAAAAATGTTCACAATAATCTTATTTAAATTTAAATATTTTTTACATACATTGAGGAAAAAAAATTCTCAAGATAAAATTTAAATATTATTTTTAAATAGTTATTTTATACGTAATTTTGATGTGATTTTTTTGGAAGAGGGGGATCATCGGTGAGCCTTTAATCAAAGGGTTTTTTTTTTTTTTTTTTAAAATTAAAAAGATTATTCTTTTCTTTCTATGTTTATGGCATTTGTCAAAACACCTTAGGCCTAACTGATCATTACGACATATCCTTTAGTACATGAAATTGACAGTGACATGATATTGATGGACCAAACGAGTCTTTTGTGTGAACCTTCACTTTCTCTCCCAGCAAATAACACGTTTCGTGGGCGTTAAATTTGAGCATGTACTTTCCAGAAGGACAACCTATTTGAAAATACACAATTTCATCTGATCCATTGATTAATCATGCATAGTTAAGAAAAAATTACTCTCCCAATACGTAATAAAGGAAAAGGAAAAAACTGTTGAATTGATAAGGTTAGAATAAGTTTGAATTAGTCTTTGTCTGTTAGTTAGTGATAATTTGAATAAATTCCTGTTTTTAGGATTTAGATAGTTGCTTCCTAGTCTATCTCCACGTCAGTAGGTTTGTAAAACGTGGGCTGCAGTTTTTTTTTTCTGTTCTCTCTTGTAAGGCTATGTATGTTTAGCCATATCAGTTTATCAAATGAGGAGTGTAGCAGTTCATTTCTTCAATACTTTGAGTTCTTAACAATTCCTTCAATACTTTGAGTTCTTAACAATTGGTATCAGAGCCCTATCATAGGGGCCTGATTCTGCATAGAGTGTTGGAGAGAATATGGCGAGTGAGAGTGGATTTGTGCAATTGGCAATTCCAAAGTTCAATGGACAACATTACGATCATTGGAGTATGCTCATGGAGAATTTCTTACGATCAAAAGAATATTGGAGTCTGATTGAAGATGGAGTACCTGCAGAAGCAAAGGGAGTTCAAGTGAGTGAAGCACAAAAGAAAGTCATTGATGATGCAAGGTTGAAAGATATGAAGGCAAAAAATTATCTTTTTCAAGCCATTGATAGATCAATTTTGGAGACCATTTTGAATAAATATACAGCTAAAAACATATGGGACTCCTTGAAGAAAAAGTATCAAGGGACAGCACGAGTGCAGCGAGCACAACGGCAAGTGCTTCAGAAGGAGTTTGAGATGCTAAGCATGAAGGAGGGAGAGTCTGTCAATGACTATTTTGCACGCACTCTTGCCATCATCAACAAGCTACGGGTCAATAAGGCAAAGATAGATGATGTGGATGTTGTTGAGAAAATATTGAGATCCATGACACTTAGGTTCAATTATGTGGTGTGTTCGATTGAGGAATCCAATGATTTGGATGCTCTTATAATTGACGAATTACAAAGCAGTCTCTTAGTACATGAGCAACGCATGAAACCCTATGTGGTTGAAGAGCAGGCCTTGAAGGTTACCCATGGTGAATCTTCAAGAGGAAGAGGACGAGGTCGTGGTGGAATACGAGGACGAGAAAGAGGTGGAGGCAGGCGTAGTTTTGATAAATCTACTATTGAATGTTATCATTGTCATAAACTTGGACATTTTCAATATGAATGTCCATCCAAAGAATCAAATTTAGCAAATTATGCTGCAAGTGGTGAAGAAATGTTGTTGATGGCATACATGAAGGAAGAGGTCAACAAAGAAGTATTGTGGTTCTTAGACTCTGGATGTAGCAATCATATGTGTGGCAAGCGTGAGTTTTTTGTTGATCTAGATGAAAGCTTCAGAATAACAGTGACATTGGGAGACAACTCAAGCATGAATGTGATGGGAAAAGGTACTGTTCGAATGTCGATAAATGGTACTGCACATATCCTTACTGGTGTATTTTATATTCCTGGATTAAGAAACAACTTATTAAGCATTGGTCTACTGGTGGAGAAGGGGCTTGAAATTCTCATATAGCAAAGAGCATGCAAAATTTATCATCCTGATAAAGGGTTGATTTTGGAGATAGCAATGTCCTCAAATCGAATGTTCAAGTTATCTACAGTAACACAACTAAAAGAGGAAGCTTGTTTCAACACTTTTATGGAAGATCCAGCTCGACTTTGGCACTGTAGATATGGTCATTTAAGCTTCACGGCTCTGAATACACTTCAACAAAAAGGAATGGTGCGAGGCTTGCCTTGTCTTGACACTTCATCAAAAGTATGTGCAGATTGTCTTACGGGAAAGCAAAAGAGAAATCCATTTCCATGTACAGCCACATGGAGAGCCTCACAAATTCTTGAATTGGTGCGTGTTGATATTTGTGGACCAATCAGTCCTATATCCAACAGCAACAAAAGGTACATGATTAGTTTTATTGATGACTTTAGTAGGAAAATATGGGTCTATTTTTTGGTTGAAAAATTAGAAGCTCTTCTAACTTTCAAAAATTATAAAAATCAAGTTGAGAAAGAGACTGGTTTATCCATAAAGGGTCTTCGTACAGATCGTGGGGGTGAGTTCACATCACTTGAATTCACTAATTTTTGCAGTGAGAATGGTATTCAAAGGCAGTTAACAGCCCCCTACTCCCCTCAACAGAACAGTGTAGTAGAACGGAAGAATCGAACAATCATGAATATGGTTCGGAGCATGCTTTTAGGACAAAAAATGCCAAAAACATTTTGGCCTGAAGCTGTCAATTGGACAGTTCACATTCTTAATAGGTGTCCAACACTTGTAGTGAAGAACAAAACCCCAGAAGAGGCTTGGAGTGGATTCATACCATCAGTGGCCTACTTCAAAGCGTTTGGATGTGTATCTCATGTCCATATTCCTGAATGCAAAAGAACAAAGCTTGATGACAGAAGTAAAAGATGTATTTTTCTTGGGGTCAGTGAGGAGTCAAAGGCATATAGGCTGTATGATCCTATTTCTCAAAGGATTATAATTAGTAGAGATGTGGTGTTCGAAGAAGATAGTAGCTGGGATTGGAGTAAAAATCATGAGGAGGCTATTTTGGCTAACTTGGATTGGGACGATGATGACAAAGAAGTAGCTGTAGAACCTGAAACAAATGGAGATGGAGCTGAAACCCGTGAAAACAACAGCGAAGAACAGGTAGAAAATGGCTCAAATGAAGGGAATACATCCACCTTGAGTGAAGAGCAACCACATGAACGTAGGATGAGAAGACAACCAGCTTGGATGAGGGATTATATAAGTGGAGAAGATTTATCCGAGGAAGAAGATTCAACAAATTTTGTCATGTTTACAGCAAATGATCCAACTTGTTTTGAAGAAGCCCAAAAGGATAAAAAATGGAGCGCAGCAATGAATGCAGAGATTGAAGCTATAGAGAAAAATGATACTTGGGAATTAACAGAGTTACCTGTAGGAGGAAAGAAGGTTGCTGTAAAATGGGTATACAAGACAAAATTAAATGAAAATGGTGATGTGGAGAAGTACAAAGCGCGCCTAGTTGCAAAAGGTTATACCCAAAAACATGGTATAGATTACACTGAAGTCTTTGCACCTGTGGCACGTATGGAAACAATTCGGATGGTGATTTCACTTGCAGTTCAAAAAGGATGGGAAATCTTTCAGCTAGATGTCAAGTCTGCCTTCCTACATGGAGAACTTAGTGAAAAGGTTTTCATTGAGCAACCGGTTGGTTATCAACAAAAAGGTGTTGAGGAGAAAGTTTACAAGTTAAAGAAGGCTTTATACGGACTAAAACAGGCACCACGAGCCTGGTATAGCCGAATAGAGTCTTACTTTGCTAAGGAAGGTTTCAGGCGCTGTCCTTATGAGCACACCTTGTTTGTCAAAGTAGGAGATGGAGGAAAAATCTTGATTGTGTGTCTTTATGTTGATGATCTTATTTTTACAAGTAATGATGAACATATCTTTGAAGAATTTAAAAATTCTATGATGCACGAGTTTGATATGACAGATCTTGGACAAATAAGATATTTTCTTGGCATAGAAGTTTTGCAAAGTCAAGGAGGTATTTTTATTTGCCAAAAGAAATATACACAGGAGGTGTTAGAAAGGTTTAATATGGGCAACTGTAATCCAGTCCATAATCCAATTATTCCAGGCTGCAAACTCATAAGGGATGAGAGCGGAGTTAGGGTGGACAGCACTCAATACAAGCAACTAATTGGTAGCTTGATGTATTTAACTACCACCTGGCCTGATATTATGTTTGTTGTCAGCCTTTTAAGTAGATATATGGAGTGTCCTACAGAGCTACACTTCCAAGCTGCCAAGAGAGTATTGAGATATGTAAAAGGAACCTCCAACTTTGGGATATTCTACAGAAAGGGAGAAGATGAGGAGCTGGTTGCTTATACAGACAGTGATTATGCTAGAGATTTGGATGATAGGAAGAGCACTTCAGGTTATATTTTCCTATTAAGCTCAGGTGCTGTTTCTTGGTCCTCAAAGAAACAACCAATAGTCACTCTTTCTACCACTGAAGCAGAGTTTGTTGCTGCAGCTTCTTGTGCCTGTCAAGCCATTTGGATAAGGAGGGTTTTGAATAATTTTAATCATGCTCAAAGTGATGGCATAACGATTTTCTGTGACAGCAGTTCAGCCATTGAGCTATCAAAGAATCTTGTTTTTCATGGTCGTAGCGAGCACATAGATGTCAGATTTCACTTTCTTCGTGAACTCACAAGGGATGGAGTTGTAAAGCTGATCCACTGTCATACTCAGGAGCAAGTTACAGATATAATGACCAAGCCATTAAAACTTGATTTGTATGTAAAGCTTAGGGGTTTACTAGGAGTATGTGCTGATCTAAATGTAAACTGAATAAATTAATATTCAGTTTAAGGGAGGATGTTGAATTGATAAGGTTAGAATAAGTTTGAATTAGTCTTTGTCTGTTAGTTAGTGATAATTTGAATAAATCCCTGTTTTTAGGATTTTGATAGTTGCTTCCTTGTTTACCTCCACGTCAGTAGGTTTGTAAAACGTGGGTTGCAGTTTTTTTCTGTTCTCTCGTAAGGCTATATATGTTTAGTCATATTAGTTTATCAAATGAGGAGTGTAGCAGTTCATTTCTTCAATACTTTGAGTTCTTAACAATTCCTTCAATACTTTGAGTTCTTAACAAAAACAATATCAATAATCTATTAAATTGATATATCTTGTTCACTCAACTGCGCTACGAATTTATACCCCGCTCTGATAATTGTGATTTGAAAGGATTGCGTTCAACTGTGAATTGTGATAGTTAGTTCTGAAGATGATCTTGGTATTGGTGTCGATCCATGGACATATAAGAAATAAAGAAATTGAACAGAGAAAAACGAAAGAAGAAGAGAAAGAATATAAGAGTCCAAAATTAAACTGGTTAAAGGAGTGGTTGGTTAGTTGTTCATATATATATATATATATATATATATAAAATTCATTGATACCAAGAGTTAAAATTAGTCAAATTACACCTTTAATAATTTTTTATAGAATGCAAATTTAACTAATCCAATCGTTAAATTATGTGATATTATCTTCATGATCATGTATATCAAAATTTACATCATTTGGACTTTCCTAAATATATTATCTAACATTGAATATTTACATATATTTTAATAATATATCGTATGTTAAAATAAAGTAATATGATGATCTACTAAATAATTTTATAATTGAATGAAATTTTGTATACTCAATTTAATTAATAAGAATATCAAATTCAACATTTATATCGATTAAATTTACATTTCACAAAAAGTTATAAAAGTTGTAATTTGACTAACTTTGACATCTGGTGTCAATGGGTCCTGACATATATATATATATATATATATATATATATATATATATATATATATATATATATATATTGTTGGAACCAAAGATGTTGAAGCATCTAGACTCTCAAATTTTGAAGATAACAAACTTATTAAAGTTTAAGTCTCTGTTTTTAAACTAACGGATTTACAGCATCCAATCTCAAACGAGCGTCCAATAAACTCATATATGATGGCCGTTCAAGTGTAAGTCTCATTTATGGATTCAAGGTTTTTAAACTTTAGACAACCACACTAGACGCGTCCAAATGCAAGTTCTTAAATGGCTAAGTTTTCTCTCGTTCAATCTATGCGTCCTTCTTATATATATCGAGACTAATGCCTTACCATTTTAAGATCTAATGTTCAAATATTTCAAGCATTAAATGGTAGATAGAAACATTCTAGTGCAAAAGCGCAACAAGACAGAAAAAGCAAGTAAACTCTTTGAGCTGCCAAACCAAATGACGAATGTTCAGAAAAGCAGACCTCCCGCACAGAGCTGCTCTTTCCATTTTAGTGCAAGTTCAAAACTTGTCCTTTCTGATATGTCTGAAAGCTCGATACGCGGACCTCTTTGTTGAAGAAATGAAGTCAAGTCTTCTTCAACAGCTCTTTTCTGTTGAAGACTCTATATCCCGAGAAAGAAGAAGAAAAAAAGTGAAGAATGAAGAATCAAGCAAGAACATAAAAACGCTGATTGTTTTCTTACGCTCCACTGGACAATAGTTCATATATCTCTGATACATTATTGTATTGTGCTTTATCTTATATATCCTCACTATGTGAGTTGAATCTGTTTGAGCGTAGTTGAATATGTTTGAATATGATACATTATTTTAGGTGAAGGGACTAGACGTAGTTCAAGGTTGAGCGTACCAGTATAAAATTCTCTGTGTGCTTGTCTTTTCTATTCTTTAGCTTAAAAATGTTTTTGAACTTGTTTTATATTAAAAAAAAATTTAAAATGCACAATGCAACCCCCTTTCTTGTGCGTCTCTTGCTATTTCACACACACACACATATATATATATACACACACACACACACACACACACAGGTATTTTAGCCTGTGTAGTGCATAGGATAAAATTTTGTTTTATATAACTAAAATTTATAAGCTACCCTATATATTAAATTAGAACTTCTATATCTTACGAGAGCGTTTTTAGCTATTATTCTTTCACGAGAGCGTTTTTAACCGTCATTTTTCAACGAAAGTGTTTTTAGAAATTTCTTAACCTCTCATATCTTTTAATCTATCATTTTCAATATATTTAGTTCTAAATTAAATTTTAATATTTTTTAAAATAAATTATCATTAATTAGAATGATATTGTATCACAATATAAACAATATATTATAAATTTATAATATAATCTATATGTTCAAAAAAATTATTTATTATGAATTTTAATTATAATATAATTTATATTATATATTTAGATGTATTTATATATTATAAATTTATGTTATATGAAATAAATATTTATTCTGCATAATGCACATGTTAAGATACTAATTATATTGTCAATCAATTAGAGTTAGCCTATTGGTGAAGAATAATTTACACAAAGTCTTAAGTTTGAACCTTATTGTTGTCATTGTACACTTAAAAAATACTAAAAAAAAAGATACTTTGCACATCAATGAACAAAAATTTAACTTCTCTATCATAAAAGTCACCATATTTATCCACCCTATATGTTAAATTAGAACTTCTATCTCTTACGAGAGTGTTTTTGGCTATCATTCTTTAACGAAAGCATTTTTAGCCGCCATTCTTTAACGAGAGTGTTTTTAGGAATTTCTTTGACTTCTCACATATTTTAATCTATCATTTTCAATATCTTTAGTTCTAAATTAAATTTTAATATTTTTTAAAATAAATTATCAATAATTAGAACAACATTGTATCACAATATAAACTATATATTATAAATTTATAATATAATCTATATGTTCAAAAATATTTATTTAGTACAAAGTTTAATTATAATATAATTTATGTTATATATTCAGAAGTATTTATATATCATAAATTTATGTTATATGAAATAAATATTTATTCTGTTCAATGCACATATTAAGATATTAATTATACTGTAAATCAATTAGAGTTAGCCCAATGGTAAAGAATAATTTGCACAAATTCTTAAGCTCAAATCTTATTGTTGTCATTGTGCACTTAAAAAATGCTAAAAAAAAGATGCTTTGTGCACCAATGAACAAAAATTTAACTTCTCTATCATAAAAGTCACCATATTTATCCACCCTATATATTAAATTAGAATTTCTATCTCTCATGAGAGCATTTTTAGTTATCATTCTTTAATGAGAGTGTTTTTAGCTGTCATTCTTCAACGAGAGTGTTTTTAGGGATTTCTTTAACCTCTCATATCTTTTAATCTATCATTTTCAATATCTTTAGTTCTAAATTAAATTTTAATATTTTTAAAAATAAATTATCAATAATTAGAATGACATTGTATCACAATATAAACTATATATTATAAATTTATAATATAATCTATATGCTCAAAAATATTTATTTATTATGATTTTTAATTATAATATAATTTATATTATATATTCAGAAGTATTTATTTATTATAAATTTATTTTATATAAAATAAATATTTATTCTGTGCAATGCATAGGTTAACATACTAATTATACCAAAAATTAGTTAGAGTTAGCCTAAAGGTGAAGAATAGCTTAATTATTATTCTTTTTACAATAAGAGGGTTGGGTGCAATTGTTATTTTATATCATATTGTAAACTTTTTTATCCTACATGAGTTTTAATATGACTATTTTATTTATATTTTTAGCTTATTTTTATTTTAATTTATTGTTTAATATATTTTATAGTATTAAAACGTATCTAATTTGGATTAATTCAATTACTATTAAATCTTTTATGATAATTAATTATAATCATAAAGTTTACATAATAAATTTGACTCGTGCAATGCCCGGGTTAAAATGCTAGTAAATAAATACTTTTGAATATAGAAATTATATTATAATTAAAATTTGTGATAAATAAATAATTTGGATCATATAAATTATATTTGATCATATAAATTAAATTGTGATACAATGTTATTTTTAACTATTGATATATTTTTTTAAAAAAAATATTGAAATTCAATTTTAAAAAAATAAAAATGATAAATTGAAAGAGATAAGAAGTTTAAAAAAAAAAAAAAATCCTTAAAAATGTTTTCATTAGAGATAAATAGCTAAAAATATTCTCATTGAAGGATGATCCCTAAAAATGCTCTCATTTAAAATAGCTATTTTAGTTTATAAAAGATAAAAGATTTTAAATTTATAATAAGCAATTATTGTAATACAATGTTAATTTTTAATTATTCATAATTTCTTTTAAAAAATATTAAAATTTAATTTAAAATTAAAGATATTGAAAATGATAAATTGAAAGAGATAAGACGTTGAAAAATTGTAAAAACATTCTTGTTGAAGAATGACAACTAAAAACGTTTTTGTTGAAAAATAACAACTAAAAACGCTCTAATTCAAGATAGTTATTCTAATATATATATATATATATATATATATATATATATATTAAAATAATCTTTTAAGAATCTAATTTAAAAACAAATTAAAAATAAAAATTAAATTTTAAATAGAAAGAAGATTAATAAGATGTGATATCTTAAAATTAATGTAATTTTTTTTATGATGAAAACATTTTTTTTTTAAGAAAAACAGTAAACATTTGTCTTTTTGTTTCTTTACAGCAATGACTTTTCACATTTACAACAAAAGAAGTTTTTGACCAACAGTGAGTAAGAAACATCAATTTCTTTATTTTAACCATTTGTTTAGTCGAGAGGAAATGTGAGTGGAGAAAAGAGAAATACGTGAAAAATAAAAAAGCTGAATATATTTAATAAATGAAAGAGAAAACAAAATAAAAAAGGTATGGGACCTATTAATTATTTTCATTCTATTTTTTACTTATTTTCATTTACTTATTTATTTTTTTCTTTATTTTTATTTATTTTTCTTAAACCAAACACTTTTATTTTCACTCTATTTTTTACTTATTTTCATTCACCTTTTTTTATTCATTCTATTTTTTACTTATTTTTTTCTTTTTTACTAAACGGACTCTATAATTCTACAAGCTAGACTAGTAGAGGAAAAGGCAACAACGTTAATGCAGCTTGCCTACATCTAACTAGTTAATTATATATTAATGAAATACTTTACTATATAACAATTTTCTTTTTGGTGAGCACTTTACCATATAACATTATACACACACGCATATATGGCATTCTATTATTTCACTATATATATGAGCAAGTGCTGCTAGTCGTGTTAAAATGACATACCCTTTTATTTACGTCCGTGCTCTGTCGCGCTCATTTCCCTAGGTCATAACCAAAAAAAAAAAGACACTTTCGTGGGTCCAAAAAAAAAAAAATTTGAGTAAAAACATCCACAATTCAATATTTCTTTTTGGAGTTCTTAAATGAGTCCCACTTATATACATTACTTATTTTTATCTTTATAAATTTAAGTATCTAATCTTTTCAACCAAGCATATCTCTTTTTAATTTTTTACATATTTTAAACGGGTCCCACAATTACACATTACTTATTTTTTTATCTCATAAATACATCTTACTTTTTCTTTTTTTATCATATAAACATTATTTATTTGTAAAGCACCGGTAAAACATTATTTTTTTTTATCATAGCTTTTACTGAGATCCACTAACATGTTAAGCACCAGTGCTTAGATAAGCACCCGATGCTTAACAAGTCCCAAATTTTTTTGCTGCAATGGGACAATTCTTATTAAGAATGGTTCTTAATAAGAAAAGGGAGATAAGAATTCCCCATTGCAGATGGCCTAACTAGCTAACATTTTCATTTTTTTATTTTATTTTCAAATACTTAGACTAACGAAAAAAGAAAAAAAAAGGTCTGAATTTATTTGTAAAGGATAATGAAAAGAATGTAATTCATACTTCAAAAACATACGAAGAGAAATTATATTTATCTTACATTTTTGTATAATTTTCTGTATAACAAAATGATAGAAGGAAAAAAAAAAAATCCAGATGTGATAAAAGAATAAAAAGTGTTATAAAAAAATTATATAAATAGTATAACTCATACTTAAATTACATTTTATGATTTAGTTTTCAACCTATAAATTTCATACATACAAATTTATTAAGCTCTGTTTATTTTATCGTAAAAAAATAATTCTCGTATTTATAACTAAAAATATATATTTTAAGTCAATTTTCTCTCAAATTTTTTAAATTTATTCTATTCAACTCTATTCCACCGCTAAACTAAGTAGACACTTAGGGTTCATTTGGTGGTCAAGATAAGATAAGATAGGATAGGATATGAGAACAAGATAAGAACATGATAGGATAAAAATAAGATAAATTATAATCTTATCTAATCTTTGATGCAAACCAGATAACAAACTAGATAATAATAAAATAAAATATAAATTTTGTTCAAATGGCAAGACTACTGTTTCATAAAATTACATATAATTTTTTAAAAGTAACTTTTAATTCAATTTTTTATTTTTTACAAAAAAATTACAATTTTAACTAAACTATACAACATTATTTTTTATTCATGTAGTTACTTTTCTTAAAATTATAAAAAAACTATATAAGATTTTTAAAATTATAATTATTATTCAAATAATTTTATTTAAAAAATATTTGAATAGTAATTATTTATTTTTTAATATTTTAATTAATAACTTATCCTATCTTGTTGCTTCCTAATCCAACTCCCTCTTAGGATAAGAAATATATTGGAACAATGAGATAAGATAAGAGATAGGATAACATTATCATATTCTATTGGCTTAGCAAACAACGGATTATAACAGAATAGGATTGTTATCATATCTTGACCACCAAACAGGTCATTAGTGGATACATTTTTCAGTTATAAAAAAATTATAAATTACCTTCAATAAATAGTTGATATTAATCATCAATTATATCTATGAATTTAATTATTTACGTAAATGAAGCCAGCATGTTCTTCTTGTTTGATATCAGCTACCTTAATGTTAGCAATTATTATAAATTTATGCAATTAAGGGTCAACACTTTATTATTTGGTGCAAAGGAAATTAAAACGAAAACAAAATATAGAAGGTAGGCTTGCTTCACTTTCATCTGATTCTTAACTGGGACAAAAGGCCTTGGCTCCATGTTAAGTTTCAACCTGTGGGATCGCAGAGCCTATAATTGTAGGACTACTTTTTTGTTCATACTTCTAATATTTTCAAGTGAAAATGCCAGCAATCAACCAACACGAAGGCGTACTCAACTCACTGCATACTTAAGTCGCAGAAAGACTCTCCTCTTCCCTCTATGTCCTTTCCACCAAACAAAAATCTCTCTTTAATTTCAGTTTAAAGCATGTCATGAACTTTTTTTTTTCATTTTATCCTTTTGATTTATTTTTTTCGTCTTTTCACTTATCTATGGTGAATTTTAAAATTTAGGATGCAGGCTAGTTTTTTAATTTTTACCAATTGAATTATTTAATAATAATTTAATTTTTGCTGGAACAATTAAAGCATAGTGGATAAATTAAGTTATGTTCTAACTTGACACACTATGAATGTTTGATATTTCAAAATAAAATACTCATTTCATTACAATGTCCTTATTTTTCTGGCTACTTCATATTTGCATTAGAATTGAAATTATAATTAGAATTAGAATTGGAACAAATCATTTTGTTTGTTCATGTATAAAATTTATATATTAAGAGATTAGAAATAATTTTAAAACAATGATACAATTGTAACAAATAATTTTGTTGTTTCTTATATAAAATTTATATATGTTAAAAGATTAGAAATATTTTTAAAACAATGATATTTAGTAGTAGAAGAGTAAAATTGTTAAAAAGATGTGATTGAAAATGATCATAATTGAAACTTTGTTTCCTAAATTTATATATTTTTCAGAGGTATTGGTATAGAATGAGGAAAAAATATATCAACATAATATATAATGAAAGAATGATCATACGTAAAGATGTTATTGATCAATAAAAATATATTTAATAAATTATTTACTCATGTAATTTCAAAATTAAAAAATATTATCGTAAATATTACACCAAAAAATTTGTCTATCATAATTAAGATCTAATTGTTCAAAAATAAATTATGAATATATTAAAAAAATCTAATAATTTAATTTTATATCATTATCAAAATCTCAAATAAAATTGAAATGAGATTATTTAAATAGACTTATTATTATTAATTCAATTACTCAAATAAATGATGTTTAATTAATTTCATTGATTTATATATAAATTATTTTCCCATGAAAATGTAAATATTAATTTTTTAAAATGAAAAAAATACATGTGTTTGAATTTAAAATTAATTTTAAAAAACATTTTTAATAAAATATTATATCTTGATTATATTATCTACGTAAAAGTAGCTCATTGCAATCGAAAGTGAACAATGACTTTAGATAAAACTTTCTAAAAATGACCTTACCTGATCATTACCAATAATTCAAAAACATGGTTTGTATATTGAGATACTTTATCTAATAGTGAAAAAATTATCACAAGAGTGCTAACAACACATTCTTTCTAACACATACTCTATTATTTGTTGAAATTTAATGAAAACTACAAAATAAGAAGAGAAAGTCATTAAATAGGAAGTGAAACCTACAAAAAAATTATAATTTTTAATAAGTTTCAGTTAATAGCAGAGAGAGTGTTTAAAAAAGTATGTTAGAGATCGTGTTGCTAACATTTTTCTATGTTAAAGCAATTATATTTCTATCTAAAACATAAATCTCTTATAATATAAAAATGAAAAATATCGTTGAATAGTATTTTTGCAATGCATGGAGCAATTAAAAAATAATTTATTTATGATGCTAGTGAAGAAATAAAATAAAATATGGATATACTTTAAAAAAAAAAATTCAGACATAAAAATAAATAATAATTTGATTTTTGGGTCATAAAAATCTTAAATATTATCAAAAATAAAAATCTTAATTTTAAAATATTATTAAACCAATTACTCAAATAAACTATCTTTAATTAATTTCATTAATTTATACATAAATTATTTTTCTCGTAGAAATGCAGATACTAAAATTTTTAAATGATATAAAATGTATGTGTTTTAATTTTAAAATATTTTTAAAATAATAATTATTAATAAAATGTTATATCTTAATTATTGTTATTATATTATATATCTAATAATTCAGCAAAAATATTATCTATCTAGTGGATTAATTTAATAAAAATGATTCTATTCAATTTTACAATGTATATAAATATAGTTAATTTATTTAATATAAATAATAACGTAATTTTATTTAGAGTAAGTCATTCATTATATACTACAAAATAGTTGTTTTTTATGCTTTGGTAGTTAGAAAATAGAGGAGGAGAGGAAGGAAGAGAGTGAAAGTGGGAGAATGTTGGTTCTTTAGTAGGGTGTAAGTGTGAGAAATGTTTAAAAAAATAGGTGGGACTCACCGAAAAAAACTTTTGTGCAAAAAAGCAAAGAAATGTGCGAAAATAACACCTGCCCCTACCAAATCGATTTAATTGTTTTACTAAATCGATTTGGTAGGCTCCCCGTCACCTATTTCTTAGTTGTTTCACTATATAATAATAATAAGAATAATAATAATAAAATAACAATAATAAATAAAATAATATTAATAACAAGAATAAATATTATTATTAAAAATAATTAAAATAATAATAATATCAAAAAGTTAAATTCTACTCTATTTCTCTTCAACCAAACAATCTTAACTTTCACTTTATTTCTCTTATCTTTTTTTCTCACTTTCTCCCTTTCTCTCCCTCTATTTTCTTCTTCTCTACTAAACACACCGTTAGTGTGACAACTACATTGCCAAAGGATGATCCACTTCAATGGAAGTCAAAAATAAAGACATTGAAGGTCTTCTTTTATTGGGTGGGAAAATTATCCTATAAGACTAACACGTAATTCAAAGGGTCTTCTTTTCTTATATAGTAGTAATTATATTATGAAAAAAACTTAGGAACATTTTCTTAAATGCTTTTGGTGTTATTCTCTAATCAAAATTAGAGTTTTATCTCGGTAGTTGGTAATCTACATTGATATTTGGGGTTTGGGTACCTCGGTGGGCACCGCGAGTGGGCCCCCCAACCACTCATGATCTTCTCGCCCCATAAAACCGCTGGTGGGATATTATTCATGGGAGAGTTTTTGCCCTTCCCAGGAATCGAACCCCCATGTCATCCTTAAGAACACACGGAAGGCTGACCCTGGTACCACTGGGCTGATCAGCCTAGTGGTACTAGGGTCAGCCCTTTGTAACATCCCATTAGTGGTTGGGGGTTCGATTCTTGGGAAAGGCAAAAACTCCCCCTGTAATATCCCACAAGTGGTAGGGTGCGGAGAAGATCATGAGGGACAACCAGCCTATCCAAAAAAGGGCGCCCTTTTTGTTATGGGGTTTGGGTACCTCGGTGGGTACCACGAGTGGGCCTCGCACTTATGATCTTCTCACTTAGTGGAATCGTTGATCAGATATTACCATATTGGGGAGTTTTTGCCTTTCCCGGAATCGAAACCGCGTCAGCCTTAAGTTCAGCAGGGGGCGATCCCTGGTACCATTAAGTTGATCATGAGTGCGGGGCCCACTTGCGGTGCCCACTGAGGTACCTGAGCCCTGTAACAAAAAGGGCGCCCTTTTTTGGGACAGGCTAGCTATCCCTCATGATCTTCTCCGCACCCTACCACTTGTGGGATATTACGGAGAGACTTTTTGCCCTTCCCAGGAATCGAACCTGCGTCAACCTTAAGTTAGGGCTCGATTCCTGGGAAGGGCAAAAACTCCATAGTGTAGTAATATCCCATCAGCGGTTCCACTGGACGAGAAGATCACGAGTGCAGGATCCACTTGCGGTACCCACCGAGATAGCCGAACCCCGTAACGATATTTAATGCATGCAAAATATCGATATGAAACTTCAATTTTGATTGAAGTACAATACAAAAAATACCTAAAAATATTACACTTAAGTTATGTTCTCATATTATATAGTAGTAATAGTAATTATATTGTAGTAATAGAATAGATACCACACAAGGGAGAGAAACAACTGGAAGCGTGCTCCAAACTGCTATATTCTATGAATGTTTGTATGCGAAAGTGTGCAGGATAAGAATTTGAGAGTACGGCAACTAACAATTTAGGCCCAGGATTGACTTGATAATGGAGACAAAACACTGGTCAGCGACCCGGAAGAAAGTTCGGAAATGGAAAAATCACAAAGTGTAATTGACCCACCCAAATGCCTTTTCTCTTGCTTGGTGTCTGGCATCGTAATTCGCTGATGGTCTGGGAGGCCAAATGGAAATTAAACTCTTTTATAAATTCACTTATATACTGACTTAATTTTGTTGGTTGTCATAGATCTAATTGCAAGCTGTATTATTTTACTTTAAAAAAAAAACAATATTTTTATAATTTTTTGAGAGATGTAGAAAAAAATATTTTTTTTCACAAGCAAAAATATGCCATGTACCTAAAAAAAAAAAAAAAACGTCAAAAGCAAAAGTATGCCATGATTAACTGAGAATGGGGTTCACAGTTGATCAATCATACTTCGCCTATCTTTTGCTTAGAAAACTACCAAGTTGAGCTCCCAAGCAAATTTCATTCTCGATTTTATACTAATAACATACAAAATAACTTTAATTTTTGCTGTTGGGGTAGAATTAATATATTAAGGGTCCGTTCGGTGGCCATAATAGGATTATCCTATTCTATTATAATTTGTTGTTTGTTGTGCCTAATATTATTCTATCTCTTACTAATCTTGTTACTTTAGTGTATTTTTTCTCTTGAGGAGAAAGTTGAGTTAGAGCGCAACAGAATTGGATAAGCTTTTTTTTTTCTCTCCTTATTTTATCTAATATGTTAAATATTATAACAAATATTGTATATAATTATATAATAATATATTTTCATAAATATAATATTTTTTATTATATAATATTAGCATATAGTATTTGTATATATATAATTACAAATAATTATATATACATATAGATAGATAGTTATATTATAATAAATATTATATATAATTATATATAAATAGATATAATATTATTGTGAAAAATATATATAAGATTTATATATAATATATGATGATATATATATATATATATATATATATATATATATATATATATATATATATATATAATAACAAAATACATATAATATATAATAATACTGTATAAATTATATATAATATATAGTAATATTATATAAATTAATGTATATAACTAAATATTATATTATTATATATATATATATATAATATATTATTATATATATATTTATTATAATTTTGTATATAAATTTAAAGTATATTATTAATTAAAATATTAAAAATTAAAAAAATAGTATTTAAATATTTTAAAGAAAAATATTTGAATAAGAATTATAATTTTAAAAATTTATATATTTTTTTATAATTTTGAGAAAGTAACTTCATAAATAAAAAATATATTGTATATTTTAGTTAAAATTATATTTTTCATAAAAATTAAAAATAAATTAACAGTTACTTTCTAAAAAATTATATGTAAATTTAACAAAATAGTAATTTTGTCATTTGAACATGTTTTATATTTTATCCTATCATTATCTAGTTTGTTATTTAGTGTGCACCAAACATTAAATAAAATTATAGTTTATACTGTTTTTATCCTATTCTATTCTTATAATGTTGTCATATCTTATTCTACCCTATCTTATCTCGACCACTAAACGCGTCTTAAAGTTACAAGTCAACCTAGGGAAAAGGGGAAAGCCATGCAGATTATTCTCTCTCTCACTCTCTCTCTTTTAATGCTAACAAAATAGACCAAGACATCTATGTGTTTATTTAATGAAATTATATTATTATTGGTTTCAATAGTTCTCTGCAAGCGGTGAAGATAAGGTAAGGATAACTATTATGTGAAGAGCAAAACTTTTTTTGGCAGGATTATGTTTCAGGCTCCAGGGGTTCGTTGTTGGTTTTACAAATTGATGATTATTGATTATACATTGAATTTCATTTAGAAAAGAAATAAGAATTCTTTTTGGAAAGCATTTGCTCTACTTTTTTTTTGGTGATATTTAATTTTTTTGAATTTTGGTATGGTTAATTGGAATTTATATGTTACTAGATGACCCTGATCTGCACTGATTGTAAAGAGTTTGAATTGATAACTACATTTGATTTGACTATATTAAATTTAATTTTGGTAGCAGGAAATTGATAATAATCATGTGATGTTCTGTTTAGGAGCTTGCAGAAACTGCTTAAGGATACTGCTACATCAGAGTACACTACAGTTTGATATGCCACTAAATATTGTCACATAAAATGCTAATGTGCATAATCCCTAGTGATACGCACACTGACATTATTTTTTAATTTGCACATATAATTTCTGCAATAATTTTTTCGGAGAGAAACATTCGAACACATGCATTCTACGAAATTTTTTCAGGTATATGTGATGGACTATTCTTGATTTTGGAGTGTTTTGACAGTTTGACTAACCTTTTAAACATATTGTAAACAGTAGGAACAATTCTAGTTTATTGATATATAAGAAAAGCCTTGTTGGATTCACGGTACATTAGCCAATTGGATCGTATATCATAAATTTTAAAATATGCAAATATGGGAACTAAAAGATCATAATCTTACAGAATATTGGGAAACATTATTGACTTAGGGTGCTTGATAAAACTGAGTAATTTAGCATTGATTTGGTTGGATGGAAGAAAAATTGGGCATTAAATTTGCAGAGTTTGCACTAAATTTTATCTATAGTGCTAAAATTTAATATTGATAAAATTTAATATTGATCATAGATTACGTGATGTTTAAATTTTGTTCAAAATATTTAATATTAACATCCATAGTATGGCCATAAAATACAATATTATTTGTACTAAATAAATGATAATTTATATACATATTAAAATTAAAAATAATTTAATTTAAATTTATTTTCACTGTAAAATTGTATGAAATTATTTTTAATAATTTAATAAATAAAAAATCTGCTACTTGACAGTTAAAAAATGACTTATGAGATTGAATTTTTTTTTTGTGAAAAATCAATTTAAATCCAATTAGTTAATATATTTACTACAAAATATTATTTTGAATCTACCTTTAATATATATATATATATAGATAGATAGATAGAGATAGAGATAAAGAGATATTTATATGACAGTGTTGAAAAGTATTACATAAATAAAGAATAAATATGTCAATTTTTTTTATCAAATATATTTGTATTTTAAATAATTTTTAATTATTTTTTCAACCATATCATAAATAAAATATTTTTTGACATCTTCATTCATTACATAAATACATTGCATCCAGATGTATAACATAAGAATATATATATTTTGTTTCTTTTCTCTTTTGGACATGCACTTCATACACTATTTCCACAGCTCACAAGAAAAATTTCTTTTAACTAGGGATGTAAACGAGTCGAGTTGAGCTGAGCATTTAAAGTTTAGGCTTGGCTTATGATAAAAATTAGTTACTCAAGCTTGACTCATTTATTTAAATGAGCCTAATTGAAAACTTGAATTTGGCTTGTTTAAAAAATATAAGGTTTGAGCTTAGTTTGTTTAGCTCATTTATAACTTAATTATTTTTGTTTTATGAAAAAATCTTACATTTTTTAACTTTATCAGTTTAATATTTAATAAAATTTAAATACTATATGATAATCTACAAATAGAAATTTATGCTTAACATGTGACATATGAAACTCAAACATTCTAGACTATTATATTTTCACAATCTAGTAAATAAAAAATTTACAGCTTCCTGACTACTATAAAAAAGAAACTTCAAAATCAATTTATTGCTCTCAACAAAGTTCTACATATTTTCATAATGAATATATAAATAGCAAAGGATAGTAAAGTCTACAATCATCAATTTAAATAAATGAGCTATTTACGAGCCATTAATGTTGAGCTTGTAAAGCTTAGACTTGGTTCATTTAAATAATTGAGCCAAGTTTTAAGCTTGAATTTGTTTATTTAATTAAACAAATTAACGAGCTTCAATGAGAATTTAATGAGTCGAGCTCAAATAGTTCACGAATAGTTTAACTCATTTACACCCTATTTCTAACCATCCCAAACTATCATTCTTTTATCTTTACTTGTCTATGTGGTCTTCTCAACTACTTATCTCTTTCAATTTGCTCTTTTATTTGTATGTAAATTGAATTTCAATAATTTTTAAAAAAAATTGTCAATGGTTAAAAATAACCTTGTATTGTATAATTTAAATTATTTATTATAAATCTAAAATATAAGTTATATCATAAAAGATATTTATTTATATTGAATTTTATTTATATAAAAAATATTTATCATGTCCAATATGCAGGCCAAAATAATAGCAACAATATTTTAAAGACAATAAAGTTTGTTAAAACTTAAAATAAAATAGGACTAAATTTAAATTTGAAGATAATAACATATTATTAATAATAATTAATATGATTTAATTTAAATTTAAAAATAGTAGTCATTTTTATAATTTAAAATACAATATGGTTTAATTTAATATTAAACTTGAATTTGATATCACACTCATAATATATAACATTAATTTAAAATTTTAAAAATTATAAAATCTTAAAAAAAAAATTATCCTATGTACTGCATATACTAAAATAAAATTTATATATGTGTGTGTGTATGTGCATGTATGTGCGTGTATAAATTTTATTTGAAATAATTTTTAAAATTATAATTAAATTTCAAATTAGTGCAGTTAAAAAAATTTAATTTTTCATTTTTTCTCAGTTCTTTTTAACTCTTTGATATATATATATATATATATATATATATATATATATATATATATATATATATATATATATATATATATATATATATTTTAATTTACATTACTTCATGAATATTTTTATCTTTCATTATTTGATGATGATAGTAATTAATAAAAATCTAACATATACTATCAACTGTGAAACACATAAAAATATCATTTTAAATATAAATTTAAATCTAAACATCAAATCAATCTTACGCTTTTGTGCTATCAAAGAAAAAATCTTACGTTAAAATAGAGAATGCTGACCACCCTGTGACCCCACTTCCAAACCACGCATGAACATTCCTTTTGTGTCACCGGAGATTGCGGCTCTGGCAAGGTGGAATGCAACTGCGTAAAAGGAGAAAGTCTGTTGGCCACAATAGTAAGGATCCATGTAGGCAGCATGGACGGACACAATTTGTACAAGGTCAGCTTGGCGTATGGATTTAATCTGCCAATGATGGTGGTTCCCGTCGGTGTTCCCGCTGGCAATTGCAGCAGCACGGGCTGCCTAGAGGATCTGAACATAATGTGTCCGTCGGAGGTGAGAGTGAAGGAAAATGGGCAAGTGGTGGTATACGAGAACCCTTTTAGTGTATTCAGTTTCGAGAAACAGATTTTTTGTTGCATTAGGGACTTGAATCCAGACAAGAGCAAGCCAAGTGCAGACGCCCAAATTTTCAAGAAGGCCTGCCCCAAGGCCTTCGACTTCCTTTACTAAGATGACACAACTATTACATTTAACTGTTCTTTAGTGGACTATAAGATTATTTTTTGTCCTGATGTTGGAAAGGATAAACCAACTAGTTCGAGGTTTGAAGGTAATGCTAGAAAACATAACATTGCATTAATTGTGGTGGTGGCTGTTATTTTATTTGCTCTCGAAGTTATAACGTTTGTTATGTTTAAGAGAAAGGGGAAGTATGCAGAGAATGCTCAAAATCCAATTGCAGGTTGTGGGAAAGGAATTGCTAGCGCATTAAGTCTCGAAGTAAGCATGCTAATTTCAATTCAAGTTTTGAGGGAAGCTACCGACAACTTTAGTGAAGCAAACATATTAGGAAACGGGGGTTTTGGCATTGTCTACAAAGGAGAGTTGCATGATAGGACGACACACATTGTAGTGAAAAGGGTGCAATCAAGATTGGTGGTGGATGAGAGAAGAATGAGTCAGTTTAGGGTTCAAATTGAAGTGCTTACTAAGGTTTGACACCGAAATTTTGTTGCACTCTCGGGGTTTTACTCGAATGAAAGCAAGAGACTTCTTGTGTATGAGTACATGCTTAAGGGTGCTTTTAGTCAACATTTGCTAAATTGGGAAGTTGAAGGGCTACAACCACTAGGGTGGAAGACAAGGCTTAGTTTTGCCTTAAATGTTGCCCAAGGCGTGGAATATCTTCATGGTTTAGCCCAACAAACTTTTATCCACAACAATTTAAAAGCATCCAACATTTTACTGGGAAACAATATTCGTGCCAAAGTATCAAACTTTGGATTGGTTTGGCTTCTTTCGAAGGGAAGAATTCATTCCGAATTAGAGTACCTACTGGAACCTATGGATATATGGCACTAGAGTATGCATTCAGAGGACATCTCACAACAAAGTATGATGTATATAGTTTCAGTGCAATACTTATGTATATGATAACGAGAAAGAAAGCACATCATAACAACCAACAAGAAGAGGACGCCCACCTTATTACATGGTTTGTTAGGAAGCTATGAGCAAAGAGCAATTTATTACGATTCATCATTGACCCAACAATTATAGTTGATGAGGACAATTTTGCTAATATTAGCATCATAGCAAAGTTAGTATCGTAATGCTGCACAAGCATGCCTAATCAATGTCCTAAAATGGATCATGTAGTGAATAAGATAACACCTCTTGTTAAGGTGTAGCAGCCTTTAGAAAATAATGTTGATGACATATATGAATTGACATTAATACGATATTAGTAGAACCAATCCAAAGGTTGCAGGAGAATGATGGAAGCACCACCACCTTGGAGTGTCCCTGAAGTACTTGTGATGCAATGTTGAAACAATTTTGGCACCATTTCGATGCAATCATGTGCTTTTATGTGAAGACAAATGTAACCACTTGCATTGCTCATTTTTTAGGTAATAATATTTTCTGTTACATGTTCAAAATGTGCCAGTCTTTTATCCAATAATCTTTCCATTGAGTAGTGTACTTTTAAACTTATTATAGGCATCTCTAATGTTCACCTTTGTGAACCAGACTGGACTAGACATGCTTGAAAGTACATTGGTCACCCTTCAAGATATAATGCTTAATAAAGTTCTTGAATATAGTAGGAAGATGCTTTGCTCTAAGTTCTCCAAGATAATGCAACAAGTACTAAAATGCAAACTACACTTTGTTAGTTTGGTTGTGGTCCTTGCAGTTATCATATTAGGATAAAATTTGCAAAGATAAAATATTCTTTTTTAATCTAAAAGCTTTGTTTTGTCAACTATACCCAAAATTTGGAGGGAAAAGAAATTGGGGTTAAGTAATTAAATGGAATGGATCATGATCTATTTTCTTTCATTTTGTTTCATTCTTATTTTTACAAATCAAACAATGAAACAACTTTCCTTTCTACTCCATCCCTTTCCATTTCAGCCTTTATTACCAATCCAAACATAGCCTTACATACCCTATTCCCTAGAAATTATTGGTCATTTACATTATATTTGTGAGATTTGGAGTTTTCCCCCAAAAATATTGGTCATTCACATTATATTTGTGAAAATGGGAGTTCCTTGTTTGGTAGCTTCGTCACACATGTGAAGTTGTATCTAAGTGAGCTCGATTTCCACTATTACTTTTATTTGAGGCTCTTTGGTCATATCATACATGAAAATGTTTTCCCCACCCTTCTTGTTTTCCTACCCCATTTCAAAATGACAAATAAACATTTTAATTATTCAAACACAAGGTAATTTTGTTATAGTCTGCTCATTATTTTCGCCTATAATTATGACATTTTTCCTCCTTGTTTTCCATTTTGTCAAGAAAATGATGTGACATTATTCAAAAACTATGAAGTATTGGAATTTATATCTTGGCTTAATAGTTAACATATGGATATTTCTCAACATTTGACTTTTGTGTGTGTGTGTGTGGGGGGGGGGGCGGTCAAGATCCGTTGATACTACATGTCAAAGTTAGTCAAATTACACCTTCAATAACTTTTTGTAGAATGCAAATTTAACCAATCCAACCATTGAATTATGTGATAATATCTCCATGATCATGTGTGTCAAATTTCATATAACTTTGACTTTTCTAGATATGTTATCTAATATTGAATATTTACATATATTTTAATATCTTATTGTACGTTAAAATAAAGTAATGCAATAAACTACTAAATAATTTAGGAATTATATGAAATTTTGTATAATTAATCTAATTAATAAGAACATCAAATTCAATTGGTGGATTGGTTAAATTTGCATTTTACAAAAAGTTATTGAAAGTGTAATTTGACTAACTTTAACACCTGGTATCAACAGATCGTAACCCTATATATATATATATATATATATATATATATATATATATATATATATATATATATATATATATATATATATATATATATATATATATATATATATATATATATATATATAGTGGTTTGCTAATGTATACCCACTTGTTTTTTAGTTGGAGAGCGTTAGCCAATTACACCATTAGTGTATTTTAAGATACATTTTAGTTATAACTTGCTAATGTATTCCAATTAAAAAACAAGTATATGTATATTAGCAAACCCCATAAGCATTTGCTAACCTATATACACTTATTTTTTAGTTGAAGTACGTTAGCAAGTTACACCATAGTATATTTTAATATACATTATAGTTATAACTTATTAACGTACTCTAACTAAAACATAAGTGTGTATACGTTGAAAAATTCCATATATATGTGTGGGTGTGGATGTGGGTGTGTGTGTATGTATGTATGTATGTATATATATATATGTGTGTGTGTGTGTGTATGTATATATAGGTATGTATGTATGTATATTATATTACATATGTACATATAATATACCTGTATATTACACACACACACACACACACACACACACACACACACACATTTTAACGACCTACTATGCTATATGACATTATACAACGAAATCATAGATTAATTATTTTTTTAAGGAAAACTCTTATTCATTTATCTATGAAAATACGGATAACTTTCTTGCGTTTCATAAAACTAGTCGACAACAACATTCTTCTCTTGAAAATAATTATCAACACAATGGTAGATACTGAATGTCAGGCATCACATATATAGGTATATATTAGAATATCAACATCATACTAAAAAATGATTACAACCCATATATCCAAAGATCAACTGTATCTCAAAAAGGTAAAGTGTGTGTTAACTAAAGTGTACCTATCAGTAAGTACTTGTAACAAAAAGGGGAGGGGTACATATCACTACTTGCTCCCTAATAGCTGACCATAGCTGCACACTACTCCTAATAACAAGAACTAGGGTGGTATGAAGGACTAGAAGAAGAAGAAGTGAGACTCTTGTAATGTCTGACAGGCTCATCTTGTGATGAAGTCCCTCTACTTGGAAACATCTCCTATACTCAACTGTGAAGAGCTTGATCCGTTGATGGCTCGCCATTTGCTCCCGCATATAATGGCGATCATCACAGTCGATTAGATATTGAAATAAATAGCGCAAGGGTAAACTCACAATATAATGATAATTTACACTTAACAATTCACACATTAAAATGTATTAACTTTCAATACAAAAATATCAATAGGTAAAAACAAGATCATCATTAAATAACAGTTATAATATGAAAACAATTATAATAATAATGACAGTCGTGCAATGGATGCAGACCTGACCCCATGGAGATTTTTCAACGATCAAGTGATTAATACGAACTCATTCCTTAACATGGCACAATAACAATAGGGGACTCATGGATCCAATATAACCATTGGGGAATGATGTTAATTTTATCTACAAAAATGATGTAGTGGTTTGTCAGGATAGCATACGTAGGTAGTAACTTACCATGACACAAGATTTGCAATGACCTTGGTCCACAATGTAGGATTTGCTCATCTATCTATCCTCAAGGTCCATTGACAACTGCCCCACTAACCTTTCTAGCACTAGGTTGAGAACCCCACCAAGCAGCCTTAACTTACGTGCTTGCTCACTTCTTAGTTACAACAGTGAATTCATGCATCTGTGCATGTACATCTCATCAACAACGTTAATCAACACACACATACAATTTATCCATTACAATACTATCAAGGTCCTACCAAGCAACCTTCATACTCAACAAGTAGAGGTCCTACCAAGTAACCTCTGTCTTGTAGGGATCCCACTAACAATCCCCATTAATAATAACATTCCCCTTTTCGTACTTTTACATTTTCTGTCAACATTGGATAATGTACGTTATAAAAATTTATGAAATTGTTTAAATGGGTTTCACTTGAATCTTTCAAATATTTTATTTATTGATTTATTTATCCACAATCATTTAAATTCAAAATATCCAATAATTAAAAAAGGGATGTCAAATTACTAAAATACCTTTACACTTAATTAATTAATTCAAAATAAATGAAAATTCACTAATTAAAAAAAATTCTATATTCTGTGATTTTTGTGAAAATTCAAATAAGATACAGTATTTTAATTTTGGAAATAAATAATGTTGGAGTAAAAAGACCATTTTACCCCCTTTTAGCATTTTCTCATTAAAATGTCTATTATTAATCAATTCTTTATCAAAATTGATAAAAATACCAAGTAAATTTTATTTTATTTTTTACAGAATTAACTTAAAAATAATATATTAATAATTACTAAATGTGAAATTACAAACTTTACCTTAAAATCATTTAAGAAAAACATAGTGTTAAACTTGAAAATTTCTTTGTTTCAAGGTTAGATCCATGAGTAGATTTGGAACTTTAAATGATTTTTGTTGCAAACAAATATTATACCTTATTAATGGTATAAGACTCTATTTTCTAAAATACTAAACCATGTCTTGAACAAAAATCTAACAAAAACATGATAATTGTTGAAGTGGATAGAGGTCAAACTCGGATATCTAGAACACACTTAACTTTCAACTCAAATTTCTCTTTCAAAACAAAATCCATTAAAGCAAATCTTATGTCCTTTCAATAGCCTCAAAAGTATATTATTCTAAAAGTTAAAGTACATTTTCTAATACATTTTGTACAGTGAGAAACAAACAAATTACTAAAACATGTTAAAACTGACCAACAGAACGGGGTACTTGCACATAACCTAGTTTCAAATAAACTTTTACTCTATCAAATGGTTGAATTAGAAAGCGTATGGCTATCGCTGGAAAGCTCTTTAACTCTATTTTTCAACCATATAACTTCTTTTTCCATATCATTTTTAGAAAAGCAAAATGAACCAAACAATAGATAGAGGTCATCAGTGAGCATAGGACGTGTCACTCATTTTCGGATGCACATATTGTGGTCGTTTCTTAATGTTTTTGCATAATTCTTATGTCAAAATTGTAGCCCCAAACGTCTACTTTCCAACCCAACAAACTACACTTAATTTCATTGACTACAAAGAGAGAAATGTCAAAAATACCAAGGTATGTTCAGACGAAAAATAACCAGGTAGTAATCACAACATATACACCTTTGCATATTTTAAGCAAATCACCAAACATAACCAACAACCATCACCAAAACAGGCTTCCATTCAACCTTTTAGGCATTAAAATGAAAGAAAATAGCAAGCTTCCCTTACCCAAAGAGATGTTAAAAATGAGAGCCTAAGAAGGTAAAAATGGAAGAGTCTTTGTTTCTTGAACTAAACCTTTTGACAACCAACATGAATTTGCAACCAAGAACCATTCGCAAGAGTAAAACAAAAATAAAAATGGCTAGAAGAAAAGAAGATGTCTTTAGCCATTAGATAAAAATAGGAGAGAATGAAGATGAAGCTTACCAAAAGTGACTAAGAATCGAGACAAGAAAGTAAGAATAATCCTTGCTTTGGAAGAACTTGGAACTTAAAGACTTAGAAATTTTTTTGAGCTTTAGAAAGGGAGAGAAAAGCAACGTGAAAAAGGGGGAGTGGGGAACAGCTACAGTTACAAAATGAAGGGAGAATAAAAGTGAGAAAAATTAAGTCTTGGTGTATTATATATTAATATGGAATCTTTCTTGAATTAGTCAAGAAATAAACTGGTAAGAATGTGAATGTGGTTCTTGAAACTAGACCTTGCATCCCTGGGTCAACATAATTCAAGGGTCTTTCATTTGAATTTTGGTCACAATGTACGTAGGAATTAAATTGAAGTAGGTGTACTTGTAGTTTAAGTGAAAAAAACGTTAAGCTAACAAAATGTTAATTAAGCCAAATCAATTGCTAAGCACAAAATTAATGAACCAATTGATCATGAATATTGATTTAGAACTTCTAAGGATAATTTAGAGGATCACAATGTATTTTATGACTCCCGGAACACTGTCAAATTCACATTCTTTGAAACCGAATTAAAATATTACTATTTTAATTATCGGTGTCAAAATAAAATAAAAATTTTATAGGGACCTAATTATAATTAGTAAAGACTAATTATAAATAAATCCTTAAATTTTTTGATTATTTGCTCACTTTCACAATGTATTTTGACATTGTTAATGTGCAATGCAGTCCTGATTTCGGTAGATTTTTCTACTAAAACTTTAACAGAAAATCAAACATATATTTATTAATTAAATTTTTCTTGAAATTAAATTTAATTATCTCTTGTAATTATTTTCAATCAATTTATTAATCACAAAAGAGAAAAACAAGTGTTACATATATATACATGTATATGTATATATATATACATATATATACATGTACGTATATTTATACACACACACACACATATATATATCAAGGTTTTAAATTGTAGTCGCGGTTGCAATCGCGGTCACTTAAGGTTTTTGTGGTTAAGGGTATTGCAGATCTTACAATGCGGATTGTGGTCATTGTAATGTGAATTGCACACACCTTAACAGAAATTTATATTAAAATTTTATACATTATTTTTATAATTATATATATTTAATATTTTTGGCCATTATGAGATATTTAAATTAAAAAATTAATTAAAAATATTAAAATATAACTAAATCACTACTCATATTTAACAAATTTAACATTAATAATTAATTAGTTATTTTCAATTATACTAATTTGAATTAATATTACTTGATGCTTACTAGTCAAAATTTCTTAGACAAACAATACATATATTAAAATAAAAAATAAAACTAATAACATTTATTATTTTTTTCTTACTGAAAAATAATTTTTCACACCTTTTTTCCAACCAAATTATCAATTTTATTTTCCCAATTCTCACCCCCACAAAGTATCTCCCCCACCCACACATTAATCGAACCCATTCAGCCCAATTCCCACCCCCACCCCCCACAATCTCTTACCCAGTTATCCCACACAGAAACACACAAACCCCCAAAATTCCCTCCCCCACAATCCCCTGCCCCCAGCCCCTTCACGACCACACCCCCAAGACCGCACCCACTCTCGTCACACACACACACATACACACAAAATCAAGAATCAATTGAACTCCTCCCCTTCGCACGAAAGTTACTAAGTAGAGAATGGGTAGATGGGAACGGTGGTGGCATGGTGGGTGAACTACTGTGCTCGTGCATCTTGATGGAGATCGAAGCTGTGAATTATGAATACTTCAATTTTGAGAAGCGGAGGACATTTCAAGATCTGTTTGAGTGTTATAGATATGATTTTATTAGAAAAAGGTTATGTTTTTTTTGTATTAAACTTTCTTTTCTCTTCATTATGGAGTTTGAAATGGGTTTTTGGGGAAAGAAATTTTTGATATGTTCGTAATGGTGATTTCCAAGTTGCATTGCCGTTGCAGCACCGTTTCGTTGCAGCCGATATGTGTGATTTTTGTTCACTTCACAATATTGTTTCGTAACGGTATCGTTGAGGTCCGAAATTGTATTGTTGCGGACAATATTTGTGTATCGGAGAAATATTTAAAACCTTGATATATATATATATATATGTGTGTGTGTGTGTGTGTGTGTGTGTGTGTGTGTGTGTGCACACGCACGCATGTGCACATATATGCATACACATGCGCACATGCACATGTATACATAAGTGCGAGTATGAAGTAGAGTGGGATTAAAATACCCATATTTGCACTCATCTCCACCAAATTTTGCAAGTAATTACCCATACTCATTCAAGTTTGTGACTAATATGTGCGCACAATATAAGTGTGAGTATGAAGTAGTGTGGGTACTAAAGTACTGGTATTTGTATCCATGTACACCAAATTTTGTAAGTAATTACCCATATTCGTCCAAGTTTGTGACTATAAATTGGCTAACTAGGTCCCTTTATATTGATAAGCAAAATTCATAAATATACACTTTATCGTATCTTGCAACCCTCACATACACCAATATACATTAAATTCAATACTATATAATAAAAATTTCAGTTTCTTTATATATTTATATACATACTACATACATAAGATTAATTAAATACTACCTTAATATGTTTTATGAAAATAATAATGAAAAATGAATAATTTCTAAATATATAATTAAATTTAGCATAATTCTTTATAGTTTATTTAATATAATATTAAAATTATAAATTGAAAGACAGTTTTTATATATTTATCATCATGTGTGTGTGTGTATTATAGTAATATACATTTAAAATTTATATTTTTATCATTGTTTAATGAAATAGTACATAAAATTTATTTTGAAATAAATATAAATTGATTTATTCATTTTTATATATTTTAAATAAATTGATAAAAAATATATACATATGTTTATATACTCAAATGCATATTACAATATATATATATATATATATATATATATATATATATATATATATATATATATATATATATATATATATATATATATATATATATAGATAGATAGATAGATAGATAGATAGATAGAGAGAGAGAGAGGGAGATTACTTATAGACTCTTCTTATCCCATTAATAATTTATGGAGGACTTTTTTTATCTAAACAAATTGAAATTGTTTACCTAATTAATTTACATTGAATTATATGACAAAATTTCAAAACTAATTCATGCATTTGTTTCTTTTCTGTATAAATTTAATGCGTTTTTAGTTCATTTTATTAGAATTTTTATATAACTTTTTTACTCTCTATTTTTCACCTAATTAATATACTTAAAATTTTATTCTATCTAAATATTTGAAATTTCTTTTACCTAATTAATTAATTTAGTATGTCTCTTTTATTGGAAAAAAGTTAAATCTTTTCTTTTATACAGTATATCTAAATCTATCTAAATTTCATATCGACTATTTTAATTTAAATTGTTTTAGATATTAGCTATTTATATTTTAATTGTTTTAAAATAAAATATAGAATTTCATCCACTGCACACTTAACTGGCACATTGATCGGGTAACCATGTTAGTTAGATTAAAAGTAATTAAGAATTTGATTACAAGAAAATTAGAAGTAATAAAGATAAAGTATGTTAGTAAATCAATGAACTCCTTTTATTGTTGTACTTGTCTTTCTTGGGCTCAAGATCCTCTCCATTTCTTATACTTTCCATTTCTTCCATTTTAAAGTTTTGGGAAATATATGAAATAGAGATGATACACATTTAATGAAGAGTATCATTTATTTTTTAAAAATCATAGTAATGGAAGAAGTAGAGAGAAAAAGAAATGGAGAGGATCTTTTTTCCTTTCATTATACCATATCAAATCACTTTTTTTTTTCCTTTTTAAGTAATTATCCAATCAAATAAATTTTTAGTGTATTTAATCATTTTAAGCCATATTTAATTTTTTTAGTCAACATTCAATACATACGGTCAATGTTTTAAAACTTAGATCAGTCATCGACTCAGTTAAGGTACTAGGTCAATGGTTGAACCGGAGATCACTAATTGAGCCACATGACCCGATCTTTATTAAAAATTTTGAAAATATTCATGACATATAAATTTTATACCTATAAAATTTACTAAACTAAATTTCAATGATGATGTGTAGCTCAAAATAAATAAATAAAAAATCAACAATGACATTTGAGATGAGGATGGCGGAAGGAAGGATTAAAGGTTACGCATTTAGGTCAAACAAACAAGTGCAAGTGAATGAAGATTATGCATTTAGGTCAACACAAGAGACAATTATGTTATATGCATACGTGTATTAAGATTTATGATTTTGGTGATTATTATCATTTCACATATGAATATTTATTTTTATAATTAAAATGCATAGTAAATAAATATTTTTAAATATGTAAATTATATTATAAGTTGGGGTTTCTATCTTTTTTTTTTCTTCAATAGTTGTGGTTAAATGGATGTCGTTTCACGGCTTTAAATTTTTTTCAGTGAACCAGTTTGGGTCAACGTGTCAATTCACCGATTCAACCACATAGTTACTCTGGTTCATACTAGGTAGATGGCATGTTCGATCCAATCACCAGTTCAGATCAGTTACACAACTAGTTCTCGGTCCAATTGATTTGATCGGTCGGTTCAAGCCGGTTTTTAAAACACTGCATAAGGTATTTACAAATTATCATGAAAATAATATTTTGTTAATTGATTTAATTTTTAAGAATTTTAAAAATGAAGAATTATATGTTTGTATATATTACCAATAAACATAATTAAATATTTTTTTAAAATATTTTTAATTTTGTTTTTAATATTTTATGTATATTTTTGCTAATTAACAAAACAATATCTTTTACACGTAATTTTCTAGACACTGCAGAATAAATTGATATAAATACGCAAGAAATCAGTAACTAGATTAAAAATAATTAAGGATTAGATTACAAGAAATTTATGACTAATAAATATAGAATATGACAACTATTCGATCATGAGCTGTTAATGTTAAGTTTTTTACACCTTGTTTGATAGAAGGAAAAGAAATAGAGGGAGTGGAAGTGAATAGATGAGAAAGGAAGAGAATAGAAATAGATAAAAAATAGAATAGAAGTTAAGGTTATTTGGTTAAAGAGAAATAGAAGGGAAACAAAGTGAAAATAAATTTTTGAGGTTGTTTGGTTTGAAAAAAAAGAAAAGAAGTTAGATTATTAGTAAAATTTAACCTTGCAACTTAAATGCATTTTTTTGGGTTTTTTTCAAATGCACAATCGATTTTGGAGCGGCTTAAATCGATTTTCGAAAGTCTGTTCATAAAATTTATAGCATCTAATCGATTTGCCCATGCAACTTAATTGATTTGAGCTGCCTCCAAGGAGCACATTTTTTGCAAAAGCATAGAATAGGGTTGTGCTTCACAAATGCACAATCGATTTTGGAGCGGCTTAAATCGATTTTCGAAAGTCTGTTCATAAAATTTATAGCATCTAATCAATTTGCCCATGCAACTTAATTGATTTGAGCTGCCTCCAAGGAGCACATTTTTTGCAAAAGCATAGAATAGGGTTGTGCTTCACAATGGTCCACAAGAGAAGCCAAAAAAAAAAGCTAGGGTTATTTTTGTAAACTTTTTTCAACAATCCAAATTTCCCTACAAATCTTATCACTTCAAAGGGGAATAGATTGAAGGTGGGCCCCACTAAATTTTTTGAAAATTTCTTTATACTTATCTACCAAACAAGCCTCTTCCACTCTCTTCCTTTCTTCTCCTCTAATTCTAGCTTACCAAACAAAGGGTTAAAGTTTATGTTTGACTCATTTAAATAATCGAGTATAATCTCAAGCTTAACTTTATTTATTTGATTAAACAAGCGATCTTAATTAAACATTTAATGAATTGAACTCAAATAGTTCACGAATAACTCGACTCATTTATATTTCTAGTGTTTTTTTTTTTTTTGTTTCTCTTTTTAACATTAAAAACTAATTTGGGCCTTTGCTTGAGCCAACTACCTGTAAAAAAAATTAAAAAGGTAGTTTAGGCTAGTAACTAAAGCCCAATCTCAAACCATAAAGGACAGCACCACCTATCCACCACTGCAGGCGCCTCCCTGACCCTATTCCTGCAATTTTATATCTCTAACCCAATGAAAACACGAATCTCCTGTGAAATTCTAATGTGTATTTTACGAGGGCATGCATTGATGATGAGGATTTAATATCTTTGTTATTTATATATTCATTATAAAAATATGTAGAACTTTGTTGATAACATTAAATTAATTTTGATTTTTTTTTAATAATCAAGAAATTATAAATATTTTATTTATTAAATTATGAAAATATAATATTCTAAAATATTTAAATTTTACATAGCACATGTTTGAGCACATATTTCTAATTATAGGTTATTATATAGTATTAAAATATTTATTAAATACAAAATTGATAAAGTTAAAAATTAATTTAATTTTTTTTTGCATAAAAACAAAATAATTAGGTTATCTAGGAATTAAACAAATCAAACTCAAACTTTTAGTTAGGCTTTTATTAAATAAATGAATCAAACTTGAGCAACCATTTTTTTACAACTCAAACCTAAACCTTAAATACCTAGTTCAACTCACTCATTTATGCCCCAATTTAGCGGCAACTGGAAGACACTTATGGGAATAATTATGTAAATATCAATGTTTTTAAAACCAGACTGGTCATTGAACCGGTTAAGACATTGGTTTAAGGTTCAATGGTTCAACCATGGTTGAATCGTAGTCGAACAAGTATTAATAAAATAATAATAATAATAATTAAATAATACATAAAATAATATTAAAAAAACATAATATCGTAACTTTATAATACTAAAAATTAAAAATAAAACATAATTTTATAGGTTCTTTACTTTTATAATACCTCCAAAAGTGTAAATTAAATATGTCATGATACTTAAGTAAAAGTTTTAACTAAACACATCAATATTTATTAATAAAAACAAGTTTATATTTAAAATAAAAAAGAAAATGATAAATACTTGAGGTTGGTTTTCATTTTTTTAAGAAAAAAATTAAAATAATGTTGTATTAAACATTTTTCATTGATGTGAATCGATTGCTGGCCGGTTTTTGACCAATTTTTCAGTTCTTTGATCGGTTTTTCTTTAGGACAATTATGTGGTTTATTTAAATCAATCAGGTAACCGGTTCACTGGTTTTTCGGTCTGACCGGTTGGTCCAGTCTGGTTTGGTTTTTAAAACATAGATAAATATGAACAAACGGCAGGCCAGCCAAGTCGAATCCCGCACCCAATATATTGCGAAAACTGCTTGAATAAATTACACTATTAGATGATTGTGGACTGCTACTAATAATAGGTCCCATCAAGTACTGCACTTAATATATGTGCACACTAAATCCTTCTAGCGTACTAGGAAGTACGAACCAAAACAAAGTCATCGATGCAGGGAAACTGACAAGAATAACATCAGCCTAGTAAGTTCAGCTGCAGTTACACTTGGTTTAGTATTCAGATTTAAGGTAACCATAAGCATGAAAACAGTGAGGACAACTAAATGATTGCTCGTGTAGAGCTGACCCTGTCTCGAATACAACACAACACATTTGAATTGGCTACCAAAATCACTTGATCAGCCTCCAGACAGTCAAATGAATTGATATGGCTTACACTTGCATATTTATTCTTTGAAACTCTTTCTGCAATTATAACAGAATCATTGGATACAGGTGACAAGCATTCATCAATTGACTTTAGCAGAGAAAACTCTCAAGGTACCAGAAGAGAAGTGGGGTTTCAACTGACCTTGCTGCATAATATTATGAGCTCCCAAGGTTACACACGTAGGGGTTTCAAAATGACATCAAATTAGTTTGGGTAGCATTTGTACAACAACATTTTGAATTATTTTAGTTCTTTTAATCAGTTTTGAGTAACATACAACTGAATTTGAAGTACATTGAAACACTAGATAAGGACTTAGGGTGAACGTAATGCATGTGTAAAGCCATGTTCTGTGGTTAAAAAGCTACAATTAAAGAGAAGGGCAAACAAATAACACATACATTTCAAAAGCGAGGGACGAGTAGAAAGTGGAATTTGATCTCTTCAATGTTCATATATTTCTACATTTTCGGTCACGCTGACTTGCTGTCTCACACTGACATAGAATCACTTGATTAAATTGTTTGTTCTTTGTAAGACTCCTAGAAAAGTTGTTATTGAATTCATTTACTGCTTATACAAATTACAAGTACTGTCCTTTGGATAGATTGAAAAGTCTCGGTATAGATAGTTGACATTTTTTTTCCTTTTTTATCTTAATATTTAATCCTTGAATTTGAATCTACATGATTTTACACAAGACTCGGAAATGTGAAATTCCTTAAATAGGGAGATTGATTGAAAGTCTCTGTAAAACATATGCAGTCTCTGCGTCAACTTAGACGGATGCAGTCCACTTTTTATTTTGGTCCATGTACTTCAGTTTATACTCATTAATTTGTATATTTCATATGGAAGTTTTTATTTTTTTACGTTTATGAATTTCATGTCTGAAAAACCAAAGTTAGAAAGAATTCTCTGCTATGCAGAGAATTCTATATGGATCCCAAAAAAATAAAATAAAATTAGGCCTGGTGAATATGGATTTAGTTTGAAATCATTTTGAAGCTCTGCATTAAAATTTGGAAAATCATGGGAAATAAAAACAAAGAAAGTACAATAAGTCCATTATTTAGATGGATTATTACATACATTATGTATAATGTAGATGTTACTTGAAGGATGGATTGATGCATTCATATGAGTAGATAACTGGGGTAAAATATAATTAAACAGTACACCATACTACAAACACATCAGTTTTTGAAATGGCCTTGCCTTTTGACCTCAGCTTTGATTATCAAGCGTCAACACCTAAAATTCAAGAAGAAGCCAGTTACCTTCATAGTTTTGGAGTTTTGAAATACATAGCAAAATGGCAGAAAATGAAATTGTAACTCTCTAAGCAATAAATCAGGCAAGAGCCAAAGCCAGCAACACATGCAATTAAAAATATAGAAATCTCAGTTTTATTATATTGTTTAGTTTGAAAAGGAAAAATAATGTGTGAAATAATTCAAAAATAAAAATAAAAACAAAAGACAAAAGAATATTATTGTAAACAGAATTGCTATTAAAATTTGGCAGAAGTAGCACTGTGACACATCTACATTTGTTCTCTAGTAATATGTGGAGAATTAATTCATTTTCCATTTATCTTACCAGCAAGAAAGGCTCTTCTGATTTTGCTCAACTCTCTAGTGACATCTACCATATTCATTCTTTCTTTTGGTGATTCCACTGAACAAGCAAGTCCAATCTTAAAGAGTGAAACTAAGCACTTTTCAACAGTTGGAGTAAGATTTTGATTGGTTTCTTCTTCTATTGTTGCTTCTTCTTTTGGTACCAGTGATGGGTCCAAAATTTGTGAAAGATTACCAGGAAATGAATTTTCCACAAAGTTATGCAAATTTTGGCCATCTTCAAAGATTTCATCAGTAGGTCTTCTTCCAGTAAGCATTTCTAGCATGAGAATCCCAAAGCTGTACATGTCGCCATTTATAGAAACCTCAGAACCTACTCCATACTCTAAAATATATAGCAAAAATTGTCAATTCTTTGTAATTGGTAAATATCAAGTTTTCATTAAAAATAGGGGAATTCAAAGAAACACTGATTCAAGAGTTTAGAACATACCTGGAGGAGCATAGCCAACAGTCCCCATTATTCCAATTGTACTTGATTGCTTAGAAGTGGTACCACTAATGGTTGAGAGAAGTCTTGCTATGCCAAAATCACTCACATGAGCAATCATTTCATCATCAAGAAGGACATTGCTGGGCTTTAAATCACAATGAATGATCGATTGTTCACATTCATGATGAAGATAATGTAATGCAGAAGCAACATCAATCATGATATTTAATCTTTGATCAAGGTTCAATGTTCTCGGATGCTCTGCACTTAGTGTCCTCGGATGCAGCCATTGCTCTAAGCTTCCATTTTTCATATACTCAAAAATTAGAGCTTTAAATTCTTGACCTTTGTAATCTGTGCTGGAACAACATGTTAAAATTTGAACCAGATTTCGATGTTTAATATTTTTAAGTGCATTGCATTCAACAATGAAACTCTTGTGAGCTCCTTGTCTTTGAAGGTTTAGGACCTTTATGGCAACAACTTTGTCTTCTAACTCAAGAGTTCCTTTGTAGACAGAGCTAAAGTTTCCAGACCCTATCAAGTTTGTGGTTGAGAACCCATCAGTTCCGTTGTGTAGGCTTTGGTATGAAACTTTAGCCAGCTGGTCAATTGTCGGTGAATCCAAAGATAGTTTCTTACTCCTTTTCCTCACCCAGTAGATAGTTAAAATAACTGAGAGTATGAGCAGAAAAGCAACCACACTAACTATCACTGCTATCAACCTGAACTTGTGGTGTTTTGCAAGTTTCTTACCTTTGACAGGGCATGGTGGTAGATGTAGTTCTGAAATACCTCCACAAAGCTTACTATTTCCAGTCACCACTAACCCACTTGCATTTCGAAAGACACCTTCTGTTGGTACCTCACCATCCAACATGTTAAAAGATACATTGAAATATTCTAAGAAAGAAATGTTCTGCAAAACATTAGGAATTGATCCAGACAAGCAATTTCGTGAGAGGTCTAAACGTCGAAGACCTTTGAGTGATGCAAAAGAGGATGGTATGATTCCAAGAAAAGAATTTCCTTGCAAATAGAGGTACTCCATCATTATGCATTCCCCGATAGCTCCAGGAATGTCACCAGACAGATGGTTCTCAGACACATCTAGAAAATCGATGTTTTTTAGGTTGCCCACTTCTTCCGGTATGCTACCACTCAATGAGTTTTGTGACAAAGCCAAGTTTATTACAGAGGAAAGATTGAGAACCTCTAAGGGTATGGTTCCTCTAAGGTTGTTTTGTGAAAGGTCCAAGTATTGTAACTTTTGGCAGTTACCTATACTTGGAGGAATATTCCCTTTTAGCATATTTGCCCAAATTGCCAAATCAAACAACTGACTAAGGTTGCCTATGAAGGCTCCTATCTCTCCTGACAGTTGGTTTCCACTTAAGCCTAACAATTGCATCTTCTGAAACTTCCCAAAAGTTGTTGGTATAATCCCATCAATGCGGTTGTAGTACATCGTCAAAAGAGTTAAGCCAATTAGATTTCCTATTGTCGCAGGGATTTCTCCAGATATTTGATTATATCCGACATATAGTTGACTGAGTTGGGTGGATAAATTGCCCAAGGAATTTGGCAAATGACCTCCAAAATTATTGTTGGATATAGATAACACTCGCAACTTACTACAGTTTGTCAATGATTTTAAGAACTCCAAATCATCAGTTGAATTGTCACCAAGATTGTTCAAAGAAATAGATAGAAATTGAAGATCTTGTAGCTTACCCAGACTTGGAACTTGTCTTGTGAAATGATTATTATTGATATCAAGTAATAAAAGGAAAGATGCATTTGTGATGGAAGCTGGGATTGAACCTGAGAATTGATTCTCGCCAAGTTCAAGTACTTGGAAACCGGGGAGGGTACGAAACATGTTGGGTGGAAGAGAGCCACTAAATTGGTTTTTTGTAGCTGAGATTATAGTAAGAGATGAAATATTATAAAGACAAGAAGGAAATGTTCCAGTGAGTTTGTTAATAGGCAATAATAGAAATGCCAACCTTTTGAGACGACATATTTCTTGTGGAATATCTCCTTCTAAGTTGTTAACAGCCACAGAAAGAATAGTTAGGGATGAAAGATTCCCTATGAATGGTGGGATTCCCCCGGTTAAGTGGTTGTTATAAATCATCAAATATTGAAGCTTTCGAAGTGAGCCAATTTCGATGGGTATTTTACCAATCAGATTGTTCCCATGCAATCGTAAACTTTTGAGATGAGTGCAACCTGTCAAGTTTGTAGGAATTTCCCCTACCAATGAGTTATTTCCGACAGAGAGATTCTGCAGTTGTGACAACTGTCCCAGTTCTGGTGGGATTTCCCCGTAGAAGCTGTTGTTTCCGATGTTGAAGTTTCTCATATAAGTGAGATTGCCTAGATGGGGAGATATGGATCCCTTCAACTTGTATCCCTGTAAGTTCAACTCTGTAACTCTTTGAAGCATGGGATTGCATGTGATTCCATGCCAATTACAAAAGTGAGTAGAAGTATTCCAAGAGAGTAAGATTCCATATGGGTCAGCGGATATGGATTCCCTGAATTTGAACAGTGCCAAATGATCAGTTTCGTTTCCTGATGCAAAGGCAGTCATGGTTGGGGTAAACCATAGCGAGTTCAATGTAAAGAGAGAAAACAGGTGGACATGTATAGGCCAGAATGCAAGTAACATGAGAGGAAAATGCTTCATTTTGATGAGGAATAATTGTTGGAGGCTGGCTAGATGGTGGTATTTCTATTCTTAGAGAAGAAGCTCAAATTTGTTCCTTCAGCAACTTTGATATATATTTTATTACCAAGTCACGCATCCCAAAAAAACCGTCATTTAAAGTCAAGCATCCCAAAAAATGGGTCATTGCTAGTCCAGCACCCCATAATATACGTCATTGCTAGTCCTCCACTATGATGGCAATTGCTTCTTCGCCGGTGGAGGGTGAGAATTCCTCGTTCTATCTTCCATACATCAATTTATGTGGAATTTAACCTAATTAGATTCCTAGTCAGATCAGGGATTGGTCCTACATAGTTTGAATTGGAAAAAGTAGATGAATGAAATTGGATATAGAGGAAGTGTGGATAAAAAAAAGGTATCTTTAATGGAGGTTAAAGAAATGCAAATTTCTTTGATTCTTATGAGTTATCAGCATCATATCCTGTGAATTAATCACAAAAATACTACTCACTAAATATTTCGTGATAGACACAAATAAAATGCAAATAATAATATATATTTAAATAATAACATTTCTATGTAATAATTAAGTACCTTCGGATTGACAAGAAGGAGGAAAGCAAAATTGAAGAAGGAACAAAAGGAATTTCACTAACAAACATACAAAGACTACTAAATTCACCAAAAAATGTTAGGGTTAACAACAAAAAATGAAGTAATTTGATAAACCAAAGGACATAACTTTGTTGTTTAGTAGCAATAATGCATATTAGCATTAAAAGTATCAAATCCCATTAACTAGATGTTCCACTCCAACTTTTTTGGGCAGCTTGTACTCCATCCCTCGCGGTTTTCCTCATTTCCCAGATGAAAAGTCATTAAAAAATGGAGCTGAAGATGAGATTGGCTTGGGGGACAATGCCCTAGTCACAGACCCATCTGGCCCATATTTCCTTGGTCTTTTCTTCTTAACACTCACTTCACTTGTCAGACACCAATAGCTGCAGCTGTTGCTTCAAGATCAATGCGACCAACCATTCCCAATAGCTGGCAGGACCTGAAGGGGTTTGTTTGTTTTAATATGAAATAACCTGACCTGTTAAATAATTAAATAGTAGAGATGAGGTTACTTTGCATCCTAAAGTGATAAGGCTCACTTTTGAGGATCTGCATCCAAAAGAATATTATAGAAAAATAGGTCATCTGACAAAGTAGTAAGAATTCAAGTTTGTGAAATAATAGCCTCAAAACTTAGGCATTAGGATATACTACTACTAAATATTCTGTTTATATTACATGTTCAATTTTTAGAATTAAGAAAATTTAATTATTCTATCAAATTTTTACTTAAAATCTTTAAATTATTATTTTTTGTCTAAATATTTAAGAATTTATAATGAAATGTGAAATGGTTTTAAAAGTGTAAAAGTAACAAAAATTAGTAGAATTTGAAAAAAATAATTTAATTTTTTTATAAGATATAAGATTAAGATTTGAAGAGGAGAAAATAATATTTAGATATAATATTTTATTAAAAATATGTATTTTAAGAATAATTTTAATTTCAAACACATGTATTTTTTACCTTTTAAAAAAATTAGCATTTATATTTTTATGGGAAAAATAATTTATAAATAAATTAATGAAATTAATTAAACATAATTTATTTATATAATATAATTAATAGTGTTTTAAAATTAGTCTATTCCAATTAATGTTGTCTTTTGATAATATTTAATATTTTATGATATTATAAAATTAAAAGTATTATTTATTTTTATCTCTGCATATAATATTTTTGTACATTATTCCAATTTATATTTGTATTACAAAAAAGTTTTAGAGAAAATAGGCTATGCAATGACAGTGTAAAGCAATTTTACACTGTCATCTAATCACAACCCACCATGTATAATAAATTTGTTAATTTTGATAATAACCATCCTAAAAGTCACACTAAAGTTGATTTTCAATTGGTTGACAGTATAATTTTTTTTACACTAACAGTGCATAGCAATTAAACTTAAAGTTTTAAATTATTTCCTCACCAATATTGTCTAATTGTTTCACGCTTGTATAAATTACACCTCAACAATATTTTTTGTTTTTTACACAGTCGGGGATTTAAGTTTTATGTGGAATAATAATTATTTTTATGTACATTGTGGGAAAAATGTTCAAAATAATATTATTTAAATTTAAATATTTTTTCACATACATTGAGGAAAAAAGTTCTCAAGATAAAATTTAAAAATTATTTTTAAATAGTTATTTCATGATATTATAAAATTAAAAGTATTATTTATTTTTATGTTTGCATATAATATTTTTGTCAATTATTCCAATATATATATATATATATATATATATATATACATATATATATATATTACAAAATGGTTTTAAATTATTTCTCCACTAACATCATAAATGACATATTTTCTAATTATTTCACGCTTGCATAAATTACACCTCAATAATATTTTTGTTTTTTTTACACAGTTAGAGATTTAGGTTTTGTGTGGAATAATAATTATTTTTATATAGATTGTGGGAAAAATTTTGTCAATATTATTATTTAAATTTAAATATGTTTTACATACATTGAAGAAAAAAATTTCAAGATAAAATTTAAATATTATTTTTAAATAGTTATTTTATACATAATTTTGATGTGATTTTTTTGGAAGAGGGGCATCACCCGTGAGCCTTTAATCAAAGGGCTTATTTTTAAAAAAAATTAAAAAGATTGTTCTTTGTATGTTTATGGCATTTGTCAAACACCTTTGGCCTAACTGATCATTATGACATATTCTTTAGTACATGAAATTGATAGTGACATGAAGGGCCGATCCTGACATTTTATAGGCCTGGAGCGAAACAACAAATAGGGTCCCTTATATATAAGTATTTTAAAATATAAAAAATATATTTTATAAAAAAAAAAACACATAGTTTCATTAAAAATTGTACATTTTATAACATTAAGTGAATAGCATAGTTTTAACAAATCTTAAAAAGATGTATTACCTTTTTTCTTCAATCAACTCCTATGCCATCTTTATTCATCGACAAAATATTTTCTCTGTTCATAAAATTGTCGCCTCACCTATTACCTACAAAATAAAATACACAAATTATCATAAAAAGTGGTTTCTTCGAGCATTCCGATATGCAAAATCATTAATAATAACATCAATATCAATTTTTTCCAGCATATCTTTTTCAATAGATAATATTGCCAAATCACTCAACCTTTCTTGTGACATTAATGACCTTAAGTAAGTTTTTTTAGCTTTGAAAAACTTCTTTCAGCTAATGCTACGATCACAGGCACAGTTAATAAAATTCTATAAGCAATTGAAACATTTGGATAACAATTTGCAACTTTAACAAACTCAATAATTTCAATGGTTGACATTAAGTCATCAGGCAAAGTCACTTTCAATATTTTCAATTCAGAGAGAAAATAATCTAAGTCAACATCTAATAAATCGCCATGAGAAAAGGTAGAGTGAACATTAGCACAATATTTTCTTAATTCATTATCATCTAATGACTTTAACTTCTTTGAATCAAACAAAAATCCAAAAATATTTTCAAATGTCTTTAATTGCTCAAATATGTTCTTTAAAGAAGTAGTTGCCATGTCTACAACAACTAAAAAATAATTAACTCTAAATGACTCATTAGTCAACTGAATTTCTTCATCCCGATTATTCATATCAAATTGTTTTTTTTTCTAATAACATGACATTTTGTTGAAAGTATAGGCTCTACATCTATATCAAGTGCAACACTTTTAGCAACATTCATACTAGATGTGAAGTCTTCATCTCTATACTTTTCAAAAAATAATATATCTTCTAATTGTTTTATGGTAATGTCAACGCACATAGACTTAGATTGCAATTTCTTGCTCACCATATTAATAGCAAATAAGATGTCATACCAAATAACCATACCAAGCAAAAACTCAAAACTCTCAAGTGCATTAACCTAACTCTCTGCTTCACTCTTTGACTTGGCATCTTCACAAGATTTATGTAATTCCAACAAAGCCAATCTTATTTGGGGACCTTGAAATCTAATGGCTTTAATACTTTTAATTCGACTTTCCCAACGAGTGTTAGACAAATATTTCACAATTAATCCAGAAACATTATCAAGTAAAATCTTCCACCTTTTTGGAGAACTTGAAAATAATGAATATATGCATTGAACAATTCCAAAAAAAGAAACAACTTTAACACAAGAATATGCCATATCACTAAGAGTAAGATTAAGACTATGACAAGCACAATGCATATAAAATGCTTTTGGGTTTATTTCAAGAAACCACTTTTGAACTCCTTGGTGTTTTCCTTTCATATTAGAACCATTATCATAACCTTGACCCCTCACATCAACAACATTAAGATCAAGAGACTTCAACACATCTTGTAATTCATTAAAAAGTTTGAAGCCAGATGTGTCATCCACTTTTAAAAACTCTAAAAAGTACTTCGCAATTTTTATTTTATTAGTTGACATATTTACACATCGTACTATTAGAGTCATATTTGTTCTTGATGACTCACATCAGGGGTACAATCAAGAATTATAGAAAAATATTTTGCCTCTTTAATGATCTTTATGATGGAACTTCTAACAATATGAGCCAAAAGGGAGATCAACTCATTTTGAATTTTATGCCCAAATAATGATAATGAATTTCACTATTTTGAATGCGTCTATGCGTCAGGCATGATCTTGCATTATCATATCAAATTTCGTAATCATTTCAATCAATCCCAAAAAATTACCATTGCCATCTTGATATAATTTTTTATTTAATCCCCGAAAAGCCAAATTATGTTTAGCAAGACATTTCACAACTGAAAATATTCTAACTAAAACTTGTTTCCAACGTTCTTTTTCTTTCGTAACCTCTTGTTTCAAGTTTTTATCTGTAGAGCACAAAGATAACATAAGAAAGGGGGGTTGAATTGTGTTATAGCAAGTTTTCTCAATTCTTTTGTTAATGACGTATAGTCTGAAATAAGATCAAAAAGATTTTCGAAAACATTTTATAAGACAGACGAAAGCTGAAAGACAAACCGGAAAGCACACGAAATTTATACTAGTTTGTCTCACCCCAGAGACTACGTCCAGTTCTTGGCAACAACCAAGTTCCACTAACTTTTTCAAGTTACAAGTATTCTTTCCACAAGCCTCTTCAGGCTTAACCCAAGTAGTCTTTCACTTGCCTCTCCAAGCAAACACCCAAGTATTCTTTGAATCAAAGCCTATTCAGGCTTCTACCAATCTTGTTAAGAAAAAGGTTTACGTGTGAGTTTACCTCACTGGGTTTAATGTCTTATCAGACGAATATACAATGAAGTACAAAAAGAATTTTACAAACAGAGTATATAAGAGCCTTTTCTTTTCTTAAAGCAGTTATGAATTTTCAGAATCAGTAGCAACAACAACTATGATAACAACAACAAAAAAAAAAACTTGCTCGAAGGAGGTCTCTTCTTCTATTTATAGGCTTCTCTAAAAGTATCTGTTGAGTGTTTTGTAGAAGACAGCCTTCGTCTGATGAAGAAAGTCGTTGGATCATTAAATGCTACATTCAATGCTTTTTACCAACTTATCATATGATAAGATAAAGCAGTCTGCTTATCTTTTTTATTCTTGTACTCAATCTTCTAGCAGTTGTCATGTCCGCTTTCTCGTTCTGATATTCGCACACATATTCCTTCTTTTTCGCTGACTTTCCTCGAGAGTAGGTATATAGGCTTTATACGTTTCGAGGTAGCTTACGCTCTGATTGATGTGCAGATCATTTTAGAACGTTGTCATCGTTTGTAAGATTTGTTAGTTACAAATTGTATCTAATCAGAAGATAAGACGATATTCATTTTAAAAACATCAGACGATTGCATGTAAACAAATGATCAGACGATTATGTGAGGACATATATAATTTTAACTATTTGTTATTATCAAAATATTTGAGGGTTATAAATTCGTCCTTTGTCTTAACATTATCAATTGTTTGATTTTTATCTAATATTTCTCTCAATTCATTCCAAGTATTCATGTTAGTCATATGCTCAGCACTATTCTCATGTTGTTTAAGTCTCTCGCTAATATGCTTCCAATCTCGTAAACCCTCATTTGCTAACAAACTTTTGTTATTATCAGATTTGAACAACTTACAACAAAATTAGTATACTTTATCAACATGTTTGGAACAAATTAAACCAACCATTTCCTATTACTAGTCTCACCATTGCTTAGCTTTCTAGAATAATAAGCATATGAAAAATATCTAAAAGTGCTATCCAAAGGAAAAACAAGATTCATTTCTCTTATATGCCTCTTTTCAACTAAAATGTCTCTTGCTTTGTTAGCAAGATTATCCCAATTTCTAAGATTATAAATATCTAAAGGAGGAATTGATTGTTCTTCATCAATGCTAAGATTTTCAATATTAGATTCATTCGGCACATCATTAGGCTCACTTGAATCATTAATTTCATGATTCTCACTTACATGATTTTCATTATGTAAAATTTCATTTGATTGATATAAATTTTCATAAGAACCTACCTCTTTAAAAATAAATTTATCAATAACTCCTTGTTGTGATTTTATTAACTCTTCTGCTCATTTTCTCTTTTTTCTTTTTTCACTTCTAGATAAATGTCTTTTAGGAAACATCTTATAAAAGATAAATTAAATAGTCAATTAAAGCAAGAAAAGAACAATAGCACTTAGAAGCTAGTAGAAGTCAAAGTTGAATACTTGCTCACAAGTTTGCTAAATTCAAGCAATAAAAATTAATATAAAATTAGGTACAACAATTAGCAATATCAATGTAAGAGAAATTGCAAAAAGACTTGCAAGAAAAAAAAATTGTAAATTGTTGAAGCAATAAAAGAAATTGGAAAATAATTACCTTTTTTAGTGTCATGCTATTAAAATAATAAAAATATAAGCTCTCTGAATATTTAAAATTTTAGATACTTAAAATAAATAATTTAATCTATTTTAAATGTTATTTTTATTTTCAAGAAACAAAATTTTTATAATTTAAATTTTTTATTTTATGCTAAAAAAATCTAAACTATCAAGTGTGGTTTCCAATTTTTTATTTATATATATGATCATTTATGACAATTTTAATATTAGGAATCCTTATAATTTTTCTAGTACCTACGTCTATGAAATATGAATCAGTAGTTATATTAGCTAACGATTTTTTCTTTCTTTTGTGCAAGTTCTCATTACATCACACTAAGCCCCACTTTAGCAATCCAGTAGCAAACACACATTATTAGCAATCCAAGGGTAATTTTAATTAAGGAATTAAAAGATGAAAGAATTTATTAAAAGATATTATTAATACATTCTATCATAATTTTTAATACATCTCTAACGTATTTTTAATAAAAGAAATTATATTATTAATTTATTAATCAATAGCTCAAGATATTCATTAACAAGATTCAAAGATGAAAATGTGTAAAACCACTTTATCCTTAAGTTAGACAATTCTATTGCCTCTTATTCTCTTTTTAATATAATAATATATACTATGCAACTTTATCCAATATGGCTCAGCGGGTATGATAATTGGTAATTTGGCAGAACTAATGGATTGGGATTTTAGAATTGAGGTACAACAGTCAAATAAGACATTATATACATAAATAAATACAATAAATAATATAATAAATAACATAACATAATCATAATAAATAAATACAAAAGTAAATAACACCATAAATAAACAATGCCGTAAATAAATAAATTATATAATATATAATAAAATACATAACCATAAATGAACAAATAAAAAATAAATTTATTAAAATAAATAAATGATAAATAAATAAACATTAAATAATAAAATAAAATAGCATAAATTATAAAAACATCAAAAAATAAAAAATTATATACATAAATTATTAATAAAAATATATAAATAAAAAAAATATTAATAAATAACAACCATTCAAAATTAAAATAAATAAATAAAACATAAATATAAAAAATTAAAAATATAAACTTAAATAAAAATAAAGTAAATAAATAATAAAATATATAAATACATAATAATAAATTAAATTTTTAATTCATAAAGTAAATCACAAAATCATAAATAAATACATAAATTATTTAATTAGCCTAAATACATAATAAATAAATATAATAAAAAAATCAAAAAATCAAAAAAATAAATAAAATTCACCTAAAATGGGAAAGCTAGGGAGGGATAGTTGAGAGGATTATAAGAGAAGGGAAGAGTTAGAGGAGTGGAATGGGAAGGGGAAGGAGGGTAGTATGTATAAGAAAAATAACTTTATTTTATTTTAGAGGTGCCACGTGTTGTAATGCAAATTTTTATTTTTTTCTTATTTTTGAAGATGTCGCATCGACTAGTGACATCCTTGTGTGTGACTTTTTTTTTATTTTAAAAAAATGGCCAGCATCCCATGTGTGCTGCTAGCTATTTTTTTCAAAAATAAAAAATAAAAGTTGTTATATGGCATTAAAAATTGCTATGCGACTTAACAACTTCCAACTGATGTGGTCAAAACAGTCACATTTTGATAATGTGTTTCAAAATGACTTTATTTAAAAATTTGTGTATAGTTTTGCCCCACTATAATCAATCAGTTGTAACTTGAACATGGCTTAGAGAGAAAAATATCTTTTGATTATTAATTTTCATATGATGTCAAAGCCATTTTGGTCATGGGTCCTCCTTTGCTACAAATTAGTTTCCATTTGTTAATTCTTCTAAGTAATATATTGATAGTGTGTAATTATGTGTTTATTAATTATCAATTAATTACCAATAGGATTGGGTTTGGTAAAAGGAGCTAGTCTTTCACAACATGGTGAATTAATGTTCAAATCTCTCTTAGAAGAGGTGTCTATGTTAGTACACGATAATGTTTCAGACATAATTAAGGAGTGATTTGCTATCTAAATTTTGGTAGGAGTCTCGAAAGTACGAATAACTAATGCATCAAAAATTGAGAAACAGGTGGATAAGAAAAGGCGATAATAATACAAAGTTTTTTTCACTTTATAGTTAACTGGAAAAGAAGAACTAACTCAGTTGTGGGCCTAGTAGTGGAAAATGGGTGGGAGGATGAGCCTGCTAAAGTGAAAGAGGCAATAAAAATGTTCTTTGAAAATAGGTTTAGAGAAATGGAAGGAAATAGACTGATTTTGGAAGGAATGCCATTCAGTTCAATACATGAAGAGGCAAATAGGAAATTGACCCCAAATTTCAGTGAGAAGGAAATACAAGAAGCAGTGAGAAGGAAAGACTTTTTGGCATACGCTAAAAAGGGACTTTTTAAAAGTAATGGGGGAGTTTCATGCTAATGGAGTGTTGCCTAGAGGAGGAAATCCATCCTTCATTGCACTCATCTCAAAACTAGATAATCCACAAGAATTGGGACATTTCAGGTCGATATCACTTATAGGTTGCATGTACAAAATTATTGCAAAGGTATTGTCCAAAAGAGTAAGTATGGTGTTGGACAATGTCATTGATGAAAGACAATGTGCATTTATTGGGGGTGGGAACACGTTAGACAGGGCACTTATAGTGAATGAAGTGGTAGATGAAGCCAAGAGGAAGAAGAAGCCATGCCTTATATTTAAAGTGGACTTTGAAAAGGCATACGATTCGGTAAGCTGGAAATTTTTGTACTATATGATGTCTCGTATGGGCTTTTATAGCAGGTGGATAAACTAGATAAAAGGATGCATGGAATCAACCACAATGTCCGTCCTGGTGAATGGTAGCCTGACGGAAGAATTCAAGCCTCAAAGGGGATTGAGGCAAGGGGATCCAATGACACCCTTTCTCTTCTTAATTGTTGTTGAAGGGTTAGTAGGTCTAATTAGGCAAGCTGTAAACAACAAGTGGTTTGAAGGCTTCAAAGTCGGAAGGGAAAAGGTGGATATTTCACTAGTGTAGTTTGCACATGACACCTTACTTATTAGCAAAGCTTCAGTGCAAAACGTGGTCACAATGAAGAGCATTTTGAGGTGTTTTGAATTGGTATCTAGCCTAAAGTTCAACTTTCATAAAAGTAGACTAGTTGGAATAAGGGTGGAAGAGACAGTTATTGACAGGTATGCATCACTGTTAAACTGTAGAACTGCAGCTACCCCATTTGTATGCTTGGGAATTTCGATAGGGGCTAATCCTAGGAAGGAGACAACGTGGCAAACAATTCTGCAAAAGGTGAGTCGAAAACTGTCAACATGGAAACACAAGCACCTGTCAATTGGAGGACGAGTATGCCTCATCAACTCAGTCTTATCATCTATCCTACTCTTTTATATGCCATTCTTTAAACTGCCTTTGTGTGTGGCTAGGAAACTCAAAAGGTTACAGTGGAATTTTTTGTGGGGAGGGGAGGAAGGAGGCAAGAAGCTAGCATGGGTCAAGTGGGATAAAGTATGCTGCTCAAAAGAAGAAGGGGGACTAGGAATTAAAGATCTTCAAACGATTAATGCTGCATTACTTGGAAAGTGGGCCTGGAGGCTACTGAATGAACAAAATGAACTTTGGTGTAGGGTATTAAAATCAAAATATGGGGATTGGCATGGGATGGCAGATGCTAGGGGGACGGAAAAAGGATCTATATGGTGGAGATATTTAATACTGGTGTGCGAAAGACATAATGGTGAAGGTTGGTTCAACAAAAACATTTCCTGGAAAATAGGGGATGGGGCGAAAGTTAAGTTTTGGTAGGAAAAATGGATAGGGGAGGAGGCTCTGTGTAACAAATCCCAAAGGCTTTTTGTCAACTCCAACCAATAAAGAAGTTATGTCGAGGAAGTTGGAGGGTGGAAGGACGAGAAATGGGAATGGGAATTTTCATGGAGAAGAGGCCTATTTGAGTGGGAGAAACAGTTGTTAGAAAATCTAATAAGGGATATAAGTCAAGTGCAAATAAAACAAGGTTGTTGTGATACATGGATGTGGAGCAGAGACAAGACTGGAGTATACTCTATAAAATTTGGTTATGGTCTGCTGCATGAACAAACTACGTCGGCTATTGATACTGCCTTTTTTCGCTACTTTTGGGGGGTTCTGGTTCCATCGAAGGTTTCAGTATTTGCTTGGAGAGTGGTTATTGATAAAATTCAAACAAAGGATAATTTGAGGAAACGAAACATTCCCATACAGGATAACGACATGCTGTGTCTGTTATGCCATGGTGAGATAGAAACAACTGCCCACATTTTGTTCACATGTAGGTTCCCATATGCAGCTTGGAAGCACTGTTATAGCTGGCTTGGAGTTCATACTGCACTACCAAAGGATCCCAGGGCACATTTTCTGTAACATAACTATCCCTCATACAGGAAGAAAATTGGCCAGGCTTGGCTATTTGTTTGGTTTGCAGCTGTCTGGTCCCTTTGGCTGCATAGGAACATTATTATCTTCAAAAATGGAATGCAGGATTTTAAAGCTGTTATCGACTTAATTAAAGTCAGATCGTGGGTTTGGCTGTCCAACAAAATCAAAGGCTTCTCCTTTTCATTTTTCGAATGGTCAATGAACCCTACCATTTGTTTGATGAGCTTGTAGCCAATATACATTGTATGAAGTCTATTAGGGTGTTTGTTATATCAAGAACTTTTATCCGTAATAAGAAGTTGGCACTAGTATAATCACAAGGGACAATAGAAGGTCACTTATCAGGTGTATGTAAGAGGGTTGGGTACCCCATGTACCCATATATATATATATATATATATATATATATATATATATATAATACTATGCTGTCTTTGCTGATAAAAGATAATTGTTTCAGACATAATTATTTTTGAAAAAAATATACGTGTAGGAAAAAAAACTGTCTATTTATTTTAACTTTTCAACTTTAATAAAAAACACATATTTTAATAAAAAAAATTATGATTAGCATCTTTTATATACATTTCAATTATATTTGATGATTCAATTTATTAAATTATTTTTACTCATTAATTAGTATTAAAAAAGAATTGTCTATCCACTATATGAAAAAACATATTAATTGAGACTAACCCCCTCTCCCTTTGAATGATGTTTTATATAATTAGATATGAAAATAATAATTTATGTAAACCTAAAGATTAAAGTGATGAAAGGTGGAATAAAGTGGGAGTTTATTCTTTAAGAATAAACATTGACGATTTATAAATATATTGTGAACACTTATAATCATCAAATCTATGCATAATTCTATTAAAATATCAGTTGCAAAAAATCTTTATTGATTCAATCCAAGTCTTAACACATAGATTTCTCAATACTTTTTATCATTTCATGGACGAGGTCTTAACTTGAGCCTCTTATCCAGCCATATGAACATCACTCTAGCATGAAACATCGTTTATAGCAAATATAGTGAAGGTTCGACCTATTGCATTTCCTATCATCAAAACCTTGTGTGTGGTAAATTTGAACACAAACTAGGTTAAAAGTGTTTGGGCCTACAAAATTTTCACTTTTAGGTATGCATTTTGTTGTTGCAACCTATACCGATATTTCTTCTACAATTGCAAATCATGTCAAAAGCAAATGTTATTGCATTCAAAGATATGAATATATATATTCTTCAAAAAAAAAAAGTGAATACATGAAATTTTCACCAATGTTAATACCCACACACCCTAAAGAGAGAGACTTACAAGAAAAAAAGAAAACAATGAACAAAATCAAGACATGAACTTGTTTTGCCATGATTTCGTTGCAGGTCACCAAAGTGGATATTTCCTAATGGGTTTAGAATGAATGGTGAATCCTTATTAAATAATGAAGATAAGGGGAATTTCTAGCTATGTTTTGTAAACATATATGTAAAAAGCACCTAATTAATGTGGGTAACATGTATTAAATGAAAGTGCACAAAATCTTATTTCACCAGATTTTGTATTTAAAGTAATTATTTTTACAAAATTCAACACTTTTTAATTATATGATAATTCATGATTAAATGAAACTAGAACAAAAAAAATTGTATTTTTAATACATTTTACATTGTTATTCGATCATAAATTGTCGTTTATGATAATGTACTTTGACATGAGAATGAAACTGGAATAAAAAAACTACTCTTACAATAAACTTACCTATTGCATTTTCCATTATGATAATGTAAAAGGATTTTACACTGTTATCAAATCATAAATTGTTATGCATGGTAAATTTATTGACTTTTACAATAATTACCTTAAAATTTATACAAACCATAATTTCTGATTAGTTAACAGTGTGTGTAAAGATTTTTACATTGATAATGCACATAAATTAAACTCATTTTTATTTGGATAAATAAATAAGAGTTTAATTTTAACGCACAGTTAGTATAACAATTTTTATACTGTTAATTAATTAAAAATCATCATAAATATAACATTTAAAGTAAATATTACAATATAAACAATATTCATACTATTTGTGCACTTCAATTAACTTCTATAAATAATGCCTAAATACATAAAATATAGAAGATGGCCCTAGCTAGTAAGACAATGTGAACCCACAGTTACTTCAACAGTTGGTTGCCTAATATATACAAAGGATTGAACTAGTTTATTGCCATCATATCGGATATATAAAATTTGGATTTTCATAATTTTCTTATTCATTTGATAAAAAAAAATATTGTTTCCCAACATCCTATATATATATATATATATATATATATATATATTGTTGGATGATTATTTCACTATATACTCAAAATTCTTCCTAGCTTTAATAACCTGACCACATACGTGGCCCAATACTTGTATCTTTCATTTATTTAAAGTTAAAAGAAAGATAAGAAAATGATTTAATTGAATGAACTTTTCTTTTATATTTAATATAAAAGATGGCCCTGGCTAGTAACACAGTGTGAACCCGCATTTACATCAATAGTTGGTTGTCAAATATATACAGAGGACTAACCCAGTTTATTGTCATCATATCGAATATATAAAATTTGGATTTTCATAATTTCCTTATTCATTTGATAACAAAAAGGTGTTTCGCAACATCCTATTTATGATTGGTAAATAAATAAATAAATGTTTTAGAACGACACCTCGAAAAGGTATATATATGTTCATTTAATGTAGTATATATATATATATATATATATATATTAATTGTTGGAGGATTATTTCTCTATATACTCAAAATTCTTCCTAGCTTTAATAACCTGACCACATACGTTGGAGGATTATTTCACTCTATACTCAAAATTCTTTCTAGCTTTAATAACCTAACCACATACGTGGCCCAATACTTGTATCTTTCATTTATTTAAAGTTAAAAGAAAGATAAGAAAATGATTTAATTGAATGTATTTTTATTTTATATTTAATTATATATCATCAAATCATAAATATAAGACTGACATGCATAATTTTGTAAGTAACTTTTTAACTAACAATTAATACATAGATACAAAAAATTAGATCGTATATTTTTTTAAATCAAAATGAAAAGTGTAAAAAGTCAAATAAAATAATTAACATAATAGATAAAGATAGAAAAAAGTAGTTTAATAAAAAAAAATAAAGCAAAGATGTATTATCAATGTCACACAGCCCAACATTCTCCTTTATACAACTTTTAATATATTCACTTTTACAAGCATATATGTGTGTGTGTGTGTGAAATTATTCAAAAAATTATTTATTTAATTAAAATTAATGAAGTAAAATATGTAAATATATTGATATCGATGTCATTTTATAAACGATTGAATTTTTCTCAAAATAAAAAATTTGATTCCTCTAAAGTGAGAAAAGTACATTTTAAAAGATAGTGTATTCACAATTTTAAAAATGATTAAAAATTGAAATAAAATCATATGTATATATGTATATATGTATATATATATACAATTTTAAATTAATTACAATGTCAACTATTGATTTAAAATAATGAAAACCATATATCATTTTGCAAGATGCTTTCTTTCGAGAGATACTTTCCTCACAGTTAAAAAAACACATACAATTATAGTTTCAACAAGCAATTATATAATTGTTATAAAAGGATGAGACATTTATGTAAACAGTTCCCTAAAATAACTGCTAGTATTGTTTCAAGAAAAGAAAGGAAGAAAAAAAAATTAGATGAGTAATGTTATATTCTCCTACTAATTCTCTTATAAATCATCCTCCTACAATGTTATTATCATACAAAGCATTTAATGTTTTGAAAATATAAAACACATTTAATACTTATCATACACAGGAAGTAGAAGGATTTAGAATTATTCAAATTAGAATGTTACTGGCAATTCTTGGAAGAACCATTAGTAAAGGTTTTTTATTTTTGGCTAAATTGCAAATTTAGTCTTCAGGTATCATGACCACCACTAGATTTTGATGACGTGACGTAATGATATAACATGCAAAAATAAGGAGAGAAATTGACAAAGTATTAGATGTAACAACCCGTTGTCACTACATGCCACATGCCACCAATATAACTTATATTACAAAAATATTTGATTTTAAGTCAATAAATCTCTTATAGTTAATTTATTCATAGAAAACATTATAAAATTTTGCGCATCATCTAACTAGGTATGAACATCATTCATCTTAACTGAATCACATCATGATATGTAAATATAAACAACGGAGTAAGTAATGTGCCTTATAGCACCACAACCCATAAATAAAAATCAACATCAGAGTATTTCAAAAAGATAAGAAGGTGGATGTGTAATCAAAACTATAGTGTGCCATCACCAAATTCCTATACATCATAAGGAAAGGGGATACACAACACACTCCATAGCTGACCATAACTATACATTTCAAGAAAATCCAAAGACAAGAACATAACTCTTCAACACTAGATTCGTGGGTGTAACTCAATTTAGTTAGTCACACCTCACCATCTCATATGGCAACGTCTCTAAATTAGTTGTGAATGGCATGATCTGCCAAAGTCTCTTCATTTGCTCTTGCATCATTGACGTGATCATCACAGTTAAACAAGATGTGCAAGGGTAAGCTCACTTAAATCAACATATTATATAAGCAACATATATACACTTTAAATCATAACATAAATAAGATATTTCAGAAATCAATCGACATTTTTTCACATATCCATTCTTTTCACCGTAATAATCACATGGAATGTATGCAACGGACTGTAAATCATGCCATGCATGCAGACTTAACTCCATGAAGATTTCACCAGTCAAACACAGACGTGTTCCATAACATGGTATACACCAATAGGACCACTTGGATCCACAATAGGCACGTGCCAAAAACCATTAGGAAACACCCTAACAAATCCATAGAAGTGATATAGTGACTCGTCAAAATAGACATATATGAGTAATGGCTGATCACGACACAATGTTTGCATGATCTTGGCCTACATGTGGAATTTGCTCGTCTATTTATCCCTAAGGTCTTATCTGAGCAACCTCTACTAACCTTTCTTACACGAGGTATGAGGTCCCACCTAGCAACTCCAAACTTACATGTGTACTAGCTCATAACAACAACTGTGGAGTCATGCATGAATGCATATACATTTCAACAAGAATTCAATTTATTAAAGTTCAACCCATTTGTTCACAAGTTTCAATAACACTACATAGGCTCTATTCATCACCTATGTAGCCAACAAGTACAAACCACCCTCTCCAAAAAATCTCCACTTAGAAGGGATTTCATCAATCAATTTCTCCCCATGATAGATGGACGTCCTATCTAAGCAATCATCCATCCTAAATAAGGATTTCTCCTTTAACATTCAACATCAAATTTTTAAAGAAAATCTTTTCTCAAGTCGTAAGTTCACAAACTCATTTGATATTCATTTTTCTTACCTCAAGGAGAGAAAAACATTTTTATAAGAAATATTTTTTTTGAAATAGATTATAGTACTATTGTAATGGATTACAACATTGTCACAACAGATTACATGTAATCAATTACAACATTATTGTTATCAATTACAACGTGATATAATTGATTAAAACTAGTTAAAAACACATTAGAACTCATTTATTGACATATATAATCAATTACAATACCTTGTAATCGATTATTACCAAATGTCTTCCCTTTGAGAAAATCGATTATTTTTGAAAGTTTGATGCTAGATAGTAGAAAAAACATGATTTTTTAGCCAAATTCTCAAATTTCCCCCAACCAAAACCCATACCACTTATTCCAAATGTTTTAACAACAACATTAATCATTAACAAAGCATTTCCAACATCAAAAATGCATTCATAAAACAACTCACAACATCAAATCACACTTTGACATTCAAGCATCACTCATTTGAACTCAAATTTCAAATACTCATTCAAGGCAACATTTTTATCAACATTAACGCCCAATAATCAGTTACACACCACATAAATCAACTAAAATCATAGAAAGAATATTAGCTTCCCTTACCTCCTATAGTTTCAAGTTAGGGCTTCTAGGGAGAGAAGAAAATAGAGTTCTTTGAGCCAAAGGAAAAAGTTTTGCTCTAAGCAACAACAAATCCACCATAAGCTACAAAAATCACTAGCTCCAATCCAAATCAGATTTTACATTAGAAACCCATTAAGGGTTAGCTCAGAGGAAAGATGAAAGGAGAAATAAGGGTGCTTACCAATAACAATTGAAGCTAGGAGGTCAAGAGAAAAAGGAGAAGAAATTTGTCTTGAGAAAAGTTGTAACACACTAAAAAGTATATAGATATAATATTAATCATATCAAGTAGAGCTTATGTGATATTTTTCATATTCTAAAAAATATGAAGTGACTTTTTTTTAATCACAGATAGTAGATGCATAAAGATTTAAAATATAATATTACATTTTCCTGAAGCTGGCAACATCTACTGTAGAATATATTCATCTTTACTAGAAACAAAGTGGTAGAGAGTTGCCACCGAAAACATGGGAAGATCCCTACTGCCATCTAAAGGGGTGGGGGAAGCACACAACAAACAATAGGCAAACAAAAAAAGAAAAAGAAAAATAGCACACAGACAAACAAATAGGGAGAGAGGTTCTACCTTAAAGCATCAATATGGTAATAAACTTCCATGGGGCCTAATCTAACATTCAATCACAACAAAACATAATAAATTAGAAGATTTGTATTATATCACAAATATTAATCAGTTGAATGCGATGCATGAATGCATAGATGCTAACTCATGATCAGACACAATGGATGAAAGCATAGGTGTTAACTTATCTCCATGGAGAACTTTCCAACAACAAAGTAGCAAGATTAGAAGCTTGTACTCTATAACGACCCAACTTCGTCACAGGAAAACTCGATTAACATAACCAAGATTAGATTTTAATTCTAATTTTGAAAACTCTTTAATTAATTTATTATGAAAATGAGTGAAATTTTTTTTGACAACTTCAAAAATACTTTTCCATTATCAGTGCCAATGTAGAATAGAAAATAGGGTCTACATCAATAAACATGAAATAAAGGAGTCTCATAATAACACTAACATATATACAAGAAATCAAAATGCTTCTAAGGTGAAATGTGTGTGCCACTACCTGTAACCAACTTAAAAATACAACTCGAGAAAAGGGGAGGGGATCATACATATGGACACTATAAGAAAAATAACACACCAAGAACGGCACATACTTTATATGAATTTAGAACACCGATAATATTGATAAAATTTACTTACTTGTCATAATCAAGGATGATGAAAATTGTTTGTGCGTTGCACGGCCTCCTGAAATCCAAAAGCCAAGTCTTCCTTTGCCTAATCACACGCTCTAAATTCCAGGTTTTCAATGGGACAAACCTAGAGAGTAACTGAATGTCATGGTGACGATAAAGGAGACCTAGCCACGCTATTTATTAACCCTAGGCACCTCCCATTATGGGCCTAGTGGTTAGGCCCACACTGTTTCCCACATGGATCAGTATTAGGTGTCCAAAGCCCATTAGCAATTAATCACATTATAAGTGGGCTTAAGTATCATCAAATGGATCATAATATTAGTTTGTTTTTTGGCAAAACAAAATGTCACAATTGATTGTAGCCCACAAGAATTTATAGGAAAATTCTAACATTCTCCCACTTGGGCAAAATCAATTGTGTAGTGTTTAACTTCGAAAATCATTTTCAAAAACGACTTTCAGGCTAATAACATATTGTGGCCACATAACATATGATCCCAAGATACAACACCTAATTAAGACTCCATCCAACAAAAGCCATGTAACATTGAATCATGGCGGTAACTGCATCCTTTATTGATACAACACCTTCCATGGTTACAAATATTACCGACTCTGTCGATTAGTCATCAATGTGGAGTGTAGTAAGAAAATGATGTGCCAGTGTGATTAGACAGCCATACCATCATTTTCTTCGTCAGTCCTCAATTTCTCTTAAATGCTTGAAAGCTAGAGAAATCACATGGTTCATTATTAATACATCATGCCTCAGCTCCAAAACGGCGTCGACTACAGGCATAGTAATCCTAATGACACCGAGCTTTAATATTGTGCCTTAGCTTCAATATGCGTCAACCACTGGTACAGTAGTCCCAACGACATCGAGCTTCAATATTATTACATTTGATATACACATAAAAATAAAGTATATCATATCTCATCATTAATTCATTAAAGCAAATGTGAAGCATCATCAATACATTATTTCCTAAATGCAAAATAATAGTCTGACAACATAAAAAGGAAATAACATAAAACTAAAGCTCCCACTAACCAAACACATCAAAAGAACTCATAATGCCCATGTTCTCAGCATGTCTTTTGAAAACAACGGGCCTAAGTCCTTTGGTTATGGGATTGACTAGTATGGAATCTGTGTCAACATGCTTTACAATTATAGATCCATCTTTCACAAGTTCTCTGTCAGTTAGGTACTTTGGCTCCAAGGGCTTAGATCCACTAGAAGTTTTATTGTTCTTTGAATAAAACACTACAACACCATTATTACAGAAAATCCTCAGTGGTCTAGCAATGGAGTCCACAATGCGAAAAGATTTCTCAACTAAACAACATGAGTAGTAGCAACAAAACAAGTAATGAACTTCGCTTGCATAATAGAAGAGGAAATAAGAGTTTGCTTCTTACTTTCCAGGATATCGCACCTCTACCCATCATAGAAATGTATCCAGAAGTCGATTTCCTATCATTAAGGCACCCACCAAGATTTGAGTCTGTGTACCCTATGATCTCCAAGTTGTCAACTCTACTGTATACAAGCATATACTCTTTGGTCTTCTGTAAGTAACTCATCACCTTCTTAGCAGCTATCCACTGATCATTCCTAAGGTTTGATTGGTATCTACCCAAAACACCAACTATAAAGGCGATGTCAAACATAGTGCATACTTGAGTATACATGAGGCTACCCAGAGCACTCCCAAAAGGTCTATCATTCATTTCTGCTTGCTCAATCTTGTTCTTAGGACATTGATCCTTGTTGAACCTGTCACCTTTGACGATTGCAATATCTCCATGTTTACAATTGTGTATATTGAATCTCTTTAAGACTCTATTAATGTAAGCCTTTTGAGGTAATCCGAGTGTGCAAAGTGATCTATCTTTGTGAATCTTAATCCTCAGCATAAAAGAAGTCTCACCTAGATCCTTTATGTCAAAAGATCTAGTCAACATTTGTTTTGTCTCATGCAACATGCCAAGGTCATTAGAAGCCAACAATATATCATCCACATATAACACAAGGAAGGTAAATTTTCTCCCACTAACCTTAAGGCATATACATTTACCAACTTCATTATCTTTAAACCCCATGGAAGTGACCATATCATCAAATTTTAGGTACCACTGTTCAGAAGCCTTTTTTTTTAAACCACAAATTAACCTCTTTAGTTTATAGACTAAGTCCTCATTACCACCAATATGGAAAACCCTCAGGTTGCTGCATATATATCGTCTCACTCAAATAACCATTCAAAAAGGTTGTCTTCACATCCATTTGGTGCAATTCCAAATCGAAGTGAGCTACAAGAGCCATATTGATTCTAAAGGAATCCTTTGTCGATATAGGAGAAAAGGTTTCATTAAAGGCAATGCCTTTCTTTATGCTTGAAACCCTTTACTACTAGTTTGGCCTTAAACCTTTCAATGATATCCTTTGAGTCCTTCTTCATCTTGAAGACCCATCCGCAACCTGTTGCTTTACAATTTTCAAGCAACACAACAAGCTCCCAAATGCCATTAATTGACGTAGACCGCATTTCTTCATTCATCGTACGCTTCTAGCTTTCAGATTGAGGACAAGAAATAGCTTCTTAAAAGCTCTTCGGATCAACAATATCTTGAATGTCATATGCATTCTCACTGAGATAGATCATAAAGGCATCACAATAATAGGTCGTCTCTGTCTAACAAACCTTCTTACAAAAAATATGCTCTACTAGATCAATAAGTTGTGGAACCTTAACCATACCAGAGGATCAACCATATTTTAACTTAAGGATTACTCACACCTTCAACCGAAAACGTGAACTTTATTGAGGACAATAGAAGCACCACTACTATCAGGATTAGGTAATGACAAGGAAATGGTCTTGGTCAAAGGATCATCAACCTTGTTTGACGAGATGACAGGGTCCATTACTTTGAGCTCCAAGAACTTAGCATGCATGGATTCCATAATTCTACTGCTCATCATCAAATCCTTCAGTGTGTGGTTAATCCTTTCGGCCACACCATTTAGTTTAAGATTCACAGGCATGATGTATAATGGAACTATTCCACCATCCTACAAGTTTGTAGCAAATGGTCCTATATGTTGCCTTGTGACACCATATTTACCATAATACTTTCATAAAAGAAGGTACACAAAAGATATCCCTCAAAACAAACGCAAATCTAGATCCTAAGACCAAGCTGATGTCTCCCACTGATTCCACATCTACTTCAAAATCATATCTAATCTTGAGTTCACTTTTCCTGAGATTTGGTTTTCTCAAATTTTAATCCCCTCTAAAGATACAAAAGGATAGGTTGTAGAACCATTATTCTCCTACCAAGAGTTAATAGGGACATTTACTATGGTAAAATATAGGTCAAGACATAATGACTTATCAATAATGAGGCCACTATAATAGCACATTCACCTTTGGGCAAAATGCACTAACCAAGGTTCTACCCTTGGCCAAAACCTCAGGTCGGTTAATTTGTGAGTGCATTGGATTTAGAAATTTATCCCCTTTGGGCAGACAAATTTCCTCGCTAGTGCGTTCTCCAATAACTCCACCCCAAAAGTTCACTATTAGGACAAAACACGAATGCACCAAACATATTACCAGACAAGATATAGCTTAAAAGAAAATAAGCTATCATAGCGAGGCCAATATAACAACACATTCCCCTTTGGGTAGAATGCACAAACCAAGGTCACAACCTTGGCTCAAACCTCAAATGAGTTAATCCATGAGCACACATTAAGTTCAGAAAATTGTCCCCTTTGGGCAGACAAATCCCTTAACCTAATGCATTCCCTAATAACTCTATCCATTCTTAACTTTTAACCCAAACATACAATAACCCCCTTTGGGCAGACAATTACACGTAAAAATAAAAAGCATTCCTCAAATTACAAGAAAAAAAAAATCCATGAGCCAATACTAGTGGTCCCACTTTGGTGGTAACGACTTGTAGCAACTCATGAAAATTCTTGCATAGGAATCAATTTTCTTTTGTCCAAAATCATGACCCAGTCAACAGGCAAATGCCTCATTAAAAGAGCACCCTCACTGGTCATGTATAAATTATTAACGACATTCTTAGAATATTTTGCACTTAAATAGTCTCAAAGAGCTATATTTAAAGCATTCTATATAATTTTAAATTCTAACTAAATAAATATCAATAATAAATTCATTGCAATGGAAACTAAATAAATAATAGCAACCTTGAAACATACCAAAAAGGTACATAACAAACAATAACATATATTTATATAGATATTTAATGCAACATCAACACAAATGTAATTGTTTGACACAGTGGTATATTTACTAATTATAATCTATAATATCATGTGTTTGATGCTTGCCAATGTAAAATTTACCATCCTTTTTAATTAATGTTATTATATGTTATTGCCCTAACAATAATCGTGAATTACCCAGCAATTCAACACAAGTACGCAGTGAAGGCAGTGAATTACTTATGTGTAATGGCAATTAATGTAGCAATTTAAATTCAATTTAGCAATTAAATCTTGAAATACGAAAAAGCGCACAAGAAGGGGGGGGTGTTGAATTGTGCCTTGTAAAACGTTTTCGAAATAAGTAGATCAAACAAAACTTTTTCAAGCGTAGGGATAGAGAGAAGAAAAACACAGAAGGTTTTATATTGGTTCACTCAACCTGAGCTACGTCCAGTCCCTTCACCCAGAAGGTTTCTACTAACCAATCTTAGGTTACAAGTATTGTTCGTGGCCTCTTCAGGCTTTACAACGCAATCTCCCTAGATTGCTTAACCCAAGTATTCTTTTACATTAAGCCTCTCCAGACTTTCACAACACACAAGTGTTTAAAAAGAAAGGGTCAACTCACGTAGTGAGGATTTGAAATATTTAGCTCATGATCACTTTGAGGATCTTTACAAAATTTTGCTATCGTCCACTGGATGCTCTTAACAGAGTATTACAAATGACTTTACGTTCTTGTTCTTTTTGACAGACTTCACCTTTTCTATTCACTTTTTTGTTTCTTGTTTTTGTTGTGTCTATTTTTGTTGGTGCATGTATATATATATGATCTTCAGGAAAAGATCCGTTGTAGATAATTTGATTCTTTACGCAATGAGAAACGTGCATACCATCTTTTCAGAAAAGTTAGGTGTGGCAGTTGTAGACTTGCACTACAAGGGAAGTTGCAGGACTGCACTGGCAGTCTGTTCTTTTGAACCTTCTTCATCTGTCTTGTCAGCTTGATAAGTTGACTTGCTTTATCTATTCTGCTATGCTTTTGTACTGAATTGATGTTGATGCTTCAAACAGATTTGAACGTTAGTTCACTGGAGTAGTAATGTGTAATTTATGAGGCAGACTTAGCATAAATATAATTGATGTTCAGACTAAAAACTTAGTCATTTGAATATATGATCTTGGAGACTTGGACGGTCGCCTCCAGTTTGTTCAACTGGATGGTCTTTAAACACGTCTAACTGGACGGTCTTTCACACATCTACTGGACTGTCTTTAACATGACACTAGACGGTCCTTGTTGGTGAGTCTTTCTTCTTAGCTGTGATAGGGTTAGTTTATACGGGCAAATATGAACATTAATAAGCTTTGTTATCTTCAAAACATTGAGGGTTTAGACGCTTCTACGTCTTTGGTTCCAACAAATCTAGGTAACAGAATTGCAATTAATAGTCAATCAAAATCAATTAAACCCAGACTCAGAATTGTAATCCAATTTCACATACCAGCAAGTGCAACCCAATTTCACGTAACAGCAAGCGCAACAATAAAAATTACTAATTAACATGTTTTTTCAATTTCATAACTCACAACCCAAAAGTCAGAACAGTGTAACGAAATCCACAATTCAACAATACCCAGTAGCGCATCCAAGTAAAATTGCATATTGAAATTGGAATTGTAGATTAAAACCGAAATAGAAGAAAGAAATAAAAAGAAACATGTTAAGTTGATTTTCGATCATTAAATAAAAAAAAAAGGTATAATTAAATATAAAATTAATTGCTTAATGAAATTGAAAGATCTTTCATAATAATTGAGATTGATATACCCATTCAATCAAAATTGAAATACCAATGCGTAAAAGTAGCATAAAATATATCAACGTTATATATTCAATTAAGTTGAAAGGTCATTGATTTTATATATATAATGCAATTAACTAATCATATCATGTTTTATCATATATATAACAATTAACAATACCCATTCAACTAATAATTAACAAAACAATAGTAATTAACGACTACAAATGAAAAACTCAATGAAAACTCACCCCCAATTTCTCACCACAATTCAACAATAGAAGCCCCAGTAGCACAGCGCAACCAATCAACAATTATTATACCAATTGAAAATAATAATTGAATACCAGGAAGCGTAGCAATTAATGTCCTAATTTAATGTTAATATATAACAATCGAATGTAACAATTAGGTGACAATTGAAAAATTAATAGTGATTAACACACTGCAAACAACTGTGGAGCGCAACAGCAGAGCACCATTCAATAAAAATTAAAGGGAACATATAATAATTAACAATTAGGTTCTAAACCATATAAAATTTGCTCTGATACCAAATGTAATAAAAATAACACACCAAGAACGGCACATACTTTATATGAATTTAGAACACCGATAATATTTATAAAATTTACTTACTTGTCATAATCAAGGATGATGAGAATTGTTTGTGCGTTGCACGATCTCCTGAAATCCAAAAGTCAAGTCTTCCTTTGCCTAATCACACGCTCTAAATTCCAGGTTTTCAATGGGACAAACCTAGAGAGTAACTGAATGTCATGGTGACGGTAAAGGAGACCTAGCCACGCTATTTATTAACCCTAGGCACCTCCCATTATGGGCCTAGTGGTTAGGCCCACACTGTTTCCCACATGGATCAGTATTAGGTGTCCAAAGCCTATTAGCAATTAATCACATTATAAGTAGGCTTAAGTATCATCAAATGGATCATAATATTAGTTTGTTTTTTGGCAAAACAAAATGTCATAATTGATTGTAGCCCACAAGAATTTATAGGAAAATTCTAACATCACTCCTTAATCTAAGCTGGTCATAAGAATTGACTCACATGCGTAAAGAGGAATGACTTGATATGGATCTCATCTCTATAACTAAATTTCTAGATATATGGCTAGAGGTATAGCTCAAGTTGCCCTTACCACCACTATGTATGTAGGCCTCTCGCCTTTAGGGGCATCCGATGACGCCAAACCAAAGAAACTATAAGGCTACCAAAAAGATCAAAAAGTAACTCCTCCAAGCTTCGTAGGGGTGTCAAGATTTCCTCCGTCTTGTCGTCTATTGACCATGGTGAGATCCAGAAGGCACCATCCTTTAGTACTAAAATGCACTCCCAAAAGGCGAAAGAAAACTAGAGGTCTAGGAAGATCTTCGTCCATCTGCTCCCACAACAATAAATCATTGCAATCATCATAGTCACACACATACAAAACACACAAGCAAGGATAAGAAACTCAAAGAATAAACATAATAGAATAAGCATATAACGTACTAGGCATGAAGACAAACATACATTTAATCACAACATATAGGCATAATACAAGGGTTCCATTTCATTCATCATTCTCAATCAAATTATGACCAAGCATATAGATACAAACCATGATCCTAGACTCTCCATGGAAGTCTAAACTTGAGCGACTAGCCCAGATATTCCTTAATCATGGTATAATCAACACAGATACCCTCACCAGGGTTAACAAAGCAGCACGTGCCAAAACCATTTGGGGAATACTGGCTACTAGTTATGGGAACCAGTGCACTTGTCATGAATTCCTTATGGGGGAACTACCATCACGACCCAGGGTTTGCAAGACCCCTGTCTCTTGTGGATTTGCGTCATTCGTAGTCCTCAAGCTTTCACACCCAGCTTGCACCCGTATATTCCCATGAATATTGACACCTTCGGTACCACATGCTCACAACAATGCATGCGTGCATGACAATCAATTCACTACAAATAGATAATGATGGCAATTCATATCAACAACCACTTATCATTCACACCCTGATAAGTCTTTATGACCAGTTTACAATATATCAACATGCCATCGAGTCACAATTATTCACCATATCATGCCCTGTACAAATTACATCATGAAACTCTTATAATCCACCATTAAATGAACTTTTATCAAGTCTTAGATAATATCATAAATACTATTTTTTAAATATTAAAATATTAAATTAGATAAGAAAATAAATTTATGAAATCATCAATTTAAAACTTAGGTATTAGATTTTCATAAAACTAAGTTTCAAGAGTTTTACTATCATTCTCGTGTTAATTTATTAATAAAAAATAAATTCTTAAATTATATAAAACAGAAAAGGATGTATTTTCTTAAAAAACAAATTTAACTTTTATTTAAAAAGATACACAATAAATTTTCAAGTGTAAAAATATGATATGTTGTGAACTAGTAAAAAGATTTTAAAACTTTTTTGCCAAAACAAACTCTAGTGGCTACTAGTTTCTGTAACACCCTAAAGGGGTCTTACCGTAACTAAGTCTAGATTTCTAAGAACAAAAAAAAAGACTTAAAAACATAGAAACAACATGTGGAAGCTACTTATAAATATAATTATATTTATATAAGAATAATACAATAAATACCATATATGCCTAATACACCTCATCTATCACCCAAAGGTGTCATACAAAACATAAAGAGGAATACAATGAAACAATGTAAACTAGACTATGTCTTCTTACATGTGATTCCAAGCTCCATCTACACACGTCTTCACTTGTATCTTGAAAAAGGGGAAACTTAAAGGAGTGAGACATAATATCTCAGTGAGTGCTCTAAGGATTCTACGGCTAGGTCAGACTCTTCTACTGGGACAACCTTCATCTCTTATGTCTCATGGCTTTAGCCTCACTAAGTCTCTCATAATTCTCTATACCTATGGTCGAGTCTACACCTTTCAATAGTCAATACTTTCTGTTAACTCCTCTTTTATTCTCACAACTGTTCTACAACCTTACTATCTCATTCACTGCTTTTCGAACTCGTTTTGATTTAGTGAAAAAGTTTTTAAAATGCACAATTCAACCCCCCTTCTTATGCGATTTTTTTGCTCTTTCACAAATGTCTGAGCATTTAATGAAAGACAGGATATCTTTACGTATAAGTAGAACTCTGTAGAAAAAGAAAGTCAACCTATCAAGCTGTTAAACCGAATAAGGAATGTTTAGAAAAACAACTCCAAAATGCAGAACTACACCTTCTATTTTAATGCAAAACAAAAGCTGCTTTTGAGCCTCTGCTACAAACTCGATATACGTGCATACATGCAGAAGAAACATTTGGAATTCTCTCTTGAAGACGGAAGCCAAAAATCTCAACGACTATCTTCTAAAAGGCTATATATATCAATTCAGAAGAGAAGAATAAAGGAAGAACCAAGACAACCTTTGTGTTGCCTAGACGACTCTGAAAAATCATCAAATTCTTTGTGTAGAAAAGTTCCTGTACTGCTCTTAAACCTTCATAACCTCACATTGTGAGTTAATTTGTTTTAGCAACTATTTTTCGTTGAGAAAGCTTGGAGAGGCTTGGTGATTAAAGAATGCTTGGGTGGTTAAGTGATTTGGGTTGGTCGCTGTGAAAAGCTTGAAGAGGCAGAGAAAAATACTTGCTTGTAACCAATAGGTTGGTTAGTAGAAAACCTTCAGGACAAAAGGACTAGACGTAGCTCAAGTTGAGTGAACCAGTATAAAATCTTCTATGTGCCTTTTTTCCCTTATTCATTTATACGCCTATATTAATCATTTTTATTAACTAGCTTTTTATTTGGTTATAAAGTTTTTGAATGCTCAATTCAACCCCCCTTCTTGTGTGTTCTCTGTTCTTTCACAATTGTGGCCATATAAACAACCTAAATATAATCACCACAAAACATGACTAATACAACTACCAAAATCACTAAGATCCATGAGTAAAGATAAACTATTCAAAGTTTAGTTCATTGATGATGACATAACTAATAACTTTATTAGCATGATCATAACACAAATAGCATAATATGTGATCCCTTTCATGCTACTGTGTATGGATCCTACATTGCATTTTTCCAAGAAAACACAACCAATCTCTCAAAGAGATCATATTCATGTTTCGCACAAAACATCATTCCCAAAAGGAACAAAAACATCTTGAGACAAATAAAATTGTATAACGATTGTTAAATCATATAAAATCAACGTTGATATGCACATACTATTATTGAATTGTAATTACATAAGTCCAATGTCATAAAAGACACATTAAACAATAACAACTCCCAGTAACTAATTACATCAAAGGACCTTACAACACCCATGTTCTCAATATGTTTCATAAACACTATGGGTCTAAGTCCCTTGGTTTGGGGGTCAGTAAGCAACTCCTCTGTAGGAATATGCTAAACAAGAATCTCTCCATTCTCAACCATCTCTCTGACAACTAGGAATTAATCCTTATATGCTTGGAAGTTGTAGTAGTCCTGTTTTTCTTGGTAAAGAAAACAACAGAACTATTGTGGCAAAAAAAATTTAATGGGTTAGAGAGTCCACAACACCAAGAGCTGAAACAAAGTTTCTTAGCCACACAACATGTGATGAGTTCCATAACATGCAACAAACTCTGCCTGTATAGTTGTTGAGACAATCAAAGTCTAATTTACATTCTTCCAAGATATGTCTCCACCACCTAGCACGACAAAAAATATACCCAAAAGTAGACTTTTCATCATCTGAACATCTAACAAAATTTGAGTTAGAGCATCCAATAACATCTAAGTCATTAACCCTTTTGTAGACAAGTATGTACTCATTTGTCTTTTACAAGTACCTTATGACCTTTTTAATAGCAACCCCATGAGCATATCCTGTGTTTTGATGTAAATCTACCCACAAACACTAATAGCAAAAGACAAATCAAGTCTAGCACAAACATGGGCATACATCAAGCTACCCACAACACCAACATAAGGAATATTTTCCATAGCTCTTCTTTCAATGTCATTTTTAGGGCATTGGTCCTTAGATAACTTATCCCCTTTAACAAGTGGGAAATCACTAGGCCTATAATTCTCTATATTCGATCACTTCAAAACCCTATCAAGATAACCCCTTTGAGATAAACCCAAAGTCTACGAAGTCTATCTCTATGGATCTCAATGCCTACAACAAAAAAGCTTCCCCAAGGTCCTTTATGTCAAAAGATACAGACAACATATTATTGATCTCAAATTCAAATTGCTAGCAAGTAATATGTCATCTACATAAAGAATAAGAATAATAAATTTATTCCTATAGACCTTTAGATGTATGCAATGATCAACTTTATTCTCAATAAGACCCATAAATGTAATGATTTCATCAAATCTAAGATACCATTACCTAGAAGTCTGCTTTAAGCCATAAATTGATGTCTTCAATTTACATACCAACTTTTCCTTACCACTTTCTATGAAACCTTCTAACTGTTGCATATAAATGTCCTCATAAAGATCCCTATTTAGAAAAGTCATTTTCACATCCATTTGATGCAACTCTAGATCATAGTGAGTTGCTAAAGCCATAATGATCCTAAAAGAATCTTTAGAAGAAATAATAGAAAACATCTTTTTATAGTCAATGCCCTTCTTTTGAGTGTACCCTTTAACTACCAATCTTGCATTAAAATGCTCTACATTTCCCTTGGAGCCTTTCTTCGTCTCGAGTACCCACTTACATCCAATTGGTTTAGCACCATCCAGAGTTTCTATGAGTTCCTACACACCATTGTGATGCATAGAGAGTATGTCATCATTCATGACTTCTATCTATTTATCAGACATAACAAAAGAGACAACCTCCCTATAATTATTTGGATTTAACTTGCAATCAATATTAAATTTTGACTCCCCATGAAAAGTGATATAATCATCATAGCTAACAAGCCTTCTTTCTCTTTGTGATCTGCCTAAGAGTAGGAACCTCAACTGACTTTTGAGAAGTTGAAGGTAGAACATCTTCTGAAACTTTTTGTTGCAGTTCTTCAACTACTCTTTCATTTGGTTGATACATAATTCTTTCCTTAACAATAGTAAGGGGTATAACAAGTTGCCCCTTATTAGAACTTTCCCCTTCATCAACAATGGTATCATAACCATTCATATTATTTCAAGGAATTTAGCAGTGGCTACCTCAATCATTCTTGTTCCACGGGTAAGATAGTAGAATATGTAACCTTTAGCGTTTGTGGGATAACTAATGAAGTAACATTTAGTGGTTTTAGGACTTAGTTTTGATGCAGTGAGGTAAAAAAAAAGATTAACCTCAACAAAAACACCTACGCACAAGAAAATGGTTAAGACTAGGTTTCTACCTCTTAAAAAGCTCAAAAGGTGTTCTAGGAATGAACTTATAAGGTACTCTATATAAGATCTATATGTCTGTTTTAAGGGCTTCTCTCTAGAGAGATTCAAGTAACCTAGTTTGACTCATCCTTAGTAATATTCATATCAAATTCGAACAAATTAAGGACAAAAACATTAGTAATAATAATTACTCTAAGGACATGTGTTTAAAACATATGATACAAACTCCCCTGTGGGTGGAGAAATATTATATAAAAACAACAATTAAAAAATCCAACACTTGTGGATTGGAGGATTTTATTGTCAAGTTCATCCCAACATGTCATAACAAATCAATTATTACTAAGAGATCAATATGATTGACAATATTATTCATGGAAAACATTACATGAGCTTAAAATTTCAAGAAAATTATTAATAACATAGGCAATCACAAGTAACAATAATTACTTTAAGAACAGGGATTTAAAATAAAAATACTAACTCTCTTGTGGGTAGAGAATATATTATATAATGACAACAATTACAAAACTCCAATACATATGGGCTAAAGGATTTTATTGTCAAGCTCATCCCAAACATGTCACAATAAATTATCTAATGAATTAACTCCTTGTGGGTGAGCTAACCAAAAATTAATTTAAATAAAACAATATCCCAATATTTAAAATTTAACAGATAACTCTACTAATTTTGCAAATGACTCATTGTGGTGAGATATACTTACTCAATTAATAAAATCCCTAACAAAGGTAACAATTGCCTAAAATCTTTTCTCATTCAGCTCTAATTTTTTTAACCATATTAATAAAGAATATATATATATATATATATATATATATATATATATATGTTCTTTATTACTATAAACTATTTCTATAAATATGATGGATGAATCAAAATTTATATATATAATATTATACATACTCTTCGTTGACGTAACAAAGGTCAGAAGAAGTTATAACAATATATACATCTTCCAAAGACGGCTTTCAAGGTAATACCATATATATTACATTCTTTTATGTCATTCTTTGCATATTTTTTTTTATCACCGACCAAACAGAAAAACAAAGAAAAGCGTATATAAAATAGATGCAAGGCAAACAATATCAAGGCATATTGACAGTGATCGAAGTCTTTATGGAAGTTCTAGAATCAGTATCTACGTTTGACATTATAAACAAAACCCTAAGTTTTCAATTAATCTAGTTAATTTTATGGTTCTAAACCCACTTTGATACCACATGTAAAAATTAATAGGATCTATACTAGAATTTAGAACACCTAAGTGTCATCAAGTATTTATAAATTGTGTACCTCTTGAAGACATCATTTTTTTAGTAATCACTTAATCTCATAGAAGCACATATACAAGTGTATATGTCAAGAACAAGAACTTAATCTTGATCTCCCCTCTTTCACAAACTAACTCTTGGATGGAACAATGAGCCATCAGAGAACACAGGAGTCAAGTGGGGATCCTATTCTTTTTTAAATAAACAAGTAACCTAATATCCATCCATCATGGATATTAGGCCCATTAGGCCCTACACACAAAATCAATATACCTACCTATTGGGCTTAACCCAATAAATGTATAGACATAGGGTGATTCTCAAAACCCAAATTAGATCACTTAATAAAATTGGGCTCACAAAGAAAAATATATTAGGTCATACATCCAACCCATATTTTAATAAAACAAAATACACTAATCAATAGAAGACCAAATAAAGAAAATTCTAACAATATAGTCTACCGTTTACTATGTATGGATCCACTTCCCATTGATAAGCAATTCATCACACTAGAACCGAAAAGTGATTGGGAGTACATATATCTCTTTTAATATCATCAACATGGTACAATCATCATCATTATCGAGGAAACAAGCAATAGGACATTCACAGTCCAACACAAAGGTATACTCTCGCACCATACCCCTAGCCATTGGTCAGGTGAGTATCCTGGCTCAAGGGCACTACCTAGCCATTGAGACTTCCATCACTCGATACCATACCCCTAAGACCTCTGCTAGTGGGTCCTTACTCTTCATTTCTTAGCGTACCAGACTATAACTTTCCCTATAGGGTTTCATGCCAACTGCATGTCCCTCGCAGCTCATTGCTCATCTAACTAATAGTTCATTATTAATAGACTTATCTCTGAGTAGAGGTTTTCCCAGTCTCAACAAGTCTAAGCACCAGTACTCTCATTCTCATTGTCTCTTCTTCATTATGCAAAGACGTAGTCTCCATTCATATAATAGTATAAGAATTTGGGATATATATATATTTATATAGAAATATATACTACAAATTATAAATTGAACAATTTAAATATAAACTAATCAAAAGCATATAATTAAATAATAAGGTAAACGTTAGAGAAATTAATCATGATCTAACATAAATTAGTAATTTATTTACTTATCAAATTTTATTCAACTACTTTAAGTACCTAATTTAAAGGCTAAAGTTACTTAGAAAAATTTCAAGGTTGGATGCTTAATCTTATCAAAACCAAGTGCTTAAAATGATTAATTAACAATTTTTAATTTTAAACTATAGGTCTTAGGTACTTAATAAAAGATTAAAGCCAATTTGCTTTAGAATTTAAAAACTTAATTTTAATTACTAATAGGTCCAAAATTGCCTTAAGAGAGAATTAAGATTATAGAATTCCTTTTAGTAATATTAAAGCATTGGTTAATATCTTTTAAAAAAAATACTTTAGATAAAATTTAGAAACTAGTTTGTAGCTAACAAAAATTTAGTGAAAGAGGTTGAAAACTTTGTTTTAAATAGTAAACAATTTTTTTTCTAGATTTAGTGACTCGGTTTGATTCTTAAGTTTGAATAACTAAAGGATTTTTATAAAATGTGATCCATAGCTTGTTGAAAAGATAATTTTGTTTGCCCTCTAAAACATCTAGAACTGCATTAAACAAAAATCTACAAAAAAAGATACAAAAATAACAAGCCAGTAAGGTTAGACTGAACCATTGGATGGCTAGCAAACTGTTTTTAAATTTTTCTCAATCATTTTAGAACATTTAGCAGCAAAGTAATTTTTTTCCCTCAAGTACATTCAATAAAATTTTCAAATTGAACAAGATCATTAAAAGCAAAGCTTTATACAATTTATAGTGATTTTTGAAATATAGCCTTTCCAAAAAACACTTTTTAATTAAAAATAGTGTACAACCTTTAAATTCCAAAAATAAGTAAAAATAGTAAAAGGTCATTAATATAGGCATATTATATATCCACAAAAAGCTTATTAAATCTAGTTTTTATTAGTTTTAAAGATTTTCACCAAAAACCCAACAAAAAAAAAATCAGAATCACGTATAAACATACACTGCCAAATCAACATTTTTAGATAGCAACCTCAACTTTCAACAAACATAACTTTTTCAATTGATTCTTGCGTCCATTGTGAATCAAATTTTGTCTAGTTTTATAAAAAAAAGCACTCAAAACTAATAACTACAACTCAAGTTACAAGCAAAACAAGAACAGATGTCAAATTTGGAAATTAGGACAACAACATACAAATCAAGAAACTAATAGATTTTGGGGGCAAAATCCTCCTAGCATCCATGTGAAAATAATTAAAGTAAGAGAATCACCCTACACCCCCCCCCCCCCCCCCCCCAAATTACCTCTTAGAGTTGATGGAGAAAGTGAGGAGAAATGGATGTTGAAGTGGTGCTTTGATGCTCCTTTAATGGTGGATGGTGATGGAGGTTGAAGATCTTTGGTGATGGAAGCCTTGGAATAAAGAAAAAAATGAAAATGGAGTGGTGGAGATGTAGAAGAGATTCGACCAGAACCTTGGGCAAAAGAAAAGTGTGAAAATTTGGTCTCATGGGGTTGGTATTTATAGAGGAAAAGGGTGGTATTGTGTCCAAGTGTGATGTCACTTAAGTGACATCACCATGGATGATGTCGTCCTTAATAGATATGTGATTCTTATGTTATTTCATTTTAGTCCCTAAACTTGTCTCTGCCGGTTGTGCTTGTAGAGGTTATTCGACCTCTAAGCTCTGATTCAATTTTATCGGTTAAATCAATCGTTATCGCTAAACTTTAATTAATTACTTTTTATATCAAATTAATGAATTTTGGTTTGAAACTTGGTAGACACATTCTTTTAAGGTTACAATTATTTCTAGAATTTAAAATTAATTTTTTTACATTTTTTGAAATTTTAATTAATTATTTTGTATTTTTAAGTTAAAAATTTATAATAAATTTATTTTAATTCAATAAATTCTAAATTTTTTGTGGTAATTATAAAATTAATTTTCCACCTAAAAATAAACTAAAAACAATGTTTTCACTATTTCTAGATGTTAAACCAATTTGACTCAACAATCAACTAGAAGCATTTTGGTCATTTCTTACAAGAATTTCAAAGGATTTCTAGAAATTTTCCTCAATTAAATTTTCATATATATATATATATATATATATATATATATATATATATAAAACATGTTTTCAAGCTCAAAATGATATTTTACTATCATTTGAACCATTTTCACATGTAAGCCTTTTTTGCTGATAAATCGAGACATAATCGTCATTTTTTTAGATCCCGACTCGAAAAAATTATTAAAAACCACGATTGACTAGTTCTCGAAATTATGATCGCAACCACAAAAATCAAAATTTTGAGATTTTTTCTCAATTTTTCAGAAATAAATTCACAAATAATAAAAAAAAATAGTTATAAAGGGAAGGCAAGGGTGTTACAAGTGTAAGGGAAGGGTGTGGGTCTTCAATAGTAACAAAGGGAGGAGAGAGAGTGTGTGTATGGGTTTTACTAGTCCTTCCAACTATTACAACATCCTTTTCAAATCACCTCCTAGTTCTTTTGGGGTCCAAAATAACTCAATAAATGAATGGCTCCCTAAAATAATTAGATATATCTAGGAATCCATAAGAGAAACTTTTTCAGCTCCCAAAAATTCTAAACTTGAACACTACAACGAAGTAGATTAAAGTATCTCTATTTTAAATCAACAGTGCTCAACAAAACAAATCGGGACTTAACTAAAATTAATAGAAATTAATTATAATTAAATCTCATGGAATATAGATATAGATATTTATGATCCTCAAACATAAAAGACCTCACACACACATATTCATGTGAAAATTCATATGTTTTATTAAACGTATATTACATTTATTTAATCTAATAGATATATTATATTTAATAAGTATAATAGTTAATATTATATAAAAATATATTAATTTATATATTTATATAAATACTATATTAATAGATATTCTTATGTCTTATTTACTTATTTATATACTAGATTTTACACCTTCGCATTGTACGGGTTTATTTATATTATATACTCTGAAAGTTAACATTTTTAGGCACATCAAAGTCATAGTGTTGCAATTCATATTCCAATTGAATCTTTTCTTGATCAAAAAAATCAAAATAGTAAAATTTCTCAATTTAGATGTCACCAATATTAAATGACTTGAATACATGTTTAGAATCTAAAGTTGTGCTCAATATAAGAAGCTCAGTTGCTTGCTCACTTTGCTATTCAATTCCTTCAACTAATAATTGATGATAGTATTAAATATATCTACACAATAATGATGCTCAACAATCACAAAATCCTAATTTTGACTACAAGATCAAATTATGTCAAAGAAAGAAGCCCTCATATCAGGAATTTGAATATATATAGACATACACATACATGTATTTGAGCTTTTGCAATTAAATTTTCAAATTAAAATAGTATTTTAGCTTGTACAATGTACACTAAATGTTTATTTTATATAATTAAAATTTATAATAAATAAATATTTTTAATTATATAAATTATAAAAAAATTAAAATTCATAATAAATAAATATTTTTGAACATATAAATTATATTTTAGATTTGGGATAAATAATTTATATTGTGATACAATTATTTTTAAAAATTGATAATTTTTTAAAAAATATTAAAATTTAATTTAAAAATAAAGATGAAAAAAATAAATTTAAAGAGATAAGAGGTTAATAAAAATTCTTAAAGCCGCTCTCATCAAAGAAAAATACCTAAAAACGCTCTCGCTGAATAATAGTCTCAAAATGCTCGTATTCAAAATAGTTATTTTAATTTATATATATAAAAAGATTTGATATTTTCTTTAATTACAACTATTTTTTTATAAGGTTTAATTACTTTTTGGTCCCTATAGTTGCGCAAACTTTACCTTTTGGTCCCTATAGTTAAAAATAATATGTTTTAGTCCCTATACATGCACTTTTGATATCGATTTAGTCCCTTTCGTTTTAAACTACCACAAATTAAATAAAACATGTCAGAAAATGTCAATTTGTGACAGTTTTACACAGCCAATTTTTATTTTGTGATGGTTTTATTTCACAAAATTAAGACACATTTGATAGCAGGGACCAAACTAATATCAAAAGTGCATGTATAAGGACTAAAACAAATTATTTTTAACTATAGGGACCAAAAGGTAAAGTTTGAGCAACTATAAAGATTGAAAAGGTAATTAAACCTTTTTATAATTTGTACTGATAATGTATGTGTGTGTGTGTGGTCTTTTATATTCATGTGAGCATCTTTATGAGTTTCAAGGATCATTAATATATATATATATATATATATATATATATATATATATATATATATATAAATAAGTAAAATTAGACTTGATTATTAGTCTAGCATTTAATGTTATTAATATAGTATTTTTGTAAATATATAAATAACTAAATTTTTACATAATATTAAATATTGTGTGTATTAAATATAATTTAATAGATTTAATAAATGTTTAATATATGTATGAATTTTCTTACGAATATGTGTGTGTATTTATATAAATATATAAATATAAATAACCAGATTTTATATATAATATTAATTATTGTATTATTAAATATAATGTATTTAATAGATTTAATAAATGTAATAAATGTTTAATAAAAGTATTATTAATTTTTCATATGAATGTGTGTATATGTGTGTGAGAGAAAGAAATAAAAGTATGATTAATTTTTCATACAAATGTGTGTGTACTTGTGTGTGTGAGAGAGAGTGTGTGTGTGTGTGTGTGAGAGAGAGAGAGAGAGAGAGGAGTTTTATTAGTGTTGTTAGATTTAGATTAGTCATTGACTTGACTAAAATACTAGTTTATTGGATTATTGATTGAACTAGTAAGTCAATAATTAAATTAAATTATGTGAATCGACATAAATGTTTAATTTGTAAGGTTTTTTATTTAAACTATTATATATATAATATTTATGCATAATATTATTTAATTGTGTACTAGCTTAGTGGTTACACCTACCTCGGGCCAAGGATTTGAGTTTTGTGTGAATCAACTTAAAGCAACTTTAGTGGTATAAAACTAAGAATCCATTTTGGGTTTCTTAAGTGAGTCCCACAACTCCACATCATTTTAAGCAACTCTTAAGTAATTTATATACTTTTTGCTCCAATGCATATAATTTTAAGCAACTCTTAAGCGACTCACACTTTTATATTTTTTTATTTGCACTTCATTTTGTGTTAAATTAAAATATTAATTCACCTATTTTAATTAATATGCCTAATTAAATTTAAATAATAAAAAAATATAAATACAAGTTAATTAATTATTACCATAATAAATAAATAAAAATCACAATTTCGTAAAATTTTATAATTAAAAACAACGAGAAATGCATAACATTATATTAAGAAAAATGGAAAATACATAATGATGAGAAATACATAACATTGGATAAAATTAATTTTCATTATTCTCATGTCCAAAACGTTCCCAAATATGCTCAACCAAGTCTGCTTGAAGTTGGCGATAGATTTGTTTATCACGAAGATGTGCTCTTCTTTGTAGATATGTTGCAGCAAAATTGGGAAGAGGACCATTAGATACTTCAACTATTGAGATGTCATTATGTGCATGATCGTATTCAAAATTACCACTATATGTGTGTCGTTCGTCTTCAACAATCATGTTATGTAAGATGATACATGCATATATTATATTCTTCATTATATTCAGATCCTAAGCACGTGCCGGACCAGATATAATTGCGAATCGAGATTGAAGTACTCCAAATGCCCGCTCTACGTCCTTTCTTGCTGCTTCTTATCGTTGTGCAAATAATTTTCTTTTTTCTCCTTGCAGCATTAGGATGGTCTTGACAAATGTAGCCTATTCAAGATAAATACCATATGCTAGATAGTACCCCATGTTATATAGTATGCTGTTTATTGTGAATTGCACCGCAGGAGCTTGTCCTAACAAAATGTCATTAAACACATTAGATGCGTTTAACACATTAATGTCATTATTTGAACCTACAGTGCCAAACAATACATGCCAAATCCATAAGTCTTGTGATGCATCTGCTTCAAGCATAATTGTCAGTTTGCCATGGTCACCTCGAGAAAACTGACCTTTCTATGCAATTGGACATTTTTTCCACTCCCAATGCATACAATCAATGGAACCTAATATACCTGGAAAGCCACGAGCCTCTCCCATTTGTAGTAGTCGTTCAAGGTCTTCATTATTAAGCCTCATCAGGTACTCATCCCCAAATATCGCACAAACACCCGATACAAATCTCTTTAAGCACTCTAGTGCAGTGCTTTCACCAATTTAAACATAATCATCCATATTATCAGCAGGTGATCCATATGCCAACATCCGAATAGCGGCGGTGCACTTCTGTAATGTTGAAAGGCCCATTCTACCAATTGCATCAACCCTCATCTAGAAGTATTCATCATGATTACCAAGGGCTTCAACAACTCAAAGGAAGACATGCCTTTGCATTCGAAACCTTTGTCGAAATTCAGACTCTGTATATATCGAATTTTTAGAGAAGTAGTCATTGAACAATCGCTGATGCCTTTTTTCACGACTCCAATCTATCACAGTTCTTCTTCATTTGCGCCTACTGGTGTTGTTGGCTTCTCGTTGGCTCTCGTTATTAACCGCGTGACTTCTTTTTCGGTGTTGTCCATAAGTTGTCCATCTACGATTTGGTTCCAAAATGCATCAAAATTAGTGTTTGAATCCATTGTATGGATGATTCAAGCGTAACAAAATGAGAGAAGAAGATTGCAAAATTTGATGAGAGAATGAAAGAACATTGGACAATTATATAGGATGATCCATAACGGGTAGTTTTTCATAAAAGGATAGATTTTTTCATAATGACTAGAACATAACAAGGAATATAAATAAAAATACAACATTAATTTAGTTTCCTAACTTGCGCCTAATATAACTATAATACAACTCATGATCTTTGCACTGACTTTCAAACATTGCAAATGTATCCTTCATAAGGATATCATACAACATACAAATATTCTCTGTCTCCTTTGCCTCAGCTATTTTTGCCATGACGACATTTTTTTCCTTTATAGCATTTTCCACGCCAGTCAAATCAACTTTGTTAGAAGACGTTTCATCTCCTTTTACTTTGCTCTTCTTCTTTGCTGCCTTTTGTCTCATTGGGCGAGCTGTTGCTGTTACTGGGTCATATTCTAAACAATCGATTGGCGCCTCTGTGTTAGAAGATGATGAATACCCCCTAGAAGTAGATGTCTTTGTTCTTTTTGAAGAGTTTTTCAATGATTCTCCCTTCCATTTTGGTTCATCCTTCAACAAATGCCATGCATGTTCAAAATTAAATTTTTCACATATATCTTGAGAATAAATCATATATGCATCAGTCATGATGTTCTTCTCTAAGCTCCCACTTTTCTTCTAATTAACAGCTTCCTTGTGGCAACCAACAAACTTCTGAACTGCAGTATTTATTCGAACCATCGTGATTTTAGTTAAGTCAGTTCCCTTTCTTGAAACTGCCCGCGGTAGCTGTTATAATTATTGCTGATTCTCAACCAAAAATCAATTCCTGTTTGGTCAACTCCCACAATTGCATCCTTTGAAATGTTCAGCCGAGATTGAATAAGTAGTGTGTCTTCTTCCATTAAGAATCTGGCATGAGTTTTCTTTTTAGTCGTATGTCCTCCTCCCTCATCAAGCGCGATATTTTCTAGACCAACTGGTGGCTCGAACATCAACCTAAATGGTGATTCAGCTTCGTTGTTAGGAGACTCCACACCGCTGCTGGTACCCAATGGAGGCCAATACCACATGGTGGGGTTGGTTGGTGGTGGTGGATACATAAAATACTGAGGATTTTGAGAACTGTCACCGGTAGGAGGTGGTTGGTTTTGCAAAAAAATTATGTAACACTGATAGTTAAATTGATTGGGATCTATTTGATAAAAAAGAAACAAGATTAGGAATTGATAGCAATTAAATAATAGACTAAATGTTTGGAAGTTGTGTGTACAAATGGTATGAATTGAACTCTTATTTATAATAAGTTCTCAAACAGTAATATTTTGAAAAAGATATTGGTTTAGAATGGTAAAATTCATTTACTGTTTCTCTCTTTTTCAGGTTTTCAAACAATCAAATATTTCCAATAGATACATGATTTTAATTCTATCATTATTATAATTTTTTATTTTTTACTTTTCCCTCTACGATTTTGGCACCTAGAAGCTTCCACCTATTGGAACCAAAGACGTAGAAGCGTCTAAACCCTCAAAGTTTTGAAGATAACAAACTTATTAATGTTCAAGTTTTTGCTTAAGGACTAACCTTGTCACAGCAAACAAGTTACTCTTATATGGACCGTCCAGTAGACATGCTAAAGAAGACCGTCCAGTAGACGTATTAAAGAAGACTGTCTAATAGACGTAATAAAGCAAATCGTCCAAATGAACAAGCTGAAGATGATCGTCCGAAGATAAATCTTGTCTCTTAGAACAAAATCAAATATCAGATGCATTCAGACAAAAGCTTCCAACGACAAATCTTCAAATGGCTAAGTCTTTTTTAAAACATCTAATTTACTTATGTTCGTTTTTCCTCGAAACTAACATATTACCATTCTAGTGATCTAACGTTTAAAATTGTTTTGAAGCATTAAATGTAATTAGATTCACTCTAGTGTAAAGGCGCAACAAAACAGATAAAGCAAGTCAACTTATCAAGCTGTCATGCCGAATGAAGAATGTTCAGAAAAGCAGACCGCTAGTACAGTTCTACGCTTTCCGTTTTAGTGCCAGTCTAAAAGTTGCCACGCCTAATCTTTTTGAAAGCATGGTTTGTCCGCCCCTCCTTGTATAATGAAGTCAAGTCTTTCACAACGGATCTTTTTCCCTAAAGACTATATATATGCACCAAGGAAGAAGCGAAACAAGAGAATTGCGATACGTGCTAACTTGTGACAATCTCAGCGAGACATCAAAAAGCCTTTTGTACTTTATCTAGAAGCGTCCATTGGACGATAGTGAAAAAGTCTTGTAAAAACATTCTGAGTGTTTGAGCTTTATCCTTCAAATCCTCACTACGTGAGTTGATACATTTGTAAAAATACTTGGTTGTGTTGTGAAAGCCTGGAGAGGCTTAATGAAAAAGAATACTTGGGTTGAGCAATCTAGGGTAATTGCCTTGTAAAGCCTGAAGAGGCAACAAACAATACTTGTAACCTAAGGTTGGTTAGTGGATATCTTTTGGGTAAAGGGACTGGACGTAGCTCAGATTAAGTGAACCAGTATAAAAATTCTCTGTGTTATCTTTCTCTTTATCCTTTAGCCTGAAAACATTTCCAAATTTATTTATACTATTTTAAAAAGTTTTAAACGCACAATTCAACCCCCTCTTCTTGTGCGCTTTTTTATTTCAATTGGTATTAGAGCTCGGCCTCTTAGGGTTGAGCATCTAACATTGCAGGGGTAAAACGATCTTGAACACTCATGGAAAACGAGGGACAAGCTATTAACAGACCACCTCTCTTTAAAGGTCATAACTACAATTATTGGAAGCAAAGAATGATAGCATTCTTTGATGCATGTCACATAGATATGTGGGACGTAGTAGAAACTGGCGACTATCTGCCCCTCGACCAAGATGGAATGGAACTACCGAGAAGTCAACGGACAGAAACTCACAAACAAAGGTATCTTCTAAACTCAAAAGCTACAAATACTATGATGTGTGTCTTATCTGAATCTGAATATGAAAAGGTGCATAATTTAAAAAGTGCTAAGAAAATGTGGGATACTCTCACGCTTGCCTACAAGGATACTTCACAAGTAAAGAGGTCCAAGTTGAGCTTATTTGTAAGACAATATGAACTTTTTACTATGGAAGAAAATGAAACTATCGAACTCATGTTTGGTAGATTTCAAACCATAATAAATAACGTAAGGTCTTTAGGTAAAACCTATGATAATTATGATCACATTGACAAAATCTTAAGAAGTTTGCCTAGGCAATGGAGACCGCAAGTTACAGCTTTAAGAGCATTCAAGGATCTAACAGCACTCTCTATGGAAGAGTTACTTGGAACTCTTAAAGTCCATGAACTGGAGCTGAAGCAAGACGAAGGACAAAAGAAAAAGTCCATCGCACTAAGCATCCAGCGTCCACCCAAAGGATCATCGTCCAAAGCCCTAAACGTGGAAGAATCCTCTGAGGAAGAATCTGAAAAGGACGACTCTGATGAAGATGAGATATCCTTCATCCCTAGAAAAATACAGGCTATGTGGAGCAAGAAAGGAGGATCCAGAGCCAAAAACTTCACAAAGAAGTTTAACAAGGTACCAAAAGAAAAGAGTCCTTTAGTTTGTTATGAATGTAACAAACCTGGACATTTCAGGGCTGCATGTCCTAGTCTATAGAAGGACAAAAAGAAGACGTCCTTCAAGAGAAAGGGTCTCATGGCTACCTGGGAAGACATGGACCTATCTTCATCAGAAGAAGAAGGAGAGGAAAAAGCCAACCTGTGTCTCATGGCAGAGACCAGCTCTGATAGCTCAGACAATGAACAAGACGAAGAGGTAAACTTTAATGACTTAATCTCTCTTCAAGAAGCCTATAATGATTTGCTTGCTAACTCCTCAACTCTCTCAATGGGATATAAAGAACTGAAAAAGAAATTTTTAAAAATAACAAAAGAATTCAATTTGCTCAAAGAAGAGCATAAAGAAGTTTTAAAAGAAAATGAGTTTTTAAAAACAAAGAATACTTCAGAAGAGACACCTTCTCATGAAGCCTTAGAACTTCAAAAAGAAGTTACTTATCTAAAAGAAAGTTTGTCCAAATTCGTCAGCGAAACAGAGAACTTAAATAAAATTCTATCTTATAGAAGAAGTCCTCATGACAAATCTAGACTTGGTTTTGTTGAGAAAGAAAATTACAAATCTAGTAAAAACATGACCTTCTGTAAAATATGTCGAAAGAATGGACCTGAACCAACAAAGTGTAGACATCACCCAATAAAGAAAGTGTCTAATGCCTTCAGAATTAACACAAAAGGACCTAAGTCCATTTGGGTACCTAAGTCTATGATAATCCCTGTTGCATATTTGCTTGACAACAGAAAGAAGACACCAATCATGGTACCTGAACAGTGGTTGCTCACGACACATGACAGGAGAAAGGTGTATGTTTCAAAGCCTACAAGCCAAAAATGGTGGATGGGTCACCTTTAGAGGGAATCAAAAGGGAAAGATCATAGGTATAGGAACAATCGGTAAGCATTCCTTCCCTTCCATTGAAAATGTTTTATATGTTGAAGGATTGAGACACAATCTACTGAGCATAAGTCAATTATGTGACAATGGACACAATGTCTCCTTTGACAAAGACAAATGTACTATCAGAAATCTAGATGGATTCATATTATTTTCTGCTAAGAGACAAAGCAATCTTTATAAGATTGATCTAAATGACCTCACAAATCAAAACATATCGTATCTAGTATCCATCAAAAAGAATCAATAGACTTGGCACAAGAAACTTGGACATGCAAGCTTAAGACTAATCCCAAAGCTAAACAAGCATAACCTCGTAAGAGGACTTCCAAATCTTGCTTACAAGTCTGATATTCTCTGTGATGCATACCAAAAATGGAAACAAGTAAAAAGCTCTTTTAATTCAAAAAATATTGTTTCCACAACTAGACCTCTTGAGTTAGTACATATTGATTTGTTTGGTCCAACTAGAACAACCTCTCTTTGCGAAAAACGATATGGACTAGTCGTAGTGGACGACTACTCTAGATGGACATGGGTTATGTTCTTAAAACACAAGGATGAGTCTTATAAAACCTTTTCTATCTTTTGCAAAAGAATCCAAAATGAAAAAGGTGTTTGTATAGCTTCAATCAAAAGTGATCACAGAGGGGAGTTCGAAAACGAAAGTTTTCAAGGGTTCTGTGAGAAGAACGGAATTCTCCACAACTTCTCTGTACCACGAACACCACAACAAAATGGTGTGGTAGAGAGAAAGAACAGGTCATTGCAAGAAATGACTAGAACCATGCTCAATGATAACTCTACTCTTAAGCACTTCTACGCTGAAGCCGTAAACATTGCATGTTATTTACAAAATAGAATTTATATAAGACCTATTTTGAAAAGACTTCTTATGAATTGTGGAAAGGACGAAAGCCCAACATATCATATCTTCATCCCTTTGGATGTCAATGTTTCATCTTAAACACTAAGGACAATCTTGGAAAGTTTGATCCTAAGTGTGATGATGGAATACTGTTAGGCTATTCTGAAACATCCAAGGCCTATAGAGTTTACAACTCTAGAACCTTAACAGTTGAAGAAGCCATCCACATTAAGTTCAATGACAATAAGCCTGATAAAGAAATATTAGAGCTAGACGATTTATTTGCACATATGAAGCTGGAAGATGCCAGATCTCTAGCGGCTAGAAGTTAGTTGGATGATTCAAAAATAGAAGAAAAGGCATCAACTGGACAATTTTGGCAAATGAAGACATATAATCTAGATGATCAAATTCTTAGAAGCATACAAGATCAGGTCAGGACAAGATCGACCTTCAAGAAGCAAGTTCAAACTGCTTTGATCTCCTAACTGGAACCAAAGACAGTGGACGAAGCTCTCTTGGACGATGGCTGGGTTAACGCCATGAAGGACAAATTGAATCAATTCGAACGGAACGATATCTGGTTGCTAGTTCCTGCACCTAAGGACAAGTCTATCATTGGAACAAAGTGGGTGTTCCGCAACAAACTAGACGAAGCTAGCAAAGTGGTATGAAATAAAGCGAGACTTGTAGCTTAAGGCTACTCTCAACAAGAAGGTATAGACTTCACCGAAACTTTTGCACCAGTAGTTAGATTAGAAGCCATTCGCATCTTACTTTCATTTGCTGCTCATAGCAATATGAAGCTCTATCAAATGGATGTAAAAAGTGCATTCTTAAATGGCCTAATAAATAAGGAAGTCTATGTGAAACAACCTCCTGGTTTTGAGTGTGATACTTTTCCTAAACATGTTTTTAAACTCAAAAAGGCTTTATATGGACTCAAACAAGCTCCAATGAGCTTGGTATGAAAAGCTAAGCTTCTTCCTTTTAGAAAATGGTTTTACTAGAGGAAAAGTAGACACCACTCTCTTTCACAAAGACGTCAAATTACATTTTATTATTGCTCAAAAATATGTGGACGATATTATATTTGGTGCTACTAATGACGCTTTATGCAATGATTTTTCTAAGATTATGACAGTAGAATTCAAGATGAGTATAATGGGAGAACTAAAATTCTTTCTGGGATTGCAAGTAAAGCAGACTACAAATGGCATATTCATACATCAAACAAAGTACGTCAATGAACTTCTCAAGAAGTACAAGATGGATGATGCCAAGGAAATGAGTACACCTATGCATCCATCGTCAGTACTTAGCCTGGACGACACATCTAAAAAGGTAGACCAAACTACATACTGAGGTATGATTGGGTCCCTATTATATCTCATAGCGTTCAGACCTAACATTATGTTCAGTGTATGCTTATGTGCCCGTTTTTAGTCTAATCCTAGATAAACTCATCTAACAGCAGTAAAAAGAATCTTTAGATACTTAAAAAGAACCACTAACCGTGGTTTGTGTTTTAAGTCAAACAAAGAATACAGGTTAGTTGGATACTGTGATGCTGATTATGCTAGAGACAGAATAGAATGCAAAAGCACTAGTGAAGGATGTCACCTCATTTGTGGGAATCTAGTCTCCTGGACGAGCAAAAGACAAGGGACGATTGTCCTATCCACAGCGAAAGCAGAGTATATCTCAACTGCATCTTGTTGCTCACAAATTTTATGGATTAAGCATCAGTTAGAAGACTACAATATCTACAAGAGTAACATTCCGATCTTTTATGATAACACTGCTACTATAAATCTGTCTAAAAATCTTATTTTGCATTCTCGGGCAAAGCACATTGAAATAAAACATTATTTTATAAGAGATTATGTTCAGAAGGGAGTTGTTGATATTCAGTTTATTAACACTGAAAATCAATTAGCCGATATATTTACAAAACCCCTCCTTGAAGATAAACTCATCCATACTCGAGATCGTCTTGGTATGAAATTTATAAATGAATAGTTTTATTCAATATGTCTTAACCGTCCAAGAACACGAGCATCCAATGTTTTGTAGCGTCCTATGATTTCATAGCGTCCAATAATTTATCCGTCCACTTGCATAGCTTTTCGCATTCCATAATCACTCACATTTATGTGTGCATAAAAATCTTCATCTGTACTTAATTATGTTTTCACTGATAATGATTTGAAATAAATGTTTGTTTCCTGTTTGAGTCACTCACGCACCGTATAACCACCCTCGAAAAATGTAAGCGCCTGACCAACATTTATTGCACATCATTTCTCTCTTCAAAATTCAAAGAACCGCCAAAAGAAAAACCCTTCGGTTTCTTCATATACACTCAAACACCAAACCAAACATTCACCTCCTCTCAAATCTATTTGAACACACTCTCTTTCTCTCTCTCGAAACCTCTCAAACCCTAAAATCCTTCAAGCTCTCAAATATGGCAATCGAAAAGGCTGGTGCTAATGTAAAGGCTGTGGCTCGTGTGGAGAGCCTAAACAAGGCCATTGTTCTTATTGAAAGTTGTTTCAACATTCAAGCCGTGGATGACATGGGTGTGAATGTGAAGGACAACTTGATCAGATATAGAATTCTCAACTACTTCCACATGAACGAGATTATATACCCAAAGCTCATCAAACAGTTCTGGAACTCTACCGTTTTCTCCAAGACGAACATCGTCAGAACTGTTATGGGAGTCAAGGTCACACTGGACCTTGGCACTGTTGCCCAAGCCATTGGCTGTGAGCTGGCTGGGTCCTGCATCAAGAATGGCTGGGAAGACAATTATGGTGGACACGACATTGTTGACGCTGCACTGATGGGTCCAAAAGGCGTAAGTCCAGTTGAGTACAATAAGCTAATAAAAAAGGGGAAGATTTTCCAGCAGTTTCTAAACAAGGGAATTCTTCACAAGGCTGGATCGAAGGATAGCGTTACCTTCCTGCACAGGTTCGGCTGTTCCACATGATCACAAGCCAATAGTTTAACTTGCTGCACCTCATCCTGAGCAACATCTTCAAGACCATGAGAAGACACGGAGAGCGCGATCAAATCGCATACGCCGCTCTTTTGAACAATATTTTCTAGCAACAGCAGGTGTATCATGCATTCTTTGCTCTATCTCTTGGAGAGCAAAACCAGATTTGAATTACAGGTGGTGGCCACAGATTCAATCAACTACCGTTTGGACGCAACAATGTTGTACAGATGAAGGCTGGGTTCGTGTTGAAGCCTTTGGAGACCACGTCCAAACCAGTGGACGTTAAAGAAGAAGTTGTCGAGATGGCACCTCCGCAGACAATAGAGCCAATCATCCAGCATGCTGAGCCGATGGACGATGAGGCATTGTTTGTTAATCCTATTACTACCAGACTGTCCAACAAGAGGAGGTCGTCCAAGACGCAAGCGACCAGAGTTATAAGGTCCAAGACTTAACAACCTTCAACTCCGCCTACTCCTCTTGCAGCTGCTCCTGTCGCTGCCTCTACTCCTCTACCTGCTCCGACACTAATTCCTGCCAAAAGACGTTTGATCATCGCTTCTGACGACGAGGACAACGAGTCCATTGGCAAGCTTGTTAAGAAACAGAAAACTGTCATGATTGTTGTTCCTACTCAACCACAACCTCTAGCCGTCTAACCATCTGTCCCATCCAAACAACCAGTAGAAGCACTACCATAGGAAGCACAGTCCAAGAAAAGTAAGCTTTCCACTCCTAATGCTGATGAACTTGCTAGTGAATTTTTTGAATCAATGGTTGCTGAACCATTTGAAACACTCACCCAAACACAACCTCAAACACAAGCCACACCTGAACCAAACATGCTGTTACCTGGTGATGAAGGTTACACCTGCACCATCCCCACCCTCGGCATCTCTAAGTCACATCTCTCCATCCAACCTCCTAAATCACCTTCCTCCTCAACCATCATTCCCATCCCTATATCTTCCACCCCCTCAAAAACCTTGGCGAAAATAAAACAGAAATGGCCCCTACTTGTTGTTGAAGGAAACCAACAGAACCTCATAGACGACAATGCGATTATTTTGCGTCTAGAGCTTCCTGAGCCAGACTTCGGCTTTGATTACTCTCCAATTAATATGGACAAATACATGGAAGACTATGTCCATCAACCGTTGGAAGCTTATTTGGCACTACCTCCTGGAGCTATAAAACACTTGCCGCTCAAGCAGTTTATTAGACAGAGGTACCCTAAAATTGTAGGAGCTTGGCGCCTTACTGCTCATCCTCCTGGAGTACTTCAACACAAAGTACCTCCAGTAGAAGATACCGATCAAGCTCCACCACAAAGAAGACCAGGGGATGAGCGGACCGTCCATCTAAGGCCTGCAGATTTGAAGTTTAGGCCTATGGATCTAGAAGAAGATGGATTCTTTCCATCTGCCTTTGAGCATATGTTTTGCAACATTCTCAAAGGTTCAGCAACTTTGAAGTATCAACTTTTCATCCCCCCATCACAACACATCCGACCTTCCACATCCATCTGCATCCAACCAGATCGAGTCTGCCCAAGGCTACCAATCATAGTGTCAACCACAAAAAGAAGAAGATTCTGACCAAGGCACCGTCCTTGCCTCTGTCGTCCAGAGCTGAAATTCAACAACATTCAACCCATTCCCTTTAATGGTTTATAGCTCAATGTCTTCATACAGACATGGATGAGGACGATGCTGAACGCTTTTGGCACCAACATATGTTCCTATGCGAACAAGAAGCGTCCAGTAGTGGAGTCTCACCAGACAACAAAGCCGACATCCCAACTGCAACGAACTGTGAATTCACGCAACATCCAACTCATGTCTTTCACTTTTCGGACACTTCAGCTGCCTTCGTCTGTCCACCGAACGAATGTCCACTCCTCAGTACAGAAACTTCCATTCTGTATACTATGATTGCTGCTCTCACCCACCCCAACAATTTCAAACCGCCCTACCCTTGGACCATTCCTTGTCCTTACCAACTTGATATACAAGACTTGAAACTTTTGGAAGCACCTCCTCCACCCACTGAAGTTCTTCCACCAACCCCTTCCCAACCACCGTCACCTACACCTCCACCGTCGCCTACTCCTGGCTCCCAAGCCTCCGCAAGCCTTCCCATATCTACTTCTGCCCCTTCCTCCATCCCCCCTGTTGACCTCGCTGTTCAACAATACATTGCCAATCAACTTCAACCCGTCTTTACTCTCCTTCACCAAATCCTCCAAAACCAACAAGCACTCCTACACCCTTCTCAACCTGCCCCACCTCCTTCGCCGCCGTCGCTGTGATAGTAATGACGCCTCCTTTTTTCTTTCTTGTCTACTTTTTGCTAATGACAAAAAGGGGAGAATTAACATGTTTTGTTTTTGCTCTTTTTAAAAAAAAAAAAAAACTATGCTCTGTATGTTTTTATAGTACAATAAAATACATGGTTTATTCTAACATATTTCATGTGTTGTTCTACTTCTATTTGATCTAATAACTGTTAGATACAATATGCTTCGATACTTGGTATGTCATTTGGTATAGATTTAAACTAATATATCTTATGTCTCAAAGCATACATAACTTGGAATATTAGATTCAGGGAGAGCATAGTAAGTCTTTCGAAAATTCTTTTATGCGTCCTTTTATACTCTAGCAAAAACTTAAAAAATAATAAGGTTTGTCATCATCAAAAAAAGGGAGATTGTTGGAACTAAAGACATAGAAGCATCTAAACTCTTAAAGTTTTGAAGATAACAAACTTATTAATGTTCAAGTTTCTGCTTAAGGACTAACCTTGTCCAGCAAACAAGTTACTCTTATATAGACCGTCCAGTAGACGTGCTAAAAAAGACCGTCCAGTAGACTTACTAAAGAAGACTGTCCAGTAGACATAATAAAGCAGATCATCCAAGTGAACAAGCTGAAGATGACCGTCCGAAGCTAAATCTTGTTTCTTAGAAAAAAATCAAATATCAGATGCATTCAGACAAAAGCTTCCAACGACAAATCTTCAAACGGCTAAGTCTTTTTTAAAACATCCAATTTACTTATGTTCGTTTTTCCTCGAAACTAACATATTACCATTTTAGTGATCTAACGTTTAAAATTGTTTTGAAGCATTAAATGTAATTAGATTCACTCCAGTGCAGAGGCGTAACAAAACAGATAAAGCAAGTCAACTTATCAAGCTACTATGCCGAATGAAGAATGTTCAAAAAAGTAGACCGCCAGCACAGTCCTATGCTTTCCATTTTAGTGCAAGTCTAAAAGTTGCCACGCCTGATCTTTCTGAAAGCATGGTTTGCCCGCCCCTCCTTGTATAATGAAGTCAAGTCTTTCACAACGGATCTTTTTCCCTGAAGACTATATATGCACCAAGGAAGAAGCGAAATAAGAGAATTGCGATACATGCTAACTTGTGACAATCTCAACGAGACATCAAAAAGCCTTTTGTACTTTATCTAGAAGCGTCCATTGGACAATAGTGAAAAAGTCTTGCAAAAACATTCTGAGTGTTTGAGCTTTATCCTTCAAATCCTCACTACGTGAGTTGATACATTTGTAAAAACACTTGGTTGTATTATGAAAGCCTAGAGAGGCTTAGTGAAAAAGAATACTTGGGTTGAGCAATCTAAGGTGATTGCCTTGTAAAGCCTAAAGAGGCGGCGAACAATACTTGTAACCTAAGGTTTCTTAGTGGATACCTTCTTGGTGAAGGGACTGGACGTAGCTCAAATTGAGTGAACAGTATGAAAATTCTCTGTGTTATCTTTCTCTCTAGCCCTTAGCCTGAAAACATTTCCAAATTTATTTATACTATTTTAAAAAGTTTTAAACGCACAATTCAACCCCCCCTTCTTGTGCGCTTTTTTATTTCACCACCCTCTTTCAATTTTCTCAATTTTTCCAGTTCCCAAAAATGGTCACTACTTCCCCCACGCTTCACCCTTCTCCTTCCACGGTTCTCCTCCTCTCCCCACCCTTCTCCTTCAATGTTTCTCCTCCTCTCCTCGCCCTTCTCCTTCCACGCTTCTCCTCCTCTCCTTCCCCACACTTCTCCTCTTCTCCTTCCCCATGCTTCTGTCCCCCACCCACCCGATATCCCTTAATGTCTCCTTTCCCCCCACAACCAAACCGATGGCGCCTTCTCTCCCTCGACCCCTAACCCCGTTGCGGTCCTCTCCCCCCACCCCTAACCCTATCACGCTTATCTCCCTCCACCCTCATCTACGTCGCGATTTTCTCCCTTTTCCCCAAAGATTGTCAAACATGCTTTCTCCCCACCCCCACCTCCACCGCCACGCCGATCGGGCTCCTCACGACCCCCGACGCACCGATCTAGCTCCCCAGCTCCACCTACGTACCGATCTCGCTCCCCAGCTCCATCGACGCACTAATCTCACTACCCACTGCCCTGCCGGTCTCTATCCACACCCTCTCATGTCAGTTCTCTACTTGTGAAGAATTTTTGGTTGTAATTTTTTTTAAAGGTAATTATTATATTTTTTTATTGAATTTAGCTTTGAACTGGTTCTGTGGATTAAAGTTATGATTTTTTTCTAGTTCAGAATCTGGTTCTTCTTCACCTCTATTCTCTCTTTTTTATTTCTTCATCACCGATTTTTTCTCATCAATTTTGCAATGGCGGTTGATTGAATAAAATAATTTTTTAATGTTAAGAAACCGTAGCTTGTAGAAGATGTGTTTCTTAATTTTAAGGAACCAGTTGTGCCACATCTACCTTCTCCAACGCTGGATTAAAGTTAAGACACGGTTGCTTAAATATAAACAACCCATAAGAGACCCCGTTCAAGTTGCTCTTACAACCCAATTTTTGGGTTTAGGGCCATTGCAATCCAAAAAAATAAAATTCACTGACATGCCTATTTCCCAATTTCAAATTTTCATCGAGTGCCCAATGGAGTGCAACAGTGGACTCTCAACTGATTGAGTTGGAAAATGAAATACAGCCTTGAAATTCGTTAAACTAAGTGTGGAGTGTACAATACAATGTAACATCAAAATAACCAATTTACAATTGAGTTTATGAGGTTATTTCCGAGCCAATTGCAGATTATATACAAAGAAAATAGCACATCACAAACTATATTGCAGATTATATACAGAGAAAATAAAGCATCACAAACAATGGTATATAATAAGTTTGTCAATTTTTACTATCATCTTGCTTTATTGACATAGGTTTCTTGAAAATTAATGTTAAAGTTTAAGAAACCCACTTTGAATTTCTTCAGTACAATTTAGTGGGTCCTATTGTGTCACATCATTTTTAAGCAACTTTAAATAACTCACACACATTTTGTTGGTGGCGACAACGCTATCAAGAGCAAAGTTTCCTGAGGCGCACATGACAGCACTACCTTAAAGGACCTATCTGCGTGATATGCTCAAGTCTCCCAAAATACAATAAAAACCTCTCGAATTGAATTTAAGGCACAGAACTAGCAGGAGAAAGTTTTTTTAGAACCCAGGAGCAGTATAGAGTATTTTTTGAAGAAGAAGTATCCCAAATATTTCTAGAAAATCAAATTATATAAAGCGAGAATTAATGTTAATAATTAAAATGTTAACAAGTAATAACGTTAAAAAAAACATAATGTTAATAGGAAAATGTTCAAAAAAAATGTTTATAAAAGATAACACAATTCCTTGTTTTTTGGAGAAGATCCAGTCAAAAAAAAAGTAGTTAAAAAACCCAAGATTTTTGGATAGGACCCAATCAAATAAACAGTCATAAAAAAATGAGAGTATTTCAAATAAGCTTATTTGAAATTTAAATTCCATTTCCGTAAAAACAATTTAATAAATCTAAAGCTAAAAAATTCTAACGCCCATGACAGCACGCACAGGGGGAAATTGACAAATTTGCACTACAACAAGCCCATGAGGCCCATTCTCATGTGTGCAAGCCTCCTCCTCTTTACTAGCCACTTTGAAAGCTATTAACACATTTTGATATATAAACATTTGATGGAAAACCAAAACAAGTAATGCGGAACTTATGCCTTTTGAAATACCCCATTACAAGCAACACTTGTTGCTCCAATGCATACAATTTTAAACAACTCGTAAGCAACTCACACTTTTATATTTTTTTATTTGCACTTCATTTTTTGTCAAATTAAAATTTTAATTCAATTATTTTAATTAATATGCATTATTAAAATTTAAATAATAAAAAAATATAAATTGAAATTAATTAATTTTACCATAATTTTTTCCAATTTCAATCCAATGGTAAAAATTTTAGATCAAATTCAAAACAAGCACACATCAAGACCTTTTGCTTTAAAAAAAATTACTTTTTTTTTAACCATCGTGGAGAAGGTTTTGAAATCTTCCCTGCCTTTTCATTCTCTCAAATTCTCCTCCTTCTCTCAAACTTTTTATTTTTCAGAACCTCCTTTCACCTTCTCCTCAAACTCTCTCCCTCTCAACAACACCCCGCTGTGCATCCAGCACCTCCATCAAGCCCGCACTGCCACAACTCAACCGGCGCACCTCCTCCTTCATCACTAGCGTGCTTGGCACCACGTTGTACATCCACCACCTTCATCGAGCCCCCACCACTATGCCTCCAATGGTGCCTTCAAACTATTATTGTGTAGCCACACCATCACACCTCACCGTCATGCCTTGCCGTTGCGCCATCGAACCTCACCATCTCACCTCGACTTTGATCTATCACCACTGCCCGAGAGCTGCACATGGTGTGCGCTCTCGCAAAGCTTCTCTATGTTCTCTCTTTCTCTCATGGTGCCCTAGATCTAAAATTTGGAATGGCAGTTTGTCAATAGCAGGAAGGGGTGAAAGAAGATCTGGAAGAGATTTCTGGTTCTGAACTGCTTTTTTTTTAATATGTAATTTTTTTTTAGTTTTGGAATTTGTCTGGTGCTGAGATGTTTTTGGTTCTAGAATTTGTTTATTCTTCCCCGTCCATTGCCTCTTGTTTCCCTCTTTTTTTGGTTGGTTGGTTGACGCAATAAAATAATTTTTTAATCTTAAGATACAGTAACTTATATAAGGAGCAATGCATAAGTTTAAGGAACTCCTCCTGCCATCTAGACTTCCTCCAATAGGGGAAAAAATAAGTAACGATTGCTTAAGTTTAAGCAACCCATAAGAAACCTCCAATGGTATGTAATAAGTTTGTTAATTTATACTATCATCTTGCTTCATTGGCATAGGTTCCTTGAAAATTAATGTTATACAAATCAGTAATCAATGACTAATTAAAAAATAAAAATAAAAATAACTTCATAAAAGACCTTTTAAATTTTAATTTACCACTAATTCAAAATTAATAAAAAATAAGAATAAAAAGAAAAATAAGAAAAAGACATCAGAATTTTTTATGTGACTAAAAAAAGTTGATTTCAAATTGAAAATTAAAAAAAATAGTGAGAGTAGATTAAGAGATTTCAAATTGAAAAACAAATTTGATTGTTATGATTTAATAATATACTAGTATTTTAACCTGTGTATTGCACAGAATAAATATTTATTTTATATAATATAAATTTACAATAAATAAATATTTTTGAATATATAATATAAATTATTTTAATTATCGTAATAAAAAAATATTTTTGAACATATAAATTATATTTTAAATTTATAATATATAATTTATATTGTGATGCAATGTCATTCTAATTATTGACAATTTCTTTTAAAAATATTGAAATTCAATTTAGAACTAAAAATATTAAAAATGATAAATTAAAAGATATGAGAGGTTAAAAAAAATCCATAAAACACTCTCGTTAAAGAATGATAACTAAAAACACTCTCGTTGAAAAATGACAACTAAAAACATTCTCATACAAAATAGTTATTCTAATTTATATATATAAAGGATTAAAAACAATATTGATTAATATGAAGAAGAGGAACCAGAAAGTTGATAAGATAAAAAAAATAGATGAAGAAAAAGATGAGAAATATAACAACAAATGATGAAGAAGACAAAGATAACAAAATACATGAAGAAGAAAAAGTACATAAAAAGAACCACAAAAAAGATCTTTTGAAATTTAATTTGCTGCTAATTCAGAAATAATAAGACAAAAAAGAATGAAAAGAAAATTAAGAAAAAGACATCAAATTTTTTTCATGTGACTGAAAAAAGTTAATTTCAAATTGAAATTTCAAAAAAAAAAAATAGTGAGACTAAATAAAGGGATTTCAAATTGAAAAACAAATCTACTTGTTATGATTTAGTAATATATTAAAAAACAACGTTTATTAATATGAAGAAGAGGAACCAGAAAGTTGATAAGATAAAAAAAAAAATAGATGAAGTAAAAGATAAGAAATATAACAACAGATGATAAAGAAGAAAAAGATAACAAAATAGATAAAAATAAAAAATCGCGTAAAAAAACTGCAAAAAAGACCTTTTAAATTTTAATTTATCACTAATTCAAAAATAAGAAGAAAAATAAGAATGAAAAGAAAAATGAGAATAAATTTAAGGGATTTCAAATTGAAAAACAAATATGATTGTTATGATTTAGTAATATAGTAAAAAACAACATTGATTAATATGAAGAAGAGGAACCTAAAAGTTAATAAGATAAAAATAAAATAAATGGAAAAAAGATAAAAATATATATATATAACAATAGATGAAGAAGAAGAAAAAGATAAACAAAATAGATGAAGAAGAAAAAACACATAAAAAGAATCACATAAAACATCTTTTGAATTTTAATTTACCACTAATTCAAAAAAAAAAAAGTAAGAATGAAAAGAAAAATAAGAAAAAAAAATTATGTGATCGAAAAAATTGATTTCAAATTAAACATTAAAAAATAGTAAGAGTAAATTAAAAGTTTTCAAACTAAATAACAAATGAAATTGTTAAGATTTAGTAATATATTAAAAAAAATATCGATTAATATGAAGCAAAGGAACCATAAAGCTGATGAGATAAAAAAAAATAGATGAAGAAAAAGATAAGAAATATATCTATCATGCTTGTGTATCCACATTTATGTTGAATTAACTTTGATAAGCCAATTAGTTCAATATTTTTATTCTGACAACATGTGTATATATACACATTTTTGTACTTCTCGTAACATAGTAGAGACACATACTTAATATATCACCGCATATTTATTTTTAGTTCAAGATTATTAGTTATAATAAGTAGTAAGAAGTGAGATTATTACAATATATCAAACTTTTCACTTAGCATATTCCTTTATCACAATTTGATATATTATAATCACTTTTCTGATTACATATTGATGTATATATTAATTTTAGTTTAATAATTTACTTTTGTTCTCAATACATGTTTATCTATACTATCAATCTACATGTTTTTTTTTTTGTGTAAGATGTTAAATTTGATTTGTTTTACCGATTACTCTAATATGATATTGATGTATATGTTACTTTTAGTTTATTAATTTAATTTTTTTTCAATACATGTCTATTTGATACATTTGTTTTTAAATTTTTGTGCATCTACTATTTATGGTAATCTACTATTTATTTTTGGGTAAGACATATATATTTTTTGTTTAATAATGTGTACCACTTCATATTTTTTTCATGGTAGCTTTATTTTAATTTGTTATAATTTTTTAATTTGTTTGGTAATAAGTTTGATTTTTTTAATTATTCTACTATACATGATTGATTAATATTATAGAAATATCTTAAAGTTAATTTTTTTTTATTTTTTTTCATATAAAAAAAATTTTAAATTTGTAATATAATATCTTAAAAAAATAAAAGTTCCAAATTTAAACTTATTCATTAATATATTAAAGACATGCACTAAAAATTTCAAGTTTCTATTAAAAGTTATAACTATTTTACTTAAAAGTTTCTTAGGGAGAACAACTTATAGGATTTTATAATTTGATTGCAAATAATGTACACTTGGGAAAGAGATACCAAATCAAAAGTAAATAAGTATACAAAAATTCAACTTTACATTGTTTAATTTTCACATTGATGTACATATTTTTAGAAAAGAAAAATTCTTCAAAAATAAGCATATAAATGAGTAAGGCTTGTAATTATACATTTCTAAAAGCTTACCAAGAAAAAAAAATAATAGGGAAATAAAACGTCCATATATCACAATTCTCTAACATCAACAGCTAAAAAATTCCACTAAAAATTGCTTCTAGTCTAGTATAACGTAAAGATAATCACCCTATAAAAGCCAATTGATAATAATGTTGTCAAGCCTCTTGTATAGTACCTAAAAAGCAATGAGAATCAACAAATTCTTGTATTGTAACAAATTGGTAGATTTCAAATTTAGAAAAGGGACAATTTTAAAGGATTAGTTTTTTAAAAAATGAATAGTTTTTTTAAAAAAATTGATTACTTGCTAGAAAAAGATTTAACACAAATTAGAGATTAAAAAAGATTAGTTACTTGCTTCTTTAATGAAGAATCACAAATTTGCATTCAAAATCTGCAACAAATACCCCCCAAAAAAATATAACTCCAATAATTATAAGTAAAAAAAAATTGAAATCAAACTTTTAGCAATACAATGAAACAAAAACAATAAATTTTTCTCTTCTTCTTTCCTTCCTTCGTCTTGTTTTTACCCTTGCTCTTATGCTTTAGGTTCAACAAGTCAAACAGAATAGTTAGCACTAACATTTAACAAAGAAAAAGGGAGAGACACAGAGAAGGAGTTCAACCTAACACATTGTTGAGGAAAGTGAGTTGGTTATAAAGAGTATAGATAGAATTGGATATATAATTGTGAGGAAAATCCACTCACCATAATTCCATGGTTCTTTTCTTTCCTGTTGTATGCAGACAAAACATAAACCATTTGCACAAAACCCAACATATGCCACTTTAGAAATAGAATCCACGATCACACAATGTGAAACAATCTGGAACAATAAAAAAAATGAGGGAGGAAAGAAAAAAAAAGTTGTCAATCTTATCCATTACTCAAATCACCAAAATAGCAAATCAAATAATCCCAAATAAAATGCTTATGACAGTAGAAAGTGAATGCAAATTACGAAACTAATTTTAATTTAACTTGATAAATAAACCAAATAAAAAGATAAGCTTTCCTAAAAGGCGGTTTGCGAGCTTATCGATGAACAATCCTGTTTAACATGATAAATACATTGAACAAAAAAAAAAACTTGCCTAAACAAGGAGAAGAAAATTAACAATAGTGATAAGTAATGAGAATGGAACAAGAGGTTACTATGTAGAAGAAGAAAAAGAAGAGGATTTGAGAATCTAACTTAATTAAATGGGAGGGTTAGAGTAATGAAGTAGAAACTAACTTATGTGGGGTAGAAGTGAGGAATAAAAGATTCCAAAAAAAGTGCTTACAAAAAGAGGATTAATTGTTATATGTGTAGTATTATTAAGGATATAATGGTCCCAAAAAAGTGGATACCAAATCAAGGGATATCTCCTTTATATATTGTTATAGATGTTATAGATTACAAGTATCTTAAAAATTATATCAACAATATTACATTCATTAGATATAATATATTTATTAAATTTAATAAATGTACGATTTTTCACAAGAATATTTGTATATACATTGTCAAATAAAATGTATTTATTACAAAATTTAATAACTAAAATATAATATAAATAAAATTTTTCTTTTTATTATTTTTTATTGATTTAAAATTTAAGTTTATAACACATATTTTAAATTAGAGAAATTTAAGTACACACACAACATGATACATATATTTAATACTTTATCTCTTAATTTCTATTCTTAAATATTATTTTAAATAAATAGTTATATATTGTTTAAAAATTAACTATACATCTTAAAAATATTATTTTTAATTATTATTGTACATAAAATATATTTTAAAATAATCAAATTAAAATAGAATAAAATACTTAAACACAAATATTAATATAATATTTTATCCTATAAATATATTATTTATATAAATAAACAAATAATTTTTTTTTATATAGGCTGAATTATTGTATTTATTAACTATAATATATAATCAAATTTCATAATGTTATTAATATTATTTTTTTAAATACAATATAGTATTAAATTTAATAAATATTTAATATTTATAATATAAATAGATAAATATATAATATAAATAAACCCGTGCAACACACAGATCAAAAATCTAGTTTAAATTGTAATACAAGATTATTTTTTCTTATTGATAATTTCTTTTAAAAAACTTATTAAAATTCAATTTAGAGATATAGATAAAAGATAATAGATTGAAAGGGATAAGTGATTGAGAAGATCAAATATATAGATAGAAAAAAAAAAATAGTTTCAAATGGAAATTTTTCGACTAGTTGTGAGGATAGTCTGTATAATGTACATCTAAAAGGAGAGAAAATAGAAAACATTGAGAATGTCTGATTGAGAGAATGAGAAAAGTGAAAATCTCATACTCCAAATTGTATATTTTTATTTATAATATAAAAATAGTTTTCACACTTCCTTATAAATAACCCACTTCTGAATCTACGTAGCTTGGTTTTTGTGGACCATCTATTTTTCTTGATAAAATGATTTTTCCAAATTTTTTCAATTTAATAAAATTTGGTGGAGACTCCAAATAGATTTCTTTTTATTTTGTTTTGCTGTCTCCCGCATGCAATTTCGGTCAAGACAATTGAGAGAATGAGAAAAGTGGGAATCACATTTTCCAAATTGTATATTCTTGTTTATAATGTAAAAATAGATTAAAATGATAATTTTGTAAAATTAAAGATTAAAATTATCAAAGGTGGAATATGGTGAGATATATTCATTAGGATTAAACATTGACGATTTATAAATATGCTTGTAAGTATTCTTGATCATGAAATCTACGCATAATTCTTTTAAGATATTAGTTGCAAATAAACTTTATTGATTCAATCTTAAGTCTTAACACAGATTTCTCAATGCTTTTTATCATTCCATGGATGAGGTCTTATTAATCTAAGTCTCCTATCCACCCATGTGAACATCACTCCAGCATGTAGCAATCATTCCAGCAAATACAATAATGGTTCTTTAAGCATTTTCCATGACCATAATCTTCCATGTGGCAAAGTTGAACACAAGATGGGCCAAGGGCGCATGGGCCTATGAATGTTTCCCATTTGGGTATGCATTTTGTTGTTGCAACCTGTAAATGTTTCTTCTACAATTGCAAATTATGTCAAAAGAAAATGTTATTAAGCTCAAAGATGTGAATATATATTCTTAAAAAAGAAGATGCGAATATATAAAATTTTTACCACCGTCAATACCCACACACCCCAGAGAGAAAAAGACTTACGAGCAAAAAAGAGAACCAAGAACAAAATCGAGACATAAACGTGTTTTGCCATAGTTTCATTGCTGATCACCAAAGTGGAGATATTTTAATGAATTTAGAGTGAATCGTGAATCCTTATTAAATACTAAAGATAGACGAATTTATAGTTGCATTTTATAATCATACATGTAAAAGGCATATAATTAATATGGGTAACATGCATTATATGAAAGTGCACAGAATCGGATTTCACTAGATTTTGTGTGTGCTGGCTAAGCACTGGTACGGTGGATGTTGGACTCTTGTTCACAGAGACTCAAAATGCAGAGCCATCTCCTTGTATATACAAGTTCAGTTACAAAGAGCCATCAAGGCTAGGTGGTAATTACTAATTAATTAAGAAGATTTATGTTTTCTTCAGTTGGTTTTCATTTTTCTTTTTATTATTGAATCATGATTATGCAATTAAAGATATGAACAAGTGAACAAGGAGAAGTCGATGAATGGCACCATAAGTAACTAATAATGAAAACATCATGCCATAAAATTATGTATGCGGAAGCAAAAAAAAAAGGCAGCAAAAAGAAACTATTAACAAATAAAGAGAGCAGCAAGCATCAGGATTTAATTACATGGTACCAGTTAACTATCCTCGATGCTTCTAGCAAGACAAATGATAGACAATTTTTGAAAATGGTAATAACAATGATGTTGATTCCTCCCCTTTCACGCCCTGTTTGCTAACGACTAATTAGGCTGGAAAAGAACAGAAATGACAAAATTCTCTCCATTTGTTACAATGGAAAAGCGCAAAAATATTTTTTAAAAATGGTGGGCCCCATGAATAAAATCTTCCACGCAAAAATGCGAAGATTTGCAAAGAAATCGTACAAGCCTCATCTATCTTCCAAAAATAACCTTTGCATGTTAGTCAAAGGACTTGTCTTTTTGACGAACTATATAACGCCGTGTTTTCCTAATATGTGATTTAGTGATTTAGTAACCAAAAGTGGAAATATAATATGTTATCTTGGTGATTAAAACAAACAAATAAGTTGTTGTTGTGTCAGTTGCTGTTTCGTGTTGTTTGTCTTGGAATTCCTGTCTAAATTTAGAGAACTTGTTGAAAATGTGCTTGAGCCAAAGTGAAAGTGTTGGTTGTGGTTATTTAGGTTATTGAGGGAAACAGCCATGTTGAGCCAGTTGTGGGTCGTGGGAAGTGTTTAGATGGACTGTGAACTTTAGTGGGCCTGAAGCCTTTTGTGAGGCCCAGGGAGGTTTAAGACACCTAAAACCCCTTTCTCCCCTCATTCTATCATTCTCTCATCTCCCATTCTCTCAATCTCTCTCAACTCACCAAGAGTGTAGCAAGATTTCAGGCCTTGATTCCGTTTCCTTGTTTTGAGAAGGGCAGATTCCTTGAAGGATTGGCTCGAGAGCTCATTTTCTTCAAATTCTCCTCTTCCTCAAATTCAGATTTGGAAGCTCCAAGAGGTAAGGGAAGCTTACATTAGTTGAATACTTATTGTATAAGTGTGGTACTGTGTGTATGTTGTCGTGATTTGAGCTTGAAAGCATGGTTTGGCTGAGTTGTGTTGAAATATAGTTGAAAATGGGTTAATTTCGTGGTTGATTTTCTATTGGAATGTTGTATGGATTGTTAAATATGTTGAGTGTGCTGTTGTGGATCGTTATGTGGTTGTATTCAACCTCTGTGGAGTTGATTTGGGATGTGAGTGAGTAGAAAGTTTGGATTTTTGGGTTTTTTGACGAGAGTTGTTAACTCTGTCATCTGATAGTCGTTGAACAACTAGGGGTCTCGCTGAGCGAGAATGCCCTTGAGACTGAAGGGAGGTTGTCGGGTTGATGGTTTACTGAGCGACCCATAGCATCGTTGAGCGAGTGTTCTTGAATCATGGTGATGGTTGCAGTGTAGTAGGGATTCACTGAGCGAAATCTAGTTCGCTGAGTGAGTGTGGGCATTCCAGAATGCCTGGGAGCGATTCGCTGGGTAAGTACTGAGCTCGTTAAGCAAATTGGGGCCCTAGAGAGTTATTGCTCTCTATTGCAAGTGTTTCGTCGAGCGAGCAAAACGTTCATTGAGCAACTAGTGTGTGTAGGTTCTGGCTACTCACTGGAGTGGCTATTCGCTGAGCGGGTAGATGACTCGCTGAGCGAATCGCTGTTGATAGAGATTTGGAGGAAATCCCTAAAAAGAATTCGCTAAGTGACCCTGGTTGTTGTGGAGCGAGTGACTCTGGAGATAGGATGTTCGCTGAGCGAGACTCATGGTCGTTGAGCGAGAGCCCTCATGGGGGAAAGTAGGCCCTCTGTAAAGGACACCCTCGCTAAGTGAGCAAAAGGACCGCTGAGCGAGCAGAGTAGTCTGTTGTTATTGAAATTTATTTTCCTAGTTGTTTAAAAGCATGGTTGAGGAGGACTCCTAGTGTGAGTCTAGCGTGAGAATTGTTGAGAATGTAAAGGGAATGGTAGGTTGCTTGAATAAGACCTACACTTGTTGTGAGTGAAGTTGTGGTGTGAGAATTCTCACGAGGTATAGGCTGCTTGGATAGGGCCTTACCTGTTGACCATGCTTAGGGCTAGTTTGGGCTGCATGGTGTTGATAGTTGTTTATATATGTGTTAACTAGTTGCTATTGAGTTGATGTCGCGTTGTGATATATGCATTTCATGCATATGTTGGCGGCTAAGGTAGCTGACGATGAACCTCATGCCATGGTGCTAATGGGCACGTAAGTTGGTTGGCTGACTAGAGTTGACGACTCAGACAAGGCCTCTAACCTAGTGCTTGGATAAGACGTAGGGTTGTAAAGATGGACCTTCGGGGATGAGTGGATGGGCAATTCCGTAGGGGGCCAAGGTAGTGCCAACCTTGAGTCGCGGTAAGCCATCACCCACATACACTTATCCCGACACACCACTAAGTTTATCTGTAAATCAAAGTTTGGCAATCCCTGAATGAGTGCTAGATCTTCATGGTAAGGGGTGAAACCTAGCTGATCGCTGGAATTGTTGTGAATCTCTCGAGAGTCGTGTCATCATGCATTGACATAGTTGTGGTGGTCTTGTTGTATAATGGGGTTCTGAGCTAAGAATCTTTTGCTATATAGTTGTATGTCGTACACATCCGTGTGAATGTTGAGAATTGTCGATGAATTCTTTAATTCTATATATTATATTGTTGTTTTACTAAGCTTACCCTTGCCTTGTGTTTTTGTTGTGGTTGTTCTGTTGTTATTGTGTTGGTGTGACTGTGATGATCACGCCCTATGGCGTGGGAGCAGCTAGCAATGCTTCAGTGGATCTGGCTTCTCAAAGCTGAAAGGGGAGCACGAGTTAAAGTAATGTGATGCGAGGAGTCACACTTTTGTTTGATTTAGGGTGTATTTCGTTTCTTTCTTTTGATGGGGATGTATAGTATGACCAACCGCAAGGAGTGTGTTTTGTACCCCCTCTCCCCCATTGATGTACATTTGATTGATGTTATATGGCTTTGGTGTTATCCCCTTATTCTTTTGTTCTTTGAAAGTTGTAAAGACTGGTATGTTGGTGGTAGGAAAGATGGATAGATCTCTCAGGATATATATATATATATATATATAATTCATTTATGCTTACACGAGAATGAAGAGGATAGTAGTGTTGTTGAGTAACGGCAGTTGGGTCATTACAAACTCGTTGTAGGTTATGCTGTGTGGTGTCTCTTTTGTGTGTTGAAGTGGTTCCTCTATTTTTGCATGGCCCATTCTTCCATCCGACCATGTCTCCTTCAGCTCTAACACGTGTTGAGGTTGGTATTTCAAATGATTGAATACATATGATTTTGTGATTTGTTGGTGAATATATGCTTATATCTGGTTGAATTTTTAGTTGATTGTGCTGTATACTACAAGTATGCTATGGAAACGGTGAAGATTAGGCTATTCCATAACCAGATCTATATGATATGGTCGGACAAAATCAATTTTGGATAAAGCAAATCGATTTGCCCGAAGCATGTGTGAAACGTATATTGAAATCAATTTAGGCAAACTGAAAATCGATTTTGCACCTGGTATCATTGCAAAACCGATTTGTGTGGCTCAAAATTGGTTTAGGCCTGGTTATTGACAAAAATCGAAATCAATTTACGCAGGTGCAAAATCAATTTTGCTACACTAGCATTGTAAAATCGATTTTGTATTAATGTGAAATCGATTTGCATGCCTACATCATATAATATAGCAATTGTATTTCATGAAATTGATTTGCTGTGAACCAAAATCAATTCCATTCCTCACCTATAGAAAATTGTGCTTGATGCCAATTTTTTTAATTGGTTATGTGTTAACATATATTATTCAAATAATTTTGTTTAATATGTAAAATTAGAGAGTGATGGAAAATATGTCTTAAAAATCCTAATCGTTATTCCTTTCATCAAAATTTTTTTTTTTTAGAAGTAGTATCTATGCTTATTTGATCATATGTTGGCACCTAATTTCATTTTGTATTGAGTTGATCATTATATGTAATTAATATTTTACATATAGAATTTTAATTACAAAGTTTAAATTACACCTTGTGGAGTATTTTAAATTACAAAGTTAAAGGTTTGGTTGATTATATTTAATTTACTATAAAGATTATTTTAAGTATTTTTTATTTAATTTATAAATGAGTTAATTTTAATATATAAGTATGCTATTAAAAGGATGCACAGTGCTAAGCTTCCATGCAAATCAATTTGCATGAGTCAACAAACATGACAACATCGATTTTGTCATATTCAAAATCGATTTCATGTACTGATGCAGGTTTGTGTTGGCTTTAAAATCGATTTGCTTGCAAACTAAAATTGATTTTAGGTTAACATTTTTGAAACCATATCTTTGGACCTCTAACAAAATCGATTTTGTTGGATTGCAAATCGATTTTCATCAATGTCGGTGCTTGTATAAACTTATGTCGTGCTCTCTGGAGATCAATCAAAATCGATTTTCATGACCCCAAATCGATTTAACTGGGGAAAAAATAGTACATGTGTTTAGTCACATAAGGGTATAATGGTAATATTTTAATTTTTCTTTTCTTTTCTTTCAAACAGAACAACCCCACACATTTATTTCTACTCTATTTCTTTTATATTTCTCTCCAACCAAATAACCTTAATTTCTATTCCATTTCTCACTTATTTCTCTTCTTTTCTCACATCTTTCCTCCTTTTTCATCCTTCTCTTCGCCCCTAGGCCTCAACCCATAGAGGGAAGGATAGGAGTGTAATGAAAAAAAAAAAGGTGACGCTTGCCTTAATCGTTTTCCCTAATATTTCATTCAAAAATGAGAAAAAGACAAACTTTCGTGACTCATGCATTCTAGCAAGAGTTGTCAAATTAGGCGGCCGAGCCATTGCTCTTTAGCGGGCCAGCCTAGTTTGTGTGCGGGCCTCTCTTTTTTTGGCCCAACCCAACCCTATGCGAGCCATTGGACCAATTTGGCCTAAATTTTTTTCGGACTTGTTATCTATTTTAATTTTTTTTTGTCAAAAATTATATAAAATTAAATTATTTAAATCATATTAAATATTTAAAATTAAATTCCACATACTTTCTAGCATAAACGAACATTTTTATTCATATATAATTGACTTAATTACTCAATAGTCTCCTTAAAAATATATCTTTAAGCGAATTTTCTTTACAAAATGAAATATCCACGTTAACCTTTCTTTTTTATAAACATGTGTGATTCTTTATTTTTAATTTTTTTAAGTATATTAATATTTTTTATATTAATATATATATATACCGGGCCAGCCCGGCTCGGGCCCAGTTGGCCTGCCAGGCCAAAATGGCCCAGTTTTTTCTGGGTTGTATTTTTTGAACCCAGTCTAGCCCTTTTTCCAGGCTAAGCGGGCCAGGCCCATTTTAACAGCTCTAATTCTAGATACATTTGAACATATTTCTCTCTCCATCCAATTTGTGCCAGCCTTTTATGACGTTGCCTTTGTCTTCTTTTTCTTTTGTTTTTTCTTTTTTTTATTTAGGTTGGGTTGTGGATTCACAAGAAAAAGGCCTAATCTTATTTAGACACATTAATTGGCATTAAGCAATAATAAGAAATAGAAAAAACAAAAAATAAAATAAAATAAAATGTATTTTGAATTTTTATTAAATAAAACAATTAATAAGCTCCACCCTTTTTATCAATTTTACCATTGATCTTATCATTATATTATTAATTATGTCTTTTTATTTTCTTAGTTATCATTTTTAGCATCTTTTCTTTTATTTTTCATTATCCGAATAAAATTGGGAATATATATATATTAGTTGTTGGAAGATTGTTTCGCTATATAGACAAAATTCTTCCCAGTTTTAATAACCTTGAGGACAAATGTGGCCCACTACTTGTATCTTTCTTTTATTTAAAGTTAAAAAAAGTAAGAAAATGATTTAATTTCGGTGAATTTTCTTATACTAATACTATTAATTATTAAATTATATTTTATCAAATCATAAATATAAGAACGACAATCATAATTATGTAAAAGTAACTTTTTAACTAACAATCATCTCACCAAAAAAAAAACTTTTTAACTAACAATACATAGATAAAAAAGTTATATTTTTATATTTTTTAAAATAAAAGGAAAAAATAAAATAAAAAATAAAAAATAAAATAAAATAATTTATATAATAGATAAAGATAAAAAAAAAAAGGCATATTATAAAAAAAAATATAATAAAGCAAGATGTTTTATCAATGTCACACAGCCCAACCTTCTCTTTTATACAACTTTTAATATATATTCTATTTTACAAGCATATATGTATGACATTATCCAAGAAATTGTTTATTTAATAAGAAATTTAATCAGGTAAAAATAATTAAATATGTCGATATCAGATGTCATTTTATAAAAGACTAAATTTTTCTTAAACTAAAAGATTTTGTTCATTTTATGAGTGCACTTAAGAAGATAAAATACATTCATAATCATTAATTAGAAAATGAGAACTATAAAAAATTTTATATACACACACACATGATAAAATCTAAAATTAATTATAACCTCAAATATTGATTTAAAACAATAATTAACCATACATCATTTTAACAAATCTTTTCCTTTGAGATTAAAAAACACATACAATAATGATTTCAACTGTTAATTATATAATTACTAGTGTAATAACCTATACCCTATGCCCCTACAAAGGTATTAATTTGTAATATATAATTGTTATATTATATTTTAATGTATTTTTTAATTATTTTTTAATTTTATAAAAATACATGTTAGTAGATATTCACATAAATATTTAAAAATATTTGTGAAAATATTATGAATATTGATATATATTCAAATAATTTTTTATTCATAATTGTGTTATATTATTTTCATTTATATAAATGTAGTTGCTAAAAAAATATTATCTTTGTAAATATATTTACATTTGTATATAACTTATGACATTTTTACTTATGAGGTTTGAGCAAAAATGAATTTAAAATGATTTAGCGAATTTAATTAAAAAAAATTGAGACCAAAAATGATAATTTAAGAATTTTAGAAGAATAAAAACTAATGAAAAGCTTAATTGTAATAAAATAAACTAAAGGACGTGATTCTAATAATCAAAAATTAAATAGATTAAATTTGAGTATAAATATATTGAGGACCAAAACTTTTACATTAATCACATTAAAGAGATCACAAATATAATTAAGTCTTTCTTAAAATATTAATATTATATTTAACAGACAAAGAGTGACTAAATTTATTAAGGAGGCCTGTGTTGCTAAAGTGAATGAGTGGACCAATAATTCTTGATGTTGGTTATGGAGGTGGAGGAAAGACATGTTTATGTAGGAAGAAGAGATTTTAGTAGATTATGTTAATGTCTTAAGCTCTACTTCTATATGTAAAGGATCATCAGATTATTGGGTTTGGAAGGAGGATCAATATGAGAAATTTACAGTTAAATCATCTCATACCTTTTTACAGTCTCATCTACTATTAGGAAACTCACTCTCTTCTCATTCTACCATTTTTAAAATTTTTTGGAAGAGTTATGTACCTCTCAAAAGTATTTGCTTTATCTTGGAGGGTTATTCTAGATAAATTGCCAACTCGAGTTAATCTGTGTCAAAGAGAAGTATTGTTTCTCTAACACCCTAAAGGATATTACCGTAACTAAGTCTAGATTTCTAAAAACAAAAAAAAAAAGACTTAAAAACATAGAAACAACATTTGGAAGCTACTCATAAATATAATTACATTTATATAAGAATAATACAATAAAATACCATACATGCCTAATACACCTCATCTATCACCCAAAGGTGTCATACAAAACATAAAGAGGATTACAAGGAAACAATGTAAACTAGACTATGTCTCCTTGCACGTGACTCCAAGCTCTATCTGCACACATCTTCATCTGTATCCTGAAAAAGGGGAAACTTAATGAGTGCTCTAAGGACTCTACGGCTGAGTTAGACTCTTCTACTCGGACAACCTTCATCACTTATCTCTCATGGCTTAAGCCTCACTAGGTCTCTCGTAATTTTCCATACCTATGGTCGGGTCCATACCTTTTAATCTTCAATACTTCCTATTAACTGCTCTCTCACTCTCACAACTATAATAGTGGTTTACTATCTCATTCTTAACCTAAGAACTCTTTCTTACCCAAAATGCTCTCTAGTATTTAAATCCTTTATGTTTAGATTTTACTCTTCTTCCTTTTGATATTTAAAGTTATCCTCTAGTAGTCAAGTCTAAGGTCACAAACATTCTAAAATACTCTTGACACTCACTTTAATACTCTAGTTTTGTTCTCTCTAACTTGTTTTATACCTTTCTATTACGCTATGTGGGAATTCACCCTTTCTCTATCTCATTCACAACTATTATTATCTAACTAGAACCCTCAAAACACTATACTAGGCCTAGCCTCTCACTTATCCTTAAGGTAGCAAACACAATTCTAATTATAGGCATACATTCATTTCACATATTTTTCCTACTAACTAAACATACACCTCGTTTTGTTTTATCAAACAAGAATAACATACATGCATAACATGAGCATATATACATAATCTTAACACTTTATCACAAGACACAATTACATTTTCACACGTGTACACATTACATCAATCGCTCATGAACAAGGTCACACAAACTTCACATAGTTACAACATAGCACACTTCAACGTATCACAATACAATAGGATACATATGCATGTTATGTTCCTAACTCAGTACTCATACACATGTGGTACCAACTTAAACTTGTCAGAAAGTAGACTAAGAGTAAATGCATAGCCATAAGAAGCGTCATCGATACCAATGCCTTCAACTTTCGCATCCTCAACTAGTATAATATCCCCCGGCAACTAGTCAGGGTTACCCAATTTTTCCAGTACGCCCCGGCTCCATAGGATCAACATGGACCATTGGAGTTTCCCAACCAGATAACCCCAAAGGCTAAGGTTAGAGAACCCATCACGACCTCCACCAACCAGATTCCTATATACTTTCCTCATCACATAACTCAAATGTTATAATGCATGGTCACATACAATGCTTACAACTTTTCAAGGGCTTTTATCATGAAACATTGACACAATTTCATATCACACTCAGTTTTCTCAAGGTAAATAACAATCACACAATATAAACTTAACAAGGCATAAAAAAGAAGCAACAATGAGTTAAAAACTGCAAAAAGGAGTTCACAGGTGCAAAAAAGGAATAGCCAAGGTCGTACACGCCCGGTGAGCCACGGTCAGAGCTCGACGGATTGCACATCCTGTCCAGCGAGTCCACATGCTCGGTAAGCAGTACAGTTGCCTGGCACCAGCACGGAGTCTAATTTTCAAAAAAAAAAATCACCCAACAGGTTTCCAACCCCATCGGGCAGGTCTGTGGTCCATATTCTAATTTATTTTTTCTATTGTCTTTGGCTTCTAAATGCTCCAGAACAAATAATTAAATTCTCAATCACTTCTTCTACTTTGATATTTGGTCGATCTAATCCACAAACTCTTCGCTCACTCACAATCCCATCAAAACCCTAACTTATGCATAAAGAGGGGAAAAAGGTAAATAGATAAACAAGGCACAACATAAAAGTCAAGGAAGGACATGGGGGAGAACACTCACCTTTAAGGACACGCAAAGCTGAGTTATAATGCTCGAGTTCTCCGGTTTCTATTTTTTCTCTTTCTCTTCCTCTTCCTCTTCCTCTTCTTCTTCCTTTTTTCCTCATTCTCTCTAAAAAAAATTCTTTTATTTTATGACGGCTAAACCTAATTCTCCTTCTCTATTCTCTTCTTATAACATGTGGATAGGTATGTTACTTAATGGGCTTTAGTCTCTTATTGGGCCTTAGATGCTTTTTTGGGTTTTATGATAACATTCCTACTAATTTTTAATACTAAGGTGTCGATAACAATAACACTAATAATAACAATAATAATAATATAATAACAACACCATAGCACATAATTAATAATAATAATAATAATAATAATAATAGCAACAACAATAATAAATATAATATTAATAATAATAGGAACAATAATAATAAGAAATATAATAACAATAACTCTTAAGGCATCTTTTGTCTAATAACACATGGGAATGGTCCTACTAAGAGCTACCTCATAGTTTATTTCTAGTATCTGAAATTTGGGGTGTTACAGTTTCAAATGCAGGGTATATCTTGTGTGTTCTATTTCTCCTTTGAAGAAGATAGTTATCACCTTTTTATGTCGTTCCTGGTGACAAACAGGAATTGATCAAATGCAATCTATGTTTGACTTGGTCTATTTAGATAATGCGTTACAAGATTGTATTTCAAGGTATCGCCTTTAATTATACTAGCACTTTATACTTGATCAAGGTTAAATTGTGGACATGGTTCAAGATCAAGGTTAGACCGTGGACATGGTTCAAGGTCAAGATGGATAGTGTTCATTGTTCCTTTTTTTATTGGTGTGTTGACCCTGTAACATGTTTATCTTTGTCCATCTAATTTAGCCTTGTAAGAATTTTTATATGGGTTAGAGTATTTCTTATACTCTTTTTCATAATAATAATTTACTTGTCAAAAAAATTGGGTATAAAGGAAAGTGTATTGTTCAAATCTATTTTTGAAAGTTCGTGTACTTATTGGATATTATTAATTAACAATATTTTATGCATCTATAATTGTGTTATTCTTTCATTGTTCTTTGGTGTTCAGGTTGGGCGCTAGTATTCAAATAATTGAGTTTTAAAGGGTTATATTTTATTTTCTAAGACTACGATTTATTTATTTAGGATTACCTTGGGATTTGACATCATATAAAATTAAAAATAATTTAGCGGGGAGAAAACATTAAGAAATACAATTATTTGTATTATGGTGAGCTTTATCATGCTCTTATTTTATTCTTTTAAGACTTCGTGATTTTTTTGGTTTTAATAAAACAAGGCTTGAACTATAACGATGACAATCTTCAAATATAGTTATTGTTAGCATTATTATTACTTATTTAATTCTACTATTATTTCTTTAGCAATTGATCAACAAAGTTTGCTAATTGTTTAACAATCATTTTAAATTAGTGTGTGGCTCGTGGCATGTACGGGTGGATGTTTGGTTGTAAAGTAATACAAATTTATTAAGATTTTAATTTATCAATTTAAAAGAGTGTAATAAAAATTTATTGGAGATTGAGAAAGTTACAAAAATTAATGAGAATTTAAAATTATGAAAATTCATAGTTATTAAGATTCATGAAAATTAAAAATAATGTTATTAATATGAGGGTTAATGGAGATAATATATCAAAAGTTGCCCTAAAAACTAGAATGACAACTAAGTTAAAATGTTAATGTGACGAAATTGTTTTGTTAAATGTTGCTTACATGGCAACACTACATTTTGTGCTTTATAATTTATGTATTATAAATTATAAATAGATAAATAGATATTGTTATTGATATCATTATTATTACTATTTTCATTATTAATAATTTTATTATATACTAATATATTTATTAATAAAAAATAAAATAGGTGACTAATTTATGAAGTTGATGAGAATTTGTGGCAATTCATGAGTGTGGTGATTGTCTTTTTTGTACATGTATCTTATAAAAATAAAGTAGCAATCATTTCATAATTTATTTATATTATCTAATATATGAAAAGACATTAATTTTTCAATAATTTCTAATTCAATTATGTCAAAAATATTAAATTGTTAGCTTTTTTATTATGTTTGAGCTTAAATATAATTTGTCTTTGAAAATAATGAAAAATATCTCTAATATATAATTTACCTGTGCATCACATCATGTCAAATTTAACACAAATGAATGTGAAATCAAATATAAATTATAATGATATGTAATCATTTAAATATGTGTTCTTAAATTTATATTGTTTTATCCATTCACTTAAATTTGTTTTTAATATTTTTACAGGAAAAGTGACTTAAATTCATGATCCATGATTGTGGCTTTTGTAAGTTTCAAATAATGTTAAACTAATGAACTCCATAAAAATGATTTTATGGAATAATTTTAGTTCTTTTAAAATTAATTTTCTTATTTTTATCTGATTTTTGTTCTATAAGTTAATTCGTCTATGGAAACTTCTTGACTTTAAGAATATACAACATTGTGAAATTCATATTTATAGTTGTATTGGAAACTCAGTACATTCAATTATCCTCTATTTTTTTTTCTTATTGATGAATAAGTTCATATCCAATTGATATGTTATTCTGCTATAGTAATATAGTAAATTAAGTGTTTTATTGTAGAAATTTTAACCAACATGAGTGTTTTTTTTCAACAATATAAGAAAATAACATATGTGTCAATATTTTTTTATACATTTAGAAAATTACTCCACCCCCACAATGTAAGAAAATAACAAAGTTGTTAATATCATTTACAATTTACATATGTTTTAAGTCCTTACAAATATCATTCTGTTTTGTTTTAGTTCCTACAAAAAATTTTATAACTTTCAAATATCCCAAACATTTTGTTAGTATTCTATTTTAGTCCTTACCATTAACTTCCATTAGTTTATTGATGACGTGCGTAACAAAGTTACACTTTAGCATGCTACGTTTGATTAATGAGGCCATGTATTAGTTTAGGCTACAACTAGCGTGGCTTGTACCATGTCATTGGAGATATCAATAAACTAAAGTGAGTTAAGTTTGCTACAACTCTCTAGTAGGTTTTTGACTGTGGAATTGGATATAGGTCGAGAAACGTGAGATTCTCCCAAGTTTGCAACACTTCCCTAACTCCCACGAAATCTCCCCTAAAATCTTGTTAACACTAAGTTACAGTTCTTCTAACACCATCAAGCTTTTGAGACTCTCTAGAATGTTTCCCTTTTTTAGTAAGATGAAGACCTTTTGTTCTTTCCCCCCGACATTGGCCTCACCAAAATATCATCCATTACGATAATGTCATTGTCCCCTATCACTAGAGTTTTGTGCATCGGTAGCAACATGAGCAACAAGATCTCCAAGTTCTTAATTGACAAAAGTGGCAAAGGTGACAACCTACCATAAGAACTAAAGCTACAGCTCCTCAAACTGTTGCCACAGTACTGTTGCACTTTTGCGATCCTATACTTGCTAGTGGCGAACATTAGAGGAGTGAAGGCCTTGCCAGTGGAAGTGACCTTGCCAGAAAGAAGATCTAGAGAAGAAGTAGCACGTAGGTGTCATAGAAAAGCATTTTGTAATTGATTATATAACAGATACAATAGAAGTGTGTAGATGCTCTATTTATGGAGCTTATTAGAGGTAACAACTTTCTAACAAACTAATAACAATTCTAACAAACTATTCCTAACACCCTTCCTAAGGTGATAAGTGGTATCACCACAATCGCCTTGATTTACAAACAACAAAGAAAAAAGGAAAAAATAGCATGTAGAATACCCTTTTTTTTTGTAACATATACTAATATAAGACCCAAATAGCTACAAACAAACAAAAATGTAACCCCAACAAACTAAAACCTAAAGTGGCTAATCAAGCTTAGCCCAGTGAGCTGTAAAAGCCCAAAAATGTTGCTAAGGAGTATACAACACGATAGCTAGATATGTCATTAATAGCAACTTCACAGCGACAAACGGCACCACAATAGCAACATTTCCCAACATGCCATTCTTGAGCGTCTTGCTCAATCAACATTCTCGCATACATTAAGAAATTAGGGTTCAATGGCGGAAAGACCAGTAAAGGGCATCGGAGGAGCTAATTGATGACATTTCTGCACAACGAGAAATCACACCACAAAGTTGTTTTTGCATTTGTCGTAAATGCCATCAAGGAGGTTAGTGAGCGTTTCGATGGAGACACATTTCTCGCCAAGGTAGCACTGGTACAATGGCGCATCGCTAGTTGGGAAATATGGTTGAGACGGTGTTTCTAATGTAGTATGGAGGAGATGGAAGGAACAAAGAGTGGTGATGTGGATCCTAAAATCTATGAGTTCCTGCTAGATTAAATATCACGATGCACACACTTGGTACGGAGCACTAGTACAAATGAGATGGAAGGAGTAGAGAGCGGTGGTGCCAAGCCTGAAACCTACAATTTCCTCTTGGATTGAATATTATGCTTGGTATAAAAATTGAACTATAACAGTTGATGTTCTAAAACTCGTAATAGCCACATTGCAAGGAAGAAGTTGCCGAATCAAGTTTCTCAAGCGTAAGCCATGGAAAATTGATTGAATCTTGTGTGTGGAAAATGAGATCAACTGTGGTGGAGGAACTATTCTGTTCAATGACAAGATACTTCATTGTTTCAGTCTTTCACAATTCCATTGCCTCAAACGCCTCTATTTCATCATTGTTGCAAATGAGCTCCTCAGTTGTTGTTTCTTGCTTAAATAGATCTTCAACAACTGTAATTTCAATGTTCATGTTTCTCTTCAATATTCACAGTGAAATCATTACTCTCTCTATGAGAAAGCTTTGATACCATATTAGAATTTTGAGGAGATATAGATTACACCTAATTAATAAGGCCAAACATCATAAAGTTCAAAGAACAAGAGAGGACTGCCATGGAAATATCCCATTGTATTTATAAAAGATTATGAAAGATTACAGCATACTTTCTTTTATACTAGTGTTATGTGCCTAACTAACTAAGTGAATGTCAACCATTGACTACTTACTAATCAATGTACATTGTTAAGAATAACAGTGATCCAAGCAATGCCTAACACCCTCCAACAAGCTCATAAGTGGTATCACCACAATGAGCTTGAATTACAAACAGTAATAAAGGAAAATAATATGAAGAGAATAAACCTTTTTTTTTTACATATACAGATATTACAAAACAAAAACAAAGAAAAGAAATAATGGCCCAAACAAATGAAGCCCGAAACCAACCAACCCAAATATTGGCCATCCGTCCAATCTCCTATGTTGTGCCCAACTTCATATCCCTAAGCAAAGAACATCCTCATTCACTGAGGAAAATCTGTATTATTTCACCACTGATGGCTAGCACTAGTGTGCCATAGTTGTAATCCAAATCTAGTAGCGTCAACACATGCAAACCATGGGAATGACTAAATACTGTCATGCCAACTCCACTATGCTTCGTGTCATTGTGGAGCACCGAGGCTAGGGTTTTTATGCTCAATAGGACTTGCCCGACCTTCGCTAAAGAGAACAAAGACACTTTTGCAACATCACTAATGTTGATGGCTTTGTGCTCGTAACAATGCGAGCTTGAGTCTAAAGATCTCTACTACCTTTCACCCTCTGTTTTGCAATGCAATTTCAAGAAGCATTTCCTAGGTGTTTCCAATAGCACCCAAGGCATACTAGAATATGGTGGGGAAAGGATACAGAGAAGAGAAGTCCATGGTGGGTGAGGTGGCTTCAATGGCGGACAAAAGGTTAAGGAAGTCGTTGCTGGTGACAAAGGAAGCAAAAAGAACGAGGGAACTTGGTGATGGCGATCGTGACATCATGGTACTAAATTTACTAGATTTGAATCCACCCGAGCTACCTTCTTAAAGAGATCAATGACAAGTTCCTTTGGTTTCTCAAAAATTCCAGATACCAAATCAGCGGTGGCAGAGGAGCTATTCCAATCGTTAATGAATTCCTTCATTGTTTCGATGCCCTTTAACTCCGTTGTTATTTCTTACTCGTACTGGTCTTCAGCAACTTCAATTATAGTTTTTATCTCCTTTTCCTCTTCTTTTGCAACGGAATTATTGCTCTTTCCATGAGAAAGCTTTGATTACATATCAGAATTTTGAGGAAAAAGTCAAGTAACACCAACATATTGTGGCCACACACCATAAAGCTCAAAATAGAGAAGAGTACTACCATAGAAAAGCATTTTGTAATTGATTATATAAAAGATACAATAGAAGTGTGTAGGTGCTTCATTTATAAAGCTTATTAGAGGTAACAACTTTCTAATAAACTAATAACAATTTCAACAAACCACTCTTCACACCTAGAATAAAATTTGAATGCTAGTTTTGTTTCTCAACAAATTACATTATTGATTTCAATATAATTTGTATATCAATAATATCTAAAGAGTTGAATCATTGCACAAAATTGCAAAGAACAAAATTTTCCTAAAAAAATCGTAGAAAGAAAATTGAAATAAAAGAAAGGAAATGAATAGAGAAGACAACCAAAGAAGTCTCCACCTACATCCATTTCCATCACCAAAAACCTACCAGAGTTTGGAGAATCTCAACAAACTTGACCTACTAGAAACCTATAAGGCACGCAAAGTCTTAGCCTAATACATGAATACACATGCACGCATGTGCACATATATATGCATGCACATGCGCACGCACACTCATGTATATATAAGTGTGAGTATGAAGTAGGGTGGGTGTTAAAGTATCTGTATTCACACCAATATTTTCAAGAAGGTGTGAGCCAAGAAGGCCTTCAACTTCCCTTACAAAGATGATACGACCACTACATTTAATTATTCTTCGATGGACTACAATATTGTTTTTTGTCCTGATGTTGGAAAGGATAAACCAACTAGTTTGGGTTCTAGAGGTAATGCTAGGAAACATAATATTGCATTGATTGTTGGAATTGTGGTGGTGGCTATTATTTTATTTGCTCTCAAAGTTATAACGTTTGATAAGTTTAAGAGAAAAGGGAAGCATGCGGAGAATGCTCAAAATCCAACTATAGGTTGTAGGGAAGGAATTGCTAGTTTATTACGTCCCAATGATAGCATGCTAATTTCAATTTAAGTTTTGAGGGAAGCTACCAAAAACTTCAGTGAAGCAAACATATTGGGGAAGGGAGTTTTGGCACCGTCTACAAAGGAGAGTTGCATGATGGGACACAGATTACAGTGAAAACAATGCAATCAAGATTGGTGGTGGATGAGAGAAGAATGAGTTAGTTCAAGGCTAAAATTAAAATGCTTACTAAGGTTCGACAATGAAATCTATTTACACTCTTGGGGTTTTACTCAGATGAAAGTGAGAGACTTCTTGTGTACGAGTACATGCCTGAGGGTGCTCTTGGTCAACATTTGTCAAACTAGGAAGTTGAAGGGCTACAACCACTAAGGTGGAAGACAAGGCTTAGTATTGCCTTAGATGTTGCTAAAGGCATGGAATATCTTCGTAGTTTAGCCGAACAAACTTTTATACACAAGGATTTTAATACATCCAACATTTAACTAGGAGATAATATGCGTGCCAAAGTATCAAACTTTGGATTGGTTTGGCTTCTTCCTAAAGTAAAGAATTCATTATGAACTAAAGTAGTTGGAACCTATGGATATATATGGCACCAGAATATAGGACGCCTTATCATAAGGTATGATGTATATAGTTTTAGTGCAAAACTTGTGCAAATGATAACAAGAAAGAAAGCACTTGATAACAACCAACAAGAAGAGGATGCCCACCTTGTTACATGGTTTGGTAGGAAGCTACGAAAAGAGAGCAATTCATTACAATTCATCATTCACCCAACAATTGTAGTTGATGAGGACTATTTTGCTAGTATTAGCATTGTAGCAAAGTTAGCAGTGTAATGCTACGCAAGCGTGCCTATATATGTGTGTGTGTGTGTGTGTGTGTGTGTGTAAGTGCGAGTATGAAGTAGGGTGAGTGTTATAGTATTCGTATTCACACCCATATTTTCAAGAAGGTACGAGCTAAGTGCAAATGTCCAAATTTTCAAGAAGGCTTGCCCTAAGGCCTTCAACTTCCCCTACAAAGACGATACGACCACTACATTTAACTATTCTTCGGTGGACTACAAGATTTTTTTTGTCCTGGTGTTGGAAAGGATAAACTAATTAGTTCAAGTTCTGGAGGTAATGCTTGAAAACATAATATTGCATTGATTGTTGGAATTGTGGTGGTGGCTGTTATTTTATTTACTCTTAGAGTTATAACGTTTGTTATGTTTAAGAGAAAGGATAAGCATGCAAAGAATGCTCAAAATCCAACTGCAGGTAGTGGGGAAGGAATTGCTAGTTCATTAAGTCCCAGTGATAGCATGCTAATTTCAATTTAAGTTTTGAAGTAAGTTGCCAAAAACTTCAATGAAGCAAACATATTCGGGAAGAGTGTTTTGGCACCATCCACAAATTGCTGTGAAAATGATGCAATCAAGATTGGTGGTGGATGAGAAAAGAATGAGTTAGTTCAGGGCTAAAATTAAAATGCTTTCTAAGGTTCGACACTAAAATCTATTTGCACTCTTGGGGTTTTACTCGGATGAAAGTGAGAGACTTCTTGTGTACGAGTACATGCCTAAGGGTGCCCTTAGTCAACATTTGTTAAATAAGGAAGTTGAAGGGCTACAACCACAGAGGTGGAAAACAAGGCTTAGTATTGCCTTAGATGTTGCTAAAGGCATGGAATATCTTCGTAGTTTAGCCTAACAAACTTTTATACATAGGGATTTTAAAGCATCCAACATTTAACTGGGAGATAATATGCATGCCAAAGTATCAAACTTTGGATTAGTTCGACTTCTTCCTAAAGGGAAGAATTCATTCTGAACTAGAGTACCTACTAGAACCTATGGATATATATGGCACCAGAATATAGGACACCTTATAACAAAGCATGATGTTTATAGTTTTGGTACAATACTTATGCAGATGATAACGGGAAAGAAAGCACTTGATAACAACCAACAAGAAGAAGACGCCCACCTTATTACATGGTTTGGTAGGAAGCTGCGAGAAGAAAGCGATTCATTACAATTCATCATTCACCCAACAATTGTAGTTGACGAGGACACTTTTAGTAATGTAGCAAAGTTAGGAGTGCAATGATGTGCAAGTGTGCCTGATCAGCTCCTGTGCATGGAGATGACATATGTGTGTGTACATGAATTGCTCACGCACGCATGTGAACATACATGCACGTGCGCACATATATATTACTGTCAGTATGAAGTAGGGTGGGTATTAAAGTACCTACATTCATTTCCATCTCCACCAAATTTTGAGTATAGTTTACCCATACTCATCCCAAGTTTGTGACTAATACAAACATACATGCACATGTGCGCACATGTATATATATATATATGTAAGTGTGAGTATGAAGTAGAGTAGGTATTAAAATACCTATATTCGCACCCATCTCCACCAAATGTTGTGGGTAATTACCCATACTCATCCAAGTTTGTGACTATAAATTGTCTAACTCTGTGCCTATAAACTGATCAGTAAAATTCACTGATATACACTTTATTACATCTTACAACCCTCACACACACTAATATACACTTCATATTCTCCTTTTTCCATTTTCAATATGGTTTAGCCAACATTATTGTTTTTACTTTTCATATTAACATTTCAACATAGTTCAGCAACATTTATTCTAGCTAACCAATGCAATTGTACGATTTGGAACACTTTGGTAAGCATTGAAAATGCCATGACTCTCTAACCCATTGGCTTTCTTTTGAGAATAGGTGAATCTTACACCATCTCCGCACTCACAATGTGGAATAACCACATTTGGGGCCATACTCTCTCCACCACCGACTCAGCCCCCTAAAAACTTCTCCTACATCACCGGTGACTAGGGCTCCAGCAATGTGGAATGTGATGCAAAAAGAGACTCGTTGTCGATCACGTTGGTGGAGTCGCTACAGGCAGCATTGGCGAGTGTGGTTTCTATAGCATTAGCTTGGTGCTCCATTTTAATGTGCCAATGGTGGTGGTTCCCATGGGTGTTCCTGGCAACAATTGCGATAGCACAAGGTGCCCAAACGATCTAACCGCATTGTGTTTGGCACAACTGAAGGTGACAAAAAAGGGGCAAGTAGAGGCATGTCTGAGAACTTATGTTTCACTCAATGTAGAGTTCTTAGTTGCACTAGCGATTATTCAAGTCCAAACACATGCGAGCCTAGTGTGTACTCCCCAATATTTAAGAGAGCTTGCCCCAAGACCTATTGTTACCCTTATGATGATATTAAGATAAGCATGTTTGATTGTTCTTTGGAGGATTACAACATCGTCTTTTGTCCTGATATTAGAAATGATAAACCAATTGTATCAGGTTCTAAAGGCAATGGTAACAAACATAATATTGCATGCATTGTTTGAATTGTGGTGGTGATTACTATTTTACTTGCTCTCATGGTTATAATGCTTGTTAAGTTTAAGAAAAAGTGGAAGCATGCAAGGAAAACTCAAAATCCAATTATAGATTGTGGGGAAGGAACTATTAGTGCATTATTAAGTCCCACTGACAACATGTTAAGTTCAATTCAAGTTTGAGGGAAGTTATCAACAATTTCAATGAAGAAAGCATATTGGGGAAAGGGTAGTTTTGGCACTGTGTAAAAAGGAGAGTTGCATGCTAGAAAAAGATTATAGTGAAAAGGAGACAATCAAGATTAGTGGACGAGAAAAGACTAAGTGAGTTCATGACTGAGATTACAGTGCTTATTAAGGTTTTACACAAAAATGTTGCACTCTTGCAATTTTGCTTGGATGGAAGTGAAAGACTTCTTGTCTATTTAATGGTTAAGGATACAAAAATTTGGTTAAGGATACAACAAGAAAAAAATATTTAATGCTTCATTGATATTGTAAAATAACAATCAAATATGCTAAACCTCAAACAAAATGGGATAGATAGTAAATAATAATAGTAATAAAAGGACCAAATAAAAAGGATTTTTTTATTGAAAAGAAAATAATTATTATATTAAAATTATTTAACACATATATAGTTTAAGTAATTAAAAATATTTAATGAATATTATTTAATTTGTATCCTTGATATAATGACTAGCAAGACTCAAAATAAAATTAGAATATGAGCCCCTTGTTTCTTTCTATGGTCGTTGTCATAAAGGGATAAAAGTTTATGGTTTTCCTATATGCCTAATAGGGAGGTTTTTGGAAAGAGAGGGGATTCAATGAGTTTAGTTAATTTGTCTTTCTAATTTTTAATTATAATATTCTCATTAATAATTATAAAATAATAGTATTTTTAAGAATTTATAAAAAATAATAAAATATTTTCATTACTTTTTTTTATAATTTTTTTCCAGAAATCAATAATTTAATACTTTTATTTCCAGTATGAACAAGTAAAACAAATTATTGACATTGATTAAAAATTCACTTAAGTACCCATACCCATATCTGTTATCCACATTTTAATTAAATTCATATTTGCTAACCACTGTAAGTATATGGTTTGGCCAGCTTTAGTGGGTGTTACAAATGTGACTGCCAACTAGTGGTTTCATGTTGAGAACAGGGGACTCTTACACTATCTCCGCACCCGCCACATGGAATGACGTTATCCGGGGCAGCACTCTCTGCACCACTAACTCAACCACAAAAAATTTCTCTTGTGTCAGTGGCGATTGCGGCTCCAGCAAGGCGCAATGCAGTGGCGTAAAAGGAAAAAGTCTGTAGGCCAGCATGGTGAGGATCCATATAGGCAGCATGGACAGATGTGATTTGTACAAGGTCAGCTTGGGGTGCGGATTTAATCTGCCGGTGACGGTGGTTCCCGGTAGCAACTGCAGCAGCACGGGGTGCCCAAAGGATCTGAACGCGGTGTGTCCGCCGGCAGTGAGAGTGAACGAAAAGGGGCAAGTGGTGGCATGCGAGAACCCTTGTAGTGCATTCAGTTTCAATTTTGAGAAACAGAATTTTTGTTGCGTTGGGGACTTGAGTCCGGACACGTGCGAGCCAAGTACCAATGTCCAAATATTCAGGAGGGCTTACCCAAGGCCTTCAACTTCCCCTACAAAGACGATAAGACCACTACATGTAACTGTTCTTCAGTGGACTACAGTATTGTTTTTTTGTCCTGAAATTGGAAAGGATAAACCAACTAGTTCGGGTTTTGGAAGTAATCCTGGCATATTAGCATTCGGCCTCTATTGGAAAGGTGGGGGAAAAAAGGCAAATACCACCAAGACAGAAATTAGGAAGTCTTGAAGGAGAAAAACCGAGACGTGCAGCGGTGCAGAGGAGAAGAATCAATTCTTCTATCAATAATAAATATATTATTTACATAAACAAAGAAATAAATTATTTTTTATATAGGATTAATTATTGTATTTATTAAATACAATGTATAATGAAAATTTATAATTATTTTTATTAAATAAAATATATTTATTAAATTTAACAAATATAATACATGTTTATTAACATATGACTTTTGCTATAAATCTGTATATACTTAAAAATATTATTAAATTAAAAGTAATTATTACAAAACGTCATACATATATATTTTCAGACACATGTTTATGCTGCATCCACAACACATTATGCTATTAGACTGAGAAGACAAAGCAAGCGCCATTTTCATCAAGGGCAATAAATAAGGATTGTATACATAAATAAATAAATACAATAAATAATATAATAAACAACATAACATAACCATAATAAATAAATACAGAAAAATAAATAATATCATAAATAAACAATATCGTAAATAAATAAATAAATTATATATATATATATATATATATATATATATATATATATATATATATATATAATAAAATACATAACCATAAATGAATAAATAAAAAATAAATTTATTAAAATGAATACATGATGAATAAATAAACATGAATTAATAAAATAAAGTAGCATAAATTATAAAAACATAAATAAATAAACAAATATATACATAAATTATTCACCTAAAAATACATAAATAAAAAAATAAATAAAAACATTAATAAATAAATATGCATAAATACAAAACCATTCAAAATTAAAATAAATAAATAAATAAAACATATATATCAATAAAAAATTAAAAATATAAACTTAAATAAAAATCAAAATAAATAATAAAATATATAAATACATAAACAATAAATTAAGTATTTGATTCATAATGTAAAATACAAAATCATAAATAAATATATAGATTATGTAGTTAACCTAAATACGTATTAAATAAATAAATACAATAAAAAAATAAAAACAATAAAACATCGGTAGTCACTCACTCACTTGTTGGCCAGTGCTGTAAAATAGCTCAAAACAGTATGATGGTTGCATATGTCAAGTCTAAAATTTCGTATCAAACACGAAATGTCCAAATATCTAAAACTTAAGTATCTTTAATTTATAAATCTACAATGCTAAGGCACCTATGAACAGAAATGTCAATTATTACTAAACAATATACTCCTTATGTCTCAAAATAAATGTCATCCTAAATTTTTTTATACAAACCAAAAAAGCTAATAAATAAATAAAAGAGAATGACAATTTTACAAAATTAATCTTATTTTCTTTATTAAAAACAAGAGTTTAATGATCATACACTGTCAGTGTAAAAAATTTTACACTCTTAATCAATCAAAAATTACCATTGATATGACTTTTATAGTATTTATTACAAAAGTCAATAAACTTACAATAAATAATAATTTGTAATTGAATGACAATATAAAATTACTTTACACAGTCAGTGCATGACTTGTTTTTTCTAAAAACAATGGAACATTTTACTTATATTATGAGAGATATAGATGGGAAAATAATAATTAATACCACAACAAAGTTAAAATGACATTTATTTAAAAACTTATTTTTTTTTTCTTATATAACACTTATTTTTGAGACCAACAGAGTAATTACTAACTCACACAAGTGACTACCGACGTATAAAATCACCAACGTACAACTTAACAATCCTTTCCATATATGGGAAAATATCAAACCAAGATCAGAATAAAACCAATTATCTAACTGTACAAAACTTTTAGTCCCTATATTCACCCATGGAATTTTGTTACCTAAATTCACCTACACACATTCGTGGTTGCATCATGTTTAACTAGAAACTCATCTAACCACTGTATTTGTAATGTCTCAAATTATACACAGCCATAACTATACATTAAAAAAAAAACCCTAAGTTCAAATTCCCGAAAGAGCACTCGGTATAAGTAGCCAATTCGCCACTAAGTAGAAATCACAAGACCTCAGAAAATACAAGCGATCCTATTCCGAACTTCAATAATAATAAATGGAAAAAAAAATTCCCACTATTGCGAGATCACTTATATTGATATTTTCAGAATTATCCAAATTTTAAGATGACATAAATCTTTAAATATCTAAATAAAAAAAACAGCATACCACAGTGTAGGAGCATATTATAGAACCAACATGCAAGGTATTGTTTCTAAATAGTTTAAAACAAAGCCACAAAGAATAGTTATTTTCCCCCCTTCTCTATTTCATGAATGTTTTAATAACTTGGTGCCACATATTTTACAAGATGAAAGTAGACCAGAAACAAAGCCAGCCAATCACAATCGCATAAGTATCTTATCTAACAAGACATGGTACAAGAATTAATTATTAAATTAAAAGAGACCAGAAACTATAACACTGGAATCAGTAGGCTCCCATTACTAATTCCACAATACTTCCCAAGGAAATTCATATGCCATATCAACAATCTCACAAGTAAATGATGCTACTACTTGTCAGCAAGAATGAGTTTGCTCTAGCAGCCAAGTCCTCTTTTGAATTTAGACTAAACCCTCCTTAATAAAAAGAGGAGTTCAATCACAGAATAGCACAGCTCATCACAGGAGACCAGAGATCAAATTCTCTTAAAGAGCAATTTACTCAAATCTGAATGCATCATCGTTTTAAACTAGAATCATTGATCTGCCCATTTTGGATTATGCCATTCTCATTCAGATATTCCACAAATTCATCAATAAGATATGGCCAAGCACCTTCAGCATCATAATCAGATAAATTTGAGCCAACAGTCTGCAAACAGCATGACAAATATTAGAGGTTTATGTGTTACTTCATAAAGCCAAACAATGTACTATCATAAAAATACCAGCATGAAATAAAAATTTTCCAAGAATTGCAGTAAAACACTAAAACCAGGGAACAACATAAGAAAAATAAAATTTTTAACATCACAAACTTTTATTACAACAGCAACCATTGATGTAAAATGTGATAATGTTATCAGGGTTTCAATTGAAAAGTTAGGGGTCTTGAGAATTTTTTATTTTGTCATTTCAAGAGTTTAACCTTCATAATATTCCAATTCCACTTTATTTCCAGTTTGGCTCATCCCACATCATATACCCAAAACAAATAAAAAAGGTTATAACCCTAAAATAGAGTAGCTTAGATATTTTAACTAACCACCAAGTGCACGATGATCATGCACAGGAGTACAGGAGTCTAGCTTATCATTTAGCTGAGGCAGGCATATACAGGAGTACACAAGCAGAGATCATGCTTAGATATATTCATGTAACAATAAATCCATCTCAAGACAGGAAGTGTACATCTACATTATGAGGGCATCATTGACTAAGTTTATTCTAATAGTTAATAGTTTATCGGTTTACCTTTGCAAACTCCAAAAGCTGAGACCATGTGTCCCTAGATATTGCTTTGTTATGCCGAGCCTGAGTAAGTAGTATCGAAGTTTTCAATTTTAGTAAAATGATAAAGCATTAGCAGATATCTGATCTCCCACTGAAAGTCTTCCTAATAACAACGCTTCAAACATACTCAAGAAAGCTAAAAAAGTGTATATGAACAATAATTAAGTATATTACCTGCAAGAACTGGCACCAATGATCAACCAGTGGCCACTGCTTCTCAGCAAATAATAATTGCCACATACCAATAGCTGTATCCAATGCAAGAGATTTTTGACCCTGTAAAAGGTGACTTGAATATTACTGTTGCACAATAAATTGCACATTCAAAACGAAAGAATCAAAATGGAACTAAAATCTACAGTGAATTTACACCCAACCCTAGATGCTCAAGGGTGTCATAGTCATAGATCTCACATTTGCCAAGGTATACCAAAACAAATTAGCATCAAATCATTCATTGGAGGCAAATAAATCATTTGCATCCTACTTTGATGTTCCTTTCTTTCAAGAGTCAGAACACTAACCCCTTCAGCACCCCAAATTTCCAATATTTTGTACCATTATGCAGAAAATAGTAGTCAATGAAATGCAAAGCTCATGATCCTCGCAGAGACTTTTAAGTCATTAATATAGTCTTGTTGACATGAGATAGACTCTTGAACATATATATTTACAGGTACCCAAGACTTGAAAGTTTATAAATATATGACACAGCAAATGGGTTCACCAAAATAATAAAATGTAAAGCCATTAATCATAAATAATAACAACAAATACTTCAATATGTTATTTGAATTTTTGAAAACTAGTGAAGAACATGAAGCAACTCTAGCATATCCTCAAGAAGAATTCATAGGTTATCATCACTAGTAATGAACGTTCTGCTTCTGCATATAACTAGAATGAATATAACCAATTACAATCACCAGACATTTAAAATGAACAACGTTCAAAACTTAAATTAAAAATTAGTCCTAATATTTGATACTATTTTTTTTGGTCCCAACATTAAAAAAACCTCTACTATTTGGTTCTTACATGAAAAAATTTACAAATCAGCCCCTACTTTGTCAAAAATATAACATCAATGGCCAATTTGTAACTGGTTTTTTATGCAGGATTAAAATGAAAAAACAATATAGGTGCAGGGACCAAATTTTTAATTTAACCAAAATAAATTATATACCAGAACAGAACATCTGCAGGGGTAGCCTAGCAATCAAATAGTACACAGCATCTTGAACCTCAGAAGCAAGAAAAAAGAAATAGGAACACTTAATGAGTGTGGTTGACTACACAAGAAAGAAGATCTGAAGCCCTGTTTCCAACTTTCAATATCATTCAACATACTGCATTGTTGAAAATCTAGACCACAAATTCCAAGCTAAAGAAACACAAAAATCAATTTTTAAAATAACTCAAATTTAGTAATCGGTGAATCAAATTTTTGACTTTTAGTTTCCTAAGATCTTCCCTCTTTCATCAGTGCGTATCTTAAGTATGAACTAGTAGATTGAGTAGGTCCAAATGCATTGTTTAAATTAGATTATCGCCATAGTTTATAACTTGCAGCCATGCAAATTAGTTAAGCTACATTACAGAGAAGAAGGGCAAACAAGTGAACATCAATGCATACCTTCTCTTTTGCCCAGCCAAAAGCAAAGTTATATATCTCACGAAATTTCTCTGGACAATCAAAAACAGTGAATATATTTCAGGGAAGTTTTCAAAAATTGCTGGAGATAATGTCCAGTGACAAGTGAATTATAAATTGTATGACTAAAAACAGTTCTGAGCTTTGATCTGAATACTACTGCCCATACGTTCATCTTTCAGCTCAGAGCGCATATATGGTATCTTTTCACGGAACTTATCCAGAGAATCAATCCTGCAACAATTTTTTAAGGTCTTCAATTGGGATTTAGTCATTACAGAAAGCAATTTCCTTTCAAAATCACAAAAATATACATACCCTAGAGATTGTAAACCTTCAATAAACTCCTTCTTGGAAAATTCACACATGGTGCCAGCCTTCATGTGCCATGAAAGAACTAACTGCAAAAATTTCAACATCCCCAGTTATGTAAAGCATTCCCATGTCATTGACATACACTCTCGTCGTGCAACCAAGTTGACACTAACAGTAGGAAGTGTAAATAGATGTAAATTCTATGTTCAATAATTATTCATTTAAAATTGCAAACTCTTCATTTACAAATATTGCATATTTCGTCATATAGGGACCAATCATCACCCATTTACATAGATGAGTCAGAGCACTATTAATCTTTATTTTCCTTCCCTAAAACAGGATCTTATCTTGCTATGGTTAAATGTGTCAGAGCCTATATAAATTTAGAGATTTCACACTAGGGAAAATGACTGATGGAGAAACCAATGTAGACATCTCTGTATGCCATCTATAACTTATTATCCATGTATATCTAACTCTCAAGAAAAGAAAGGCACCCTTAAAATACCATAATTACTTCCAATTAAGGTTAGCACCCCCCCATATCTCTAGTTTTCACAATTGAATCTGATAGGGATCTGGTTCCTATTGTAGAGAAATAGTATTGTATTATCGAATCCAAACCATATAAGTTTCAGAAGAAACAGAGCAATGCTCCCAGCTAAGGGATATCTCCCTTAACCCCAAGCTAATGCTGAACAGTCCAACAAATCCCAAAGTTACCTCCTCACTCCCCCACTCTCTCTTTTCTAACAGAATACATGATTTCCTTCCCTCTTTCTCTCTCCTCTAACTAACCTCTCTCCTAAATCCTTTTCTTGGGGCCTTCGAGAATATACCAACATGGGCTTGTCAATACTAGACCCAACCTTAGTAGTTACCGGCTCATCCGCTCCATTTGGGTTATTTGGGCTCAAGTACTTATCAAAATCATTATCATTTAATAGGAGTTTGTAACTTGGATAATCATTATTTAAATAGCAGTTTTCTAAAGCATAACGCATAGGATTATATGAATGGAGGAAAGAATAAATAACCCAAGCAATTATGCATGATTTAGAAATGAAATAATGTTTGCAACATATTCATACCATAACTATATCTTGAGGATCCACCTGCACAGGAAAAGAAGACTCAAACATCAATTACACTTCAAATAAAAATGATCTTAACCTTATGAATGAATCAAACTCAAGAACACTAGAAATATAAATAAAATTAAAACATCAGAATTCCATATGAAATATACAGCCATTGGACATACGACAACATTTAACAAGACCTATGAAACTGAGATGATCTAACATAAAACATGATGCAGGATACGAGTATCATGTGTGATATATATATATATATATATATATATATATATATATATAATTCGCAAATAAGACACATTTTGAAAACTTCAGGTTTCAAAAGGGTATATTAAATAGAATAAAACATATTTATACAGTTCAAAAGCTAAATAAAAAATTACATAGTATGTATTCATTTCAAATGGTACCTAATATTTTCAAATGTTTTAGTGGGTTTTAATCTATTTTTTCATGTTTTAGCGTTATATATTTATTTGTTTAAAGGCAAGTTTTAATATATAGCTTTTTTTGTATTAATAAATGATGTGTTTCATGACTTTCATGTCCTATCATTTATCAAATGTTTTAACTTTGAATTTGCTTGAACTGTCTTTTAGGACTGACATCTTATGTGTATATTGCGTTTTGCCAAATGACACATTCCTTTTTACGTGGACATTACCAAATTTCATTTTTCTTGGATTCAGATTTGACCCTTATTCTTCTGGGAAGAATTTTGTAATTATGTTTAAATTGAAGAAAAGAGATGAAATAAAGTGAAACTATATGGAATAATACTAAGTTTCATTATTTGAATTATTTTAAAAAATAAGATGGAACAAAATGAAACATCTTGAAATACATTTGATTCCATTCCATTCAAAACTTCTCTTTTTCTTCTTCCTAATCACAGCCCAAAATGATACACTCCAAGGAATTGACAAACCTCTTTAGTGAATTACATTTTCATTCTCCCTTAATCACATCTTAATTTATTCCTATTTTATTCCTTCCACCTTGTTAACACTAAACTCGGGTCTTAAGTTTTGAACTACATGTCCCCATGTTTCAACTAATCCTAGTCAAAGCAATACTCCAAAAACAAATAAAGTTCATTTCTAAGACAAAAGTATGTGATATCAAGATACATCATGCACCTCTTAGGTGTTATGCCTAAGAACCCAAGGTATGAAGTCTAGGTCTTCTACTTCTTTTCTCTTTACCTCCTCCACTACTCTCAATTATTCTAATGAACAGTAATAAATCTCTACCCTAATTGGATGCCTTAATATAGTCAAATTCCAAAAGCCCTACAGCATTTGACAGCAATTCTGTTCAAATTCCAATCGAAATCTCCAGAATTACTGCTTGCAACTTGCAAGTACTGTTCACATCTTCACAACAGGCTCAGTGATAATTCACGGGTGAAGAACTATAAACTATAAAGATGCTGGATCAAGACATTAATATAATTAATTTGCATTCAGAAACAGTAACCTGGATATCATTGCAAAGGAGAGTGATACCATCTGCCAAAATCATATCAACATATGGATCTGTATGGAAATTAGTGCAATAAAGGATTAGCAGACAGGCATAATGTACATTGTTTTAATAAATGATAGACACTAATGAACAGGTAAAGAATAACAGAAATAAACAACTAGTAATAGCCTGAATTTGAAGTTCATATATGCTTCTCAGCCAAAATAAAAAGGGCCTTGATTAACTTCTTTAATGTAGCTCACACGCAAAAGTTATTGGATCTCAAAACGAACATACTTTATGCTCGGATAAAGGAAACTTCCATTTAGTTACATTTTTGTAGAAGTACATTTGCAATGAGAGATAATAATCCATGTATAATATCAAGATTTATAATACACTATACAGTAAAACTATTATGTCCAAAAAGAGACCCTTTCATCAAAAGAAGACTACACAGAGTCCTATATACTGTTTACATCATAATGACTTCATTCAACTACATTGGGGAATCAATTCTAATTCCATGATACTACTATATCTTAGAAAGTTTCCAAGTTTAGTTGACAAGCTGTAATTAATTTGAGATAGGAATGAAAAACACCCATGCTCTCTAAAATAACGATAAACTACGTAGCCAAATTTATTTGTTATTCACCAGGGTGAAACTTCAAGGGATAGAAAAATTGTTCCATGCCTGATAAGCATTTTATAAATATAATACTGTATTGTTTTTTTAATCCTTTTTCATGTTTCCAGACCAATTGGTTGTTGTGCTTATCAGACTATTTTAAAAACTGTCAGTGTCAATTTTATTTTCACCTTCATTGCTAACCTTTATATCTATTGTATAGCTCCTCCAAGTGTCTAGAATCAGTAAATGTTTTAAGCTGGGGTTGACTGTAAAAGAAATCAAATGCTCCTTCAAGATGCCAATCACTAGCCTTCAGAGCCTGCAGTGCTACTTTCTCACTGAAAATACAAATATAATTTTCCAATATGTCAGAAGTTAAAGATGCAATTGACTTGCATCAGATAAATTCAAAAAATAACACACACACACAAAAATAAAAAAATAAAAAAAAGAGCTGAAGCAACAGACAAATAACATGTACCAGACTAAAATACATTAATTATCAACAAGGCATCTGAAGCAAATCATAATTGATATAGAAAATATAACCCTGCCCAGAATGATCACACACTCGTCTGTCAATATCAGACAAAGTAATCAATCCATGGAAGTTAAAAAAATTTAGATCAAAAACAGAAACACACATAGAGGCTTTCAATCCAAGATTGAACACAAAGATCCACCCTTCACACACACACACACACGCACACACGACACACACTAAGTGGGTATCTTTTGTAATATATAACTTGTAATATATAATAAAAGTAAATTTCAGAAGTTCAACAAACAAATGACGAATCATCACATGCATGCACCCAAGGACATATGAAATCAAATGAAGCATAGTTTCAAACTGTGGTCTGCAACCACAATTGAGGCCGCAGTATTGAGGTTTTGAATGTCTCCTCAACCATATCGTAACCACAACTGCAGTCGCATTTGCCCTCAATTATGTGCTATTTCAAAAATCACAGTGCAATTGCAACTTAAAAACTTCAAATGAAGCAACAAAATCACAGGCAACTATGAGATCACCTGGCTCCAGTTATTGTTATGAACTGCTGGAGTTTGTCGCGATGACCTCTTCCCAATTTGTGCTGTAGCTCAAATCAGAACAATTAATTAGCATATATTAATTATCATGGCCCATATCATAATACACAGCATAAATACAACAAGAACAGATCATTTAATTTAACACATCTCAGTTTGAGTATCTCATCAATTATTATAAGTTATAACATCCAAGTCGTTAAATTCAAAACCAAAAAAAAAAAAGCATTCAAAACGATTAAAAGGGAGGCTCAAAAGTTATGATAGCAAGAAATAACAAAATTAAAAACCATTTGTGTATGAATAAATAGCAAAAATAAAAAAATACACCAAAGATTGAGAATTCGTGGAACGTTTAGTAAAAAAATTGAGCCACGAAAAAGAAAAAGAAATCGGAAGAGAAGGGAAAACACTGACCATTGCGGAAGGATGAGAAAACCCTAAAACGTGAAGATCTAGGAGTGGGAGAGAAAGGAAATTAGGGTTTTGGTGGAATTGAATTGTGGTTCAGATTGGGATTGAGAGCGGAGGGATGCGAAATGTGGGTTTTGGTTTTGGCTCACTCAGAAGTGGACCCTACTGACCATGGATAAGAGAGAATTTTCGAGATAAATTATGTATTGGGTACTGTATTTTTCTTAATTCGTACTTTTGGTTTGATTTTTTTATTTTTTTATAGATATTTAATTTTCATATTTTTAAAAAATTTAAATTTTAGTTTTTTTATTAAATTTCTTACATTGATAGTTAGTAATTTATTAATAGTTTAATGTTAATTCTGATATGTTAAGATTGATTCTAATATTGACTTTAATTTTAATATATCATTTAATATTGATATATTTGAATTCATGTTAAATTATTAACAGTTAACATAAAAGATTTGATAGAGAAACTAAAATTACAAATTTTTAAAAATAGAAAAATTAAATGTCTATAAAAAAATAAAAAAACTAAAATTACGAATTAAAAAATAAGAGTACTGAAAATAAAATTTAGCCTGCAGCTTAAGTTTAGAGTGCGTTAAAGGGGTAAATTGGGAAAAAAATGTGTACACTATTAAATTTGGTTTCAGCCGCCTTCCTAGTAGAAAAAAGTATGCACCTTCCTTTCTCTTTTCCTTATGTTTGACTTCGAAAGCTATTTAAATTATTATTTTTTTGAAAATTTGGTTGTTTTTTCTCTGACACAATCTCTCTTGCAGGTTTGTTGATCAAGTTAATGCGACTCTTGCCCTTCTCCATCCAATTAAATGCAAGGGAGAGAAAAATATACATGGTGTTTGATATGACAAGGCTAATTAATTAAAGTGAGCCAGTTTTACAAATTATTTATTAATAAAGGGTTGTTTTGAAATATATTATCAAAATGAGGGTGGTCAATAATGAAAAATGCTAAATATTCTATGTCATCATTTTTAATATTTTTTAATTTAACTACAGAAAAGGCCTGGTTGGCTGTCACGTGGGACATCCCAGTGGCAATAGCATTTTCTGAAAATGCTACTGCCACTGGAATATCTCACGTGACAACCACCTAGCACACAACTAACGGTGTTGGTGGACATGTGTGCAACACGCTAGTACTACTAGTGTTTTCACTTTTTAAATTATTTCTTAAAAAAAAACAAAAAACGATAATATTCCAGCGTTTTCTATTTTAAATTTTTATTTTATTTTTTAAAATTGGAACACGTTGTTTTAACTTTTTATATTAATTTTTAAAAAAAATGCAAAACGATAATTTTTAAATTTTTATTATTTTTTTTAAATTTGAAAAACGCTAGTAGTTTTCAATTTTTCTATTAATTTTTTAAAAAATGCAAAACGATAGTTTTTAAAATTTTATTACATACATTTTTTCTTCTGGTCCCCACTCACGGTTTTTATATTGCAGTTTTGTATCATTGTGAGACTTAAGCTGAAGCAATAACGCAGTGTAAGGATCATAATTTATTAGTCTTTTTTTTTTTTACTCCTTATATATATACACACTTTTTCTTCTGATCCCCACTCATGGTGTTTACACTGCAATTTTGCAACATTGTTGGGCTTGAGCCAAAGCAATAACATAATGTAAGGATCATAATCTATTAGTCTTTTCTTTTTTTACTCCTTATAAGTACACACTTTTTGTCCCCACTCATAGTGTTTATACTGCAATTTTGCAATATTGTAGGGCTTGAGTTAAAGTAATTACGTACTGTAAGGATCATAAATTATTAGTCTTTTTATTTTAATCAATTGTTATTTATTAGATTTAATTAATATTTGAGTTGTGCAAAATTGTTATTTATTTAGAATTTAGAATTATTTTTCTTATACAATTTTTTTATTAATCTAAAAGATATATATATATAAACAAGCTTTAGTTTTTTTTGTAAAATAAATAATTGAGATTGAGAATTGTGTAAATTTATAAATGAATTAAGTGACACGTAACACCAAAAATAGTACAACTACATTTTCATGTTCAAGAAAATGAAACAAAAAGGAATTTTAGGAAACAAGGGTCGATGAAACAAATTTAAAATTTTATATATATGTCCACAATATTTGATGAACTTAACTCATAAAATTAGTAATTAAATAAAAAAATTAAATGTAAAGTGTGAATAGTCCATGAGTAGATCCTATAACATGACTAATAGTTTTTTTTTTTCTCGATGATAAATATCGTATGATTTACTCTATTTATATTATATTAAAATTACAAAAAAATTGTAATAACATTTTAAATTTGACGTAAGAATCTTGTTAATATATTAAATATTTTTAATTATTTAAAACTATTAATATTAGTTAAATTTAATTAATTATTAACTGTAAATATTCGTAATAGATCCAACATAGTGACGATAACATAATCTTCTCAGGATAATAGCATTCTTATATTATATTCTTTTTTGATATTTTAATTTATTGAAAATATAATGAATAATTAATAACAAAAGGCATAGAAAAAACTTAAACACATATAAATATTTAAAAAAACATAAAAAAGGGACAATTATGTAGGAAAAATAACAAAATATAAAATATAGAACACTATCATAAGTGATAAACAACATTGTAATGAATTGATCTTCACACTACTAAAATATATTGAGTGGAGCGGCTTTGGATAAGTGCGGAAGAGTTTTGCACTTATTTATAGGCAATTGAAAATTAATTTAACACCACTTGTAGTAGCATAACGAAGCAAAAAATGCTATTGGTAATAACATACTCAAATATGTACTAGTTGTCCGTTTCAAAAAATAAAACTAAAAGTAAAAACGCAAGTACTATCAGCGTTTTATGCATTCTCACTTCAAATCTTTGCAATTTTATGTGTTTTAAAAAAATAAAACATTAAAAACACTAGTAGTACTACCATTTTCAGTATAAATAAATAAATAAAAACGCTAGTAGTACTAGAATATTTTACATGATTAGAAAAAGTAAAAACACTAATAAGAATAGTGTTTTCCAACAAATAAAAAATGCTAATAAGATGACGTTTTTATTTTTAAAAATTAAAAATTAAACATCCTAGTGATTTCACAATTTTAAATAAATAAAAAATATCAGTAATATTACGTTTTTAATTAAAAAAATAAAAACGCTATTGATACTAGCGTTTTCAAGTTTATAAAAAAATTAAAAATTAAACGTTTTTCATTTTTTTTAAATTAAGTAAAAAATTAAAAATACTATAATTATTAGCCTTTTCCCAATTTTAAAAAAAAAAATTTAAAAACTTTCTTTTTTATTTAAAACAAAACAAAAACGCTATTATCATCAGTGTTTTCTCAATTTTAAAAAAACCATAAAAACTATGTTTTTAGTTTTTAAAAAAAATTAAATTATTCAAAAACGCTATTATTCTTAGCGTTTTCAGAATTTGAAATAAAATCAATAAAAAATTTAAAACCTGCATTTTTAATTTTTTTTAAAAAATATATAAAAAGCAATAATTAGAGAAATTCTAGCATTTTTCCAAATTTTAAAAAACATAATATAAAGAGCAATAAGTAAAATATTACTAGTGTAATTTAAAAAAATAAACATCTGCATTTTTTTGTTTTAAAAAAATATTAAATCAAAAACTTTAGTACTACTGGTGTTTTTTTAAATAATATAAAAAAACACTAGTACTACTAGCATTTTCAAAATTTAAATCAATAAATAAAATTTTAAAAACTAGCTTTCTCTGTTTTTAAAAAATAAATAAATAGAAAAACTAAACACTACTAGCTTTTTCCAAATCTTAAAAAAATAAATAAATATTTAAAAATAGAAAACTCTAGTACTACTAGCGTTTTCCAAATTTTTAATAAAATAAATACAAATTTAAAATTTGTTTTCTCTGTTTTCAAATAGTAAAAAAATTAAAAATGAAAAACGCTAGTAATAATAGAGTTTTTCAAATTTTAAAAATTAAAAATTTAAAAATACAAAACACTAGTACTACTAGCATTTTCTAAATTTAAAAAAAAATAATAATAATTTAAAATTTGGGTTCTCATTCTTTGTTTTTAAATAATAAATAAATAGAAAACGCTAGTACTACTAGCATTTTTCAAATTTAAAAAATAAAAATAAAATTTTAAAATTTGGGTTCTAATTATCCATTTTTAAATAATAAATAAATTAAAAATGAAAAACGCTAGTAATACTAGCGTTTTCCAAATTTTAAAAATAAGAAAAAAATTCTCCGTTTTTAAATAGTAAAAATTTAAAAATAGAAAACGTTAGTACTACTAGCATTTTTCAAATTTTAAAAAAATAAATAAATATTTAAAATTTGGGTTCTCCATTTTTAAATAATAAATAAATTAAAAATGAAAAATGCTAGTAATACTAGTGTTTTCCAAATTTTAAAAATTTAAATTTTAAAAATAGAAAACGCTAGTACTACTAGCATTTTTCGAATTTTAAAAAAAAATTAGGTTCTCATTCTCCATTTTTACATAATAAATAAATTAAATTAAAAATAGAAAACACTAGTATTGCTAGCATTTTTTGAATTTAAAAAAAATAAACAAAAATTTAAAATTTGAGTTCTCATTCTCCGTGTTTAAATAATAAATAAATTAAAAATGGAAAACGCTAGTAATACTAGTTTTTTGAAAATTTTAAAAATTAAACTTTTAAAAATAAAAAACATTGGTATTATTAACATTTTCCGAAGTTTAAACAAATAAATAAAAATTTAAAATTTGGGTTCTCTGTTTTATAAAAAAAATAATTAATTTAAAATGAAAAACGCTAGTAATACTAGCGTTTTCTAAATTTTAATAATTAAAAATTTTAAAACTTGTGTTTTCTTCGTTTTAAAAAAATAAATTAAAAGCGAAAACGCTAGTGATACTAGCGTGTTACACACGTGTCCATCAACACCATCAGTTGTGTGCCAGGTGGTTGCCACATGGGATACTCCAGTGGTAGTAGCAGTTTTAGAAAACACTACTGCCACTTGGGTATCCCACGTAGCAACCAACCTAACCCTTTCTGTAGTTAAATTAAAAAAATATATTAAAAATGCTAACGTGGAATGGAAAACCCTAATTTGACTAGCATTTTCCATCGTTGACCACCCCACCTTGGTAATATGTTTCAAAACAACCCTACATTGGTAAATAGTTTGTAAAACTAACCCACTTTGGCCAATCAGCCGATATGACAACAATTCCAACTTTCTTGATTGTTTTAGGGTGCCTTTACATGGTATTGAGGCCAAGGCGACCAAAACCAAAGATTAATTGGATTTGAGGCTTCAAGCTACCATTATGAACTTTAATTAAAGGATTATTACAAGGATTTTCCATTTTGGCAAGTTCAAGTTTGGTGGTAAGTATTTACAATCATTTTTATTATCAATGTACATAATTTTGTAGGATTTTAAGGTTTTGTTGGTTATGGATAGTGCCTCAGCAAATTTGGTTTATACATCAATTTAGTTTTTTATGCATCAATTTTTGCCTATGGTTGCGTTTGGGCTGAATTGTTTTTATCTTAAAAATTATTTTAAAATTAAGTTAAAAGTAGCAACTTTACGATGCGTTTAATATAAGAAAAAAAAATTCATATCCAAAAATCATGAGGAATCATAAATTTCGAGAATCATGATTTCTAGAAATGACTAAAATCTGTTTGGTTGGTCATAAATATTCTTGAAAATATTTATATTTGTTACTTAGGAATTAATGATTTTTTACGTTTAGTTTTAATAGAATTTTTCCAGAAACTTTAATTATTTATCATATTAAATGAGTAAATAAAGTTAACGTGATATTTTTATCACAATAAAAATTTTCTCCCAACTCAGGAAAGTAAGATTCTCACCTCCCCCATTGGAACAATTTCAGGAGAAGCATAGGTGAAAAAGATTCTCAAGAAATAATGTTTAATAGGAATATTATTTTTTAAATAATAAACCAAATATGGAAAATAAACATTCACACCTTTAGATTATTGAGAAACTAAAAAACTTTCTTTGTATCAAATGCTCCCTAAATTTATTGTGAAATCCATTAATGAGACACCAACTCATTTTCCTTGTAATTGCATTCATTGATTTATTAATAATATAAGTTATATTTATTGGTGAAAAAAGTTATCTCTCGAATTACGTGTAGTGACAGTAAATATTACCACTACTTAAATTATTTAAGGGGAATGCTAAACAGTGCAGGCACTAGTTAAAGAATCAAAAATAGAAATTTTTTATTAAAAAGTGTAGTAGTGCACTCTTCCATGATTTTCAATGCAAACACTTTAATACAAACTTTCTATTTATTGATTCCTTAATCAGTGCACTAAGGACACTTGTTAGCAAGACCCATTGTTTAATTATATGGGTATTTTTAGAATAAAATTTAATTATTAATTAAAATTAACTAACTTAATTATTTTTATTGGTCGTGATAAATTAGTTATTTATTTCTTGTATAAAGAATGAGAGGGGAATATTGGAAAAGTTATTGCGTTCTTTATCACTCTCTCATTGTTTTTCCACTTTTTCTGAACTTTGAGAGAGGTTGGTATTCAATCATATATAGATGAAGATGAATATTAGAATATTTAAATAATTATTTTTTTTATGCTATCTAAAGAGAAATGAGTATTTTTGAAAAACTAAAAGAGATGTAAATGTAATTTTTAAAAAAATACCTAAGAGAAGTCAATGTAATTTTTCTTATTTATTGTAAATTTTAATTATAATATAATTTATATATTTAAAATATTTATTTATTATAAATTTTAATTAATTATATAAAAATAAATATTTATTTATGCAAAGGTTAAAATACTAATTAATTATATTTTGCAAATAACATTCTTTCCCATAAATAGATTAAATGAAAAGATTGTTTAATATATATATATATATATATATATATATATATATATATATATATATATATATATAAGGTTTTATACTTTCGATAAATAAAAAATTAATAGGTTAAACTTGTATTTTTATTTTTTTTAAAAAAACTTATGTTTACTTAATTAAATGAATTACATTAACATATATATTATGAGTAGATAACAATAGATAAAAGGGTTATCCTCCTTTAGTGTACACATTTGATTAGACGTTTTTGCCCTTCAAATATATTGCAACCGATAACTTTCTTTCAACTGCAACTGCCATACATGTATCCGTTAATTTATAACAATTAAAGGAGAAAATGGGAAAAAGAATGTCAAGAAGTTAAACTGATACAAAATAACTGCATAACATGTTTAAAATCGTGATTCACGTCTTTTCCTTCCTCGAGTATAAAGGAGACTCTAAACCATTCACCATTTGTATTTTACATTTTGGATTCTTGGTGTAACTGCACACTCTCCCACAATTTGTATTATTTCCTTGGATTCAATATCATATCTCTCTCCCTCTCCATCTCACACAATCTCAAACCCTCTTTTCCTTCTCTTTTATTTTCATTTTTGATTGTTCCTTCTCCTTCATTTTATTTTCATTTCGGTGTTCTGACGTTGATTAGTTCACCTTTATTCTCTCAAACCATGTTCTTTATTTTATGGAGGAGTCCACTCCTAACAACACCGTTATTAACCACTGCTCTGTATGAATTGTAGAAGCAGAAGAAGATTAGCAATGGCTAAATGGTATCAATTCAATGTTGGCAAAGGAGCTAAAAGGAGAGAGCAAAATAAGGAGAGTCCAAAAATCAAATGCTAATGGGGAACAACCAATATGTGGCGCCCTAAATGCATAGTGCTTAGGGCCATACTGGCCTAGATCCAACAGTATCAATAGTTAATTGTTATTTGCTTTTAATTTAAAGTATGCATATATTATAATATGGCCATGCCATCATGAATTTATCATCTTCATAGCAACTTATGAGTTATCACAATTCTTTACCATTTTTTTCTTTTGCCTTTTATATTAAGACTATGAGGGAGAAATTAGATAAATTAGTTAAAATTGTTTTTTGATTTGCTTTTTAAGATTTTCTCTCTCATATTCCCCCCTTAAACTTTTACGCTCTGTTTGGTTTAGAGGATAGAAATAGGGTAGATGGAAATAGGTAAGAAATAAGTTAAAATGTGAGAAATAGATAAGAAATAAAGTAGAAATTAGGTTGTTTGGTTTGAGAGAAATATGTGAGAAATAGGGTAGAAATAATATTATAAGGTTGTTTGGTTAGAATGAAAAGAGTGGAAAGAGATTATAAAACAAATGAAATTACCAAATTGGCCCGTCCTTGACCCATACACGACATCATCGAGTTGTGCAAATACAGTGTGACATTTAATCGATTTAACCACATGTTCAATCGATTACACAATCGATTATGCAAAGGTGCAGACACGATTTACGTGCTTTAATCAATTTTAAAATCGATTATATATGTATTCAATCGATTGTTTAATTAATTATGGAGAGGCCCAGAAAGCAAAGACAGTGGATGAAAATTTCAGTTGATTGTGCAATCGATTGTAGAACATTCAATCAATTACATAATCAATTTTTGGGATGTCCAGATATTGCAGTTCTATTTCAATCGATTATGCAACCTATTGAAGCACATTCAATCGATTATGAAATTGATTAAGGCGATGTCTAGGTACTGCATTTCTATTTAAATCGATGTTGCAATCGATTATAGCACATTAACTCCATCAAATAGTCACGTGGTGATCAAATTTGGGGACGTTTTAATGGATTAAAACATAACTATAATATATTAAAACATGTTTTTCACCTGGTTTGCAATATGATTACCCACTTCTGACATTAGTTGTATACAACAGTTATAAAGGATATGTAACAAAAAAAAAGAAGACAAAAGTGATGTTTATAGCATAAATATAGTGTTGTCCAATACCAATAGCAAGTGTACCATACAAAGCTCACAACATATAACCAAACTTAAGTCCAAAATACATACAATGTCTACATCATAGTTTTAGAACAAAAGCATCATTCTAAACATGTTAAGAAATTACATCCACATATCATGATATTTTGCCATCTACTCGGATCGGCAATGGTGGTACATATTTTCAAGTCCTTCAATGCGCCTACCAAACTCTTCAAACTTGTTTTCAACCTTCATGTCTAGGTCATGCACTGAGATGGATAAATTCTCTAACCCTTGTTGTATACCTTGTATGCCACTAAAGATTTGGTTTAAAACATCATTAGCAATGGTTGTTTGCCCTGCATCCAATTCTGCACCTTCTTCGTCTGCCCCTTCTTCTCCATGTTGTTGTTGCATATTAACCCCCTCATCGGCATGTTGCCAGTATTCGTTTACTTGTTTAATGTTCATTTTCTTCAGGTTGCGATCCTTGAAGAAGTTAGACCAACATAGCATCACCTCGGCCTTTGTATGCATACTAACCCCAAAGTGTTCCATTATCTTTGCCAGAAGAATACCATAAGGAAAGGGCTTTATGTCTTTGTCCTTGCATTTCTTCATGTGGTGGCATATGTAGTATGGCCAGTTAATTTGAATATGTTCTTTCATTGCCCATAGAACAAATATGTCTTCAACAGTAAGTATAGCATGGTTGCTCCCACGCAAACATAAAACATGAACATATGTGTAATGTACGAGTTTATCTTCAACACTGAGACAACCAACATTTTTTATGTCACTTCTCACCTCTACCCCTTGTCTAACCATTGTACCAAGTGCCTTGTTACAATCATAATTAACCCATTCACTGATTTTGGAAGCATCAAACCTATGTCCCTCATTCTTCAAACCAGCTATAATCAACCAATGTAGAGGCTTCACACGAATCTTAACATTTTTAACCTCAGAATATAGGTCACCACTAGATGTTATTCTCATATTTGTATAAAAAACCTTCACCAAGTCAGGTATGTACGACCCTCAGAGTGACACAAACTTTTCGAGTCCTTGAAACTCTAGTAATTGTTGAAATTGAAAACCTCTTTTAGCAAAGAGGTCAATGTCCATTATCTTTCGATCCACTAAACTCTTTCCACCAAAATCATTAAGATATCTATCCATTTGCTCTTCATTATTGAAATATCTTCTATAATATAATGCTTGTTGAAAGTATGATGCTCCCTCAGGCTAAGGTTTCTTCATTTTTTTCTTCTGATTCCTATCTCTTATTCTTTTTTCTCTAGTTGTCCTTGACACAATAATAATGCTACAACATAGACAATTTTACATACATATGATTTATCAAATTAAAAGGTCAACACATTCAAAAATAGAAGCAAGTATTTGCCATTGTCTACATAATTACATATGTTCAACTAATTATGTCTTTATATACTGCATGAAGTACATGTCATCAACTCATACAACAGAAATGTAATATACTATGTTAAACATAAGTCATAGACAGACAACCACAATACATGGCACCACTGTCTATCCATTAATGATTTTTTAATACATATTGTCCTACATGCTAATACAAAATATTGTTAAGTGTTTGTACACTTCAATTGCCACAAAATTACATACATAATACATTACTTACACAACAATCCTACTTGTCATGTAATGTGTCCTACAGAAAGGACTATAGAAAATTGGTTGCCAATAGAAGTCAATGTGACCCAGGTTAAGACATCATCTTCATCAATGATTGAAGACGCATATGGCCAAGTATACCAAACAATAACTGCCTTTTCTTCTCATTGTTGCAAAGAAACTCATAACATTCCCAACGTTGTTCGTCCATTGGTTTATTAAAGCCAAAAACTGCCACACATCCTCCTCGGAATCGATACGGTTTGTTGTTTACTTCATGACGATGACTTGTTCATTAATAATGTCATTACGCTTCTCGATTGCTAAAACCTGTCATTTAGCAATTGCTCCTTGTCGTTCAGCAATTGCTACTTGTCATTCTGCCACTAACAATAATTTGTCAGTCAATGCGTTCCCACTTATAATGGCGTCCGCAACCCGATCCAGGCTAGTAGTCAACTTGTCCATTTGTGTCTTAATGACATCTACCATTGGTGCTTTACGCTTTGTTCCTCGAGAACCAAAAGTTCCTGTAGAATGATTTGATTAAGCAAATGTCGCACTAAATGACTGTTCATTTGGGGTCGACACTTGAACGTCATCAAATGGACCAAAGTTTAGATCTTACATAATTGTATCATTAAATGCATCATTTAGGTCAATTGACTCGTTATACTTGTTCATGGCATGGTGAATTTCCTTCGCAGTTAAACCATGGTTTCCAGATGCATGATCAGACACATAAAGCTCATTAAATAGATCATAATGTCTAACTTGACACGTTTTCCACTTTCCTGCTACCGATTTAGCCTGTGTAGTAAAAATTGTACATTAATTAGTATACAATTATTTTTTAATGTCATATAAAAGACCAATATGTAGCACCGTACTTACCTTGATCAATTCCTCCCATACCTCGTTCTCTACTTCAAACCTCTTTGTCAAAGGACTCCATGCAAAGCCACTTAATCCATTGAACAAATCGTGAACCTCACGCCACTTATCTTTCATGGTTTTTTTGCCTATTTTTGATGTGTTTCTTTGCTACATGGGGAAGTCTAGAAGCTTGCAAAACTTTGACCACATTTGAATAAGCTTCTAAGGACCAACTACCATCAATTCGAAGCCCTTTGCGAGCTTCATCAACCATCACATTCACTAACAAAATGTCCATCTCTTCAGTCCACCTCCATGTTGCTCTAGGAGGTTGACTGCTATCACTTGCTTGTCCCTTTCCTTTGTTCATGTTTCACCTATAAGTGGAATATAAACATATGGGACATAATTTTCTATTCAATGCACATGTCACAGACGTAAAATTTTGAAAGAAAAAGAATACACCAACACATATGAATAATAAGGTCAATTGCTGGAATATTATTCCACTTCGTACATAACAATAAACACAAATACAAATAACATAGATTCATTCATGAAGTACAATTGTCATTGTCTCAGACATCTTAATGATGATAATTATCCCACATTTCAACTACAATGTTGTCCCTTAAATCTGCCCCTTCCCTATAATCATCATCCTGTTGTTGTGTTTGTGACCTATCAGACTCACCTTAAAGTAATTCATCGACAACTTCAGCAAGTAACGAATCATCATTATCCCCAGTGATACAAAAATTATGTAATAAACAAAAAGAAACAACTATATTTCTCAATGTTTCGAATGGGTAGTTCGGTTCAGTGCCACTCGCTATAATGGGAAATCTCTTTTTTAAAACACCAAATGTTCTCTCTATTACATTCTGAAGTGATGAATGTTGAAGATTGAATAATTTTCTAGGATTTTGTGGCCCACAAATTGAATACTCCTTCAAGTGATAACAAACACCTCTATATGGAGTAAGTATTTCACGTTTAAGCATGAAACCCACATCCACAAGTTAATATTTGCCTGCAAAAATAATGTCATATTACAACTAATGATAGTACGTGTGTACAAATGTTTTAAATGCAAAGATGAAGGACAATCTATTGACCTTCAGATATTATTAATAGGTCTTCCCTACTTAATGCATCTTTTAATATCCTAGAGTCTAATGCTGTTCCTTCCCACCCAGCTAAGACATAGGTGAATTTCATGTCAAAATCACGTTTAAGCATGAAACCCACATCCACAAGTTAATATTTGCCTGCAAAAATAATGTCATATTACAACTAATGATAGTACGTGTGTACAAATGTTTTAAACGCAAAGATGAAGGACAATCTATTGACCTTCAGATATTATTAATGGGTCTTCCCTACTTAATGCATCTTTTAATATCCTAGAGTCTAATGTTGTTCCTTCCCACCCAGCTAAGACATAGGTGAATTTCATGTCAAAATCACAAGCCGTAAATACATTTTGCGTTGGGTAACCTTTTCTTCCACGATAGCGCAAAGCTTCAGCCTTAAGGACCTTTACTCGAACATACGTACCATCTATAGCTCCAAGGCAATCATTTTATTGAAAAAAGATTTACCGTGTTACTCAATATTCGCATAAACACAGTTTCATAAATATAAATTCAACACTAAAAGATACCTTAAAAAATGGATAAAATCAATTATTGTTAAGTATTTGTGGTGGGACATCCCTACCCGATGGTTGGACTAAAAATTCTCCCTCTAAGGTAATGATAGCATGTAAGACATTATGAAAGTGAGGACTTACAGTCTCACCAGATTGATGGAAGAAGAAAGAAACCATTCTATTTTTGACATTGTGACTGATGATATATAAAAATTTTGCCACTTGTTCTTCCACTGTTGATCGTATGTTATCCTTCACTATACCTATATCTCTTAACCATTCACACAATTGGATGAATGTATGAGGTCCCATGCGTATGATATCACGACATCTCTCAGTATGAACTAGGTACCTTATTAACTCGTGACGCCGTTCATCTCGTTGAAAAGGAAATTCTTTAATTAGGGTTCCTATTTTTTTGGACATCAAATTTACCAACAGCAACATGTAGCCTCCTTTGCAATTGTTGTTGACCGTGCCCTATTAATAATCATTTCCTCCTCATCCAAGTCATCATGGTCTACAACTTCCATGATCGGATCAGACATGGGTTCTTCAACATTTTCCATATTCCCAACGAATATAAGGGTCAAACAATGACAAATTAGGCACCTAGCCATGTTGAATAAGATTTAAACTTTCTTTGAATAAGATGATATATAATATATTTATTTGACAAAAATAAACGACAATAAAAGTCAAATAGTAAAAGTCTAAACTGAACCAATCAATAAGTATTGTGAAAGTCATGCCTCAATTATTTGCATGGTTCATATAAACTAGTGATTGGACAAATGAGTCACACACATGACTCTTTGGACAACAAATGGACGTATCCAACTTTGTAGTGTCACCGTCTTTGTCTATAATGACAAGTTCGACATGACACCAACATCCATTCTTCGTAGATTACCATGCAAATATTTCACAAACAGTGGGTTTAGATTATTTTGAAATAAATGAGGTAATTGATGGGAAACAAGGGATGAATAGAAATGTCTACGGCGACAACAGATGTATGAGGATAGTTTGTGCCAAGTCTAAAAAAGTAATTCATGCTTAACAAATGGTTAACATTATAAATTTTTTACATAGGCCTATCAAATTATGAATCTTTTATTACTAATTTTTGAAATACGAACTACAATTCGTTTCAAATTATTCCCTCAAATACACATTCAAATTAAAATTTTGGAACATGTTATTTAAATAATGTATAGTGCTCCACATTGTAAATTCGAAATAAGAATTGTGTAAATAATTCAACCATGACTAATTTACAATAGAAACAAAGCAATGACCTAACCAAATAAAGTGCATCTACATAATACCAATTAAAATATGTATGTCAAAATTTAGAACATAAATAGAGCAATCATATAAACAAACTCATTTTGAACCTTACAAAATTCCTCATTGTTAATAATGTCGAAGTACCTGAGTTTACAAACACTTATATTCCTCTTTGAAGCAAGTAATGAACTTAGGTAGTGACACTGTGTTTCTTGAAATACTTGTTCCTCAATTGACTGAAATACTGCAACCATGTACAATGGATTAGCTCATAGCTCACCCAACAAACAACATTACTAAAATGGCAAGATAACTCATTAACCACAACAGTCCGATTACAATGTGAGTAAAAGACAAAAATGGAAAACCATATCCTCATATTCAACAATCGACGCATGACTGAGAAAAGGGGGAAATGGGAAATGGAGACCCAACACCATAGACGTACCCTGTAACGCCTGGCTGCTTTCAAGATCAAAGACTATATCCACAAACCAACACAAGACTTTTCAACGTGCTTTGTCTTCACTCACACGCTTCTTGGGAAACTTTCCAGAAGGTCACCAATCCCAGAATTGCTCCAAGTTAGGCACGCTTAACTGTGGAGTTCTTAAGTGATGGGCTACTGAAAAGTAGATGCGTCTTATTAGTATAGGTAGTACTTAATAATTCCTTTAAGTTATCCTCAACTGTATAGTCTCATACCTGCACAACCTCTAGATCCCTCTCATTTTAGTGTGTATTCGATTCATTCATGTACTCCTCCCGTTGGAAGCCTGCCAGGAGCCGCTCCTTGTCTGTGCATTATTTCTTTTGCACCGGCGATCACTCCCCGCCCTCGTCAATGCCCAGGATGTTACACACCCACCTTAGATCACCACTTGAATGCTATCAATGGCAAGCTCGGAGTGAAAATCGGCGCCCCTGCTCACTTCTCCGTCGAGGATGTTCTTCGCCTGACTAGCAGGGAGTCTGTCTGGGAGGTTGTAGGGAGCTAAGGTTAGCTGCCGTCATCACCAATCACGCACTAGCGATAATCACGTAGTCGATGCCTTCTAGACGTTCGTCATGGACTGGAACGGCCTGGTGTTCTATTTCGATTTAGAGGATAGAAGAAGAAAAACTCAGGTTGTGAAAGTGGTAAGGTACAAGGGACTGACGGGTATTTGGGGAAAGATAAATTTTTGTCTCTCTCACTCACTTTTGGGGCGACAAAATCATACTGTGGGGCCCACCTCCATCTTTCTCATTTCCACTGTATTTTTGGCTATTCCAAATTGACAAATTTTTTAACTTTTAATTTCTTTCCTTTTACATCCTCTAAACCAAACAGAGCCTTACAGTGGAACACTTATAAAAAAGCACTTAAGGTATGTATAGAAAATTGAATATATATGGTAAACAACTTTCTTTTGCAAATGACATCCACTTCTCTATTGAGTACAATGCATTCTTATTTTGTTTACACTAAGTATTTATATTAACTTCAAAATTCACTAGCACCCATAGACGTTCATTCTTCTATACATATTTAATTCTAGATTTGCTGTAGGGAGATCCCTTATACACTTATTATCAAGGCCTTTGTTGTGAATTGTACTAGTTGAATTTGGTTGTGAGGAATTATGTGGCAAACAATTATGCTATCTATATAGTTTTGTTGGAAAAATTAAAAGGTAATTATGCTATTTAAATCTATACTAATCTAATATATCTACACTAATATATAAAGGCAATGCAGCAGTATTTGACTCACTTAATTTGCACCTACGATTCCAAATAGTGAAGGAAAGCATTTTCAATTTGTGAAGGACACCTGATCATATAGCAACCATCCGCTACTCAAAATCAGTGAAGGTATCAATTTCAAATCAGATATTTGCTTTACTCCCTTCCTTACATCACAAAAAAATAACTCCTTCCATTGATTTAACTTACACGTGATTGACCACAAAATCAGAGCACTATCATATTTCTTTATGTATATACCAAGAGAACTATTTCTAAAATTTGTTATGGTTACACGTGTATTTCAGTTTATCATGGGATATACTCCTCTGCTTTATATTACCTTTCCCTTATTTATTTTAAGAGGAAAAGCATAGCTATTCAAAGTGATTGGTTTTGTGGTCAATCATGTAAATTAAAAATTAGTGACTTGACTTGATTTTAAACCTAATGTTAAATGTTTGTTTTGATTCATGATGCACTTTATTTGTCTTTCCCTTATTTTCTTAACTCTAAATCATAGGTATAGGATGTTCTCAAATATGTTGTTTAAAAGGGTATATTTATCAATAATTATAATGTGTATAATAGGTTAATTTTAATGAATTTCTATGTATCTTCTTGTAGAAAGTATAGATCCCACTCAAGTGCTGCCACATTTTGCTTTTAGGAGATTTCTTGTAACGCTGTGATTTTCTTAATGTATGATTTACTGGTTTAATAACTAAAAAGTGGAAATTTGGATATGTTGTGAGAATGATTTTGGGTTTTTGAGAGAAAACAGTTAAGTTAGACCAATTTTGAGATAAAGGAAGTGGCTTGGTGAGGTTTGGGCCTCAGTTGGGCAAAAGTTCGTGTGAAAGCTCTAGGGAGGTCAGGTATATAAAGGAAGGGGAGGGAGGAATTCCCTCATTGTCTTTCTCTCTCTCCATTTCTCTCTCAATCTCTCTCTAGAAATCTGAGGTTACTAAGGGTGTTAAGAGGATTCCCAAGCCCAGTCTAGTATTGTTGCGAGAGGAAGATCAATCTGTGGAAGGTTTTGGCACAAGTTTCTCAAAACCAAAATTCAAATTCAGAGACTTTTAGAGGTAAAAGAAGCTTACAAATCGATTGTTTTGTGTTAATAACTGTTGGTATGCTGATTTCTTGTCTTATAATCGGTTGAATCTTTGTGAATGTTGTCATTTTCGTTGGTTACAGGAGAAAATGGGTTTTAGGAGAAAATGTTGAGATTTGGATGAGAAATTGATGATTATATGATGAAATGTTGGATTGATTGTATGATTTGATGTGTATTAACTTGGTTCAGGTGGATTGATGTTGTTGGAATACCATTGATTCGAAAATCTATGTTGTTTGGTTGAAAAGGTTGAGTTTTTTCATAGAAAATCGCGTTTTTTTTGAAAAATCATCATAGATAATCGATTATAGGGATCACATAATCGATTATCTAGAGCTTTAGAAACTGTTTTCGTAATTTTGTTTCGAAAATAATCAATTATGGCCTTTGATAATCGATTATCTAGGTTTCAGAAAAATTTCTTCTGGTTTTGGTTCAGAAATAATCGATTATAGAAGCCTATAATCGATTATCTTTGTTGAAAAATGAAATCTGATGCATTTTGGTTCGAAAATAATTGATTATGGAAGCCCATAATTGATTATCTCTGCTGAAAAACGAAATATGGTGCATTTTACTAAACGGATATAATCTGTTACTACAGTACATAATCTGTTATTTCAGAACTAAATGTACCATCTAAGATTTCACAATTTTCATTTCAAAATGTGAAGTATTTTGTATATACATATACAAAAGAGTATTATACATTTTCAAAAGCTCTATTTAAGAAAAATGGAGAGTTGTCAAGTTGGGATACTATTTTCTTTAGATTAAAGAAATGAATTGTTTCGAAGGTCTTTGTGAATCTCCAGATTTACTTATTTTCCAAATGGTTTTCAAAAAAGGTTTTGGTTTTTAAATTGTAATTGATTGTTGGATTGGTTATGAAGTGGAAGGTTGCTTAGATAGGACCTCCACTTGTGGTGTATGATATTATTGACTATGTTAGGGGCTAGAATGGGCCTGCATGGTGTTGATAATAGTTGTTGGACCATAAATGGTGCTGAGTAGACCACGTAGTGTTGTGGTGCTGTTGTTGTGTTGATACACATATATAATTTGTTTTGTTGTAGTATTGTAGCTCATGCATACATGCATATGTTGTTGGCTGAGGTAGTATGGGCCTCATGCCGTATGCGAGTTGGCATGGAAGTTAGGGGTGAACAGAGCTGCGGCTCAGACAAGCCTCCAACCTAGTGCCTGGATGAGAAGTGGGATCTAAAAGCTGGGCCTAGGGGATGAGTGGATGGGTAAATCCCGTAGGGAGCCAAGGCAGTGCAAGCCTTATGTCACAGTATACCACCACCCACATACACTTATCTTGACAACCATAAGCTTATCCAACTGATCAGAGTTTTGGCAATCCCTGAATGGTGTATGGCCATGGTAGGGGATAAGACCTGGTTGATCGCTCGAAATGTAGAAATCTCTCGAGAGTCATGTCATTCATACATTGACATATGGGGTTGATAGCATAGTATGCGATGTGGTGTGTGATACACTGTAATGTATGTAGACCCATTTATTTGATTATTTAGTTTCCATATTGGTGTGATTAATGATTTTAAATATGTTGGATTAAACATTATATGTTAATCTTTGTTTCGTAAACTTACCTTTGCCTTGTTCTGTTGTTGGTTGAATATCTTGTTGCTGTTGTTGTGTTGCTGTGACTGTGATGATCACTTCACTTTGGTGTGGGAGCAGGGGGAGAGATGTCCATAGATCCAGTGTCTCAGAGCTGATGGAAAAGGTCTCAGATGGAGATTTATGGAGACCCTTTTTAGGTGGAGCTTTTCTAGAAGCTCTTTTTGTTTCTTTTTAGATTTTGATCGTATATGTTGTATAGCTGACCAGCTATAGGGAGTTTTGGTTTTGTATTTCTCCCTTGGTATTGTATATATATGATAATGGACCTATATACAATATTATTTCATACCTTATATGTTTTAGAGTAACCTTTGAATTGGTTATTATTATTGTTATTATTATTATTATTATATATAGGGGTTTGTTTGTAGTACTGTGGCGACAGAGAGTCGTTACATTTCTCATCGAATTAATTTCAGAAATTATTTTTTTTATTTCTATTGTTTCGAGGTAGACTAATGGTTTTAAGAGAATATTTAGCTGATTGGTTTATAAGTATAATTTAGAATGTATTTTACCTGATTGTATTTTATCCGTTGAATCCTTTAATTTTAGAATGGTAATTTAAGAATGTATAATTTATTTAGCTGATTGGTTTATAAGCATCCCTTTATATAATTTATCTATATCAAAATTAAATTGAAATGTGAGACTGTTGGATGAAACTATAATTTGTTTATTTTATTTGAGACTGCTAATAAATTGTACAGACCTTTATTAAAATAGTGTTTTGGTCCCTTTTGAACTTTAGATATTACATTCTTTGAATTAAAACTAAAAATTTATCAATTAGACCGCTAGAAGGTTAAAATCTTTGACCACTCTTTTGTTTGCTCTTTTATTTTTACAAATGCAGTTTGAGAAGGTATGTTTACCTATCAATTTCCATAAGTTTATCAAAAATTTCAATCTTTTTAACCCCTGTTATTTATTTATTTATTTTCATTTCTCAATTGTTACTTAAGCTTGAACTGTAGGGACATTTATGATGAGCTATACCTGAGAATAAAAAAGTATATCAAATGAGAAGTTGCTAATTTAGAGGTATAAGACATTGAGCTTATTGCAAGTGGATAACCCACCTTGAATATTGTTGTCTTGGTGTTGATTCATTATCCTTTGGTTGCCCTAATTTTCTCCCTATATATTCATGTGCTAAAGAGACATTCCATTCAAAAATGACCATCATTGAACTTTGCAAGCCTTGACTTCTTTTAATGTTAGTAAACTTTGTAGAAGGATTAGAGGATGCTATCACATTCTTGCTATAATTAAATTGTTTCTTCTATTTTTTTCTTTCTAATTAAATTGTCAATTTAATGTTGCTTTAATTGTTGAAGCGAGGTAAGAATTTCTTGGAGGAAATGAAAGAGAATTATGTAAAGACATGGCACTTTAGATTAGTGTTACAAAAAATGTCATTTGAAGTAATGTCTATGTGTGTGTGAAGAAGATATTTGAAAATTGAATAGTAATGAACCTGTTTGCTTCTTTTTGGTATGGTTATAACATGCCAACTATAGAGGACACATATATATCGCGTGTTATATTTTTTCAAACTGTAATATCATTTTTTCTTTCAATAAAAAATCTTATAGAATTAGAAAAGAAAGTAGGCACTATAAATTGGAAAAAATATTAACAAAAAAAAAATTGACAACATCAGTCAATGATTGCAACTTATAGCAAGAATGTACAAAGTGATCTATGGACCCTTGACTTTTTTTAAAAATAAAAAATACAGATAAACAAATACGTATTGTGCAAAAAAACAAATTAATAAACTAAAATTCACATACATGGGTCCAAATTATCATAAATAGTAGTGGCAAAAAAAAGTAAAAAAAATGCATATACATAGGCGTGTTCTAAAAAAAAATTATTAAAGTAAAATTAATATACACATCAATACATAATAAAAAAATTGTTTCAATATATCAAATTTAGCGTAATAAATAACTATTCAATTTTATTATTATTTATTTTATTTGTATGCTTTCTTACATCTTAACTAAAAACAATGACAAATTTGACATGTTTTTGATAAATTGCATGAAAACTGAAAATGGTCCTAAAATGCAATCACTATTTGGTCTCTCAATTAAGGAAAATTTTATGATTACAAAACAATAATAATTGTAGATAAATAAATTTTTTTATTTTACTTTTATGTATGTTTACACTTATAATGTAATGCTTTTTAATATATTTATATGTCTTTGTATATAATAATCAAAGTTTTTTATACTACTAGAGTACAACTCCATGCAATGCACAAGCTAGAATAATATATTAAATGATCTCATTGTTATAAATATATAACAAAGGCATAAGAAGTAAAAAAAAAGTGTATATATAAACATGTTAAAAAATTAAACTAAAATTAATATGTACACATACACATCAAGCATAATAAGAGCAATTGTTATAGTATCTCAAATTTAGCGCAATAGAAATGCAAAGACATAAGCATGACAATGTCTATGGTTCTGCTAGTGGTATATAAAAGGATGCACACTATTTAATATATACACGTCAAGAATAATAAGAGAAATTGTTATAGTAAAAGGATGAACACTATTTAATTTTAGTTTAAGGGAGACAGTTAAAGGGGTAAATTGGGAAAAAATGTGTACACCAAAACCTGTTGATATTCCCTTTATTTATTGTTATAGATATTAAGTTTAAATATGTTTTTAATCTTTCAAATTTAGGATAAATTGTATTTGGTCTTCCAAATTAAAAGTTAATTTTTTTAGTCCTTATAATTTAAAAAAAAAACATATTTTAGTCCTTATGCTCAAACATGTTAGTGAATTTATCACACAAAACCCATTAATATATTAACACCAAACTCACAGTTGACTCAATCTGCCCTGATAATGATGCTATAAGTGGTCCCAAGGGACTAAAACATGTTTTTTTCAAATTAGAGGGACTAAAAAAATTAATTTTAAATCTAGAGGATAAAAAAAACTAAAAACATATTTAAACTTATTATATTATTATATTATATTTGTCGCAACCAAGGTCACAACGGGACGACAAAAAAGAAATAAATTTAGAGGAATCGCCACCATAGTTTATTAAGAGAAAATATATAGAAAAATCCTATAAGAAAGTGGTCTCCAATTAAAGATCAAGTTTGGGGGTCAATTACATGTGCAAAACTAGATAGCTTCAAAAATATTTATTCTACCCCTAACAAAATTTTATTTATTTACAAATTTTATCATTTTTATTTATCAAAAGAATTTTAATTAAGAGAATATTTTATTTTTGAAAAGAAATTAGTTGTATTATTTTTGAGATCGACAGGAGTGAATCCCCACTCTTATGTATCTTCCGGTACAATGAGAAACTCAGACTCACATAGTTCTTTGGTTAAAAAACGTTTTGTTGGTTGATGTTTTTTCTAATTTTAATTTTTAATTTTTATATTTAAAAGGCTTTCTTGGTAACCAAATAAAAAATGCATCCAACATGGTCATCAATACACCTTTTAATGTTTTTGTAATACCCAAATAGGAAGTGCATCCAAGATGATTATTACTAAACCTTTATTTTAAAAAAAGTTTGTTTTTATTAGGATTTTTATTTAAAAAAGATTTTATGATAACCAACTAGGAAATGCATCCAAAGTAATTATCATTTCTCCTTTTAAGACTTTCATAATAGTCAACCAAAAAGTGCATCCAAAATGACTATCATTAAATCTCTTTTATTAATTAGACTAAAATACATTTATTTATTATTTTTTTACAAAAAGGTATTTAAAAAATAATGATAACCAAATAAAAAATGCATCTGAAATAGTTATCATTAATATTTAAAAACCTTGACAATGCCCTAATAGGAAGTGCATCCAAGATGGTCATTATCAAGTTTGAATATGTTTATTTTTAAGTAGTAAAAGACTAAGAATTATTTGCTTACAATATTAAAAAAAGTTTTGGGAATAATAATACCAATGAAAGAAAACCTTATTCTGTTTTAGGATTTTTTTTTTTTATTAGAAATGATATAAAACTGGGCTAGGCCCATAAACGTAACAACACAAGGGAGCCTCTTTTTTTTAGTATAAACCAGATTTATGCCAATGGGCCAGCCCACCACCCAATTGTAGTATACTGAGACGAGTGTAGACCCTTTCAAACATTCTCAATTTCCAATCCCAAGACCTCCACCCAGCGACGTCGCGATATTTCTATGTCGTGGGAACATTCCAGCGACGGCGCTTTGACGAATGCGAGGAGCTTTTGTGAGGAAAAGATGAAACGGCTCCCGTCACGGCGGAGGCGACACGAGTTGAAGGTATCTCGAATGGGAATAGCGGCACAGTTGTGACAGCTAGGTGACGAGGTTTTCGTGCGATGACAAATGCACGGTGGTTGACGGTGGTTTGTAGAGTGGATTTGCATCTTGGCAACGCGACAAGGGCGGACAGCGCGTCAGCGATTTTGCGAGAGCGCGTGGAGTTGCATAGGTTGGAGGTGTGCTTAAGTATCGGTCAATGCACGAACAAATGAAAGCAAAGAGACAATGAATGTGAAAAGCAGATTAAGAGTCACTGCCATGGGCAAAGTCACTTCCATCGAAGAGGCTAGGATGAAAATCCTTCTAATTTCTTTTTAATTGTCTCGTGATAATTTGCCTCCTTGACAGTAATGGAATATTTTTTGTTGTTGTTGTTTTTTAATTATTTGTTTTATATATATGGTTATTACGAATTGCCTAAAATCCATTGTGTAATTGTGTTGTGACCTGCCAGGTTTGATTTGGTGCACTAGAGGGAATGAAACAAGGGTGAAATGTGAATGTGTTGGAACATTAATACTGAACATAGCAAATATCAGTGTATGAATCCAAATAGAGATTCAGTGCACTCTGTTATAGTTCAGAGAGGCACAAATTCATGAGCCAAACTCACATGATGAAGCATCATGTCTCATTCTTGCAATCACAATGGAAGCTCATCAATTACAGAAGGCATACATCATTGATGAAACAGTCAGATGGAATTGAACGCATAGACACCAGAGAAAATTCCAGTAATGGAACAACAGCTAGAGGCAGGAATAAATCCATACAACAATAAACAACGTGAAGCGGGCTATACAGATCACAACCAGGCTAACATTGAAGCAAAGATTAGATGCATTATAGGAACCTACGTTGCTATGATCAAAGGCAGATCATGAGAAGCAAAGGAATACCTCTATGACTTCACAACAGAGGTGCAAGTGAAATTCAATCTCCAATGACCATAGTTTCTTCCTTTTCCTCACTTCTCAAGCATATCAGTACCAGTCTTCTCCCTCGTCCTTCCTCTTTTCCTTAATCCAACAACTTCAATGTTTTTCTCCCTCAATTTATAGCATAACCTTGCTCTCCTCTCTTTTCCTTCCCCCGCCCCCCCTTAGAGGTTCACTATTAGTTCCTTTATATAGGCGCCCATCCCTCAACAGACTTCTTATTCATTTTTTTCATTTTTTCAAAATAAAACGTAGAGTCTATTTTAACCGAAATCATTCTAGAGTGCTCTCGCGTTTTTTTTTTTAAACTTGTAGCTTCCCGCTCCCTTTTTTATTTCTTTTATGTTTCCTTCTTTTTATAATAGGCCTGGCCCAATATTTCTTTCATTTTCTCTTACTTTTGTTTGCTATTTCTCCTTTTTCAAAAGGGCCTCTTAACATACAAAACCCAAAAACAACAACTCTTTAAACCTAGTTACTTCTGTTTATTCATTTTTTATTTAATTTTTAATATCCCAGACGAAATTAGGTGTTCACAATATTATTACATTTTAGAGAGAGGACTATCATTAATTTTATTATTGAGATATTATTTGAGAAATTATGTTTTGTATCTATAAATTAAATAGATTTTCAACTTTTTTGTTGCATGGTATGAATGGAATACAGGAGGGGTATTCTCTTTTAATTCGTGAGATGCATTGAAGGACTATAAAAAATGGTCAAGGTTGGAGGAAATTGTGTTGCTAATTGATTCAAGAAAGACAATAAGTTATGATTCAAATTTTCAAGTGACAATGTAGATATTATTAACGTATATAGAATTCGTTGTTAGTTTTTTTTTCTATTTATATTAAGGCAAGAATGCATGAATTTGAATATAAACATTCTTGATGTATATAAATATAATCATTAATTTTCTTCTTTTTTTTCCCTTAATAACCATGAATTGTATTTATTGAAAATGTACTTTATGATCAAAATTAAATTATAATTATAATTTATTAAAATATATAGGTGTTATTTATGAAGTATAATAAAGACCATGTGTATTTATTTCTTTGGACCATTAATTCATTTAATTAATCTTAAAGCATTTTATTTCTAGCGGTTCTCTTGGAAAAGTTTCATATTACATGCCCCATATTTACATTTTTAACTGAGGTGGTTGAAAATAAATCTTTGTTTATGCACAAATTTGTATTTAAGATATTTTTGTATTTTAATTTTAATGTTGATTTTTATAATATTTTTTTTATATTAATTAAAATAATTAATTAATTAAAAAATAATTGATATTCAATATTGTTAACAGTGCTTTTTAAGAATCATTCAAAAATGTTTTGATTTATATCAAGTGCTTGAATTGTTTTTTATTATAAACAATTTATCATCATAAATTTTTTAGATTATTTAAATTTTAATCAATATAGATTAGTTTTAATATGACCATATATAAGTTTTAGAGCAAATCTATTATTATAAGCAAACAAGCAATGTAAATTATTTGAATTTTAATAAATACAAATTAACTTTTAATTAATATAAATTTGGTTTTAGATTGTCATTGATTTAATCATGATTCATTCAGAAAGCTAATGTATACATTGATTGATTAGAAATCATTTCAGAGGTGAAATAAATACTTTGATTGACTTGAATATAATAAAATTTAAAATAAATTGATTATTATTGGTCTTAGTAATTAGCATTAATATAATTGATTATTTTTAACTTTTAATTTTGTTATTGTTATTCCTACTTATTTATTACTAACGAGACTTGCTAGAAATTGCAGTATTTCCGCTTATTTGTCACTAATAGGGAATGTTCATATTTAAAAAAAAAAAATTCCAATAGAAATTTTTTTACTATTTTGATTTTAATTCTAATTTTCATTATATCGTATATTACATTTATTTAAGCTATCTATTATATTTATTATCTATTATATGATGAATTATCTAACAAATCAAAATCACAATTTATGAATATTGAGGATTTATTATCTTACCAATCAACATCTCTTTACATTATTTTAATACGCCTTTTGCCCACCAAAAAAATATATATATATGCATTTTAAATTTTTTGAATCTTGCGCATAATCATCGCAATAATTTTTTTTCTTCCAAAATTATTTTAATATCAATTTGATTAATGAAAAGCTAAATCTATTAATGAATAATGTTTTGACTTAAATCAAATCAAATATTGGTTAAACTGTGTGTGTGTGTGTTTGATTAATGAAAATCAAATCTATTAATGAATAATATTTTGACTGAAAACAAATCAAATTTTGATTAAAATGTGTATGTCTAATAGAAAGGAAAGTCAAATATGACAATGTGGTTCTGTGTGTGTTTGTGTCTGCTAAAAAAGAAAGTGAGATATGACTGAGTGGTTTTGTATTCAATAGATTCACATTGATGATTAAAATCAAATTAATTTATATTTAGAATTATAATCAAAATATAAAGCTCATACAAATAAAGTAATAAATTAATAAATTTGAAATAATAAATAAACTATAGGTAAATTATCTAAATTTTATAAAAAAAAATTATTATTTTTAATCAAATATAAATTTACCAATGCATGTCATGTCACATCTCAACATGAAATTAAAATATTTTCATGTAAAATAATTTAATTTTTTATTATTTTTTGAAATATAAATTTCAACATTTTATAATCATTAAGTAAAAATCTAACCTTTATCAAGTTACATTATTATTTTCATTATTATGAATCATGTTATTCACAATAAATGTTTTATTAACGTAATTATTCAAATTTAAATGGAATTCAATTTAAATTATCTTAAAAATTTTACAAAAAATATCACCTTGTCCATAAATACTGATAAAACCTTAATCTATTCTTTTATCTTTTATCATTTAGAAAGGTCACTTGTTTTCTCTTCCTCATTGAAAGATAATAAATATATATATTAACGTATAAAATCTTAAAACAAATTGAATTTAGGTAAATGTCTCTTGGTAGCATCTAATTTTTCTCCTGCAAAAATATAAATAATTTTTCTATTTTTAATTCATTTAAATGGATAATTATACTAATTAAGATAATTATAATCAATATGATTTTTGTCATTTGAATATTAAAATTAATAACACAAGTATATATTCTAATTCAACTTTATAACGTATTCAAATTAAGAAATTTTAAGCAAGATTTATTCTGATTTCATATATATAAGGGAGCGGTGCGTCGATGACAAAATCCTACTACTTTAGGAACACATTTACAAGCATTGGCAAGACAATGCATATAATATATACAAATGATATATAAATTATATATTATGTAACAATACAAATGTCAATCTCAATTTATAAATGATGTACACAATTATTAAAATTGTATATATATCTAAGCTATATACAAATACAAATATATTTATAAAATTAATATTTTCAATAGACACATTTATATACATACATTAAAATTATATAAGATATATATTTGTAAATACATAATTATTAGAATATATATATATACATTCAAAACTATTTTTATATATCTTTGTAAATAATTAAATATATATCTACTACCATGTTTTAAATTATAAAATAAAATATAAATATATTAAAAACTATAAGAATATAGGAAAGTTATAAATTGCAAGACATGAGACATTACACTAAAATATATATTTTTTAATAAAAGTCTTAAAATATTATTTGTCATGTGTATTATATTTTACACAAGTCTTAAATTTAACATTATTTGCCAAGAAAATACATGAATATCACAATTATATATATATATATATATATATGGGTCAGGATTCGTTGACAACAAGGGTCAAAGTTAGTTAAATTACACCTTCAATAACTTTTTGAAAAATACAAATTTAACCAATCTAATAGTTGAATTATGTGATATTACTTTCATGATCATGTATATAAAATTTCACATAATTTGAACTGTTATAGATATGTTATCTAAGATTGAATATTAACATATATTTTAATATCTTATTGTACACTAAAATAAAGTGATGCGATGAACTACTAAATAATTTTTGAATTGTATTAAATTTTGTATACTTAATCTAATTAATAAGAACATCAAATTCAATAGTTAGATCAACTAAATTTGCATTATACAAAAAGTTATTGAAGATGTAATTTAACTAATTTTGACATCTGGTGTCAATGGATCCTAACCATTAATATAGAATTTTGTGATCAAATTACACCAAATCTAAACCGTCAATATAGAATAATCATATAGCTTATAATATCTTAATATATATAGTAACTGTAACATATTTTGTGACAATCAATTAATTAACTTTAATCAATCAATTGAATTATTTGATTTGAATTAATTGATTTTTTGATTAATTTAACTTTCCACTTTAATTATTTACGGAAATTATTAATAAATTAATTTTTTTAACAATTTTTTCCAAAAAAATAGTAAAATATATATAATAACATTAAATTTAAAATATTTCATTGTAATCAATTAATTAATTTTTTAACTTAAATTAATTAATTAAATCATTTGAATTAATTTATTGTTTGATTGATTATACACAATTTGCAATAATTATTTACATAAATTAATTAAATCATTTGAATTAATTTATTTTAATTGCAACGATATTTTATGTTTCTAAAATTCTATTGATTTGCTTGGAGACATGATTTTTCTTTTAAAAAATTATATTTGTTTACTCGTATCAATCCCTAAAACAAATGAGAACTTCTGCATGGTGTATGTCATTAAAAGCCGACTCCGTCTCCACTCAAGAATGAGGAGGCAAGGAACTTTTGTTTGGTTTTGCTGAATGATTTAATTAATTTATGTAAATAATTGTTGCAAAGAAACATAGGTACTCAAACAATAAATTAATGAGTAAATTATGCTAACACTTCTCAAGATTTATTTAAATTGCATACGATACCTCTTTTTTTTTATCCTTACACTAGTCTCTTATTTGTTTCAAAAACATTACATTAACATTTCTTATACATTATATTTGTATTTGTTGTGTGGTGAACACGAGGAGGAGCAAGAAAGAGCTTCGATGGGCTTTCACGGTGGCTGCGGACGTTTCCAATAATGACACCTGCAAGAACTGCGATGCTTAAGTTAATAAGAGCGTAAGAGAATGAGTGAGAATGAGAGAGTTGTGTGTACCTAATAAGCATAGAGTCCTTTATATAAAGTATTTTGGAGGAAAAAATCGTTAAGGAGAGGTGCCACGTGGTGGCGTGCAATTGGGTGCCTCATTGGGCATTTTCCATGCCATTAGGCTTTTTCTTCACTATGTCGAGGTAAGCATAAAACTCTGACAAACGTGCATTTGGGATGTGGAAGGTCGTGTTAAACGCGATAAGCAAAGTCGACAGCTTGTAAGTTGGGTGAGAGATTGAGCCAACTCAAGAGAATAGTGTCTGGGTAACCCCCAGAACAGTATTCCTATAAGAGAGGTTGTTGTAAACATTAAAAAAACAAGAGTATTATGTACAATCTGAAAAAACTTCAAGGGATGTCTGTATAATTTACTCTAAATTAATCCAAATGATTTAATTAATTAATTTAAGTTAAAAATTAATTAATTAATTAATTACAATAAAATATTTTAAAATTAATGTTATTATATATAGTTTACTATTTATTATTGGAAAAAAATAAAAAAAATTAACTTATTACTAATTTTTATAAATAATTAAAGCAAAAAGTTAAATCAATCAAAAAATCAATTAAATGAAATCAAATGATTTAATTGATTGATTAAAATTAACTAATTGATTATCGCAAAATATGTTGAAGTTACTATATATATTAAGATATTATAAATCATGGGTCAGGATCCATTGACACCAGGTGTCAAAATTAATCAAATTACACCTTCAATAACTTTTTGTAGAATGCAAGTTTAACCAATCCAATCGTTGAATTTGATGCTCTTATTAATTAGATTAAGTATACAAAATTTCATACAATTTCAAATTTATTTAATAGTTTATCACATCACTTTATTTTAACATACAACATGATATTAAAAAATATATAAATATTCAATGTTAGATAACATATCTAGAAAAGTCCAAATGATGTGAAATTTGATATACATGATCATGAAGATAATATCACACAATCCAACGGTTGGATTGGTTAAATTTGCACTCTACAAAAAGTTATTGAAGGTGTAATTTGACTAACTTTGACACTTGGTGTCAACGAATCCTGACCCAAAAATCATAGGATCATTCTATATTAATGGTTTGGATTTGGTGTAACTCTTTTAGAGTTACACCGATGTCATTTGATCCCTCCCCATAAACTTTTACAAGAAAGGATCAAATGACACCAGTGTAACTCTAAAAGAGTTAGAGTTACACCAAATCTATACTGTTAATATAAAATGATCTTGCAATTCATAATATTTTATATATAGTAGTTTTAACGTATTTTGTAACAATCAATTAGTTAAATTTAATTAATTAATTAAACTATTGATTTGATTTAATTGATTGTTTGATCTATTCATCAAATTTATTAATAAATTAATTTTTTTACAATTTTTTCAGTAACAAATAAAAAATCTTTATATTAATAAAAGTAAAGTAGTTTAGTTTAAGCAAAAAAAAACTCTCAATTGAGCACTATTTTTTCATAGTAACTTTTTTCATTCAATTTATTTCTTCTTTTCTCACTCAAAATAAAGATAATTTGGTACTTAATTTATTTAGGCAATTAAGGGTATTTGTATGATCAGTTGCCTAATTCTAATAAATTTGGAACAAATAATCAATTTATCTTTTATAATCGAGCATTGAGATGTTGGTGTAACGTGTCACATAATATGATATATATTTCTATTTATTCTTTTTATTTATTGTGTATTTGAATTTAAAGCTTAACATTTATCCTGACCTATTAGTATTACTGTTCCAATTTTTACCATCATTTTTTATTTAAATTTTTATATGTATTGTAATCTGTCACATAATTTGTTATATCTTTTCATTTATTATGTATTTGAATTTAAATTTTAACATTTATTTTGACCTATTTTTATTCCTGTTCCATTTTTTTTCATTATTTTTTACTTAAATTCTTATACGTATTGTAATTTGTTACATAACATATTTTATATTTCCATTTATTCTTTTCATTTATTATGTATTTAAATTTAAAATTTAACATTTACGCTAACCTATTATTATTTTTATTCTAATTAATTTTTCATTATTTTTTCCTTAAATTCTTATATGCATTGTAGTATATGAGCTTATCGGACACTACTTAGTTAATTCAAATTTCATTAGATTCTAAAAAGATAAATAAGTGCAAATATTACTCCAAATTACAAGCCCGTAAGTTTTTTGTTACTCTTAATAAAATAAATTCTCATTAAATTTTAATATATAAATAGTGTCCTATTTTATTCTGAATCTGTTGTGAATATCCTCTCATAATACAATCTCTTCAGTTGACTTGGAAAAAAAGTTATTTCATTTTCTTGACCTCAAAACTTTGCTTTCACTCTTTACCAAAGTATTCTTAGCTAAATGTCAATATTTTGTTTGATATTTTTTGTTAATTGTTTAATACTAAATGATGCCAAGGATGTATATGATTTTTAAGATTAAGTGTGGGAAGATCAAATATAAGATTTTTGTTCGGGTCATTCGATTGCAGTTAAGTACTGATTTTAATAACAGAAGTCAAGTTAATAACCTTGATTTGATTTTTATTGGATGATAAGATAAGATGACCAAATAGATAAAACATGTAACTATTTTTAAAATTTTATTCTTTATTTGATTTACTGTCATTTTTTATAGTGTACTAAAATTCATGCTACTATAAGGAAGAATTATATAAAACTGTAACACCCCTACTGTTATATATTAAATTATTATGTATGTTTAAAAATTATTTTTAAGTCATCAATGTATTTAGAACAATTAATAATAATTTTAGAAAATTTTTTGGAATTTATTGAGATAATTTTTGTAAAATGACAAAAATACCCCTATTGACGGTAGGAACCAACCAGAGACTTTTTGACCTCAAAATATTTTGAAAATTTTATATTAAATATCTCTCATTATAAAAACTTTATTTTAAGAAAAGTAGTGAAAAATATATTAATCTTATTTTAATTCTTCAACTGTTTTTTTTTATATTTGACAATGCAATTTTGAAAAATCAGGAAGGAATTTCAAAATTCTAACTTCCACCATTTTGCTCAAAATATCAAGAACTATTTAATTGTGATTTTTAATAATTTTTCCGAGCTGGAGCCCGGAGAAATTAGAAAATGACGATTTTGTCCCTACTTCTTAGTATTAAGGGCTAACATGAGGAAAAGATTCAATTGACATTAAAATGTAAATTTGAGCTTGGAATTATGTCATATATATTAAAATATAATTTTGGAATTTCTTTTGGAATTTTCTTGAATTTTTGTACAAAATGATCAAAATGTCCCTCGTGTCTAATAAGCCAGCCAGTATTGGTTTGATATTCAAAAAGGGTGAAAATGGTAATTTTCATTTATTTATGGGTAAAATATTTAATTTTATAATTTTCTTTAAAATTTTGGTATTTATTGAATTAAAATGGAATTTTTATGAATTTTCTAGCTTAAAAATGCAAAATAAATATATATAATTTGAATAAATTAATAAAAATTAAAATTTATTATTAGAAATTTATTTTTGATGAAAAATAATGTAATTGTCCAGTTTTTCATTATTTTGATATTAAAAGCTAAGTTTTCAAGTTTAGGCGTTTTTATCGGTACCGATTAATTCATCTACAGATAAAATTTGACACATGGGAGCTTGGGACATCTGGTGGAGCACGTCCCCATCCCTAAAATAGGTGATTCACCACCCTAAATGGTCTTTGTGTCCCTAAATTGGATTAAAAATAAATAAAAATTGGATTTATGACATAATGCTTACATAATGGATGATGTAAAATTTTGGACACCTAACCCCCTCCTTCTTCTATAAATAGGCCACAAACTTTCATATTTTCACTCATTCCTTCCTCTCTCAAGCTACCAAATTCTTAGAGAGCTTCTCTCTCTAGAAAAAAATGTCTTTTACTTTGCTTTTATGCTTAAATTTTACTAGTTTTCCAACAACTAGTAAAGTTCTCTTCCTAGGAGCTTTGCATCAACAATTCCATCTTCTTCATCAACCATCTTAGAGGTAATGGGAGGAGTGGGGTTGGTTCTAAATTATTGCCACTTTGCATGTTGGTAGGAAGGGTTTTCTCCTAAACCCGTTTAGGCATAATTTTAATTATTATTATCATTATATTATGTTTGATGTTAAACTTTAATTTTTATTAAGTTGTTACTTTGCTCAAATTTAGATTATTAAATTATGATAATTTCTAATTTGTTACTTTGCTCAAAATTAGATTATTAAATTATAATTGTTAAGTTGTTACTTTGCTCAATTTTTGAAAATTAAAATGCACTTGCTAAACTGTTACTTTGCTCAAATTTAGAAAATTAAAATGTATTTATTTAGTTGTTATTCTGCCAAAACTTTAATAATTAAATTATAATTACTATACCATTATTCTGATAAAGATTTTATATAATTACTAAATTATTATTCTGTTAAAATTTTAGCATTGTGCAATTTCTGCAAAATAACGCAGAAATATTGATTGTATTGGTACTCAAATTAATTGAGACTAGGGAGACTTCTGCTTAAGAAGTTAGAAATTGATAGTTTAGTGAGTAATGTAAAGCAAGTGACATGCGATGACATGACATCCTACTAGGGAACCTACAGTTTGGTAGGCTGAGGAATGAAGGTAGGGACCCACTTGAGGAGGTCTTGGGGGTAGGCATCGAGTGGTGAAGGTCTCAATGGCCAGGGTAGCACCCTTGAGCTAGGATATTCGCCTAACCAAGCTCGATAACCCCAACAACTGCTCAGCATTCCATGATTAGTTTGAGAGTATACCTCTATAAATAAATATCCTGACTATTATTTTCCTCAATAATGATGAGGACTATACCATGTGATAATGTTAATGAGGTATATGTCATCCCAATCACTTCCCAGGTTCTGTTGAGAACTATTACCTACTAATGGAAAGTATAGATCCATACCTAGTCAAGGGTAGTCCGATACAACTTAGAATGAACCTTAAGATCCCTTTTGTTATTAACTGTGTTTTATCTTTGTTTTATGGTAGATTTCTTACCAAACATGTAAAAGTGATTTTAGAACAAAACACCTCACTCCATTATTTTCTTCTGTGTATGATTGTTCGTGATTATTGAAGACGACATTAACACCCCGTAATGTTGAGTACGAGTTAAAGGACATTTCAACGGGGGAGGACTTGAAGACCTATAGTATTTTTCTTTTTGTATGAGGGATAGGGTAAATGAACACTGCTCTATATAAGATCTTTTTGATATATATATTGGGTTAGATAGTGTCTATCTTTTGATGTATTTTTTTTAGTTTTTTGTATTATCAAACCATGATGTACAGTTTTATGATATATATGTATGTATAGTCTTATCTTTCATCTTTTACTACCATTTTCAAATTCTATTAAGTTTGGAAATTTTTTATAAAAGTAGAAAAATTTTACACGCATTTTCATTTACTCAAACTTAATAACTAAATTAATATGAATTGTATTTAATATGAATGGGTGTCACAAAAACTATTTGAGAAACTTTAGCATGAAGACAAAGTTTATAATGGAGAACTTTATAGTAGGAAATTCAGAGAAAGAATGGAGAGTTACTACTCACAAATAGAAACTAAACTTCAAGTCAACTACCAAAGTAATAGACGCTAAGTGTGATAACATTCCTATAAACTTTTATAAATCTATTTTCAAAAATATTTTTTACCTTTGATGAATCCTATTTGATTGGTGAGTTATGAACTATCTTCATTTTTCAATTCTTATATTGTTAAATGGTACATTAACAAATTCTTTGGATTTTTTACAGTACACTATTTTTGCTGCATTCTTACCTTTTTTTATTAAATTAAATGTGATTGGCCACATGATTGAAAAGGATAATGAGCAAGACAAAAGAAGAATGTGGGAAAAGAAAAAGGAAACATATTGATGTGATTCTTGAATATTTAGAGTGAGTAATTTAATATTTTTTTTCAATTTTAGTACTATAAGTTATAAATCAGAAAGTGTTGACTTGATCAAAATATTGTCTTAAATTTTATTGATTGTTCAAATGTTGATAAAATTTTTAGCATTTTCATATGTTTACTTATATTAATTCATTTCTATGTAGACTTTCATTGAGGAAAGTGACTCAACCATGAAGAGTGGTGAACAGGATCAAGTAATTGATATAACAAAGGTAAATAGTTTTCTGAATTTAATTCATTTGGAAATAATAACACATATAGGCATTAAAAAATTATGAATTTCTTTTGTTAAGATACTCAATCTGATCCTATTTAAGAGACCCCAACTACGAAATCATCTTCAAAGAAATTAGTGAATGCAACTAAAGTCACTCCCTCAACCAACCCTTTTGCGAAAGCCAAATCAACCAACATTAAAAAAAACATATACTGTTGAGGAATTAGGGACACAAACTTTCACCACTAAATTCATTAGGAAAGCGATAATGAAGAAAGAGCCCAAAGAATAATCAGCCTCAACATTATTCATTATAAAGTCTTTATGTGTTTTTCTTTTTTTTATGACTTATATATGTCATGAAGTCTAAATGTTGGTAACATTAGTCGTTAAACAACTTAAGTCGTGTTTTGATTTTGTTAAATATTTTCTTATTGTCAAGTGTGATGTGTTAAGAAGTTTTTCTAAACTTAAATTAGGTTACTTATTTGTAATCATTATTCTAAATTTTATGTGTTATAACTCTTAAATAATATGTAATTGATGAAAAATAAAATAACAACTTTAGAACTTTTAAATATAATAATAGACCCCGTGCACCACACAAGTCACCATACTAGTATATATAATAACATTAATTTTAAAACATTTTTAATTATTTAAATGTCTTTTTTAATCGTTCAAACAATATATATATATATATATATATATATATATATATATATATATATATATATATATATATATATATATATATGTCTATGTGTGTAGCGAATCTTATATATAAATGATTTCTTATATGTTAATTATACTATTATATAAAAATAAATGATATTTGTACAACAAATTGTACAATAAAATTTACAATTAAGAGAGAGAAAAGAGAGAGAAGTTTGAAATGTAATAAATAAATGATGTAATGAAGAGAGATAGACACAAAAAATGATGTTGTACAAATTATTGTAAGAATTGTTATGTGTATATCATATCTATTATATAAATTATTGCAAACTAATATGTTAATTTAAATCATTAAAATATTTTAAATTAAATGTTATTATATATATTTTATTAATTTATATAATTAAACATATACATAAATTTCAATATTAAATTAAAAAAATATTAACATACTTTTGTTCAGTAAATATTATTCATCATATGCTACATATATAAGATCAAAGATAATATATATTGTTTGAATAAATAAAAAAGACATTTAAATAATTAAAATATTTTAAAAGTGATGTTATTATATATATATATATATATATATATATGTTAATTATTACTAAAAAAATTGTTAAAAAAATAATTTGTTAATAATTTTCATAAATAATTAAAGTAAAAAGTTTAATCAATCAAACAATCTCTTGTGTGTGTGTGTATAATGATGGCAACAAGTTTAGAATCTAAAACCTTGTATATACTATCTAAATCCTCCGCCACTAGGTCAATCTTTTTGGACTTTACTTTAATTATTTATGAAAATTATTAACAAATTATTTTTTAACAATTTTTCTAGTAATAAATAATTAAATATACATAATAACATTACTTGTAAAATATTTTAATTTATTTAATTTTTTTATTCATCCAGACAATATAATTATCTCTGATCTTATATATGTAAAATATGATGGATAATATTTACTTAATATTTACATTAAACAATCAATTAAATCAAATGATTGAATTGATTTATTAAAGTTAACTAATTAATTATCACAAAATATGCTAAAAATTACTATATATATTGAGATATTATAAATCGTAGGATCATTTTATATCAACTATTTGAATTTGGTATAACTCTTTTAGAGTTATATCGGTATCATTTGATCCCTCCCCATATCTCTCTCTATGTGTAAATATTTATATAATATTTACGAACATATATTTTTTAAATTAAAAAAAATAGAAAAATACATTAAAAATTATAACATATAAAAATTTGTATTTTATAGGTTATAAACTTATCCGCGCAGGACATAGGTTATTACACTAGTTAAAATAAAGAACTATTGTTGACTTTTAATTATTTTGATTTATTATGCTAACAATTATTATATTTGGATGTATTTAATATACTTCTATAAATAAATTTATTGAATTTTATCAAGATCATTTGATATATATTTACCTCAACTATATGATATGAATAATTTTTTCACTTTTATGATAAATAATTATTGTTCCTGCAAAAAAATGGGGTGTTCCTTCGTCGAGCTTGACTCACACGAATTGTGATCCTCGTAGGAATGTCCCCTCACTCTTTTGTCCTAAAAAGGCTTCTCGATGGGTTAGAAAATGAGGATGTTTATAAATTATCTCTAGTCTCGACTCTTAAGTGGGAGACTTGTTTAGCGTACAAAACAATTATAATTATAAAATTTACATATTAAATTTGACTCGTGCAATATATGAAGTAAAATGCTAGTTATTATTAAGTGAGAATTTACTTTTAAAATGTTTTCTTGCAGACTTTTAAATTGTTAAAATGTTATAAATTAATTAATAGTGCTTTACACTAACAATATATCAAAATTAAAACTAAAATCAAAATAAATTATAATTAAATAATTTGCTACATAATCTCTTATATACATACTTCATACATTTTGTAACATTCGTTTTTCTATAGTACACGTTATTCTATTTGATTCATTTTTTAATATGCATTTATTTTATATTTTTAATTTTGCATTTTGTTTTGTCTGGAGAACAAGTGTTTTAGAATTTGTTTAAAAAATAAGTTCCCTATCTTTTTACTATAAAATATTAATAAAAATACAATAACACAAATTATTTTCATGAAGACATTGCTTTAATAGATGGTCATAAATTATATAGATGAATTTGTTAACATATATATATATATATATATATATATATATATACATATATACATACATATACATATACATATATACATACATATATTTCATTTTAATACATGAGTAAAAGCAAGCGTGACTAGTATTAGTACACGAGTCAACGTACTAGTATACAAACTAAAATCTAGTTATTATTAAGTGAGAATTTACTTTTAAATTTTTTTTGGCAGACTTTTAAATTGTTAAATGTTATAAATGACGGAATTTTTGAACAAAAAACTTTTATTTTTTTATGAACTGTTTTTGTTGCGGGAATTCTCACTTTATAAAATTAGTATAATAATTCGTGTGACGTACAGATATTGAGTTTATAATTTATAATTTTTATATTAATTTTTTAATGTACTTTTGTATTATTTTTTAATTTTATAAAAATTAAAGTTAGAAAATACATATATAAATATTTATAAAAATATATATAAATAATTATGAATATTGATATATATATATATATATATATATATATATATAAAGAATTTTATATTTACAAATGTCTTATATTATTTTAATCTATATAATTTTTTTTAAAATATTAATTTTATAAAAATATTTGCATTTGTAAATAATTTAAATTTAAATATATTTATATATAACTTATATATATACATAATTTTAATAAGAGATATTAATAATTAAATTACATTTTGTAATTATTGATTTTTCTTTTAGAAAAATATGTTGTGAATAATATTAATTAAAAAAAAAGATTTGTAGGTTTTTTTTTTTTGAAGTAAAGATTTGTGGGTATTTAAAATTATAGAGTATAATAATAAAAAAAAATGACGAATAAGAAGATAAGATGATGCTTGTATAATAATTTTGTTGATCCTATTTTGTTTCAAGTTTTCAACTAATAACAATTGAGAGAGTCTTAATTGTTTTTAGAGAAATAATATTTGGTTTTGCTCAATTCTTTATATATCTTGGTACTGGTCTTGGTTTAGGGGCAATTCACAAGGACAAAGCCAAACTTAAATAATAGAGGGCCAATTATAAAAAATAAAATCCATCCAATAAATGTATACAGTCAAATTTCATACAAAATTCATATTCAAATATTTCAAAATGTTAATTGCATTACTAATTTATCAAAATATTAATAGAAAATATATTTACACATATGACAAACAAAATATATGTCAATCATCAATTTCACATGACACAAGAACCTTCATGAATTTATAATAAAAATTGATATTGACATTAACAATATTTTTTTTTATAAAAGTCCTATTAATTTTGTTCTAAATGTAACACTTATGTTTTTCTCATCCTTGATTTACAAGTGATTTAAAACAATTGAATGAGAAATATAAATATAATTTCATGAAAAATTAACTAATAAATATTTGTGATTTTTCTGTGAAAGTTTCTGTATAAAATTTTACTGAAATCAAGACTGCGATGTATACTGACAGTGTAAGAATACACTGTAAAAGTGAGTAAACAGTCAAAAAATTTAAAGAATTTAATTATAATTAGTCTCTACTAATTATAATTAAGTCCTTATAAAAAATTTATTTTATTATGACATTATTAATTAAAATAGTAATATTTTAATATGGTTTTAAAGAATGGAAATTTGAGAGCTTTCCAATGGTCAGAAAATTGCACTGCCTCCGCATATTATAGCTTGTATTAGGTGCATTGCTCCGCCTTTAGGCAATAGGCATGGTGATGGAGTGGCGTGGGCAAATGATACTAACGATAATTTCTCGACAAGGTTGGCTTATGATAGTATATCCCCGGTCATGGTCGGAATCCAAATGGGGGGTTGTTCTGGATAATCTGGAAATGGGATGGCCCAAAGAGAATTAAGGCTCTTTAACCATAGTAATAAAAAAAAAAACTATTTACCAAAATAATAATAATAAAAAAAACAATTTATCAAATTGGATTGTTTTAGACAAGCTGGACACAGGATAGGATATATACATATATATGAGGTGCACATTAAGATGGTGGTTTGCATTGAAAATTTTCTATATATACGAGGTGCCTAACTAGATGGCACCTTGCATTGCTTTTTCTTTTTTTTTCTCCATTGAAGTAGGTGCTTCTAGTTAAATTTTTAATTTTGTCTTGTATTGTACTTCTCCAACATCTTAAACTTGTACTTGGCCAATTTGACTATTTTTATCTTGTATAGGAGGCACCAAGTAGGTAAATGCCTCCCATTTGTATAACCATGAGGATCATAATTTTTTGTCTTGTACAGGAGGCACCAACTTGGTAGGTGCCTCCTTTGTATTCTTTTTTTTTCCCCACTCAAAAGGTGAGCCACATTTGTCATCTCCCATGCACGCATGCATGCAATGTTAAATGCAATCGAAGATGATGGTTTTGCATAGAATTGATTCATATTTGATTTTAATTGTCTAGAGATTCTGATTATATTTTTGAGATGACATGATATTTATTGATGGGTTTAAATAAAGTATATCTTTTTAATTTCACTCAACTTGTATTTTCACGAGTATTGGTTGTGTTATTTGCTTATGTGCTTCTGCTTTGTTTTTTCACACTCCACGAGACATCCTGTAAAAGCCTGCCTCACAGCTAAATGCTGCCTATGAAGACAAAAGTTGCGCCTATGCATGCAGACAAAAAAAAGAAAAAAAACTGTGCCTATGAACCATTACACACAAGGCACCAACTTAGTTGGAGCCTCTTCACACATGTTGGTGCCTCTTCACACATGAGGTGCCATCTTACTTGGAGCCTCTTATGAAAAAAAAAGCATCGAGTGGTGCCATCTTGTTAAGCGCCTCTAGTTGGAGAAATTTTGCAATGCAAGGCGCCATCTTAGTGTGCGCCTCGTGTGTGTATGTATTATCCCATGTCTGGCGTGTGCAAGACAACTCAGTTTGGTAAATTGTTTTTTTATTATTATTTTGGTAAATAATTTTTTTTATTACTTTGGTTAAAAAGTCGAGAATTCGATGCCATCTATGGAAGATCGCCTAGGCTATTCTCCCCACTAATGAATTACGATTTCACAGGCATGGCAACTGCTTCAATGTGCTCGCTGTGTGGGGTTCACCCCGAATCCATACTTCATGCGCTACGTGACTCTGCAGGACTACAAGAAATTAATGCATTAATGACAAAAATTTCATCACAAAAAGCAATTTTCATCACAAATACTTGCGTCACTAAAATTTTATCGACGAATTTTTAAAAATTACATATAAATTGTTTTGTCATTGATGTTAATATTTTTTGTAGATAGGGGTTTCTGAAGTTTGTCAGAAGCTTTTGGATAATGCGATTTCTGGTGGGTTTCTGTAGGAATGACGCCTTTGGGTGGCTTTCCTCCAATTTGAAAGCTACGAAGGATGCAAATTCTTAGTCCTGGACACAATTGTTAAGTGTCACTTTGGACCGAATTTGGTGGCATCGTAACAAACATGTTTTCTGAGGGCACGAGGTCTCGATTGCAGGCACTGTGCACAAAGTGCATGCAATGATGAAGGAGTTAGATAATTATCGAGGATACTAGTATTTGTTAGAACATGCTGTGGCGAATTTTGGAGCTAATCCCTTCATTTGATGGTTGCCACCTCCATCTCATCCTGGTGGTGCATTGGTCGGTGAAATTAAAAGGGTGGGTCGAGATTTCCCTTACTTCACAGTTTCGCATGTCGTCTGAGAACCTAATCAAGTGATTGATGCTTTAGCAAAATTCGGTTTGTCATTAAATTATAATAAGCAAATATTTAGTTATATACCTTATTTCTTATCGGTTCCCCTCTTGGTTGATGCTCTTTGTACGTCTTTCCCTCATGGCTTTAAATGCATTCTAGTTGCAGGGCTAGGACTCCTTTTTATTCAGCAAAAAAAAAAAATGTTTCTGTCTAAATTATCCTTAGAAATTTTAAATCAATATTATTGAGTCATTGGTTCGTAAATTTAGTGATAAGCACTGATTGACTCAATTTGAATTAAAATTCACTTAAACATTTTTTTTCTCTCCAATCCTATCTAACCCACATCAATTGGTACCAATTTATGTCAATCATCACAAAATCACTTTTTTCCTCTCAAATTTCTCTCATGACTAAGATATGTGGGCAGGAAATGGGTGTTTGTTAAGACAAAAGACGAATTTATAACTCTCAAATATTTTGATAATAACAAATAGTTAAATTATATATATCCTTATATAATCGTCTGATTATTCGTTCGCATGCAATCGTCTGATGCTTTTTAAAATGAATATCGTCTTATCTTTTGATTAGATAAATTTCGTAACTAACAAATCTTACGGACGATAACAACGTTCTAAAATGATCTGCACATCAATCAGAGTGTAAACTACCTCGAAACATATAAAGCCTATATACCTAGTCTTGCGGAAAGTTAGTGAAAAAGAAGGAAAATATGTGCGTATGTCAGAACGGGAAAACGGATATGACAACTGCTACAATATTGAGTACAAGAAGAGAAAAGATAAGTAGACTGTTATATCTTATCATATGACAAGTTGGTGAAAGGTATTAAATGCTGCATTTAATGCTCCAACAACTCTCTTCATTAGATGAAGGCCGTCTTCTGCAAAGCACTCAACGGATTTTCTTTTGAAGCCTATAAATAGAGAAAGAGACCTTTTTTGAAAGTGACTGTTGTTGTAGTTGATGTGGTTGACATAATTGTTGCTGATTTTGAAAAAATTCATATCTTCTTTAAGAAAAGAAAAAGCTCTTATATTTTCTGATTGTAAAATTCTTGTTGTACTTCATTGTAGATTCGTCTGTTGAGACGTTAAACCCAGAGAGGTAACTCATGCGTAAACCTTTTTCTTAATGATGGAAGCCTGAAGAGGCTTTGATTCAAAGAATACTTGGGTGTTTGCTTGGAGAGGCAAGTGAAAAACTACTTGGGTTGAGCCTGAAGAGGCTTGAGGAAAGAATAGTTATAACTTGAAAAAGTTAGTGCAACTTAGTTGTTGCCAAGAACTAAACGTAGTCTCTAGAGTGAGACGAACTAGTATAAATTCTGTGTGCTTTCTGGTTTGTCTTTCAACTTTTGTTTGTCTTACAAAATGTTTTTGAAAATCTTTTCGATCTTATTTCAGACAATACGTCGTTAACAAAAGAATTGAGAAAATTTGCTATAACACAATTCAACCCCCCTTCTTGTGTTATCTTTGTGCTCTACAGTGCCCATTATTTAAATTTGAATGTCAATTTTTGGACCCCAAAATTAAATAAGGAATGCTAGCAACACTTTCTCAAACACTCACTTTCTAACATTTTCTTTATTATTGGCTGCAATTTATTGGAAATCACAAATTTTAGTGGATCTCACATCTAAATCCGGAGAGGATCTCATTAAATGAGAAGTGAGATCCACCATAATTTGTAATTTCTAATAAATTGCAACCAATAGTAGAAAGAATATTAAAAGAGAGTGTTTAAAAGACTGTTGCTAGCATTACTCTTACTAAATTTAGATGATATTGTGTATAGTTGTTGGTGGTTTTGGAGAACGTAACGTGCACTCATTCCTCCCCCTCTCATTCACCCCTTCCTATCCACACCTTGTTTTTCTTCTCCTTCTTCATTGTTTTCTAAATTTCTTAAGTCTCTAAGCTCCAAGTTCTCCCAAAACAAGCATTATTCTCACTTTCTTAGCTTGGTCCTTAGTTATTGTTGATAAGTTGATTTCATTTTTTTTCCTTTTCTTTTTCTTCTGCCTTACTCTAATGGCTGAACCCCCCCTTCATCCCCTAACCATTTTCTTTTCTTATTTCTTGTTCTTTATGTTGGTTATTTGGTTGATTCATGGTGGTGGCTCAAAGGCCTTGTTCAAGAGGCTAAAAGTTTTTCCAAACTTCCACTCCAAAAAGCTCGTACAGTTATAATATGTGAAAAATATTACTATAATAATAATATAATAGTCTAAAATCTAAATAGTAGAAAAAAATTATAAAAGAAAAATAAACATAATAAAAAATGATACATAATAATAAATTGTTATTATAATCATAAAAAATATTAATATAAAAATAAAAAATTTAAAAAATATTATTTAAAGATATAAGGTTTTTCAAAATGACAAGAAATATATAAAAATAAATTATTTAAATAAAAATACATCAACTTTATTATATAACTAGTATTTTAGCTTGTACAATGCATAGGTCAAATGTTCAATTTATATAATTAAATTGTATAATAAATAAATATTTTTGAATATATAATATGTACTATAATTTAAATATGTAATAAATAAATATTTTGAAACATATAAATTATATTTTAGATTTATAATAAATAATTTATGTTGTGATACAAGACTATTTTTAACTATTGATAACTTCTTTTAAAAAATATTAAAATTTAATTTAGAAATAAAGATAAAAATGATAGATTGAAAGAGGTTCAGAAAATTCCTAAAAATTTGTCGTTGAAGAAAAAAGCTCTTCTTAAAGAATTGCCCCCTAAACATGCTCTTGTGCAATATAATTATTTTAATTTTTATATATACTAGTATTTTAGTATGTGTAATGCAAATGATAGATGTTTATTTTATATAACTATAATTTATAATAAATAAATATTTTTAAATATATAAATTATATTATAAATTATATTTGTAATAAATAAATATATTTTAATATATAAATTATATTTTAGATTTATGATAAATAATATATATTATGATACAAATTTATTTTTAACTATTGATATTTTTTTAAGAAAATATTTAAATTGAATTTAAAAATAAAAAGATAAATTGAAAGAGATAAGAGGTTAAAAAGAATTTCTAAAAACGCCCTCATTGAAGAAAACATGCTAAAAACATCCTAATTGAAGAATAATTCCTAAAAATATTCTTGTTCAAGATAACTATTATAATTTATGAATAGAGGATGTATGAAAATTAAAATAATTTATATATATAGAAGATGTGTGAAAATTAAAATTTTAGAAATTAAATTCATATAGTAGATTGTTTAAGATTAAAATAATCTTAAAATTCAAATTATCTAGAATAGAATATTATTATAGTAATGTGAGAAAAATATTATTATAGTAATAATATAATACTCTAAAATCTAAAATATTCAAAAAAAATATTATAAAAAAAATATACATAATAAAAAATAAATATGATAAACAATTGTTATTATAATAATAACAAATCATAAAATAATATTATAAAAATAAAAAATATTACAAAAATAAAAATAAAAATACTTATACCCGTACATCACGCTTTATTTATTTACTTTTAAAAAAGATATTTCACGCACAAAGCACAAATATATATATATATATAAAAGAATGCAGGGCCCAAGTTGCACTTTCTTGGCAAGTATTGTTCACGTCCTTACCATTGCACGATACACCAAAAAAAAGAGGACATTATTGTCTTTAACATACAAATTAACACCGCCACCCCCTTTTCTTTTTTTATGCAAGTAATATTGTATTTTTTCTACAAATTTTTCTAGCTATCTTCATACTATATATCTTATAAACACAGTATTAAATTAAAAAAATAAATATATTTAATGTCTTCAAAATATAAAATGTATTTAGTAAAATCCAGTTTGGATGTCATAATATAATAAGATAAGATACGATATGAAAGTAGGATAAAACAAGATAGTATAAGAGCATGATAAACTTTAATCTTATCTGATGTTTGGTGTACATCAAATAACAAACCATATAGTATTATTGTGTTATCCTATCCTATATTTGACATGCACAACATAATTATATGATAAGATATAAATTATTTTTAAATGACAAAATTATTGTTTTGTTAGAATTACATATAATTTTCTAAAAGTAACTTATATATATATTAGAATTGTTATCTTAGATGAAAGAATTTCTAGTGAACTTTTTCTTTAACGATAGTATTTTTAGGAAATTTTTTTAACCTTTTAAGGGCTCATTTGTGGCCAAGAAAAAATAAAATAGTATATGAAGGCAGGATAAGAACAAGATAGGATAAAAACGGAATAAACTATAATCTTATATAATGTTTGGTGTACACCAGATAACAAATTATATAATGATAAAATAAAATAAAATAAAAATTATGTTAAAATGATAAAATTACCGTTTTGTTAAAATTACATATAATTTTTTAATAATTTAATTTTACAAAACATATAATTTTAACTAAAGTATACAATATTTTTTATTTATTTATGTAGTTACTTTTCTTAAAATTATAAAATAATTATATATGATTTTTAAAATTATAATTATTATTCATATAATTTTATTTTAAAAAATTTGAATAGTAATTATTTAATTTTTATTTTTGTAAGTAATATATATACATATATACATATATATACATATGTACATATGTACATATGTACATATGTATATATATATGTATATATATTATAATGTATAGCATCATATATTATATATAAATCTTATATATAGTTTTCATAATAATATTATATATGTTTATATATATATTTATTATAATATTTGTATTATAATAATAATAATAATAATAATAATATTTGTAATATGTTGAATATTATAACAAATATTATATATATAACATATTACATGTAAAGAGAGAGAAAGAGAGAGGGTTCATTCTATCTTATTGCTTTCTAACTTAACTCTTTTCTCACAATAAGAAATACATTGGAACAATAAGATAGGATAAAAGATAGGATAACGTTATCATATCATATTGATGCAACAGATAATAAATTATTATAGCATATGATAATTATCCTATCTCCTATTTTCTTCATATCCTGACCATCATCTGAGTCTTTATTTCTTTCAATTTATCATTTCAATCTTTATTTTTAAATTAATTTTAATATTTTTTAAAAATTTATTAATAGTTGAAAATAACCTTGTATTACAATATAAATTGTTTATTTTAAATCTAAAATATAATTTGTATGTTTAAAAATATTTATTTATTACAATTTTAAGTATAATATAATTAATATATATTTAAAAGTATTATTTATTATAAATTTTAGTTAGATAAAATAGATATTTATTTTATGCATTGCACATGATAAAATAGTAGTTTAATTTTGTAACCTTTTCTTTATATAAATTAGAATGATTATCTTGAACGGAAACATTTTTAGGAGTTATTTTTAATGAGAGTGTTTTTAAAAGTGCATTTTTTTTGGGATTTTTCATAATCTCTTATGTCTTTCAATTTATCTTTTTTATCTTTATTTTTAAATTAAATTTTAATCTTTTTTTAAAAAATTATCAATAGTTAAAAATAACTATATATCATAGTATATATTATTTATGAAAAATTTTAAATATAATTTATATGTTCAAAAATATTAATTTATTATGAATTTTAATTATTTTTTTATTCTTCCTTCTTTCTTTCCTTTCTTATAACCAAACGAGTCTTAAAAGGATGAGTAAGAGGATGTGATAAAAGAATTTAAAATTATTCTTTTTTTACAGTTAAGAGTTGAACATATTTTTTAGTAAAACCCATTAGCACTTTTCATTCCATTCCTTTTCATTTGTTAATCAAATGATGGAAATTTTTATTTTCACATTTTTTTTCTTCCTCCTTTTCTTTCTTTCTTTTTCAATGGAACCAAACAAAGACTAAAGCTAATATTTGATTTGATAAAATTAGTTATTAAGGTACCTGATAAATGTCAAAAGATATAAAATAATATATTTATAGCTTTTATATATTTTTAAGGAATTATAGTTTTTATTTTTTAATTAATTTTAAAGTATTATTAACTTTTCTAAATAAAATATTTTATTAAAAAATTAAAATAGTAAAAAGGTAATAATATATAAAAGATTAAGAAAAAAGAGAAAAGAAAAAGTGTATTAAAATAGTAAAAATAAAAATAAAAGAAAAAAGTTACAAATTTATAAACTATAAGCTATTAAATATTTGTTAAATATTTTATTTTGATCAAACAAATTTATAATTTGATAAAATAAAGTAATGTTAATTTATTTTAGATGTCAAACACAATTTTAATCCGTTGATGTGGTTCTAAACTGTAGATAGTGAGACATTTGTTTTTCTCGTTATTGTCGGAACCATAATTGGCCTTAATGCGATTGGCAAAAGTTTGATTTTCCTAAAAGAAATAGTTTAAATACATGAAAATCAAAACTAAAGTTCTGCACACAACCTCAGCCAAAAATTAAATTAATTAAAAAAATAAGGAGTAGTTGATTTACAGGCAATCACATTGTTGGCACTTGAACCAGCATCCTCAACCATATATAAAATATATAATGTTGAGTGGGGATCAATGTATAGATTATAGTTTTTCTGAGATTTTTCTAGGAATGTATCCAACTGAAATCATAGTCACACAAAACTGGAGACATACCAAGAAAACATAGCAGTAGGGGACTATATTACTCGTCCACATTGATGAAATAATTTAGGAATATTCATAAGTCAATTTAATTTAATAAAAATTAAATAAAAAATAAAAACCGAATAAATACAAAACAAAAGAAATTAGAAACATACAAGTGGATTTTTTTATTAAATCAAATTGAATTTTGATTTAAATTTAGAAAATATATTTAATCCAAATCTTTCGAGATTTTGTTGACACTTGAATCATCATCCTCCACCATATATAAAATATATAATTATGAGTGTATATAGATAAATGTATAGAATATAGTTTTTCTGAGATTTTTCTGGGTAAGTAGAAAACTGAAATCACAACCACACAAAACTGATACATAGCAACAAAACATAACAGTAGGGGACCAGATTACTTGTCCACATGGATGAAACAATTTAGGAATATTCGTAAGTCAATTTAATTTAATAAAAACTTACTTTTATTCTATAAATTAGAATATATAGAATACCCAATTTTTTTATTAAACATTTTTTAATATTCTCTCTATGCTTTTCTTTAGAGATATATTTCACATATTATTTCTGTAACTTATAATTTTTCTTGTTAATCAATTCAAATTATCATTCTTTTATTTTTATCTTTTTTAATTTTATCTCTAAACTAAATTTTAATATTTTTTCAAAAAAAAGAATCCGTTAAAATTGGGTATAAATCTAAAAACTTACACCAAATTTCGGTCACTAAAATAAATAGATCTCACGGCTGAAATTGTTCCACCTAAAATCTTAAAACAAGTTAATAAAATGTCACGTGATTGAAATTAACTCCCTCGTTCTTTTTGGCCTCCTTTCCCCGCCACATAACTTTCTTTTCTTTTCTTTTTTGTTACATCACTGACCTTTCTTTCTTTTGTGCATCATCATTCCAAATTCAGAGTGTTTTAGGAAGCGGTTAAAAGCTAGGCCGTGGAAGAGATGCACAAGGAAGATGACTCTTTTAGCATCATCTTATCAAATTAAATTCATCCTCTATATAACTATCAAATAGTAATACTCTATGGCACGTTTCTTTCCAAGACTATCCCCGAATTACATAATTTATCTGACACTTACGGTGTGTTTGAGAGAGGGAAAAGAAATAGAGTAGATGGAAATATGTTGGTACGAATTAGAGAAGAGAGAAATAGACAGAAAATAGAGTGAAAATATGAATTGTTTGGTTATAGAAAAATAGGAGTGGAATAGATTGGAAATAATAAGGTTGTTTGGTTTCGATGGAAAGAAAGGAAATAAAATAGATTAAAATTGAAAATGAGAAAACACACATGTATAATCGATTAACCATGGAAAACAACACCTTTCGCACACACTACAAAAAACACCAAATAAAAACAGCCAAAGGACACCAATTTATTTAATGTGGTTCGGCAGTTCTTGCATATGTCCACGAAAACATCTCAATATTATTATTATCCCCAATCAGATTACATCCCATTACAAGTTTTCTAAACAAATTTGACAAAATCCTCCCTTCACATGACCACCCGCTCCCTTAGGGTGGTGACCCCCTCTACAGGTCGGGGTAGTTCTTCTCATCTCATTAACCTTTATTTATGCAACTTGTATCATAATATTAAAAGAAGAAACAAATTCCTAAAATAAAAAGAATATTTTTAAGTCTAAACAAAATCCTAGAGATTTAAAATTTGAAATTTGAATTGTTTCTCAACAATTCTTCCCTCAATTAAAATTTCTAAATTTCCTCTTTAACTTATGTCATCATGGATGCTCATCGCAATCATCTCCAATCTTGCTTCCACCTCCACTCTGCAAGTATTGGATAATGACATTTCTTGTATTTGCACTGCTGTTAGCTACTAAGAAACGCCGCTTGACTTCCCTATTGTCAAGAAGAGTTCGACATAAGAATTTGTACTGCCGTTAGCTATTAGGACATGCTGCTTGACTTCCCATCACCAAGTAGACTTTTGACACAAGGATTCCTTATAGATCCACCACCAGCTTTATCAAGTTTCAATATTCATCTCACAGTTCACCAGGCTGCACAACTATCAGCTCTAATACCACTATAAGGGAAACAACACCTTGATACACAACACCACAAAATGGAAACAGTAGAAGGACATCAATTTATTTAACGTGGTTCGACACCTTTTGCGTACGTCCACGAAAACATCTCAATATTATTATCATCCCCAATTAGATTACATCCCATTACAAGTTTTTTGGACAAACTTGACAAAACCCTCCCTTCACATGGCCACCCTCTCTTTTAGCCGTAACAGGTCGGGTAGTTCTTCTTATCTCAAGAACCTTTATTTATGCAACTTGCATCTTAATATTAAAAGAGGAAACAAATCCCTACAATAAAAAGAATATTTTTAAGGTTAAACAAAATATTAGAGATTTGAAATTTGAATTGTTTTCCAACACCATGGTTGTAACACTCCTTTAATTTTAAATATAATTCATATTAATTTAATTGTTAAGTTAAGTTAATGAAAGTGTGAGTAAATTGTTTTTTTCAATTTTATAATAGAAAATTTCTAAATTTAACAAAATTTGGAAATAAAAGTGAAATGATAAAAACTGCTTATATGTATATATATATATATATATATATATATATATATATATATATATCAAACTTTACATCATGGTTTGAGTAATACATAACAGTAAAAAAGAAAACAAAAGTACATCAAAAGACATATACTACCTAGCCCAATATATACATCAAAAAGATCCTATACAAACCAATATTTATCTACCATATCCCTCAAGAAAAATATTATAAATTATGTATACAAATCTAGAGGAGTATCCTCTGACTTGTCCTCAGCATCATCAGGCATTATCGTCATCTTCAATAATTATGATCAATCGTACAAGAAAAAAAACAATGGAATGAGGTGATTTGTTCTAAAATCACTTTCACATGTATGGTAGAAATTAAAACACAAATAACGAAGGAAACCTAGGGTTTATTCTAAGTTATACTACACTACCTTGACTTGGTATGGATCCATACTTCCCATTAGTAAGTAATAGTTCTCAACAGAACCTGGAAAGTGACTGGGAGTACATATATCTCATCAACATCATCACATGGTACAGTTCTCATCCTTAATGAGGAACAAATATCAGTTAGGACGTCCATTTACAGAAGTATACTCTCACACCAATCCTAGAATGCTGAGCAGTTGTCGGGGTTATCCAGCTTGGTCAGGTGAATATCCCAGCTCGAGGGCACTACCCTGGCCATTAGGACCTTCACCACTCAATGCCTACCCCCAAGACCTCCTCAAATGGGTCTCTACCTTTTATTCCTCAGCGTACCAAACTATGCTTCCCTAGTAGGGTGCCATGTAACTGCATGTCACTTACGTTACATTACTCACTAAACCATCAATTCCTAACTTCTTAAGTAGAGGTTTGTCTGGTCTCATTTAATTTGAGCATCGGTACAATCAACATTTCTGCATTATTTTGTAGAAATTACACAAGACCAAAATTTAAACAGAATAACAATTTAGAAATCATATAAAATTTTAGCAGAATAATGATATAATAATTATAATTTAATTACAAAAATTTTGGAAGAATAACAACTAAATAAATACATTTTAATTTTCTAAATTTGAGCAAAGTAACAACTTAGCAAATGCATTTTAATTTTCTAAAATTGAACAAAGTAACAGCTTAGCAAGTATAATTTAATAATTAAAATTTGAGTAGAGTAACAATTTAGTAATTATGATTTAATAATCTAAATTTGGACAAAATAACAACTTAGCAAAAATTAAAGTTTAACATCAAATAATAATAACAATAATAAAACTTAAGTCTAAACGGGTTTAGGGGAAAACCCTTCCTACCAACATGCAAAGTGACAATAATTTAGAACTAACCCCACTCCCCCCATTACCTCTAAGGTGGTTAATGAAGAGGATGAAATTGTTGATGCAAAGCTCCTAGAAAGAGAACTTTACTAGTTGTTGGAAAACTAGTAAAATTTTAGCATAAAACAAAGTAAAAGAAATTTTTTTCTAGAAAGAGAAGTTCTCTAAGAATTTGGTAGCTTGAGAGAGGGAGAGGTGCTGAAAAATGGTCCAAAACCATGGCTATTTATAGAAGAGGAGAAGGGGTTAGGTATCCACAAAATTACATCATCCATTATGTAAGCATTATGTCATAAATCTAATTTTTATTTATTTTTAATCTAATTTAGGGACACATACACTATTTAGGGTAATGAATCACCCCTCCTAGGCTTGGGGACGTGCTATATGAGCTGTCTTCAAGCTCCTCAGTGTAAATTTTATCTGTAGATGAATTAACCGGTACCGATAAAAATGCCTAAACTTGAAAAATTAGCTTTTAATATCAAAATAATTCATTTTAATGCAAAACTGGACAAATAGATTATTTTTCATCAAAAATAAATTTCTAATAATAAATTTTAATTTTTATTAATTTATTTCAAATTATATGTATTTATTTTGTATTTTTAAGCTAGAAAATTCATAAAAAATCCAACTTAACTCAATGAATACCAAAATTTTCATGAAAATTATAAAATTAAATATTTTACCCAAAAATAAACTAAAATTACCATTTTCACCCTTTTTGAATGTCAAACCAATATTGACTAGGCTTATAGACACCTATGGACATTTTACACAGGAATTTCAGAAAATTCTCAAAAAAATTCCAAAATTTATATTTTAATATATATGACATAATTCCAAGTTCAAATTGACATTTTAATGTCAATTAAATTTTTTTCTTATGTCATCTCTTAGTGTTTAGAAATAGAGGCAAAATCGTCATTTTCTAATTCTTTGGGCTTCGGTTCGAAAAAATTATTTAAAATAACGATTAAATAGCTCTTGAAATTTTGAGCAAAATAGTGGGAATTAAAAATTTGAAATTTCTTCCTAATTTTTTAGAATTACATTGCCAAATATTAAAAAAACGGTTAAAAAAATTTAAATAGGATTATTATATTTTTTGCTATTTTCTTTCCAAAATAAAATTTTTATAATGAAAGATACTTAGGATAAAATTTTCAAAATATTTTAAGGTCAAAAAGTCTTTGGTTGGTTCTCGCAGTCAACTAGGGGTATTTTTGTCCTTTTTGAAAAATTATTTCAATAAATTTTTGAAAAAATTTTAAAATTGTTAATAATTATTTTAAGTACATTGATGACTTAAAAACAATATCTAAGCACTTCCAATTATTTTTGTTTATTAATTCTGTTATCTAGCTTTTTAAGAACAAAACGGTCATCCTATAAATTTTCGAACTTTGTTCCCCAAAAATTATTAAAAATATAAACTAAACACTACTTTCTAATATGAACATAATTGTAGGGATCAAACTTTTGAGATTTCCATCTCGTTCTCCAAAAAAAATATAGAATAATTTAATATACAAAAGTAGGGGTGTTACAATGGTTCTAAATTGACTATTGAAGGTGCAGTTGGGTGACGATAATTGATTATCTGTGGGTAATAGTCGATTATCATAGCCTTTTTTTCCATTGTCTCACAAATCAACCAATATTTAATTGACTATTGAAGGTGCTTGGGTGATGATAATCGAATATTGCTATTATCATGCGTGTCTTTGGCATTTTTCTTTGCTATTTCCAGCCCCTTCAACGAGGAAGTGTTCAGTCACGGGACTCACCTACTTTTTATTTCTCACCTCTTAATTTCACCTCTACCAAACAACACCTTTCCATTCTCTTCTTCCTATTTCTTACCCATTTCACTATTGCCAAACACAGTATTACATTCCTTGCAATTGAAAGCATGGAAGGGTTGGAGAACGGAATAAGGGACTTAAAATATAATTTATATATTCAAAATATTTAGTTATTATAAATTTTAATTGTACAAAAATAAAAATTTATCTTGTGTAATGCACCCATTAAAATACTAGCTAAATGAAAAACCTAACAAATAGAAAACAAAAGAAATTAAAAACATGAAAAATGGAATCTTTTTATTAAATTAAGTTATATTTTGATTTAAATTTTGAAAATAAATTTAATCCAAATCTTCCCTTTAAATAGTAGAAGAATTCTCTATATCTATAAATTAGAATAACTAGTATTTTAGCCTGTGCAATGCACAAGATAAATGTTTATTTTATATAGCTATAATTTATAATAAATAAATATATTTTAATTTATGAATTATATTATAATTAAAATTTTTAATGAATAAATATTTTTGAACATATAAATTATATTTTAGATTTATGATAAATAATTTATATTGTTAAACAAGATTATTTTTAACTAGTATTTTATCTGTACATTGCACAAAATAAATGTTTATTTTATATAACTAAAATTTATAATAAATAAATTCTTCTAAATATATAAATTATATTATATTATAATTAAAATTTGTAATAAATAAATATCTTAGAACATAACAATTATATTTTAGATTTATGATAAATACTTTATATTGTGATACAATATTATTTTTAATTATTGATAATTTTTTTTAAAAATATTGAAATTCAAGTTAAAACTAAGATATTGAAAATAATAGATTGAAAGAGATAAAAATTAAGAAAAATTCCTAAAAATGCTCTCATTAAAGAATAATAGCTAAAAATACTCTCAGAGGAATATCACACACATGTTAGGAGCGTCTTTGAATTGTGAAAAAATATATATATATTCGAAATTGGTTTCGGATATTCAGTTGCAACTTGTTAGAGTGTTTAATTGGTATTTAAAGTATAAGAGGATATATCATATACATATTAGGAGCGTATTTGAATTTTGAAGATAAAATATATATATTTGGAATTGGTTTATGATATTTAGTTATAGCTTATTAAACCGTTCAGTTGATACTGAAAGTATGATAGAAGAGTGAAGTTCACCTCTTCATGAAAGGAAAGTATTCAAATAAAAGTGAAAGTGAGGGAGAGTGGAGGCATGAGGAAACAAATAGCTTTACATGTTTATATATATAGAGAGATTATCTAGCTTGTGAAAACTCTACTCTTTCCACTCTCACATTCGATTTTAATTGAAGTTTCTTCTCCCAAGTCAAGCAAAGGTGAACTACAATTTCTCTCTCTCTCTCCCTCTATATTTTTAGTTTTAAAAAATCTCCCTATTTCTCTTTTTCCTTTTTTATCCCTTGATTTAAATTCATTCATCTCTTACCTAATCTTGATTTAAATTCTTTCATCTGTTACCTAGTTTTATCTCTTTCTTGATTCCTTCACCTCTTTTCTAATTTAACCTAATTTCCTCGTCTCATTTATGATTTCATGGAGATTTTTTATGATTTAAAATTTCTTGAGGGATACCTAATATCTTTAATCATCCTTATCTCTTTTAACTTTCATACTAATTTAAACTCTTTTATCTCTTATATAATTTAAATTTCTATATCTCAACTAATTTAGTTCTAATATATTTCATAATCTTGACCACATTGATCATGCCTTAAAACATATTAAAACAAAAAATTATTATTGAATTTTAATTATTTTGATTTAATATGTTAACAATTATTATATTTAGATATATTTAATGTTCTTTTATAAATAAATTTTTTAAATTTTATTGAAATCATTTTTTTTGTTATAATATCGAAATTATTTGATATATATTTACTTTAATTATATAAATATTTTTTCACTTTTTATGATAAATAATTAAATCATAAAATTTATATATTAGATTTGACTCATAGCTAAAATATTAGTTATATATTTATTTCACTGTTTTGAATTTATATTTAGGGTTAAAAGTATAATTTAGTCCTTATATATGTCGCAAATTCTTAATTTGATCCTTATACATAAAGCTTATTAAATTGGTTTCTATATGTGTAATGCATTCTTAATTTAGTCCTTATCATCATGACATCGTTTACAAATTTTTAATTTGATCCTTATAAGTGTAGCATATTTTTAATTTGGTCCCCATATATGTAGTGCATTCTTAATTCTTATAGGTACCAAATTAAGAAGACGCTACACATAGGGACTAAATTAATCTACATCTATAGGGACCAAATTAAGAATCCGTAAACGTTTTGTGATGGCAGGGACCAAACCGGTAATGTTTACACGTATAGGGACCAATTTAATAAGTTTTTATGTATAGGAACAAAATTAATAATCCACGAGAAGTATAGAAACTATATTATATGTTTAACCTAAATTTAGTAAGTGAGTCTAACAAGTTTAATCTTCATAAATTTGTAAATTTAAACGTTGATAAACTACTTTGAATATTTTATTTGATTGAATTTTATTTTTTATCTTACTATAGTCATAGACACTTATTTTTTATTCTTTTTGAAATGGATATTCCGACTTCCGAGGGATATCGTGTCTGTCATCAGCTACATAGTAGAAGAGTGATGTTATTTCAACATTAATTTTTCACAATATATTTCATAACAAAGAGATAAAAAGAAAAGAAAAATATAAAATGAAATGAGTGATGTAATAAAAAAATATAAAGTAAGAAAATGTTAAAAAAAGTCATAATAATAATATTATTTTTATGAGAATTTAATTAAAGTTAATTGTGTATTTTTTTAAATGTCATAAATTATAAACTGATATATGTAATAAAATTATTAATTTTTATAATATTTTTTAAAATCACATATTAATAATTATTGTTGAGTTGACAATGTAAATTTCTACACAATCAATATCAAAATTACACTCTTTTTATGAAAAGTAGCATCTGCTACGTATGATATTGATATAAGCCTTTGCTTAATTTGGTCTGATGCCGTCTGACCGAAAGTTAATAATTTAGGGGAATGTATTTGCCATTGGCACATAAAAATTATCATATAAGGAACAAAGATTTTAGATAGTGACATCAAGTTAAAAGGATGGGAACGGATACAGATTTCCGCTCAGCAATGAATTTCTTAAGAAATACGTTACGTAAAGTCATGGCGGCCACCGATATCCTTTTGATTTTTCTTGCGGCACACTGCATATCCAAAAATCAAAATCTTATTTTAAAATCAAGATATAACAACACAAGTTTAATTACAATAGATTATCGCGACAGAGTAATCAATTCGGTTTCCAGTTTTAGATATACATCTGCTTTCAATTTAGAGAAAGAACTTTTAACATTTATAGTAATTTGACTAATTTCATTCGTCGAATAAAATTGTCTTTTCTAATAGATATATAGTTTGTGGGGAAAAAAAAAATTATTTGATTTGATTTTAAGTTTATCTGATCTATTTCTTAAAAAGAAAATCAAATACAAATAAAGATAAAAGAATGATTTGAGATGGTTGAATTTTTTTAAAAGTAACTGTTAAGTGAAATTAAATTTAAAATTAAAATTAAGAAGTATATTTGAAAAGAATAAAAAATAAAAAATTAAAATTAAACGTTCAATATATAAAATGAAGATAGAACTAGTATTTTAATCTGTGCATATTTAGAATTTAATTGCTATGTATTATTAGTGTAAAATTTTTTACACTGTCAACCAATCGAAACCAGTTTTAGTGTGATTTTTAGGATAGTTATTATCAAAGTAAATAAACTTATCATACATGGTGGGTTGTGATTAAATGACAGTGTAAAACTGTTTTACATTGTCAGTGAATAACCTATTTTCTTTATTGAAAATGATAAATTAAAAAAGATAAGAGGTTAAAAAAAATCCTAAAAATATCGTTGAAGAATGACAGCCAAAAACACATTCGTTGAAAAATAACAGCTAAAAACGTTCTTGTTCAATATAGTTATTCTAATTTATATAGAGAGAGGATAGTGGATATGTGATTCAATGATTGATAACAACTCCTAAAATACTTTCGTTCAAAAATAGCTCCTAAAAATATCTTTATTTAATATTAACATTCAAAATTATGATATAAAAATAAAGGCTAAATTATATTTTTGGTCATCTTATTTTTTTTCAATCCATAGTTTTAGTCTCCCAATTTTTTTAGAGACATTTAGTTCCTTTATTTTTAAAATCTGCAATTTTTGTCCCTCTGTCAAATTTTTTGCATTAATTGTTAGTGGTTTAATGTTGACTCTGACATGTCAATGTTGATTTTAGTGTTGATTTTGACTTTAACATGTCATTTAAGTATTGATACGTTAGAATCAACGTTAAATTACTAACGGTCAACACAAGAGATTTGATAGAGGGACCAAAATTGTGAATTTTTAAAAATAGGGGACTAAATGTCTCTAAAAAAATAAGAGGACCAAAATTGTGAATTTTTAAAAATAAGAAGACTAAATATCTCTTAAAAAAATAAGAGGACCAAAATTACGAATTGAAAAAAATAGGGAGACCAAAAATACAATTTAGCCAAAAATAAATTAATTTCTCTTGAGAGAAAATAAAGTACATCTACAATCGTTAATTAAAAAATTAATGATTAATAATTGTAATAAAATTAAATACTTATGAAATAAAATTTAAAATTAATTTCAATCTCAACCATTATTTTTTTAATTAATAGATATAATCATATAATTATTATTCTACCCTATCCTTGAAGTATATCCCCTTTATTTTACGAGAGGGAACTCCTTATTTTTGTTTTTATATAACAATTAATATTTTAACTTGTACATTGTACAAATTAAATATTTATTTTATATAACATAAATTTATAATAAATACATACTTCTGAATATATAATATAAATTATAAGAAATAAATATTTTAAACATATAAATTATATGTTAAATTTATAATATATAATTTATATTGTGATATAATATTATTTTAATTATTGATAATTTTTTTTAAAATATTAAAATTTAATTTAAAACTAAAGATATTAAAAACAATAAATTAAAAGATATAAAAGATTAAAAAAATTCTTAAAAATACTTTCATTAAAAAATAATAGTTAAAAATATTCTTATTAAAAAATAATAATTAAAAAAGCTCTCGTAAAATATAACTATTCTAATATATATATATATATATATATATATATATATATAGGAGACATATCTAGTGAGAGAGTCATTTTTATATGAGAGTGAGAAAAGTAAATCTAAGTCATATAACTATACATGAAAGTCAGAATTTAATGTCATATAACTACTTAAAAATTTATATGATTTTTTAAAAATTTCATATGACTTGTGTGTTTTAATGTTAATCATCTAATAATCTAGCTTTATGGTCACAAATATTCAAATCTAGAAAACAATACAGGGTCCACATGTTGCCACGTGTGACTACAATTTCACCATCCCAAGGTTGATACACACTGTTCTTTTCCCCTCTTCCTTATTTCCCTTTAACTGGGAAGGTGGTTAGCACTAGCACTGCATCAAACCAAGCCACAAACAAAACCAAAACCAAAACCAAACTTTTACCGTTTCAGAGAACCGACCATGGCGGAGAGTGGCGGCGGACACAGCCGTAGGGAGCCGCTTCTGGTGTCGCCGGAGGAAGAGGCTGCAAAAGCTTCGTGGAGACTTAACGTGAATGAGTTTCGTTTGCCAGACCAATCGCACGATCATCAACACCACCGATCCTTCACTTTCCACGGCCTTCTTCGCAAACCCAGTGAGACACTCTTTCTTCCCTCTTTTTCTGTTGAAACGTTTGGTGTCCTTTTTTTTTGTGTGTGATGACTGATGGGTCGGTTTGTTTTTTTTTTTTTGTGTTGATGTGATTTGTGGAGTTGTGCTAAGTCTAAAGTTTCTGTTTTGTGTAATGGGTGTGGTTTGTTTGTAGTGGTGATGTGATGAATTGTGTGGAACCAGGAATGTGCCATTTTTTTGGGAAATTACATTGACATCGATTGTGGTTTCTTGAAAATTCACACGATACTTCTGTCCTTTTAACGTCTTTTTTACGCCTACAGTATCTTTCTCACAGGGCTACACAGTATGTTTCAAACAATTAAGGGGTTGCCGTAGGCCTTAATGTGAAATTTCAAGAAACCAATGTTAAATTTCAAGAGACCAGTGTCAAAATTCAAGAAACCAGTGTCAACGTAATTTGCTCTTTTCTTTTTGGACTTTTTGATGCGTCTGGTTTCGTTGTGAGTGATGGTGTGTTCGTTTATGCAATCCCAGTGTGCCTTTGTTCACTCTTTCATGTATAAAGTGATAAAGTCTCTATTTTGTGTAGTGGGTCTGTTTTGGTCTGTGGTTATCATCATGCATGTGTTGAATTCTGCAAATTCAGACTTCCTTTGAATGATTAAACTTTAAAGTCTTTGTTTTGTGTGATGGGTCTGTTTTGCTCTTCGTGGTCATGCGTTGAATTGTTAGAATCTCTTGTAATTGATTCCATACTTAATCAAAAGTTATCAGAATATAATAAGGCATGAATCTTCCTTCCCTTAATGCCTTCTCCTATGACCTGAAACTGGATCTTATTTGCTTTCCAGATCATTATTTTATATAGCCTGTATTATCTTTTCTCGAAAGATAAAATAATACTTAACTAAAGTACGTAACAAATTTTGACCATGTACAATTCCCTGTTCACGTGATGTCTAAATTTTAAAATCTTCAATTTATTAAAGATTGGTGAATGGTGATTTGAAAATTTTGACATTATTGATTATTAATTAACTTGAGGAATTCAGAAAAGATAAGTGCAATTAAAGAATTTAGCATTTAAATTCACCTTCAACATGTTTCAGTTAAATTCATATATTCTGGCTTGTGGATTTGCCTACTTACTCTCTAATCCCACTGTTAACTTGTGTTTTAGGGAAGCAACGAAAAGTGGCTGAATATTACAAGAAACAGGAGAGACTCCTTGAAGGATTTAATGAGATGGAGAATATGACTGAAATGGGTGGTTTCCCAGGAAGTCTCACTGAGGTTGATTGTTCCATCACCATGATTTACTTATAATTTGTCATACATGGAGCAGCACCAACCAGTTTTTTGACTATAATCTCAGTGAAAATTTATGATTTCCCATTAAACTTGATCATCTCAAATGCATGCTGATGAATGATTCATTTAAATCTATACAGAGAATTCTACTAAATAAACATACTCATTGTTCTCAGGCTGAAATGAAGCAACTAGCTAAGAGTGAGAGGATGGCTGTTTATGTGTCAAATATATGTAACTTGGTTCTGTTTGTAGCAAAGGTTTACGCCTCAGTTGCAAGCAGATCATTGGCAGTCATTGCCTCAACCATGGATTCTCTCTTGGATCTCTTGTCAGGATTCATATTGTGGTTTACCGCTCATGCCATGAAAAACCCAAACCAATATCACTATCCAATTGGAAAGAAACGCATGCAACCAGTGGTAAGACTTAATTTAAACTGAATAAGGTGATTGAGTCCAATAAAGTTTTAGTAAAAGCAGTCTTTCAATATAGTTTCATAATATCCTGAGAGTGAAAATGACAGAATTGGTTATTTAAGATATTTTCAAAATAGCCATTGCGTGGTTGGTTGCTTAATACAGCTACATGCTAATAAGATTTCCTGTGCAGGGTATCATTGTTTTTGCATCAGTGATGGCAACATTGGGGTTGCAGATTTTGATTGAATCTGCCCGGGAACTTATTTCCAAGGTAATTGAGATAAACTTTTGTTCTTGTTTGTTCACTAGATCCCCAAATTTGGGCTCAACACTTGTTTGTTTTTGTGTATGAATTTGAATTTAGGTTCAGTTTGGATAAACTTCTGAAAGTACTTATAGGAGAAAAAAAATAAGAAGATAAAATGGATCAAACTGCTTTCATAAGTTAAAATCAACTTATTCACCTTAACCTTTTCAGAGTCTCTCTCTAATTTTTCAAAAAGTTGAGGTACATAAGTTATTTTTAGCTTATGAAGAAATTTGATTCATTTTACCTCCTTTTTTTCTTTTGCTATAAGCGTTTGTTAAAAACTTTATCCAGACTAACTCTTAGCCATTTGATTGAGGTGTAGCAGTTTTAAGTAAGTTATGCTCATGTCATTCTTTTTCTTACAGGCTAAGCCTGATGTGGATCCAACAAAACTGCATTGGACGATCGGGATTATGGTGTTTGTGACTGTAGTGAAGTTCATTCTTATGGTCTACTGTCGAAGATTTAAAAATGAAATCGTTAGAGCATATGCACAAGATCACTTTTTTGATGTCGTTACTAATTCTGTTGGATTAGCTGCTGCTGTGCTAGCTGTCAAGTTCTACTGGTGGATTGATCCAACAGGAGCTATTGTTGTGAGTTCTTAACTACAGCTTAAAGCCCGTCTTTGGTTTTCATTTTGTCTTCACTGATAATTTCAAACATGCCACCTTATTTTCACGTTGTTTTTACAAGGTAGCATTTTTTGTTATTATTTGCACAAATGTTTTCTCATACCAAATTGCCTCTTATTTTCTCCCTTTTTTAACTGTACTTTTACTGTGATTTTCTGATTAGGTTCACTTACTCAACTATTGATTTTTTTTTTTAATTGATTTTCTCCATTATTCTACAATGGCCATAAACTCCTTGTATCTGCCACTTCCAAATCTTGAATGGTGATCTTTGTGTTACATGATTGTTTGCCTGTTACATCAAGCCAACTGCTTGATAATGATTATATCATGAATGTGTGATGCAGATAGCATTGTATACAATTAATACATGGGCCAAGACAGTCATTGAGAATGTTTGGTCACTCATTGGAAGGACAGCCCCACCTGATTTTCTGGCCAAGTTAACATACCTCATATGGAATCACCATGAGCAAATTAAGCACATAGATACTGTTAGAGCATACACCTTTGGTGCACATTACTTTGTGGAAGTTGACGTTGTGTTGCCAGAAGACATGCTTCTCCACCAAGCACACAACATTGGTGAGACGCTGCAAGAGAAGCTGGAGCAGCTTCCAGAAGTTGAGAGGGCTTTTGTGCACATAGATTTTGAGTTCACTCACAGGCCAGAGCACAAGACCATGGTGTGATGATATGCCATGGGACAATGATGGCATAGCCTAGCTTTGCTATTTCTCTTAGTTATTTTATTTAAGCCAAATAACTCAATTTTGCTTTCCGATGTTTGTACTTGCTGATACCTCTGAATGATACTTTCTATGTTATAATTCATCATTTAGTTGGCTCAAAATAATTAGAAATATATATTTTTTTTCACTACATTATTTTAGGTGGGTGCACAGGGTAGGGTGGAAAAGAATATATATGTTAAAATATAATTACTCTAAAATAATTGCTATTGTTTTTGGAAAATGATACTGATACTCAAATGGGGTACGTACACCATTAGGAGAGAGAGAAAGAATTAAAAAGGATGGGAGAAATAAATATGGAGGAAATTAAATGTGAACAAGTTATTGTTGTTTGTCTTTAGCATCCTATGTATGTGATACAATGACTAGGCCTTTAGAAGCAAATATGTAAAGAGGATTTGATTCTTTTAAATTGAGTAAATGATTAAAGTGAAAAAAATAAGGATAAATTTATCCTTAATTTAAAGTTAGTAAAAATAAAGCTTTAATTTAAATTAGTAATAAATATAGTTTTATGTTCTCATGTTACACATTTTGTTCATTTTACCGTAATTAAATCCAAAAAATATAGAAGATTGTATCCATAATCAAATTATACTTGGAAGTAAGTACCCCAATTTGGTCAAATACGCACGCGAAATTCTGTATGTTTCTTAATGGCATAGAATAAGTAAATGGCCAATTTAGTTCCTGAAATTGTGTTTCACTATAATATTAGTCCTTAAAATTATAAAAAAATTTAATTAAGTCTTTGAAATTTTTTAGGGTTTCATGTAAGTTCTTAAATTAACCACTTTTTTTTTTTTTTTTTCATTTTGGTCTTTAAACATATGTTATTGTTATCACTTAAGTCCTTAGACTAGGGACCAAAATAATAATAAAAAAAAAGTAGTTAATTTTAAGGACTTAAATGAAACCCTAAAAAATTTTAAGGATTTATTTGAATTTTTCTCAGTTTCAATGACTAATATGACAATGAGATACAATTTTAGGGATTAAATTGGCTATTTACTCGACATAGAATGTTATAAAGGTTGCATTGATTGATCCCTAACATACATGTGTGGAATTTTGAGGGTAATGTCATGCAGTAGTGAAATACACAAGGAGGATTCTATCCCAAAAAAAAAAAAAAATGCACAAGGAGGAATGCTAGCAACTTTCTTACTAGTTGAATTTTTTTTGGAAATTACTAATTTCATAGGAATCCTCTCCAGTTAAAAAAAAAAATTAGAAAGTGTCCAGTTTGCAAATATGACCATTGATGTATATTTTTTCTATACTTTATATATTAAATTTATCAAATAGTAGAACTAACTAATGGTTTGGATTTCATACAGTTTTCTCAAAAATGTAGAGAATCATTTTCCGTAATTTTAAAAACATTTCAATCAATAATAAAGAGAATGTTAAAAACATATATTCTCTCCATCCCCTTTTATTTGACGTTTAAGGTTTTGGCACAAGAATTAAGAAGTATAATTAATAATTTAAATTTTAAAATAATTATTATGAAATTTCCTAATACTACCTCTGTCCCATTTTGTTTCATGTTTAAGGTTTTGACAGGAATTAAGAAATGCAATTAATATTTTAGATTTCAAAACAATTATTATAAAATTTCCTAATATATCCCTTATTTTTCATATTAATTAGATTCTCTCGCCTTTATATTTCCTTTATATTTTCTCACTCTACAATAAATGTTTAAGGATATAATAGGAAAAATATATTTAATACTTCATTGATATTCTAAAATGACAATCAACAAATTTTTTGTGCTAAAAAATCAAACAAAATCAGATGGAGGTAGGGATGACAATTGTGCTCGGGCCTTACGGGTACCCGCAAAAAATATCCGCAATGGGAAGGGGAATTATTCGCTTAATGGGGATGGGTCCAGGGGCAAGTAATTACCCACAAAATTTAGCGAGTATGGCTACTATAGTACCCAACCTGTCCCATACCTGCATATATTGATATATATAAATATTTAATTATAATATTACATATATATAATTATAATTTTATTCTGTATTAATTTATTAATTTAATTAATAAAATATAACAACTGAAGTTACTGAATCCTAAAAAATAAAATTTCCTTTTCCCCATTCTTTGCATCTGTTGCGCTGCACTCTGTTCTTCACGTTTGATGCATGCGGCTTGCCTCTGTTCTCCGCGTCATCAACTCATCTCCCTCCTATTGCTTGTTGCGCTTTTAGATGACTATGTTTCTAATGTTGTTTTGCTATAACTTATTTTTGAATGATGTAAGATTATGTTTGGATGCATTTAATTTTATGTTTGGATATTTTTAATGTTATACTTTGATGGTTTAAGGATAAGTTTAGATAATTTAAGATTATGTTTGAATGATTTAAGAGTGAATTTTAATTTGGTTATAGCAATTTTTCTAATTTTTTTTATTAATTTATTGACTTTATACATAAGTAAAGTGCGGGTTGCGCGTGCGGATATGGGTATATAGATACCCAACGGGTACAGAGATGAAGATTAAAGTTACTACCCGCGCAGATATGAGGCCTGGTATGGGCATTTTTTTCAAACGCGGGTATGGAGACGGGTAATATAGTACCCTACCCAGACCCTACCCATTGTCATCCCTAGATGGAGGTAGTATATCCCTTATCCTTCAGATTAATTAGATTCTCTTTCTTTTATATTTTTCTTATATTTTCTAAATCCACAATAAATGTTTAAGGATATAATAAAAATATATATTTAATGCTTTATTGATATCTTAAAATGACAATTAAAATGAGACAATTTTTTTTTTTTACTAAAACCTTAAACAAAATGGGACGGATAAAGTATTAAGGGCTCGTTTGGTGACTAAGATATAATAGGATCAGATATGATATATCATATCCTGTTGTAATCCATTGTTTGTTGTGTTAGTAGGATATGATAATGTTATCCTATTTCTTATCCTATCTTGTTACTCTAATATATTTCTTATCCTAAGGGGGGAGCTGGGTTAGGAAGCAACAAAATAGGATAAACTCTTTATATATATATAACAAAATATATATAATAAATATAATATACAGTAATATATATTAATTTATATATAATAATAATAATTTTGACATATAAATTTAAAGTATATTATTAATTAAATAATTATTATTCAAATATTTTTAAATAAAATTATTTGAATAATAATTATAATTTTAAAATCTTATATATTTTTTTTATAATTTTAAGAAAAATAACTACATAAATAAAAAATAATATTGTATAGTTTAGTTAAAATTGTAATTTTTTTGTAAAAAATAAAAAATTAAATTGAAATTTACTTTTAAAAAATTATATGTAATTTTATAAAACAGTAATTTTGTCATTTGAACATAATTTACATTTTATCCTATTGTTATCTGGTTTGTTATCTAATATGTACCAAACATTAGATAAAATTATTATTTATATTGTTTTAATCTTATCATGTTCTTATCCTATTCTCATATCCTATCCTAACCACTAAACGAACTTACGGATAGTATAGTTAGCACTTCTCATATAGAAACAGATAAATGACAATGACTTTTACTAAAGACACACGGCAAATGCAAACAAAAGAATATAAACCTTGACTACAATATTGATAAGGCCATAAGGGAATATGTTATATGCTCTCAACTAAGACAAAGCATTGATGAGTTGATCGCGTCAACCGAATCAAACTTCTTGTTTTTTCAGTTTGAGTGTATGTTTGGTACAACGTGTAATTGGCATATTCGTCATTCATTTTCACGTCATAGAATTAAATTAAAGCAGGAACAATAATTTTTTGTTTCTCAACGCAAGTTTACTGGTCATAAACAGGCTGTGAGTCTCGCTCACTTTTATATAATAAAATCTTTTAAGTTTAAAAATTAATCCACGTCAAAATTAGTTATCTCAGAGGTATAAATATATTTATTTTTGTGTGATAAATTAGAGTATATTTTCTTGAGTTAAATCTCTTAAACAATTCTCTGTTGAAAAAAACACGTGTAATTTTTAACTTATAATTTTTAAAATTTTAAATTCAAATCCCTTAAATTAATTACACATATATTCTGTATAGTTTGAAATATTATTTTTTTAATATATATATATATATCTTGAATTAACTGTGTATATTTCTTTTATAATTTTAAATATATTTTATTAAATATTTTCATTTTAATTTCTACTTTATGCTTTTACATACATTTTAAAAATTTGTATTTCATAGTTTCCTTTTAGGTTTGAACATGATATTAGTAAGTTTTGTGTGTGTGTGTACTGTACAAGTATTATTAAGTTTAAGTAGAATATAGAAATAAATATTAAAAGTTTGATTTTGTTAAAAGAATACTTTGTTTAGATAAACTTTTGCATAAACATTTATAAAAAAAGAAAATAAAAAAATGAAATAAACTTCTTCCATAAATTAAAATTAGCTTATACATAGGTTAAAATTAGCTTTTTGAAGAAATTAAATGAGAAAAACTTCTCTGAAAAGCTGATTTTAACTCATGTATAAGTTAATTTTATCTTATGAAAAAAATTTATTTCATTTTATCTTTATATTTTCTTTTTTTATGAGTACTTATAAAAAAACTTATTGGGCCTAAATACATGAAAATCAAGACTAAAGTTCTGCACACTACCCCAACCAAAAAATAAATTAATAAAAAAAAATAAAGAGTACATAGTTGATTAACAGGAAATCATATTATTTGCACTTGAACCGTCGTCCTCCACCATATACAAAATGTATGATGATGAGTGGGAATAGAGCAATGTATATATTATAGTTTTTTCTGAGATTTTTCTTGGTATGTATAAAACTGAAATCACAACCACACAAAACTGCATACATACCAAGAGAACATAACAGTAGGGGACCAGATTGCCTAATTTGATGACATAATTTAGGAATATTCATAATTTAATTTAATGAAAATTAAATAAAAATAAAAGCCTAATAAATAAAAAACAAAATAAATTAAAAAATGAAAAGTTTTTTTTTCTTAAATCACATTGAATTTTGATATAAATTTTGAAAATAAATTTAATCCAAATCACAGTAGATTTTTTAAATTTAACTCTTCACTTTAGACAGTACAAGAGTTACACATTTATCTCACTGTTTCGAATTTAAGTTTAGTAAGTGACTCTAACAAGTTTAATCCTCGTAAGTTTTTAAAATTCAATGTTGAAAAACTACTTTGAATATTTTGTTTGATTAAATTAAATTATTTAAATCTTAATATGGTCAAAGACTTTTTTTTAATTCTTTTGAGAAGGATATCGTATCTGTCATCAGTTGTATAACAAGAGTAATGCTATTTTAACGTTATTTTTTCACAATATTTTTCATAATAAGGAGAAAAGTAAAAAGAAAAGAGAGTTATATGATGAAAAAAAATAAAAAAGGAAACATTATAATAAAAATGTCATAAAAATAACATTTTTTTAAAAAATTAATCAAAATATATTAACAATATGAATAATGTAAAATGATGATAATAATAACAACAATAATTAATAGATAAGCATTCCATACTTTTATAGAAAAATTAAATTATTTGTAAAAATTTAAATTAAAAAAAATCAGTTTAATGACCTTAGGGCCGTTTGAAAAAACAACTTAATTAAGATCTTTTTTAATAAGTTTTTATTATATAAGAGCTTATGTTATAAGTGCTTAAAATTCAACAAGTTATTTGCATTGGGGTATACATGTTGATGAGCACTTACAGAATTTTGAAATGTTTGGATGCATTGCTATATAAACACTTATAAAATGTTGTCTCATTTTAAAAATAAAAAAGAATCAAATCATGATTAAAAATAATTAAAATAAAAAAAAACTAAATAATTAATATACTAACATTATATATATCACAACAATATTAAAAATAAAAATCACTAGTCACCAATAGTTTTTAAAAAACAAAAATTTAAGTATCATAAATTTAAAAAAAAAATGTGACACACACAAAAAATCACCATACACCCCTCAATAATTTTAAAAATTAAAATATTTAATTATCAAAACATGAGTAAAATAGAAATTAAGGTGTTAAAATTAAAATCACACATACACACACACACACACACACACACACACACACACACACACACATATATATATATATATATATATATATATATATCATAAAACATGATATAAGCTTAAACAAATTCACCATAAATAAATATAAGTATATAAAAATAGCAAATCATTATAAAAATTCAACCATTACACTACATTGTAGAAGGAAGCATATAAAAAAATTGCTAGCAATGTATAAAAAAAATTACTATCAACATATAAAAATTTAAATTTATTTAATTAAATTATATTTTTAATAAAAATGAAAGAAACATATAAAAAATAAAAAAAATCTACTAGCAACAAATAATTATAATTTGTTTTGTGTAGAAGTTAATATTTATATTTATTTGGGTAAAGAAACGAAATAATAAAATATTTAATTTGAGAGAAAAAATGAAAAACATAAAAAATAAGCATGCTCTATATATTTGGCCCTAAAAGAATTCGAGAGTGGGTCTCTTCACAAGCTCTGCATAAGATATTCCTATTTTGGAGAGCTTATGAAAATAAGCTAAAAACATCTTATGGACAAATTATAAAATATTTTTATAAGTTTTCCCAAATACTCTCATAAACATTTATAACATAAGATGAATTTAAATAAGTTGTTTATAAGCTCTTTCAAACAAGGCCATAATGATATGTTAACATATCCTTTATATATAAAAATTATAATAACTATCTTGAACGAAAACGTTTTTAAAAACTATTCTTCAACGAAAGTGTTTTTCAGTATTTTTCTTCGAATGAATCATCAATTTAATTTCTAAAATTGTGATGATAATTCAAATTGGTCATTAAAATTAATAAAATGTTAAAATGGTTCCTAAAATTGTATATTGTTAATCAATTTAGTTCCTAAAATTATAATGGACAGTCAAATAAGTCTTTGAAATAAATAAAAGAGCAAAATAGTCCTTGAAATTATCAATTAACAATCAATTTATTTATTAAATATTTTTATTTTGACAATAAAAATTTATAAATTATACAAATTTATTTATTGGATTATATAAAACTATTTATTAGTTAAATTATACAATATCTTATAATTTTATTCATTAAATATTTTTATTTTTAAATAACTATCCTACAAATAAAAGGGTGGAAGATCTATAAATAATAAATAATTTTATATAACTAAAAAAATAAATTTGAATAATTTATAATTTTTTAAAATTAAAATTAAAATAAAACTAATTAATAAATAAATTTATCATTTTAACTTTTAATATTTTTTCATACAAATATAAACATGTACTTAAGAGATCAAAAGTGCAATTAACAAATAGTAATGATTTATATAATATAAGTTTTTCTTATACATAAAGTAATAACGACAAATGACTTAGTGGTTTTTGAGATATTTAGAGTCAAAATGCTTGAAAAAAAATTTTAGGAGCATAATTTGTAAAATTTTGAAAGTTAAGAGACAAAAAGTGTAATTAAGCCTTTTAAGTTTTAGGGGCCAATTTGATTGATCATTACAATTTTAAGGACTATTTTGCCATTATATTTATTTCAGGGACTAATTTGAGTATTTATTACAATTTTAAGAACTAAATTAATTGATAATATATAATTTTGAGGATCATTTTGTCATTTTATTAATTTTAGGAACCACTTTGATCAACCATTTCACTTTCAAGAACTAAATTTGTGATTCACTCATTTTCTTCAAGGGGAACGTTTTGAGATTTTTTTTTCTTAATATCTTATCTCTTTTAATCTATCATTTTCATTTTTATTTCTAAATTGAACTTTAATATTTTTTAAAAAAATTATCAATAATTAAAAATAATTTTGTATCACAATATAAATTATTTATCATAAATCTAAAATATAATTTATATATTCAAAATATTTTTTATTAAAAATTTTATTTATAATATAATTTATATATTAAAAAATATTTATTTATTATAAATTTTATTTATATAAAATAAATATTTATCCTCTACATCCTAAAACACTAGTTTTTCTTTATATGTTAACAAAAATGAGGCATTAAAACTCACCAAAGTCAATTCAAATAAAATTAAACTATGTACAAAAAAAAACTATGTACCAAAAAAATATTAATCTTTTTTTTTTTAAATTATTTTTCTTGAAATATAATGCTCGTGAGACCTGGCCTACCCTCCACAACCGCAGGGTCCGGTCCACGTATTATAACGTTGGTTACGTTGTACGCACACTGCACTTTTCCCCTTTGTCCCTTGTAACTAAGAAGGCCGTTAAGCTTTGCTGTTTCAGAGAAACGAACAGTCGAACATGGCGGAGAGTGGCGGTGCACACCGCCGTAGGGAATCGCTTCTAGTGTCGCCGGAGGAAGAGGTTGCAAAAGCTTCGTGGAGACTTAACGTGAAGGAGTTTCGTTTGCCAGACCAAACGCATGATCATCAACACCACCGATCCTTCACTTTCCGTGGCCTTCTCTGCAAGCCCAGTGAGACATTCTTTTTTCCCTTTTCTTTTGTTCAAACGTTTGGTTTCTGGTTTTTTTTTTTTTTTTTTGTGATGGGTCTTTTATTTTTTTGCATGTTGTTGTGTTGAGGTGTGCAAACCCACTAAGCCGTTCGTCACCTTTTTACGCTTTTTCTTCTCTTGAACGTCTAAAGTTTCTGTTTTGTGTAATGGGTGTGGTTTGTTTATGGTGGTGATGTGTTGAATTGTGTGGAACCAGGAACGTGCCATTTTTCAGGGGCAAATTACGTTGACACCAATTGTGGTTTCTTGAAAATTCACAAGAAACTATTGCCTTTTTAACACCTACAGTAACTTTCTCACAGGGTTACACCATACAGTGTAATATGTTTCAAACAATTAAGAAGTTACTGTAGACCTTTTTAGGCGGAGATATCGTGTGAGATTTCAAGAAACCAATTTTAAATTTTAAGAAACCAGTGTGGAATTTCAAGAAATCAGTGTCAGTGTAATTTGCTCTTTTCTTTTCGGACTTTTTGATGGGTCTGTTTTTGTTGCGAGTGATGGTGTGTTGGTTTGTGCAAACCCAGTGTGCCTTTGTTCACTCTTTGATGTCTAAAGTGATGAAGTCTCTATTTTGTGTATTGGGTCTGTTTTGGTCTCTGTGGTTATCATGCATGTGTTGAATTCTGCAAATTCAGACTTCCTTTGAATGTTTAATGTCTCTGTTTTGTGTGATGGGCCTGTTTTGCTCTTCGCGTTGAATTGCACAAACTGAAGAAGTCGGAGAAGTTGTGTTGTTATTAGTCTTTGTTTTTTATTTATTGTAGGCCATGATGGAATCTTTACATAAAGGCAGAGCCTTTTATTGTGAATGTGCGTCACTTTGGTGCTTTTATTTGATTAAGTTTGGTATAGTTCCGTTCATTTGATCAAAAGTACACGGGGATTAATATTGATGATAATGATCGGGCCTTTTCATATTTACATGGTTACTATTACTGAAGATACTCCATTGCTCATATCATATAATTCTTTTCTTGTTAGAATCTCTTGTACTTGATTCCATACATAATCAAAAGTTATCAAACATAATCAAGCATGAATCTTCCTTCCACCTTCTTAAAGGACACAAAAGAGGATCCTATTTGCTTTTCAGACCATTCTTTTACACCCTTTATTAAATTGTCTCAAAAGATAAAATAGAAAGTTAAATAAAATACTTAACAAAAGTTTACTCTGTACAATTACCTGTTCACATAATGTTTAAAATTTTAAAATCTTTAATTTATAACAGGTTGGTGATTTGAAAATTTTGACATTATTGATTATTAATTAACTTGAGGAATTCAGAAAAGATAAGCACAATTAAAGAATTTAGCATTTAAATTCATCTTCAACGTGTTTCAGTATAATTGCAAACATGTGATAATGCTTGCTTGGATCTAACTTCTGAGCTAGTTGCTATTACCATTGTATGTAGACTCAGCTTCAACAAGTTTATTGCTTACACGCATCATGCATCGCTTTCATGATCCAGTTTCTGAAGTGGTTTGATTTTTTTCTCAGGAAGTAGTTGGTTATATTCTGGCTTGTTGATTTGCCTACTTACTCTATAATCCCACTGTTAACTTGTGTTCTAGGGAAGCAACGCAAAGTGGCAGAATATTACAAGAAACAGGAGAGACTCCTTGAAGGATTTAATGAGATGGAGACTATGACTGAAACGGGTGGTTTCCCAGGAAGTCTCACTGAGGTTGATTGTTCTATCACCATGATTTACTTATAATTTGTCATACATGGAGCAGCACTAACCAGTTTTTTGACTATAATCTCAGTGAAAATTTATGATTTCCTATTATCATCTAAAACACATACATATGAATGATTCGTTTATATCTATAGAGAGAATTCTACTAAATAAATGTGCTCAATGTTTCTCAGGATGAAATGAAGCAACTAGCTAAGAGTGAGAGGATGGCTGTTCATGTGTCAAATATATGTAACTTGGTGTTGTTTGTAGCAAAGGTTTACGCCTCAGTTTCGAGCAGATCATTGGCAGTCATTGCCTCAACCATGGATTCTCTCTTGGATCTCTTGTCAGGGTTCATATTGTGGTTTACAGCTCATGCCATGAAAAACCCAAACCAATATCACTATCCAATTGGAAAGAAACGCATGCAACCAGTGGTAAGACTTAATTTAAACTGTACAAGGTTACCGCGTCCTATGAAGTTTTAGTAAATGCAATCTACCGATATAGTTTCATTATGTCCAGATAGTGAAAATGACAGTAATTGGTTATATAAGATATTTTCAAAATAACCATTGCATGGTTGGTTGCTTAGTACAGCTACATGCTAATAAAATTTCCTGTGCAGGGTATCATTGTTTTTGCATCAGTGATGGCAACCTTGGGGTTACAGATTTTGCTTGAATCTGCCCGGGAGCTTATTTCCAAGGTATTGAGATAAACTTTTGTTCTTGTTTGTTCATTAGATTCTCAAATTTGGGTTCAACACATGTTTATTTTTGTTTATGAATTTGCATTTAGGTTCAGTTTGGATAAACTTCTCACGGAGTACTTATAGGTGAAAAAAAATAAGAAGATAAAATGAATCAAACTTCTTTCATAAGTTAAAATCAACTTTCTCACCTTAACCTTTTCAGAATCTCTCTTGTCTAGCTTCTCAAAAAGTTGAGGTACATAAGTTATTTTTAGCTTATGAAGAAATTTGATTTATTTTACCTCTTTATTTTCTGCTGCTATAAGTGTTTGTTAAAAAGTTTATTCAGACTAACTCTTAGTCATTTGTTTGAGGTGTAGCAGTTTTAAGTAACTCTTTTAGATTTTCCAGTAATTATTACCACAATGCATACTTGTAATTTCTCATGTCATTCTTTTTCTTACAGGCTAAGCCTGATGTGGATCCAACAAAACTGCATTGGACGATCGGGATTATGGTGTTTGTGACTGTAGTGAAGTTCATTCTTATGGTCTACTGTCGAAGATTTAAAAATGAAATCGTTAGAGCATATGCACAAGATCACTTTTTTGATGTCATTACTAATTCTGTTGGATTAGCTGCTGCTGTGCTAGCTGTCAAGTTCTACTGGTGGATTGATCCAACAGGAGCTATTGTTGTGAGTTCTTAACTACAGCTTAAAGCCTGTCTTTGGTTTTCATTTTTTGTCTTCACTGAAAATTTCAAACATGCCACCTTATTTTCACCTTGTTTTTACAAGGTAGCATTTTTTGTTATTATTTGCGAAAACATTTTCTCTGACCAAATTTGGCCCTTATTTTCTCCCTTTTTTGTCCACTCTACTGTGATTTTCTGGTTAGGTTCAATATTCAACAAGTTATTATTTTTAATTGAGATTTAAACATGATTTTTGGTCTCTAACAATATCACGATTTTTTTGTTTTAGTCCTTATAATTTTTATTTTTATTTTTATTCCTTACATTTAACAAAATGTAAGGGGCTAGTCTTTAGTGAGAGACTAATATCACATCATTTTGTTAAATGTATGGGCTAAAAATGAGTAAAGTTTTTAGCAGGATTAAAACAAAAAATTGTTATATTTTTGGGGATGAAAAACATATTTAACCTTTAATTGATTTTCTCCATTATACTACAATGGCCATAAACTCCTTGTATGTCCCATTTCAAAATCTTGAAAGGAGGTCTTTGTGTTACACGATGATTGTTTGCTTGTTACATCAAGCCAACTGCTTGATAATGATGATATCATGAATGTGTGATGCAGATAGCATTGTATACAATTAATACATGGGCCAAGACAGTCATTGAGAATGTTTGGTCACTCATTGGAAGGACAGCCCCACCTGATTTTCTGGCCAAGTTAACATACCTCATATGGAATCACCATGAGCAAATTAAGCACATAGATACTGTTAGAGCATACACCTTTGGTGCACATTACTTTGTGGAAGTTGACGTTGTGTTGCCAGAAGACATGCTTCTCCACCAAGCACACAACATTGGTGAGACGCTGCAAGAGAAGCTGGAGCAGCTTCCAGAAGTTGAGAGGGCTTTCGTGCACATAGATTTTGAGTTCACTCACAGACCAGAGCATAAGACCATGGTGTGATGATATGCCACGGGACAATGATGGCATAGCTTAGCTTTGCTATTTCTCTTAGATATTTTATTTAAGCCAAATAACTCAATTTTGTTTTCTGATGTTTACACTTGGCTACTTGCTGATAACTCTGAATGATACTTTCTAATGTTATTCATCATTTAGTTGGTTCAAAATAATTAGAAATATTTATTTTCACAACATTTTTTTGGGTGGGTGCACAGGGTAGGGTGGAAAAGAATATAACGTTAAAATATAAGTACTCTAAAATAATTGCTATTGCTTTTGGAAGATGATACTTTGATTCTCAAATGGGGCATATACACCATTAGAGTAGGAAAGATATAAAAAGAAAGTGATAAATGTGAAGAGTCATTTGATTAGAAAAGCAAGAAAGAAATAAAGATGGAGGAAATAGAATGTGAAAAAAAAAAAAAAATGTATTGCTGATTGTGTTTAGGTCAATGTATGTGATACAATATAATGACTAAGCTTATAGTTTTAGTTGCAGTATCCAAAATTATACAATCTTGCGAATTTTGCTCCTAAAGTTTTTTTTTTTTTGAGAAATTTGTCCTTCAATTTACAAAATATCGCAAATTTTGTTCAGACAAATTTAAATTGTCATAATTAAAATAATTTTGTGGTGATTTTTCATTTAAACCATCAAAATTAAGATAATTTTGTGGCGATTTTTCTTTTAAACCGTCATAATTAAGAGAATTCATGATTTTTTATAAACTAGGGCACCGGGGAGGCGGGGAAGGGGACAAAATTTATGAAAAAAAATTTTGAAGATAAAATTTGCGAGATTGTAAAATTTGAAAGCGAAAAATACAATTAAACTAAGCTTTTACAACTAAATATGTAAAAAGAGGATTTGATTCTTCTAAATTGAGTAAATGTGTAAAGTGAGAAAATAAGGATAAATTTATTCTTTATTTAAAGTTAGTCAAAATTATGGTTTAATTTAAATTAGCAATAAATATATTTTATTTTCTCATTTTACGCATTTGTTCATTTTACCGTAATTAAATCCAACGAATATTGAAGATTTCATCCATAACAAGTTATACCGGGAAGGAAGTGCCCCATTTGGCAAGTACGCACGTCAATTTCCGTATGATTCCCGATGACATAGAATGTTATGTCGAATTGATTGATCCGTAAGTTAATGTCGAGGGATAACATCCAGCAATACTGCAATATATAAAGACAGGTAAATGACAATGACTTTTATAAAAGACACACGGCAGATGCAAGCCAAAAGAATATAAACCTTGACTACATCGTTGCAGAGTTGATAAGGGAATATGCTCCCAACTAAAGCCAAAGCATTGATGAGTTGATCTCATCAACCGAATCAAACTTCTTGTTCTTTTCGGTTTAAGTTATGTTTGGATAAATTTATCAATAAGTATTTATAGAAGAGAGTAAGAAAGTAACATGAATTAATTTTTTCCTATAAGTTAAAGATAACTTATATATAAGTTAAAATTAACTTTTGAAAAAGTTAAATGAGAGAATTTTTATAAATTAAATTATGCAAAAGTTAATTTTAATTTTTGAGAGAAATTTAATTTATTTTACTTTTTTATTTTTCTTTCTTATAAGTGTTTATTGAAAAATTTATCTAAACAAGACCTGAGTCTCATTCACTTTCATATAATAAAATCTGAAAATTAATCTACATCAAATTAGAGTATATTTTCTTTAGGATTAAATCTCTTAATCAATTATCTGTTAAAAAATGACACGTGTCATTTTTAACTTCTAATTTTTTATTACTTGAATTAACTGTATATTTGTTTTATAATTTTAAATATCTTTTCTTAAATATTTGGCTTAAATATGTTTTTAATCCTTGTAATATACATGTTTTATGGTTTTAGTCCTTATAAATTTTTTTTATGGTTTTAGTTCCTATAAAATTTTATTTTACGGTTTTAGTCTTTTTCACTATTAACTGATGGCGTGACAATTATCAATAAGAAAACATGCTTGATTTCTCTTAAAAAACAGGAACTAAAATGAATATCTTCTAATATAAGAGGAACCTATATCAAAAGTTTATTATTTTATAAGAACTAAAAAAATATCATTAAGGACTAAAATCGTAAAATAAAATTTTATAGGGACTCAAACCATAAAATTTTTTTGTAAGGACAAAAAACATAAAAAATGTGGTTTATTTTAAATCTAAATTTAAATATTTTTATTTTAATTTCTACTTTATGCTTTTACATACATTTAATAAAATGTGGTTTATAGTTTCCTTCGTGCTGTTAACGTTGTTAACGGTGAAGCTATGCTAATTCATTTATATTGTTACTTAATCATTTATTTAAATCTTGGTGATTTATGTCTTTTGCTGTGAATATGGAATTGATTAGTAAGAGTTTATAAGAAATTGGAATTACACATACCTTATGCAGTTGAGACTCTCATGAATACTGTGAATCTGATTATATGTGAGTTATTATATTTTACTTCATACACATGATGATATGTTCCCATTTATAATCAAGGTTAGCAAAAATAGGCCCAACTTGAGTAGTCCATCAGCACAACCCATCAATGAGTGGTTGGGCTTTAGAACCCATGGATCTGTTTAACTTGCCCTGCTCAACCGCCATCCAAAGTAGATAAAGGTGGATTGAATCATTGAACGCATTAGATTGATTTTCCTTTAAATTTTTATACCTAAAAATTAAAAAAATATATAACTTCAGTTATTATTTTGATTTGATTATTGTCAAGTAAATTTATTATATTTAAGTGTTAAACTTTAATATTTCTCTTATTTTTAATTCATTCTAAAAATAATTTTTGTCCTTTTTATTTAATTAATGTTTTTCTATTTTTTAATTGTTAGTTAAGTCAACCCATCCTAAAACAAGATGGTTTGTTATTTTTAACTAACGGGTTGACTTGACCCATTTTTTATCGGATCTATGATAAGTTAGAGCTGATTGACTCATTTTGTTGACCCAATTTACAATGATATTCTCGAGGTGCAGGTATTTTCTTAGGATAATGTTGGTCATTCAATAAAAAAAATGATTAATTTTCCTTTACTATATAATGTTCCATAAGAAACATGTTAATAATCTTTTTGTGAGAGATTGATAACGTTTTTCTTTTAAAAACATTGGTCTCAATCTCTCACGAAAAAAGATGTTGATTTTCTTTCATGGAAATAGTGTTTCATTTGAAATATTTTGCGATCTCTTTAAGGAAATGGGTTGTGTATTTTTAGCAAGACAAAGTGTAGGATCCATACATTATAACATGAAAGAGATCATATATTATGTTATGATGTGTATCTACACTTGCTCATAGGCGTGTTCATTAGATTTGATTGATTTGATAAACTTGACAATTCAAATCAAACCAATTACAATTGATTCAATTCTTAGATTTATCTTTTTTCAACTTAAACCAACCTAATGACTTGATCAACTATTTTTAAACTATTAGATAAATATATTGAGTTTAATGTTTATGCACTGTCAGTAAAAAAACTTTTATACTGTCAACCAATTAGAAATTACTATGATATGACTTTTAAGGTAATTATTGTAAAAATAACAAACTTACCATAAATTTAAATTTTTGTTTATTTTTTGATTAATTTATAATGGTTTTAAAATTATAGTTTCTAAAATTTATTTAAACAATATATATATATGTGTGTGTGTGTGTGTGTGTGTGTGTGTATTAGATTACCAATTATATAATTGTATTAAGAAATTAAAATAAATCTTTTAAGATTTCTAAATCTCAATCCACCATAAATTTGAATCCGAATATATATTACTATTAATAAGTATTTTAAATCAAAAATTTATGTTTGTTATAAGTTTAAATGTTCAAATTATGAAAATCATTTCAAAGATAATTACTCTAATTATGTATTTTTTATGAATTAAAAAATGAAAAAAAACTCATTTCGGTGGAAAAAAATGAATGTGACATAATTAAATAAAGTTGATGAAAATATATAAAAAATAAATTTGAGTTAAGAAAGTTGATGAAAATTCAAAATTTTAAATTTGAATTAAATATAATAAAGTAAAATTTCTACATAACTAAAAATAACAATCTACATATATAAATAAAATAGGGAATATCCCTATTAAATATTAATCGTGCTCTTCTTTGATGATCTATTTTACGGAGCTTGTTAGACGATATTTATTTGTCACTATTAAAGAACAACAATATTAAATTCAATGTATTTAACAATTTTAAATAAGCAAAATATGAATATATTGCATAGTGGTTCAAAATTTACCATCCTAATCAAATCAATATTATCAGTTAATAACTCATAACAATCTATTTAGAGTAAACCCTACAGACAAATAAAAAAAAGGTTTAAAATCTTGAAGAAATATTAATAGTCGATAATAACAATAATGGACAATATAAAACCAACATATTCTAATTTGTGCTTTTGAATGAAATCCATTATTAACATGTCATCTGAACTCAATCATGATACTTGAATATTTGTTTGTTCCACATAGTTGAAGTATTGTATTTGACTTGAACCTTAAACAATTTGTTTTCTTTTACGACATTTATTTTTGAAGGATAAAACTCATGGGCATTACCTTGAAAAAAATTAAAGTAGTCAAGCAAATTGACAAAATATTTTTTATAATATAAATGAATATAACACATTTACCCATGCAAAGCATTTTTCTTGAATGTCTCAAGCACTAATTTTTAGGAAATTTGTCGCCTATCCATCAAATAAAGTGAAGGTAGCCAAATTTGTACCATCAATCACCCTGAGTTGGATGTTATACTTAAGAATTTATTACAAATCATATTACGCACTATTAGTCTTTGATAACTGATGAAATGTAAAAAATGTAAGGTTGTCAATACCTTAACACAAATGACGTGCATTCATTGTAACCTTTTCTACAATAAATTTGACCATCTCGCTCCTTCATTCGATCAAACAATACTTTGATGGACATGGACAATAAAACCATCTTGGAAGACATGTAGTAGAGGAAAAGGTTATTGTGAGGACTAAATTGCATGGTTTGAATCATTGTGTTAATTATATATAATAATAATTATATTTTTTAAAAAGAAAATATAATATTTCTCTATGGAGACTATTTTTTTTCGTAATATATTAAAGATTTAAATATGTTTCTAGTCCCTATAATATATCTATTTTATGTTTGTAGTCCTTATATTTTTTCTTTCTTGATTTGGTCCCTATAAAATTTTGTTTTATAATTTTAGTCCTTAATGATATTTTTTACTCCTTATAAAAATGTAAACTTTTAATATTGGTCCCTCTTATATTAAAAGATATTCACTTTAGTCCCTATTATTTAAGAAACATCAGGTAGATCCTTCAATAGATGGTTGCCATGTCATCAGTAAATAGTGATGACAGGGACTAAAATTGTAAAATAAAATTTTATAAGGACCAAAATCATAAGAAAAATTTGTAGGGACTAAAACCATAAAAAAGTATATTAAAGGAACTAGAAACATATTTAAATCTATATTAAAAGTAAATCATAAACATAAATGTGTATTATAAAAAAATAATGATAATAAGCAAAAAAAAACATTGCCTTAATTAGTATATTACGGTAAATATAATAATAATACGTTATCTTAAATTACCATATAAATAACCGTAAATAGTGATACTGTAGATTTTTTTTTGTTTACTTTTACTTTTATAAAATAAATAAATTTAATATGAAAATGATGCAAATTTAATACATATGTAATTATAAAACACAATTCATATAAGATTACCATCATTATAAAAAATATTTTATAAAATTTAATAAATTGATTACTGTATTATATAAAATGAAAATTTCATATAGGATTTAATAACTTGTTGATTGATTTAATTAGAATATATACTTGTTGTAGTTACCTTAATTATTATAATTATGTATTTTTTATGAATTAAAAAATAAAGCAAAAAATTTAGTGACGTTTTAGACTTTCGACGAGATAAAAATCAATGTAGTGTTGTCATGTGACATTTGTCTACATGGCAAAAATTTATTTTATAATAACTAGTACTAGTATTTTAGCTTGGGCAATGCACAAGATAAATATTTATTATATATAACTAAAATTTATAATAAATAAATACTTTTAAATATATAAATTATATTATAATTAATATTTGAAATAAATAATTGAATTGATATTCAATTCAAAAATAAAAGATGAAAATGAGAGATTGAAAGAAATAATATGGTAAGAAAAATTCTTAAAAATGCTCTCATTAAAAATTTAAAAATAACTTTTAAAAACATTTTCATTCAAGATAGTTTCTAATTTATATATGGAGAAAATTGTTAAATCAAATTAAATTTGAAATTAAAATTAAGAAATATATTTGAAAACAAATAAAAAAATAAAAAGTAAAGTTAAATGCTCAATATACGAGATTTGGATAAGATACGTGGCTTGATAGTGAAAACAATTCCTAAAAATCTTATTGTTTAAGAAAAACTTTTAAAAACATTTTCGTTGAAGAATAACTCTTAAAAATGTTATTGTTCAAGTTAAGAGTTTAGATTTATAATATAGGAATAGATATGATTATAGACTTTAATAGGTATGCACTATCAATGTAAAAGTTTTTTATACCATCAACCAATTAGAAATCATGTTTGGTAGCGCTAGCAAAACAGGCTATTTGGCTCGGCTCGGCCCAACGGCCAAAGCAAAAAAGTTGGCTAGGTTGGGCCAACCCTATTTTGTAATAGGTTGCATTTTTGCTGGCCTAGCCTGATCTGACGGGCCCATCAAGTTGGGCTAAATCGGCCAATAGTTTTTTTTTCTTATATATATATATATATATATTACAAAAAAAAAATAAAAAATGTATAATACTAGGCCAAAATAGGCTTAGTACTTTCCAAGTCTATTTTTTTATTGGCCTAACCTGGGCCATTAGGTCTGTTAGGCTGGGCCAAATTGCCTCGATTCTTTTTGGGCCAGAATTTTAATGGCCCAGCCTAATCTTCGGGTTAGGCCAATTTTGCTAACTCTAATGTTTGGTATGACTTGTAAGGTAATTATTATCAAAGTCAACAAATTTACCTTACATGGGCTATGTTTGGCAAAAGTAGTAGAAAAGCTAGCTGAAAACTAAAAATCTAGCTGGTAATTGAAAGTTGTTGGCTGGAAACTAAAAGCTATTAACCTAACTTATTGAATTATAAGTGTTTGGTAAAATTATCTATTGAGATAGCTGATGGATATAAAATGACAGAAATAAACATGTTTATATGATATTTTTATATAAATTTTAATTTTATTTATTGATAAAATATATTTTGTGTAATTATAATTTTATCTTTTTTAATTAATTTAAACTCTTATAATTTTTTATTTGTAGATTAATTATTTTAATTTCATTTTTTTAGTTTCAATTATTATTATTTTTTCATATTATGCATTCTATTATTAATTTTACATTAGATATTAAAATATTTCTAACTAAGTTTAAAATAAAATAAATTAACATACATTTATGTAGATGTCATATTTTCAATATGCTAATTAGTGTAATAGTTAAAATATATTGAAGTATATTGTAAATAGTGTAATGAATAAAATAAACAGTATAAGAAGAAAAGAAATAAAAAAATATAATAAACCTTACTTTATATAAAAAAGGTAATAAGGAAATTTAATAAATATTGTAAGGGTAAAAAAGAAATAAAGTATAAAAAACTATAAGCTACTGTTTTAAAAAACGCTACTTAAAGTAGCATTTCAAAAAATACTACAGGCTATTAAAAAAAAGCTTATTTACCAAATACTATTAAGGTCAAACATGCTTTTTGGTTAGTTAAAAAAGTTAGAAGCTAGCTGAAAGTATTTGTCAAACATAGCTATGGTAGTTTGTAATTGAATGATAATGTAAAAACACTTTAAACTGTGAGTGCATATCTTACTTTCTCTAATTGATAATTGATAATTGATTATAACAATTATTTTTATTTTTAAATTTAAATTGAATTATATTAATTATTATTATGAGAATATTATTATTTTTAAATTCAAATGAAATTCTATTTTTATTTTAAGTTCTAATAAATTTTATTATCTTTAAAATATTATTATTATTTTAATTTTAAATCAAATTAAATATTATTTATATATTAATTTCATTAATAAAAATATAATATAGTGATTTTAATTTATATAATTGAGTAATTATAGATATAAAATTATTTATAACACACACGCTTGTAGAAATTAAAATTGTAATTAAATTATAATATTTTCTAGTATTTATTTCGTAGGAGTTTTACAGGCTGCAAAGCAGAAGGCCCAGTGTATGTTGTGGGTCATAAGGCCCAAAGCAAGTGACGGACACAATCGTAATTTCACTCACAAGAGAAATTAGGGTTTCGCCGCTCCCTTCGTTCTACCCTCGCTACCTATTTAATCCCTCAGTTCTGTTCTTCTTTGCAATCGTTTTAATCACCGCTTTCAATTTTTCTTCAATGAATATTCTCAAAACCTCTCTCTTCCTATTACCCTCAAAATTTCTCTCGTTTTGCAGTTTTGATTATTCTTTTCTTTCACCGATTTTGAGGCAGTGATGACGAATTTATATATACCATCAAACTATGAAAGCTTAATCAAGCTTGTTGATGCCATCTACTTTCTGAGCCTTTTTTTTTCTTATTTAATTTTCGATTTTATTTATTTATTGATTTTTGGATTGGAATTTTCGGAGGAAAAGAAGGCAACAAATTAGAGTCTCTGATTCGCCTAATCCATGGCGCTTTCAGTGCTGTACGTTGCCGATAACGATTTGGAGCTGAGATTCTGGTACTGGCCATTCATTTTCCATAGGCTTGTGCATTCAGATGTTCCTATATTTCCAATTGATCCTTTAAAAATTAAAAACTTTAATAAGATTTTTCCTCCTCTTTTTCTTTTTGGTTGAAATGTTTTGTTTATTTTATTCTAATATATTTTTTTATATTATTTATATGTGGTAATTTGCATTTTTTTAACAAAACTGTTCCCATTTTCTTTTTTTGTTATTTGTAGTTTAATTGTTATGAATTAAGTATATGTTTAGTTGGGTTTAATTTTTTTATTAGCTTTCGGATAGATTAAAAAATTATTATTTTTTAAAACATGCTATCAAACATGCGCTACTTTCGTTCGGATGGTAATTAATTGTTAGTTTAAAATTGTTGGGGAATTGTTAGATTAAATTCATTGAGGTTATGATTTAGGTGATAGGGGAAGGAGGAACTGAACTTAACCGTACGATACCCACGCTCTTTAATCCTTTGTGTTTTGCGCAATGTGTTCGTCGTTAATTAACTATTTTTTTTTTTTCCTTTTCTGGAAGAGTTATGGCAATTTTATCTCAATTTGAAAATGGAAATGTTTTACAAGCTGTAAATTGTGAGGGTTTTTATTCTTTTGTTGAAAGTTACTAATGAAAAACACTATTGTGGTACATTGTTATCGGGCTCAGATTTGGTTAGATTATTAGGTCATTGATTTAGGGGGTTAGTGAGTCGTGAACCTTATATATATTAAAAAAGAGTTTAATAGTTATGCATTATTAAAATATAGAAAAAAAATTCAAAAAAGGTATAATTTGCAAATTTTATACTTTAAAAAAATTCATACTATACCTTAAAAAGCATCCAGAAAAAAAAAAAATCTTAACACGGTTACTTCAAGCCGATTTAACTGTTTGGATGACGGATTCACCGATATTATAACTGAGTTACACGGATTTTATAGCATTTTAGATTTAACAAACAACTAATTGAGACTGGTTAGATCACTGATCATGCGACACAGTTTTGATAAAGAAATTGGATTTGGATTCAATAGGAACGCACATCGGGCCCGAACACATTCTATCACTATGTTTTGATTATCATTTGAATAGTCTAAAATTACTTTTATCTTGCTAAATTTGGTTTGTTATTATGTTTGAATGTCTTTCAAAATAATTTTAAAAACTTAATTTGTTATTAAACTGAATTTGAGTTGAAAGAAACATAAGAGTTATTTTTGAAAACTTATTTTTCTATTGACAGTATATATACAAGTACAACATTAAATAAAAGTACTTATAATTAATATTATCCAAACATATTTTATTTTGTCAACATATTTTTGAACAAAAAATATTCAAACATTAATCACATTATAATAAACTCATTTTTTTTAATCAAACTTGAGTTTATAACATATTTTTAATTCAAATTTATATTTGCAAACTTTAACCCAAACATACTAACTTTCAAGTTTGTGAGGGCAACGAATAAACCCATCAGTCTACAAACTTTCAAGTTTCACCACGTCTAACAGATTTGCAGCAAAAACAGAGAACACTGAGTTGCAGCATGCGGTGGAGAAAGCAAAATACAAAGGCCATACCAATTAAAAAGAAGAAGAAGCAGTATTCATAAGTTAGTGTAACCCCTATTTGTTCAACTTCAGTAAAATTCTCCTCATTCACCATAAGAAACTTTCTACATGCTTACTGCATCTCATGTATAAAATTGTAGATTTTGATTCAACAATATTATTTTATTTATTTTCACAGCATAATGTTTTACAACCATTTGAACCGCTTATTTACTTTTAAATTTTAAATCCATTTCTTGAATGGAGAAATCCATTTCTTGCATGGAGAAATCCTGGTTAATATAAATTATGACGTGGACTTGATTCTGAAAATAGTTTGGCTTAACTATGGTCCACCTACACATTCAAAGCGCATGATATACAAAACATTAAGTTCACAATATTGATAAAAAGGAAAAAAAGAATAAAGGAATAAAAGAGAGAAAATGGTGACCAAACAAAAACAACAAATTTATTGTGGTTCCTCAAGTAATGATGATGCAATTAGAGAGTCCAAACTGAAACTAGGATTGAAGGCGCTCTCAACTTCAGTGTTACTGTGTTAGACTCATTGTCATTGGGAATATCGCTTTCACCTCCACTAGATTTTATTTCCCACTTCCTATTCTCTTCTTCACCATTTGATATACCTATCTTTCCCTTTTCCTATTAGGGTGACACGGGTGATGTTGAGCTACTAACAAGTCGATGTCAGTATACTTTTTCCAGTTTTGAATATAAACAAAAAAGTCATGTTAGTATCAAATATAAGTAAATTTTAATTAATTTTATACTATTTAATGAATATATATTCAAAATATTCTTCATTTAATTGAAATTGTGTTTTCAATGACTCTTTTTATATTTGATGTCAACTTCCAATAAAGAGTAGCTTAGAAAAAAATTATTTTTTAATTAGAATTAATAAAATTAAATAATGGTAACTAATTTTCCTAATTAGCGTAAGTTATTATTATTTTTTTGCTCATATTTCAGATCAGAAAAATTATGACTCTAACAAAGAGTGTTGTTTAAAAGCAATGATTTTACACTTAATATTTTCATCGTCACTTACTTGGACAGTGTACTCTCATTTCTGGATGTAAAAAATCTACAAGTGAGGTTAGAAATACATTGAATACATTATTGAAGTTTCAATTTGGCATGAATTTCTCTTCAAAAGATTGTGGTTACTATCCCATTTTATTTGAATTGCTCTTTTTTGCCCTCTAATGTTATACTTTTTACCCTTTAAACATTTTATCATTTGAATAAATAATAACGACAATTTGACTTATATTTAAAAATAAAAATAAACAAATTATTATTGGACGTGGATGGAATAAAGACTTTTACATAGAAAACAAGATCAAGTCTTTCAAGGAGGAAGATGGAGAGTGGGGAATTATATAAAAGGTTAAGAGCACGCTAATTGGAAGGTTAAGTATGAAATTAATAGAAGTTGGTACCATGTGGCAGTAGCATCACAATAAGTGACACTTATTCACGTGAATTTTTATAAGGAGTCATATAAACAGGTGTCACTCAACATGATATTATCATGTGACAAGGATGAGACTAGGGATGGCAATGGGTAGGGTACTATGGTACCCGTCCCTATACTCATGTTTGAAAAAAATTTCCGTATTCGCCTCCATACCTACGCGGGTAGCAACTTTAATTCTCATCCCCGTACCCGCTGGGTACCTATATACCTATACTAGTACCCGCTACCCGCACTTTACTTAAGTGTAGTGCCATGAAAAAAAAATTTGTAGCCTTAAGCGAAATTCAAAATTTAATTTAATACAGTTTGACAAATCTCATTTTATTTTTGTAGCAATTATGAAAGTATTGATCAAATTTTTATAATTAAGTTTTTTTAATATTTCACTTTCAATATATAAAGGAAAATTCATTTATTCCATCATTTAACATAGTTATTAACTAATAAAATTTGAATAATCTTACTTTTAAAAAATCTACATTTAACGATAAGAATAATTACAAGTATTTCAATAATATTTTAGAAGCATGTGTACATTTGAAAAAGAATATAATCTTTGCATATAATTTATTTTTAAAGGAGTATAAATTATTTTTGAAATTTAATTTATATACAATTGTAGTGCAAAACATTTTTACATAGACGTTTAATAAAATTTAATTATTTCATCATATTATCCCATATATTAATATGATGCAACAGTATAGTGAATTTCTAGCTTACATATATGTAAAAAAAATTTACAATAACAATGCATATAAATTAAACTCTTATTTTTGTTTATATTTCTTGCAATGTCTTTTTTTTTTTTAATGAATCAAGATTTTTCATATTTTAATACTCACTAGAACTTACTTTTTTAGTATATTATATGAGATATATATATATATATATACATATATATATATATATACATATATATATATATACATATATATATATATATATGTATATATATATATATATATATTTGTGTGTGTGTGCGGGTATGGAGTGGGTTGGGTACTATAGTACCCATACCTGCATCCATCCCCATTAAATTTTGCAGGTAAATCCCCGCCCCTCGCCCTCATCCCCATTGAGCGGGTATTTACCTTATCCATTGCGGATATTTTTTGCGGGTACCCATAGGGTCTGGTTAGAATTGTCATCCCTAGATGAGACATGTATCCACAAAAGAGTATTGTTTGGTTTGGTACAAGGAGGAATGATTGAGAGCGGATGGAAAAGAACGGAAAATAGATTGTAATTTAGCTCTTTCATTATTTGGTATCTTCTCACAAAGGAAGGAAATAAAAATTATATATGGATCCTACCTGATTTTAGGATTGGTTTGATTTGGGAAGAAAGATGAGAGAAAGAAGTTTTTTTACACAAATTATAAAAATACATTTATTTATATTACACATTAGTTTTATTTAGGGTATTTATGTCATTTTATATATATATTTTTCCTTTCACTTTCTATACATCCAAACAAAAAGAAAGAGAAATGTTATCTTTCTTTCATCTCATTTTCTCCTAATAACCTAAAAAATGATCTTATTTTCTACTCATTTTCTTTCTTTTAACATTATTCCTTTTTTTTTTTCCTTTTACTTTCTTTTTTAAACCAACAAAACCATAAGGCTATGCTTGTTTTAAAAGAAAGTGGAAGAAAGAAGAAGGATGGAAGGAAAAGAGTTAAATTTATTATCCTTTCACAATTTGGCTACTTTGTAAAAGGGAGGATTATTTATGTAGGTCCCACATCAAAAACCAATCCCCCCACAATTGGACAGAAAGGTGACGGATTGGGTTAAATAGTGAGAGAATGACCAAATTGCCCATCTCACTCACCCTCTACTATTATAAGTTTTGTGTCTCAGGTAAGCTTGGGTAGATTGATTAATTTTGTTTAAGTGTGCATGTAATAATACATGAATAATAATAGTAATAACTATTTTTAAATATATTTTTTATTAAAAGATTAATTATAATATCTCATTTATTATTTGGGAGTATTAATGTCATTTTACATACATTTTTTTTCGCTCACTTTCCATGTGACCAAACAAAAGGAAATGTAAATTTTAACTTTTTTTTTCCTATCAAACAATCCCAAAAATATTTTGACTTTCCACTTTTTTCTTTCCTATCTCATTCTTTCCTTTCTTATGTTTTCCTTTCATTTTCTTTTCTTCTACTTTTTTTTCTCAAACCAACCAAACCATAAAGTGGGTGTTTGGAAACCCATTTGAACCATATTCAGCGAAATTTTTTCGAATTCCAACATACAAACATAAAAAAATTCTAAGGATAGATCGACATTCAGTTGAATTGAATTAATTTCCAAACACACCCAAAGTGTTGTAGACAAGGATCACTCAACATGATACTTGTAACCCCCATTCATATTAAATACATTTCATATTAATTTAGTTATTAAGTTTAAGTAAATAAAAATGCGTGTAAAATTTTTCCAGTTTTAAAAGAAATTCCAAACTTAACAGAATTTGGAAATGGTAATAAAATATGAAAGATATATACATATATTTCATAAAACTGTACATCATGGTTTGAGTAATACATAACAGTCAGAAAACAAAAGTACATCGAAATACATATACTACCTAGCCCACTATATACATAAAAAAGATCCTATACAGAGCAGTATTTATCTACCCTATCCCTTATACAAAAAGAAAATACTATAGGTCTTCAGGTCTTCTCCCGTTGAGATGTTCTCTATCTCGTACTTAGCATCACAGAACGTTAATGTCATATTCAATAATCACGATCAATTACACATAGAAGAAAATAATGGAGTGAGTTGTTTTGTTCTAAAATTACTTTTACATGTATGGTAGGAAATCTACCATAAAACAAAGATAAAACACAACTGACAACACAAGGGATCCTAAGGTTCGTTCTAAGTTGTATTTGACTACCCTTGACTAGGTATGGATCCACACTTCCCATTAGTGGGTAATAGTTCTCAATAGAACCTGGGAAGTGACTGGGAGTACATATACCTCTCTCAACACCATCACATGGTATAGTCCTCGTCATCATTGAAGAACAAAATAACAATTTAGGATATCTATTTATAGAGGTATACTCTTAAACTAATCTTAGAATGCTGAGCAGTTGTCAGGGTTATCAAGTTTAGTCAAGCGAATATCCCGGCTCAAGGGCGCTACCCTGGCCATTGGGACTTTCACCACTTGATGCCTACCCACAAGACCTCCGCAAGTGGGTCCCTGCCTTTCATTCCTCAGCATACCAAACTGTGGCTTCCCTAGCAGGGTGTCATGCCACTACATGTCACTTGCTTTATATTACTCACTAATTTATCACTTCCTAATTTCTCAAATAAAGGTTTCCCTGGTCTCATTTAATTTGAGCACCAGTATAATCAACATTTCTGCCTTATTTTGCAGAAATTGCACTATACCAAAATTTCAACAGAATAACGATATAACAATTATAGTATAATTACTAAAATTTTGGCAGAATAACAACTAAATAAATGCATTTTGATTTTCTAAATTTGAGCAGAGTAACAGCTTAGTAAATGTATTTTTATTTTCTAAAATTGAACAAAGTAACAGCTTAACAAGTAAAATTTAATAATTTAAATTTGAGCAGAGTAACAATTTAATAATCATGATTTAATAATTTAAATTTGGGCAGAGTAACAACTTAGTAAAAATTAAAGTTTAACTTTAAACAATAATAACAATACTAAAATTTAAGCCTAAACGGATTTAGGGGAAAACCCTTCCTACCAACATGCAAAGTGACAGTAATTTAGAACCAACCCCACTCCCCCCATTACTTCTAAGATAATTGATGGAGAGGATGAAATTGCTGATGCAGAGCTTCTAGAAAGAGAACTTTACTAGTTGTTGGAAAACTAGTAAAATAAAAACAAAATAAGAAAAATTTCTAGAGAGAGAGGCTCTCTAGCTTATGGAGGAGAAGGATGGTGAAAATCTTCTCCATGGATGGTGGTATTTATAGAGGAAGAGGGGGCTTAGGTGTCCCACCATTTTACATCATCCATTATGTCACTATTATGTAATAAATCCAATTTTTATTTATTTTTAATCCAATTTAGGGACACATATCCCAAATAGGTGGTGAATCACCTATTTTAGGGTTGGGGACGCGCTCCACCAGCTGTCCCAAGCCTTCATGTGTCAAATTTTATCTGTAGGTGAATTAACCGGTACCGATAAAAACGCCTAAACTTGAAAAATTAGCTTTTAATATCAAAATAATGTATTTTGATGCAAAACTGGACAAATACATTATTTTTCATCAAAAATAAATTTCTAATAATAAATTTTAATTTTTATTAATTTATTTCAAATTATATGTATTTATTTTGTATTTTTAAGCTAGAAAATTCATAGAAAATCCATTTTAATTCAATAAATACCAAACTTTTTATCAAGATTCTAAAATTAAATATTTTACCCATAATTAAACTAAAATTACCATTTTCACCCTTTTTCAATGTCAAACCAGTACTGGTTGACTTATTAGACACGTAAGGGCATTTTGGTCATTTTACATAGAAATTCCAAAAAACTCCCAAAATTCCCAAATTATATTTTAATATATATGACATAATTATAAGCTCAAATTGACATTTTAATGTCAATTGAATCTTTTCCTCATGTCAGTTCTTAATGTTGAGGAATAGAGATAAAATTGTCATTTTCTAATTTCTCCGGGCTCCGGCTCGGAAAAATTATTAAAAATCATGATTAAATAACTCTTGAGATTTTGAGCAAAATGATGGGAGTCAGAATCTCAAAATTCCTTTCCGATTTTTCAGAATTGTATTACCAAATATTAAAAAAACAATGGAAGAATTGAAATAGGATTATTATATTTTTCACTACTTTTCTCTCAAAATAAAGTTTTTATAATGAGAGATACTTAATATAAAATTTTCAAAATATTTTGAGGTAAAAAAGTCTCTAGTTGGTTCCCACAGTCAACTAGGGGTATTTTTGTCATTTTACAAAAATTATCTCAAGAAATTCTAGAAAAATTTCTAAAATTGTTATTAATTGTTCTAAATACATTGATGACTTAAAAACAATTTTTAAACATACAGAATAATTTAATATATAAAAGTAGGGGTGTTACAATACTACTACATGCAATTGATGGGATATATTGTTACCACGTGATATTGATATTATGTCACGCATGAGTTACTCAATGTGATACTCACATGTCAAAATGGTTAAAAAAATATTCTTTTTATAATAACATTTTGTAAAGTCACATTTCATAAGAAACCCAACGAATAGATGTCTTTCATATTATGACATTACTTTTTCAGGTAACAAAAATTATACCAAATCAATAGAATTTTTTTTACTCAATCTAATTTAGTAATTTCTTTCCAAAATTACTCCTATTTGATAATAGAAAGCGAAAAAAATATGGAATTGAGCGGATCATTCAGTTACAAAAATTGCTTCAAGTACTATCTTATGTAACAATACCACTTAAGAGGACAACTTTTTATTTTTAATAAATGTTTTATAATTTAACAAACTTAATATCCTAATCCTTTATTTATTTTTATTATTAAATTAGGACAAATTTAATGTCCTTAAGTTTATGCTAAGGAAGAGATAACAAATTTAGGCTCCATTAGATTTTTATAGCTTTCCATATCCTATACATGTTAAAGGAAATAAAATAACAAAAAGGAGTAGGTGTAAGAATTAATCTTGAAATTCCGAGATTAGCAAAAAGGGGTGACTGTTTTATATTTTTCTTCCCCCATCCTTATCTGTATTTTTATTTTTATAATTATCACAAATCTGTCCAAAATATTGTAGCATGTCAAGCTATAATGACCTTTTTCTTGACCAGTAATTAGGAGTTAAAATGAGTATGGTTAAGCTGTACAACACTTAAACTTGATCCGTCAAAAAACACACACACGTAAACTTGCTCTACTTAAATTAAAGATTCAAGCCTAATTTATTTAACTCATATAAGCTTTTATTTGTTTAAGATTTAGACTGACTTTTTAAAAAGTCTACAAATAACTCAAAAATCTATTTAAAAGTTTATTTTGTACTAATTAAAATTTATGAAATAAGGTTACAAACACACTTCTAAACAAATTAATAGATCTACATTTATATATAAATCAATGAAGTTAAACCTTTAAATAAATTGACAAGTATATAATTTTCATATATTATAGTAAAAATTTAGCATAATAATATTAACAATAATATTATTGCTATATTATTTGTAAACAAATTTATTAAGTTTTAAATTTTTTTGAATGACTCTAAATTTGATTCTTTTAACTGTATAGACTTTTTTAAAAAATTTAATCTGACTTATTTATTAGATAAACTTGACCAGATTTGACGAGAATTAGACCATAAGCCTTTGACTTATTACCATTCCTAACAGTGATATATTTTTAATTTCTCTCATAAATAGGGACAATTTCATTTGAGTGAATTTGCAAAAGTTTTTTTTTTCGTACGGGATCCTTGTATTTTTTTAATCCAGGACACTGTTCTAGTATGTGAGCATTGAAGCAATAGTTAACATTTAACCGTAACAACTCAGCAATTAGCCCAACAAGTCATCCATTTGATTACGTATATCAACTAACTTAAATCATAGAACCGTAGCTGTCGAAATTAAATTTACTACGCAAGGAAACAAATTAAACAGTAGTAAGTCAGCAAGTCATGACGTGGATTAACTTTTAAAAAGATTATGTAAGTAGATAAAATGAAAATGAAAATCATTACATTTCTAAGGGAACAAAATAAATGTACTTAATTGTGAGGAATATATATATATATATATATATATATATATATATATATATATATATATATATATATATATATATATATATATATATATATATATATATATATATATAAAAGTATAATTTATATCAACTATTACACTATTAATAACTTTATACATAGTATAAATTTTATTGATCTAGCCATTGAAATATAACTAAATATTACGATAATCAATTGCTTCATAATGCTGTATAATTTAAAAGTTCATATAACATCGATTTTGATGTATATGAATGAGGTTCAAATAATTTTGGATCGAAATAAAAATTTGTAGATATGATTTGTGTGAAAAGGATCAATGCAACAATTATTCAATTGAAAGTTATTGAATGATGAATAGTTGATATAAGTCATGTTGGTGTAATTTGAAAAATATTCTAACCGAGCCAAGCTGAAGATACTCTGTTTGAGGCCGAACCGAAGATACTTTGGTCGAGGCTGAGTTGAAGATGCTCTGGTCGAGACCAAGCCAAAGTTGCTCTAGTCAAGACTGAGATGAATATGTTCTGACCAAGGCTGATGTGAAATTACTTTGGTCGAGACTGAATTGAAAATACTTTGGATAAGACTAAGTTGAAGATATTTTGACCAATGCCAGGTTGAAGATACTCTGGTTGAGACTGAGTTGAAATTACTTTGTTGAGGTTGAGTTGAAAATATTTTACAGGACAATTGAGAAAAAAGCATTTGAAATAGTCATAATTTTTTAATTTTTAAAAATAATTTTATAGATGAATTGAATATCTTTTCATAAAAAATTATTGATGAATGGATTAGATGAATTTTATTAAATGAATTATAGATAGATTGACTTTTTTAATGAAATTTTAATAAATATAAATAAATTAATAAATTCTTTTCGATCTATATATTATAATCTGAATCAAAATTTATCTAATCTATGTATTGCCACTCCTAGGCCCAAGGAGCAGGCCAAATAGAAAGTAGAAGGAAAACTATAATAAAAAACTCTTATCAGCCAATATGGTCTCACTCTCAGATGCATATAATAATGTCACTTCTTGAGAATTTTTTATACTGCACATAATTTTTTTTTTAACGTTTATATCTTTTTTATAGGGATATATGGTATAATACTTTTCAAACAATCAAACAGTTAATATAATGTATAAGGAATATTAATGTAATATTTATCAAACAATTAAAAAAGTTAGTATAAGAATAATAATAAAAAAAAAGATAGCAAATGAAATTTAATGAAACCTCAAAGGTGTCAGTTTACTCTAATGTCTTTTAAGTATGTAGATAGGATTCAATCTTTGGGTTAATATTTATGAAACAATATTTGCTAAGAGAAGTTAATCTCGTTAAATGAATATCAATAATTCAATAACTGGATAATATCCCTGGTTAAAAAAAAATTCTTATCAACTAAAGTGAGGGGCGAATATTTTGAAATAAAGTTAGCATTATCAATTAGTTTTTTTTTTTTAAGGATGAGCATTAATAATTAGTTAATTTTATAGTAAATAATTAAAAGTAGTTCAGCAATATCAATTCTAAATTAATAATTAGTAATTATGTCAACGATTTATGGTTCCCATTTACAGATTACATTGACTGGTTTTAATTTCAATTACCAGCACTTAAATTAAATTAAAAGCAAGATTTCAATAGTTATGCACTATTAGTGTAAAACAGTTTTACACTGTCAACCCATCTGAAATCACTGTTAGTATGACTTTTAAGGTAATTATTATAAAAGTCAACAAATTTACCATGCATGGTGAATTATGATTAGATGACAATATAAAACTATTTTACACTGTCAATGCATATTCTATTTTCTCTAAAAGTAAACGTGAACATGAACTAAAAAAAGGGGTAAAGTTGGTATTTGGCTATGACAAGTGTGCGTTACCATTCCGATGTGGGAGCTCAGTGTCCGAAGTACGGTCAACGAGTCGAGGATCTATATCAAGCAAATAAGGAAGCTCCTCTTGTAGCTAAATTCTTGTAGTAGCAGTATATGCATGTTCAACATACCAACTTGTTAATATGGATCGTGCTGTGCTGACACAATAAGTTGCTGTGTTTCTCTTTCATTTTTTGTTTCAGACTCGGATTCATTCTCACAATCCGATCTTCAGGTGCTTACCAAGATAACATGGAAATGGAGTGTGCAATAAAAAAAGATGTTACGGAAGTAATTTTTTTTTTCCTTTTTCTTTTGGCTCTTTTGTTTATGATTATTCTGCAGTTAGAAATAAATAATTTTTACACCCTTATCTCTTGTTTTGTGTGTAGCTAATTGGAAATACTCCAATGGTGTATCTAAACAAAGTTGTGGAAGGTTGTGTGGCCCTTATTGCTGCCAAGTTGGAATCAATGGAACCCTGCTCAAGTGTCAAAGACAGGTGCAAAAGAGTTTACTGTTTTTCTCTGTCATAAACAATGAGGCATTGTTTCTTTTCTATGTTTATGACTTTGAATATTTCCTGAAATATCATTGTGAAATGGGAATAAATGTTGCTGAAGTGATTTTTCTTTGTGAAATGCTAAAGAGGCTGGCTATGCTGGGTCTGCCTTACTATCCTTGGGACTTTATATAGAAAGAGAAATTCTAAATGTTTCTTTGGGATGCAGGATAGGATTAAGCATGATCAAGGATGCCGAGGACAAGGGCCTGATTACACCAGGAAAGGTTGGTAATAGAACTCTTGTTTTGAGGCATTGGTGGTTTTGTACATGCATGATACAATTTATCAATTTAGGCCCTGTTTGGATAAACTTCTCAATAAGTACAACATGATAAAATGAATTAAGCTTCTCTCATAAGTTAAAATTAGCTTATGCAATATGCATAAGCCTATTTATAGAAACTCTCTCATTTTAACTTATTCTAAAGCAGATTTTAACTTCTGCATAAGCTTATTTTAACTTATAGGAGAAACTTAATTCATTTTACCTTTTTATTTTCTTCTCCTATAAGTACTTATTGGGAGGTTTTATGCAAACAGGGTCTTAGTTTTCTGTGCCATTTTCCCCCCATTAATCAATCATGTTTAGTCAAAGGGATGCTGTGTTTTCAAGTTCAGATTGTTGGGTTTCTTAGATGAGATTTTTGAGATTTTTGTGTTTTATCTGGTTGTGGACATGGTTAAATTAAACTGGTGAAAGACTGCCCTTGTTGAGACTACTGGTGGAAACACTGGAATTGGGTTGGCAATCATTGCAGCACTTAAAGGTTATAGGCTAATCCTAGCAATGCCGGCTTCAATGAGTCTCGAGCGTAGAGTTGTGCTCCGTGCTTTGGGAGCTGATCTGCATCTCACAGATCCTGCTAAGGGCTTCAAAGGTAGTTTTCAAAAGGCTGAGGAGCTACTGAGGGAGACACCTAATGCTTTTATGACTCATCAATTTGAAAATCCTGCAAACCCAAAGGTAATTTATCTTGTATGTATTGTGATATAGTAAGTGATGTTCTGATGAAAAATCTGTGCATCCTTGTAGACCCACTATGAAACCACTGGCCCTGAGATATGGAGAGATTCTGGAGGGAAAGTTGATGCCCTTTTAGCTGGTATAGGAACTGGGGGTACAATAACAGGTGCAGGGAAATTCCTCAAGGAGAGAAACCCAAAAATCAAGGTTCCTTTTCTTGTGAACACTTGCCTGTGTGTGTGTGTCTGTGGATGGATGAGAGTTTAAATGCTTGTAATTAACTTTAATGCTAATGCTATGTGTTTTCATCAAGGTTTATGGAGTGGAACCAGTTGAAAGTGCAGTCTTGAGTGGAGGACAACTAGGTAAGTTACTTTGTAAATGATGCACCTATCTTATTGCTTTTTCTTGTCCTATTTTCTTTCTATGTATAACCTCTACAACATCACTTTCAACTCTTTTATCTCTTGAAATTATCAAAATCTTCCTAGCGGTCACTTCATAAGATTTTAATCTCTTGTGGACTTTTTATGTGTGCATTTCACATGATCTTCAGGTTGTAAGCCAGTATGTATCTTGGTTAATATGTTAGAACCCCCAACCAAACAGTTGGTGCAATTGACTGAGTTGCCCATTTTTATTTAGCTCATAATGGACCATTTAATGCTTACTGCCACTCACATTCTACATCTATTTAATTGGATTCGGAACATTTTGCTAAAGTTCTTTAGTATGAATCATAGAGAGTGATGCCATATAAGCATCATTACTTCTATCAAAACTAAAATTATGATTGATTGATTCCTGATATTTTTTAAAAGCATTAATTGTTTTTCCCCTATCAACTTTTTGAACTGCATATATAAATTTCATTTGGCATTCCTTTCTTGTTAACTTTGTGAGGCAGTATGTGACTCCATATTTTACTTTCAGACTGACATCTGAGTGATGCTATACTAACTGGAAATGTTGCATGAATGTGTAAAAGGCGAGCATCTCATTCAGGGAATTGGTGCTGGTATTGTTCCTGCTGTGCTGGATGTTAATCTGCTTGATGAAATTATTCAGGTAACTACGGATATTCCAGTATTTTTTAGCACTACAATGCTGTTGAAAGTTGTGTAATTGCCCAAGGAATTGGCTATTTGAATGTTATGGTTCTTATAGATTATCATATATTGTAGTGGAAGGGTAAATTTGTAAGGTCTCTCACATTGATTATGGAGGTATGAACTGTTAATGCTGGTTGTGTTAAAAATAGTGATAGTGTTTAGTGTTATAGTGTAAGTATTGCGATCATGATATAGTCACTGTTTGAAAGAACAGACAATAGGGATTAATAAAGCATCGGAAATTTAGGAACATATGAAATAATTTCTTTCCTATTTATTGTTCTTGTAAATATATGTATTTATTCTTTGACGTATGTAAATACAGTCTGCTGAGTGCATATCACTCAAGACTGCTAGCTAATACAATCTGCTAAATTGCTTTTGTTCACTTTTGCAAACAGAATTGTAGTAAGTTTGATCCACTTAGTGTCAAGTGTGTTTTCCTTGGTTATTTACCTTCCAAGGAAGGGTGTAACTGATCACACCTTTCTAGTCATTGGTTTTTTGTATCTACAGATGTGACCTTCCATGAAAATGAGTATTTCTTTGTTGCCCCTTGGCTTCAGGGGGAGTGTAATCGGTTTGCTGAGTTGTCTAAGTTTGGGAAATTAGATTTAGACCTTCCCCCTCTTGAATTGCCTTTACATTCTAATGCAGCATTGCTGCTGAAGGCACCTACTCTGGAAACACTACCTCCCCTAAGGTGGGTACTGATGACCTGAAACTGAGCCCACATCACGCCTTCCTCATACAGCAACTGAACCAGCAGCTATACCCAAACTTGTCCCACACACTTCGCCTGAAACAATAATAACTGACTTATTGAAACCACCAATTTTGGTTTGAGAGGAAGAAAGAGAATAAACTGGTCGAACAGTAATCTTAGATGTCCAATCCTATTATATGCTGCTGAAAATGTTATGAGTTACCTGATCCTTGTACTTCAACAGCTCCTTTGAATGATTGTTGTTGAGAAAGAGAGAGAACGAGAGACATAGGATGAATTCCATGTATCTAATTTATGCATCTGAGGTTCTTATTTATAGAATGAGTCATAATTACAATGAATGACGGGGTACCCTAATTTACATAATTACATATAGCTCATAATATCCCTAGTTTAGAAAACATTTTACATATTCTCTAACACTCCCTCTCAACCTGAAACATATAAATCATATACACCAAGCTTATTACATATTTGACTAATTTGAGGATCTCTCAACTATATGGACATCCACCAGTTGATGTTTTGAATTGACAAATCCAGTGGTGATGTCTCCAGATAAGATCTTTCCCCTAATGAAGTGGTAATCTATCTCAGAGTGTTTGATCTTCTCATGAAAAACATTTGAGGCAATATGGAGGGCTGCCTAATTGTCACAAATGAGTGTCATCTGTGCACCTTCCCCAAACCTCGGTCATTGCTCGGTACCTCTTCACTTGATCTTGCAACAACATTGTTTCTTGTTTCTCTATGAATAAGATTATCATCAATAAGAATGCAGTAGCTAGAAATGGATCTTCTATCATTAGGAGAGCCTGCCCTATCTATATTAGAGTATCCCACAACTTTGCATATGACCATTGTCTTCATATAAGAGACCTTTTCCTAAAGTTCCTTCAATATATTCTAGCATGCAAATTACTGATCCCAATGTCCATTACAGGGAGAGTTAAGAAATTGACTTGCCACACTGACTACATAAGAGATATTTGGATGAGTAATAGTGAGGTTGTTCAGTTTCCCAACCAGTCTATTTGTCCTTTTGGATTTGAGAATGACTCTTCCTGACTTGGCAGAAGCTTAACATTAGGATCCATAGGAGTATCCATAGGTTTAGATCCTGTCAACCCTGTTTTCTATAAGATGTCCATTGTGTGCTTTCTCTGGGAAATGACAATACCATTTGTGGATTATGCCACCTATATTTTCAAGAAATGTTGAAGTCTGCCATGATCTTTGTTTGAAAATGTTGACAGAGAAGTTTCTTTACTTGTGCAATTGCATGGTGATTACTACGTGTAATAACAATGTTGTCGACATACATAACTAAATAAATGCATCCAATGGCTGGATATTGATAGAAACTTGAGGGGCCAACTTCACTCTAAGTTATACCAAACTTCCCCAAACCATGCCCCAAGGTACTGTTTGGGACTATATAACGATTTCTGAAGACAAAAAACAAGTATGGAAGACTCCCCTGAGCAATGAATAGGGAGGTTGCTCCATATAAACCTCTTCTTTGAGGTCACTACAGAGAAAAACATTTTTAATATCAAGTTTGTAAAGAGGCATGTGACGGATAGCAACCACGGACAAGAATAATCAAAGAGGCCATCTTATCCATGAGAGAAAGTGTCATTATAGTCCAATCCAAAGAATTGAATATACCCTTTGGCCACTAAATGAGCCTTAAGCCAATTAACTTTACCAAAAGGGACAATTTTTATGGTGAAAATCTACATGCATCTGGCAACAAACTTCTTTGGAGGAAAAGGAAGGAGGTCCTAGGTACCACTACCTTGAAGTACACACATTCCGTCTCCAATCAAGATGTGAAGAAACTTCAACACACATCTAAGAGAAGAGTGAGAAATCCACAAGCAAGTGTGAAAGGTCATTTGAGTATTAGAGGTTCTCTTGTGAAGTGAGAAGTGAGGGTTTATCATTTCTTATAACTCCAGAGTAATGCGATACTCAAGTTTGTAGGGTGATACACATTTGAATATGGTTTTCAAGATTATCCAAAACTTGTAATCTTGTTAAGATTGTGAGTACTTTGCTGGAACATTTTCTGTAGGCATAGGCAAGAAGCGCTAAATCATGTAAATTTTGTGCCCATTATTTTCGTTGTGGTGTTCTTTGTGTGCGTACTTATCATCAATCATGCGTGTGCAAAATTTTCCCAACATATGTAGGTGATATTGTTATCCTAGGATACTAGGGATGATTTGATTGTGAAAGAAATGTTGAAGTAGAGACTACCAGCTAAATTTGAACTATAAATTTAGGAAGAATAAAATATTTCTTGGCAATGGAGTTTAAACAAGGCATCTTTGTATCGTAAAGGAAAGTTGTTCTTGGTTTACTAAAAACAAGGGAATTAGGCTGTGGTCTTGGAGGCGCTGGAGTTCCCATTGAGCAAAACCATAAATTGTTAGTGAAGTGGAAGTCACTTAAATCACTCAAGCAATTCACTTAAATCTTCTCTATTATTTTCCTAGCCCTTTCTTTGTCAAGTGTAAAAAAGATTCAAACAGAGTTTATATATTTGTTTTCATTATTTACATGTTCACTGAAGGTTAAGATCCTTATGAAACATAAAACCACACATAATTTTCTGACACTTTATTATTTTGGCAGTTTGAATACTTGGAGAAGAGTTCTATGTTTCCATGGAAGAATTTGACCCTTGGTTTTCTATCTGTTGTTATTTTTTTTCAGGTATCAAGTGAGGAAGCTGTAGAAACTGCTAAGCTGTTAGCCCTGAAAGAAGGTTTGCTGGTATGGCTACAGTTGTATTCAATTCTTCCTTGGAATTAAAATTTCCATGCATCGCTATATTTTTTCTTTTGGCCATTATGTGTATAACTATGGGACTTAAATGTTACTCAACTTATTCTAGCTAGTTATGCTGACTGTAACCTGTTTTTGCTTTGAACAGGTAGGAATTTCATCTGGAGCAGCAGCAGCAGCAGCAATAAAATTGGGAAAGAGGCCGGAAAATGCCAAGAAACTCATTGTTGTAGGCCTACTTACCTATCTACATCTTCAAAAGAATTCTGGATTGATATGTCTTGTGATTATGATATATATTTTAGCATTCAATAAAAATACCCTACAACTTCATGTCACAAATCTGCGTATATTACTTGGAATGACATGGCACATTGTGTGTTTTTATAATGACATGCATGACGGAGAATACTTGAACCTTGGTGTGCACTGATCTGGTGACAAGGGTATCTATAATCATATGTATATAATGAATCCTCATTAATCATCTTCCAATCATGTTTGTTGCTGCAGGTGGTGTTCCCTAGTTCCGGAGAGCGTTACCTCTCTACTCAGTTGTTTGAGTCCATCAGACACGAGGCAGAACAGATGACATTTGATTAGGGAACTGTCACTAGCCCTGCTTCTGGTTAAGAGATTTTGAATTTACTTGTAAATTTTATTTATAAAACTCAGAAGTAATAGAGTTGTGCTGATAACTCATTTTGATTGAAACACATTATACTGCCGTAGTTATAAGAAGAAATTCTTTTGCATCTGAATATATGTTAGCATATCTAGTACTAGTGTAGAACTTTAAAGTAGGAGAGATTTTGTATAGTCTAGGATCACCATATGTCCATGTTTCTGGTCAATTTTCACGTGACACATTGCAGATTTTTTCAATTTACGAGAACGAGTTAATAAAATTCAGCTATATGTCATGTGGAGATTGATTGCGACCATGGACACGTGATGGATCCCGGAACATATAATAATTTCTCCTAAAATAATTTCTCCTAAAATAGGGACTAGCTCTGTTCATATATTGACATATAGGTTATTTCAATGTCAGCGCTGAGTTGGTTGCATGAGGCGATTTCTTATTAATCAAAATATTTGTGGCAGTAGTTAAGGTCACTAACAGATCATGGACATGTTAATGGTCTTGGTTAAAGTCCTATTGCTTAAACAAATTATGTTGTACGCTGTCAATGCAGTAGCCAATTTCATTACTAAAAATCTGAAGCATGATACCTGATCCAAAACTACAATTTAAAAACACGTGTATACTTGGCCCAAGAGATAAGGTGCCCCAAGTTACATCCAGTCCAAGTATTGAATGCTGGTTTGACATTGGATATGCGAGGAAGTGCTTTACTAATATGTTGCTGGAGTACATGAAAATTCCCATTAAATGATAGAAGTCGAAGGAAGTTGAATTTATCTGGCAAAACCACTATGTTATAGTCTGAGTTTCAATTAGCTTCTAACTCACGAGAACTTTTCAATTGTGAAATTCCCTTGTTAAGACTATTTTAAGTTAAGAATGCTAAGGTTTACAAGTGCTTGCCGAAAGATTAGATGAGTGAATTTATGAAAAAGTTTGGATGCATAAATTGGTTTTAATTTATTTAAGAATTTTGATTCATTTTAATTTCTTTTTCTTTATAAGTGCTTGATGAGATGTTTAATTATATCATTCTCTCATTCTTTCGGTCACCATTAAATAATAATGGAGTTCCATTACACTTATTCTAACCTATAAGAGAAAAAGAAAGAGAGAGAGAGAAGAAGATGCTAAAGTACAAGGTATCCAGTATTCACAAAAGGAATGTGCTGCCTCTTGGTATTGGCTCTTGGAAAGAAGTCAGAACCTTGAAGAATATCCACTTCAGAATTCCATTAGGGGAGGACCCTCTTTGTATTCTTTCCTCTGCTAGACTGCTGTCATTTCTTTTTCACTTCTAGGAGCCTTATCCAAAAAAGCATTATCATGTTATACACCCCAATAATTCAATCCAAGATGCTGCATGCAACTGGAGCCTACCCCTGATATTAACAGTGACAGCTATTTCACATTGAAAAATGTTAGTAACACGCTATTTTCAACACATTTTTTTTATTAGGTTAAATTTATGTAGATCTCATTAAATATGTGGATCTCATTCCTCATTTGATAGATCTCATTCTTAAACTAATAAGATCCACGTGAATTTTAACCAATAAACAAAATGTATTAAAAAAAAAGTTTTTGAGTGTGTTACTAACACTTTCTTTGACATTATAGCATGAGATAGCTTGTTTGGAATTTGGAGAGTAATTATACAATGTAGTCTCGGAATCACCTATTAGGAAAAGTCGAAGAAACTGTCAAATCAGAAGTGTGTTTATTGATATCATATTTGTGGAATATTTTTATATTCATCACTACTCTTTCAAATAATATTTCCTTTTATCTTTAAGAAAAATAGTTATTGAAAGTGTTTGAAGTTTGACCATTTCAGATTCAGTTCCTTTAAATCAAAGAACACGGTCTTTACTTTTGAAGCAAAAAGATACACGAAATCCGATGTGGGATATTTAACTTTTGGGTAAAACATCAAATTCATTTATGTCTTGACTATGTCTAATTTAGACCAAAAAAGTGGCAATTCTGTTTCATGATGTAGATCTTGTTTCCTCGTATGAACTGTTGAGCAGAATTTTGTGCTTCAAAATATTGTATCCACCACTCCTTGATGATTTGGGATCCACAACAAGAAACCAAAAAATTCGAAACATGCGAATTATTTTAATTTCTAATCACAAAAGTATCAAAGTCAAGAAAATGAATTGGAAGAATTTTTCCACCTTTGAATAGGAGAGAACGCGAAAGACCAACAAGAGTTGGACATGTAACAAACGAGCTACACGTCCAAGGAAAATATTAAAGTTCAAACTTTGACGTAATTTTCGTAAAAAAGTAAATATTCACTTTAGAATAAGAAATTAAAAACGTGTATGTTATTTTAGTTTTTAACTTTACAAAAGTTCCCTAAAAAAAACTTTACAAAAGTTATGTTTTAGCCACCAATTTTGAAAATTATTATAAAATATCATTCGTTTCATTTTTTAATACTAGTGAAAAATATAACAAAAAAGACTAAAATAAATAATATTTTATAAAATAAAATAAAATAAAATATATATATATATATATATATATATATTAAATTTAAGGACTAAAGTAAAAAATGCGTATAGTCTCCAGAACAAAAATAAAGGTTTACTAATTTAACCTTACCTAAATTAGTCTCATAAATAGAACATCAACAATACTAAAAAAAAAAGGGAGCAAAACCTAATTCTTGGTTCTCCAAGTAAGAATAAGGATTTATGTATCAAATGTTGAAGTTTGAATTTAACATTTTATGTAGTGCTTTGATCACATTTTAGATTAAATTAATTTGTATATTGACAAAGAAGCGAGAGCTGGCTAAAGACGATTTGAATTAGCAAGCAATGATCAAATATAACAGTTAATTGAAATTTTTACTATAATATATGAACATAACTTACTTCTCCAAGCACTAGAGTGATATCATGAGGGTGAAAAATGTGTTCCTTCCTTAAAAATACCTTTGAACTGACCGTAAAAACTTGGGATGAACCCTAATTTTTATTTAATAATAAGGGGGTAGAAATGTGTTGCTTCTCTTTGTACGTGTAACCCACACTCAAAACAAAATAATTACAACAATAATATTCGTTTATCACGTGTAGTATCAATTGACCATATTTTAAAATGTGTTAATAATTCAATTGTCCTACCATATAAAAGTAATTTTTAAACGTATATTGGTTTAATCACAAACTTTGTGAATCACGTATAAAGATTTTGAGAAGGTTTGTTAGGTTTAGCTTACGTGGCTGCGCGCATAATTTATCTTGATATCATGATATCTATTTGTGCTATTATCTGTTAACTAAATTTGGGGCGCTTGCATTATAAATAAGTACTAAACATTGAATATTTACGGTGGTAATATATATAATCTACGTTTTTTAAGTTTTAACACAACTACATGTTCGAATAACTTTCATAAAAATTGATTTTAGTCGATTTCATCGTTCATTAATAAGAAATTAGTAAGCTCAAAAAATAAATGACAAACTATTGTGTAAATACTAAGATTAAAACTATTAGACCGATAAATATAAAACTAAATATTTATATTTATTGCATAAAATAGCTAATATTTATTTATATTAATTACTTCGTGAGATCAACTATTAGAAAAATGTCTCAATTTTTGCACCAATCGAAGTAATTAAACAAAAAAGAGAGTTCTAATATAGAAATTAAAACTTGTCTCCTATTGTTTAATTATCTCTCAGGTAATCGTAAAAAAAAAGAAAAATCTCTAAGGTTACCTCTCTTAATTGTTAGAAGTTATTTTCTAACACACCCTTTCTTTGTGTCACGCTTTAGTCTCCATTATTGTAGCTCTCAATGGGAGTCAATGCCCTAAATGTTGCCTTCCCAATGTTTTTTGGACCAATAATGGTGCTTACTCATTCTACCTTAAGGTGTGTTGTAATTTCTATTGTTTGCAACAATGGGCAGCAGAAATGCAGTCCTAAAACACCAACACACCAACACTTGTATGGGTCCAAAATGCAGTATTAATATGTGACTATCTAGCCCATCCAAAATGTGTGTCAACAAACATCTCAGCTAAAAATAGAATGTAAAAAGAGTAAGTGTCAACCATATAATTAAAATAATGATTAAAATTATATTTAAATAAAGTATTTTTTATTATGAATACAAAGTGGGTAAAACACCTATAAAATCTCTATCATTGGATGGATTACGAGCAAACAACACTAGTAAATTTGACACAACATATAACTCAAAATCTTAAGACATTAGGTATATAGGTCCTTAATTGTCATTTACATATTACTCAACATGTCAATATCTATTTAGTGTGATACTTCTTATTCACATATGTACTTCAACAATTTTAATTATTTATATATAATTATATGGTTAAGATGAACTTCTCTTATGAAACACACACATCATTAACAACTTTATATAAAATGTGATTTTTATTGATCTTACAGTTAAATTATAAATATTTTTTTTATTGTTTGTGTCAATTTTTATTAAAATTAAATAATTATAAGTATACAATCAAATGATTAATTCTTATTTTTATATATTTTAAAAATATATATTATTTTAATTTTAATGTACTACCCCTATTCTTTTTTAAGTGTCCATTAAGGTTTTTATACACAAATCAATGAATGCAATAACTTTTTCTATTTTCTATAAAATAGTTTTGAAGTTTCCTATTGTACATTTTTTTCATTTATACTCTACAATAATAAATGCATACTAATTGTAAATGTATAAATTAGTTAAAAATTAAGTAGGAAGTAAGTTATAATTGACAAAAAAATAATTAATATTATCTTAAATTTTGAAAATGACAGATAAATAGAAACAATTTTTTTTTAAAAAAATTGACAATTAAAAAGGAATTGAAGTAATATATTAATGGAATATTAAATAATTTTAAAATAATATAAAATTTTGTAAATATAACCTATATAATGAAAATTTTCAATACAATAATAATAAATTTTAAGATAAAATTATCTAGTAAAAAATTATTAAATAGTGCTCGTGCACCATCCCAACATATCCCCTCCTTAGTTCGACCACCAATTATATAAGGAGTTCCTTTTGACATACAAAATGCAATATTATAAAACGCAAGGGTGAACATGCAAAATTGGCGACATTTGTTTCTACTCATCCCAATTTCATGGCTATGTTCGAGGCCACTCAAACACAAAATACGAAGTTAACAATAGCCTCAATTTGCATCAGCACCAGAAAGTCACAGACACAAAACAGCACATAACACAAATCTCTTCTCTCTCACAAATGAAAAGCTAACAATATCTTTGCAAACCATTGAGCATCAAAGGCCATGGCTTTTCTTCTACCCAACCTCCAGCCTTCCCTCTTAGCCCAATCCAAATCCAAAGACAAACCCCTCCACCAAACTCTCTCACCTCCAAAACCCACTTCTCAGTTTCCCATATCTTCCACCACATCCCCTTCTTCTCCCCTCCGAGTCCAAACTTCCACTGCACAGGTTGCACAGGTCAACACGCCACAAGACAAGCAGCAACACCAGCAGCAGCCAAAGCATGAGTTCTACCTCAACCTTGGCCTTGCTGTGAGGACCATCCGGGAAGACCTTCCTTTGATCTTCATCAAAGACCTCAATTATGACATTTATAGGTTACTTTCTCACCCATGTGACCATGTCTTCAAGTTCTCTTCTGTCGACAAAATTCAAATAGAGTACCTATGATATAGTACTATTTTTCAATTAAAATTGTCATTTTTATCTTGGCAACCTTTGTCTTTATCTTAGTAACTAAAATTGGTTGTGATTAGCCATATAAAATGCTAAATTTGATTGGAATATAATATCAAAAGTAAGGATCCTTGAACAACTCACCTTAGAGAATAAAGTAAGTAATGATATCACGTAAATATACATAGTAAATCACGTACGTGTTAGAATATCAACTGTTAATTTTCTTATCAATGACTGAAATTAACTACTTTACCCTCCATCACTTTAGAGTAGCCAAATCCCAAAGGTAATTATTTACATGTAATGTGTCTGAGTTTTATCCTTTTTCTTTTTTTTTAAATGTTTTACCTTTGTAAGGAGATTTTCATTGGAATTTGATAATTTCAGGGATGACATAACATTCATGGACCCCTTGAACACATTTACTGGGATTGAGAAGTACAAATTGATCTTCTGGGCATTGAGGTTTCATGGCAAAATCTTGTTTCGTGAGATTGCACTTGATGTGTACAGGGTGTGGCAGCCTTCAGAGAATGTGATATTGGTTAGGTGGAACCTTAGGGGTGTGCCGCGGGTTCCTTGGGAGACCAAAGGAGAGTTTCAGGGAACTTCAAGGTATAAATTGGACAGAAATGGCAAAATTTATGAACACAAAGTTGATAACTTGGCATTCAATTTCCCACAGAATATTAAACCAGTTTCAGTTTTGGATTTGGTTACTGCATGCCCTGCAAGTCCAAATCCTACCTTTTTGTGGGGTCCTGTTGATGCCTACTCTTCTTCATGGATAGCCTTTTACAAGGTAGTTAGGGATACATTGGATCAAGAAGGGAGTTTGGTACCACAAGATGGTCTAGCTACATGTTCATAGCTATGTATGAGCTGGCACTTAGTGAGATGTTTCATAGGTTATTATGTATACATTAGAGTTTAATAGGTTAGGTATATAATGAATTTGTTCCATAGCATAAAATGGTTTTTCTTCAAGGACAAGAGTGTATATAGATAGGCAGGGATCCAAAAATGTTCAAGCTGCTCACTTTGTTGTTGGAGGAAATGAGGATTCCTAAGTTTGGTGAGGTTATATAGATGACATATATCTATATGCAGAAATCTTCTGAAATTAATTTTAGTAATTATCGAACAGAATTTAATCTTGTCTTTTTTTTTTTCTCATATAATTGTTGAACCTTATGGATCACCTTTATTTAAAGGGATCATTCTATAATCTCTTTTAGACTTGTACTATAATTTTACCTTGGTAATTTTTATTTATCTTATATTGGTTTTCTATTGCCAATTTTCATTTGAATGTTTGAAACTCAGTTTACAATTTAGATTTGGTACTAATTTGTTTAATAAAATTTGATTTTGATATGGTAAAACGACATATATTGTCTTGTAGAAATCTTTACCTAATTCCAATTTCTTTTGGACTTCTGTTTGTCAGATATACACACCTGATTTTGTTTTCCATGTGATACATAGACCACATTTGTTAAAGAACTTTTGACAATGATATAACCTAAAACAGAATCCAGAATTTTGCTATTCTGTTATAAAATATATCACAATGATTTGGATGTTTTCATCTCACTGGACATCATATTGTCAAAACAAATAATGGCTTGTTGATTTTCATCCTGAAAGGTTTAAACTTATTACTTTGCAACCCATAGGTGAATGTGCATTTCTGTTAAAGAGTAAACTTATCTTTACATAGAAGTGAAAAATGTAACTTATCTTTACTTAGAAGTAGAAATTGTAGTGAATGAATGGTCATTTTAGTCCTCGAACTTTTGCAGACTTTAAATTAGTCTGTCCCTAAACTTAGAAAACTCCTTTCAGGTCCTCAAACTATCAAACAGTAAGTCATGATAGTCGCAAGGACCTGAGGTGTGTTTTGAGTACATGGACTGATTTGAAGTCAGTGAGAAAGTTCAAGTGGCTATTTACTTGTAACAAAATGTAATTGTAACACTGTCTACTGGAAATCCAGATATATATCATCTTTGAATTATGATTCTGTACTAATCCTTTATGACTTACTTTAAAGTTTTCTTCTTTTTTTTTGGTGAAAAAAAGACTTTAAAGTAAGTCATAAAGGGTGAGTTCTGATGCTGTATTCCAAACTTGTTTGTATGCACTCTCTAATCTTAACCACTTCTGGTTTTCATGGCAGCTTCTTCGAACGTTCCTAATGGTTGATGAAATTCCCTTTCTCATAAGAATTGGGAAATTGTGTCTCTCCTTTTTACTTTTTTATTCCCTCAGGTTACTTGGAATTAGTCTATTTCCATGTTTTGACTTGAATGCTTTTGACTTTTTTGTGGTGATGGTATGGTAATGGGAACAGAACGGTTGCAAAACATGCTTCTGTTCATATCCCTGTCAGTAGCCACTTTAAGTCTTCTTTTTGCATCTGAGTTCTTCTCAAGTTAAAACAATGGCTGAAGTAGAGGAACAACATTGCAGTACCTAATGTGGTATCCTATCTAAATATATGGGATGAAGGATCAAAATGAAATTTGTCTCATTCATGGTCACAATATTTGGACCTTTGCAAATAAATATAAGAAATTATTTGCAATTAATTACTACAAATTTCAGATTATGACGTAGATAATTTCCCTTGTAGGATTTTTAAGGAAAAGAAATTGTGGACACTTATATATTAAGATGCCTTATACTCCAGACAAGACTCAAGCAGAGACATAGCGTGAGCTTTGCTACCTCTAAGAAAATGCTAAGAAATGTCTATTTAGGTTTTATTCAATGCAATTAACTTTAAAGAGATGCATACTCCTTAAAAGCTGAGGAATTTTAAGTTTCCAAAATGTTGTTCTTTTTTCTTTTTCGAAAATATTCTCCACTTTGGATGTCATTTCAAGGGCGAAAAAGAGACATTAATGCAAAGTTTGTTCTCTTGTTCATTTCTTATTATATTCAAATTACATACCAACTAGGTATAGATGCATTACACAAGTGTCATAAAATTTTACAAATCAAATTTTTTTTGTTAGATTTCTCTTACTCTTAAGGCTTTTGTAATGTTTAAGAGAGATAAAGAATGTAAAATAAAGGAAAAATAAAAGGTTTGAAATTGTTATTTACATATTGAATGAGTTGGGCATTATTTTGATTGATTAATAAATGTTATGAAGAATGTAACTGCTAACTCTCATTAATCTGAGAAAATTTAAGTAAGTTACGTGATGTCGAAATAAATTTTCCTTTTGAGTAGAAAGTAATGAATTAGATTAGAAGTTGACATCATAGTGAGGCTTCTCTAATGTCGACTAAGAGAGACAAAAAATGTGAAAAAAAAAAAAATATAAAGTTTGAAAATGTTGTTTGCATATTCAATGAGTTGAACATTATTTAGAGTGATTAATAGATGTAACCGTTAACTTGCATTAATTTGAGAAATTTAAGCAAGTTACATGTTGAAAAGAATTTCCTTTCTCTGTATGAATAGAAAATGAGGAATTGGATTAGAAGTTGACATTATAGCAAAAATTCTTGTGACAAAAGAATATAAAAATTATTATTGAGATGTCAACGCCACAGATTGTGATTCAGATTTTATATATTATAATAGATAAGAGATAGATAAATAATAGATAGGTAGATAATAGAGTATATAATTAGTGGAAAGACAGGAGCATTCGGGAAAAGACTTAATTCAAGCAAGTAAAAAATGTAAAGGATGAAGTATCTTCAATAGTACGTCTCTGTTTTATTCAGAAACCCAATAGTATTGATATATCTCATCAATATAATCAGTTAGAAAATGTTATATATACACGTAACATTACATGACTTTATATAAGAACCAAAAAAGAAATGTGGTCCAATACATTATGCATCAACCTTAGACCTTTCTCAAAAAAAAAATAAAAATAAAAATCAATTTTAGACCTTAACATTAATAAAGTTGTACAAGATTTTTTTTATCTTGGAAATGAATTTGTTTTCAGGTTGCTATCCACTGTTTCTATCATCTGAAACTACTGCTGCTAAACCATTCTCAGGAAGAGACAAATGCACAAAGCAAATGCTTCATGATCTTGAGATGATAAATATTGTAGCACTTGCCACTGATATTTTCTGACCTTATCTGAACTTAGATGTTGAAGTCCTATGAGTACGGTCCTAACAAGAGGCTCTTACCAACAAAAAATGGATTCACACTCTACATTCCACATCTTTGTGACAGTTGACTCTGATTTTAAGATCCTTTGATTATTTGGTTTTATTAAGAGGTTGTAACTGTAACCATTTCCACATCTTCGTCAGCACAATCAAATGCTTCTGAAGAAAGCACATTGCACATTTAGATATGAAGATCCCGTGCAAGTTTCGAACCTTTGACCTTGATGTTGTTATTATTATTATTATTATTATTGTGTACAATAGTCGCATTGAAGTTAAAACCTATGATTTTATGTATATTACCCCAACCTCCTACCACTAGACTGACCCTAGTGGTTATACCTTGACGTTGTTAGTACCACGCTCCCAACTAAACTTTTGATGGGCTTCATTTCCTATAAATTGACAATTTCACATATATCACACACAATTTTTGTTTTGTTTTTGAGGTTACATATATCACACACTACTTTCCTTCGCTCCTTTTCTATAAAATCTACATGCCATTGTGAATCACTTTTTCTTTTGAGATCGTCCATTGTGAATCAGTTTACTGAAAAAACAAAAAAAAAACCATAAATTCCATTGCAATATTGAAGTAACCCTGTTTTGTTTCTATCGAAATAGTGCGAAAAGAAATGAAAAAAAAGGAAGATATAAATATTACATTTTTTACTTATTGTTTCAGAGAAAAAATAAAAACAAAACATGTTTTTTTATAATCTCAGAAAAAATTTCTTTCTAAATTGACATTAAATGAGAGGATAATTTTTTTAATTTTTGTTTTAAATTAAATTATTTTTTATAAAATAAAAATTGAAAGATAATTAATTTTATGTTAAGAAAAATTATATAATAAAAATAATTTTTTTCAATAATATAAAAATATTTTTCATATAATTTATCTTTTTATTCTTTTTCCACTCATGCAAATAGGTGGAGAATATTTTTATTTTTTTATTTCTATCTATCAAAAGAATAATTCCTCGTAATCAATAGAACATAAGTGAAAAAGAATTATTTAACCGAGCATGAAGTCAAAACTAACAATTGATGCCATGGCATTCTACGATTTAAAAAAATACAACTACTACAATTTATCATTAATAATTTAATAATTTCTTACTCTTGTGATAATATCTTAATTAGTTTGAAATTTACTAATATATTAATATTGAATATTTGTAACCAATTATTACATATCCAATATAAAATTTTCAAATCTTTAATGATAAATAATTTGTCAATAGTAATAAAAATTAAATGATTATTTTATAATAATTATTAATTAGTATTTTAATCGGTGCATTGTATTAGATAAATATTTTTTTAATATAACTAATACTTTAGTCTATGTAATACACAGAATAAATGTTTATTTTATACAAATAAAATTTATAATAAATAAATATTTTTAAATATGTAAAATATATTATAATTAAAATTCATAATAATAAATATTTTTAAACATATAAATTATATTTTATATTTATAATATATAATTTCTATTGTGATAAAAGATTATTTTTAACTATTGACAATTTCTTTTAGAAAAAATATTGAAATTCAATTTAGGAATCTATTATCTAATAGTTATTATAAAAGAAGATTTTATCACGTAGGCAGATACCACGTGGCATCATTATATTCATTCTTTTTTCGCTTAAATTTTATCAACTTTTTTATTTATAGAAATATATTATTATATTTAATTATAGTAATTAAGATGATTATAACAAGTATATATTCTTATCAAATTAATCAATTAAATCATTAAATCTAAAATGGATTTTGATTTTATATAGTATGGTAATCAAATTGTTAAATTTTATAGAATGTTTTTTATAATTATGCTAACTTTTGTTTATTAGAACAATTTATAATAATTTACCATAAATATGTATTATAATGATAATAAATAGTTATACTACCTTAAAATTTTATTATTTTATAATAATTGGTAGCATTTATGTATTATTATCACATTGATTTTATTCTTGCTAAAGTGCCATTTAAATTTTTATTTTATTTTTTAAGTTATAAAAATATGTAATGATAATAATTAAGGTGATTGCAATTAGTATATATTCTGATATGGAATAATTACGGTAATTATGATGTGTGTGTGTGTGTGTGTGTTAATTAAGGTAATTAAGATTATTTTAAATTAATTAGAATTATAAGGTGATTGCAATGAGTATATGTTTTGATTTGAAATAATTAAGGTAATTATGATCAATATATATAGATACATGTTTTAATTTAGGTAATTAAGATTATTTTAAACTAATTAGAATAATTATGACCAGTATATATTCATCTTCTTTTTGTTTTTTTCCCTATGACCACTTGCACACCCCCATTTTTTAGTATTCTTTGACCCAATTGTTGGCTCTTCTACAAAAGTTCACTATTGAAGAAAAAAATAAAGAAGAAATTATGGATAAATGAATGTGTTTTTGTTCCTACTTTTCATTATTTTTTCCTCTTATTGTTTTTTTTATTAGATATTTTTACTTCTCTTTTTATTTCTTCCTTTGATCACACCATGCGTACTCCACTGTTTTACCTTTTCTGACCTCATTTTTTTTTAATATTTAGTAAAGGTGAAAACTTGATGGCAAAAATAGAGAGAAATTGTACGTAAATCATGTTATATATACTCATTTTTAAAATTGCTTTTTTCCCCTTAAAATTGGTGTTATACCAATCTCATTCCTTCATGTGTAACTCCATGTCTTTTTTTTTACTTGGTTTTTCCTAACGTTTGTAACTTTTTATTTATTTTTTTGATGATTTGTTATGAATTTAATCTTTTTAATTTAATAGATATTGACATATTTGGACATTTCAAAGAAACATGATATTATTTGTTTCTCATTTTTTTTTATTTTCTTTATATATTTTTATTTAATTTTTGAATTATGAGTTAAGTTATATAATGATTATCAAGTGTTGAATATTTTCTTTGTGAATAACAAAGTGGTAGAAGATGAAGGTGAACTTCTTGATATGTGTAGGATGAAAAACAATACAGATAATGAGATTGGCCTTCAAATAATAGACATGTAAAAAATTACTAAGAATACATATAAACAAATAGTTAAGAATAATTTCATTTAATCATGTGAATAAATTATACGATGTAATTGGTTAATAATTTTGATTTAAAAATACATTTTGATCATATTATTTTATACGCAAAATATCACACAAAAATTATAAATTTCGTATAAACAAAGTAAAAAAACCAATTCATATAATTAAATATAACAAATAATTTGTGAAAAATACCAAATTTTCAGCATTTATTCATTTTAATCATTATATTTAATTATGTATTTAATCGAATTCAAATTATATAATTTAATATCTTAATAAAAATAATCTATCATAATGATTTTAATTTTCAAGTCTCATATTTTGTATAATTATCATATTTATTTTTTAAAAAATAATTTTTATTTTGTCATCTTTTAAATGATTAATAAAATAATAATTTAATAAATTAACAATTTGTTTATCATTAAAGATAATATTCGCATCAAAATATTACATAATGCAATTAAAACTTTCCTAATTTTTTTGAAATGATATGTATAATAAATAATTATTATAAATATAAAACAAAATTAAAAAAAAAATACTTGAAGCAAGAATCATGGTGAAATAATTTATTCAACCGTATATTTCCAACATATACTTATTTGCGCATAATTAATTCAATAAATAAATATTATAATTAAATTATTTAATTTTACATGGATTTTGATTTTATATAATATGATAATTAATTTATCAAATTTTGTGAAATATTTTCTATAATTCCAGTAATCAATTATCAAGTGGCCAAAATAATGAATAAAATAATTTATTGATTAATTGTGATATATCTAAAATTTTAAATTTATGCAATTAATTACAAGATTAAAATATTAAAACTATGCACATATTACATAAAAATTTAAATATACATACACAAATTATTGGTTATGTTATTAATAATTACTTAAATATACATACACTTATTATTATTATTATTATTGTTGTTGTTGTTGTTGTTATTGTTATTATTATTATTATGGACAAAACTTAGATGTATAATCTTATATATATTTAGTGTTGTCTGTGATATAATCATGTCACATATTAATACGAAATTTGTTTATTTTTAACCTAAATTATTTTTAATTTTATTTTTCATTAATTTAAATTTTAACATTTTATAAATATCAATTCTTTAAATGAATAATATTTTGATTTAAATCAAATCAAATTCTAATTAAAGTGATTCATATCCAAACTATCACAATTAAATTATAAAATTTACACAAAGTAATAAGTTAAAACCAACAAATAATTTGTATGTAAATCATTCAAAATTTTAAAAATAACATTAATATTAAATTAAATTATGGCTAAATTAATCAAACTTATAATACACACACACACACACACACACATATGATTTAAATATGTTTTTAGTCCCTGTAAAATGACCAAGTTTTGATTTTGGTCCCTGTAAATTTTTTTCTTTATTTTTTATCCCTCTAAAATTTGAAATCACTATTTTTTATCCATATAAAATGAATGAATTTTGGTTTTGGTCCCTATAAAATATTTTTTCTTGATTTTCATCCCTCTAAATTATGAAATAATTATTTTTGGTCCCTAATGTTCATTTTAAGGTAGATAAATACCATTTATTTCAGGGATCTAGAATTTTTTTTAAAGTTTCACTTAAGCTTCCATTAAACATACAAGTAGTTAATGAGTGTTACACAATAGCTGCGATAAAAAATAATAAATTTTTTTTGGGGATTATAACCCAAGAATTTTTTTTATAAGGACTAGAATCAAAACCCACTTATTTTAGACATACTAAACACACACACACACACACACTGTATTTATATAAGTTTTATATTTTAAAGTGTGACCATGTGATTATGTACTCATTGTATTTAAATTGATATTGAAAATCAAATTAATTTATACGTAAAATCACATTCAAAATATAAAACTTATATAAATAAAATAATAAATAAATCATAAGTAAATTATCCAAGTTTTTATAATAAATATTTATTAATTTCAGTTAAATGTAAATCTATCAATGTGTATCATTTCACATTTCAGCATGAAATTAAAAACTTTTACATAAAATAATATTATTTTTATTATTTTTTGCATAAGTTTAAATTTCAATATTTTATATTCATCACATCAAATTTTGTCATTTATCAAGTTACATTATTATTGTTACTATTATCAATCATGTAATTCATAATAAATATTTTACTAAAAAATTCAAATATAAATTGAATTAAATTTAAATAAATTTAAAAATCATACAAAAATACCACGTATAGAAGTAGCAACCACTTAGCTCATTTTTTTTTTATCTCCGCATCAGGCAATGTCAAAAATGTCATTGGCTTTCTGTTGCTCTTTGAAATATTGTGAAGATTTAAATTAACAAACAATACCATCCTAATACAAATTGAATTTATAGGTCATTGCTTATAAAAGAATTAGTTACTATTTAGAATGCATTGTGCACAACTAATTTAGAAATATATACATGCATACATACATACATACATACATACATACATACATATATATGATATCACTTTGGAGATTATTTTTCCTACTGAAATAAAAATATTTTTTAATTCATAAAATGCATAATTTAAATAATTATAACATTGCTTAAAGATACAATTGATTAATCTTTTGATGATTCGAGTATTGCGATGATTCCAATCATCGATTCCATGATTTAAACATTGAATTCAATCAATCCATATTAATAAAACTTATTTGTAATTATATAAATAATATATTTAATCGATAAGTCAACTAGTGTCAATTTCAAGCATTTCCATAGCATCAATCAATGTTTCCTACCAATTAGCATCTAATCATTTCTTTTTTAAGATTTATGACCATTACTACTTGAAATGTATGTAATAAATGTTTTCCCTAAATTACAAAGTTTCAGTCAATTTGAATATTAGACATCAAAGAAACTCACTAATATAAACACATGTGGGCAAGTAGTCGACTTTGATCACCCAACTTCATTTCTTTGCTAGATGTGTGTTTTGCACTTTTGCTTTAGCAACCATGTCCTCACTACCTAGACTCAAATGGAGCCACCACATTAGGTCACCAAAATAATGCTATCTCCAGTCCTTTATATAAGTAACAAGTAGGAGTATTTTTTTGGTACTAATTATAAGCACATATGATGTATTAATTGTTATCTTCTTTTTGTACCCTTAATTTATTGTAAAGTCTATTAATGAGATATTCACTTATTTCCCATGCAAGTGGATGCATTCATTGGAATATTAACAATATAAATTACACTCATTGGTGGAGAAAATTATTTCTTGAATTAAGAGTAGTATCATTAAATATAACCACCACTTAAACTATTTAATTTTTTGAGTATTTTTGGAATAAAATTTAAATTTATGACATTATTAATTAAAATTAACTAACTTAAACTAGTTTTTATTGGTTTTGATGAATTAGTTATTTGTTACTTATATAAAGGACCCGAGATAATACATTTTAACTTAAGACATTTCATCAAACAACTTAAACTCATACCATAACATTTAATTAAATGCATATATCCACAACCAAGTACACAATACATAGTTAACAACATCACTCTTCATCTAGAAAAATGTTAATTTATGTTCATATATATTTAACCTACCATATAAATTAGGGAATAATCAACTTAAATGCACTAATTTTCAAAAAAATAAAGGCAATTATAGTATAATAAAAACTCATTAAAAAGATAAAACTAAGAAATTGATAACCAAATTTATTGATTGCCTTCACTACCACTTCATCATTGTCATTTAGATATGTATTCTGTAAAACTTAACTAAGATTGATGTTAAGACAACTTAATCATGCCCTCAATATATAACGTTAATTTTCTATTGTCAAGCTATTGAGCAAGAAATACGAAGAGTTCATTTATTGATTCTTCAAACCCTCTATCCTTGCCTTTACAAAGTTGATTTTAAAATTTTTCTTTAACTTTTAATGTTGAAAGATCAATCAACAAATAAAAATAACCATAAAAAAATGGTATTTCCACGTCACTAATTAAGTATATTTTATTTGTATATATGTTTAAAATGTATCCGTCCAAGTACTAGTACCCACCCAAATAAACACATACTAGAGAAATTATATTTTTTTATATTTAAAATTTTTAATGATATGTCGTTTCATTGTTGTTTGTGTCCAATAATGATATATTGAGTATGTGTTTATCAAGTTTCACTTTCATACATATGATCAATAATTAAATCATAACATATTTAAAGGACCTAATCAAAATCATTATAGAAAAATTTCCAAGTCTTGTAGTTATTATCCAAGATAAAATAAGATTAACAAAGTTATTGTACACGCATTATCTTATCTTTGTATTCATCATTAATTTTTTTATTGTAATAGTTTAAATACACATAGATCTCTCTCTCTCTCTCTCTCTCTCTCTTTTCTTTATAATTAATGTTAGTCATTGCTTTCTTTTACGACATAAACATTTTTTTAAAAGAAAAACTAATAATTACTTAATGTAATAATTTTTTTTATTATTACTATTACTTATTAATATTATGCATATATTTAAATTATAAAAAATGAAAATATATTTATAAAGATAGTAAATTTTACAAAAACATTTATATAAATTAAAATGATATAAATCATATAAGAAAATATAATTATTTGAATATATATCAATATTTATAATTATTTTTATATTTTTTGCATATTTATATACATTTTACTAATATATACTTATATAAATTTTAAAATAATTAATAAATACATTAAAAATCATAATAATATAAAAATATTATAAACTCAATACCCGTGCAAGGCATGGGTTATTATGCTAATAAAGATGAAAAAGATAGATTGAAAGAGATAAAAATTAATAAAAATTCTTAAAAATATTCCCGTTGAAGAAAAACTCTTAAAAATGCTCTAGTTGAAGAATAACTCTTAAAAATACTATAATTCAAGATAGTTATTATAATTTATATATATAGAAGATTAAAATTTGTAATAAATAAATATCTTTAAATATATATATATATATATATATATATATATATATATATTATTTTATATTTATAATGAATAATTTAAATTGTGATATAATGTTATTTTTAACCATTGACAATTTTTTAAAAATTTATTAAAATTTAATGTAGATATAGAAATAAAAGAAGGTAAATTGAAAGTGATAAATGGTAAAGAAGATCAAATATACATATAAAGATAGAAAAAAAATGTCATTTGAGATGATTGAGAGAGAAATTTTTTTGACTACTTATGAAAATAGTGTGTAAAATGCACATCCAAAGGAAAAAAAAGAAGAATATTAACAATATCTAATTGAAAGAATGACAAAAGTAAGAATTTCACTATCTAAATTGCGTATTTTAATTTATAATATAGAAGTAGATATAATAAAATTAAATTTATTACTAATATATTTGTGTATAATAATATAAATATTTTTTAATAAGTTATTATAGATAAAAAATACTTCAAATTTTAAATAAAAATAACGTTTCATTAAAAAATAATAGTAGAAAATAAATCACTATTTTTTTCCTCGTCACTAATATGATGAATATTTTTGACAAAAAATAATTTGAATAATTTTTCAATAAATAGTTATAGATAAAAAATAAAATAAATTAAGAAAGTAATTGTTTTACATAAATTAAAATAAGTTATGTATTTCAAATTTTTAGGAATTCTCTCATTCAACTTATTTATATAGTCACTGTCAGAAAAAAAAAACTCATTTATATAGGCACCTATAAAGTATAAACTTAGTACGGTACAGTATTCTTTTCAACAATAAAATCTTATTTACAGTTAAAAAATTCGCATACATTAGAAACTAATGCTTATTGTGACAAAGCCAATTTTTTTTTTATCAAAATGATCTTTTACATGTTTAATAAATTTTACATTAACAACCATTTTATAAGAAGTAATTAAAACTTGTCATTAATATTTTATATTAGTGACAGGTGACGCATATATTTTTATCACTATTAATGAAGTTATAGTGATGATTATAATTAGATCACTATTATGAATAATATTAATGATAAATAAAAATATTAGTCATGGATAATAAATAATTAGTGAAATGTTATATTCATCATTAAATTTTGGTCACCAAACGTACAATTTTTTTTTGTAATGAATTGATATTATTGTTTAATTGATGCTCCCAGCAATTGATACAGAGTGCGTTTGTTTAATTTTTTTTTTCTAAAAGAATCACTTTTTTTTTAAGAAAAAAATCATTTATTGAAAATTTTAAAGTGTTTGGGTAAACCTTTTTGTGAAAACAACTTAAGAACAAAGAATATAGAGAAGATGGAATGCTAAGAACAAAGATATAGAGAAAAGAGAATGCAAGATAATATAGAGAATGAGAAATTTCTGTGTTATTTCCATAATTGGAGTAGCATATTTATAGATATAAATTATAACTGAATGGTTACAAATAGTTTAATACTATTAAGGAGAAATTAAATACACATAATGTATAATAAATATGGATAGCCACACAATCAATATTCATAACACTCTCCCTTGAATGTCCATTGAGAATGTATCTCGTTTAAACCTTACTAGGAGAAATCTTGTAGGATAAAAACCCAGTGAAGGAAAAAAAGTACATCATTCTTTAATACGTTATCATCTGCCTCACTAAAAACCTTGCTAGAAAAGCCCAATGGGATAAAACCATGACGAAGAAAAAAAGATTGCAAAACATATTTATTTCTCTCCTCATGTTGACAATTATCTTTAAGATGACAAAGTATAATCTTGTGTACCAATTGCTCAAAAGCTTTTCTTGGTAGTAACTTTGTAAATAGATCTGGTAGATTCTCACATGAATGAACTTGTTGAATATTTATATCACCATTATTTTGAAGATCATGGGTAAAAAAGAATTTTGGTAGAATATGCTTTGTTATATCTCCTTTAATGTATCATTCTTTCAATTGAGCAATACATGCAACATTATCTTCACATATGATTGTCGATGTCCTTTTTCTTGAAGAAAAACCACAAGTTTTTCACACGTATTGAATTAAAAATCTTAACCAAACACATTCACAACTTGCTTCGTGTAATACTAAAATTTCTGCATGATTAGATGATGTGGCTGCTATGGTTTGCTTCATAGATTACCATGAAATAGCTATACCATCGCATGCAAACAAATAGCTTGTTTGTGATCTACCATTATGAGGATATGACAAATAACTTGCAGCTGCATAACCAATTACATTTGGCTTGGAAACATTTGAACAAAATAAGCCTATATCCATTGTGTCTCTATGATAACAAAGTATGTGCTTCACTCCATTCCAACGTCTTTGTGTTGGTGAAGAACTATATCTTGCTAATAAATTGACAGCAAATGATATATTAGGTCGTGTATGATTAGTAAGATACATTAGTGCTCCTATAGCACTAAGATATGGTACTTCAGGACCAAGTAGTTCTTCATCCTTTTCTCGAGGTCTAAAAGAATCTTTGTTCACGTCTAAAAACCTTACAACAATTGGAGTGCACAACAAATGTGATTTGTCTATATAAAATCTTTTAAGCACTTTTGCTATATAAGCTTCTTAATGCACCAAAATCTCACTCTTTAAATAGTCAATTTGTAATCCCAAACAAAACTTTGTTTTTCTTAGGTCTTTCATCTCAAACTCTTTCTTTAAGCAATCAATAGCTTTCGAAAGCTCTTCAAGAGTTCTAATAATATTTGTGTCATCTTCATAAGTGGCAATTATGATAAATCCATTTCTAGACCCTTTCATAAAAATACATGGACAAATGGGATCATTTTGAAGAGCTTATTTACATTTACATCTATTAAATGTAAATAAACTATTCAAAATCAATACCGAGTCTTTGTGAAAATCCTTGTGTAACAAGTCGTGCTTTGTATATCACAATTTCACCATTCTTATTTTGTTTTTGCACAAAAAACCATTTGTATCCAACTAGTTTTACACCTTTAGGTGTACAGACTATAGGTTCAAAAACCTTTTGCTTAACAAGTGAGTCTAATTCTATTTCAATTGCATCTTTCCATTTTAGCTAATCATTTCTTTTTTCGGCAATCTTTAACAGACTTTGGTTCTTGATCTTTGGTATCATTTATTATATTTAGCGCTACATTATATGCAAACATGCCATCAATGTTGACTTTATTTTAGTTCCATCGTATTCCATTCATGACATATTTTATTGAGATCTCTTCATTTTCAATAATTTCAGGTACTTGAGGTTTTTTTGGAGCTAAATTATTAATTATGTCTAAGGAATCTTTTGAATTTTCCATATCCTCAATTTGGCCATTTTGCCTTTTAGCTCCTTTTCTTATTCGAGGATTTTTGTCTCTATCTACCACGCTTCATGTACGTGTGAGACTCATTCGCAATATTAGATTGTCCAACTAAGACATCAATTCTTATTGGAACATTAACAACTAGTATATATGGCTTAATCACACTTTTAGGGTCAGTGAATACATTTGGTAACTGGCTGGCTAATATTTGTAAATGAATTATTTTTTGAACTTTTAGTTCACATTGTTTAATATGAGGATCAAGGTGAGATAATGATAATTCATTCAAACTAATATCATTTTCTTACTGCTTATTCTTTCCCCCTAATGTTGGGAAATTGATTCATCAAAATGACAATTAGCAAACCAAGTTGTAAATAAATCTCCTACTAATGGTTTAAGATATTTTACTATAGATGGAGATTCATACCCAATATATATTCTCATCCTTCTTTGAGGACCCATCTTAGTTCATTGTGGTGGGGCATTTGGAACATATACAACACACCCAAAAATTCTTAAATGGGAAATGTTAGGTTGTTGACCAAAAACCAATTGCAAAGGGCTTATGATAACTTGTTGGCCTAATGCGAATTAATATTGTAGCATGTAAGATTGCATGCCTCCGAGTAGACATTGGAAGTTTTGATCTCATGACTAATGATCTTGCAATTAATTTTAAACATTTAATAAGTGATTTTGCAAGTCCATTTTGTGTATGAACATGTGCTTAAGATGTTTAATATCAATTCTAATAGACATAGAATACTCATTAAAAGCATAAGATGTGAACTCACCAGCATTATCAAGATGGATTTTCTTAATTGGGTAATCAGGAAAATGAGCTCTTAGTCGAATTAATTGAGCTAACAATCTTGCAAACACCTGCTTGCGAGTTGACAATAAATAAACATGTGACCATCTAGTTGATAAATCAATTAAAATCATAAAATATTTAAATGGTCCATATGGTGGATATATTGGTTCACAAATATCACCCTGTATCTGTTCTAAAAATGTGATAGATTCATTCCTAATTTTTTCTAGTGATGGTTTAATTATTAACTTCCCTTGAGAATAAGCAGTACATGAGAAATTATTTAATTGAAGAATCTCTTGGCTCTTTAATGAGTGTCCACATAAATTTTTAATTATTTTTTGCATCATAATACACTCGGGATGGCCCAACCAGTCATGCCAAATAACAAATTTATTTTGATTAGTAAACTTCTAGTTTACAACATTAAGTGTTTCAATTGTACTAATATGCATATAGTACAAACCATAGGAAAAAGCAGGTAATTTTTCCAATGCACATTTTTCATTCAAGTTAAGTCTCATAATATAAAGATATGCCATATTTCCTTTATTGTTTGTTTCAATATGGTATCCATTTAAACGAATATCCTTGAAACTTAATAAGTTTCTATGAGACTTAGAAAAATATAATACATTGTCAATGTGTAACTTTGTTCCTCTAGGTAATAATATATTAGCTTTTCTGGAGCCTTCAATTATATTTGTAGTACTAGATATAGTACTAACATTGACTTTTCGCATTATTATAAATCAAAGAAAAATTTATCATTCTTGAGAATCGTGTGGGTTGTTGTACTATCAACGAGACATATACCTTCATTATTGATGCTAGTGTCAACATTCATTCTTCATAAAAATAAGGAATATAAATAATTAATATAAGAAAATATTATGTAGAATTATAAAAATATGTTTAAAAGATAACAATCAAATAAGTAAATTATTTATTGCTTTAAGTAAAAACTCACATAAAGTCCATTGATAACAAAGCATAAAAAAAAAGATTATACTAAACATAAAGTTCAATAATATAATATGAGAAAATTTATTTCTTGATACTCCCATCACTAATAAGGTGATCAATTTTCCCATAAGATCAACAAAGAAATCAGCAACATCTAGGCGAGTAGCATCCATATGGTCATAATCACAATCACCATCTTCATAAACAAAATGTGTTTCTATCTTTTTCTCCTTATTTTTAAGTGATTCTTGGTAAAGTTCAACAAGATGCTTTGGTGTACGACAAGTACGTAACCAAAGGCCTTTTTCACCACAACAATAGCATATGTTTTTCTCATGCTTGTTACTTTGTCCTTTTTCTTTTTCCTTATCACTTTTCACATTACTTTTCCACTTCCAGTGAGAGAAAGTATTCTTGGAAGTTCCTTCATGACCATGTCTACGACCATGATCACAAGTATGATCACGACCACAGCCACGACCATAAGTTTGCCCATAATTATAATAATCATATGTTGTTGTATTCACTTTAGGGAACGAAGTAGAACCAGTTGGGCGAGCCTCATGATTTTTCATTAAAAGCACATTATTTTGCTTAGCAACAAGGAGGCAAGAAATTAATTCAGAATATTTCTTAAACCCTTTTTTTCTACATTGCTACTATAGGAGCACATTAGATGCATGAAAGATGGAGAAATTTTTTTCTAACATATCCTCATCAGTAATTTTTCTCCACACAATTTCAGTTTAGAAGTAATTCTAGATATTATAGAATTATACTCGCTTATAGTTTTAAAATCCTGTAAACATAAATGCATCCTATTATAATGAGCTTTAGGGAGAATTACAGTTTTCTGGTGGTCATATCTTTCTTTTAAACTATTCCAAAGGACAATTGGATCTTTTACCGCAAGATATTCAACTTTTAAAGCTTCATGGAGGTGGTGACAAAGAAAAATCATAGCTTTAACTTTATCTCGATTAAAAGCTTTATTTCCTTTTTTAATGGTGTCTCCAAGACCCATTGCATCTAAATATATTTTAGGAGCCACAAATTCGAGTTTTACAAAATTCAACATGTTCAATACTATTACCAAAATATTAAAAAAATAGAATAAATTACAAATTAATAATTATGACACATAACATAATAATTAAAATATATTAATTAATAGTATATTATGGCTCTTTAAATTATCATAATAACAATAATTATTATTATAAAATCTGGACACGATAAATGAGTTGAATGTAAATGATTAATAATCATAATGACAATTAATGTAAATTAATATAGTAACACCAATATTTCAAAATATATTAACATATCAAATAAATATAAATTATAATTATAATTAATTAATGCTTTATATTAACATAAACGTATAATGTAAATATAATAAACAATAACGTAAACAATAAATTATTATAATAATAAATGGTAATAATAGTAATCATAACAATATAATATTTTACTATATTGGAAGGATAACATATATTTTATAAACAATATTAAGCATAAACATAGACACTAATTTGAAACAATATGAGAAAAAAAAAATGCTTTCATAGTTATAATAACGTATCCACATGACCAAAGACTTTCAAGTATTTTCATATTTCAATATTTTCATATTTAGCAAATGTAATTACCACAATAACAACATATATACTAACTATATGCTATTTAAGGATCTTTATATCACACATATACCAATAAATAAAATATTATGGCAATATTAATTAAAGAAAACGAAATACTATTGACAAAATAAAAAAAATAACCAAAACAAGTTATTTTAAACAAAAGAATATATTTTCCAAAACAAGTTATTTCATTTTTATAACAAGTCAAATTGATTAACATTAACCAAATATAAAAAAATACATTCACCTAATAATTAAAGAAGTTGCCATATCTATATCTATATCTATATCTATATCTATATATGTGTGTGTGTGTGTACTCCTTATTAGTGAAAAGATTAAAAATAATTTTTCTTTCTATTAAATGAGGCTATTTTCAGCAATATATCAGTCAAATATGATTTATAGGCATAACCATGATAACTTATTTCTAGATCATAGGCGTAGGAAGCTTCGTAATAAAACAAAAACATGCATAATTTTCTAAAATAGAATAAATGATGGCAAAAGAATTTCGTTATTGATCAAAACAAGTAACAACAAATAAAAAAAACCGACCTTGAAATGTGTTGTGAAAACAACTTAAGAACGAAGAATATAGAGAAGATAGAATGCTAAGAACAAAGAATATAGAGAAGAGAGAATGCAAGATAATAGAGAGAATGAAAAATTTCTGTGTTATTTCCATAATTGGAGTAGCCTATTTATAATTACAAATTGTAACTGAATGGTTACAAATTGTTTAATACTATTAAAAAGAAATTAAATAGACATAATATATAATGAATATGGACAGCCACACAATCAATATTCATAACATAAATTGCTTTTTTTGATAAACAACTTAAAGCTACTTTTCTAAAAAAGCATCTACGATAGAAGAGAGAGAAGATTAAAAAGATGCTTTTTATTGTTATAACCAAACACAAGTTAGCTTTTACTTATACCAAAATCTCTTAAAAATAAATCAATTTTTTAAAAATCACTTTTCTTAATCACAAACAAATGGGTCCATAATATGAAATATAAAATTAGCAATTGATGCCATTCAACTAATTTCATTTAAAGATAAGTGCATGCATTGTGTTTAACAAAGAAATAGTAACAAGGCTTGCTATAGAACTAACAAAACAATATTACTGTATGGGTGCAATTGACACATACAATCACACTAGGGCACAACATAAAACAAACACTTAAGTTACATAACAACTTTTTATCCTATACATTGTTTAGTAGACAATAGACAGCACAAGCAAAATAGTGTGAAATTTATTACAATACCCTTTTTAATATTAATTATCTAAATACAATTCATATTAATTATCTTAATACGATAACAATGGTGGTGGTGGCGGGAGTGGTAGCTGCAGTGGCGGTGGGGGTGTTGGGGGAGGGAGACAGTGGTGGTGGCAGCGATAACGATGACAATGGTAGCGGCGGTGATGACGACAATAGTAGCAGAGACAATGACGATAGTGGTGACAATGACAGATAATGGTGGTGGCAATAACTACGAATATATTAAAAAAATGTGTATTATGTACTAGTACTACCCTCTTTGCGAAAAGTATTAAAGAGGATTGAAAGGGATTTTTGTCTTAATCTGTTGCACAGGCCAAGCATTCATTTGCTTTTAAGATTGCTAGAATCAGTTGCCCCAGAAATTAGTAGCTTGATGTGCTTTTCTTTTGGTTTTTTTGAAGAAGGCTGAAGAAGAGAGACAAAGAAGTAAAAAAGTGATTATTCTGTTTTTTATATAAAATTTTTTATATTGTTAACTAATCAAAAATTATTATTGATATAACTTTTAAAATAGTTATCATAAAAGTTAACAAACTCATCATACATGATAGTTTGTAATTGGATAATGATATAAAAATCATTTACATTATCATAGACTATTTATTCTTTTTATTTAATATTTTATTATTTTTTTAAAATTAATATATTTAATATTTAATATATTATTTATTAATTCATTAACGTATGATGTGTCACTTTGTGATGTATTATTGTCCATTATAAAATAGAATATGATATCTCATGATATTTCTTTACACGTCAATGAATTTCTTTATACGTTAATGAAAACTTTTGATTTCCACTTATTATTTATCTTTACAATTTTTCTGATGATACAGTTTTTTTTTTCTCACCACATACAACGCAAGAAGTTAAAAATTTTTTAAGAATAAAAAAGAAAAAATTCTAAATAAAATTCCCTTTCTAGAAGTAATAAGAATTTCTTTTTCATATTTCAACAGAACACTACTCTTTCAATAGTTGGTCCTCTTGATTTTGAAGCTTGGTATCAATGATATGTTTCATCAGGGTATATGGTCCAATAAACATTGTTGTTCTAGTTGTCCATGGTCACGATCCACAACCAATCACAAATCCACAAACATGCATGTAAGATGATGAGCAAATTAAGTATGAGACATGTGAATTCACACTATCCTCAAAGACTTATCTGCGTGAAGCGCAAGTCTCCTATGATATAACATCTCATCACAACAAAGGTTGGGACAACAAAACTAACAAACTTTTGAGAATAGCCTAGAGAATCATAGAAGAAAGAAGAAAAAGGAGATGTGGGAGAGAAGACTCTATCAAAATCTTTTGAAATATAAATATTTATACAGGAAAAATAGGAGTTTCAAAAACTAGCTTAGCCCACTAAATCTTGAGGTGAGACTAAGTTAAAGAGACTCAGTCAAAGATAACAAAGTATCTAATTTTTAGATAAGTACTAAATTAATTTAAAACAATTTTTTAAATTTAATTAAACAAAAATGTTAACCTTGTGAAATATCAACAAAATATACAATAATTTCCCACATATTTCAAAAGGTTAAAGAAATCATTTTAATAAAATATAAGAAATTCCTAGGTTCTCCTTCTCTTGGATGTAATGCATTGGACCCAGTGTAGCAAGCTATATGAACCAGGCCTAGATTGATAGATCATAACACATAGTGTAATGGGTGTAGCAAACTATATGAACCCAAAAACACTTGGTGTATGCTAAAGGTCTACCAATCACACTACAACCTTACAATCCTTGCCGTTATCATTGTTGTGCACAAATAGGCCACGCACGCACCTAGTATTCATGAGTGCTCTAAAGATCTTACTAGGATCCCATACAAGCAACCCCACTTGACACTCATATAGGTCATTTCATCAAGTGTATGTTGCAAATCATATACCACCCATAAGGGATATAAAAATCATTAAAAGTTTTATAAGCTGTAAAGCTTTCTCTCTCACAACCATATAAAGCTTTACTATAAAGCTTAGCCTTTCATTAATGTAGTATCTAGCACTTTCTCACACCATAAGAAGGGACTAAAATTAAAATTTATTTTAATTGATTTTACTTCTAGTAGAACTGACAAGTGACTTGTTCTTACCCATATGAACTTTCTTCGTGGGACCTTCGATCACAAAGGTTGGATTACCATCACTTGTTTGTTTTTAATTAGCTTAATAAAGTCTCATTCTTCTTGACATTTCATATAATAATATTTCCCTAGAGATTTAAGTCAGAGGATTGGCCGAATCTATTATTGACTTCACATAAACAATAAATTTTTATCTTTTAAGCAATTGCTTCAACATATACGTTATAGTATTCTTTCCAAAAATAAAATCTTAACTAACATGATTTTACAATTAAAAAACTCTCATACATTAGAAACTAAGGCAAATTGTGATAAAGTCATTTTTTTTTATTAAAATTACCTTTTACGTGTTTAATAAGTTTTATATTAACAACCATTTTATAAGTAATTAAAATTTGTCATTAATATTTTATATTAGTGACAAATTATTTATGACGCATATATTTTCATCACTATTAATGAAGTTATAGTGATGATTATAACTAGATCACTATTATGAATAATATTAGTGATAAAATAAAAATAAAAAGCTGTGAATAATAAATAATTAGTGAAAATGTTATATTCATCTTCATTAAATTTTGGTCACTAAAATGTACAATGTTTTTTGTAATGAATTGATATTATTCTATAATTGATGCTCCCAGCAATTGAAATAATACGATTTTTTTTTTTGTGAATGAAAAAACTTTATTAAAAACTAGAACCCATGAGGGAATAGTACATGCAACAAATCAGCTAATAACTTCAGACCTATAAAATCAGGAGCAAACTCAAAAGCTTTTTCAACTACTAGAGAGGACAAGCTATACTTCGCGAGTGCATCCGCTTTTTGGTTAGCTTTTCAATGAACATGAGACCTTCTCACAACTACTTGCTGAACTAAGTGTTGGATTTAAGAGATTTGACTATACCCCTTGCCAATAGCAACCCGCAACCCATGAAGAATGGCATAGAACTCCGCCTATAAGACAGTACACTTACCCAGTCTAATAGCAACAGCCCCTAGAAAGGCTCCAACCTCATTCCGCACCATTGCTCCATTGGCGTAGCATTCCATGCAATGTAATCGTTTGAGTCCATATTCAAGGTTGGATAGAACCTAAGAATCATCAAACAAATGTTATTAGGAAGTAGTTGGCAAAGTAGGTTGAGGCGCTACTGGCCATTCGAGGTAACAAAGTCTCAAACCTTTGCCTCGAGGTTACTTCCACTAGCACTATTTGGGAACAACTCACATAGCTTACCCACATGAGGCAGCCAAAAATCCATCCAAAACCACACATTGAACCCATTGTCGACATGCCAAAATAAGTTTTTTCGAATGCTTCACAAATGCTTCGCAGGAGCCACACCATCTACATTGTGTATGTAGGAAGAGCTTGCAGGATTGCCTTTGTTAATGTTAGCTTTCCTCCCATGGACAACTGATTTGCCTTCCAAGTACTCAACCTCCGGGTAGCTTTATCCAGGATAATGGATAACAAGGACCTGTCAACCCTTTTATTACATAGAGGTATGCCGAGGTACTTCCCAAGATCAGAAGTCACATTAAACCCCAATTCATTGGCAAGTCGGGTTCTCACATTCCAATGCACATTCTTAGAGAAATTTACTCTTGTCCTACTGCAATTCACATTTTGCCCCGAGCTCGCACAGAACAACTCGAGGCAAGATTGTATAAACTTCACCTGCTGGATATTAGCTTCTGCAAAAAGAACAATATCATTGGCAAATAATAAATGAGATAATTTAAGACTACCCCTACCTAACTGAATGGGCTTCCATAGGCCATGATGAATCGCCATGCCAATGAGGTGGGACAGGCACTCAATGCATAAAACAAATAGATAAGGGGATATGGGGTCCCCCTAACGAACCCCGCTGAGGGTGGAACTCCTCTAGCGCTTCACCATTCCAATGAACTTTCATCCTAGGGGTGGATATACAGTGCTAGATTAGGGACACCATGTTAGGTGGGATATTTGCCTCACTAAGCATATGCATGTCCTTAATAAAACTCTAATAGAGCTTATCGTATGCTTTCTCCAAGTCAATTTTAATAGCCATCCAACCAGTTTTACTTTTCTTTTACGTCATGAAATGGATCACTTCTTGGGCAATGATATTATCTCTCCCCTTTCTACCTGGAATGAAACTACACTGCCAGGGGCCAATCAACTTATCCATAACATTACGAAGTCTTCAGGTAAGAATTTTGGTAACCATCTTGTAGGAGATGTTACATAGACTAATCGGCCAAAAACTACAGAGCACGGACACGGCTGGGGAAGGGCATGTTGGAGTGTCTGACATGCCTCTGACATCGACACGTAGCGGACATATTATTGTTGTGTTGAATTTTTTTTTTTTGGGGCTTGGACACAGCCCATATGGCTAGACATAATTGAGACACACATTAATTTTTTTTTACCATTTTTTTAAAAAAACTAAAAATTAAATTATAATAAAAACAATTTTCCATTTTTAAATCACAACCAATCACCATAGACCCTTCACACCCACACCAGCGTACATTTCATTCCCCCTTTTCCAAGTTCTCGTGAGCATCGTCCTCCCCGTCCGTTGAAGGTAACATTTCGCTTCACATCTTCTCTACAAGCATCGTCTGTCTATGCCAGTGTCATTGCGTCTCTAGAAGTGTGCGTCATCACATCTCTACTTCGCGTCGTCACTGTGTCTTTGCTTCACGGTATCTCCTGTCTTCGTTTGACGATGTCGTTGCGCCTTCGCTTCACAGTTGTCGTCATCACGTCTCTACTTTGGGTAAATTCGTCTCTCACTTCTCTATTTTTATTTTTAAGTGTCTTTTGTTGTGGGTGTGCTCTGTTTGTGCATTTCATGGAGTGTTTATTGTACTCTTTTTTTTTTATGTTTTTGTTGTTTTTTGCTCCTTTTTTTTTGTATGCCTTTGTTTTTTTTCCATTATTGTGCGTGTTTTTTTTGTATGTCTCTTTTTCTTTGTCATTGTTGTGCCTTTTTTTTTGTATGTCTCTGTTTTTTTTTGCCATTGCTATGCATTTTTTTTGTCTCTGTTTTTTTTTTGTCATTATATCGCCTTTTTTTTTGTATGTCTTTGTTTTTTTTTTTGCCATTGCTATATGTCTTTTTTTTGTATGTCTCTATTTTATATTTTTATTTTGTGAAATTGACTAAAAATTAAAATTTTTAGAATTTAAATTAAGTTCATATCAAATTATTGTAGAGATGAGTACTTCTAATCAAGTTAAAGAACAAGATGATGACACCAAGCCTTTATGGAATTATGTCACAAAGATAAAAGGTCTAAGTGCTGACGGTGGAAATTTTGAAGTTAAATCCAATCTATGCAAAGTAGTTTTTAATGGGTCCTACACTAGAGTAAGGGCACATTTGTTGAAAATTATAAAAAAAGGAGTTAGAGTTTGTCAAAAGATAACTCCTTCAAGACTTGCAAAGTTTAAAAAGATTGACAATGAGGCTGCATTAAAAATAGAGAGGTCAAAGACAAATTTGTCTCTTTACCTTCGATGTCTAATGAAGAGCAAGAGATAAACATTGGTGTTGAACCAAAAAAGAGAAAGACATTTGTAACTCTAGAAGGTGCTTTCAATATGCAAGCTAGAGAGACGCTTGATTATGAAATTGCTAGGATGTTTTACTCTTTGGGGCTACCATTTCATTTGGTAAGGAATCCTCATTATAGGAGGACATTTTCTTATGCCGCCAATAATTATCTAAGTGGGTGTCAACCTCTGGGTTACAATAAGTTGAGAACAACCTTGCTTGCAAATGAAAGAAGACATGTAGAGAACCTATTACAACCAATAGAAAAATACATGGAGCCAAAAAAGGGTGAGCATTGTTAGTGATGGGTAGAGTGATCCTCAAAGAAGACCTCTTATTAATTTCATGGTTGTCACAGAGAGTGGACCAATGTTTTTAAAGGTATTAGATTGTTCTAATGAGGTAAAAGACAAGGATTTCATAGCTAACCAAATGAGGGATCTAATTGTGGAGGTTGGGCCCTCAAATGTGGTGCAAATTGTGACTGATAATGTAGTTGTACGTAAGGTAGCAGGTTTGCTCATAGAGGTTGAGTTTCCTTCCATTTATTGGACTCCTTGTGTTGTGCACACCTTAAATCTTGCATTGAAAAATATATGTGCAGCCAAGAACACAGGAAAAAACAATGTTAATTATCAAGAATGTTCTTGGATCACAAAAATTACAGAAGATGCCATGCTTATTAAAAACTTTATCGTGGGTCACTCTATGAGATTATCAATGTTCAATACATTCAACTCATTGAAGTTGCTTTCTCTTGCTCCTACAAGATTTGCTTCCACCATAGTAATGCTCAAGAGGTTTAGACATTTGAAAAAAGGACTCCAAGAGATGGTTATTAATGAGCAATGGTCTTCTTACAAAGTAGATGACATTGGAAAGGCAAAATTTGTGAAAGAGACATTGTTAGATTATATTTGGTGAGACAAGGTTGATTATATACTCTCTTTCACTAGTCCTATCTATAATGTTCTTAGAAAGACGGATACGGATGCGGCTTCTCTTCACTTGGTATATGAAATATGGGATTCAATGATTGAAAAAGTTAAGAAGGTCATATATCAATATGAAAGAAAAGGAGAAAGTGAAGAATCAAACTTCTATGAGGTAGTGCACAAAATATTAATTGATTGTTGGACTAAGAGTAGCACACCTCTTCATTGCTTAACTCATTCTTTGAACCTAAGGTGATACATTATATCCCTAAATATAATTTATTAATTTTCAATGCTTGCTTTTTTTTTTTCATACATTTCTATAAGTTATATTAATTTATAATCATATATATTTATATTGTAGATATTATAATGATGAATGGTTAAGTGAATATTCAAATAGACTTCTCTCACATCAAGATATGGAACTTACTCGTGAAAGAATGAAATATTTCAAAAGGTACTTTGTTGATGTGGATGTAAGGAGACAAGTGAATGTGGAGTTTGCAAACTTTTTTGATGGAAGAGAAGGCTTTGATGATATTGACTCTTTAAGGGATAGAGGTCAAATGGAGGCAAAATCTTGGTGGCTAGTTCACGGTACTCATGCACCAATACTTCAAAAGATTGCCCTTAAGTTACTCGGGCAACCATGTTCATCTTTATGTTGTGAAAGAAATTGGAGCACATACTCTTTCATTCATTTTATTAAAAGAAACAAAATGACACCCCATGGGGCGGAGGATCTAATATTTGTTCATAGCAATCTTTGTCGCCTTTCAAGAAATTCCCCACAATATCATCAAGAGGAATCTAAAATATGGGACATTGCAGGAGGAGTTTGGATCACTTGATGAGAATGAAATTCTTGAAGTTGCTAATTTATCCCTTGATGAACCAAAGTTGGAAGCTGTGTTTTTCAATGATGATGATCAAGAAGGGAGGAGAATGGCTTAGATGGATTAGGATTAATAAGTTTTTTTTTTTGGAATTTTCTTTTCAATGATGATAATGTCTTTTAGTACTTTTTGGTGAGACTCTTTATTATAGACCTTAGCAAGTTGTTTTGTTATATATTTTTTTTGTAAAGTGACAAATTTCTTGCACTGTGGAGTATGACGCCTCTTAGTGTTTGGTTTTTTTTTTTTTGTGAGGCTTATTATCATATGAAAATTGTAAAGTAACTTGTTTTAAGATGAATATATAAATCTTACTTATCAATTTAGATTTTTGTCATGTTGATCTTAATTATCAAATGTTGATTAATTTAGTAATTTTTTGTTAGGTTGATCATATTATATATATATACATATGTCATGTCGCTATGTCCTATGTTTTAGACTTTAGTCGTGTCCCTGTGTTTGTGTTCGTGTCGTGTCCCGTGTCCGTGTCAGAGTGCGTGCTTCATAGGCCAAAAATCCTGGACCCAACAAACCTGCTCAATCTTTAGAACAAAGGCAACAAAGGTTTCATTCAATGCCGTTATCTTCTTAGGGTGGGCAAAAATCTCATGGATCACATTACAAAATTTTGGCCCAACAATATCCCATTAAGACTGGTAAAAGATGGTGTGGAACCCATCAGGCCTCGGTGCCTTGACGCCCCTTATGCTCATAATGGTATTGCGAATCTCATCATTTGTAATAAGCTCCCCTAACATCTGGAACTACTCTAGGTCAAGTGCAGGAAAAGCCCTTGACAAACAAAAAGATCAACAGGTGAGGATTGTTATCCACATAAAAGTTACTCACCATAAACTCGAACTCAGCTTTATCCATGACCCAAATTCCACACTTGTTTTGCAGGGCATCGTAGGTGTTCCTCCTATGTCTAAATGTAGCTATTCCATGAAAATAGCAGGAGTTTTATCACCCAAAGCCAACCATGTACATCTAGACTTCTGATACCACATAATTTCTTCTCTAATGGCCACCAGCTCATATCCCTCCCACTGTTCATCCATAGCTTCTCTAGATAGGAATTCGATCCTTTTGCCAGAGCAGAAGTTATCCCATTTAGTCTCTTCGAAGTAGCTTTCACTTCTGATAGGGATATGTGTTGGAGATAAATATGTATGTCCAAGACCTAATTTATCATGTGATCAATTTTTAATAAAGTATTGTCCTTTATTTCTTTATCATGTTTATTGCTTAATTAAATAGTTAATTTGACAAGGTTCTTGATTAAAATTTGAGACTTGTTATCATGATAAAGATTATGATAATGAAAAACAAGTCCTTTTTATAATTTTAATCTAAATTGTTCTTGATCATAGGGTTATTATGAATAGGACATTAATAATTCAGATAGATCAATATATATATGATGGTCTTTATTGGATAAAGATTAATAGATCTCATTTATTAATTTACATATATAGATGATGCACATGTGAATGTGATTATTAAACCGACTCAATTGAGAATTTCTAATGGTTAACATTACCTTAAATTGTCAATAGGAAATTCTCAAGAAGAAACATAATAGTTTCCTTTGACCTGAGATTATCATAGTAATTAACAAGGTATTTTTTATATTTTAATTCCGAACACCTAATGCCTTAGGGTACTAGTTGATTGGACATTGGATATAATTAAATGCTTGTATAATTAATGGTTAATCAAAAAGGAATCCATCAACTCTTGGTAATGAGTTTGAGCTCCATGATAAAATTAAGACATTGGCTAGGGCAATTGAATGAATGAAGAAAAGAGTTTCTTAAGTCATTCACTGAATAAATATATGGATTAATTTATTAGAGTTTGACATTAATACCATGCTCTAGAGTTAATCCGGAGCTGTAAATGATGGAAGAAAATATCATGTTATTCTTCTATTGGTTCTTGAAAGTAAAAGACATTACTTCACACTAATGAGTGTGCTAATCTTTGCTACAGAAATTATTTTATTTGATAAATTAAATTAGAGAATTTAATTTTAAATCAAATAAATAAAATTTTCTAGGTGGAATATTATTATATTTGTTGCTAGCACCAAGAATATAATATATATAAATATATAAAAGGTATCCTTTCACATGGATGTGATTAGTTACTATAATTAGTCATGTGATTAGTTACTGTAATTACTACATATCTGAGACTATTTGTGATTAGTTATTGTAATTAGTCATGTGAATAGTTACTATAATTATTGTGTGTCTAATACTATTATGTGATCAGATACTATAATTACCATAATATTTTTTGAGTGAGCTTTACAAAAATTAAAAGGGAAATTTTTTGACTTATAACAAAATCAAATCTATTTGATTTTATTAGATAAGATAAAAAAAAAAAATGTATCTTTAATTGCTAGCTATAAAATAGCATCTTGATACACTAACAAAACCATCGGTTTTCCTCCTTCTCCTTGCTCACAAATACTAAAATATTATAGAAGAATAGCTTTGTTTTATGTGGTTTCACTAATCAAAGAGTTGATAGCAGAGATTGGTCTCGATGTGGATACTCATAAAGTCTTCACACAATTGAAGACAAGTTGATAATTCAAGAACTGTTATTCGGGTACACAATTTTAAATTTTCATATATATATATATATATATATATATTAATTATTGTAATATATTTTCAACATAAAATAGATTCTTTTATTGAACACATCTTTTTCCTTCAATATGCCCAAACACCTCTCTGTTCAACTTCTTGAAAGACTCCTGAAGAGAGTTTAAATAGAGGCACCCAATCACAATCAAGATTCCAAATATCCCGCAAGCAGTGTTATAAATCTTCATGGGTAAGCTAAGAGGCCAGAAATCTAAAAGGTCGTCTCCCTCTACTGAGGGGCTTCTCCTAGGTGAAACAAAGAACCAAAGGACAACGATTCGACTTGTAGAAGGGAAGATGAACCAACATGGCCTTTGCATACAACAATCACCACTCCATGTTGATAAGTAATTGATTAAGACGCTCGTCAGTACTCCCATGTTTCCAGGTGAAGGAATACCCCTAAAAACCCACATCCAACAGATAAAAATCCTCCATGTAGTCCCTAAAATGGGACAGACTATAATGATTCAATGTTGTTAAGGATCCCTAACACTCATGATCAGCTAGCAAGGAATTAAAATCCCTAATAACACTCCAGGCAAAATCACAATCCTCTACAATGTCTCGAAGAGCATTCCATAAATCCTTTCTTTGAGCAGCTCTTAAGCTAGCATAAACAGCAGTGAAAAGAAAGGTAGTCTTGTTCTGCCAAGTGACCTGCATATGAACAAATTGGGAGGATTGGTTAAGAACCACCACAGACCACTCCGCATCCCATCCCAGAGCACCTATATACCCCCTGATCTACCCGAAGGTTCTTGAAGAACAAAATCCCTAAAATCTAAGGGTGTGCAAAAAATGAATGCCTCAAAAAACTGATTCGAACCAAACTAAACCGCTTTGTAAAAAACAGCTTGGTTAACCGAACTGTTTTTAATAAGTGGTTCGGTTTGGATTTCTTTTAAAACGGTTTGATTTTTTGGATTCGGACCGAATCGGTTCGATTCGGTTATCTATTTTATACTCATATATGGATCGATTTTTCAAAGAACCGAACCAATCCGTTTTCATAAAAATGGATTGGGTAATCGAACTGTTTTTTAAAAAGTGGTTCGGTTCAGTTTTTTTCGAAAATGGATCGGTTTTATAAATTTGGATTGGTTCAGTTTTTGAGCGGTTTGGATCAATTTGGATTTTTTGCACACCCTTACTAAAATCTAGTTCGGTAGCAATAGGCCGAGCCTTCTTTCCACTAATTTGAGTCTCAAGAAGGCATAAGAAAGACACTAAAAACTCCTTTTTTATATCGCAAATTAGGGAGGGGAAACTCCTAGTTCCCGCACCCCTGCAGTATAAAATTAGCAAATGACACCATTATAATCCACTAGAACCGGCCTAGTGGTAGGAGGTTTGGATAATATACACAAGATCTTAGCTTTTAACTTTGTTGCGGCCATTATACATATGCACACACAAGAAAACAAAAACAATGGACGCCATTCAACTAATTTTATTTGATGATAACCAATAGGTTAAGTCTAGTAGAAGGAGTTAACTTGCTACAACGTAGCGGACTAAAGTTCAAATTTCTGTTGGAAGAGGTGTTTACATTTGATACCCGACTATATTTTGAATAAGATTATTTTCGAAAGAGAAAATCTAGAGGAAAAAAATATATTTTATCAGTGACCAAGTCGATTTTTTTTTTTTTTTTGTATTTCCCCAATGAATATTCATGTCTTCAACACATCATTGAAAGATCACAACACTACTACAAATGCCAACAGTCTTCCGTATGTAAATTTAGGTATACTAGAGATTACATGCGTGTTTGGTTTGACGTCCTTCAAATTTACCAACCACTGCCCATTACACTAATACATTTAAATTTTAAAATACATTTATATCATTCAACATAGATTGAGATCATACAACATCATGTTATTCACGAGCAGTTTAATTAGTATTTTTTTTTTCATCCTTGAATATGAAAGGATAGAAAAAAAATACAAGAAACACCCTATTTAACATATATATATTTTATTATTTGTTAGACATTATTAGATCGATATTATAAAACTATGTAAATTCTATTCTTAATTAATGATTCTTACTTATAATTTCATAATTTCAATTACAAGTGCCAAGTAATTTCAATTAATGACTACAAATGTATTAAAAATGTGTATTATGTAATAGTACTATCCTCTTTTAATTCACTAGAATCCAACTAGCTAATAGTAGAAGGTTTAAGTAGTTTGTATAAAATCTTAAATTTAAACCTTGTTGCCTACAAAAAATAAAATAAAATACTACCCTCTTTTGTGAAAAGTATTAAAAAAGATTGAAAGGGAATTTTGTCTTCATCTGGTACACTGGCCAAGCATTTATATGCTTTTAAGATTGATGGAAGCAGTTGCCAAAGAAATTAGTAGCTCACTGTGCGTTTTCTTTAGTTTTTTATTGAATTTAATTTTTATAAACTGTTAATATAAAAAAATTTATATTATTAATTATTCAGAAATTATTATTAATATGATTTTAAAAATAGTTATTATAAGAGTCAACAAATTTATAATACATAATAGTTTGTGATTAAATAATAGTATAAAAATATTTTATATTATAAGTGCATAGACTATTTACCCTTTTATTATTTAATATCTCATTAATTATTTTTTAAATTAATATATTTAGTATTTAATCTTTAATATATTATTTATTAATTTATTAACGATGTGTCACTTTGAGATGCATTATTGATCCATTATAAAATAGAATATGATTTCTCATGATATTAAACTCTAACAAATTTCTTTTCCAATGAAAACTTTTGAGTTCCAATTATTATTTATCTTCACGATTTTCTGATGATACAGGTTTTTTTTTTTTTTTTCTCACCACATACAACACAAGAAGTCAAATTTTTTTTAAGAATAAAGAAGAAAAAAATTTTCTAAATAAAATTCCCAAGTAATAAGAATTTTTTCTTTTTTTCATGTTTCAGCAGAACACTACTCCTTCAATAGTTGGTCCTCTTGATTTTGAAGTTAGGTATCAATGATATGCTTCATCAGGATATATGGTCAATAAAGGTTTCATCATAAGCATTCTCATTCTCAGATGGTGGTTATCCTTATTGAGATGACGACAGTGACTGCTCCAATTGCTCGCGCCAACCACACAACGCAACATAAGAAAGATAAATGTTATGAAAACCGTTTCATCTGAAAGAGACAAATGGTGATTTCTATCAAAGCATACTGTAATATATATTTTTTAAAATTTTTATTATGTCTTCTTAAGATAAATTCCTTAATAAATACTAAGAAAATAATAAAAGGTAAAACGAATTAGGCTATGTTTGGATTACCATTTGGGTGGTCTAAATTGTTTTTATCATGCTAAACTCAATTTGTTGTTATGTTTGGATGTCTTTCGAAGTAATTTTGAAAGTAATTCGGATAAACTTTTTCATAAACACTTATAAGAAGAGAAAATAAGAAAGAAAAATAAAATAGCCTTCTCTAAAAGCTAAAATTAGCTTGTGCATAAGCTAATTTATATAAGTTATCCCATATTAGCTTCTATAAAAACTGCTTTTAATTTATGCATAAGCTAGTTTTAGTTTTTAGATAAGCTTATTTCATTTTTTTTCTTATTTTTTTTCTCCTAAAAGCACTTATGAAGAAATTTATCCAAACATGTCCTAAGTTTGAGTTGGAAGACATATATACGAGTTACTTTTGAAAACTCATTTTTCCATTGACAATATTTATATAAGTGCAAAATCAAATAAAAGTACTTTTGATTAATATTATCCAAACATATTTCCTTTTTTCAACGTACTTTTAGATAAAAAAATATCTTAACATAAATCACATTATAGTAAACACACTTTTCATCAAACTCGAATTTACAACATATTTTTTATTCAAACTTAGGTTTACAAATTTTAACTCAAAGATGCACTTATAAACTTCTATAAGTTAAAAGTAATTTGTGCATAAGCTAATTTATAAAAATTATATCGTTTAACTTCTCCAAAAGCTGTTTTTTAACTTCTGTATAAGTAAATTTTAATTTGTAAAAGAAGTTTAATCATTTTAGTTTTTTATTTTTTTCTCTTATACATATTTATTAAGAAGTTTTATTCAAACAAAACTATAATAAACTTTTGTTTAAAAAGGCTCCCATTACACATTCTATTTCGTGTAATTCGTGCACGTCTTTTTAACGCGAAATAACATAGTTGCATAAGAAAATATCAACGAATAAAACACATGATTTTATATGAAAGTGAGGAAACTCTGTTTTAGAGGAGCAATTATTAAGTGGTCCCGGACTACCATAATTTCCATTAATTTTCACATAACATGCAAGTAAGTGTTATTAATTCTTTTTCATAAATTATAAAAGTTAAATATGTGTTATATAAACATTAGCTGAGACCATGGATACTTAGTAGTCCTGAACTATTTAATAATTTCTCATTTTAGAGAGATAAAATGAGAGAAATGAATCTAGGATCAGATATAAGCTTTCACAAATTCGATTCTTGAAGGTGAAATTGCGAGCATGTTGAGTGTTGGGGCAAGAATATACACTGCTCAACAGGGTCAAGAAACATGGAAATAGATAGGTTGCACTGACATTAGAAAAGAAAGCTTGCCATTATGTCTTTGATTGATTCTTTTTTTTTTTTACAATATCTCTTAGATTGATTAACCGTGTGTTTGGATTTAATAGATAGGTTGCAAGAATATTGAGTGCTGGGGCAAGAATATACACTGCTCAACAGGGTCAAGAAACATGGAAATGATCAATAGATAGGTTGCACTAACATTAAAAAAGAAAGCTTGCCATTATCTCTTTGATTGATTTTTTTTTTTTACAATATCTCTTAGATTGATTAACCGTGTGTTTGGATTTGGATATGATTTTTCTCATCGTTACAGTGTGAAATACCAAATTACAATGAAGTTTTACAGAAAGACGTAATATCCTGTCTTCTTTTCAGTGCCCAATGGCACTGGAACACATTTAAAATAAACACATCAGTATTCACTGTTTAGTGCTTTTACAAAAATCATGGAAATTATCTGGTTTTGAGGGTGACTTTGTCTAACTATCATTCTCATTTTGATTATTAACCTCACAATTTTATTTGTGGAAATTTGTTCAAAGACGAAAAAAAAAAAACCATGAAAATTATCCATCTTATTACATTAGCCAAAAAGTCACCCTTAATTTAAGGATAGGTACCCATGTATTGGGTATTTTTAATTTTAGTTTGAAGTTAAACTAATTTAATTCCTTTCTTCGTTGGGAATTTGTTACGTATTTGAAATGGTAATTGATTTTGATTGGCTTTAATTACACATTTCACATAATTACTATGCACTGTTAGTGTAAAAACTTTTATACCGTCAACCAATCGAAATTAGCTTTAGTGTGACTTTTAAGATAGTTATTATCAAAGTCAATAAACTTATCATACATGATAAGTTGTACTTAGATAACAGTGTAAAATTGCTTTATATTGTCAATATATAGCCTATTTTTTCTTCTAGAAATTCAGTTTTAATTTGTAAATAAGGGGCGAGAGTCTGAATAAAAAAAACTTTAAATAAGTTTTTACACCTATAAAATATGTATTTTTTCCGTTTTCTTCGTCTAATGTCTTTTTTTTTTTGGTATCTAGTAAATCCTTTTTCTATGATTTTATTTCCTACCACATTGTTTGAGTCACTATAAAGTTGTAAACTTTCTATATAAGTATTTTTTATATTAATTTTTTTATTTTAGTCTTTATTATTTAGTTCTTAGGTGATGGCTTAAAAGATTGATTTTAGTCTTTATAAAATTATTGTTTTTTGTCCTCTTAAAATTATTTTTTTATTTATATCCATATTAATTTTTTATTTTATTTTAGTCTTTTATATCAAAATTCTCTATTAAGTGAAGACGTGGTTAATAGAGATTGGAGAACAAACTTGATATTTTTTAAATAATAAGGATTAAAATGAAAATCTTTTCAGATGATGGCTTAATGGAAAGTGACATGCTAAATGGGATTAGAGTTTGATAATTAAAGTTTGAACTAAAAATTTGTTAATTAAAGTTTGATAATCAAGCAATTTCAACATCTCACGATATAGTAATCCATTCAATCATTATCTTACACAGTTGATGTCAAAGTAAATCTAAAAAAAATTAATTTTGAAAAAATTACAATAATTGCAAGTATTATTAATATCATTCTATAAGCATTACATACATTAAAAGAGGAATGCTAGCGTCACTCTCTCTGACATTTTCTTTCTAACACTCTTTATTATTGGCAAAAATTTATTGAAAATTATAAATTTTAGTGGGTCTCACTTCTAAATCAAGAGAGAGACTCATTAAATAAGAGGTGAGACCTACCAAAATTTGTGATTTTCAATAAATTTCAGTCAATAGTACAGAAAGTATTAAAGAGAGTGATGCTAGCATTTCTCTATATTAAAAATAATTATACTTCTAATAAAGCATTAATTTATTTTGTTAGTATTTTCTCCAGTACTTTCAATTTAGAAAAAAAAAATCAAGATCACTAATATCGAGTTAATGCTCACTAAAACTTTAATTTGTCTCAAAATTAATACAATATTTTTTTTAATTTCATTCTCTTTTAAAATTTTCAACTATTGAAATTTAAATAAAAAACTCCAAAGTGATTTCATGTTTTATTTTTTTTTTCAAATATATGTATACAAAATAATCAAAGTTAACAGAATTATTTTTTTTAAGAAACAAAAGAATTATCTTTAACTGAATATTTGATCTCATCACTAACATTTTCATTAAAATATTTTTTATGGATCATACAATTTTTGTGAAATTTAATCTCTATGCTCATTTCAATGCCAGTTTTTTTGTTTGAACTCAAAGCAAATGTAAACTAATTAAATGAGTAATAAAACATCTTAAATAATCTACAACAATATCTATGTATATAGATATTTTTAAATTGCACAATTTTACTATCAAAATAACTAAAAATAATATAATAAAATTATCACCTAATAATTTAAATTAAAATTAATTTTTTTAAAATATGTACAAACATTAGGAGCTTGGATGGGGGCCAAGGCAACTACCTTGTTGGTTTTGTAGTAGCCACGACTTTGGTAAGGTGAGGATTGTCTGAGCTTTATAAGGATTACATTGGTTATATCTCGAATCTATATGAGATTTCAACACTCCTACGCCTACAGTTGGCATATGAAGCATAGACAAATGTGGGTGACCCAATAACAACACCCCTAACACCTAAAAATAGATATCTAGAACGTAGACAAATATAGGTGACCTAATAACAAATCTATGATAAGTTTTGATATCATAATAGAATTTGGGCTTATGACTTAAATCAATTCCAAAAAAGCAAATTGTAAGGTGAGGATTATATTACTCATAACTCTAGTTGATATGGAATCTCAACATATTAAATAAATATTATTGTAATTAGTATATTAATAATGCCTTAATACTATCAGTTTCACACACAAATTACATATATATTAAATGCATATCTAATTTTGAAAAAAAATAATCATTTTTATACTAGCTTTTTGAAAGAGGCTTTGGAAAGAAATGATTATTTCCTAATTTTAAAATAATTAAATCCAGACATCCATCATATTTATATAAATAATACTTTGCCATTCATATCTTTATTCTAACAAGAACAAATCTGAAGTTTGGGTCGGTTTGTCCGCAATTTAATTTCATTTTTCCTTATTTGTCTTGAGGTACATGAGAAACTTTTTACGTCCAGGTCAAATTACCAAAAAGAAAAGGAATTTAAAACGAAACAAAAGAAAGCAATTTTAAAAGAAACTTGATTAGTGTTACAGGTAAAAAGAAACCAACCAGCCAGGTTATGTGGTATTCTTTCTTCCCTTTTGTGATGCTTATCCAGATCTTTTATATCTACTATTTTTTTTTTTAGTATATTGGAAGAGTTGCTTTTAATTACTTTCGTAATATCTTGACACTGCAAGGAAATGTCAATATTAATGTTTAATGTTAGGTTAGTCTATTAATATATCTATATTCAATTAAAATTATACTGGTAGTATTGACAACATATTCATACTAATAATATAATATTTTATATTATATAATAGACTATTTTGTTGGTATAAAAAATTGATATATATCATTAGTTATATATAAAGTGTTAATATATATAGCATCATATTATTAATATAACCTATGATTTTCTTATATACAACGTCTATAAGACTTGAATTTAAAATCTCATTCAAATCAAACCTTTTAGCACTAGATTGACGCCTAGTGGATTTTTATGTTGTTTATAAATTTCCGTTAAATAAATAATTATTTCCTTTGAATTAATGTTATACTAACATTAATTATTTATTAATGAATGACATTTTTTTATATTGTGAGTTATGATAACTTCAAATTTATTAGCTTTAAATTTTTTAAATTGGTCTTTTTTTGTGTGTATCATCATGACAATAATAAACTTTGAACTTAAGACTTCATGTAAACTACCCAAACCCCTCACTAAATCCTAATGAGTTTCTTAAATTGGTGTTATTATGTTTTAGCTGTATGCAATAATGAAATATACAAAATTAATAGGATAAAAGAGGTGATACCATTTTCATTATATAAAATTGATTCATCATGTTTCTTAGCTAGATTGGTTAATATGTCGACATTATGTCTTTGCTCCTCCAACATCTCATACTTCACGCCCACTATATAAAGTTATGTTTAGTTAATATATATATATATATATATATATATAATTCGAAATCACTTTTAGGTTAAATTGAATTATCCTTATAGCTAGTTTCATCGAATTTTTTAAAGTTTTATACTTTAAATTTTCAATGAGGTTTCTTTTCATTATAATTTTAAAGAGGAAATAGAATTAAAATATTTTCATATATGATTTAGTTGTTGTCATGATCTATCCCGAAAAGCTTATTAAAATAAGTTAAAAACAACTTATGGACATATCGTAAGTTATTTTCATAAGTTTTCTCAAATTCTTGTATAAGTAAGATAAATTCTAATAAATTGTAAATAAGCTCTTTCAAATGAATCCTTAATCTTAATTACTTTTATTATTAGGCTTTTAGAAGTGTTAAATTTAATCATGAAGCGTGGTGAAATCCAAATCTTACGTATATGTTTTATATAATACATGATCATATTATATGCATACAAGAAAAGGCTTTAATTTTATACCATAGCTAAACAATAATTAAATCAACCAAAACAGTTATATATAATGGGCATGAAGTGCGAGATGTTAGATTAGCAAAGACATAGATATTGACGAACCAAACTAAGATACAGGACAAACCAATCAAAAGTAAGTTATTGGTTAAGGGTTTTGCATGATATAGTAGTTTATGAACCACTGGATATAAAACAAAGTTAAATGTGATGTTGAGGTGTTCATAGGATATTGGATTGACGTGTTCATAGGATGGATTGAGGCAGATTATGTTCACCCAATCCTAAATTTTAATTAGACCATTTTTTTAGACTCGAATTCGATCCTTCATATGAGTGGTAGAATGTATCTTTTTAGTGTGCATTTGTATAACCGTTTTTGTGATTTGTTACACATGTTCCTAAGCACTAAATGGGACTACAAGACTTTGGTGGATTCGGTGCTTAAACACACCCTTAGTTTTCATAATTTCACTCTTTTGGTTTGTGAGTTTAAATAAGTAAAGGTAATGTAGTTGTAAATGTAAAATACAATAATACTTAAAACTATATACTAGGACAGGCTAGGTGACCTGAGACTTAACCAGCACCCAATCTAACCCAAAGCCATATTTTAAATATGTCTTGTCTTTTTGTCTCTTTTTCTCATGGGTTCGAGTCATACCTAGTTTGAAACCTTTTGGTCAAAACAAGTTGTAGGTCAGATGTACGATCCGCTAAAGAAACTACGCCACAAAATGGTATTTTTATGCAATATTTGGTGAAAACATTGGGAAAAAGAAATTGCTATGATACTTTCGTAGTAGCTATCCAAAAAGAAGCGTGTTGCATTAACTTTTTCCTATAACTGAATAATCAAATCAACAATAGAGCCTTTATATAATGGGCAAGAAGTTTGAGATGTCGGAGGGGCCAAGACATAATATCGACATATTAACAAAATTAAGATCAAGAATGATAAGTAAATTACATATGTTAAGGGGTTTGCATGACCACATATTGTCAACACTAGTACATATATCATTCAGTCTTTATTCTTTTAGGTAAGACATCTTTTCCCACTATGGATGCACGTCATTCCCTTCTATGAACCCAGTTTTGCTTTTCTGACTATCTGTCACTACACTTCACTCCAAAGTACTTGAATGCCCTTTAGTGCTAAAAAATGCTTTTGCCATACCATCCAAAAGCAATGCAAATTATTCAAATAAGTAATTTCCAGCTGCGAACATGCATACATTCTCAATTCATTTTGTATTACAAAAATAAAAATTCGTACATGTTTTACTAATAATCCATTATGGCCTATGGGTAGTTCAACCCCTTGCAACAAATCACATCCATCCCTCTAAGTTTCCCTTATAAATAAAACAATTTTGTTATTTGTATACCATTTTTGTATATCATTTATATATCATTCAATTAATTAGTATCTAAACATCAGATCATCCAGATTCCATTCATATTAACTATTGTATTTTAATCATTATATTTTTTTAATTGATCTGTACTTCAAATATAAGTTGAAGACAAGTTATTAAATAATTTATTATCTTATTAAATAATAATTGAATCATTATAAACCTATTTACTACACAAAATTGATGTTCACCATTCACTAACCACACGCACGCGCACACACACACACACGTACACATGCATGCACGCACACACACATGTAGGACATTTCAAATGAGAGACTTTTTAAAATTAGAAATGAGAACAATTAGTAGTAACCATTGAATTACAATTAAAAAAATTAACGGCTATGATTAAAATTTAATTAAACATCTCTTAAGAGATCATCATGTTAGTATTGCCACCACCATCGCTACCACCATTGTTGTGACCACCACCATTACCGTCGCTACCACCACTGCCACCACCATCATTGCCCTACCACCGCCGTCTCATAAGATTGCGATGGTGGCAATTGTGGTGGTGGTGAAGGCAATAACAATGGTGGTCTTACAAGGAATGATTAATTGGATTTTAATCTTAGCCTCAAATTTTTTTTAATTATGATCCAAAGGGTATCATTGAAAGTTCTCATTTTCTCATTGTAAAAGTTTTTCATTTGAAACGTTCCTTTTCTATATATATATATATAAGATTTTTTTTTAGCTAGACTACGTTAGCAAGTTGCACTGTAAGTGATTTTAAGATACATTGTAGTTATAGCCTGCCAACATACTCCAACTAAAAAATAAGTGTGTGTATGTTAGCAAACCCCATAAGCATTTGCTAATGTACACCCCACTTATTTTTTAGTTAGAGTACATTAGCAAGCTATACCGTGGGTGTATTTTAAGACACAAAGTAGTTATAAGTTGTTAATGTACTTTAACAAAAAAATAAGTGTGTGTATGTTAGCAAATCCTTATATATATATACAAGATTATTTTTTAGTTAGAATACGTTAACAAGTTATACCATAGGTGTATTTTAAGATATATTGTAGTTATAAATTACTAACATACTCCAACTGAAAAATAAGTGCGTGTATATTAGCAAACCCTATAAGCATTTGCTAATGTATACTCACTTATTTTTTAGTTGGAGTACGTTAGCAAGTGATGTGTTAAAAATACGCTTAAGGGCAAGCGTACCCTTATCGTGTAGTAACAATAGGACATGAGTCTCGATATCAAACCTAAAAGACTAAGTAGCGATTACTAGTTTTCAGAGGTTCTATATTGTTTAGGTGAAATTAAATGGGTAATAGATTAATTCAATAATAAAAAGCATGCAACAAAGAACGCAAAGCAAAGCAATGGCAAATGGAGAAAATTTCAACAAAAAATAGGCTTAGGGTTGCGGTTTCCCTTCTGCTTTTAAATTCCTTCACATTTAATTCTAACTGAATCTAGTAATATTCGTTAATTACCAATGTTTCCATACGTATTTAATTACCAAACAATGGTCATGAATTGGAATAGTCATTTCTAAGTTGATTTCCTAATTGATCATATAAGAAATTACAACCCTAGAAAGGCATGAAAAACTAAGGGAACGATTCATTAGTTATTTAATTTGATTGGAAATCAGGAATGAAAGTTGATCATGCAACAAACCCAATTTGATTACCCTACATGTCTACCAATTAATTGTAGTACAGCTGCCATTCAATTAATTGATTCAAAGCATACAAGGAGCGATCAATCCAAAGTAAGAATTAAGAATAGTAGAGCAATCTAATTGATTGAATAAAATCAAACATGAATTCAATTAAAATCAAACATTCAAGGGTTACAAACATAAAGTACACCACAATCCTAACAAAAAGTTTAGCTACTCATAGCAAGAAGAGAAACTAAAATTCTACAGAAATACATAAAGAAAAAGATAGGAAGAAATCTTTTACAAGAAAAAGAGTTCCTTTCCCCTCTGACTCTGAGTATCCTATTTTCCTAGAAGAACTCTTATCCAAAAACCAAAAATAAAAAGAAAAGTAGATAAATAGAGGTAGGATAGAGATCAGGTAAGCCCCCGTATTATGAGTAGCTATTTGTAATCCATATCTAGAAGTTCAAAAAATGAGGCTTAACTCGGTCTGTCTAGATAGACCTCAGACCCGCCGGGCGGGGATAGAAATCCGCTGGGCGGCTTCTTTCGAAAATTGGACTACATGTTAACGCTAAGCGACTTCATTGCCTGCCGGGCGGGATACACCACCCGTTGAGTGGAGTGCCAATAAAGTAAGGCCTGCCGGCTGGCCTACCAAGTCCGCCCAGCGGGTTCGACTTCGTGCACTCTATTTTGCGTTTCTAATATCCTTTTTGGCATGTACTTGTGCTTGTAGACCTCTTTTGCAATCTTCACTTTGGTTCTTACTTCTTTTAAGTCTTCTTTGACTAGCACAATACTCGTTTATGCCTGTGGATTGTATTTTCTTTCTCTACACATCTAACTTTTCTTCACAAAATCCAACAAAATTAAGGCAATTCATGTAATTTTAAATAAAAATTTAAGAAAAATACATCACCTGAAATCTTTCATTAATAGTCTATTTTCTCACAAATTTCCTATGAGCTAATGCAAAAATATGTGAATTTGCTCTATAAATCTACATAAAATGTAGATTTATCAACAAGTTACACCGTGAGTATATTTTAAGATACATTGTAGTTATAAATGGTTAATGTATCCTAATTAAAAAACAAGTGTGTGTACATTAGCAAATTCTTGTACATACATACATATATATATATATATATATATATATATATATATATATATATTCTTAAATACACTTTTGGTCTTTTATCTTTTTGAAATACTCCATTTTGGTCCTTCTGGCAGGTTAGAACTAATGTTGTTAGTGTTTTATGTTTAAAATAATTAATTTTAATCATAATGGCAATTTTTAACTACCATTATTCGTAGAACCCCTAAGAACCCAAAACTTCTACAAATTCAATTACTCACAACTGGAGTAACTTTTCAAAAAATGATTAAGGATTTTCTTGTATCTCTTAGAGACGATCAAAAGCCCTCAAAGTTTGTAGAAAATCGCTTCTTGTATGAAGAAAATTTTACGAGTATTTGTTGTTGGTGTGTGTGTTTTTAAAATTTAATAAAATAAAATTATTACAATGGCAGTTAAAAACTACCACTATGAAGTAGTTTGGTGTTCTTCATATTCTGATTCGGGCGATGATGATATCAAAGAGCGAAAATTGCAGCATATGGATGCCCTAGTCAGGTAAGGTATTATAGCGAGCTTAGCACAATTATGAAATTGAGAATGTTTTTGATTTATATTTTAAATTGTATTGTAGGGGCATCCTTATCGTGAAGAGATAATCATTGTTACTATGACTTCTATTAGTATTGCAAGGAGTGGTTGTTTATAGAAAACCCTTTAAACCTCTATGCTCTAAATCTGATGCTTGCGGTTATGATCAAGACCTCACTTGTAGACTTTCTGTTCAAAAAAGGTTTGTTTCGTGGGGTTCTTCCTCTTCTATTCCTTAACCTGAGTTGGAGAAGTTGAAGGGAGGAAGAGAAAAGAAAAAAGAGAGATTGTTTTCTAGCGATTTTTGACCGTTGTTTTTTAAAATTCAAACATTTTCCATTATCAAAGTTAACGTTACTGTCAGAAAGGACCAAAATGGAGCATTTTAAAAAGATAAAGTACCAAATGATTTTTTTTTTAAATAATAGAAGACCAAAAGTGTATTTAAGCCATATATATATATATATATATATATACATATGAGCAAGAACTTGTTTGTGTGAGATAAGGATGACAAAATGGGTTGGGCTTGGTAGACTAGTAGTGGGTTGCGCTAAATGGATCAACCCACCAGCCCACATTAGCTTGCCCTGCCTAACCCACCAACCTGGCGAGTCATCGTCAAGCTGGGGTGGGTTGTCCTGCCAAGGCTGTTATTTTTCTTAAGCTTAATAATATTTAAGATCCAAAGAAGTGTAAACACCAATTAAGTAAAACAACTTGCTATTTGCTCCTTGATCCATTGCTAGTTAGAAATAAGAAAAAGAAGATGCCTAAATTAGCAACCAACATTAAGAATTAAATATACCCAATATACTTGGACGTTTATTACTACTTTCAAAAAGTTAACACTGAAACATATATAATCTTTTAATTAATTAATCAAAAAATATAATTGCATTGATTTTTTTTATTGAACTTGAATTCTTTTTTTTTTTTAATTAGAACTTTCAACTTACCCTTAATAGGCGAGCTAGCCCACCCCGGCCTAATTTGGTAGGTTGGTGGTAGGGCGAGCCTAAAAGGGTCGGACTAGTCAACTTTGCTACCTCTAATGTGAGAGCATGAGAACAATTAATAATAACCATTGGATCAAGATTAAAAATAATAAACCACTAGATGAAAATCTAATTATAAACATATGAGATCACCAATGTTGTCGCCATCGCCACCACCCATTGTTGTCACCATCCCCATCACTATTGTCATCGCCACCATTGGCCCCACCATTGCCACGTGGTGGCGGTGACAACAATGACGGTGGGGTAGTGGTGGTAGTGACGGGGACAATAATGGTGGTGACGGCAGCGACAATGGTGGTAATGACATTAGTGGTAGCAGCAACGATCGTGGTGGTAGTAATGACAATGTAGTGGGGGTAGTGGCGGTAGTAGATATGGTGGGGGTAGTGTTGGTGACAACAACAACAGTAGTGGTGGCGGCGTCGATGATGGTGGTGGTGGTGGTGGTGACCGCAGTGATGGTGGAGGTGTTGGCAGTGACGACGATGATATTTGTGGTCTTATAAGAAGTGTTTATACTTAGGTTCTATTATTTTTAATCTTGATTCAAGGATTATTATCAGTGGTTCTCATGTTTTCACATAAGTAAGGATGGCAATGGGGTCAAACGGCACAAGTAATAGTCCTTCGTCACCCACCCCATAACACACGAGTATTGTTAAGCAAGTATCTATAGATATTTGTTAAAATATAAATTTTTAAACAAAAAATAATAAATAAAATAAAACTAAAAATAAATATTTCTGAAACTTATATTTATATGTAAAAAATAATTTTGTAGCATATATTTATATTAAAAATAAATAATTTTGAAATATATAACTATACTAAAAATAAATTAGAGCAATTTACTTTATATATAATTAAGAGTATTTAAGTAATTCTTAAGTGCGGGTATCCACGAGTACGGATACCTTACTACTCGCCCTTGTCCCCTTAATAAACAAGTACTTATTAAACTTTCCATTTTATATTCGTAACAAATTTTATCCACAGACATTTGCCATCCTTACATATAAGCAAGTGTTTTCACAAGACAATCCCTATACACTGTAACAATGACTTTTTTATGGAAGAATGAGAATGGTAAACCTAAGCTATATAATTATACATAGATAGTCAAAATTGAAAAGTCACATTATCACTTAAAAGAATAATATGACTTTTAAAAACACTCACATGACTTGTGTGTTTATAAAATCTAATAATTAATATTTATTCTTCTCATTTATACATAAAAAAGATATTCTCACTAGATACATCTCCCGTGTATATATATATATATTTTAATATAAGAGATCTCATTTAAGACATAATTGAACAATAAATTTTAAGTGTCTCTTTTGGTAAAAATTCCAACCGTACGGCTTTGCGAGCCGTTAATTCCTTCTACAAGATCTAGACCAAATTACTCGTTGGTTCCCAGTGATGATATTTACCAGATAATTACAATGAGTGTGCGTGTGGCCCTTTACCAGATTTATGTTTGACATGGTGTCATTGGCTGTTTTAAGATGCTCACGTTTTGAGCCTCTCAGAGTGGCTTTTATTTTCTCTCCTTTTGTCTTTTATATATATGTGCAATCTTAGATCCCACGAACATAATATCAATGCACAAACTTAACTTTCCCCCCTTTTAAATAACAATCATGAAAACATTTCTCAAAGACTCATAGTTCCTACACCATCCTTTCTCTCCCTTCACTCACTTGTCACAGTCCCAATTCCCAACTGCACCATCAGAATGATGAACTTCCAAGCTTGTTCAATCACCATCTCAAAGCTGTTCTTCTGTGTTTGTGTCTTTTTTTCACCAACCGTGGCCTTAGGAGATTGTACATGTGACACAGAAGTGACCAAAAAGAGTGACCCAAGTGAGGTCCTCCACTACAAAATTGGCTCAATTGCTTCTGTGCTTGTTGCTGGGGCTCTTGGGGTGAGTCTCCCATTGTTGAGCAAGAGAATCCCAACCTTGAATCCCAAGAATGACATATTCTTCATGGTTAAGGCCTTTGCTGCAGGGGTGATTCTGGCAACTGGGTTTATCCACATACTTCCAGAGGCATTTGCGAGCTTGACTTCACCCTGCCTAAAGGAAAATCCATGGGGCAAATTTCCCTTCACTGGATTTGTTGCCATGTTGTCCTCTATAGGGACCTTAATGGTGGACTCATTTGCCACAGGGTTTTATCATAGGCAACATTTTAATCCCTCAAAGCAAGTTCCTGCTGATGAAGAAATGGGAGATGAACATGCTGGTCACATACATGTTCATACACATGCCACACACGGTCATGCTCATGGATCAGCTGTCTCCTCTGAGGGTTCAATTACATCTGAATTAATTAGGCAGCGCATCATATCACAAGTAAGATCAATTAATGTATGTTTGGATTTAAGTTTGTAAACTTAAGTTGAAATAAACTTTATTTTACAAACTGAGTTTGCAAAAGTAACTCCCTCCTTTTTCATTTCAATCTGAGTTTCAACGCAACATTTAGATAAAATATAGTTTGCAATCGAATTCAACAAAAAATCAACCACAGAATTTAGATAAAGTAACATACCCTTAATTGTTTGTACTTTTTATATATATATATGTTGGTTTTAGAGTTTTTTGTGTTAGCAATGTCCAGTTTGGATTATTGGTTTGTGTGCTAGGTGTTGGAGATAGGAATAGTGGTCCATTCAGTGATCATTGGAATATCACTGGGCACTGCAGGGAGCATTGATACCATAAAGCCTCTCCTCGCTGCCCTGTCTTTCCATCAATTTTTTGAGGGGATGGGACTTGGAGGTTGCATATCTCAGGTATGGCAATTTGGTTGGTATAATTTAATAAATCTTGCATGCTCATTACAAAAAGATTAAGACCCTATTTTTATCTTGAAAGAATAGTCTCTCTTTTTTTTCCAACTTTCTACTAAGTTTTTTACAAAATAAATAAATAAATTATTTTTCAGGACTAAACATGGACTAAATTTTCAGGGTTTTTTTTTTTTTTTGAAGTTTCAATAGCTGTGGTTTTCAGTTGAATTCATTTACTATTATGTGATAATTTTCAAGCAGAAGAGAAAAGTGAGTTGCGTGAGGGTATCTTTCGTGCAGTTAGGAAAGTAGCATAGAATGGGTTCCTAAATGTTGCCATGATGACAACATCCTTATATCTTCATCTAACCTTTTTTATCTCGTGAACGAAGAAAAAGAGAGAGACCAAACAGTCATTAGTGAATTAAAGACATGCTTTTTGTTGGTTCCGACATAAAATTATTCACATAGCTTTAAAGTTGGTTAGTAGGTTCAAAAATAAAAAACCCCATCTATATGCTTTCATAAGCTTCTAATTAATGCTAAATAGAACTATATTAATTGTGACAGGCAAAGTTCGAGTCCAAGTCTACGGCAATTATGGCGACCTTTTTCTCCCTAACAACCCCAGTTGGCATAGCAATTGGAATGGGAGTGTCAAGTGTGTACAAAGAGAATAGCCCAACTGCTTTAACTGTTGAAGGGGTTTTCAATTCTGCTTCTGCTGGAATTTTGATTTACATGGCATTGGTTGATCTGTTAGCAGCGGATTTCATGAACCCAAGGTTGCAGAAAAATTTGAAGCTCCAACTAGGGGCAAATATCTCACTTCTTTTAGGTGCAGGTTGCATGTCTCTATTGGCCAAATGGGCTTAAGTTTTGGTCTTTTACTTTCCACCACTAAGTAAAATAGGAAAAATTATTTGGTGGTTCTGGACAACCATGGTCCCTATTAATCTGCATATGACATATAATCAAGTGTTATTAATTCTTTCTTGTGAATTATAAAAGTTGAATATGTGTTATACATATATTAGCTGGGACCATAGACACTTGGTAGTCCTGAACTATCTAATAATTTCTCGTAAAATAGAGCCTTTTCTTGCGCTTTTGCTTAATTTTACGTCCCTTCACTATTGGTATTTCTTTGTCTTCATCCTCTTCTTAACAGTGCGCTACACCAAAATATGCACCACTAGAACAGAAGACAGAAATGCAGTTTGTGCGCCTACGCAATTTCGGAACTTTTACATTAGAAATATAAAGCATTGGATGCTTTTTCAGTCATACCCCTCAATGATTGATGATGAGGAACAAAAAGCGAAAAATATCTATCAATTCATAAGTAAAATAAGAATTTTAAAGAAATAAATAAATTAAACTTGAAAGTGAAAATGAATTTTATGGCTTATTAAACAATTATCATATTAAAGCTAGGATTAGAAGTAAGTTATCCTTCTCTATTTATTATAAATTTGAATTTTTATTCATAAAAATAGCATAACTTATATATTTATTTTTCTTCTAGACTCATATGCCTTTATTGTTTTGTGACGTGTCTTGTGAGTTTCTATATTAAAACAATACTTTATTTATTTAATAGTTATAAAATCAAAAGAAATTTTTAATTTTTCAATTATTTTATCAACACTTAAATTTCTTCAATATTAAATATAATGTGATAATATAAAATTATCATTAAAAATATTTTATTAAATAAATTTTTTAATATTTGAAAATTAATGTTTAATTTATATCTTTCTATAATCAATAAAATAATATTTTCTGGGTGGGGCACGGGAGACTGTCTAGTTCGTAAGATATCTGCACTTTTAATTAAATTATTCATTAAAATACTTATTGTATATTTATTTTAATCCTTAAAAATGAATATTTTATCATTTGATAATTTTATTTATATTTTTAATATGATATTAAAATCATTTTTAAAAAAATATAACACTAATATTGATATTTGTAATATTACATTTATTTAATTAATACAAATTTCTTATTTATTTAATTTATGATTTATACCAACTATTGGTTAGTATTAATATAAATATTTATTATTTTCTAATAAATATTTAATAATTATATATATATATATATATATATATATATATATATATATATATATATATATATATATATATAAATGAGTAAAACTAAACAATTAACTCAAATCAAATCAGATCACAAAAAACATTATTATTGAAATTAACATGAAAACAAAAATATTCAAGTAATTTAATAATATAATCATTTAAAATATGTAGTATTTTTATTTTATAATATAAATGATATATAAATTTATTTTCAAATTTCATTTATTTCTTTATTTTCAAGGAAATAAAATATGAATTTTAATAAATAATTAATAAAAAAATCATATTTTATACCAAATACAATGTTAGAATTGTATCACATCATTCATAACTCCGTCTGTAAGCTAACTTCTACTAAATGAGAGGACCGATCAGTGAAATAATCATAATTTAGAAGTTAGATAAAAAAAAATCATGATATCAATTTAAAAAAAAAAAAACTCAATTTATAGCAGTTAGACATTCTTCTTAAAATATTGTTATAGTATTTAGAAAGTTTTAATATAGTTCTATTTGTGGAGCAAGGTCAAAAGACAACGAATTTGTACTTATTAGCAAAGTATTAGAAAAACAAGTAAAAGAAAAAAGATAGTGGAATAAAAACTATGATTACGTAGCTTGTGGAGTTGTGGTTCGCAAGAGGTCAACCACTCATCAGAACAAGTTCTTATAAGCACCCTACATTCAAATTTGTTTCCCCAAATTAAAAGATTACGTACGATGGCCTTAACTTAAATGATACCTAAGCCAAATAGACTACTAGGATAACTAAATGAATGAGCATGACATGCATGTACAAATGCATCATGTCCCCGTTGAACCCACTTTCGAGCAAAATTGATCACAGGCTTAATCCATGATTTGATGATCGAATCAGCACAGATAGATAGTTTTAGGGCTTTTTTCTTGTGCTTATTCTTGTCCATCTCCTTCGGTGTAGGATAGTATTTAATGAAAAAGGCCCATATGTCCCATTTCAAAGCCTTTGAGGGTCAAAAACTCCGTCCATTCCAATGTTCTCATTATGCTTATGTTATTAGGCCTCTTTATAAAAGTACTTGACTCCAGTTTTTGTCCCCGCAATTGGAATATCTTGGCAAGGCATCAATCTATGAGAATAACATGCTGTCTCTGAAATTTGATCTGGCAATTTCTAACCATGCAATCCCATCCATTAAAACTGATTGTGCAGCACTTTTAATAGAGGTGCGTTTCTATTGATGAATTATATGCCAATCTAAATAATAATAATTCTTTATTAGTCAAAAACTATCTCTCTACCACCAATATATTGTTGGTCTAAGTAGAATTGAATTCAGATTCTTTAAGTAAAGTTTCAAGTTTGAGCCTTATAGATAAAAAAAAAAAAAAAAAGTGATTAGGAGGGGAATCCTTACTAAAGGTGGCTAGTCAGATTATCCAGTAGAGATTAGTTATCGGCAAAATCAGTGAATACCTTACACCAATAACTCAATGTAAGAAAAAACATAAAAAAATCTTTAGAATTGAAGTTATTAGGTCAATACACATCACTAGTTTAGAATTTAATTAGAATTAGTATTTTAGCATGTATATTGTATAAAATAAATGTATATTTTACATAATTAAATTTTATATTTTTTAATATATAAATTATATTATGATTAAAATGTATAATAAATAAATATCTTTGAATATATAAATTATATTTATGCTTTGAGATTAAATCTTACTTTTTCATTCTTACTAATATGATCGAAATCAACTAATTGAACCTGACTTGAAATTAACTTAGAAAATAGATCTTAAATTGAACTGAGATTTGAGACACATAATTATACAAGCTTTAGGAATGGAGGTGTGTAGTTGTGTTTGAAAATGCCCAACCTAATGTTGTAATGCATGAGTGTTAAGTGAGGATGCATGAGGAATTAGGTTCTTATTTGGTAATCATAAGACTAGTTGCTAAGGAATTTGGACTCGTTACTTGGGTGCATTTAAACGTTGAGTCAAGGTATGAGATTGAGATTTCAAGAGTGTGATACTAGGAATTAAGGATAGGGAATCATGATTTATGGTTTTTCGCCTTTGAGCCTTTGTGTTTTTTTATCTTTTGAGTCTTTTTAGTAAAGTTTGAGTCCATTTTAGTTAGGTTTTATTTATGCAATTAACCATTAATAATGACAACTTGACTTTCAATTTGCTTGACTAATGTCAATAATTAGTACATAATGTTCAACCAAATCTATGTAAGACTATACTTTACTTATTATTATTATTATTATTATTATTTTGGCATTCTACTTATTATTTTTTATTATTTATTGATCAATAATGATATGCTTTTCGAATTAGATTTCACATAATCAACATTCACACTTTCATTATTATTCTACAACAATCCCTCATATCCAAACCTAACACCAAGAGGAACTAGTTCTTGGCTAGCAGTAAATCACAACATATGTAAAGTTAATGGTCAACACATTGATCAATGAATAAGGTAGGATAAGATAAAAATAACATATGATGCTTTTTATACACATGATTAAGAAATAAATTTAATTTTATTTATTGTTAATGTAAAAAATTTTATACTTATATTAAATAATATATTACTATATTATTTAATAAATTTAATATTTATGTAATTATTAATATAATTAAACTTATTGAATGATATATCCATAAGAGATTTAAAATAGTGTAAAAAAAATCTAAAAATGCATCAAAAATTAATTTAATATGAGTTGTGTTGTTAAAAGCTTGTGCTCCTCTGTGCTTTGCGTTTAAGTAGGGTTGTTCCAATATATTTTTAGTAAAATAAATTTTGATGTGAGGTCTTCTTAAAACTAATAATAAAAATTAGAGGCCTAACAAAAAATAAAAGTGAGAGAAAGTATCTACATAAAAGGTGAGGCCTATTTAATTAAAACTAATGACTAATTAAACACATCTTAATTATTGTTGCACTAGATCAGATAATAATAAAAGTTATATAAATATTAATACTATTTTTTTTTTAGGATCCTAAAGCAAGAGTTTGGGTCACCTTATATTTGAGCCTACCATGTGTTTAAGCAATATTATAGTAATTGTTGTATACATCTGTACAAACAATTAATGATGTGATCAGTTAATCTCATAATATTTTTTTATCTGTTCCCTAATACAATCTCAACATCTTATTGCACTATTGTGAAAAGCACTTTTTAAATAGGTTAAAAAGGACTTTTTAAATTGATTCTTGAACCGATTTAGATACAGACGATATAACAAGTAGGTGATTTTAGAACGGATTTTGAACCAATTTAAAAAAAAGTTAATATTTGTTACAAAAACTAATCATCGTAGACTTCATGGTAACTTTTCATCTCAACAAACTCTTGGTGAAGCAAATAGACAATCATGAATGGACAAATCACGAACACCATTCAAAGTAGAAGCAAAGCTTTTTAATCTGAAACATATCAAGAAGTGGCTTGATAGAACCAACGTGAAGTGCAAAACCCAACGCGAAGTACAAAATAGAAAGAGAGATACACCTTCCATGCCATCCCTTGAAAATAGAAAGAAAAAACATATCAATCAATAAGAGCACAAAATAGAAACAATGCGAAGTGCAAAACCCAACAAATAATTTACAAAACCTGTTAACAATGGACATTCTGTTTCTCTAGAGGTGGTTTGTACTCCAACATAAGCCTACACTTGAAAAGCTTCATCATGAAAAATTATTACTTGTTCTAAACTACTAATTCAAAATGAAAAATCAGACTACGATGGCAAATAACATAAATGCTTCGAACTAGAAGTGAGCAAGGAGCATGACACGTACCTGCAATCGTGAAAGGCATAAATGCTTTGAGCTAGGAGAAGGAGCTTTGAAATGGAGAGAGCTTCAAGTTGGGAAAGAGCTTTGTGTTGGAACCAAAGACGAATGAAGCGTCTAGTCCCTCAAATTTTGAAGATAACAAACTTATTAAGTTTTAATTCTCTGTTGTGAAAATATTTTGTTTATAGCGTCCAATGCGTGTTCTATATCAAGGCATCCAACGCGTCAGTTTTAATGAGTGTCCAATAGACTCGTATATGACGTCATCCAAGCGTAAGTCTATCTCCAAATGTCTAAGTGTTTAAAGCTTATCTATGCGTTTCTCACATGTATTTCTCGAGACTAATGCTTTACCTATTAAAGTGATCTAACGTTCAAATATATAAGCTTTAATTGAAAGACAGATACATGTTAGTGTATAAGCACAACGTTGCAAAAAAAGGAAGTCAACTTATCAAGCTACCAAACCAGATAAAGAATGATCAGAAAAGTAGACTTCCAACGTAATCCTGCACTTTCCATTTTAGTACAAAAACTAAAGCCACTTTTCTGACTTCTCTGAAAGCTCGATACACGCACACTCTATCTTTGAGCTAAGTCTGAAGTTGAATCTTCAACGGCTACTTCGAAAAAGCTATATATACCAGCTCGAGAAAAGAAATAAAGGACGTGAAAGCAAATACAAAAAAGAACAACTACATTCTTACTCTTACTGGACGACCTTGAAAACTCTCTGAAGTGAAATTTGTCTTTTGTACTTAAACTTTCATACTTTCACATTGTGAGTTGATTTCTTTGTAAACAATTGTTTTCTGTTGTGAAAGCCTAGAGAGGCTTAGTGAGAAAGAATACTTAGGTGGTTAAGCAATCTGGGTTGATTACTTTGTAAAGCTTGAAGAGGCCGTGAAGAATACTTGGGTAACTTAAGGTTGGTTAGTGAATACCTTTAGGTCGAAAGGACTAGACGTAGCTCAAGATTGAGTGAACTAGTATAAAATCTTTATGTTCTTGTTATTTCCTTATCCTTTCGTTAAACTATTTTTCGAACTCGTTTTATTAAGTTAAAAAATAGTTTTTTAAAACACACAATTCAACCTCCCTTCTTGTGTGATTTTTGCTCTTTCACTTCTAAGTGGGGGTGCGAAAGAAGTGAATGCTCGAAGAAGAGATACAGTGGCATTTAGAACCACTTTTTAAATCTATTCAAGAGAAAACTGATTTAAAAAGCTGGTTTTAAATTGGTTTAGCAACAATTGATTTAAAAAATTGGTAACTTTTTAACTCATTTCATAATATAACTGCTTTAAAAACAATTTTTTTTTAAATAGGTTATAAAAATAACCAATTTAAAAAACTGTTTTTGAATCGGTTTTGAACCAACCGATTTAAAAAAAGTTCAAAAAAATTTCAATTTTGCCACCGCGTTTTCATTTTAAATTGTGTCTCTTTGAATCGATTTAAAAGCCTATTGTAGAAAGTCTTTTTTGCAGTAGTGAATTGTCCAACCAACATGTGTTAGTTCAAATGAAAGGAGATTAGATCCTTTTAAACTTATGATTTTATGTGTGATTATGAGATTTATATGTATGAAAAATATTATTAGGAGGGGTTTCTACTCTAACGCTTGACCGTATCTGGGAGATTGATCTCCCACCTATCAAATAAGTAGATACTCTAGAAAACCAAGAAAATAAATCTCATTGTATTGATCCAAATCCAATCACTAGAAACTTTCTTTCTAGTAAATTCTGTAAGGTCATTTTTGGACAAAATATTTTAAGATTTTAGAGGATTTAAAATAAAAGGAAATATAATCATATTAATTTAATTTATTTAATTTAGCAAAACAAATTGTTTGGATATTCAATCCTAAAAATTTAAAGTTATTGAAAAATTTGGGATGGGTTCTGTTAATAGCATCAAAATGTCATTGAAGAACTTCCTTAATTGCCTCATTTTATGACTAACTCAGTGTGTGTTTGAATGAGCATTTGCCAAAAAAAATGCTAAAAAAAATTGAATTAAATTGATTTTGTAAAATTAATTTTCAAGTAAAGTGGTTTATATTTGGATGTTTTTATTCCTAAAGTGTGTTTGCTATAAAACTTAGTGTAAATTTTTTAACCTATTGCCAAAATTATTTTTTATCACTTCTAGTCAAATCGAGATTTTAAGGCAAAACTAATTTTACTTAGCAATAATCAAACATTTATATTTTTATAAAATCAAGTTTGACTAGAGTCAAAATCAATTCTCATGATTCCTACTATTGAACCAAACACACTCTCAACACTTTTGTCTCCTTCTGCCACGATTCTTATGGATCCAAACTCTTTGAAGTTCTTAGCAAACAAAAATTCATGGCACTTCATCTCTGAACTGTGATTTGTAGAAAATGACATTTTCTTCTACTTTGAAAAAATCATTAAAGCATTTCCATGGCAATAATGTAACATCTGTGTTTTCCTAATGGATGATTTAGTGTTTGATAATTAAAAGTGGAAATTAAATGTGTAATCTAGGTGATTAAAAGAAATAAATGAATTGTGGTTGTGTATGATTTGTTGTGTATGGTGATGGTTGTGTGTTGTTTACTTGGAATTTCGGTTTGAATTTAGGAACTTGAGATATGTGTTTGAGCCAATTAGGTGTGATTTTAGGCTGTTGAGGGAAAATAGTTGAGTTGGACCAATGGTGAGCCATAGGGAAAGGCTAGGTGAACCGTGAGTATTAGTTAGCTGAAAGTCCGTACGAGAGCTTTGGAGGTTCTTACATTTTCTCCTTCTCATTCTCTCTTTTCTCTCCATATCTCTCTACATCTCTCTAAATCTCTCGAGTTTATTAAGGGTGTTGAAGGATTTCAAGCCCCAATTTAGTGTTTTTGGTGAGAGGAGGATTGATTCTTTTAAGTTTTGGCTCAAAACACCATATTCTCAAGGAAACCAAATTCAGATTCAGAAACTTTTAGAGGTAAAGGAAGCTTACTTTGCATGTAAATTTATTGTAGAATGGTTGTTGAGTATGGCTATGGTATGTATTTGTGTTGAAATAGGAATTAAACTGAGTTTTATTGAAATTGATTGATAAAATGGGTTTGGTTGAAATTTTAAGGATTTATGTTGAAATGTTTCGTGGATTGTTGTATGATGTTGGTATGTTGACATGTGCTGTTGTAGGATCGGATTCAACCTTTGTTAGGTTGATTTGGGGTATGAGTGGGTAGAAAGTTGGGATTTTGGGGTTTTTCGAAGAAAGTTTATGCTACTACTTCTTGATAGTCGTTGAGCGACTAAGGACCTCGCTGAGTGAGAGTATCCCTGAAACTGAGGTGAGATTGTCGGGTTGAAGATTCACTAAGTGATCCTTGTTGTCGCTGAGTGAGTGTTCTTAATGTGAGATGAATGGGCGAGGAAATTCGTTGAGCGAGTGATCATGAGAATTTTGGGAATTTTCCAAAAAGTAGCTCGCTGGGCGAAGGGTGAGTGTCCTAGAGTACTCGAAAGGAGTTCGCTGAGTGAGACTTGTATTCGCTGAGCAATTTGGAAGGTTAGAGAAGTGTTGCTCTCTGTTGCAAGATGTTTGCTGAGCGGACATTAAGTTTGTTGGGTGAGAATTATCTCTGAAACTTGGCTACTCTCTAGAGTGGCTATTCGCTGAGCGATACTCATCCTTGCTAAGCGAAGTGTGAGAGGAAAGTTTGGATTCGCTGAGCGACCCTTGTTGTTGCTGAGCGAGAACCCTGGATATAAAAAAGGGGGTAATCCTTGGAGTTGAGTTCGCTGAGCGGGGCTTACACTCACTGAGCAAGAACCTTCGAGAGGGAAAGTGTACACTCTAAATGAAAGGTACTCGCTAAGCGAGCATATAAATCGCTGAGTGAACCTAGTATTCTGTTGAGGTATGTAAGAATTTGTTGGAAAGTGGTAGTTAGGTGGAAGGTTGCTTAGATAGAACTTCTATTGGTTATGTTGTGTTGTTGTGGTACAATGTCTCACAAGGGATGTAGGTCCCAGTGCTATGTGAGAATTCTCACAAGGTATGTGCTGCTTGGATAGAACATTCCCTGTTAACCATGCATGGGGCTTGATTGGGCTTGCATGAAGTTAGTAGTGATTGTTGGACCACAGGTGGTGCTGAGTAGGCCACATGGTGTTGTGTTGCCACATATATATATGTATGAATATTAATTAATGGTTGTGATTGAGTTGATGTTGTGGTAAATCATGCATTTGCATGCATATGTTGTTGGCCGAGGTTGTGCCTCAAGCCATGTATGGGTAGGCATGTAAGTTGGCTGGTTGATAGGAGCTGCGGCTCAAACGGGCCTCCAACTTAGTGCCTAGATAAGACATAGGGTCAGAAAGATGGGCCTTGGAGATGCGGTGCAGGCCTTGTGTCGTAGTAAGCCACCACCCACATCCACTTATCCTGACAAACCACTAAGCTTATCCGTAGATCAAAGTTTTGGCAATCCCTGAATAGTGCTTGGAAGGCCATGGTAGGGGGTAAGACCTGGCTGATCGCTCGAAATATAGTAAATCTCTCGAGAGTCGTGTCATTCATGAGTTGACATGTTGATATTGAAAGCATGGTGTATGGTGTAGTGATTTTGTGGAAACTCATTCTTTTGTGAATTTGATTTCATGTTTGTATGTTGAAGGTTTTATAAAATGAACCTTGTCTATTATATGTTTGTTTTGTTACGTAAGCTTACCCTTACCTTACCATTTGTTTTGTTATGATTGCCGTTGTTGCTGGTTGTTGTTATGTGTTGCTGTGACTGTGATGATCACGTCGTTTGGCGTGGGAGCAAAGGGTGAAACGTTAGTAGATCCAACTTCTCACGATGGATGACAGAGGTCTCAGTTGGAGACGTTAGAAGACCCTAGTTGGGTAACTTTTTGAGAGTTTTGCACAGGATGTATAGTTTGACCAGTTGTAGGGAGTTTCTTTTTGTACCCCTTACTTTAAGTTGTATAATTTGGCGTGTATACCATATGGATTTTAGTTTCTTGTATATATATATTTTATAATATGAAGGACATCATGGCAATATTTAATCGTCATTACTTAGTATTATCTTAATATATGAGGTTATGAGGTAGCACTATAACGATAGTGGGTCATTACAAATAACTCCTAAACGATATCATTTTCATTGGCAAATGATTCCCCTAGGCTACACTTGTTGAAATATTCGAACTATGTGTCTTTTTCCGTGTCTCTGTGTTGCTCAATTTCATCCTCTTCCTTAGGAGGTTTTTCAAGGCTTGGAGTGAATGGAGGACCTTGGTTTAGCACATTATGATGATGATTGATCAAGAATTTATAAGTCTACCTACTCAAGAAATTATTAGATGATTTGAAATTATCATGTTTCGATGTTCTTGGTTAATCTTCACGTGACACGTAGTTACACGTGAAGATTAAGTAAGACCATGGACACATGTGTGTTGGACCATGCATACAATAATTTCCCCTAGTGAGTAACATTGAATTATGAATTTCCAAATTTAGATAATAAATATTCAAATAAAATACCTCAATTTTTTTTTGAAAAAAAAAATCCTTATTTTAGATACCAAACAAGATATTTTGTAATAAATATTTTAATTCTTCTCTAAAACTGAGTGTGTGTAGGTTAGTTATAAAAATATATTATATGTATAATTGATTATAATATTAAATCTATTTTTATTTGGATATATTTATTCAAAAACAATTTTAAGATAATACATTTCATTTGAATCGTGTGAAAAAACCACTTTTACACAATTTTTTTTTGATTAAAACTTTTACACAATAAATTAAAAAAGAAGGTATGATTTTACATGTTTATGAGATAGCTGTTTTGTATTTAATTTTCAACCGTCGACAAAAGATAAATATGGAAAGAAGAGGTTTGACTCAGAGCAAAAATATCTATGACTATATTGTTAATAGAGAAAAATGTATGGATTAAAAGTTCTCATGAAATTTTAAAGGAATTAAAATGAAAAATACGTAACCAAAAAGTATATTAAATTCTTGTAAAAATTACTTCAAAAGTCATAATTAGAATAATTTTTAATTAATTGATAATATATACTCTAAGCGTATCAAAATTATACTCATGGGAGAAAAACAACTTTTCTATATGAGTTTAATAGTCATGCACTGATAGTGTAAAATAATTTTACACTGTCATTCAATCACAAACTACCATTTATTATAAGTTTGTTGACTTTTATAATAAATGTTTTAAAAGTCACATTAATGGTGATTTTTGATTAGATGACAGTATAAAAAATTTTACGCTAATAGTGTATGACCATTAAACTCTTTCTATATATTAAAATAACCTTTTAAATATCAATTGATACATGATTATTCCAGTTTAATTACTAGTTTTGAAATCAATTATGAGTATACAGCTACGCTAAATATTTGAAAGAAAAGTTTTGCCGCCTTTAATGTTCATCCTCAGCTTGAGTAAAATTAACTCCCGTAAAAGATATATACAACCTATACAAAAAAAAAAAAAAATCTTTTAAATTCTTTATCTAATTTGTCGAATACACTGACTTAAATATAAAATAATTCTTTTCCTACGAAACAGTTTAAATCTCGAATAATATAATTCTCTAAAACGAACACTACATATCTTTTTAAAAGTCCTCATCTAAATACATTGTAGGAAAATAACAGAAATTGACATGTGGGAGGAATAAATTAGCTCTTGAGCCAATAACATTGTTCTGATTCTTCCAATTTGATGATCAGAAGCATCAATATTTAAGAATTAAAAAAGAAAAAAGAGTAAACAAGATACATCAACCAAAGTATCCAAAATGCACCCTCCCCCGTGTTCACATCACGTATAAGAACACAGGCATCCAAATGCTAAGTTATGTATCTAACCATTATGGACATGCTTGATGGCTGAAACAAAGAAAGATGTCAATTAATATTTCTGAAAGCTACGTTAGTTTCATATTAGTGAAATTATTTTAGGACCTCTTTATTTAAGAACCATTCTTTATTTTCTGAAAGCTATTTTTATTTTTATAAAAATATTACTTTATCTTTACTTTTTTTTGAAAAATTGTACAGAAAATTTTTACAAAACTTTAAAAATAATAAAATAAAATAATGTTTTTATATTTATTAACAAAAACAAAAAATATTTAAAGAAAACCTTACTTTAGATATGGCCTAGATGATTGGTTCATGATTTCATTTGGAGGACAAAATTTAGCAGTTGTTCTTGTACTCTAGGTTTATTTCATGATTTTCATCCTTTAAAATAACGTTAAATTTGTAAAACTATTCTCTTGGTCATTGCCAAAATAACAAATTATAATTTTTGTGACAGAAGGGAGAAAAGTTCATAAACCAAAGCCCCAGGTTGAAGAAGCAATACAGATGACTTTCAGATTCCAACCAAGAAACTTTTATACAAAAACTCTTTCCTTCTAGTTATTGCGCTGACTCTTATAAGATCATAACTCATCAATGTTACATTTAGTTATCAAAGATATCATCATAAAGGTGACCAAATACTATATTAGTCCTACTCATATGTCACATCACCAATCTCTCTTTTTCATACTACAGACAATTTCCCTCCTTCCGTTTCCTTAAAAAGATCACCCTGAGTTTTTAGGCTCTAAACATGAGACATTGACACACTAATGCAATCCCATACATGGTAGCCTAAAGCACACTTTCCCTAAAGCATAGTAACTAGCATTTAGAATTGGAACACCACATTAAAAGAACCATCACTTCCATTTCCAGTCAGACAAAAAAATTCGGATGCACTTTATAAAGAAATGTTACACATACATAGACTACTAAACAGAAATCACAAGGTCACTCATCCAAATCTTTTTTTTTTCATTATGTTACTCTTTTCTTTTTCTTCTCTGTTTGACAAAATTTTATGCATGAATGCCAATTGGGTTTTATAATTTTCTTACTTGCATGTCGGGTTTTTTTTTTTTGAATTCATAACTTGATTACTAAAACTGATGGAATGGAGAAGCACCCCAATACTATTTGGTAGGACACCAACAATGACATGCCAGGACTACTAACAAATGTCTATCCACAAAATTACTACATAGACCTTGCTTGCATGTATTAACTATTAACTAGTACCTAATGCCGTCTTACTTATGGTTATTGACTAACCAACCTCTTCCTCACGCCACAACAAGGGAAGTGTTAGTGTTTCCATGAGAGAGCTTTGAGTAGAAAGCAAGCAAAAGAAAAAGGGTTTATAAAACCAAACTTTCATCTTTTCCAAGGGCGAAGCAAGCATATATACCACCATGAAACGAACTTATAAAAACTCCCAGAAAAAGACATTGTTGAGCCGGTGAGCTAATTCCCATAAAATACTCACATTTGTGACAACTTTTCTGCACTTTTGGCATTCCTTCATGCTCACATCTCCAACCAAAGATGACTGTGCATCGAAGTTGTGTCACCCAAAGAATCAATCTTTATCCCAAACAGAACCACCTGTCTACTCTTCCTTTACTCTGGGCAATTCTTGGGCCTGTCCAAGTCCTGCATTTATATAAAAACCTCACATTGTACCTCCTTTGAGTCTTTAAGTGCACTGGAATTGGAGTGCAACAGTGGAGCCATAATCAGAAGGCTCTTATATCTTGTGGCATTGCAGTAACCAAAATTGCAAGTGGGTCATGGTCATGGAAACAAGCAAAGTGAGAAAGAATGTTGGAATACTTCTCCTCTACCTGACTTTGGCTGCCATTTCTCTCACTCATTGTGGTAAGCCTGCTTTTAACTAATAGGTTTCATCCCACATGCTTCTTTTTTTTTTTTTTTTTTTCAATTTTGCTATGATGAAAAAAGGGGCAAATGTACTAACTATATCATCCCAATTATTCCCAAATTTTAAATTAATAGCTAGATATAATTAACCATGATCTTTGTGGAAGAAATTGTATCTAGGCATTTGATTGATGGAATCCGTTTATAATGTCATGAGCATAAATCATAATCAAGCAATGAGGACTAGAATGTATTAACAACTGCATTGTAATATTATTGACTTCAATTAAACTTTGAATGGCAATAATTTCATGGCTCAAAAGCCTCTTTACTTTCCCCTTTCCAGATGCAGATAGATCAATGAGACTATTGAGAGGCCCTAAACATAGAAGAAATACAATCAACAAGAACCCAAAGAAGTTGAAAACGGTTAAGCATTTTGATGTGGATCCAACTATATTCTCATCAAATGTACAACCCTATAGTCTTAGCTCCCCATTCTCTTTGCCCCCTTATGAATCACTGGCTCCAATCCCATTGCCAGAAAACAGCCCTCCATTTTGTGTGTTTCCACCACCAAGTACTCCTTCCACCACCATTCCAACACCCACAGGCTTTCAACCAACCAACCCATCACCTCCTGACTATTACACCTCACCGGTTCTTCCAAGCCAAAACCCCCCTCCAACCCCAACAACCATAACACCAGGCCCACCAGGGTCTTTCCCCCAGAGATTCTTCCAGGCCCACCTGGGTCTTTCCCCCCTGAAATTGTTCCAGGCCCACCCAGTATCACACCAGGCTCACCCGAGCCCATACTCAATCCTCCCATCATTCTTCCAAGCCCCCCTGACTCCTCAATGGGCCCACCTTACTTTGAGCCCAGCCCACCATACTTTGAGCCCACCCCACCATTCATAATCCCTTCCCCCACAGGTGGCATCACCCCAGGCCCACCAAGCACTGTTCCATCTCCCACAGAAGGCACTCTCCCAAGCCCACCAAGCACTGTTCCATCGCCCACAGAGGGCACTGTACCAAGCCCAACTGTGTTTCAGCCACCTGTGGTGTACCCTCCACCAAGTGTGCCACCACCACCCAACTATGCCCCACGGATCACCTTGTGGTGTGTGGCTAAGCCATCAGTCCCAGACCCAATCATCCAAGAGGCCATGAACTATGCTTGTTGGTCAGGAGCAGATTGCACCTCAATTCAGCCCAATGGGGTATGCTATGAGCCCAACACTGTGTATGCACATGCTTCATACGCTTTCAATAGTTACTGGCAAAGGACTAAAGGTGCCGGTGGTAATTGCGAGTTTGGAGGGACAGCCATGCTGGTTGCAGTTGACCCTAGTGAGTCCCACAATCATCAAATGGGTTTGGTTTCATAAATTTGATTAATTAGAGGTTTAATATGTTTCTTAGTTTCCAAACAAAAAAAAAAGATTGTGGTCTTTTTAATTTTTTAATAGTTTTAAAAATAGTTTCCTATGATAATGTATCATGTGTTTGGAGATGTCAGTTATATATCACTTTAGAGTGATCGCTGTCGCGATATCTCTAAATACATGACATGTGATCATGGAATGATTATAAAAATCATTTAAAAAATAAACAAAATTTTGAGGATCAAAATCTACAAAAAAATTTGAAGGACTAAAATGTACATTTAGTATATTTATAAGAACTAAAAACATATTTCAACCTTAATTAAACCTATTTGCTTCATTTTAACTGTATGCTTAGTTCAACTTATTTTAAAAATATTTTTTTTTATATCGTGAAAAGGCTTTTGAAAAAAAAAATTATGATTTCTCTCAAAATTCAAACCTGCACTAAACCAAAGAAGTTCATAAGTAACTTAAATTTTGTTCGGTCTCATTACGTATTACCATCTCTAATGCTATTTTTTTGCCTCTCAACAGGCTACGATGGATGCCGCTTCATCTCCAACTGATCAATGTTTTTTTTTTTGCCCTTTAGAACAAAGCAACTTTTGGATCCCACCAATGTTTGAAGAGTGAAGACACTCTTTCTTTCATAATGTCCCTTCTTTTTTCTTGTGCAAATAAGTTACGTATGTATGACACAGTGAATTACACACAAAGATTTTGCATTTTGTAAGTAATGTATATCACCATTGACTTGTAGTTTATTGTCATCGTTTTATTAAATTAACTCCTTTCAGTACCCTAAAAAAATCACCTTATACAAATATTGATTAACCTCCTTTTCTTCTCTACCTGATATGCCTAATATGCATTTTATTTTTTTTGGAAAATAATATGCATATTTAAAAGACTTGCAATGATAGAGAGATCCACATATCCATATACGGCATAAAAATAACTAATCCAGTGCAGAATGTGTGATAGAATTTTCTTTTTTTCTTTTCCCACGTGCAGTGTTAAAGTTTTTCAATAAACATACAAATGCAATTAAATTACTGTATAATTTTTTTCCCAGAAAAAAATGATTAAGTTTATTTTTTGCTTATGCGTCTTGTAATTATCATAAAATATTCACTCATTACAATTGGTATATATATAATAGTTTCAAATGAGAGAGCAGCGAACCGCCAAACCATTTCTTCAATCATATTCATATTAAAAAGTAATATTGTCAAGTTTAATATTGATAATATAGGGCAACATAAGGATATTATAAAGTAGAATTTCGACTAAACAGATTTGGCAACCTTTTGAGCGTTTGAGGGCTATTGTCATATTGGGAAAAAAAATCCTCTGAAATTTAACATGAGAGGATCATGTGAATTCAACTCATACATCCATAACTTTTAAACATGACTTTATAATATTTTTTATAATATAAATTAAATAATTTGAGTAGTTAAAATCTCATGCAGTGAAAATGTCATAGCAGAGAATCTTAACCTTGTCATATTATATTCTCATCGGGGATCGAATTTTCCAAGTCAAAGACAGTAGCGAAGCGTAATAGGAGTGAGGGTAGTCATGCTCTCCCTAAAATTTTTTTTCCCTTTTAATAACTAATAAGCATAGAATTTTTTTTATATATGACACTGTGAATAATTTAAATTATATTTATTTAATTATTTTGATCCTCTCAAAATATTTGATCAAGGCCACTACTCAAAGGGATGTTATATTAACTGTTCCTTAATCCCTAGGTTATCATCGAGGAATGTTTTAGGTGTTTTATGGCTCTACTATTTTCCAAACAACCCAATATCCATATCAAAGATTTAGATGCAGTAAAATATCATTTTAACACTTTAAAACAAAATATATATTTAGCTTTTGATCATCAAATATTCGTGTAGCATAGTGAGTGTAAAAACATTCCAAATTTATTTAAGCATACAATAGTTCCATTAACTCAAATAATCACCTCACATGATAAAAATCAAAGAAAAATACTTTTAACTTGAACCAACTAGCAGCTTGCATTTTTAGAAAAATCACATTTTTATTGTTTAAAGCAAAGAAATAAATTATGATAACAATAGCTTATGTAATATTAAACATAACCCAAACAATGGTGACCTCTTTAGGTCCTATCACAACAACATTCAACCCAACAATGCATTCATATTTTCACAGAATATTTGGAGGAAAATAAAAAGACAAATAAGCTCTCGTACTTGATTTTGGTGTCTCAACCAATGAAGTTTTGAGAAAGGCTTTAGGTGAAGGAACTTAATTTGGAACCTTAAATTTTTTTAGAAAGATGACAATGATTTGAATTTATAATCTCATGCAAATTATCCAAACTTCTCCCCATTAGGCCGATCATATTGATTTTCAAGCAGAATTGAAATATGATCCAATGATATACACTAATAATTTACAATATATAATTATTATTTTTTGTAGTATGAGACTACATATGTTTTCTACTGGAGATAAATTTTTCTTGAGTCAAGTAAAATCACTATAGGCAACAAAGTTTTTCTTTCCAAGTATTTAACGTAGCTACATATCGGGATTCGAATTTGAGACCATTGTTTAGATCAGAACAACTCCTTATTCGTTCATCCACGGGCTTAAAAATAATATATTTAATTATTGTTTTTTTTTAATTCATGTGCTGGGCGGTTGCTGATATTGATACGACAAAATCACCACTAGATAGTGATTAACCATTAACTAATTAACTAATATGGTAAATTTGTGATCAGAAATTCTCGTCTCACTAGGAGATTCCATGGTCCAGAGATAATTTTTTTTTTAATGAATGCATCAGCTCTCTATCTTAATTACATTTTTAGAATTCATATTTTAGTTTATGTATGATTTTAGTTTTTCTAATTTCAATTATTTATATTTTACTCTTTATAATGTTTTAATTGTTAAAAATAAAATTTTTACATTTAAATTTCATCAAATAATTAATGAAAATATAATAAAAATATAACGTAACAATGATTTATATAAATTGATAAAAGAAAGATACATAAAATATTTAAATAAAAATAAAAATTGAGTTCACACTCCCCTCCGTTACGGATACTATGAAGTCTTATTTTTTTGTTTTATTGAAATTATATATATATATATATATATATATATTAATTTATATAAATTAATGTTATGTTACACTTTGTTATGTTTTTATTAATTATTTAATAAAATTTAATGTAAGAGACTTAATTTCAATAATTAAAAAATATATAAAAATCAAATATAACATAAAATTAAAAAGAATAAAATTATACATAAACTAAAATATAAAAAATTAAAAGTGCAACTAATTAATAAAAATATAACAACTATATCCCATTTTAGGTAAAATGGGCTAAAGTAGCTTTATATTGTTTTTCTTGGCATGAAAGCAAACGTATCTTAGGTTGATAACTCCAAAGACAAACTACAAGTTAGACTTAAAAAAAAACCCCAATGTTGACGACAACCTTTTTGGCGCAAGCAAAGTTTAACATTACTTTAATTGTGCTTAAATTTAAAAAGTATAAACGTCGAATCACTTCACCCTTGGATGAGGTGGAATAACACTAGCTCATATCTTTCTTTTTTTCTGGTATAACAGTAGCTCACATCTTAATTCGTTTATTTGCTTTTCTGAATATATTATATTTTTCGATTGATTCTTATAATATTATATAGACACACTTTTTATTTAATTGTATAAACTTATATTAAAAGGAAAAATTATTGACAAGATGAGGATAATGATACCTAATGGACGTTTGGAAATTATTAAATTACTTTCCGAACAGTTTTCTTTGGAGGGAAATTTTGCTAATTTTAAAAAATTGATATTGTTAGTAAACAAAAATGCTTTTTATACAAAAATAATTCATTAGAAAGTGGACGAATAGAAGTCCATTTCTAATAAAACTTAACACCTTAAATTTGTATCATTTTATTTGGTAAAGTTAAAGTGGTAGAACAAGGGAAGGGCAGCATAGCATTAGCTTCCATTGAACAAGCTCAACCTTGAAAAAGAAAGGTGGTAGGCCAAAGAACCGTTGAACGCTCTCGCCGTAACATGAGCATGAAAGGAGTAATCCATTTTTTTTAAGTTTTATAAGGGCTAAAATCATTTATTTTGGCCTTTTGGCACCATATTTGGAAGCTGGCTTGCTTGGGGACGTCTAAATTCTGAAAAATGTATTTTTTTAGTTGTTTCAAGAAACAAAAAGGTAATATTGTTGTCAAAATTATGTTCAATTTTTTTTACACCATGCTATTGATGTGAAGTATTTATCAGTTTTACTAATAAGTAATACCTGTCAGAAAACTTGACTGATCAACTTTAATAGAATTTCTTTTCTTAATCGCTTTTCTTTTTCCATCTACAAGATACAAACTCGAAACTTTATTAAGAGATCTAGGTTCAGTTATACTCAAACCAAACGACATGTTGGTAAATGATATTTTGATTAAGTTTGTGTTTAAATTAGTTTATTTTACCAAAACAACAATTTGTTTGTAGCTTCTTGCCTTCTTGAGATATCTATAAAAGGCAATTATTTATTTAAAATTAACTGAAATAAATATGCACTAAAAAATATTTGATTATTTTAAAATCAACGTAGCGCTTTTTCATTTCATCCGAAATCGTTGAACATTTTTGAAACCAATAGAGGTGGATTCAATTCTTTTAGAATAAACAATATGTAAAATGAAAAACAAAAATACATCTGTCATTAACTTACATTAAAATATCTCATAAATTTAATTTATTATATTTTCTTTTCTTTTTATTTTTTTTACATATCTTTGCACTTTATAAAAGTTAAATATCAACTAAAACTTTTTACATACTTATCTATTAGCAACGGACTATGGAAAACAATTAGAGTAAAATATGTTATTGATTTCTCAAAATATTTTGAAATTTGATTTTAATTTCTATAAAAATTTAATACATTTTTATTCCTTACATTTATTAAAAATAATTAATTTACTCTCTTTTTAAGAACTAAAAATATGTGTTTTTGTTAAAATATAGAGACAAAAATATACCAGATTTTTATATAAATTAAAATCAAATTTTGAAATATGTTGAGAAATTAAACCTGTTTTACCTAAAAATCAACAATTACTCCATTTTGTAGTAGTCTGAAGTAAAAGGAAGTTGGGGGGGGAGGTGAAGGTAAAGAGAGAAAATAATAAATATGATAAGTAATGTTACAAAAAAAAGAAAGAAATAAAAAAAGAGATAAAAATAGACATAGATTTATAATTACACACTTTTTTTTTTTGGTTTCTTCATATTTAACAAATTGTTAAATAATAGTTTTTTCTACTTCATGTTTAATTATAACTTTTTATTTACCACTGAACATATAGATTAATTGGCAAAGATTGTTCTAATTTAACAGTAGTCTCGAGTTTGAATACTGAATATGTAGCTGCATTAAATACTAAGAGGGAAAGCTTTGTCACTCATAATGATTCTACAGAGCTCGAACAAGATTGCTTCCGATGAAAGATATCTATAGTTTCTAAAAAAAAGTTTACTACATCATTTGATTCCTAAACTTTTGGAGAATTTTTAATTAGGTCTTTAAACTAAAAAAAAAAAGTTGTAATTAAGTCTTTGATTTCCTACAATTTTTGTAATTAAATTCCTAGAGTTAGCTCATGACGGTTTGAAACTACTAAAAAATTTACAATTTGTAGCTGTTTTATTATCTCTACGAACTCAATTACAAAAATTATAAAAAATTAAAAACTTAATTACAAATTTTTTTAGTTTAAGAACCTAATTAAAAATTCTCTAGAAATTTAAGTACCAATTGATGTACTAAAAAAAAAAAACTATAACTTTTTATTTAAAAACGAGATAATTTACAATTGGACGAGAGTGTACTATAATTAAATTAAAACAAAAAACAAAAAAAAAACATTTTCTATCTTATCTCCTTCTACTCCATCGGCTATAAAATCCAACGAGTCTTCCGGTATCCATACCTTCCAGCTCACACAAGACACCTGCATTTCATCATGCTTTCCTAAATCTGTAAATTTCAAGTAAACCAAAAGTCATTACTGTTAATTTATCATCATTATTATTATTATTATTTTTTATTTTTTTATTTTTTTTTAAATTACCTTGAAACCGGGAAACCCTAGCTGAACCCTCTTTCCGGCATCCACAATGGACTTCACTCCGCCGCCGATCGAGGACGGTTTCACCGCGGAGAAGCTCTTCAGCCAGGGCTTCTCCTACACCTACGACGACGTGATCTTCCTCCCCCACTACATCGACTTCCCCGCCGACGCCGTCGACCTCTCCACGCGCCTCACGCGCCGCCTCCCTCTCGCCGTGCCCCTCGTCGCCTCCCCGATGGACACCGTCTCGGAGTCCGCCATGGCCGCCGCGATGGCCTCCCTCGGCGGCATCGCCGTCGTCCACTCCAACCTTCCCGCCGCCAGCCAGGCCGCAATCCTCCGCGCCGCCAAGTCCCGCCGCGTCCCCATCCTCTCCAACCCCGCCTTCGCCGCGCCGTCCGCCGTCGTGGAGCACAACGACGACTTCGCCGGCTCCCCATTCCTCCTCGTCACCGACACCGGCACCGCCAGGGGAAGACTCCTCGGCTATGTCGCGAAGCATGACTGGGCGAATCAAACCGACAAGGGCTCGAAGGTCGGCGAGTACATGGCGCCGCCTCCCGCCGCGGCGCCGTGGAACGCCGACTTAAATAGAATTGGCGAAATCATGGAGAGTGAGAAGAGTTGTGCTGTGGCGCTGGAGAGGGACGGCGAGGTGGTGGACTTGGTGGCGAGGGAGGAGTTGGAGAGGGTGAGGGGGTGCCCGAGGTTGGCGGCGGCGGCGACGGTGGGGGCGGACGGGGAGTTTATGGTGGGGGCGGCGGTGGGGACGAGGGAGGAGGACAAGGAGAGGTTGGAGCATTTGGTTAAAGCTGGGGTGAATGTTGTGGTGTTGGATAGTTCTCAAGGGAACTCAAGTTATCAGTTGGAGATGGTCAAGTATGTGAAGAGGGTGTACCCTGAGCTTGATGTGATTGGTGGGAATGTTGTGACTATGTACCAGGCTGAGAATCTGATTCAGGCTGGGGTTGATGGGTTGAGGGTTGGGATGGGGTCTGGGTCTATTTGTACCACACAGGAGGTTTGTGCTGTGGGGCGTGGTCAGGTATGGATGATTCGTTGATTGATTGATTGATTGATTGATTCATTTCTTTTACTATTTGATTTTGTTACCCTTTCTTTGATTGATTTATTGATTACTGTTTGATCTTTGTTACCCTTACTTAGCATCAAATTTAAGTGTGTGGTATGTTGTGAGGTTTTAAATTGCGGTAGCAGTTGCGGCTTCATCGCTTGCTTGCAGGAAATTGCAGACCAACGCAGGCATTGTGGCTGCAATTGTGGTTGCGGAAATTCTAAAATCTTGATGTTGCGGATAAAATTGCTGTTGTGGACCGTATTGTTGCAACCTTGGTTTGTTGTGTTTGGCTTTGGGTTGTAATGAGTTTTTGATGGATCTGTGAGTTCTGATTAGGTATTGGTTGGATTTGGAGCTTGATGGATGTTTGGGAGTGGGATCAACTGTTAGGATTCAAAATGTTTGATGCTTGTCTATGGTTACCACCATACACCCTTGATGGGGCCTGTGTGGCATGCCTGACCCTTGGGATTCTCTGAAGGGATCTTTAGTTTAAAAAGGAAATGCATTCTGTGGGCTACTTTTTTATATTTTACTTTTGTTTCCTGTGTTGGAATATTTGTAAAGCTATTTTAACCGTTTCTTGAACAGAGGTTTGAAAACAGGAAATGACTAAATTAGGTAGTATTTTGTTATTCTTAAACTAAAGATTCCCAAATCTTTTTTAACACTAGATCGGTGGCCCAGTGGCTCTTGGTGCCTAAGATTTGAAGTATTGTTTACAGACTTACAGTTTGCTTTAGATAGTGATGATTTGCATGCTTATTGAACGCAAAAGTTTTTTTGAGTGGCTCAAGTATTTGTATACTTTCAATATTGCATTTGAGTTTCTAATGTTGTGCTTACAAATTAATTCCAGCTCATGCTCAATGCCTCAATTCTTATTATTAACTATAGAGTTTATGCTTTTCAGGCAACTGCTGTTTACAAGGTCTCATCCATTGCTTATAAAAGTGGTGTTCCCGTGATTGCTGATGGTGGCATCTCAAACTCTGGTCATATTGTCAAGGCTTTGTCATTGGGAGCGTCAACTGTTATGATGGGAAGCTTCTTGGCTGGTAGCCTTGAGGCTCCTGGGGCATATGTATATCAGGTATGATTATGAAGGCCTGATGGAGTCTTGTAAAAATTGTGATTTCCTATTTGGGTGTTTAAAAGTTTATGCCCTGTGTATATTATCAGCATATATATAGTGTTGTAAAGAAAATCTCTTTAGAAATAGAGAACAGGGGATGACTGTGTAATGCTTGTAGTTAAAGGTGAGTTATTGTGATGAAAATTGAAAACTTCATTGGTTAGAAATAGATGGCAAATGTAAAAAAGGTTAAAACTTTGTGCTAAGGTGAAACAAAAATTGTTATAATATTTAGTGTGGACTGTTGGATACTGATATGGTGGGAGAGTATTTGGGAAACAACTTTGCGATGATTATTTGGGTACTATGTTGTTATTTGGTAGTAGTCTTTTGGTTATACTAGAAGTGAAAATATTGCATTGTTTTGTTATTATTGGATTTGGCCATTTGAACAAATAGCTGACTATTTTACATGTTGTATTCACATGACAAATTAGATAATATTTTTGTTGTTCTTCTAGGAACAATATGTTGTTAGTTTGTTACATTTATGAAAATATGCTTCTCTCTCTCTTTGTGATTTCCTTTTCTTTCCTATCTCTCAGTTTCACTAATTTGTTCATGCCTTTCTTTTTTTGATGACTTATACATGCTCAAACAAGAATAAATATGGTAATAATATGCATAACTAACTACCTTTTCTGCACCAGAATGGTCAACGTGTCAAAAAGTATAGAGGAATGGGTTCCCTAGAAGCTATGACTAAAGGGAGTGATGCAAGGTATTTGGGTGATACAGCAAAGCTAAAAATTGCTCAGGGGGTTGTTGGAGCTGTTAAAGATAAGGGCTCTGTGTTGAATTTCATTCCATACACCTTGCAAGCAGTCAGGCAAGGATTTCAAGACATTGGTGCCTCCTCTCTACAGTCTGCTCATGACCTTCTAAGATCCAGGGTGTTAAGACTGGAGGTACGATTGAGCCACTCTTCTAATCACTAATTATTTATTAAATTATTTCTTGCTCTGGCTATTAGCATTATCTGTCCATGAAGCTTGCACAATCAAAAAAGGTGAAGTAATTTGTTGAGTGACTGGCCATTTCCTATTGAACCCATCTATTTGGCTTTGTTCGCCAGTTTTTTATTTTCAAGATGTGGAAAAGCAAGGATACTGTAGTTCTGTAATGTTTTACTTGCCATGGCATTCTTAAACCAAGAAAACAAGAAAAGGAGTAAAAGAATTTGCAGCAATTTATTAAGATGGATTTAGGATAAGTTTCTTTCTGCCGCAAAGGATTCATCCAATGGAAGTCAGAACTGAAAAATAAATCTTATGTTTTCAGTCCTAAACACATTCTTGAATTTAAAAACAAAAGATGAAAAGTACTTTCTTTTCTTTTTCTTATTGGTGAATGTTTTGCTAAAATTTTAAACCACCTTAACAGATTCCATTGATAGAATAACAAAATGTAATTGTGGGTTGTCCAGGGCGAACTCTTGTATTTGTTCGAGTCTGCAGTTTGCTATGTTTACAAGCCATAACTGTTTTGCGTGCATGCAACTTTGCTTGAGATTTCATTTAAAGTGAATTGGAGTAAACTCCCAATTTGGTCCTCAAACAAAAAAATAAGTCCTTGGTCATTGAATGATAGGAGTTTGGTCCCAGTTGGTTTATTTTGATGTAAAAACAATGTCATTCAAGGATCAAATTTAGGGAACTAAATTATTGCTCCAAATATCTTTCCATGTCCAAAATGTGGTGTTACTCGATTAATATGTTCTTAATATTTGGTCTGCAATTCCCAGGTCCGGACCGGAGCAGCCCAGGTTGAAGGTGGAGTTCATGGGCTGGTTTCTTATGAAAAGAAATACTATTGAAATATGAAACCATCCAAAATGATAAGCGGTGCTATAATCCATTGTTGCAGTTTAGCGTAAAAGAAGGGGAACACACTGTTATTGGGTTAGTGGCAACTTGCTGCCACTGTGTTAAGCGAATTGAAGTTTATACCTCCGATAGAACATCTTGGAAAAAAATTTCCCTGATGTTCTGAAGGAAGAAAACTGTGATTTCGTGGGAGTTTTCAAGTTATGTCCATTAGATTTTTTGTCAAATGTGTCATGGACTTTCCTAAATATATTTTGCATGTTTTTTGTCGTATTAAGTTAATGTTATTGTTAGCAATAATGCTGCAAAAACTTTTGGTAGGAACAATATAATGTGCCTGTGGTCTGTTTATGCCTAACTAGTGGTATATACGAGTCTAGTTGAATGCTTCAAGTTTAAGGTTCCGTTTGTTATAGTGTTTTTTTTTTCTCTTTTGGTTAAAGAATAACTTATTTTTAGAAAATAATCACTTTTACAAGTGTTTTATGTGTTTGTTTTAGTTTTTCAAAATAGCTAGAAACTTAAAGAATTTAAAATCTAATTAAAATTAAAAACCATTTTAAATAACTTTTCATAAATTAGTTTTTTTTTTTAAAAAGTAATTTTTATTATTGTAAATAAACATAAATTAACTTTTACTCTACTTAAAATCTTTAAATAATAATTACTGGACTACTTTATATTAGAATTATTTGTTTAATTTTTAATAAACTGACTCTAAATTTGGTTTGTGAAAAAAAAATTCCTCCTATCTTATGAAGACCTTTTTAAAATCTTTTATGGTACTTAACATAAGACTTATAATAAAGTTTTAAAAGTGTTTATTAGTTTTTTCACATTTGTCCTCCATGACTACTGAACTTTTTTAATATCTTTGCATTTAACATGATAGTAGATTTGGTTAAAAATTAATACATAAACTAATTTTAACATCTTTACTTAATCTATGTGATGTGGTTAAGACCTTATAAATGGGATTGGGGGCATTACTCTTCATATTTGATCCATTTATTTAAAGTTAGCTTGGTTCGATCTGCTCATTTGTGACATGAAATTTTTAGATTTAAGTTTTTTTTTTTTTTTTGTCTTTTATAGTTTGTTTAAATTTGTTCTAAAATAAATCTTATTTAATTTTAGTCCTTAAAAATTATAAAAAAATAGGTGTTAATAATAAGGGTGTTTGTTGTTTGATTGGTTCAATTTGAACTGATTTGAATACAATATCAAATCTAATATGATTTGGTCTAATCTATTGTGGTATGAGCTTAATTATACAATTTTTTACTTTTTTTTTATAGACAATACATATTAAATATAACAAATCTCTACATTTTAATATGGCTCATGGAAGGGTGACCAAGTAAAATTTTGAAGACTTGTGGATAAAATCAATAGGAAATCATCCTCTTGGAATGGACAACTTTTGAATAGACCTAGACACACCACTTTGGTGAATTTGGTTTTGTCCTCAATTCTTGCCTATCCTATGCAAACTCAATGGCTTTCTTAGGGAATTTGTGAACGTCTCGATAGCCTCAAGAGATGGTTTATTTGGAGTGGAGCTTTGGATAGGAAACTTCACCTAGCAAGCTGGCAACTTATATCCACATTGTAGAAGTCAGGACGATTAGGGGTTTTAGTGACATAGGATCAAAACATTCCCCTCCTTGACAAGCTCATATGGGACATTCTAGATAATGAGGAAAAATTTGGGTTCAACCATTCAAAGCGAAATACCCAGGACAAAACCTTGGAATAGAGGTTCAATGGTAGTGGATCCTTTCCTTGGAGATTGGTGAAATATGCTTTTGAGGCATTGCGAGAAGGCTTTTTGCTACAACTGAGAATGGGCATTACAGTTTCTGGTTTAACTCTTGGTTAAATGATGAACCTTTATGCAAGGAGGTTCCCTTTATGCACGTGCATGATATGCATATGCGCGTTTGCAACATTTGGTAAGAGGAAGTCTGGAAGCTTGACGCCCTTCACTAAAAACTTTTTGAGGAAACAAGAAGGAAGATTGATGCTCACTCAGTCTATCTTCATGCTATAAAATTACTTTGAAACATACTTTTATGGCATAAGACTCTTCATATCAATAACTTATATTAAGTTGTGACAAATCTTAACCGAGTTAGGTTGTCTCACCTGAGGCTTTGTTAAGGTGAATCAAGTTCTTTAACAACTGTTGGTAAAATTTTGGAGGATTTGAATAAGAAGTTGCACATTCAAGAGAGTTTTTTGGTAAAATATGGAAGTATGTTCACAAATCAATCCATATAAAGCGGCATGTCACTTATTATGTTTTGTTTGATTGTACATACATGTCATAATGGATAGGTTACAAAGTTGAATATAAATAACTTACATAAAAAAAGTAATAGAAAAAATAAGTGTTTCATTCATTATAATATATTTTTATTAAATGATAACATCATTTTATAATAAATTATATTAACGGAATGGTTTATTATGAAAACTTTACTACTTTAAAAATTTAAAGCCTTAACATCTTTTTTATATAATTTTGTTTCCATAAATACATAGGACCTTTATTAGAGATATGGAGATAATAAGGATAGTTTCATTTGATTTATTAAATTTCTTTTGACCATTTGGTTAAGATAGCCAATATTACTAGTTACTAGTGGATACAATCTTGTTCCTCTTTGGTTATCGAGTCATACACATTTCAAAACAAAGGCAAATCCATCTTGCATCTATGCTGTAAAATTACTTTGGAACATACTTTTTTGGTAAAAGGCTCTTCATATCAATAAGTCAAATTAGTTTGTGACAAATGTTAATTGAGTCATGTGGTCTCACTTAAGGGAGCAAAAGCTCTTCTAGTGTGTTTTTTTATTCTTAAAACTCAAATTTGGGCTTTCTCTAAGGTGAATCAAGTCTCTTAACAAGTGTTGGTAAATTTTTGGAGGATTCAAATAAGAAATTGCACATTCATGAGAGTTTGTTTTAAAATATGAAAGTACATCTGCAAATCAGTCCGTTTAAAGCGGCATGTCACTTATTACTTTTGTTACTTGTATATGCATTTCTTAACAGATAGGTTACAAACTTCAATATAAATAACTTATATCAAAAAAGTAATGGAAAAAAAATAAGTGTTTCATTCATTATAATATATTTTTATCAAATGATAACATATTTGTAATAAATTATATTGTGGGAATGGTTTATTATGAAAATTTCACTACTTTAAAAATTTTAAAAAGTTAACATCTTTTTCTACATAATTTTGTTTCCATAAATATATTAGACCCTTACCAGAGATATGAACAAAATAAGGATGGTTACATCTATTTTATTTAATTTCTTTTTACCATTTGGTCAACAAAGCCAATGTTGCTAGCTCAGTAGATACATTTTTGTTCCTCTTTGGTTATTTAGTCATACACATTTCAAATCAAAGGCAAATCCGTCATGCATTCTTACTATAAAATTACTTTGGAATGTTCTTTTATGGTATAAGACTCTTTACATCAATAAATCATATTAGGTTGTGACAAATCTTAATTGAGTTAGGTAGTCTCATATAAGGGTTAAAAGCTTTTCTAATGTGTTTTTTCATTCTTGAAAATAAATTTGAGGCTTTGTTTAAGGTGAATCAAGTTTCTTAACAAGTGTTGATAAATTTTTGGAGGATTCGAATAATAAGATGCACATTCATGAGAGTTTTTTTGTAAAATGTGAAAGTGTATAAAGCAACATGTCACTTATTACTTTTTGTCCAAATGTACATACATTTCAAAATGAATAGGTTACAAACTTGAATATAAATGACTTATATATAAAAAGTAATAGAAAAATAAGTGTTTCATTCATTATAATATATTTTTATTAAATGATAACATTATTTTATCATAAATTATATTAAGGGAATGGTTTATTATGAAAATTTTACTATTTAAAAGGTTAATATCTTTTTCTATATAATTTTGTTTCCATAAATACATAGGACCCTTATTAATGATACGAACAAATTAAGGATAGTTTCATCTATTTTATTTAGTTCTTTAGCTAATTGCACTTTTGGTCCTCTTATAATTCTCAATTCATGATTTTGTTCCCCCCTTTTTTAATTGTGCACATTTGGTCCCCTGATTTTCAAAATTGCGCAATTTTAGTCTTGGCTTCTGTTGACCATCATGGTCAAATGTTGGTATTGACGTGGCAGTACACGTGGACACCAAAATTGATGTTGATGTGGCAGTTGTATGATGACATGGCGCTGACGTGGACTGCAGATGTGAACTTAACATGTCAATGGAATAGGGGTTAGCATGACCCACCCAACCCACTAACTCAACCCAGCCAAGGTTGATTTTGCCAAGTTCGAGTTTTGAAATTAAACCTAATGTATTTTGAGGACGGGTTTAGGTTACACTCTGGGTTGTCCCAACCTTATTTGGTGTCTTATATTCTCTTAAAAAATTTAATATTAAATTATATAAATTAATTAAATTATAAAATTTTATAAATTTAATTAAATAATTTATAAATTTATAAATTAAATTAAATTATGTATATTCTAAATTAAATTTAATTAAATATTTAATTAAATTATGTAATTTATTAAAAAATAAGTATATAATTTAGAATAAATGGAATTTAATTTAATATATATAATTTAATTTACAAATTTATTAACTATTTAATTAAATTTAATTTAGAATACACATAATTTAATTAAATTTATAAATTATTTAATTAAATTTATAAATTTGTAAATTAATTAATTAAATTTATAAACTTTTATTATTTAATCAATTTATATAATTTAATATTAGATCTTTTATTTAATATTAAATATTTATTATTTAAATATTAAATATTTATTATTTAAATATTAAATTTTATTATTTTAATTTAAAAAATAATGTATTTATTATAATATTTATTAAATAATATAGTATGAGTGGGATGATAGAAAAAGAATAGAGATGTGAGAAGAAAATTGGGGGAAAAAGGAAATGGAAGAAAAAGTGAGTGTGTGTTTATATTATGTAATAAAATATTATAATACTTACAATACTTTTAAATTAAATAATAAAGATTTAATATTAAATTAAATTAAATTCACACATTAATAATAGTATAATACTTGGAGGGGACAAAAAGTGCAATTATCTTATGTAGTATTATTGTATATAATATATCTATTACACTATAAATAAAATAAGTTAATTGATTTTGCAATTAAAGTTTTACCATTCTTTAAGATGTCATGGGTTCTATTCTTACTATTTATAATTTTACTATCTTATAAACCATATATTCTATTGTCATGTCATTGTCACATCAACTGTCCACATCAACATCATGTCATCTTGCAGTTGCCATGTCAACATCAATGTTAACGTCTATGTGTACTGTCTTGTCAACATCAGAGTGTCATGTCAATAATCCACGTCATTACCTCATTGCTATGAAAAAAATTCATAATTTTGAAAATTGGGAGACCAAATGTGCGCAATTAAAAAATGGGATCAAAATAGCATTTTGAGAATTAAAGGAAAACCAAAAGTACAATTTAGCCTTTTCTTTACAATTTGGTCAAGAAAGCCAATGTTGCTAGCTCAACAGATACAGTCTTGTTCTTCTTTAGTTATCGAGTCACACACATTTCAATACTAAGACAAATCCATCACGCATCTATGCTATAAAATTACTTTGGAATCTACTTTTATGGTATAAGACTTTTATATCAATAAATCAAATTAGGTAGTGACAAATCTTAATTGAGTTAGTTGGTCTCACTTAAGGGGTAAAAGCTCTTCTAGTGTTTTTTATTATTATTATTAAAACTAAAATTTAGGCTTTGCCTAAGATGAATCAAGTTTCTTAACAAGTGTTGATAATTTTTTTGAGGATTCAAATAAGAAGTTGCACATTCACAAGAGTTTGTTTCAAAATATGGAAGTACGCTTGAAAATTAGTCTATATAAAGCGGCATATCACTTATTACTTTTTGACTAATTGTATATACATTTCTTAACGGATAGGTTACAAACTTGAATTTAAATAACTTATATCAAAAAAGTAATGGAATAAATAAGTGTTTTATTCATTATAGTATATTTTTATTAAACGATGACATTTTTATAATAAATTATATTATGGGAATGGTTTATTATGAATTTACCACTTTAAAAATTTAAAAAGTTAACATCCTTTTCTACATAATTTTGTTTCCATAAATACATAAGACTAGGGAAAAATCTACACACAAGACTATCAGGCAGCTACCCCACTAACTTTTTTACATTTCTAATATAATACATATTTATATTTATAAATTGCTTTTATAATTTAAAATGTAGTAAAATAAATAAATTCATAATGAGTTTTACCCCTATAAATATACTCTCAGTCTTATTATTCTCACTCTCTTAATTAGACATTTTTAATATTCTATTTCTTTCTTTTTTTGAACATGTATTTTACACACTATGCCCACAATTAACCAAAAAATTTCCATCTCAACTATTTCAAATTATCTTTCTTTTATGATTTTTATCTTTATACTTGAATTTTTTAACTATCTAACTATTTCAATCTGCTATCTTTTATCTATATTTTTAAATTGAATTTCAATAGTTTTTTTACAAAATTATCAATAGTTAAAAATAATATTATATCAAAATTTAAATTGTTCATTATAAATTTAAAATCTTATTTATTATGAATTTTAATTATAATATAATTTAAATATTAAAAACTATTTATTATTTAAATTTTAAGTATATAAAATAAAAAATTATCATGTATAACATACAAAGAAAAATACTAATATATATATTGCCTTCACAACTTACAAATTCTAGATCCATCACTGCATGAGATATGAACGAAACAAGGATGGTAACATCTATTTTAATTAATCTTTTTTTACCATTTGGTCAACAAAGACAAAGTTGCTAGCTCAACAAACACAATTTTAATCCTCTTTGGTTAACAAATCATACACATTTCAAATCAAGGGCTAATCCATCATGCATTTATGCTATAAAATTACTTTGGAACATACTTTTATAGTATAAGACTCATCATATCAATAAATCATATCAGGTTATGACAAATCTCAATCGAGTTAGGTGGTCTCACTTACGAGGTAAAAGCATTTCTAGTGTGTTTTTTTATTCTTGAAACTCAAATTTGAGGCTTTGTTTAAGGTGAATCAAGTTCCATAACAAAATTATTTAAAATTTTGGAGGATTCAAATAAGAAGTTGCACATTCACAAAAGTTTTTTTTTCTGTAAAATATGGAAGTGTGCTAGCAAATCAGATCTTATAAAGCGAGCATGTCACTTATTAATTTTTTTCTAATTATACATACATTTCATAACGAATAGGTTACAAACTTAAAATAGTAATAGAAAAAAGTGTCTCATTCATTATAATATATTTTTATTAAATAATAACATTATCTTATAACAAATTATATTAAAGGAATGATTTATTATGAAAATTTTAGTAATTTAATAATGAACAAAACTTAGATACGGTACCTTATATACTATTATCTAAGTTTTGTCCTTTAATAATAGTATCTTTGGCTCCTTTCGCTCTATTAGGGTTTCTCTAAACCCTACAGCTGTCATAAGGGTTCAGTCTAAGAATGTTATTTCTTCTTGGGTGGCCCATGTATACACGTGGTTTGGAGCATGGTTGTGATGTGTTTACTATTTTCCTTTAGGTTTTTCAAAAGGTCAGATAAAGATCAAAACCTTAAGTTGAGCCCTTGAAATTTTGATCATCAGTTGGTAATTCTCCATAAGTCCAACACACAACATCGCCTTCCACCTTTAGTGCTCAAATATGATTTTGAGTTGGCCATTCTCAAAATCACATTGTAACCACTTCCAGTAGATTAGGCAACACAGACAACATTTTTCCTAATCGACAGTTAGTGATCCAACACCAAATAAGAAAGCTAGTAGGCCATAACCATGGTCTTTGGGAAGGAATCCACAACAAGGTCAGGCATCCACTACAAATCTCAATTATAAGCCACATAACAAAAGACACAACAAACCTATTCCCATAGGTTCATTCCCAAAAGACATGACCGACTCTGATACCATAAATGTAAAGATATTAGATTAAATATTACGAAAATGTACCTTTGTTTTTCACCTTTTTCTTTTTTCTATAAAACCATAAAGAAAACTATCCCACTTAGAACTCCCAGATCACAAATATATCCATCATCTATAGACTCTATCCATTTCAACTGAGACAATTACACTGATGTATACATCAAGGGATCAAAAGAAATATGTATACCAACATTATTAGTATATTCACATCAATAGGTAAAAGGTACAAAACGCTCCCCTTATGGCTGGTCACACTATACATCATGTTAAAAGAAAATACACAACAATAAAGGAATATCAACTCCTCAAAAGAAGAAAATAAATGAATAATTTCTCCAAGCTTGTTACATCTTGCCACTGGCGTGAGCGAAACATCATCATAAACTGAGAGAAGATAGATCTGCCAAAATCTCACATCTGCTGCCACGCCAAAGACGTGATCATCACAGGCACGAATCACACATGCAAACAATGCAAGGGTAAGCTTACTTGAAACAATAAACATATAGTATAAAGGAAAAGTAATAGGAAAATCTCTTAATCATATATCAATAGTCAAACAAAATAATAACAACAACAATCAGTACAACCATTACAACAAGAAGTAACAACAGTTACATTAGCAACACCTCCACCACTCACAACACAACCTCAACAATAACAACAGCCATAACTACCAAGTAACAACAACACTGCCCCTCTACCAACACACAACACAACAACAACAACAACAACCACAACAACAACAACAACACCAACAATAACCATAAATGAAATCTTCATTTATATACATATATATGTATAAGATCTAAAGAAAATTCTATAATACATGGTCACATTCCAAATCAATGATACCAATCACCATGCCAATGCATAAGGACACTACTCTTGAGAGATTTTCAAAAATCTTAGGTGATCAACCAGGTCTCACCCCCTACCATGGCCTATCAAAGCACCATTTAGGGATTGCCAAACTCTGATTTGCGAATAAGCTTAGTGGTTTGTCAGGATAAGTGTATATGGGTGGTGGCTTACTGCGACACAAGGCCTACACTACCTTGGCCTCTTGCGAAATTGCCCACTCATCCTTGAAGGCCCATCTTTAAGACCTTATGTCTTATCCAAGCGCTAGGTTGGAGGCCCGTCTAAGCCATAGCTCCAGTTAACCATCCAACTTATGTGCCTGCCCGCACCACGGCATGAGGTCCATCATCAACTACCTTAGCTGCCAACATACGCATGAAATGCATGTATCACAACACAAACCAACTTCATCATCCACTATCAATCCAACATCAACGGTTTATTTAATTCAACAACAACAATTCAATAGAATTTAACGACAATTCCATAGATTTTAGCAACAACAATCCAATAGAATTTAACAACAACACCATGTGGGCTCAATTTAGCGTCTCGCATGGTCAACAACCACCAATAACCCCCATGTAGGCTCAATTCAACACCTAACATGGCAATCAAGTTATGCCCTATCTAAGTAGCCTATACCTCTTTAGAATTTTACCAACAAATCCTCTCAACAACAAGTGGAGGTCCTATCAAGCAACTTTCACTTCACAACATATCCAACAATCAACCACAATTTGAAAACCAAGACCTTCTTTGAAAACCATCTGAAACACCTAACTTATCTTAAATCATACATTTAACATCTTTAAGGACCAAAATTCATATATCTATAACCATTTAGAAGATTGGTAAATCTTGAGATTCACAAAACCCTTCTAAATAATTCAATTTCTTTAATTTAAAGAAATCATATTTGAATTGAACAACTTTCCATCATTCCCAAATAGAACTTTTAAAAATGTATAATACCCTTTATATATATATATATATATATAATAGTTCAAATTTTAAAACGGAAACTTTAAAATCTAAAATAACACACTCAGTTATGAAATAACAGAATAAGTACTGTATTAATAGATTATCTCCTGTATAACAGATTATATCAGTTTAGGAAAAATGCACCAGAATTTGTTTTCTGGCAAAGATAATCAATTATGAATTTTTATAATCAATTATTTCAAAACTAGTGTTAGGAAAATTTTTCCTAAAGCCCAAATAATTGATTATGGGTATCCATAATCGATTATTCCAGAGTCAAAATCACAAAAACAACTCTTGAAACTCCAGATAATCGATTATCTGCAATAGATAGAGCTGTCAAATAGGCCAAGCCGGCCCGGCGGGCCAAGTGTCGAAAGCGGGCCAGGCCAGGCCGACCCGAATTCTTAATAGGCTATATTTTTTGTGGCCCGACCTAGCTCATCAAGCCTATTGGGCCAGGCCAAAAATGGCCCGTGACTATTTTTTACTTAGTTTTTTGTATATTTTACAAAGAAAAAAAAAAACAAAACAAAAATATAGTACCAGGCTAGTTTTTTTATGGCCTAGCCTGGCCCGATTTTTATTAGGCCAAACATTTAACGGCCTAGCTTGGCCTAGCCTGTCTGGTCATTGGGCCAGGCCAATTTTGCCAGCTCTAGTGACAGAGTTGCGAAAAAATGCAATTTTCTGCAAAAAACTTAAACATCCCAACCACATAAAACCCAGATTTCGAATTAATGGAAGTTTCAACTTCATCAATCCACCTCAACCAAGCTTATACATATCAAATTATACAACTAATTCAACATTTCATCACACAATTCATAGATTTTTCATCCAAATCTCAGATTTTCTCCCAAAACCCATTTTCATCCAAAATCTCACCACAACTCACACACAATCTAGATTTGGACAAACCCAAGGCAATATTCACACACAATCATGTTCATACATCACAAATCTAACAAGTATAAGCTTCCCTTATCTCTTGGAGCTTCCGGAATCCGAATTTGGGGAAGGAGAGAATGTGAAGAAATGAACTCTTCAGCCAAATCTTCAAGAAATCTACTCTTCTTAACACACAAAAGCGAAATTGAAATTTGAAATCTTGCTACACTCTTGATGGGTTTGAGAGAGATTGAGAGAATGAGAGAGTTTGAGAGAGATTGAGAGAATGAGAGAGTTTGAGAGAGATAGGAGAATGAAAAAATGAAAAATGAGAGAATAGGGGCTCCCCCGCCCACCCCCCCGCGCCCTCCTTTTTAGCTCTCTTTGGGCATCTCTAGGTCTTATGCATACTGAAGCCCATGGTCCCTCCACTCACTTCCCAAGACTCACAATTGGTCTAACTCAAATGTTTTCCCTTAACAATCCAGATGAATAACAACAACAATCTCATTTAGCTCAAGTACATTTTCTCAAGTTCCCTAAATTTCAGACTAGAATTCCAAGACAACACAAAACAACAATCAACAACAACTTATTTATTTGTTTTAATCACCAAGATCGCCTATTATATTTCCACCTTTAGGTTATTAAAGTACTAAATCATACATTAAGAAAACACGATGTTACAATACAGGGTCAAATACTGGAGTAGCTTTGCACGAAAGAAAGGAGCATGATGGTGAAGGTGAGGTGGATGGGATGGAGATTGATGTTAAGGAGCAACAAAAAACTCATGAATTTGTTAAATCAATGAAGACTGGTTGCTAGCTCTGCCAGAAACCATGAAAATCATCAGTTGGAACTGCCCTGGGCTTGGAACCCACGAGCTTACCTTTTGTTTGGATTAATAGAAATTGAGAAGAGAGAATAGAGTATGAAAAAATAGTTTTATGTTGTTTGTTTAAAGAAAAAAATAGAAAAAAGAGAAATTATTTGTGTAGGACTCACTAAAAAAATATCTTCTTTGTTAGAGAGAAAAGAAAAAATAAGAGATAAAAAATTATGAAACCTACTCAAAATTACAATTTTAACCTTATTACTTTTTTCTATCTTACAATATTTTATATATATTAAGGGTAAATATGTCTTTATAAAAAAATTTCATTCTTTTTTTTTCCTCTTTTCTGTTCAACCAAACAAATAGAGAGAAAATTTAACTTTTCTTTTTCTTCTACTTCTCTCATACTTCTTCTGATCCAAACACCATAAAAATCTACACATTCTCTACTTATTCTCTCTTCTCTTTTACTTTTTTCTTTACCCAAACAAAGCATTAAAGCTTTGCGAAAGCTCTTGAAAACAGAAGGTCCCGGCCTGGTAGTGCTGTTGGAAACCCGGAAATACTTGTCTGAATTACAATTCTTGAAAAGATGTGTTGGCATGACTGGACTGTTTGGAGTTGATTGTGTAGGTAATGGGAGACTAAGAGCTAGAGGCTTAGCCACTCTACGGAAGGAGAACTTATAGGTGGATATATTGTCTTGGTCTTTAAACCACATCAACATGGTGGTTAAGACTCAAGAGGCTAAAACCGAGTTTCAATTGACTGGGGTTTATGGTTTTCCTGATCATTAGAGGAAACATCTTACTCGGCAAATGTTACAACAACTAAAGCCACAACAAAATAGGGCGTGGTTGTGTATAGGCGACTTTAATGAGATTCTTTCTATTGATGACAAGCGAGTGGGTAGTCCAGTAGATGTTGTTTCGATTGGGCGTTTTCAGGAAGCTATTGATTTTTGTGAATTATAAGACCTCGGTTTTTTTGGCTATCGGTTTACATGGTCAAATAAGAGACGGGAACCTGACTGTGTGGAGGAGCGGCTGGATCGAAGGCTTGCAAATAGTAGTTGGTGAAAGTTGTGGAGAGATATTAGTGTTACCAATTGGCCCTGTTATGGATCTGATCACAATCCAATTGAGCTCAGTTTCTACGCAGGACAAAAACAGGGAAAAAAGAAGAAACAAAGCCTGTACAGATTTGAACAAATGTGCAACATACTAGTGCCAATCTTGAATGTTGGGGCAATGAGCGATTCAGAGATATACCAAGAAGAACAAAAACTGCAAAAAAGAAATTGGAGTTGCTTCCACAGGCAGTGCAAAATGATGCAACAGTGAAGGCAGGTATGGAAACGGAAAGGGAATCAGATGAACTGCTATTGCAAGAAGAAATGAGATGGGAACAACGAGCATGTGCGAATTGGTTGAAATAAGGTGATCAAAATACAAAGTTCTTCCATAGGAAAGCATCACAAAGGAAGCAGAGGAGCAACATTGATGATATAAGGGATGACGAAGGAAGAAGACTTGAGGACGAGGAGAACATTTCAAGGGTGCTGACTAATTACTTTGATACTTTATTCACCTCTTCAGACCCACGGGATGTGATTCGGGTGGCGAGTTTAGTAAAAGGCAGAGTTAAGGAGAAATACGTTGGTATTTTAAATCAGGATTTTTTAGCAGAGGAGGTGAAGGATGCGTTGTTCAAATGCATCCGACGGAAGCCCATGACCAGGATGGTACGCACGCACTGTTCTACCAGCATTTTTGGGATGTGGTTAGAGAGGATGAAACCACTATGGCTCTGAATATTTTGAATGGAGATGGTGATCTTTCAAAAATTAATTCCACACTCATTGTTCTCGTCCCAAAAGTGAAGAAACCCAAGCATGCTAGTGAGTACCGCCCAATAAGTCTGTGCAATGTCCTATTGAAAATAGTGACCAAATCCATTGCAAGCAGACTCAAGAAGATTCTGCCTGGCATCGTTGGAGAATACCAAAGTGCATTTGTGCCACGCAGACTGATAACAGATAATGCATTAATTGCATATGAATGTTTTCACTATATGAAGCAAAAAAAGGAAAGGTAAAAAGGGATGCATGCGGTAAAGTTAGATATGTCGAAAGCTTACGACAGAGTGGAATGGGAATTTCTTTTTTTGTTTTTTGCAGCAAATGGGATTCCCGGAAAGGTGGGTGAGCCTGATTATGAAATGTGTCACTATAGTTTCTTTCTTAGTACTGTTGAATGGTGAACCACAGAAAAGCCTCAAGCCCCACAAAGGATTGGGGCAAGGTGACCCTCTATTACTCTATTTGTTTATTCTGTGCGCTGAAACTCTATCTGAAATGTTGGTTCAAGCAACGAAGGCCAAAACTTTACACGGTGTAAGAATATGCCCAAGGGCCCCTATTATATCTCATTTGTTTTTTTTTTTTTTTTTTGCAGATGATAGCATTATATTCACCAGAGTAACCATGGAAGAAACGGAAGTCCTATCTAGCCTGCTCAAATCCTGTGAGAGTGCTTCAGGCTAAAAAATAAACCTTGATAAATCGAAGCTTTCCTTTAGCTGAAACGTGGTTAGTCCTTGAATTATGGAGCTTGAACAACAGCTTGGAATCAAGGCAATGGAAAGGCATCACAAGTATTTGGGTTTGCCTATTATTACTGGTAGATCAGAGACTCAAGTCTTCAACTTTGTCATGGAGAGAGTTTGGAAGAAGTTAAAGGGCTGGAAGGAAAAATCCCTATCTAGAGCTGGGAGGGAAACACTCCTCAAGGCAGTTGTTCAAGCAATTCCAACTTATGTGCTGGGTTGTTTCCAACTACCTATTTCCCTCTGTAACTACATTAAAAAAATTAGCTCTAAGTTCTTTTGGGGAGGTGATATTGAAGCAGAAAAAAACTCCATTGGCTGAGTGGAAGAAGCTGTCAAAAGCAAAATCAGAAGGGGGACTTGGATTCAGAACAGTTAGATCTTTTAACGCTACACTGCTTGCAAAACAGTGGTGGAGAATTCTTGACAGGGAAGATGCACTGCAAGGGTCTTGAAATCCAAATACTTTCATCGTATGGCTCCTTTGGATGTGAGGAAGGTGTGTAATGCTAGCTATACCTAGAGCAGCATTTTCTCAGCTAAATGGCTGGTTGAAAAAGGAAGTAGATGGCAGATTGGAGATGGTCAGAAAACTAGTATTTGGTGGGATGGGATCGTTGGATTCCAAATTATAACAAAGTTCTGGGGAAAGATAAACTAGTTCAAGGGGTCAGAAGCGATTTAAGAGTGGCTGAGCTTATTGATGAAGAAAGTAGGAGGTGGAACATTGATAAAATTAAGTTGCTGTTACCTGAATATAGATGCTCTTGAATACTGTCTATACCACTTAATACTTACCTTTTTAAAGACAGGCTAGTCTGGATGCACTCTGATAATGGTTTGTACACTGTCAAGTCAGGCTACCAGTTAGTTATTGATAGTGATCAGCCGAATTGGGCTTCAATGAGCCAGGTGAACCGTACTTTTTGGAAGAATATCTGGTCTGTTCATGCTTTGGCAAGGTGCAAGCACCTGGTATGGAGGTCTTGCAGAAATATCCTACCAGTGATGACCAGACTGGTAGAGAGAGGAATGGCTACTGATCCTACCTGCCCTTGTTGTGGGGAAGAACCTGAGACAACCACACACATGTTTTTGCGTTGTCCATATGCAAAGAAAATTTGGCTTGCGTCTCCATTATCTTTGCAAACTGAGACCTTCATGCTGATATGAACCTGCTATAATGGTTGTAGTGGTGTATGGATGTTATGGATAAAGAAGCTCTAACCATGGTGTGTGGTATCATGTGGGCTATATGGAATAAAAGGAACCTATGGGTTTTCGAAGGAAAAAAGCAAGACTGGAGACATGTGATGGGGAAGGGAATTGCTGCAAAAGTTCCAACTACTGAGAAGCTGCCACAATCTCAGTCACTTACAGCAGGGAGTAATCACATTTGGAAACCACCGCCTGCTCATATTATAAAAGCAAATTTTGATGCTTCAGTGCGAGCAAATGAAGGAACAGGGGTAGGAGTAATTTTTCGAGACCACGAAGGCTAACCCCTAGCTATTGGTACACAGGTTTTTGCACAGTGCGTGGAGCCTAGAGTTGCAGAAGCTTTAGCTTTCCATTGGGCACTCCAATTATCAAAGGATCTTTGTCTGACTGAAGTTCTCTTTGAAACGGATTGTCATTAGCTACAAGTCTATTAGCGCAGTAAGGAAAATCTCATTTCTTCATATTTTAATGCCATTATTCATGATTGTCGCTTGCTAGAAAGTGTTTTGTAAGGCAAATAGTTAATAAAGTAGCTCATAAGCTAGCTTAACTAGCTTTTTCTTTTCATGAGAGAGTTTGGCTAGAGGAGCATTCTATGCAAATCTCCTAGCTTCTAGTTGCTGATGTACAAAATTTCTTTGTTGATATGTAATAATAAGCCAACTTTCCCGCCTCAAAAAAAAAAAGAAAACATCTTTTTTATATAATTTTGTTTCCATAAACACATTGACCCTTATTAGAGGTAGGGACAAAATAAGGATAGTTACATTTGTTTTATTTAATGTCTTTTTACAATTTGTTCAAGAAAGCCAATGTTGTTAGCTTAGCATATACAGTCTTGTTCCTCTTTGGTTATCGAGTCATACACATTTCAAAACTAAGGCAAATCCATCATGTGTCTATGCTATAAAATTACTTTGGAGCATACTTTTATGATATAAGACTCTTCATATCAATAGATCAAATTAGGCTGTTACAAATCTTAACTAAGTTAGGTGGTCTCACTTAAGTGGTAAAAGCTCTTCTAGTATTTTTTTATTATTATTCTTAAAACTCAAAATTGGGCCTTGTCTAAGGTGAATCAAGTTCCTTAACAAGTGTTGGTAAACTTTTGGACGATTCAAAGAGAAAGATACACATTCACGAGAGTGAGTTTGTAAAATGGAAGTGCACCTGCAGATTAGTCCATATAGAGCGGCATGTCACTTATTACTTTTTGTCTAATTGTACATACATTTCATAACGGATAGGTTACAAACTTGAAAACAAATAAGTTATATAAAAACTAATAGAGAAAATAAGTGTTTCATTCATTATAATACATTTTTATTAAATGATAACATTATTTTATAATAAATTATATTAAGGGAATGGTTTATTATGAAAAATTTACTACTTTATAAATTTAAAAGGTTAACATCTTTTTTGTATATAATTTTGTTTTCGTTAATACATGGGACCTTTATGAGAGATATGGACAAAATAAGGATGGTTACATGTGTTTTATTTAAGTTCTTTTTACCATTTTGGTCAACAAAACCAATGTTGCTAGTACAACAGATACAGTCTTGATTCATTTTGGTTATTGAGTCATACACATTTCAAAACAAGGGCAAATCCATCATGCATTCATGGTATATAATTACTTTGGAACATTTTGTTATGGTATAAGACTCTTCATATCAATAAATCATATTAGGTTGTGACGAATCTTAATCGAGTGAGGTGATCTCACTTAAGGGGTAAATACTCTTCTAATGTGTTTTTTTATTGTTGAAACTCAAAAATTGAGGCTTTGTTTAAGGTGAATCAAGTTTTTTAACAAATGTTGGTAAATTTTTGGAGGTTTCAAATAAGAAGTTGCACATTCATGAGAGTTTGTTTTAAAATATGGAAGTATGTCCGCAAATCAATTTGTATAAAGTGGCTTATCACTTATTACTTTTTGTCTAATTGTATATACATTTCATAACAGATAGGTTACAAACTTGCATATAAATAAATTATATAAAAAAGTGATGGGAAAAATAAGTGTTTCATTCATTATAATATATTTTTATTAAATGATAACATTTTTATAATAAATTATGTTAAGGAAATGGTTTATTATGAAAATTTTACTACTTTAAAAATTTGAAAAGCTAATATCTTTTTCTACTTAATTCTGTTTCCATAAATGCATGGGATCCTTACTAGAGGTATGAACAAAATAAAGGTAGTTATATCTATTTTATTTAATTTCTTTTTACCATTTGGTCAACAAAGCCAATGTTGCTAGCTCAGTAGATATAATTTTCTTCCTCTTTGGTTATTGAGTCATACACATTTCCAAACAAGGGCAAATTCATCATGCATTCATGCTAGGGTTGGGCAAGACTCGAACCATCCCAATGACCCATCCTGGGATGAGGTTGATTTGGATAGGTTCAGGTTTTGAAATTAGACCTAATGCATTTTTTAGGACGAGTTCGGGTTATGCTTTAGAGTCGTCTTAACTTGGAATAATGTTCTACATTCTTTTATAAAGTATAACTTTTTTGAACAACTGTGTATTAATAATAATTTTTTATTTAATAGGTAATAATTTGTATAACATGAAATTATATTTGTAATTATATTATTTGTTTTAAAATATATATTATAAAATATACCTTAATTTAAGTTTTATACTTCTGTTATTCTACGATTTAACTATGCATAATGTTAATATTGATATATTATGTTAAAACTTCAGGTTGACCTGGTCTCTTCCTATATATTTTGGGTAGTGTTATCAAACTCAACTCGAACCGGCCTATACAACAGGTCGGACCTGATTGCTCTAAGCTTGTTACTAGATTGGCCCCAACTTTATCTGCATAGCTCCCTATTTGCCTTTTGAACGCACACTACTTGCTTAATATTAAGTATTTAGAATTTAGGTGATTGATTCAGGCATGCACACTATCCAACCGACAGAATAAATTGATTGTGCACAATGCACACTACTCAAGACATCAGGAAGAGTGCTCTTAATATTTTATATTTTCTAATTCTTATTTTGCATATGGCCTTAGCACCTAATAAAAGTTCATTATACATGCTGCCCTAAATATAAATTTTACATGTTGATATGAATATAAATGTTTTTTCTTTTTTAATAAACTTTGGTATAAAAAGAATATCATGCATGCTAGCTGTCCAAGCGTATTCAAATTTGGTTATGTTATATAAATAAAAACAAGGTTATGTTATGCGATTCTCATTATATATATAGGGGGCATATCTAGTGAGAGGGTTATATTTATATGAAAGTGAGAGGAGTAAATTTGGGCCGTACAACCATATATGAATAGTCATGATTTAATGTTATGTGATCACTTAAAAAGTCATGTGACTTCTTAAAAAACTCACATGACTTTAAATGTTTTAATCTTGACCACTCATAACAAGATCTAATGATCAATATTCATTCCTCTTACTTTCATATAAAAAAAAAAGCCCTCTCACTAGATACGCTCCCTATACACACGCACACACACATACCGATTCATTCAGTTCAATTGTTGACTTATCGGTTCAACCAGTAATCCATTAATCCAATACACTAACAGAGTCAATAACCGGTCTAGTTCTGATAACATTGATTTCAAGTCTTGATTGTGTCGAGTTTGGATTTACTTTGGAACATACTTTTTTGGTATAAGACTCTCTATATCATAAACCATATTAGGTTGTAAGTTGTGACAGATCTTAATCGAGTGAGGTGGTCTCACTTAAGGGATGAAAGCTTTTCTAATGTGTTTTTTTATTGTTAAAACTCAAATTTGAGGCTTTGTTTAAGGTGAATCAAGTTCCTTAACAAGTGTTGATAAATTTTTGGAGGATTCGAATAAGAAGTTGCACATTCACGAGAGTTTTTTGTAAAATATGGAAGTGTGCCCGCAAATGAATCCATAGAAAACGGCATGTCACTTATTACTTTTTGGCTAATTGTGCATACATTTCATAGTGGATAGGTTACAAACTTGAATATAAATAACTTCTATAAAAAAGTAATAGAAAAAATAAGTGTTTTATTCATTATAATATATTTTTATTAAATGATAGCATTATTTTATAATAAATTTTATTAGGAGAATGATTTATTATGAAAATTTTACTACTTAAAATTTAAAAGATTAACATCTTTTTCTATATAATTTATTTTCCATAAATACATGGGACCCTTATTAGTGAGATATGGACAAAATAAGGATAGTTACATTTGTTTTATTTAATTTCATTTTACCATTTGGTCAAGATAGCCAATATTGCTAACTCAGCAGATACAGTCTTGTTCTTCTTTGGTCTTTGAGTTATACACATTTCAAAACAAGGGCAAATTCATAATATAAAAATGTTTTGATGGCCTTAAAATGAATCATGCTCACACTTCTTTCTTTTACTTCTACACCACCACTTCTTTTTTCACTCTGTTGTTTCTTTCTCTGGTGTTGTATTGAAACCTCAAATCTATTCAAAGAGAGTTGAGGTAGATCTTTCACCATTCAAACTTTTCTTTCTTTTCTCTCTCTCTCTATTTCAATTTGGGTGTTCTTCCTGTGTTCTACATAATCATCAAAATTTATCTAAGTTCACAGATCATATGTCTTCAGCACATAGTAGGTTTGCATGTAAGGATAACCTCTAAAAGTCTTCAAAAACAAAAAGTTCTAAAAGCATTTTTTTATTTTTATGTTTCATTCCATTCACAAAAGAAAAAAGGAAAGACATTTTCTAATCATAACTTGTTTGTTTGATTTACGAAATGACCAAAATGATTTATTCATTTCAACCTCAAAATGTGTTTACATGATTGTTCAATCAAGTTATGAGTTTAATCCACTAGGATCGACCTAGTGATGGGTGTAGGAGGAATTTGAGTAGTTTGCACAAAATCTTAGGTTCTAACATTGATGCTAAAAAAAAAACAAATTATGAGTTTGGACTAATTTGGAAGATTTATAGAGGACATACCATGAAATCTAAATATCTTTCCCCCTTCATAGAAATTAACTCTATGATTCACAGTTGGTAATGAATCAAATTTAGTAATTTTATAGAACCATGAATCAAATGGAAAATTTTACAGGGAAACATCTTTATTGCTAAATGCTAATTGTCGAAGGTAAAAAAAATGTACCCTTGGAATCGACGTCATTTGCTATGATAAATTAAGTGCATGTTTAATTCAAATTATTTTGAAGAAATAATGATTTATTTTTGTTAATTTTTTGAAAAATTATTATTTTTTATTTTTCTAAAAATATAATCCCAATCAAACATGCACTAATACTTCTGCTCCTCCCCTCTCTCTCTCTATACACACACATGCGTGCGCATGTACGCGAGCACACGCACACACACATTTATTACATAATTTTTATTTACTTTTCACTATATCTTTGTTTGCTTGTCTATTACATATACTTCCTAGTTCACCACAACAACATGGACCAAAATCGACGAAGGCGATCAACAAGATTGGCCGCTTCTCAGGCCCAAGTCTATGTGACAAACCAGCATGAACGCAACCAGCACATGCTATCAGCCACCACCAATTCTCGAGCCCATGTCAGAAGCCAACGTGAACGCCTTCAGCCCATGGCATCACCCCTTGCCAATTCCCGAGCTCATGTCCCAAACCAAAGTGAGCGTACTCAGCCTATGTCATCACCCTCCACTGATTCTGAAGCCCATTCAGCCTTGTCAACCATCCCCAGAGGCCCACCCCAGCCCGAACCCCTCTTCGACCTACAGCTCCAACTCTTCAACTTCTGGGCCCAACAGCACCAAGAAGTTGAGAACACCATCGATTTTAGGACCCATTCCCTACCCCTGGCCCGGATCAGAAGGATCATGAAAAGAGATGAGGATGTGAGGATGATATCTGCTAATGCATGTGTTGTATTTGCCAAGGCGTGTGAGATCTTCGTCAAGGAACTCACAACAAGGTCTTGGGTCCATGCTGAGGAGAACAGGAGAAGGACCCTCCAGAGGGGTGACATTGCAACTACAATTGCCCAAACTGACGTGTATGATTTTTTGGTGGATACTGTTCCTAGGGATGACACAATGGAGCATGATGTGTTCACAGGTCGGTTATACAAGAGGAGTGATAGAAACACATTCTCTAACACTTTTTTTTTAAAAACATTCTTTTTTATTGGTTAAAATTTATGTGAGTCTCACTAGTTTCGAAATGAGACCCACATAAATTTCATCCAATAAGAAAAAAGTGTATCAGAAAGTGAGTGTTAGAGAGTGTATTAGTTTTTTTCCTTACATTATTCACACCAATACTTTCATAATAATTTCTAAAAATGCATTTATAATATAAATGATTTTTATATTGTTATCCAATCACCGATTGTTATACATGATAAGTTTGTTATTTTTATAATAATTCTTTTAAATGTGAGTTCTAAGGTGAGGGGCCAAAAAAACTCCTCACCCATGTGGGATTAAAGATAACTGTTAGATATATTATTAAAATAAATGGATGGTTGAGATGGAAGATAACTGTATTCCATTTCAACCATCCATTTATTTTGATAATATATCTAATAGTTATTTTTAAGAGTTTAATTGTCATATACTGTCAGTGTAAAAAGTTTTATACTGTCATCCAATCAGAAATCACCATTAATATGACTTTTAAAGTTTTTATTATAAAAGTTAACAAACTTACAATCAATGGTAGTTTGTGATTGGATAACAGTGTAAAACTACTTTACACTATCAGTGTATAACCATTAAACTTTATTTTTAATCCCACATGAGTCACGGGCTTTATTGGCCTATTACCTTAGAATTCACCTTTCTTAAAAATTACACTTAAGATAATTTCTTATTTGTTGACGGTATAAAATTCTTTGCCGTAACTTACTGTATATGAAAATTAAAATCCACTTTCTAAAATCTTTACATTGCCTATGGATGAAAATTAAACTTTACTTTCTATAAAACTACCATTTTTTTGGTGTCTTTTTACCATATCAATCATCGTATTACACGTTCTTCTCTCTTGTCTTTTTTTTTTTTTTTTGCTATGTAAAACTGTTTACAAATATAATTTTTCTTTCAGGCATTTACAGAGCTGGTGGAAGTGCTGGGAATATTAGGATTGCTCCTGATTATCAACCTATGCCACCACCACCTAGTAATGTCATGGGTACACCTTACGGACATCCTAGGGTGATTATGGGAAGGAGTGTTTCAAAACAGGCTCGTGTTGGGAACCGTGTGACTCATTCTATGGCAGCTCGAGCATGGCCACAGCAGCAACAACAGGATGATGCTCCTCCAGGTTCTGATGATAATTGAGCAGATAATAGTTACTTGGTGAAAGGAAAAAACTTATGTACAGTTGCTTGAGTGTTTTTGGTATCGTTCTCCAATTAAAATTAGAGTTTTACTTTGGTAATATGCATTGATCTTTAATGTATACAGATTATTGAGGTGAAATTCTAATTTTAATTAGAAAACAGTATTAAAAATATCTAAAGAACTGTATTTAAGTTTTGTTCTTAATGAAATAAGAGAAAGGACTTGTGTTTAGCTTTAAATTATGTATGCCTATATTACGTAATAAGTCATTAGGCAACTTTGCCTTTTATTTTATTATCTGCTTAATGGTGCGTGCCTTTAGTTAATGTTAATGTAGTCAGTTTCGACATGAATATGAATATTATTATTAAATGTATGGAAATGTTTTTAATAAAATGTTGGGGGCGACTATGTTAAAGTATATATTATTTTTTATTATTTTTTGAGCTATGTATGCTAGCGCATATACCAAGAGAACGACTAAGGCAATAAGAATTGGCTTGGAGCTAGTGAGGGATTTGGAAAGTTTATTTGAAATAAGAAGTTTAAATATCTTATTCTCCCTATTGTATTAATAAAAAGAAAAAGATTCAAATATTCAATACAGCATCCAGATATATATCAATGATCGATTAAAAAAAAATACCAAGAGAGATAGATTAACGTTTATTATATTAGTAGGTCCCTTAACTTTTTGGAAATTTTTAATTAGGTCCTTAAAAAATTTGTAATGATCCTTTACAATTTTTGTAATTGGATCTTTGAAGTTAGTAAAACCATCACAAATTATTACCAAAAAATAATAATTTGTGATGCTTTTACTAACTTCAGAGACCTAATTACAAAAATTGTAGGAGATCAAAGATTCAATTACAAATTTTTTAGTTTGAGGACCAAATTAAAAATTCCCAAATATTAAACCATTAAAAAAACTAATAGTGCATCGCTGGGAATTACCGCAACATTTATATACTATAAAAAAAAACATTACCTTCAATTAAAAGAAGATTCTCTCAATTCATTTAAACAATTTCATCAAATATAAAAATTATCTGGTGCACATTCATGAGAGTTTGTTGTAAGAAGTTAAAGTACGCCTGCATAGTACTCCGTATAAAATGGTATGTCACTTATTATTTTTTGTCTTGTGGTAAATTTGTAGGAAGATTTAAGTAAGAACCGGTTCATTCATGAGAGTTTGTTGTAAAAAGTCAAAGCACGTCCAAGTAATACTCCGTATAAAGTGGCATGTCACTTATTATTTTTTAAGTGTTTTGTAACGAATAAATTATAAATTTAAATATAATAATTTGAACCAAAAGCAACATAAAAAATAAGTGTTTAATCTATTATAATATATTTTATTAAATGATAACATTTCTTATAATAGATTATATCAAGCAAAATATTTATCATGAAAAATTTACTACTTTAAAAAATTAAAAAGTTAATATCCTTTTCTCTTTATATAATTTTATTCCCATAAAAATCCTTACTAGAGATGAACAAAATAAGGATAGTTAAATCTTCCTTATTTAATTTCTTTTTACCATTTGGTCAAAGAAGCCAATATTACTATTTCAATAGTTTATTATCTAAGGGTGTTTGTGGGACAAATTTATCTATGCCTTTATTCAACCCAAAATTTCGATAGGATTAATTCTTTAAACTCAAAGTAGACTTGATTAGGACCCAATAACATGGACAAGACCAAGTCAATAAAATTTGGCTTGTAGTGAGGGATTTGGAAAGTTTATTTGAAATAAATAATAAGTTTAAATATATTATTCTCACTATTGTATTAATAAAAAGAAAATGATTCAAATATCTAATATAGTATCTGAATATAATCAATGATCGATAAGGATGGAAATAGGTCAAACCACTCAACGTGAGCTTACGGCCTAGCCTACATCAAGCCCAGGCTAAGTCAGGCTTTTAAAAAAAAAAAAATCAGGTCAAGGCTTTTATTAAGGCTTATTTAGTTAAAAAGGTCAAGCTCTAAGTCATTCAAAAAGCCTTTTAGGCCGTCCTATTTAAATAAACATAAATAAATCTTTGTTGCTAGTGTTATTATTATATTAAATTTTGTTAGCTTACCAAAAATATATTAAATTTGTAATAATGTATTAAAATCATACATTTATTTTTCTTTTTAAATGTTAAGCATGTTGACAACATAAAGAGTCAAAATTATAAGTTTATTGAAAGATACATTTATATCCTATTTAGAGGTCTTATTGCAAAATATGTTTTTGAATAAATTATCATAAATGTCAGATTAGATCTTAAAAATATACTTATATCATATAAATAAGTTAGACTTGATTCTTATAAAGCCTATCATACCTATTTTCACCTATATCTTGGAGTTAAATTATCATAAAGTAGCCCCTTAAACAAGCTTGCAGGCCAAGCTAGACTTTTATGTAAGTCAGTTCAGACTTTAAAAAGACCTATGACAGGTAAACATACCAAACTCAAACCATGTATTTTTAACTAAGATTGGGCTCAAGACCAACAAAGTTTAGCTTGACCTAGCTTATTTCCATCCCTAATAATCGATAAAAAAAAAACCGAGATAGACTAAAAAAAAATAAAAAATCTAATTGCATATCGCTGGGAATTACGACAACATTTATATGCTATATAAAAAAAATTACCTTCAATTAATATGCTATAAATAAAAATTTTAGTTAGTTTGAATCTTCCAATAAATAATTCGTTATGTTTGGTAAAAGTAGTTGAAAAGCTAGCTGGTAACTAAAAATTGGTTGCTGGTAGCTAAAAGTTGTTAAATAGCTTATTGAATTATAAGTATTTGGTAAAATTATTTGCCAACGTAGCTGATAAATGTAAAATGATAAAAATAGACATGTTTATATGATATTTTTATATAAATTTTAATTTTATTTTATTAATAAAATATATTTTGAGATAATTTTAGTTTTTTAATTAATTTTAAAATTTTGTGATTTTTATTTATAGATTAATTATTTTGATTATATTTTTTTAGTTTAAATTTTGATTTTTTTTTGTATTATGCATTCTACTATTAATTTTATATTATATCTTAAAATATTCTCAACCACGTTTAAAATAAAATAAATTAACATACACTTAAGTGGAAATCATACTTTCATTATTTGATTAGTGTAATAGTTAAAATATCTTGAAGTATAATGTTAAAATATTATAATAAATAATGAAAATAGTGTAATGGTTAAGATAAACAGCGTAAGAAGAGAAACAAGAAACATAATAAAACCTGACGTAAAAAGGGGTAAAAAGAAAATTTAATAAATATTTTAAGGATAAAAAATATATATATATAAAAGGTAGAAGCTAGAAGCAAGTATTTTAAAAAACATTACTTGAAGTAACGTCTCAAAAAATGTTACAAGCTACTAAAAAAGCTTGTCTATCAAACATTATTAATAAGGTCAAACAAGCTTTTTAACTAGTAAAAAAAATTAGAAACTAGCTGAAATAACTTACCAAATATAGCCAATATCAATTAAAAGAAGATTCCCTCAATTCATTTAAAAATTTTCATTAAATATAATAATAATAATCAGGTGTACATTTATGAGAGTTTTTGTAAAAAGTTAAAGTATGCCTGTATAATACTCCGTGTAAAGCGACATGTCACGTATTATTTTTTGTCTCGTGGTAAATTTGTAGGAAGATTTGAATAAGAACTTGTTCATTCATAAGAGTTTGTTGTTAAAAGTCAAAGCACACCCGCATAATGCTCCACATAAAGCGGCATGTCACTTATTATTTTTTGTCTTATTGTCCATTCATGTTTTGTAACGAATAAATTATAAATTTAAATATAATAATTTGTACCAGAAAGTAACATAAAAAATAAGTGTTTAATCTATTATAATATATTTTATTAAATGATAACATTTCTTATAATAAATTATATCAGGGAAAATATTTATCATGAAAATTTTACTACTTTAAAAAATTAAAAGTTAATACCCTTTTCTCTTTATATAATTGTATTCCTATAAAAATCCTTACTAGAAATGAACAAAATAAGGATAATTAAACCTTCCTTATTTAATTTCCTTTTATCATTTGGTCAAAGAAGTCAATATTTACTAGCTCAATAGTTTATTAACTAGGGGTATTTGTGGGATTAGTTTATCTATGTCCTTATTCAGTCCAAAATTTTGATAAGGTTAATTCTTTGAACCTAAACCACTGGTAACATATGGGATAAGACCAAGTTAACCTGACTTGTTGGCATAATACATTAATCTTAATATTATATATAGTTAAATCGTAAAATTAAATAAGTATTTAACCACAATTAAGGTATATCTTACAATATATATTCTAAGATAATTCATATCAATATAAATGAGTAAATCACCAATTTATTCTCTAAAATTGTAATGGTTGGTCAAATTGGTCCCTAAAATTAATATAACAATAAAATAGTCCCTAAAATTGTACATTATCAATTAATTTAGTCCTTGAAATTGTAATAGATGGTCAAATTAGTTCTTGAAATAAATAAAATGGCAAAAAATAATAGTCAGTCAAATTAGTCCCTAAAATCAAAAAGGCTTATTAGTACTTTTTGTTTTGACCCTAAACTTATATAATTTCACAAATTTTATCCTAATATTAATTGACCATCCATGATGTGGAAATGATAAAAATGTTAGGTCGGTTTTAAACCCTTGACCTCCTTTTTCTCTACTGCCAATAAAGCCACTGTAAGGCACAAGCTAAACACAAGAAAGGGGGTTGAATTGTGTTAAGGCCAATTTTCTCAATCCTTTGAGCCTTTTTCAAAGGAGCTTAATAAATTAAACTGGATCAAAAAGATTTTCAAAACGTTTTAAAGAAGGCAAACGAAAGAAGAAAGAACAAATAAAGGCACATAGATTTTATACTGGTTCGTCTCACCCCAGTCTTTCACTTGCCTCTCCAAGTAAACACCCAAGTATTCTTTGAAACAAAGCCTCTTTAGGCTTCAACCAATCTCGTAAAGAAAGAGATTTGTGTGAGTTTACCTCACTGAGTTTAACGTCTTATCAGATGAATAAACAATGAAGTTCAACTATAGATATTCAAAACTGTTTTTGCAAAGGCTTTTTGTTTTATCAAAGCAGTTGTGAGTATTTTGATTCAACAACAAATATATCAACAACACTTGTAAATTTTTTAACAACAGCTTGAAAGAGGTCTCTTCTTCTATTTATAGGCTTCTCCAAAAGTATCCGTTGAGTATTTTGTAAGAGATAGCCTTCGTCTGATGAAGAGAGTCGTTGGAGCATTAATTGTTGCATTTAATGCTTTTTACCAACTTGTCATATGATAAGATAAAGCAGTCTGCTTATCTTTTCTATTATTGTACTCAATCTTTTAGCAGTTGTCATGTCTGCTTTCCCGTTCTGTCAATCGCACACATATTCCTTCTTTTTCGCTGACTTTCCTCGAGAGTAGGTGTATAAGTTTTATACATATTAAGGTAACTTTACGCTCTGATTGATATGCGGATCTTTTTAGAGCATAAACATCATCTGTAAGCTTTGTTAGTTGCATAGTTTATACATATAAAGATAAGACGACATTCAATTTTAAAAACATCGTCAGACGATATACTGCGAACTAGAGATCAGACAATAATGTAAGCACGAGATCAGACGATAAAGTGAATTCACATACTTTTAACTGTTTGTTATTATCAAAATATTTACGAGCTACAAATTCGTCCTTTATTTTAACAATCTCCTCCTTTTTTATGATGATAAACAATTATAATTTTTGTAAAAACAATTTTCAATTTTCTATGAAAGTTCTTTTTGATTAGTGAGTTGTAAACAAACACATAAGTATTTGAAATAAGCCAGACGATATTATTCAATGTAAGTTTCATCAAAATAAAATATACTCCCCCTAAGATCAATATCTTTATACTCCTTATTGTTTTCTATTTTTCTCCCCCTTTTGGCACATCAATCAGAGGATTCAGAGTTTGAAGGTGTAGACGATGAGCCAAGGTCACTTTTGAAGCGCTTTGCCAGCATGGCCAACAGAACTTCTGCACGTTTACATTTTCTGCTTTCTTTTTGAAGATCAGCTTCAAGGCGGAGCACAGTCTGCTTCAATTCATTGAAGGCTTGTCTATCGTCTGAAGGTGCAAGTACAGAGCTAGTAGCTGCTTCATCAGTTGGTTCTTCTACAAAACATAAGCTGAAAACATATGGTACAGGAGGACCACAAAACCAAAAGTGACCACAGGGTAAATATATTTCAAAGGTTTCAGAGAAGAAGAAGATATAGGTGAGGGGTTGATTGAGGGATAATTGGTTTTGGGGGTTGGATGTAGAGGTAGAGGGAGACGGAGATACTTGCGTCCAGTGACTTGTCGGACGTAGTGCAGCTTCATGACTTAGCAAACTCTTTTCATCAGCAGAGAGACCAAAGAAGTGTTTAAGCGCTTCAACATGGTCTTGCAACCTTTCGCGGTCTGTGCTTCGAAGAGTTTCTTTTCCTTTTAATTCTGCCAGCTGTGCAAATGAAAGTGCTCTTTGTCGAATCATCAAGTGCCTTTGAGGGTTGCGCCTAAACTTCAGTTCCTTTCCTTTCCCCATAGACAGATTTTGGCATGGATAATTCTTTTGACAACATATGCGAAAAATAGTCCATGGCTTCATAAGGAGCCACGTAATCATGAATCTAGGCAGGCCTAGATCAAGGTCTGGACACCTTCGCTCATAGATAGCATGCTGCAACGAGATCTGCATCTTTTCCCACAAGAAGTTGTTCATCACTCTCCTTAATTCCCAGTCATCATCATCTATCCGCCAATCTTCAAAGTCTGGACTATCTTCTAGACAGATGGCGAGAGGATAAGTCTTGATCATCCCATGACAAAACGGATAAATAATTTTGGGCTTGTAATGGTATGTTTTGCACATGATCAGATACTTTGAGTAGTTGCATTTCAGAATGAAGGGAGAAGTGTGACAGAGAATCCCACACTGTCTCCATACTTTGTATCCAGCTGGGAATTTGGTTCTTGTTAACGGTGGATAGATGAAGATCAAAGCATCTGACAAAGTACTATAGCCTTCTTCCCAAACGTATGGGGTGATGTGCGGTTCATATGACATGGCTGGGGTAGCTTCTTCTTCAATGATGGGAAATTTTTAAGCATACCCATGGCGAACTAGAAAAGGCCATTCTTCTCTGACGAGAGTCATCCACATCCTAGAGTTGTTAACTTCACCCAGTTCATAATTAATTGAAGATTGAAGTAGCTCTGGGTTAAAGGGTTCTGGTAAGAAATATTCTTTCGTTGTTCCACTCTAATGCGACTCAGGCTGCTCAAAGTAAATCATTGTGTGCCTTTGGGGACGTTCAGATGGAGGCGTTTCAAAGCGATAATCTTCTGGTGCCATTTCATCAATCATCGGTCCAGCTCTTCTAGACGAAGTTCCTTTTACTTCACATTCTACGAAGGAAACAGAGAGTGGAACAGCCCTTGCAGGCTAGTCAAGGCTGGGTGCAGCTGTTAGGTCTACAAAAAGACGATTGAAGATTTGAGATAAAGAAACAGATTGTGGAACTTCCTAGAAAAGAGATCTAGGTAATCTACCTTTTGAGGTAGCAGCTATGTCTTCTTGTGTAAGCAATTCTTGCTCATCATGCTCTACAGGGGCTGTTTGTAGCAAGTGTTCAATTATAGATTGAAGCACTGCTTCCTCAATCTATTCTTGTTCAACTTCAGCTAGTTTTTCTGCTTCTTCTTTTCAGCCCTTTTTGATTCAGCTCGGGCTCTCTTGAGCTACTTTCCTTCTTGAGCCTTTGTTTTTGGTGCTGAAATCGTTTTGGATACTGAGGGCTTTTTAGATGGTGGTGTAGAGGAAGTGGGTTCATAAGATGTAGGTGGTGAAGGTGGTAGTTATGACGGAGGGGCGGAAATGGTTGTGCTTGGAGTAGGCAAAAGGGTGTTGATGAAGAGGTCATCGTCTGAGTCAAGTTGGGGAGTTGGTTTGGATCTCAAACGAATGGTTAATGGTTTTTGTTTCTTATAAGGTGGAGACGAAGAGGTTTAAGGTTTGGTCTGTTTAGGTTGAGGGTCGGGTTGTGAAGGTCTCTTGATTGGTAACTTAGGTTTTTGTGGCTTAGTCTGTTTGGGTTTTGTTTGAGAAGATTAGGGTTTTGTCTGTGTTGGAGGTTGACTAGGTGCAGTACCAGTAGAGGGGTCAGCAAACGATCCCACTCTGAATGCAGTTCCAACAACTTCTTCTAGTGGTTCTTCCTTGATCAATGCCAACTCTGGATGTCTTGCAACATATCCAGAGAAGAGATGTGCAATCCTCATCCTCCGGATGATGGATACATTGATCTCAGAACCCTGTTTCATCTTTTCCAACCCAGATTCTTTTATACCTGCTAGACGGATGATTTCTGTGAAGAGCATGGCGTAGGGGATAGGATGCCTTTGCTTGCTCTAGACACTTTCCTTTGATTTGGAGAGACATGATCTCCAGTTGTCCAGAATTAAGGCAAGCAGATTGACCTTCTGACCCGTCATCATTTTGTAGATGCAGAACCTGTCCTTGGAGGTTATGTTATCCTTTGAAACTTTTCTAGGTAGGATAATGTGCAGCAAGATGTTGTGGAGAAGTCGGCATATAGGCTTCATGTGTGAAGTGTACAAGACCTTCCTTAGAACATCCTTGTTCTCAGTTTGAGGCCTAAGCTTTCCATATAATGCCTTGTCGACAGTTTCTGGGGTTATGACCTTTTCCCAATCTTCAATAAAAAGGTCACCCTCCTTTTTACAGCCAGACGCTGCAGCAATGGCGTCGATAGAGATGATGATGGCTTTATTGTCGACGGTTCCAGTGATAGTTCCGTTGACTTCAGATATAGAGGCCTAGAAGTATGCGTATGGTGCATGATACCAAGAAGTTTTCTTCTGCACGAAAGCTTCCCATTCGACATTCCTGATAAACATTTGCAGAGGAAATCCTTTTTCCTCAAGTTTTTGCAAGTCAACCCATTTTCCAGCGACGAAGTCACTTTCTGGAAATCTCTCCATGAGCACAAGTTGTTTTTGGGCAGCCATGAGTGTGAGTTTAAGGGAAAGGGATTTGAGAGTAAAGGTAAGGAATAGGGTTTTAATTTACGAAGTTTGAGAGGTTTTTCAGAGAGTGTAAAGAGAAAGAAAGAGTGGTAAGCTTGAATAAAAAGAAGGTTCTGAAAATACTGAAGAGACATGCATTAATGGTGACTTGATGTGGCAGGGAATACGGTGCACGCTTCTTGGGTGGTTATCGAGGGTAACCAATGAAGAGAATATCAAACTTAATGAACTTAAAAACTTTTCATATTCTCAAACAATCAGGTTAGTAAGACGAAGTGGGATAAGACAATATAAAGTAAGACGAAATATAGTAAGATGAATTGTAAATGATCAAATGAGACAATATTTTTAAGACGGTCTATTCTTGTAAAACTTTCATGTGCAGGTTTTCTAAGATGAAGTTAAAACGTTCTGTAGGTAGAGCTTTTGTAAAGATATCAGCTTATTGATGGTTTGTATCAATGAACTTAATTTCAAAAACACCTTTTTGAACATAATCTTGAATAAAATGATGTCTTATCTCTATATGCTTAGCTTTAGAATGCTGAATCGAGTTTTTAGATAAATTGATTGTACTAGTGTTGTCACATAACACAGGAATGTTATGCTCAAAGCTAGAGTAATCTTCAAGTTGGTATTTTACCATAGGAGTTGTGAGCAGCAGCTTGCAGCAGATACATACTCTACTTTAGCAGTGGATAATGCAATTAAGTTATGCTTTTTGCTAGTCAAGGATATAAGACATGGTCCGATGAAGTGACATCCACCACTTGTGCTTTTTCGTTCAAGTCTATCACCAGCATAGTCTGCATCACAGTATCCTATTAACCTGAAATATTTGTTTTTCTCATAGAAAAGACTAAGGTTAGATGTACCAACAAGATATCTAAAAATCCTTTTGACAGCTTTTAGATAAGACTCTCTAAGATTAGATTGAAATCTAGCGCATAAACAGACGCTATGCATGATATCTGGTCTACTTGCAGTTAAATAGAGAAGTGAGCCAATCATACCTCTATAGATAGTCTGATCTACAGGTTTACCTGATTCGTCCTTTGTTAAACCTACAGATGGATGCATTAGTGTGCTCCTAGGTTTTGACTCATTCATCTTATATTTATGAAGCAATTCTTTTATATATTTTTGCTGATGAATGTATATACCCTTCTCTTTTTGTTTAACTTGTAGTCCAAGGAAGAATTTTAATTCTCCCATCATGCTTATCTCAAATTCATTCTACATCAAATCTGAGAATTCCTTACATAGAGTTTCATTAGTAGCTCCAAAGACTATATCATCTACATAAATTTGAACTATAATGAAATTTTTGTTGGATTCCTTTCTAAAGAGAGTTATATCTACTTTGCCTCTCATGAACCAATTTTCAATAAGAAAACTGCTCAGTCTGTCATACCAGGCACGAGGTGCTTGTTTAAGACCATACAGAGCCTTTTTAAGTTTAAAGACGTGGTCTACGAGGTTTGGATCCTCAAAGCCAGAAGGTTGTCCAACATAGATTTCTTCCTCGATAAAACCATTTAAAAACGCACTATTCACGCCCATTTGAAAAAGCTTAATGTTTTTATGAGCGGCAAAGACAAGCATAATTTTAATAGCTTCTAATCTAGCAACAGGAACAAATGTTTCAGTGAAATCAATACCTTTTTGATTGTAACCTTGAGCCACTAACCTTGCTTTGTTTCTGATTACTTTACCATTTTCGTCGAGCTTGTTGCGGAAAACCCATCTTGTTCTAATGATGCTCTTTTGTATTGGTTTGGGAACAAGAATCCAAACATCATTTCTTATGAATTGATGTAATTCTTCTTGAATTGCTATCACCCAGTCATCGTCTGTAAGTGCTTCATCTATCGCCATTGGTTCAATTTCTGAGACTAAGGCACAAGACGCTTGATTCTTTAGTGATGACCTTGTCTTGATTCCTTCTGTTCGTTCTCCAATAATTTGATTTTGAGGATGGTAGGTAACGAACTTCTAGTCTTTGTGAAATCCCTTCGTCTGATTATTAGTCTGTTGTTAAGTCGTTTCTTCTGATTCTTTTGCTTCGTCTGTTCTATTTTGATCAGACGATTCTATCTGTAAATCTGCAAAATCTTCTTCCAAATCTGATAGTCTCCTGTCAAGGTTAGTGTGTCATTAAATTTCACATGTATAGATTCTTCTACAACAGAGGTTCTGGGATTGAATACTCTAAAAGCTTTTGATGTATCAAAATATCCAAGAAAAACACCTTTGTCAATCTTAGAGTCAAATTTTCCCAATTGATCTCTAGTGTTGAGAATATAGCATTCACATCCAAAGGGGTGAAAGTATGAAATGTTGAGTTTTCTACCTCTCCACAGTTCATAAGGAGTCTTTTTAATTATAATTTGATCAATATTTTGTTTTAAACATAACATGTTGTGTTTACAACTTCTGCCCAGAAGTACTTGCGGATTGAATTTTCACAGAGCATGGTTCTTGCCATCTCTTGTAGGGTTCTATTTTTCCTTTCAACTACCCCGTTTTGTTGAGATGTTCTCGGTGAGGAGAAGTTATGGAAAATTCCATTCTTTTCACAGAAGGATTTGAACTTAGCATTTTCAAATTTAGTTCTATGGTCACTTCTAATTGCAGTAATACAAAAACCTTTTTCATTTTGAACTCTCTTACAGAATATTTCAAACACATTAAAGGACTCGTGTTTGTGGGCTAGGTAATAAATCCATGTATATCTAGAATAGTCATCAATAATGACAAAACCATACTTTTTCCCACCAAGACTAAGAGTTTTAGTAGGTCCAAACAGATCCATATGTAGTAATTCTAATGGTTTGGAAGTGGAAACAACATCTTTTGATTTAAAAGAGGTTTTGATTTGTTTCCCTTTCTGACATGCTTCACAAAGAAGATGAGTTTTCCAAGAAATCTCAAGCAATCCTTTCATTAAACTCTTTTTATATAACTTCGAAATATGTTTTAAATTGATATGCCCGAGCTTTTTATGCCAAATCCATTTTTCATCTTCTTTGGTCATTAAGCAAGTTACATTTTGTTTGTTAAGATCTTCAAACTCAATCTTATACAGATTGTTGTGTCTTTTGGCAATAAAAAGAATAGATTCATCATTTCTTTTGACTATGCATGATTCTTTGGTGAAGGATATAATAAATCCACTATCACAAAATTGATTGATGCTAAGTAGATTGTATTTTAATCCTTCAACACATAGAACAATATCTATAGATGGAAGGGGAGACTCACCAACTTTACCTATTCCAATGATTTTTCCTTTTCCATTTCCTCCAAAAGAGACTGTTCCTTCATGTGATTGGAGGTCTAGGAACATAAACCTCTCTCCCGTCATGTGACTTGAGCATCCCTTGTCCAGGTACCAGAATGAATTCCTTTTTTTTCCTATTAAGGATATTTGCAACAGGAATTATTTGAGATTTTGGTACCTAAATACTTTTGGGTCCTTTTATGTTAGTCCCAAAGGTCTTATTTGACCTATGTTTCCTTTTGTGTTGACATTTTTGCAATGAATGTCCAGATTTTCCACAAAGGTTACAGAAGGTTGAATAGGGTTTAAAAGACGATGATTTAGCATTTTTGTCTTCTACAAATCCAATCCCAGATTTGTCAGACGGGGATCTTCTATGTTTTAAAATCATTTGGAATTTTGAAGATCTGTCTACAAATTTGGTCATATCATGTTTAAGACTAATGACCTTTTTCTTCAGTCTATCAACTTTAGAAAGGAGCATTGCCTTTTTAGGATCTGAAGCTAGACTCTTTTGCATTTTCATCATATCTCTTTTGAGTATCTCATTTTCTAAAAGAGCTTCTTGATATTTTTCTTGATATTTTTTGTACTCAAGAGCAATCTTGTGAGAATTAGCAAGAAGAATGTCATATGACATATCTTCGTCTTTAGATTCAGACTTATGCAAAGAGTTGTTGTATTTAGAGTTTACCTCAGATGTTACTTCTTCTGCGTCTGCCATGAGACAGATATTAGCCTTTTCATCGTCTGAGCTGCTACTGCTGTTGTCCAGATCTGCCCAGGTAGCTAGAAGATTTTTCTTCTTATATCTTTTCTTTGAATTCCATCCTTTCTTCATTTTCGGGCATTCAGCCTTAATATGTTCAGGTTTTTTGCATTCATAGCAGATGATTTCATTATTTTCTTCTTGTGAATACTTTTTGTATCTGGTATCTTTCTTTCTGGAAGATTGCTTAAATTTGTCTTTCTTTTTAAGCATCCTCTTGAACTTTTTGTGATGAGGGAGATCTCATCGTCTATTGAGCAGCTAGAGCTTTCATCTGAGTTATCAGATTCTTCATATTGAACTTTCAACGTTTTGTTTCTTCCTTTTGTTTCAATTTTTTCGTCTGCTCTTTTACTTGTTTTGCCAATCTTTAGGGCAACAAAGTCATTATTCTTAACTTTGTCTCTTTTGAATAGATGTATTTCATGTACTCTTAGCACTCCCAATAACTCATCCAGAGTTAAGGTTTCCATATCCCTTGCTTCAACTATGGCTATAGTTTTGGGTTCCCACACTTTGGGAAGACTGTCTAGGATCTTGAGATTATTTTGAGCCTTAAAGCACTCAACACCAAGACTTTGAAGTCCATTTAGAATTGTTTGAAATCTTCCAAACATTTCATCAATGGTCTCAGTCTCCTTCATAGTGAACATTTCATAATGTCTTTGAAGAGTTGCTGCTCTCCTGAGACGAACATCTTCCGTGCCTTCATGTGTTATGCGTATAGCATCCCACATTTCCTTAGTAGTTTTGCAGCTACAAAATTTATTATATTCAGTTTTTAATAAGGCATAGGTTATGATATACTTAGCTTTTGCATTTTGTTGTAACAGATTGTAATCATCTTGATTGTATTCGATTTCTGGCTTGATTACAACATGATCTCCATGTGTGATGATTGTCTACATACTATAGTGAGTGGATATACATTTCCATTCTGTCCTTCCAGTATGCATAGTCTTCTCCATTGAAGGCTGGAGGCCTTGACAAGGAGGCTTCTTCAGGAATGAACTGTCCTTCAAGGTGTGCCATGCAGATCTTTTTCCTCTAACACTTGTTAAGGTGCTCAACCCTTAGAAGCTGAGCTCTGATACCAATTGTAAGGCACAAGCTAAACACAAGAAGAGGGGTTGAATTGTGTTAAGGCCAATTTTCTCAATCCTTTGAGCCTTTTTCGAAGGAGCTTAATAAATTAAACTGGATCAGAAAGATTTTCAAAACGTTTTAAAGAAGGCAGACGAAAGAAGAAAGAACAAATAAAAGGGCACACAGATTTTATACTGGTTCGTCTCACCCCAAAGACTACGTCTAATTCTTGGCAACAACCAAGTTCTACTAACTTTACATGTTACAAATATTCTTTCCACAAGCATCTTCAGGCTCAAACCCAAGTAGTCTTTCACTTGCCTTTTCAAGCAAACACCTAAGTATTCTTTGAAACAAAGCCTCTTCAAGCTTTAACCAATCTCGTAAAGAAAGAGATTTGTGTGAGTTTGCCTCACTGAGTTTAACATCTTATCAGACGAATAAACAATGAAGTTCAACTACAGATATTCAAAACTGTTTTTGCAAAGGCTTTTTGTTTTATCAAAGCAGTTATGAGTATTTTGATTCAACAGCAAATATATCAACAACACTTGTAAATTTTTAACAACAGCTTGAAGGGGGTCTCTTCTTCTATTTATAGGCTTCTTCAAAAGTATTCGTTGAGTATTTTGTAGGAGACGGCCTTCGTTTGATGAAGAGAGTCGTTGGAGCATTAATTATTACATTTAATGCTTTTTACCAACTTGTCATATGATAAGATAAAGCAATCTGCTTATCTTTTCTATTCTTGTACTCAATCTTTTAGCAGTTGTCATGTCTGCTTTCCCTTCTGTCAATCGCACACATATTCCTTCTTTTTCACTGACTTTCCTCGAGAGTAGGTGTATAGGCTTTATACATATTGAGGTAGCTTTGCGCTCTAATTAATATGCGGATCTTTTTAGAGCATAGACATCGTTTGTAAGCTTTGTTAGTTACATAGTTTATACATATAAAGATAAGACGACATTCAATTTTTAAAACATCGTCAGACGATATACTGCAAACTAAAGATCAGACGATAATGTAAGCGCAAGATCAGATAATAAAGTGAATTCACACACTTTTAACTGTTTTTTATTATCAAAATATTTACAAGCTACAAATTCGTCCTTTACTTTAACAACCACAAAGTCATTTGACCTATTTAGTTTACATATAAAAAATATATTATATATATCATTACTACATTTGTTAATTACACTTTTGATTTCTTAAGTGTATGTTTATATTTGTAAAAAAAATATGGAAAGTTAAGTTGATAAATTTATTTATTAAATATTTTATTTTAATTAAAAAATTTATTTATTCAATTATATAAATTATTTATTATCTAACAATTATTTATACATCTTCCACCCTTTTATTTGTAGGGTAGTTATTTAAAAATAAAAATATTTAATAAATAAATTTATAAGTTATTGTATATTTAACTAGTAAATAATTTTATATAATTTAATAATTAAATTTGTATAATTTATAAATTTAAATAATTAAAATAAAAATATTTAATAAATAAATTTATCATCTTAATTTTAATATTTTTTATACAATAAATTTAAACATACACTTGGGAAACCAAAGTGTAATTATTAAATGCAAAAATGGTATATATAATATTTTTTTGGTTAAATTAATCCGAAGGTCCCTATAGTTTTATAGAGTTTTTAATTAAGTCCCTATAGTTAAAAACACTTTAAAAAAATTCTTATAGTTTAAAAAATTTGTAATTAATCCTACACGCTAACAGTATTATAATTTTGTTAATTTATATTTAACTTAATTGCACTTTTAGTCTTTCAACTTTTCTCTTATTTACAATTAAGTCTGAATGTATGTAGCATGCAAAAATGAAAAATAAATTAATAAAGGGGTGAAGTTGAAAATCGAAACCCCAACATTAAAGTCCACCAACAACACTAAAATCATTAAATTAATGACTTTATTTGATATATAAATAAAAATTATATTATATATAACTTAAGCGAGAGACTAAAATTGTACATATATTTACTACTAATAAATTAAATAATACTAACATTATATAAACTAATAATATTAAAATTAATATTAATAAATACAAATTATTATATATTTATTGGATATTAATAATATTAAAATTAATATTAATAACTATAAATTAATAATATATACTTGTCAACATGAATGGAGTTTGAATTCCCACCCTTGGAGTTCACTAATATATATAAATTAGTATATATTAATAAACTTCTAGAAAAATGTAAATATATTAAATATGATATGAATATATTAGAAGAATGTTAATTGAAAATACATGACATAAATATTTTTTAGTGAAATATATATAAAAAATTATTTCATCAATAATAATATTTTATTTCAGTCATTAAAATATGCAGAGAAAAAAATAAAAAAATTAAAACAATACAATTTGATAAAAAAAGAAAACTATTTAAAATAGAGTGATTAAGTTATTATAAGTTATTTTTTGTTTTGTTTTATAATATTATATTATTTATTTATTAGTAGTCAATATATGTGTAATTTTGTTCCTTAGTACATATATTAAGTTATATTTATTTATATTATTTTAATATTCTTAACATTCTATAAATAAATACTAATTTATATTTATTATATTTATTAATATTAATTTTAATATTATTAGTTTATATAATGTTAATATTATTTAATTTAATAGTAGTAAATATATGTGCAATTTTAGTCTCCCATTTAAGTTATATATAGTATAACTTTTATTTATATATCAAATAAAGTTATTATTTTAATGGTTTTAGTCTTGTTGGTAGACTTTACGGTTGGGGGTTTGATTCTCACCTTTAATATCTTTATTAATTCCTTTCCCATTTTGCATACCATATACTCTTAGACTTAATTGTAAATAAGAGGAAAGTCAAAAGACTAAAAGTACAATTAAATTAAATATAAATCAACGGAGTGATAACACTGTTAGTTTGTAGGAATTTAATTTCAAACTTTTTAAATTATAATGACTTTTTTAAAGTATTTTTTACTGCAGGGACTTAATTAAAAACTCCTTAAAATTATAGGGACCTACATATTAATTTAACCCATATTTTTTATATATAAACTAAATAATCTAAATGACTTAGTGGTTTTGTGGTTGTGGAGAATAAATGAGTCAAGGGTTCAAATCTCACCTCTAACACTTTTACTATTTTCTAAAGGCTTAATTGTGCTTTAGGAGAAAAATGCACAAATTTTTTAACATTAGGACAAAATTTACTAAATTATATAAGTTTAGGGTCAAAATGTGCAAAAAAAAAAAAAACTTTAAGGACAAAATTCTTGAAATTTTAAAAGTTAAAAGGCAAAAAGCGTAATTAAGCCTTTTTAATTTTAATGACCAATTTGATCGACCATTACAATTTAAGGGACTAAATTGATTGATAATTTACAATTTTGGGGATCATTTTGTCATTTTATTTATTTTAGGGACTAATTTGACTGTCTATTATAATTTTAGGGACTAAATTAACTAATAATGTACAATTTCATGGACTATTTTAGCATTTTAAAAATTTAAGAACCAATTTGACAGACTATTACAATTTCAAGGACTAAATTGATGATTTACTCTAATATAAATATAATATCATGTTAATTAAAACATTATTTATTAAGTCAGAAAGTTGTATTATTAATACCTAATTGTTTAAAATATTGACGACTCGAGGTATAACTTGAACTCATCCTCAAAATGCAGAGTCTAATTTTTTAAACTTAAATTCGTCAAAAGTCTCTTTGAACCAGATCAGATTAATGGGACGAGACGGATTATGAACACCCTTAATACTAACCCTATCTTGTTCCTCATTGATTATATATTCATAAACATTTCAAAACAAGGAATGTATGCCTGCACGTTATTGAGAGTCAAACATTTCAAAAGAGCTTGTTGTAAAAAATGGAAGTAGGCCCGCGTTGTACATCACAAGAGTTGACGAGCCCGCCCAATGAAAAACCCAGTCAAGCCCAAAACATGACGCACCCATACCTTCATTTTTATTTTTATTTTTTTCTCAATTTGCTTGCAAAGTGTAAACCTACCCACACTGGAATGAGGCTTTTCACTGCATTACCATTGCTGCTGTTTTTCGTCGCTCTCTTCCTTTGGCGTCGTTGTGCGACTGTAAGCTCATATTACGACTAAGGTACGAATTGGGGTCTCTCTGGTTCTTCGTTCTGCTCAACGATTTTAAGCTTTCTTCTTTCTGGGCACCCATAAGTTTGGGAAAATAATTTTGGGTGTTTGTCAAAATGAATTTTTTTTTTCTCATATTTGATTTTGGGGGTGAATGATGTTGGTTTTGCCTGTAAAAATTGTATATTATATAAAAAAATGGGATTTATTCTTTTTTTTTTTCTCGTATTGGATTTGGTTTAGCCGACTCTTCGAAGTGGATTCCCTTGGAACGATTATTTGATGTTTTTGAAGTTGTTCTGTGTCAGTGGCAAAAGTTGTTAATTTTTAGTTTTGGTATTTGCTTTAATGTGTTGTTTTCATAATGTGCATATTTTTTAGGGTGGGGAAGAAGGAGGCAGAGGGTGAGAACTTGTTTTTGAGCCTAATGGCCTAGTGCGATCTATGTAGCCAAACTCACCTAATGGAATAAGGCTTTTGTTGTTGGTGTTGTGTTAGTTGTTGTTAGCTGCATAAGATTTGGTTGTGGGGGGTACGATGAAGAATGTTTAGGAATTTGTTGGTTGTCTCAGGAATTCGTTAGTTGTGTGATTTGTGGTTTCATGTGTTTCCTATATACTCGTCATTCTTATATTTACATTTTGTTAAGCTGTTTGACTTCAAGTGGTTTCTAAATGCTTCAAGAACTGTTCACTTCTATGAAATCATCCATACCGTGAGAATTGCATGGTATTGGGGTCCATCTTTCTTTAAGATTTAGTAATATACTCTAAACAATATGCAACGTTTGAGGACTCTTGCTGCACAGCTATTTTTCTTTCCAATTTTGTGATTCTAGAACTTGATTTTACTGGTTTTCTGATTATGTTAGTTGAAAGTTGGATCCGTATAAGATATACTATATTTCAATAAGCTTTGGATGATAATGTTCTGTTCTGTTTTGTTCTGCTTTCAGGATAATTATTTAGTGGATTAGGAGTTCACAATGCGTGTCAAACTGGACTGATTTACCATTCTGAGAGACTGCAGCACTACAAGCCAAGAATGAGCTTGCTTTCAAGAATAAGGCATTATTTACCCAATGGTTTATATAGGCAACCTCTTCATCCAACAGTAGTGCGGCTTAACACTAGTAACACAAATGTATTTTCAAGAAATTTTGGTCAACCTGCGAGGAAAGAGGAGGAGGAGGATGTAGAGGAAGTGGAAATTGACCAAAGAAGTCTCCCAGCTGATTTTGATCCTGCTACATTTGATCCCACCAATCATCGAGGCCCTCCATCAGAGAGAGTTTTCAGGCTTGTTGATGAAATCGCATCTCTTACAGTAGCTGAAGCTGCAGAATTGGGTCTCATTCTGATGAAGAAAATGGGAGTGAAGGAGATGCCTAATGTGGGGTTTATGAAAGCAGGAGCTGGAAATTTGGCTGGAATGGCAGCAAAAGCACCAACAGCAGCCAAGGAGGAGCAAAAGCCAGAAAAAACTGTGTTTGAATTGAAACTCGAGTCCTATGAAGTGGCTTCCAAAATTAAAATCATCAAGGAGGTCCGGGGCTTTACTGATTTAGGTTTGAAGGAGGCAAAGGATTTAGTGGAGAAAACACCATCTGTTATAAAGAAAGGTGTTTCAAAGGAAGAAGGAGAGCAGATAATAGAGAAAATGAAAGCTCTTGGTGCAAAAGTTGTTATGGAATGAAGTGATGTATGTTGTTTCTTCCAGCTTTCAAAATTTCTAGTTGTCCTAAATTAAGAAAATTTCATATTGTTGGCCAAGGACACTGCAAATTTTGCTAGTGCTGCGTTAATTCTTTAGCATAAACTGGAATCTGATTTTATGCAGCTTTGCAACATTATTCTTCATTTCCTTCTTAATGGAATAAAAGTTGTATTCCTGCGTACGATATTCATTTGCAAACATATTTATTAACATTACTTTCTACAAGTAAATTAGTGTTTTCTAGACCTTTTTTGTATTAATTAAATTTTGTTGCAGTACCAGCCATGGACATTTGCAATTTTTGAAACTGTGAACCTTCATACTGGGACATAAATGAGAAGCATCAACCAAGGAAACGAACTTCATCTTTTGAATTGGGTTTAGCTAGCTTTTTTTTTTTTTTTTCTTTTAAATAAAAGTAGTGCATGTTAATATTCACCATGTAACATGGAACATGAGGATCTTGACAGCTTACATTAGATTATGAAGATAACTGACGTAAGTGCTATTTGTTAAAGGAAATATGAGTGATATAAGTGAGTAATTGCCTAAAATCTCTACTAGGCAAACGACTTTTGGAATTTTGTAATATGGAATGTCCCTGAGTTTGACCAATGCAGTAACCTATTCAATTTCCTAATTTCTGGACTTTACTTCACTGAGTACTGATCTATACACCTTCACCATGTATCTTGTGTATGTACTGTTTTAACTTTGTATGTTATACTACAGTTGATGCATTAAACATGAAGAGTTAACAAAACGAAAGCCTATTACAGAAAAGATAATCTCCCTAGGAAATTTCCTTGTGAACACTTTCATAATTTCATGTGCTGTAAGATTTATTTAGTTAGCATGCATAGGAGGAAATTGAACATCCATTGGTAAAGATCTGCTAAACAAACAAGCACAGTGCCAATAGATACCGACAATTAAATGGCTGTGTTTTGTTTCTCGTTATTGGTAACACTCAATTAACAAGTAATAATACTTGAAAATTGAAAGCGAGCTCTCGCATTATTATTTCTTGTGACGAATGAATTTGGTTGCATGTTATTATAGAAATTTGTAAAAAGAGGAAGCTCTGAACTGCGATTATGTTTCATACCCAGAAGACATATAGTTCTAATGTAGTATGGAAACAATATATTAAATGACAAAATATTATCATGAGAATTTGAAAGAGATCATGCATAAAAGAGAGTTTCCATTTTTATTTTATTTTTTGTATTATGGCTACTAGATGTATTTATTATAGGAGAATGTTAACAAATGCCTTTAAAGCACTAGATGAGGTATCAAAAGTAAAGGAAAAAAAAAAAAAACAAAACTTGATAGAACACACCCCTTCATGCCAGGGACCTAGAGCATGGCAATGTAAGTAGCCCAACAATTGATTTAATATAGATTCTGATACCATCTTAGAATTTAAGTTTAGGGCCAAACTCAACATCACAATACTAGTTTGTAAGATGAAGATTGCCAAGCCTTATAAGAACTACATTGGTCTTATCTTTAGTAAATGTAGGATCTCAAGCCACTAAGAGCCGACGTCTTGGTGGCTCCACATTGTTTCACTCAGCTTTTTTGGTCAGCCCCTCCACATGTAGCCCTTTTTGAGACACTTGCGAGCTACAAGTGACTGCAATTTATTAAGGTAGCTTTTCTTCAATTTCTATTCAAAAATTTCTATTTATTTATTTCTTAATCAATACCCTTGACACTTGTTAGCAACATCCTTTACTAAAGGAAAAAATAAATAAATAATTTGTGTTTAGTTTTACTTTTCTGCCATTTTTATCTAACTACTCATGATTAGTTATTAAGCATTTCCAAAAAAACTACTATTGCTGTTTGGTGTTACAGTGCACATTTAAGTTTCAAGATTAGCAGATACTGTTTGTTAATTTATCTTATCAAAATTGTGTTAACAACAACCCCGGCCTTGCCTAGTTGAACGCCACCCCTCAAGTTTAGTCACTATGTGGGTCATCAGCCAAGGGGGCCAATACACAAAGCATTTAAGCTAAGCAAATGACATCATTTTTTTGGAACGGATCCTCTCCAGTTTAAAAAAATTGGAAAGTGTCCAGTTTTTAATATCCACTATTGATATATACTATTTTAATATTTTATATATTAAATTTATTAGATATTAAAATAAATTAAGGGTTGAGATTTCATCAATCCAATCCCCATTTTTTTACCCCCTCTCATTTAGCAGAAAAATTTACAGGATGCAATCTTACGGTTCATGAACAAGGATTGGATCCCGAGACAGCCAAGACATGAGAAGAATGATCATCGTGAAAAGTACAAGGAAAAAAAAGAGAAAAAAAAAAAGTAAAACAAAGAAGTGAGAGCTGGGAAAGATTTGGCCATTTTATTCATTCACTATGACCCCCCAAAAGCAACTGCAGGTCTAGGTTATCATGTGTTTGTACTAATTGGACTGAGGTATCACATCATTAATGGCTTTGACAGGACTTAGGTTCTGCTGAGCATGTACTAACAATTCATCAAAGATGACAGGATCTTTAATTACTGCATTTACACTAGAGTACATCTCATGTGAAGTAAATCCATCATCCTTCATGTAGAACAGGTGCAACACTCTTATCATTTTCCAAAACAAATCCTTGCAATCTCTGGGAACTACACTTCCTTTTTCCTGCAAAATTAATCTCAGGAGTTCTCTTCTCTTTTCCTCAGCAATACCCTTCATCTCTTCAGTGGCATCTTCTGCGGTAATAACTCCATTGCCATGAGCAATACGCAAAGCCAGCGCATTCAATTTCCCTTCCTCAGATTCTCTCTACACCATAGACAAAAACATCAGTCACTGTAAAACCACGAAAGGAATCAAGGAGCAGAGATGGACTACATACCTTAAAACTGTGAATGTCATTAAGAAGACGACCGCATGTGCTCATGAGCTTATACAGATAGTTCAACTCATGATTTTCAGCGACTTCATCTGAAAGCTTAGGTCCAACAAGATAGAGGGCTGGAAGGACGATTGGACCTAAGGCAAATGATATGTATGCATTTTCCATATAATCATCAATTGTTGGCACAGTCTTGGTTCTCAACCACTCAGCTTCTCTAAACATTGACTGGATCAAATTCAACCACTGTAAAAATTAAACAAATTCAATCCATTGGTTAAGAAAATTATCTTAACTGGGAGAACTCCAATATAAATTTTCATGTCATTGAAGTAAATTAAAAAAAGAAAGTGTCAAACTAATATTTCATTAATATGCAGAACAGGTCATTGTTAAGGTCTAGCAAGGTAAATATTTAGCATTAGAAATTTTCTTTTATTTGAGAGAGGGGTGCAAAAAGGTTTCACGGCTTCACTTTTCATATTTCCCAAAACATGACACCGATGACAATTGACTGTACTGGAAAATCAAAATAACATTAGCAGAAACATGAAGAAATGTCTCACAATCTTGATAACATTGTTTTTCACATTGCATCCTTGCCGCTTGACTGATTTCTCTCCAATCTCACAAACTGTGCTGTGAATTGTGGTAAATATTATCTTAACTGTCTCAGAACAACAAACAGTATTGATATCTACATCCCACCTGCAGTTCAATTGTCATAACATTACTGTTTGCGCAGAAAAATTGTCATAGAATTCAAATAGAAATCAAGAGATGGCAGTTTCAATTAACAATAGGAATATACCTCTCAACTAGTTGAATAAGGTCCACTTGTTCCTCTTCAGAAGCCCCAACGTCAAAGAAATCATCAACAACTGTTGTGAGCACCCCATTTTTTGCCCATGATATGCGAGCATCAGAAAGTTCAGGGGAGAAAAGAGTAGCTGCACTGGAGAAGTAACAATAGGCCAGTTTCTGCCTTGCAAATTTTAGTGTGTCTAGTCTGCTCTCAACAACCCACCTGCTTATGATAGTGTAGTATAGTTAGATCAAACTTGAGGACATGTGATAGGACAATTATGTGATGTGTTGTATGGCAGTAAGGTGTGTGTTTTTGAAGTAGGTGTGACCTGACTCATTATGTGTTAATTTGCTGATGGTTTGAAGGAGGAGACTCCTTGGGAGGGCTTTGGCCCATGTTAATGTTCTGTCCTACAAATTCTGGTTTAATTCCAGAATTATTTCTAGAAAATCTTCCAGGTTGTGTTCATAATTTTAAGTCTAACATTAGGTCCGACCTGTGGGATGCCATTGATGAGGTTGCATGTCGAATGAAGCAATGAATTATTTGAAACACTGAAGAAGGTGGAGCTGCCCAATTTTGACGGGAATGATCCCATCGGATGGTCGGCTAGATCTGAGAAATGTTTTGAAATCCAAAATACCAAACTAGAACTGAAAGTGCCACTATTCTTTGCATGTATGGAAGGAACAGTAGTGCTTTGGTTCGGATATTTGAGGAAGAGGATGCTTGAGAAGACTTGGGAAGCACTGAAAACTGAATTGTTGAAGAGGTTTTCATGTAGTGGTGCTGCAAACCCATATGAGCAACTTGATGCCTTGCGCCAAAATGGTTGGGTAGAAGATTATGTTCAAAAGTTTAAGAAGTTGGCAACAATGGCAAGCTACCAGAAATTCCCAAATAACAACTAACAAGCATTGGATTATGAATGGCTTGAATGAGGTGATTGGAAGAAGGATCTGTACTCATGACCTACAGGAAGTGTCAAAAGCCGTTATATTTGGGTTACACCATGCAGTGAAACCTGGTTCTGTTTGGCCAAATCAGACAGTTCAGTGAGCAATCACCAAATGCAGCAAGGTTGTTATTTCAAGTCAGGGCATGGATTCTGGATATAACCAAGCCCCAGCAAGTTCAAGCCAAATGGGAGATACCTGCCCAAACCAAACTCAATTAGCCAAATAGGCTTCTTCTGCTGCAAATTCCAATAGCAGTGTGGGCAGCAATAGTCAAACAGGGACCCAATTCAGGAACAGAGGTATGAGGCATTAGCCATACCAAGCGTTTGTTCGCAGAATGGAAGGATACTGCTTCCAGTGTCACCAGCCACTAGGTACTCTCCATAGATGTCCTATGAGAAAGCGTTGAGTGCTTATTTGGGGGGAAGATGATGATGGAATTGGAATTCCAGAAGGGGAAATTGAAGCTGCTGAATTGGTGGAGCCTTCGGTAACAACTGAACCAAGTAATGATTAAAAAGTTTCCTCATTTCAGCCTTGAGGACAAGGCTGCTTCTGTACTAAAAAGAATTGATAAGACAGTTTATGTGATGTGTTGTGCGGCAGTTATGTGTGTGTTTCTTAAGTAGGTATGACAGTTTTCTGATCATTGTGTTAATTTGCTTAAGTAAGGAGGAGACTCCTTGTTAGGGCTTAGGCCTGTCTTAGTGTTTTGTCCTACAAATTCTGGTTCAATTCCAGAATTCTTTCAATAAAATTTTCTAGTTTGTATGTTCAAACATTTGAGATTAACAAAATGCATGTTCTTTAGTCAAAAATCAAAATATGTGTTGGATACTATCTTCATGATACATATTTGAGTAAAGTTTCTACAAAACCAAGCATAAGTAGTACCATGAACAAAAGAACCCAGATTCCTCAATGACTTCAGGCCAGAAGAGAAAGCATGAGGAAGATACACTCAAAACTTTGTGATTTGCAATTTTGCATTACCAAACCTTCAGCTATGATTATGATCTTTCTATATGGATCTTTGGCCAAATGTATAATGTATATCATTGAAAATTTAAAAATAGAAAAATAAAAGAAAGTTATACCTAGAAAGCTGTTTCAACTCTTGAGTGTGTATTGATTGGCAGATATTGAAGTCTTCTACTGCTAGCTTTAGAATTTCTCGGTTTGCAAGATTGCAAGAGCTGAACCATACTAACAGTCAAGAATTTGATCTCAAAAAGAGAGGAACAAAAGAAGGAACTTGAGACAAGGGAAACAAACTACCAGAGGCCCACCTATATGATGTTTTTAAAATTCTTGTTTCTTCTACATTGTAATGCTCCATTGATTTCCTATTTAACAAACGCTCCAAATTTGCATGATAAGGAAAATTAAGGGCATCATTGACCTAAAATACAAAAAACATTGCAGCTTTTAGGAAGGATTATAAGATTGTATAAAAATATCTAGCTAACTTTTTTTGAAAGATTAAGACAAGAAACTACCTCTAGGTCAACATAACTACGAAGTTTATTAGTATATACTCGGTAAGGGGAGGATTCCTGCTTTAGAAGATGTTTTGTCCACAAACTTTGTCTCACCAAAACTGATTCATCAGGATGTATAATGACTTGTGAAGCCTTATAAAGCTCTAAAATAGCACCAACATCCTTCAAGTACCCTTTCAAGGAGTCAGCAAATTTATCTTCGGAATATTGATAAAATGGATCTGCAAGGACACAATGTACAAATTAGCTTCTTTGGTCATGATCTGAAAAAGAAAAACTCTGAGCTACTTAAATGTTACAAATGATTCAACCTGAAGATACATCGTAGCCATTGACGCGCAACATACGAAATGCCATTGCACAAGTGGTGGGGTCTAAGAATATATCTTCCACTCCTTGCATCCAATATCTGTTTTTTTCACAAATCATATATGGAGAGAGATTCAATGGATGAAAATGAAAAGTTTCTATGCTTGAACAAATGTTTGAGTGTTTCCAAACCTGCTATCATAGGATGCCGAATACTATAAATAGAATGGTATCTCTATTTTCATCACATGCTTTTATAATTTCTTTCCTACTTCTCCGGTTACTAACATAATCTAAATATTTTACATAAACAGATGCATGCACCTCAAATGGTTTATTACCTGTATGTTTCATCCAATACACTTCGAATTTCCTCTTTGAAATGATGATTAATACCCAACCTTTCAAGACTATCAATCATATAGAGACGGGCATATACATCCAGAGGATAAATTGTCGGAACTGGTTTTAAAAAAGAAAAAAAGAAAGGCCAATTAATCAACCAAAAAATAGTCAGTAAAATTAAATTAAGAGAAACGTAAGTCTGGAAACATACCTGCATTCCCAAACTTCTCTAATATGGATTGGAGGTAATTAAGACATTCAGCATTCTTAAGGCACTGAAAAACAGCTGCTGTTGTAGCAGGCGAATTAAACAAAGATCCATTCTTTCTTTGATATTTCATGATTGTTTTCCAGTCTTGTGATTCCAGCATTCCTTCTGAAACATACGCTAGATATGCTCTCCACCCTTCTAAATTGCTTTGACTACCTCTAAAGACATGCACCAGAAAGAGGTCAGCTTGGGGAATTTACGCAAAATGAAATATAAGATCTCTCTACTAAATTCATGGCACCAAGAAGTTGGCAAAAGGATCCCAAAAATCAGAAATATTTCAATGACAGGAAAAATCTTGAAATACATACAAGATAAAGACAAAGTGCTACCTCTGGAGCTCTATTTCTCTCTTATGGATCATTGCTTCCAAGCTTGTAGCTCCAATTGGAAGGTTAATGCCCAAATTTTGTGCATATTCAATCATAGAAGGAAAGATTATACCAAATCCTATGGGAGGGTGTTGCTTCTCATCATTGATTGAAGTAATGTTTGAATCAATAAACTGAAGACCTGGAGGAATATCAAAAAACTTCATCTATATAACACCAGAGAAAGCAATAGTTAGGAGAAGAGTAAAGTACCCTTGTTAATTTGATCTTCTCCAACACCCCATTGCTTTAATGCAAGGATACTTGCTAAGGTAGATAAGAGAGCATCATTCATCAATAATGGATGGCGATCAGGAAGACCCCAGGAACCATCTAAGAGTTGATTATCCAACAACCAATTTAAGCACTGAGGGAAAAAAGGGGTATGAGGAGAAGCTGGAGAGGGAATCATTGCCACCCAAGCTGTATCATATGAAGAAACAGAAAGTTCAACCTTGTTGAACATTTTCCTGATTCTTTCTTTTGAGTCTTCAAGGCACTGCAAGCAATAAAACACATATTTTATTCCCTCAAGGTTTCAAAACACAGTCCGCCACCACAATTGCAGCTGTAATGTCAAGGTTTTTGGAGTCTCTGCAACTACATCACGACCACAATTGTGGCTGCAATTTTTTACAATATCAAGGATTGCCATGAAACAACAACCGCAATTGTGACCTCAAGTTAAAACCTTGCTTATAAATATATATATATATATATATATAACATCAGCGTGTGCATGTCATACCAAGGATGTACTGTTCATTTTCTCCTTCACATATGATGCAGTCACCAAAGAATCTGTTAAAAAGGAAATCATATCAGACCTTCGTAGAAGTACAATAAGGAAATGTGCATAGCTTCATATGCACATAGAACAAGAGTAATCCAACAGTGAAATAAAATTAGAGAGGAGAATAACATCAAGTCAAATATTTAATTTGGATTTACAGTTACTATTTCCTAACAGTAAATAGATACTACAACATGTTAAAAGCAGTAAGAAATCAAATAAGGTAAAGTCCTCTAGGTTTTGCCATATCCCAATTGTCCAGGATGAACTACTCTGAAAGATTCTATGCTTAATACACTTCAAAGTTTCAACCTTTCAGTTAAAATATGTACACAGAAAACATAGAAATTCACCTATTTTCTCTTTCTGTTTAACCCAACAATGTAATATAACCATTTGCCCCCTTTAAATTGAATCACATAAACAACCAAATCAAGCAATGAACACCGTAATCTGGGGCTAGCAGTTGACAAACCCAAAATCACATTTGAGAAAGTTTGCCAGTGCAAATTCCAAAACTTGTGAAATACTTGTTCATTGTAGCAGCTTCACCAAACTCTTGAAATGAAAAACAAAACAAAAAAATGAAAAAGAAAAATGATCCCATCTAAAGAGTGAAATTTTGCATAGCCCTTTTGGAACAAAAGAGAAAGGGACCTGAAGTTGAAGAAGTGCAGCAGAGAGGAGTGATGAGGCGTGAGAGAGACATGGCATCCAGTGAGTGGAAGGAATGGTGTTGATGTTGCAAACACCAAACAGTGACTGGGCAACAAAGTGAAGTGCATGTGTTGTGTACTATAATATGATTAGTATTTATTACAGAAATAGGAGAATGATGGGGACCAACAACAACCCAGGTGTACTATACTACAGTACAAGACACACTTGACGAGGTAACGAATTCGAGGAATTTTTCTCTGAATGTTTTTGACATTCTAATGTGCATAAATGAATACGGGTACAATTACTAATTTATTTTATGTTTTTATTTTCATTTAAAAAATTAAATTGCAAAAGACATATTATAAAAAAAAATATTAACAACACATTTTTTAATATATTCTTTTGAAGATATTACCTGCTATTAAAATTTATTGAAAATTATAAACTCTTATAAGTTTTACTTCTTATTTAATAAATCACACATATAATTTTGTAGTTATAAATAAATTTAAAATAATAATAAAGAGTTTCTTAGAGATTATATTAGTAGTTTCTCATAGAATATAGAATATTGATTGAAGAATAAAAGTAAAAATTTTTTTATAGAAATATAAAATATTTATATACCAATTTAATATTTTTTTAATTAATGCTTTAAAATATATCGATTAACAAAATCCATTATTAATTTTTAAATTTTTATTATTAAAATATAAGATATTCATTATTCCAATTTAATGTTTACCTTTGAATAATTAAAAATATTTAATAATGTATATTTAATATTTTAATTAATACTTTAAAATATATAGAATAACAAAATCCATTATCTTATATGTAATAGTAACTTTATTAATAATTAATAATTGAAGTTAATATATTAAGACATCGTTTAAAATACTTTATACAGAATTTATTTGTATTCTATGAAAATAATTTATGATTTTTATAAGTTTTTAATTTATTTTAATAATAATTTTAGTATAATTCTTAAAATATTTTTTAAATTATTTCAACAAATTTATAATAAAATTTATTAAATTTATGATATTTCATGTAATAAGAATTTATTAAATAAATACTTAACTAAGTTATTTATATAAACATACACTAAAACATTAAAAATATAAAAATAATTTTATGTTATGTTTTATAAATATATAATGATATCTTTTTTGGTTTAAGACTACAAGTACATAAAAGCCAATCATATTCATGTTGAAAATATTTACAATATAGTGAATTAGTTTTCTTGATAGAGATTTTTTCATACATAAGATTTAAACCCAACACCTTAGAAGAAAAAAAAAAATAGACACGTATACCTGAATCAATCACACATTAGTTTTCCTTCTTAAGATTTACAACAGTATTAAGAAATATTTTAGCAAAAAAAGTCGTATTATTGTTTGAAACTACTTAAAAGGAGTCCACCAAAAAAAGAACTATTTAAAAGGAATATAATAAATAATTATTTGAGTTTTTAATATATTAAATATTTTTCAAGTTTCTAGTTTTATTTAATTCATGTTTTAATATTGTGAATAAATTTTTTTTTTTTTACGTATTTGATTTTTTTTCCTATAAAAGTAATATTAATTTTTGTTTCATTAAAAGTTATCAATATATATACTTTTTCTATTGTAAGGAAAATTTCGTAATTTGTCTGTACTTACCATGCGAGAAATATTATTTTCACATTTGAGTATATACCCTTTTATATTTAGTTTTTATTAAAAAAAATAGAAAAAGAGAAAGAGAAAATGAGTTTGTCCTCTCTTTTTTCTTCTTTCCAATAAAATTAAGGAGGCATTTGTTTCACGCATCTTTTTCTATTCCCAAAAATATGAAGGTGGGATTATTTATTCCCATGTTGGTTAGAAGGTTATAAAAAGATATTTTCAGGTATCTTTCATTCCCAGCAAAACTACATTGTCATGTTTTAGGCAGTTTTCACTCCCATGATGAAGGAGTGAAAAAGTGATATACCCATAAGAATAAGAGAAGTCGTTTTTGTATCACACTTATAACTTCTATTTTTTATTTATCTTTATTTAAATTATTTTGAATTTTAAAAAATATTCCTATGAATACTAAAATGTAACCAAACACCTTTTTAAATATACTCAGGAATAACATTCCTGATTATAATATTTTTGAAAATGCGATTCCTGAGAATGTAAAATGATACCTTGAAACAAACACCCTCCTAAAGGTATAACTTATAAGTGAAAAGAAAAATGTGCAGAAATAAGTATATGGATAATATTATAAAGGAATTTTTCACTTTTGGTGTACAATGGTTATATTGAGGTTAAAACCTAAGATCTCATGCAAACTGCTCTAACTCTCACCACTATGCCAACCCTAGTGAGTGATAAGAAAATTTTCACTTTGAGTATCAAATTGTTGTCTTTAAAAGTAATATGTCCGTCGATTTCGATCAACACAAAATTTGGAAACTACTAAACCAAACTAATTAAATTAAATTAATTTAATTTATATGTTCAAATGCAAATCCAATCAAACAAATAATTTTATATCATCTTTAGTTTGATTTAGAACATGTTGACCTCATTATTTAAACCATCCAACATGAATTTCCACCCTCCTTTTTTACTTGTATGCATATGCTAAGGCGACATCATTTTGGCTGAAAGAGGTGATGATTTGGACAAATTAACTCAAATGTGCTCTTTAATTTTATTTTATTTTTTCTTTTATACATAATACAATGTCGTTAATATTAAAAACAATTATTATTTTGAACCAACTAATATAAATTCCTTTATGATTTTTAAAAATATAAAATATATATAAAAATAATGAACCAAGCTTGGCCAACATTTTTTTTTATCGAATTTGTTTGATTCAGGTCAATAAAAAAAAATGGTTAGTTTGTATTTTTTTTTCTACCGCAAAATTGAACCAAAATCATAAACACCCTTATTTAAACTACTATAGTGAGTAATTACTTGTTTAAAGAGATAATTTAAAGGATCAAAATAAATAAATGACATGTTGAAGCATTAATATTTTGAGATTTCATAAACTAAATTACTTGTTTTTTGTGTAATTAAAATTAACTTTTAAATGAAAAGTAATAAATGTTAGGTTTAAATATATGCTTTTAGTCCCTATAAAATATCACTTTTTTGTTTTTGATCCCTGTAATTTTTTTTTAAATTGTCCTTGTAAAATTTATTTTTTTTAGTTTTGGTCCTTTTATTTGTTCTAATCCTTTTAATATATCCATTTTTTTGTTTTAGTCCCTATAATATTTTGTTCATTTTGAATTAGTTTCTTTGAAAAAATTTGATAAGTGTTGGAACCAAAGACGTTGAAGCATCTAGATCCTCAAATTTTGAAGATAACAAATTTATTAAAGTTTAAGTCTTTTGTTTTTAAACTAACGAATTTACAGCATCCAATCTTAAACAAGCGTCCAATAAACTCTTTTGTGACGACCGTCTAGGAGTAAAGTTTCATTTATGGACACAATGCTCTTAAACTTTAAACAACCTCTAGACGCGTCCAGATGCAAGATCCTAAACAACTACGGTTTTCTCTCATTTAATCTCTGCGACTAATGCCTTACCTTTTTAAGATCTAATGTTAAAATATTTCAAGCATTAAATGGTAGGCAGAAACTTTCTAGTACAAAAGCGTAGCAAGACAAAAAAAGCGAGTCAACTCCTTGAGCTGTCAAACGAAATGAAGGATGTTCAGAAAAGCAAAACCCCGGCACAGAGTCACTCTTTCCATTTTAGTACAGTTCAAAAAGCTGTTTTTTTTTTTTATATGTCTGAAAGCTCAATACGCATACCTTTTTGAAGAGTTAAGTCAAATCTTCTTCAACGACTCTTTTCTGCTGAAGACTATATATATATATATATATATATATATATATATATATATATATATATATATATATAAAGATAGAAGAAGAAGAAATATAAAGAGGTGAACAACGACGAATCAAGCACGAACATAAAAACGCTTATTGTTTTTCTTACACGTCCACTAGACGATAGTTTATAAGTCTCTAATACTTTATGATATTGTGTTTAATCTTCTATATCCTTACTATGTGAGTTGAATCCATTTGTAAAACAACTTTTTATTGTGAAAACTTGGAGAGGCTTAGTGAATAAAGAATGCTTGGGTTGGTAAAACAATATGGGGTGATTGCATTGTAAAGCCTGAAAAGGCCGTGAAGAATACTTGTAACCAGGATTGGTTAGTGGATACCTTATGAGTAAAGGGACTAGACGTAGCTCAAGGTTGAGTGAATCAATATAAAATTCTTTGTGTGTTTGTCTTCTCTATCCTTTAGTTCAAAATTGTTTTCGAACTTGGTTTATGTTAAAAAAAAATATTTAAACACACAATTCAACCCCCCTTCTTGTGCGTCATGTGCTATTTCAATAAGGACTAAAAGCAAAGTATTTACATATTATAAGGACAAACACGAAAAAATAAATATATTACAAGGACAAAAATAAAATAATAGGGACTAAAATAAAAAAAATTACAAGGACAATTTAAAAAAAATTACAAGGACCAAAACCACAAAAACAGTATATTACAGGGACCAAAAACATATTTAAGCCTAAATGTTATGAACTTTTATTTATAAGATGCAATTTAATGAGTTTTGTTTAATTGGAATATATATCTTAGCGGAGTCTTAATATAACGGTTGCCTAGTGAGAGTAAGGTTGTATACATCTACCTTATTTTTACTTATTTAATGAGTCTTTTCTTAATTTTACACATTAAAATTTAAATGTAAATTGATTGGTATAAAAAATGTACATAAAACATAATACAAGAAGATGAACATTTTGTACGAAAATACATTAGCATATGAATGATGAAAATTTTATATTTTATTATAATTTATAATTTGAACTTATTTATTTCATTTCTAAATATATAATTTAATTTTAGATACATTTTTGTAGATAAAATTCCATATAGTGTAAATAATGTCGCAAGGCAAGCAAAGATAATGCTAGTGCATAACATATGATACAATCTCAGTAACAAACATGACATTTGAAGACAATACTCAATGATTTTATTGAAATTGAAGTAGAGATGACATTATTTCAATCAAAAGAGACATGAATATTATTAATTATCCATATTTATTTAACGTTTATACTCATAAGAATTCATTTTTATAAATTCATTAATAAAAAGATAATTTGTGCATTGCACGGGTCAAGTAATTAGTATCTCATTAAATGAGAGTCTCATATACAAGTCACTTTTTTTCTTAAATTGAAATATTTTAAAAAGTATTAATGTGAGATTAATTCCAATTAGGTGTCATTTACAAAATGACCTCCTTTGGCTGCAGCACTTCTAGCACAATTCGGGTGGTGAACACGTTACTAGAGCCTTTTACAATCTCCCATCAACAAGCATAGGAAGACTGCTTAGTATATCCATCAGTCAATTGGCAAGAGTTAATGGCTAGAAAGTTCTTAAAGACCCAAGGTTGTAAAACCATTAACATAATTAATTGTCGTAAAACAAGAAAAGGAAAAGGAAAAAGAAAATAAAAAACAAATTTGGTACCCGTAAGAAAGTCATATGTCCTCCAACCTACTTCCTATAACACATGATGGCCTGGTTGAGCTTATCGGAAAGGTATACCAAGAAAGAGGCACCCTATGCATACTCCACGCATCTAACAAGATCACAAAAAAGCTCCAAGTATGCCACATCCACGCATATGGAACCCTTGTCAACAAATATGGTATAGTCAACCAAATGAAGCAAAAAAACTATAACTGCTACCACAAAGTTCCAAGCCTAGACGTGTGCATCATATAAGTCCCACAACCAACTTAATCACTTGCGCACTCCTCGATCAGTCTCAACGTACGCCTAGTTGAAGGTGACCTCGAGCAAGTACTTTAGGTAGTTATATGCTCATCCTACTATAGTGTTGGATAGGAACATAGCCTCCTAGGTATTGACAAATGTAGGAGAGATGACACGTCATTTAGAGTGATAATCATCTCCCCTACTAGAAGGTGGAAGGAGTTGGTGTCCTTGTGCCATCGCTTAGCAAAAACAAAAAGGACACCCTTGTCCACTATCTTGTAGCATGCCTGCAAAAGCAGTGTCAGCCCAGACCTATTCATTCATTCTTTCACCTACTTATGCTCAGGCATGAAGGACAACACCTTCTTCCCATGGTTGATCACCTCCACTTGTGACAATCCTGTCCTATCCACAACCATGGGGCAATATGGTCTACAAAGAACCTCAACACAGAAAAGTCCTCAGGACCTCATAGAAAAGGAAGGCCAATAGCACATAACTCTACTATTGATACATGAGGCTCAAGAGCACAATCGACTCCTGTGGCGCATCAATAAGCACCACCATTTCTACCTCTTGTTGCACTACTACTGCTCTATGTTTGTAAGCTGGAGTAGCATGTCATGTTTGCTTAGCTTTAATAGTTCTCGAAGTACCTTCACTAGAAGTAACTCTCGATGCACCTTCCTTAGAAGCAACTCTCAATGTACCTTTCGTAGAAGCAACCCCGCTAGTATATTTAGTACCTCTAGTACGATCCATAACATATCTATATTACATAAATAAAAGCTAACTATATAATTAATTAATTAATCATTGATAATATATATAAAAGTCTTGAGAAGATACATAATAAAAACTAGTTTTCATTGTGTATATTAACATAACATTAACTAGTTTTCATCAAAATGGTGACACGCGAAAAAAAATAACAAATGTGTTGTGTATCTTAACATAACATAAACTAGTTTTCGTCAAATTGGTGACACGGGGAAAAATAACAAATGGAACGCTATTGGAGAAGAAACAATGGAGGTGCGAAAACTCACTTAGAGAAGGCAATGGAGGACAAGAAAGAGAAATGCTTGTAGAAGAGAAAGTAAGAAGATAAGAAAGGGTGTGAATAAAAAATGAATAGATAGGGTTGAAGGGGTAGGGGTGCTAGGAGAGTGGGCGGGGGGAAGGAAGGTGAGAAGTTTTTAAAAAGGAGGGGATGGGAATTATGAGGGTGGTTTAGGAATTGTTTAAATTTCAAAAGAATATGGAAGGTGTGAAGAGTAAAAAACAAAAGGTGCAAATAGCAACCCTCTATCCTAAAAGTGTTTTAGGTCTACACATTAAGTTCCAATCCAATATGCATAAGTTTAGGGCTTTTGCTATTTATACCTCCTTATATATAAGCACACCTCCCTTCCCTTTTTTTGGTATTTGAATTTACTTAAATGCCCTTCTCTCTTATTCTTTTTCAAATAATCCTCCATTTGTGACTTTTTGTAGAACCTTTTGTTATTCCAAAAATCACTTTCTAGAACATCTTCTATTTTCGAAAAGTAATTTCCGAAACCAAAAATTACTTTCTAGAATTGGAAAATGTTTTGGAAAGTGATTTCCAATAGTAACAACAAAAACGAATTTAAGCGAGCATACCTATTACTAAACGCATGTGATTTTATGATTAAAAATAAAGTTAACCCTAAACACGTGATTAAATTATCTTTTGTCAAAAATTGAAAGTTGAGAGGCTAATATTGAACGCTCGCTTACGAGACGTTAAGAGGCAGAGGCTAATAAATTAACGAATACAAACTTTTATAAATTGAAAGTTGTGAAAAAATGAAGTGTCACAGACTTTGAAATGTGACGTTGGATGTACCTTGAAACGCAATGTCACGTAAATGAAAATGTATAGTATCATGTACAAATTTGATAGAAAACACACTTATCACTTTGATGGAAAACACGATATTACATAATCAAGATTTGAGGAGTAATGAATATGGGGTGAAGATGGGGTTTCAAAATTAGGGTATAAAGGATTATAAAGATGAGATGCAAAGATAGGGTTTAAAGAATAATAAACATAGTGTTGCAAAAATAGGGTTTAAAAGGGTATATTTGGTAATAAAAAATATTATAAAAAAAATAGAGGTGTGCTTAGTACATAGGGAGGTTTACATAGCAAAAGCCTAAGTTTAGGGATGACCCTTGGCCAATAGTTTTGGGTCAAGGCTTAATTTCACCCAAGACCTACTTTGCTTTTTAACCTGTATTGAAAAATGTCCCACATGTCCAAATTAAACCAAAGGACCACCAACACTTACACCCCCCATAATAGAATTCTAGAATATCGAGTGGTTAAAGAAACCTATACTTTGTTAAAATTACCTCATAGTTGCACGTGAATGTCATTGATATAAACCATTTGTATCTAAGCACAATAAATAGAGTCCTCACAATGTTGCCAAGTAAACATGTACTTTCCCTAACCCACGGTCTAGTGGTCAAGAAATAATATGTATGAAATTATAAGTTTTAATCTCAAAACTATCATTGAAAACAAAAAAAAGTACTTTTTGTTTTGTTGATTCACGTACTAATTTGGACATTATAGTGCATTTGCAAATACACTTCACCTTCACCATTATTCTAAACCAATACTTGTTCATTAGCAGTCTCGACTCAAAGATCCAATAAGCCTTAAAGATTTCTGAAGGTTGGCTAGGTCAAAAAGCATATTACAAATAGAGTATACGCCTCCAAAGTTAGATTGCTAAGTAAACACACACCTTCCCTTATATTGTCTTTCCGTCTTCAGCAAGAAGCTCTCTTGGCTAAAGACCATGTGGGATTGCGGAATTGAACGAAGCTGCTGTGTCTGTTGTTTAAATGGGGAAGGGCAAAGCTAGAAGTGACAAACAATTGTGATCAACTCCGTCTGCTTTCACGCTTATAAAGGGAGAAAACCATTATAGTGGGGCGCATAGATATTTTCAGTTCTCATTTCTCTTCTAAACAAATGGATGAAATTCATGACATTCCTCCTATTTCACTCCCTTGCATTTCTCTCCTTTCAATTTCACTCAAAACAAAGGGTAGGTGTCAATTAACACCCAAATGTCCTTAAATTATTTTCCTTTGGTGATGGTTTCTGTTTCGAATCTCTTTCATCAATTCTCAACTAAATGCATACACTAATTCTAGGAGGGCCTACATCCTCATAAACCGAGCATACACCTATGTACTAGGACACACACCTACATGTGCCATAAACGGTTATAACAACACTGATAACCGTAACAAAATAATAATGGGCACATTTTCACAGACATAACAGTACAAAAGAAAAGAAACATCGTATAATTTTCAAGGTACACCTCTCATTAGGTAAAAATACAAAGTAAAGAACAATTACCATATTTGATTATCCACAAAAATTCCAAAAATGATGCCGCGTTAGGCTGGGACCGGATGGCATTGACGTAGAGAAGCACCAGGCGTTTAAGATATTTTTCATGGAATAAATTGTTTTTGTCCTAAAATTTAACCTCTCCTAATAAATCAACTTCATGAAGGGGATCTCGCTAATGTTGGACGGGGTATTTCACCTTACTACACAAGACTATTAACCTAATTTAGCTCAGCATCTATTTTTTCCCAGTTCGTATGAAATGCGACTAGAACATATACTTGACACTATATATCAAGACATACAACATATTTCAATTCTCATGCATAATACAAAAAAGAAGAAAAATTATGTTTTGGTTTTCTTACGATAAGAACACCTAATTTCACAAGTGCTACTAGTAATTAGGTAACATTCATGTACAAAAACTACACCCGCATTTGCCGAATACCCAAGCCCTGTAATAATGGAAATAACTAACAAGCATAGTGAGTTTCTTTGCTCAATGCCCTCCTGGATTCCTGTTCCATGATAAATATGAAGGATCTCCAAGTTGCCTACAAAGACAAAAATAGGTTAGGAATTGACGATAATAACTCAATTGCTACTTCAAGTGGCTGTCGAAGTATGAGTGAATTTTAATTATCCAACAAAGGACAATTTGTTTCAGCTTTAAAAAAAAGGTGATTTTATGAAACAACTGTTTTTAGCTGCCTTTTTTTTACAGAAACTGCTATTTTTAACTTCTGAGAAAAGGATTAAAACAGGTTTTTTTTGAGATTTTTGCTTTTCTTTAAATCATAATTATTATAAATTTTTTAAATATATATTTCAATTAAAAAAGAGCTTGGAACAAACAATCCTAAACTACTTTACACAATCCAACAGATACGAATTTTAAATTGTACAGTCGACATGAACAGAGAAATAGACAGACAAAAACATGCACCATGTGTAACAAGATCTTGTCATCACATTTAAACAACCTCACCACCTAGTTTCCTGTACAAGTTCTAAACAAAGCCTTTTAATTATTAATCTCTAAATTATATACTTTGTATTACATAAAAGGGAGCTCTTCTTTTGTAACAAACTTAAGTAGTCCCAGTAGGAAATAAGACGATGCCCCCCCCCCCTCTCCCTTTCTCAACCTCGTGCTCCACAACAATGAACATTCTCTCTCCCCTTGCTACTCTCGTCCTCATTCATGCCTCCACACTACCAGGCCATTGTGGCCATAATCATCACGACCTTTCGTGGCTGCTGCATAAGCGGCCTTTTTGCCTTTTAGACCATGGAATCTTCAAATCTAGTGCGTGGTTGTTGGGATATGGTGCGTGGTTACTGGGATCTGGTTGTGTGGGATCTTGCTATCGAGATCTAGCGTGCGGTAATATTGTGATCTCGTTCTTTTCAAAGAAGGGAATGACAAGGAGGCACTCATGGAGGCTACCAAGGGGGTTGGCGGAATGGATGTCCCGGTCACAGACAAGACAAAGCGTCATGGCGGCTCTCTTGCAGGTGATGTGTGCAGTTCGTTTGTTTTGTTTGTTTGGGATTGAGATTATGTGTGCCGACAGCAGATGCTGTCCTCGGGTCGCACAAAGCTTCGTCGAAGAAACAAGTATTCTCATTGGAAATGATGACAAGACCGACGAGAAAATAAGGTAGCCAGAAATCGCCTCTGGCGACAGCGAACGGTGGCAGTTGAATGAGAAAGCATTCCTTTTTTTGTGATTTGGGGACAGATCTAACCCAAACCATTGGAAAGGAAGGTCAGCAGCAGGTTTTCAGGTGCATCACTGCCGGAAATCATCTCCGGCGGCAGCAAACGGTGATCGGCAGCAGGAGTTGCTGACGTCACCGGTGGCCGAAGTAAGGGGAGGGGCCAGTGGCAGTGGAGAAATGGCAGAAAAAAAAAACGGGATCTGGTGTGGGAAGACCTACTATAATAAGATTAATCTAACGGTTAAAAGTTATGGTCCATCGCGGACTACCTTTCAAGGTGGTCCACCCTAGCCACCGTCAGGAAATAATATCATTTTCTTTCATTTTTGCTTTTGCATATGCAGCAAAAAGAAAAATCTTATAGCAGAAAACAAGGTTATCAAATCAATATTCGAATCGTGAATCGCTGAGCTAATTTTTCAATCGTGAATCATAATTTGTATTGAATAGTAAGATTCAAAAATAATGAAAAATTACTTCAAATATATCATATAGATGATATATAGTGTTCAATGTAAAAAATTTGAACTAGAAATAGATAAAACAACTTAAGCAGAAGTCTTATAAAACAAAATTATTAGTTATATCTAAGTTTGTGTAGCCTTTATTTTAAAAGAATGTAAAGGAAGCAATTAAATAGCTAATTAGAGCACATGCATTGAATGGGTAAGTGACAAATAAAGTAGTCGAGTAATCAAATAGGATAAATTCAGAAGTGTTCCTTCAATTCCTTTTCATTTAACAATTTAAGCTTATGTGTCTTTTCAATTTTTTCATGAGAATTGGTGAAAGAAAAGAAAAAATGATGAATCGTGTGAATCGTATCGATGATACGAAATTGCACAGATTCATTCATGTATCGTAAGATACAAAGTCATTTAAGATTCATCTTATGATACGAATCGGTAGGTAGCCGAATTGTATCAAATTGTAAGATTTGAATCGTGAATCGTAAGATTCTGATAACTATGGCAGAAAATATTTCACAAATACACAGAAATTGCAACACACTGAACATACAAGTCACTAAAATAGTATCTAGGTTCCAAACAAATTGACTATATAATCAATACAGATTTCAGAGTTAAAAAGGGAGAAGGGGTTGAAATTAAATGCTCAGGCCTAATACTCCAATTAGTCTGTAGATCTAATGGCATGCTCTGTGCCAACTTTGCTGGTAAGAAGTCAGAACAAAAAATTTAAGTTCCATTTGCTAATGCATGAAACAAATGAATGCATCCAACCCCATTTTTGGTCAAACAAATAAGTAAGAAATCAAGCAACGAAATTTGTAAGCCCATGAAAGCTACCCCATGAATTTCCCGCTACAAAAGGAACTTTCATGGTCTGAACTCTAAAGCAATAGAGGATTTAAAGTATTTACCTTGGCTTGACAAAATATACAATGGTAAAAGCCAAAGCCAAAACAAAGCACAATCCTCCAACAGTGAGATAGGCTATGCCAAGGAAGTCATTCTTCCCACCAAGCCAGCTAGTAGTTGAAAGTACGAGCTTTTTCTTGCCATTAAAACTGTATGTGTTGTAGTTATTTTGCAGTGTTACATTTATGTCATCACCTTCATTCAGATCCATCTCTATCTTTCCATACAACTTCCTAAAAGTTGGCAAAGCAGCAGTTCGCATCCAGACAATAAGATCCTCCTGCTCACTCAACTGTTCCATAAAACATCAAAAAAGGTGAACAATATATCCCATTGATTGACAATACTTGGACTAATCGCAAGATGAACAGAAGAATATAATGGATGTAATTGAAATTTTGAAATGAAACTATGAACGAGGTATGTGGAACAGTGGAATAATTTGCCATGTGAAAAGTGATTACTATTGTACAATATGAATACCAGTAGATGTAGAAGTAGTAACAACAGCAGCAGCAACAACAACAAATAAACCAAAAGATGCGAGTATAACACAAACGCACATGCAAGGGTAAACAAAGGCTAAAATCTAATTACATTGCTGAACCTTGTGAAGAAAAATAATTATACTTGAGGATAGAAGTTTAATCCCATCAAACAAAGTTCATGAAAATACTCACTGGTATGGATTCAGAGAGGTTTGCACCACCTCTAATAGAACTACTCTGGAAGTTTTTAGGGAAAACATCTTTTCCAAATTTGTGCTCTCTATCACTTTTCCAGGAGATGCCCTTCTTGTTCACTGTCAAATTCTGGTTGTCACGAGAGAAGTTGTATGTGTCATTGAATAAACTCCAAGCTATAAGACCACAAGGTACAATTGCCTTTCCATTGGCCACATCTTCAGGCTTACAAGTACTTGTTGAGTTCTCTTCACTATGATCCCTCAATTGCTCATCACTTCGGCTTTTAACATATCTAAATTATACAAAATTGCCATGATTATAAGAAAATAAACAATCATACACAACAAAATCCATTATAATAAATATATTAAGACTGAAAACAGTTGAAGAAAACATTCAGTCAAAGACATTGAAGTGATAAACTACTATAAATATAAGATGAATACAGGAAAAAAAAAAGATGTGGGTTAGTCTCTATAAATTACATCCCATACAAATAGTAATCCGTTATCTCTAACAATTCCCTACAGTTCTAGAAGTTAGATAACAGAACCATAGTCACAACTTTACATATGTATAATAATAGCTTTGTTAACTTAAAAAAGATTTTTGCCAATTTAGTTTAGATGCTAACTTGTAAATGAATTTCATGCCAGTTGTCAAATAATTTATTTTGTGGCCTTTTTTCCCTTCTAACTTTATTATGTACATATAAACTTGCATGTATCACCAAGGGAAAACAGAGACATAGCTCCAAATTAATATGTTCTGACCGTACTGAAATTACCATTCTACTACCATGAAGAAAAAATCTGAGACGAATTACAATTTTACAAGTACAAAAATGCCACCCATACAATTTTTTTAAAGTGAGTTGTCACATGGTATACAGTCAAAATCAAGTTGAGGTGCCAGTAATAAGCAATGCTGGATACAATGGTCTCAAATAACTGGTAAAGGAATTAAAGCAAGGCAATGTTTAATTTTAAAGTAATTAAGACAAATGGCACCGGATCGAGCACAACCATCAAATTTGATGTAGAATGCTTGAATGAAAAATATATTAAAACACAAAGTAATTATGTATGTGTAACTTTTCACCAGACATTAATTATTAGACTTTTGACAAAATATAGAGCAGAATAATTAATAGCTACAAATTGGGTCAATATAGAGGCATTGTGCAGCATAGCAGCCTCTGGCTGCCACATGTTCACCATCACATAGTTTTTTTTTTTTGTTTATGCAGATCGCTGCTAAGATTGCAGCCAATCATGGCTTTAGCACCAATACTCTGATTGCCCAGCCATTTTTAGGGAAATTTTTACAATTCTACACCATATTTTATTATAGAGGGATTTTATGGTGTAATGAGGCTTATACATACTGAAACACAGCAACCGGAGATAAATGTAACTACATAATGCAGCCTGATCTTATTATGAAATTAGTTCATGTAAATACAGATAAATCCCATAAGAACTGCACCAACTTAGAAGTATTAAGAAGTAACAGGGAAATGCACAGAGAGAAGCAGAGTCCAAAGGGAGGAAAAAGACAGATTCCAGACAAAGAAGAAAGGAGAGAGGTGATTCAGATTCAATTCAGATTCTTCACACTCTCCCTTTTCCTCCAGTCCATTTATCCCTCCTCTAATTAGGCAATTCCCTCCAAGGGAAGTTATGTTAGATCTGTGGGACCTAGTGCTCCTGCACACATGGTTGTTAAACTCCACCTCCTGGCTTGTTTTTACCTAAAAAAAACGAGCCAGAATGCTTGCAAACTCACATGAACCTGTATAAATTCCCGAGTTCAGGGGTGAGATAATGAGTACATAACATTGCTGCAAAAATCCCTCAAAAACCCCAAAATGACAGTGTTTTAAGTGTTGCTCCTGTCTGTTTTATTCTGAAAACCAAGTCACCCAAAACCCACAACAATATTGTGACCCGCGACTGCATTTGAGTGTTTCACAGTCTATCGATCATTCCTCCGACGAACTTGCCCCCCATTGACCACCAAGCAAAGCCAACCATTCAACAAATGCGACCAGCTGCCAACCAGGCAACCACAACCCAGATCTACAATGCCCACAACCTGCAAAAGGATGACCATCTGTGACACCCACATCTGTAAAGGCCACACCCTGCAATGCCCACAACCGGAAGCCAGCAACCTACTAAAGGAACAACCACACCCCTCTGACCTGCATGCCACTGAAAGCTAAAGGAGGTGTGCCTTGAGCCCTTGACAGCCTTTATATATTAGTATTAAAACTGAAACCTACGTGTCCAAACTAAAAGTCCAGCAACCCTCTTCTCCATTATTTTATTTTTTGTCTTTGTCAATTAATTAGATTTTTGTTATTATTAAAAGTAGAATTTTTTGGTTTTCTTTTTGCAACACGTGTGGACCGAAATTTGAGAATTTCATAACTTAGATCATTGTGAATCTGAGATATTTTAGAATATCTGTACTATCATACGTTGATACTATGGTATGCTTTATTATGAAGTTGGAATGTTACTTTTTTATTGTTTTATGGTATTATATTTGGTCTGGATACTATGATTATGCATTTTTAATATTATTTTGGCATAAGGTAAACTCTTGCAACTTTACGAGTTGAGTTTACGAGTCAAGTTTACCAGTCCTCTATGCAAATTCTTGAATCTGACAACTTGCCTGCACAGAACCTTGAATACAGTGCCTGGCCATGTGTACTTCTCCACCAAATAAGTTGGCTCATTAGCCATTCTATCCTCTATATCAGTAGGTGCCGTAAGTTTAGAATCTCTCCATCCTTCAAGACAACCTAACAGCCCCACCTCCATGTTTGCATGTTCACAAGCAGTCCAGCAGCTCCATCCTCTGTTTGAACATTTTCCAGCCATCTCCATGAGTTTTCCAACCAAAGCAGTTCCTTTTCTGCAAACCTAGCTTCTGTTTGCAAGTCTCAACTCTGTCCAAGACTCTATTTACACATCACAGTACTTTACATGTCTTTGCTCCACCTTTTCAATTTTGTTCATGCACCGATCATGCATGGGAAGTTTTCTTTTGTGTGTGTGAAGTGGCGTGCTATACAAGTGGCTCTACTCTATTGACTGGAAGCCAAAACCACCTGCTTTGTTTTCTTATGTATATTTACTTTATTTGTTATTTGTACAGTTTAAAATTATTATTTTCATTTATTGTTTGTTCCTTAGACATATTACTTATGGTTTTCCCTTTGGATTTTACTAACTGTACAATAAAACATAAATAAAACTGCTTGTGACTTGATATAAAATGATATAATTAGTGTGGCTATAGTATATATTATCTCAAAAATAGTTTTGATCTTTTATGTGTAAAAGATGCATACATTCTAATAAAATCTGTTTATCTAATTTATAATAATAATAAAAAAAAAAGAGCCTTGAGTTTCATATATTTCAGATACTTTTCAATAACTCAAAATTTAAGTTAGTATTTTCTTCTTCTCATGATTTTGAGATAAATTAGATGTATTAAACTATAATTTAAATAAAAAATTCAACAAATATTATTAATGATTAATGTGTCTTAAGTTTTGAGTATTTTTTTAGTTTTGAGCATCAATATGTATGTATTAAAAACTACATGCACTACGTCCATTATTGTGGTGTAAGACTGTAAGGGTCGCTCTGCAATCTGCTATACCTATACCATTATGGCATTTTCAGGATTGGCTGCTCCGCACTACTATCTAGGATTTACCTACTATGATATAGACTATAGAGTAAAAATGGAAAATTAGTTTAACATTGGGTATATAAAATTTCATTAGACTGTTAAAAAGAATAGAATAAGCTTGAAAGAAGCTTTGTAAACAAAAGAGAAGTACATCAGTTTCTGGGCAGTCCCCCCTTCCAATAAAATATTTGTCAAGAACCGCTGAAGAAAGAACCAGGAGATTCTTGTTTCTAAAAACCACCCTTTTCCCTCACTTTGTAAATGTGGAATTGAAACAGATGAAAAGAATGTGTGAAGCATGAGAAAACAAGGGTTATTACATACCGGCGATGATTCTGGTAGAAGTTGTCAAGCTGATAGTAGACATAAATAGGCGACTTCATATGCTTGTCCACCTTTTCAAAAGAGAAAAGTTTGAGAAAAGAAAAGATTGCCCCAATGTGACCTCTATTAATTATAAATTATGGGAACAGGGTTAATAGAAAGATGAGAGTTAAATGAAATAGAAAAACTGGTGTCAAGGAGACTTACATGTAGTGATATTTTGCATGTTTTATCTGCAGAGCTCTGCATGTATGCAACCTTGTCAGTGACGTTCTGTGGTATGCATGTTGATTCATACCTATAAACAATTTCAACAACCTGATAGATACAAGAAAATGAAAGTTTTACTCAGTATTATATACAGCTGAAAGCATAAATTCAACACACTATAGCAGTCAACATTACCTTCCTTGAAGCAATTAGCGCAGCAACTCCAATAGGAACAAATACAATGCTGACAAGCAAGAATGCAGAAATAACCTTCATGGAAAAACTTAAATTAAGCGCAAACTATACCACCACATAAATAAGGACTCAAAGATGCATTGGGGTACACATATAATTGTGAGAAATATATTACAAAAAGTAGTAGGTAGTGTTACCGCTCGTGGCGTGAGAATTGGCTTACACGCTGGAAGCTCTTGCTGGGTAAACTTTGAATCTGAAAGGCATTAAGTTTTCAAAGAGAACTCTTGTCAGTTCAGTTTTCTGTTGGGACCCAAAAAAACAAAAGGAAACAAAAGCACTGTTGTCAAATCATCACACACTATCCAACTCCATAGAACTCTTCCATTAGGTCAACAAACAACAAATATGCACATCAGAAGCTTTTTTTAACACAAATACCGACTCCCAAAAATTCAAATCAAATAAAAAATCAAGTGAATATTTGCCATCATAAAGTGTTATATCTTCATGAAATAGAACTCTAGCAAAGGTTATCTCTATCTAGGCATTATCAAGCACTAAATACTAACACAGGAAAACCTCAACAAACCCATTACCCCTTTTCTTCCTATCATTCACTCAATTTAACCCAAATAAAAAAAATACGAAATTTCCATCATAAATCAAAAAATTCAACAAAAACGAAAAATGGGTCACTGAAAATTAAGCTAAAAAGGCCAACAACCAAGAGAGATCAGAGAGATTCAGACAGCATTACACTTGGGTCGCTTGGTGTTTCTTCTCGCAGCTGTTGAATCGGTGGATCCAGCACCTGCTGCGCTCGAAGATGCCATTTTCCGAATCGGAATTGATCAGAGACTTTCCGATTTCGAAAACCCCCGAAAATCAGAGAGAAAAAGTGAGAATGGGAATTGGGGGAAGTGGGTATGAGAGTGTGTGATTGCAGAGAACAGAGTATTGTGTTCGGTCGCTTTCCCTTTTTCTCTCTCTCTAACTTTGGTGTGGAATTGAAGAAGAAAGGAGAGAGAAACACAGAAGGAGGCGAAGGTGCCAACAGGCAACAACAAAGAGAGTCAAACAACTACAATGCAATGCAATTACGCACGCTTTTTGTTCTGCTGCTTTTGGCTAAGAGTTGTGAATAATTTTTTTTTTAATTATCTTTAAACAAAATTAACCCTTTTTTATTGATGTTAAAAGAAATTAACTTTAATAAACCTCACCTAGTAGTTGGAGGATTGTGGTAATATGCAAGAGATCATAAGTTATAACCTCAGTACCATTGTTGTATACCAAAAAAAAAAAAAACTTTAATCCGTCTGCTTGTACACGTTCTCAAATAATCTCCATTGAATATTTTATTTTTATTAAGCTCTCTGTATTTTGGTTAAATTTGCGTTTTTGGTTGACCCATTTTGAGTTTGTCATTGTCAGAATTCGTTTGATTCAATTTTGAGGTTGTGTTTCTAACGGGTTCTTAGTTTCAAAATGGATTTTAAACTGAAAATTACTTTTGTGTTCAAGTTAGGTATTTGAGGGGAAAATTCAATTTTCCTACGTTTGCGTTTACATCTCTTTTTTTATAGGTTTAAATAACTTTTTTTTTATTTCTATAATATAATACTTTGTTCTTTTGATCTTCTTAAATTTTTTTTATTTGCATTCCTATTATATTATTTGTCCTTGCATCATGACCAGGTTAACTAATGAGGTGGCTAATAAAATTTTATTGGCTTAAATAAATTTTTCATCCTTATAAAATAGGAGAGTTTTGCTTTTAATCATTTATAATTCTTTTTCATTTTTGTCCCTATTATATATTTTTTGTTTCATTTTAATTTTTGTCGTCAACCATCAAATCTATAACAAAGGGACTAAAAGAAAAAACATAAAAAATTATAAAAACCGAAAATTAAGAAAACCAAAACAAAAACAACAAAATTAAGAAGACCAAAACAAAAACAATCTTATATTATAGGGATTAAACAGTTATTTAAACTAAATTTATAAAAGTTAACCTTCAAATACTGCAAATGCACTGATAAAGAGTAAAAAAATTAAACCTATAATGAATGCATTAGTAACTAGCAAAAAAAATATTAAAATTAAACTTTAAACATGCAACTTCGTAGAAGTCAAACAATGATGTAATCACCTTCAAGTTATAAAGTAAATATAACAAATGGAGAGCAATAAAAGCAAAACATAAAACAAGAGAGGTATCAAAACGAATTGTAGCAAACGAATGTGAAATAACAAAAAAAGTGGAAAAAAGATGTACAATGTTATTATTACAGACAAATTATAATAGCACCCTGCACCCCTAAAGTTTCTTGATGTTACACATGACCACCCTTCTTTTTTAACGTTTACATCAACACTCCTTATAAGAGTACACAATGTAATGTGTTTCTTAGGTAACACAGGATGTTAGTGTAATGTATAGGGGGTGTCAGTATAGTGTACAAAAGGTGTCAATGTAATGTTTTTTAAACAATCAAGGAGTGCCATTGTAATTTATAATTTTTTTGGTTGATCCGTTGTAGGTTTAATTTTTCTGCTCCTCATCAATGCATTAGCAGTGCTTGAAGGTTTAATTTTTATAAATTTGGTTTAAATAACTATTTAGTCCCTATAATATAAGATTGTTTTCGTTTTGGTCCTCTTAATTTTTTTCTCTATAATTTTTTACATTTTGTCTTTTGGTCCCTCCATTAAATTTGACAATCAAACCTGACAACAAGAACCAAAATGAAACAAAAAAATATAATAAGGACGAGAATGAAAAAAAAATATAAAGGACTAAAAACAAAAGGCTCCTATTTTATAGGGACGAAAAAGTTATTTAAACCAAATTTATCTCATCATATTTATGTGGTAATCAATTAAGACACATTATGTAATATGTACTATCTCACACACACTACTACTTTTTTGTTTTTTCACAGGTATTCTTCTTTAGAGGCATTAGGCAATGTTGTTCGAAGTATGATTGGACACAAAATATGGATATCTCTTCCAACAAAGATTCGAACCTTGGTTCTCCATGTTATGGGAGACTAGCTCCTTTTGTTAGACCTAACCCCTGCAGGTCATACATTACTATTTTACCATCATTGTAGTGATGAGTTTCTCCCCCTACCTCCATGAGTTTACTTTTTTGAAGGAGAGTGTTGATCTACACCAAAAAGAGGTGCCTTCCTAGCTTCAAGCTTTAAGGAACACAAGGAATGCCAAAAAGAATGCAAAAATGGTGAACTAAATTTTTGCATGTGATACTTGCATTCTTCTTTGTGATACCATGTTTTGTTTGCCCTAACATTATTTGTGCTAAAATAGAATTTTGATCCCTCATCTAAATGTTTTTTATTAGTTTAGTCCCATTGGTCCCTTAGAGTGTCTTTATTAGACCAAGTTGTTCCTTCAGTCAGTTTTCTACACTAACTTGGTCAACTTGGTAATACATGGCGAACTATGAGAAATGCTACATCAACCAAAATTAATATTGTTAGTGCAAAAAACTAATAGAAGGACTATTTTGGTCTAATAAGGACACTTTAAAGGACTAATGTGAAACTTTGTAAATTTAGGAAACTAAATTGAAACAAAAAATTTAGATGAGGGACCAAAATTCTATTTTAGCCCATTATTTATTATGACCAAGAATGATAGGCCAAAATTATGAGTTTCACACAATTGAAGTAGCAAAAAAAAAATAAAAAAATAGCAACATTTATAGTTGTGGACAATGAAAAAAAAAGGGTTCTCTATAAGTTGTACTAATTGAGGTCAAGGATAAGGTAGTAGTTTTAGCAGGAGACATTAAGAGTGTATTTGGCCCAACTTATTTGAGCTTATCTTATTCTTAAAAGGAGAAGCTGAGTCAAATACTTTTCATAAAAAAGTTAATAAAAATAAGCAACTTATTTTTATAAAATAAAATTTAACAAAAGTATCTTTTAATTAACTTAGTAGGGAAAACATTTTACAAATTACATGGAACTTATTCACATAGTCTAATATTTGACTCCCAACTTGATCTAAAATACCATTTAAAAAAAAAAATCCCTAACTTCCCAATTTGAGTACTTCATTGTCTTTTTTTTTTTTTTTTTTGTAACCATTGTAATTTGGGCCTTTGGCTCTTTGTTAGGATTCTAAAGTATCCTCACAAGCTCCAATTATTTGGATCAATTATGGGTCTAATCTCGATTCTGGACTTAATCACACTTAAAGCTCCTCACCCCTCTCCAAATATATATTTTGTTGAAATTGAACTTAAGTCCTCTCCCACAAATTCTGTATGAGTTGTCAACTGAATTACACTCATTAGGTACTTTTCGATTTCCCATTAAATAAATCTAATATATTTTATTTTATTTTAAATTATGTTTATTTATTGCAAAGTCTTAATTTATTTATAGTTATTTATTTTATAAAATTAAAATATTAATTATTTTAATTTTTAATTTTTATTACATGAAATAAAAGAACATTATCGAAATGAGTATAATATAATTAAATGAAATGTCAATATTTTAAAAGATTTATAATTTTATTCTTTAAATTTAATTTATATTTTTCTTTTTTAATTTTAATTTTTAGTTAAGTTTTCGAATTTGTAATTATGGTTTCATATTTATTAAATACTTTTTGAATTATTTATTAAATACTTTTTAATATATATTGATATTATCAAATTCTGTTAAATAAATTACATTTGATCTTCTAAAAATATTATTGAACCATAATATAGAAGTTTTTAAATATTTTATCTTTTGTAATTAATATTTAAATTTATTTAATTAATATTATACATAATAAATATTTGTAAATCATATTTAAAATTAATATTTATTAATTAAAGTGACTTTTAACATTTTTAAAATAAAAAGTTTTAAATGTATTCATTACATGAAATAAAAGAACATTACTAAAACAAGTAAAAAAATATAATTAAATAATATTTTGATATTTTAAAATCTTTATAATTTTTATTCTTTAAATTTAATTTGAATTTCTATTTTTTTTTATTTTTAATTTTTAGTTTAGTTTTTGAATTTTTAATTACAACAATATATTTATTAATTACTTTTTTTGATTATTTATTAAATACTATTTAATACATATTGACATTATTGAGTTCTTTTTAAATAAGTTATTTTTTATCTTCTAAAAATATTATTGAATAATAATATAGAAGTTTTAAATATTTTATCTTTTGTGATTAATAGTTCAATTTATTTAATTAATATTATATGTAATAAAATATTAGTAAATTATATTTAAAATTAATTTTTATTAATTAAAATAATTTCTGACATTTTAAAATTAAAAATTTTAAATGTATATGTTTTAATACTTTTATATATTTTTGTTATTATTAAAATAAATTTATGTTGATTAAATTAATTTTACATAATTGTACCCAAAAATTAATTTTATACAATATTTTTATTTTTATGAATATATTATTCTATTGAGTGAGACAATTAGTTTTAAATAAATTTAAATTTTTCAAATTTTTTTACTAAATAGATTTTAGCTTGAAAGGAGTTTTAAAACTAAAATGAAAATTACCAATCAACTTCTACATTATTTTTAAAAGTTTAATAGTTATGCATTGTCAATGTAAAAAGTTTTACAATGCCAACCAATTAGAAATCACCTTTCATATGATTTTAAGGTAATTATTGTAAAAGTTAACAAACTTACCATACATAGTAGTTTGTGATTGGATGACACTATAAAACTGTTTTACATTGTTAATGCATAGCCTATTTTCTCTATTTTTAAAGTTATTATTTTGTGCTTTAATTTTCAAGTAGCTTTTAAGCAAAAACACAAAAAAGTTGGGTCAAACATAACTTAAGTTTGCATAATAAATATGAGAGACTCCACAAATAATTTATGAGAAGTTTCTTCAGCAATGGTTTTTTCCAAGTAACATGCAAGAGGGGACAGGCATGTCTCAGTACTTAGATAAAAGTTGAAAAGACATTTGAACAATAGTCCAAAAATAGACAAATGTTACACAAAAGAAATTTGAAGCTGAAAAACATATTTGAATAATAGTTCAAAAAATACTAATGTTGCGCAATAAAATCTGTTAGACATGTTACTTTATAAAAATTAAAATTAAAATTAAATTTTGAAACATATATTTATAATAAAAATAAATTAAAGCAATTTATTTTATAAATAATTAAGGGAATTTAAATAAATTTCAATTATAGGTATTTATGGATACAAGTATCTTACTACTTGTCCCTGCCTCATTAATAAGCAGGTAAAAAATAAATTTATTTATTTTAGAACAAAACTTAGATGCGGTTCCATATGTGTTGTTATGTGGATTACCAAGATGAAACTTCAATTCTGATTGAAGAACAACACCAATAACATATATGGAATTACATCTTAGTTTTGTCCTTTATTTTATTTGTGGATATGAGTTTTTTTTTGTCATCCCTACGAAAGTGTAGCCATTAGAGAGTCCCATACCTTTCTCTTATTACAATCATCCCCATCTTTTATAAATTCTCTCTATACCTTTTTTTTGGTTTTAATCCTTATAATTTTTTTAAATGGTCTCTATAATATTTTTTTTAAAATGATCCTTGTAATATGTTTTTTTTTTCGTTTTGGTTCTTAACGTTAATATGTTATTATTAAGTGCTGATGTATAATCCTACATAGCATGTTAACGTGACCTTCCATAGATCATTTTAGCATTTAAAAAAAGCCAACTAATGATAGGTGTAACAAGCCATTGTTACTACAAGACTAACATCACCAAACCACTTAACTTATTTTAACTTTTAAAAACTTCTTTATTAATTTGATTATGAAATGTGAATAAATTTTTCACGACCAAATAAATGTCAATAACATAAGAAAATAATCATGCATAATGAGTCATAACATACACATATATAAAGCATCAAAGGTGCATAACCAAATAATAATGCATGATCAGTCCTACCAACATACTAAGTCAACCTATTAGCAGGCACACACTATATGCCTCAAAATAAACCAACTAACCATAAGTAGAAAGTATCTCAAAAAGAAATAGTGATGTGTGTGAATAACTACCTATGAATTTGCCATAAACATACATAAAAAAGGGGGAAAGGGTACTTTACCTCATTCCTTACACTGGCCAAAACTAACACAACAACATAACTCACTTGTTCTTTAAGGTCAGTGAGGAGATGTAGATGGGCTATCATCATAACTAGCAAAACAGATGACAATATACCCTAGCATTACCCACCCTTTGTAGGATACGAGAAGGTGGATAGCGCGTAGGCTCCTCAAAGCCAGTGAATTGGACATGCATGGTCACAGGTATGATAGATACTATAACACCTATAGGCACAAAATGCGTAATCAACAATCCATTGAAGCGAACTTCTCCCACCTTTGAATCCATGCTTCATCCTTGCGAAGTCCCCTAGATGGTAGGGATTAACTTGATACTAAAGAGCTCGTGAATTCGATCTGTCACCATCCGTTCCACGATAACGAATTACTGCGATCATTATAATTACACGCATATAGACAAATAATGCAAGAATAAGCTACTAAAAACAACATATATAGCATAAATAACACAGTTCATTTACAATATGTGAGATACAGAATAATTATAATAACAAATCATTTAAAGCAATTAAAAAAAGTCAACGTGTTATCAAGAAGATTCAAAATCATAAGAATAATTCATATTAATTGCATGTCAATAATAACATCAAGCATGCAATGTCATGCATGCAATAATTGCTCCATGGAGATTCCATAACATGTGACCTGGTAGACATATCCCTTAATCATGGTAAAATCCAATACCCATTATGGGCAAACAACAACACGTGCCAAAACCATTTGAGGATACCGCAACTGATCTATGGAAGTGATGTAGTGGCTCGTCAAGATAGATAAACGTGAGTAGTAGCTTACCACAACATAAGGTTTGCACTACCCTGGCTTATATGTAGGATTCACTCATCTACTAATAAATCTACAGTTGATGTGGATCTATAGAGCCATTTTACATGATATTTGCACTTACTCAATGGAAATTGATGAGAAATTAACCCAATAATAAGAAATTTCATCTAATAAATGGTTTTGTATTTTTTATTTAAAAATTTCATAATTTTATGTGTTTATTTGGGTTTTGTTAAAGATAGAAAAATAAGTAAGGGAAAAGGATGACTTTCACGTGTAAAGCAGTGGAATTTCCTAATTGTATAAGATAGAAGAAGTAGCGCCCGAAGCTAAAGTAGAACGAGGTTCTCGAAGAATTGATGCCTAAAGCCAAATAACACTTTGCCTGGTGCTCGACGTTGAACAAACTGTCACTTGATGCCAGGCATTGATGGTTTTTAGAGAAATGGCGCACAACGCCAAATAACATTTATGCCTAGCGCTAGAGCGCTGATGGATTCTAAAAAGGCAGCACCAGTTTAGCCTACACCTAGCTTCACTACGTGCCAAATCTTTCATGTTGGGAGATTTATTTATTTATTTTACTGTCCAAATAGCCTAAACTCATTATAAAAGGGAGAAATTATATGTTTAGGAGCAGTCTTTGACTATTCTAAGGATCGAAAGTGAGGAAGAACATGAAAACTCAATCTTTGGCCTTGGACCTTAGTAATTTGGATTCCAATCCTTAAGGTTTCATGGCTTTTCTATCCTTTGCTTTTTATCTCTCATTTGTGCTTGGTAACTCTATGTAATTGGTCTTTTTCCTTCTAAACCTTATAATTGTTAATACAATTTAGTTGTTAATTCCATGCTTAATGTTTTTTCCGTGATTGACACCCATTTGAAATTGTCCTGTAATTTGAATTTTGTAATTAGGAAATTAGGGTTTGAACTGTTCCACTTTGACAATCATATAATTCTTAAGCCTGGGAATAGGGAGAGATTGTGTGCCTTTGCATTAATTTCGCACTTTTAATACTTGTGACTAAGTTTTTCTCACCTAAAGAATTAGGGTGCATGATTAGGAACAAAGGGTTTATCACTTAAGAAATTAAGGTTAAATTATCTTAGATAAATTGAAGTTAAATTGCCTAACACAAATAGGTTTGAAAGGGGAAAAAATTGCATTGGGAGAAAATCACTAGGGATTTTGAAACCTAACTACTTTTACTCATTAATTATTTAAGTATCTTTCAATTGTGTTCTTATCTTCTTTCATTCTTTTAATTGAAAAAACCTAAAAATTACTAATCATTATTTAACTACTTTTACTCATTAATTATTTAAGTATCTTTCAATTGTGTTCTTATCTTCTTTCATTCTTTTAATTGAAAAAACCCAAAAATTACTAATCATTCTTTAACTCTTAAACATGTAAGTAATTACTTGGTTGAATTAGTGTTGAACCATAATCCCTATTGTTAAGACAAAGGATAAATTTATGACTCTCACTTTGTTTTGATAATAACAAATAGTCTTATGCTTAATCATCTAGTTACACGTTTCAATTGCATGTTTTCACTATCGTCTGCTCATGCGTATTCTATAAAGTATAGATGTTATGCCAACTGACTCCTTCAGACGATATATATGTTGAACTTTTTGTTTATTCAAAAAGCTTTGTTACTCGAAAACCTTTTTAGTTTTAGAAATTGCGTACCCTCTTGAAAAGAAGATGTTTACGTACCTATCTCTGAAAAGGTTTATCTTTACACTTAAAAGAAAGAATTTGTGTACAGATGTCAGTACAAAAAACAAATATGTCCACTGCAACAATATTGAGTACAGAAAGGCTAGATAAGTAGACTACTTTATCTTATTATAGTGATTAATTGGTGAAAGGCATTAAATGCGGCATTTAATGCTCCAATGACTATTTTCTTCTTTTTGCAATGCCTAATGAAAGGTGTCTCCAAAAGCATTCATAACGGACACTTTGGGAGAACCTTATAAATAGAAGAGAAGATCTTTGTCACAAAAACTGAACACTTGGCAAATTTTCCTTTCTCTTATTGTGTAATGTTGAACAAATTTTGCTTGTAACACTTTTTTGAGGTTCATTTTATATTTGTCTGATAAGATGCTAGTTTAGTGTGATAACTTATGCTCAACTATTTCTTTGCGAGATTAGTGAAAGCCTGAAGAGGCTTGGATCAAAGAATACTTGAGTATTTGCTTGGAGAGGAAAGTGAAAGACTACTTGGGTTGAGCCTGAAGAGGCTTGGATAAAATAATACTTTTAACTTTGATTAAGTTATAGTGGGACTTGGTAGTATGTCAAGAACTTTAGGGTGAGATGAAGTTGTATAAAACTTTTTGTTTCTCTCATTTACTACTTACCTTTGTTTTCAAAAATCTATTTCAATATATTTATTTCTCAGACGAAAACATCTTTTTGGAAAGGTTTTGCGAAATTTTTTAATAACATAATTTAACCCCCCCTTCTTATGTTATTCCTGTGTTTTACAGTTTAGTATCAGAGCTCAACCTCTAATGGTTAAGCACCTTAACAAGTGATAGAGGAAAAGATCAATATGGCAAACCTTGAAGGACAGTTCATGTAACATCCCGGGCACTGATGAGGGCGAGAAATAATCGCTGATTCAAAAAAGATAAGGCACGGACAAGGAGCAGTGGCTCCTGGTAGGCTTTTAGTGAGAAGGTCACATGAATGAATTGAATACACAACGGGATGAGAGGGATCCAAAGGTTGTGCAGGTATGGGACTGTACAGTTGAGGATAGCTTAAAGGAATTAATAAGTGCTACCTATACCAACAAGATGCATTTACTTTTTGATAGCCTATCACTTAAGAACTCCACAGTTAAGCGTGCTTAACTTGGAGCAATTTTGGGATGGGTGGCCTCTTGGGAAGTTTCTCAAAAAGCATGTGAGTGAGGACAAAGCATGTTGAAAAGTCTTGTGTTGGTTTGTGGGAACAGTATTCGATCCTGAAAGCGGTCAGGCGTTACAGTTCATCCCTGAAGGAGCCTGAAAGAGCAAAAATCGCACAAGAAGGGGGGGTTAAATTGTGTGTTTTAAAAACTTTTTAACTTAATCAAAACGAGTTTAAAAAGCAGTTTAACGAAAAGATAAGGAAAGAATAAGAACACAGAGATTTTATACTGGTTCACTCAACCTTGAGCTACATTCAATCCCTTCGACCTGAAGGTATTCACTAACCAACCTTAGGTTACACAACTATTCTCCATGGCCTCTTCAGGCTTTACAATGCAATCCACCCAGATTGCTTAACCACTCAAGTATTCTTTCTCACTAAGCCTCTCCAGGCTTTCACAACAGAAAGCAGTGGTTACAAGCAAATCAACTCACAGTGTGAGAGTATGAAAGTTTAAGTACAACATGCAAGTTTCTTTTCAAAGAGATTCTAAGGAAATTTTTAGAGTCGTCTAGTAAATTGTTCTTTTTAGTATTGTTCTCACACTTCTAAATTTCTTTTCTCGAGCTGGTATATATAGCCTTTTCAAAGTAGCCGTTGAGGATTCAGCTTCAGACTTGGCTTAGAGATAAAGTACGCGTGTATTGAGCTTTCAGAGAAGTCAAAAAAGTGGCTTTTGTTCTTGCACTAAAATGAAAAGTGCAGGACTGCGTTGGACGTCTTCTTTTCTGATCATTCTTTATCGGCTTGGCAACTTGATAGGTTGACTTCCTTTTTCTTCAACACTGCGCTTATACACTAATATGTATCTGTTTTTCAACTAATGCTTAGATATTTGAACGTTAGATCACTTTAATAGGTAAAGCATTAGTCTCGAGATTTACATGTGAGAAACGCATAGGCAAGATTTAAACACCTAGTGGTTTGGAGATAGACTTACGCTTGGACGACATTCATATACAAGTCTATTAGACGCTCGTTAAAACTGGCGCGTTGGACGCCTTAATATAGGACATGCATTAGACGCTATAGAAAGACATTTTTCACAATAGAAACTTAAAACTTAATAAGTTTGTTATCTTCAAAATTTGAGGGACTAGACGCTTCATACGTCTTTGGTTCCAACAGAGCCTCCTTGTTAAGGTCTTTAGCCTTCAATGGAGAAGATTATGTCTACTGGAGAGATAAAATGGAGATGTACATCAAGTCCACTCACTACAGCATCTGAAGAATCATCACTCATGGAGATCTTATTGTGACAAAAACTTGAAAGTGAATACAACCAAGATGACTTCAACATGCTCCAACAGAATGCAAAAGCTAGGTATATTATAACTTGTGCTTTATCTAAAACTAAATATAACAAATTTTACAGTTATAAATCAGCAAAGGAGATGTGGGATCTTATTCGCATAACACATGAGGGTACTGAAGAAATTCGTCTGAAAAGAGCAGCAACTCTTCAAAGACATTATGAGATGTTCACCATGAAGGAAATTGAAACCATTGATGAAATGTTTGAAAGATTTCAAACAATTCTCAATGGCCTACAAATTTTGGTGTTGAGTTTACTAAAGCATAAAACAATCTCAAGATTTTGGATAGTCTCCCAAAGGTATGGGAACCCAAAGATACAGCCATAGCTGAAGCTAGAGACATAAAGACTCTAACTCTTAATGAGCTATTGGGAGCTTTAACCCTATGTTTGGATAGAGAATTTTAAAATTTTAAAGAATTTTAAATTCTAAGAATTTCAATTGCTTCAACTAGAATTCCTTCATTTTCAAATTTTCTTGTTTGGATAAAGAAATTAAATTTATGTATTTTTAAAATCTTGTGTTTGGATGAAGCAATTAAATTTCTTCATTTCTAAAATTTCTTATTTTGATAAAATAACCAAATTTCTTTATTTTTTTAAAATTTTATTTTTGAATAAAACAATTAAATTACTTTCATTTATAAAATATTTTATTTAAAATAAAATAATTTTCTTTCATCTATAAAAGTAATTATTTTTTTCATAATTATTTTATTTTGGATATATATATATATATTCTTCTTTAATTATATTTTCTTTTCCAAACAAAAGGTTAATCATTCTCATATATATCATGAAAAAACAAAGGGATATTTTTTGATAAGCACACAATATCATGGAAAAACAAAGCATATGTATCATGGAAAAACAAAAGGTCATTACTAATCTCAATGAACTAGTGTTTGCCTAATGAGAAAAAAAAAATCACAGATCCCACATTTCATGTATCACGTAGAGGTAAACTAGTGTCTCATTTAGATTTGCTCTTGAGCTAAAATCTTTTTAGATGCTTTCCTAGCATGTTCCCTTGGATTTATCTCTTCTTTTTTGTTTCTTTGTGTTTGTCACATTGCCTACAAAATACAAATCAAGTCACATTATGATAATACAAAAGCAAGCAATAGTAGATTAATAGCCATGAACAATTTATAATAACAACAAATAGAATAGAAGAAGCAAAATGGGCCAACAAAGATGACTAAAGATGACAAACCATAATCCTTATTTTATGAACAAAGGCAGCAAAGAAAAAAAAAGCGAATAGTAGTAAACAGTACCAATCATGCACGTAATTAAAGGTTGCATGGCAAAACATGTCAATTGAGTTGTACAATAGCACAACTCTATACTTTAGGTTGTGAGCAAGGATGTGCAAAAACATTGCCATAGCTTCAGTAGTAGGGACATTTCTTGTTCTTACTAATTGCCCTTTCTCATGTAAAATTCTACAAAGCTTAAAAAATGCCCTTTTAATGACCCTAAGTTGTTCAATGCAATCTTTTTCTACTCCTTTATATAGACGGTTGAGGAAACTATGCCTTTCCAATTCCCAATTTTGGGTCGATTCCTTAACAAAGTACTTGTCATGATACTAAGCCATTACACCCAAAAGCATAGCAACAACACTAACAATATTGAATATTGCTTGCTCAAGTTCTTCCTCCTCCTTTTCATCTTTTCTATGTTTTCTTGAAGCAATTGAAGTATCAACAACACTAGTTTCCATTTCTTGACTATCCACAACATATGGCACAACATTAATGGCCATTAACAATTCACAATAATAACAATAGAATACAAGGAACACCAAATAAAATAGGAGGCATTACAAGGAAATGAGCATGCAAGTCATGTTGCAACAGATAAAGTGCAGAGTAGACTTGACTAGCACAACCAATTACAAAAAATAGAATATGAGAATGAAAATAAATTGTCTTTTGTGCCTTCTGTTGAGGTTTTATGTAGAAAAGAACAGACAAAAGTTTATTATAAGAAAAAAGAAAAAAGGACTGGGTGAAACAGTGTGGAATCCACAAACTCAAAACGGATAAATAAACCTTGGCCAAATTCCTAAAAAAGGGATCCATAGGATCCTTTTCCTTCCTTTCCTCTTTTTTCTTCTTCACTGAATTAGATCAAAATCTCACTCTTGCTCTCTCTCTTTCATGACTTAAAGATGGCAAATGGACTTAACTCAACAACAAAAAAGGAGCCATTGATTAGTTTCCTTTTGGGAAAGACAATATTCACCCATTAGCCCCATATAGCAATGCTTGCCAACCAGGTTATTACTTTTGTGCAAATGATGGAATAATTTAGTTTAGGAATGAAAATTCTCATTTTCTCACATACTGAGTTGCTTTGCTTAGATTAATAAATCATTTTAGCATTATTTTACACAGAACGAGTGAAATAACTGTCTAAAAAGCCCAAGTGGACCTTCAATTTGCTCACGTTCCTACCGACCTTGTATCATCTGTCTTAAGCTAGTTAATCAATACATTATTAATGATACTAGACCACACGAGAGCATGGAGTTCATGAGGCCTTTTTTTATATTTACTCTACTAGAAAGGAAGTAAATATTAATCACCATGATGCATAATGAACTTTCCTCTTGTCTGCCATTGATTAAGAATAATCACAGTGAAATTGATTGAAAACCAGACATTAGGGAGAAGCCTGCATAGAGTAGCACAAATCTATCTGGTTAAGTGTAATGTAATGGATCTGAGATTGTTTGTAATCGTCAGCTCATAAATCTTAAATGACATATGGCATTAGTTTGTTGAATTTGCTATTCTCTGAATTTGGTATAAAAATACAAATAGCTAGCTAGTCATATTTAATAGATGGTATATAATAGAAAGTTAATCGATATATATATATATATATATATATATATATATATATATATATGTATGTATGTATGTATATACATGTGTAGTGTGAATTTCTACATTATTATTGTTAACAAAATTGATTTTCCTAAAGTTAAGGGATATATTTTAGAGAATAAAGCATAGAGTCTCCAAACTAAACACAAAATGCAATGCATACTTCATTCAAGTAGGCTTGGCTGGGAGATGTTATGAGCGACATGTGTAACATCCTTGAATAAGTTACTTCTCTAATACTTTGTGGCTTATCCTTTTACCTTTGTTCATTCTGATTCCAGACTTGTCTTCAGTATGCAAGCAGGTATCTAACAACTCAATCATATTCTCTAGATATGTTTTAGGCAGTAATGACTACACTTGCCCCTATGAGTGAAAATATAAACCTCTATGTTGGCCAGGAGAAGGATGCATACAGATTGTGAGTGAGAGTAAGCATACTGTAGTTGACTAGCAATATTGTAGCCTCTATAGGAATCTAGCTTCTTGTTAAGGAACTGAAAAGAATGGTGAAGTTTGGGATCTAGGTTCTTATTATTAGGCCTTTGGACATTAAACAGTCCCATTGAAAATGGTAGTTGAAGTTCTAACAAATAGTAACAAAGACACAAACAGAACAACAAAAAGAGTTTAAATTAAAAACCAAATAAATAAGACCTCTAACCTAAACATTCCAAGTATAATGTTAAATCTGAAATTGAAACATAGTAACTACTAATTGAAACAAAGTAAAAAAGCTAGCATCAATTCATCACAATACAGAACACAGGCATAAATCTAAATCACAATACAACGAAAACTCATTGAACACAAAATTAATATCATTAAACCCTAGGATTAAATCTGAATCAACAAACCCTAGGACCAAATTTGAATGAACAAGCCCTACCAAGAAATGGAGAGATGAGAGAACGATTGAGACAAACCAGAGAGAGAGAAAGCTCGAGGTTTACAAAAGCGAAAAGGTCTGTGTCCACGAGCAAGTGAGTGAGCAATGAGATCTGTGTCCACGAGCGAGCGAGCGAGTGATGAGACCATTGTCAATGAGCGAGCAAGCGAATGAAGAGTTCCGTGAGTGAGAATTTAAAATTCTCACTTTTTGGAAGGAATGTGCAATTCCTGATTTTTAGTTAACTAAAATTTCTTTTTTTTTTTTTTGAAATTTTAAAATTCTTATACAAACAGGATATTTTAATAGAAAAATTTTAAATCCCTTGAATAATTACTTTTCCCATTTAAAATGCCTTACCCAAACTCACTCTTAGAGTTCATGAGGTCCATCTCTTTAAAAGAGATAAAATCAAAAGTAATGACTCTATAGCTTTAAAGATTGGCGAAACCAGTCGAAGAGCAGAAGAAAAGACAAAGATGAAAACTAGGGACAAAGCCTTGAAGGTTCAGTTTGATAAGTCAAAAAGCTCAGATGAAAGCTCAAGCTGTTCTACGGATGATGAGATCTCTCTTATGACCAAAAAATTCAAAAAGATGCTTAAGAAGAAAGAAAGTTTTAAGCATTCGTCTAGAAGAAAAGACAACAAATTCAAGAAGCCACCTCAAGTAGAAAGCAATGAAATTATATGCCTTGAGTGCCAGAAATTGGGACACATGGAGGCTGAGTGTCCTGAGTTAAAAAGGGGGTGGAACATAAAGAAAAAAACATGAAAAAGAATCTTTTAGCAAGCTAGGAAGATTTGGATAGCAACAGTAGCAACTCAGATGAAGAGAAAGCCAAAATCTGTCTCATGGCAAACATTGAAGTATTAATACTTAAGGTAAAATCTATCCCTAAGACTAATTCATATTCGTCTGATAGTTATGAATCTAAGTCTGATGATGAAGAATAGATGTCCTATGATACTCTTCTTGCAAATTCTCACGTGATCTCCCTTGAGTATAAGAAATACAAAAAAGCTATGTTAGAAAATGAAATACTTAAGAAAAATCTAAAGAATATGCAAAAAAGTCAAGGTACAGATCCTGAAAAGACTATACTCTTATCTGAGGTTGATAGACTGAAGAAGGAGGTTATTAGGGTAAAGTAAGATCTGGCTAAATTTGTAGATGGGTCTTCAAAACTACAATTAATTTTGAAACACAGAAGACTTTTATCTAACAAATCTAGCATAGGTTTTGAAAAAGACAAAGATTCTAAATCATCATCTTCTAAACCTTATTTAACCTCTTACAACTTTTGTGGAGAATCTGGACACAAATCCCAAAGGTGTCAACACAAAAGAAAACAAAGGTCAAATAAAACTATCAAGACTAACATAAAAGGACCCAAGAGTATTTGGGTACCAAAATCTCAAATCATTCCTGTTGTAGATATTCTTAATAGGAAAAGGAAGGGAGTCATACTAGTACCTAGATAATGGATATTCACGTCACATAACGAGAGAAAGGTCTATGTTCTTAGACTTCTAACCACATAAAGGAACCATTTCTTTTGGAGGAAATGGAAAAGAAAAAATCATTGGTATAGGTAAAGTGGGTAAGCCACCTTTTCTTACTGTAGATAATGTGCTATGTGTTGAAGGTTTGAAGTATAACCTAATAGCATAAGTCAATTTTGTGACAGTGGGTTCATTGTTTCCTTTAACAAGGTATCTTGCATAGTCAGATGAAATGATGAATTTGTTCTTTTTATTGTTAAGAGGCATAACAATCTTTATAAGATTGAGTTTGAGGATTTAAACAAACAAAATGTTACCTATTTGATGACCAAAGAAGATGAAAGAAGGATTTGGCATAAAAAGCTTAGGCACATCAATTTGAAACGTATTTCAAAGTTATATAAAAAAGGTTTAGTAAAAGGATTGCTTGAGATTTCTTGTAAAACTCATCTTCTTTGTGAAGCATGTCAGAAAAGAAAACAAATTAAAACCTCTTTTAAACCTAAAAATGTTATTTCCACTTCTAAACCTTTAGAATTATTACATATGGATTTGTTTGGTCCCACAAAGACTCTTAGTCTTGGCGGCAAAAAGTATGGATTTGTTATTATAGATGACTATTCTAGATATATATGAGTTTACTTGCTAACTCACAAACACGAGTCTTTTAATGTGTTTGAAATATTTTGTAAGCATGTTTAAAATGAAAAAGGTTTTTGTATAACTACAATCAGAAGTGACCATGAAACTAAATTTGATAGTGCTGAGTTTAAGTTCTTTTGTGAAAAGAATGGTATCTTCCACAACTTTTGTTCACTAAGAACATCTTAACAAAATAGGGTAGTTGAAAGAAAAAACAAAACTCTTCAAGAGATGGCTAGAACCATGCTTTGTGAAAATTCAACTCCTCAGTACTTCTAGGCAGAAGTTGTACATACAGCATGTTATGTTCAAAACAGAATATTGATCAGACCATTAATAAATAAGACTACTTATGAATTGTGGAAAGGTAGAAGACCCAACATCTCTACTTTCATCTCTTTGGATGTGAGTATTATATTCTCAACACTAGAGATCAATTAGGAAAATTTGACTCTAAGGTTGCTAAAGGTATTTTTCTAAGTTATGAAATAGAAAAGGCGCATAAGAAGGGGGGTTGAATTGTGCGTTTAAAACTTTTTCGAAACAAGTAAATAAGTATGAAAAACGTTTTCAAGCTTAAGGATAGAGAGAAGGATAACACAGAAAGTTTTTATACTGGTTCACTCAACTTGAGCTACGTCTAGTCCTTTCACCTAGAAAGTGTTTACTAACCAACCTTAAGTTACAAGTATTGTTCGCGCCCTCTTCAGGTGTTACATAGCAATCACCCTAGATTGCTCAACCTAAGTATTCTTTTGCACTAAGCCTCTCTAGGCTTTCACAACACAGACAAGTATTTTTTACAAGGATATCAATTCACGTACTAAGGATTTGAAAGATAAAGCTCAAAATTCTCTGAAAATCTTTACTAGATTTTTTTTTTGCTATCATCCACTGGATGCTTCTATCAAATGTACAAATTTTTTTATGTTTGCTAAGATTTTTTACACAAGGCACGTATTCTCTTTTTTATTTGTTCTTCCTTGGTGCATATATATAGTCTTCAAGGAAAGGATCTGTTGTAGAAGACTTTGACTTCATTATGCAAAGAAGAGCGTGCAGATTATCTTTTCAGAAGAATTAGGCGCTGCAGCTTTTTGACTTGTACTAAAACGGAAGGTGCAGGACTATGCTGATGGTATGCTTTTCTGAACATTCTTCATTCGACATGACAGCTTGATAAGTTGACTTGCTTTATCTGTTTGTTGCGTTCTTGCACTAGAATGATTCTGATAATAGTTAATGCTTCAAACAATTTGAACGTTAGATCATCAGAGTGGTAATATGTTAGTTTCGAGGAAAACTAGCATAAATAAATTGGACATTGAAAATAAAACTTAGCCGTTTAATATTTGTTGTTGGAAGCTTGCATCAAATATTTGAATTTGTTCTTCGGACGATCATCTTGAGTAGTTTACTGGACGGTCCTTTTATAGCGAGTCTTCTAGACGATCTTCTTTAACATGTCTACTGGACTGTCTTCTTTAACACGTCTATTGGACTATCTTCTTTGACAAATCAACTAGACCGTCCACAAAGAGAAGCTTGTTTGTTGTGACAAAGTTAGTCCTTTGGTAGAAACTTGAACATTAATAAGTTTGTTATCTTCAAAACTTTGAGGGATTAGACGCTTCTACGTCTTTGGTTCCAACAGGTTATTCTTATACGTCAAAAGCTTATAGAGTGTTTAACTCTAGAACTTCTGTTGTTGAAGAATCTATTCATGTTAAATTCAATGATACACTAACCCTTGATAAGAGACTATCAAATCTTGAAGATGATCTCGCAGATTTACAGATAGAATCGTCTGACCTCATGAGACCAGACGAAGCCAAGTAGTTAGATGATACTCCACAACAACAACAGACTAATGATTAGATAAAACAAACTAATGAAGACTAGAAATTTGTTATGTACCATCCACAAGATTATATCATTGGAGAACGAACGTAAGGAGTCAACACAGGTCATCATTCAAAAATCAAGCATCATGTGCTCTAGTTTTAGAAATTGAGCCAAATACTATAGAAGAAGCACTCGTAGACAATGACTAGATTATAGCCACAGAAGAAGAATTACATCAATTTACAAGAAATGACATATGGGCTCTTGTTCCAAAACTACAACATAAAAGCATCATTGGAACAAAATGGGTATTTCGCAACAAGCTTGATGAAAATGGAAAGGTAATAAGAAACAAAACAAGATTAGTAGCACAAGGGTACAATCAACAAGAAAGTATTAACTTTACTGAAAATTTTGCTCTTGTAGCTAAACTAGAAGCTATTAGACTTATGCTTGCCTTTGTTGATCATAAAAACATTAAGCTTTTTCAAATGGAAGTTAAAAGTGCCTTTTTAAATGAATTTATTAAAGAAGAAGTCTATGTTAGACAACCTCCCGGTTTTGAAGATCCAATTCTTACAAATCACTTGTTTAAACTTAAAAAGGCTTTATATGGTCTCAAACAAGCACATCGTGCTTGGTATGATAGACAAAATAGTTTTCTAATTGCTAATAGTTTTATGAGAGGCAAAGTTGACATAACTTTTTTCAGAAAAGAATATAACAAAGATTTCATTATAGTTCAAGTATATGTAGATGATATAATTTTTGGAGCTACTAATGAATCTTTGTGCAAGGATTTCTCTGACTTGATGCAAAGCGAGTTTGAAATGACCATGATGGGTGAGTTAAAGTTCTTTCTTGGTCTGCAAGTTAAACAAGAGAAAGAAGGCATATACATTTATTAAAAAAAATATACCAAAGAACTACTCAAAAAGTATAAGATGAATGAATTAAAGCCCATCAATACACCTATGCATTTGTCTATTGCCATGACAAAGGATGAATTAGGTAAACCCATAGACCAAACTGTCTATAGAGGTATGATTGGCTCACTTCTCTATTTAACTGCAAGTAGACTAGATGTAATGCATAGTGTCTATTTATGTGCTAGATTCCAGTATAATCCTAAAGAATCATACTTGAAAGTTGTTAAAAAGATCTTTAGATTTCTAGTTGGTACCTCTAACCTAAGTTTGTTCTATGAGAAAAATAAAGATTTCAAGTTAGTAAGATACTGTGATGCAGACTATGCTAGTGACAGAATTGAAAGAAAAAGTACAAGTGGTGGAAGGCACTTCATCGGACCATGCTTTATGTCTTGGACTACCAAAAAAGCCAAACTCAATTGCTCTATCAACTGTTGAAGTAGAATATGTGTCAACTGCCAGTTGTTGTTCATAACTTCTATAGGTAAAGTATCAACTTGAAGATTACTCTAGTTTTGAGCATAACATTCTAGTGTTATGTGACAATACTAGTGTAATCAATCTATCTAAAAACCCCATTCAACATTCCAAGAAAAAACACATAGAAATAAGACATAATTTTATACATGACTATGTTTAAAAAGGCATTTTTGACATCAAGTTCATTGATACAGATCATTAATGGGCTTATATTTGTACAAAGGCCTTACTTGAAGAACATTTTAATTTAATAATAGAAAACTTGCATATGAAAGTCTTGCATGATTAAAATGTCTTGAATGTATTGTCTTATAAACATTTTTTTTATCGTGTTATGTTCTATCGTCTTATATATTTTTTTTTACTTCTTCTTACTAACACATATGCTTCAGTATGTGAAATTTTTATTTTTTTTTGTCTATTTGATTCTTTTTATATATTATTACTTATTGATAACCCCCCAAAATGTGCACCGCTTTTCTCTGCCCTATCAAGTCACATTAAAATGCATGTCCCTTTAGTACTATCGACCTTCAAATATTCAAAATAATTGCCTAGTCTCATTACCCTTTCTAAAGCACTTAATCTCTCACATTCTCTGTGCTCTCAACTTTTTTTCTCTCTCATGGTCGCTCCTTGACAACTTGCCCCTATGGAAGGATTCCCTGAGAACGACTTTGTGGCTGGAAAATGGATTAATCTAAAGAAGTTGGAAGATGAAGGCTTCCTTTTGACCCAATACATCAGGAATGTTGGGTGGGAGTCTTTCGTGCAAAACAAGACTCATTGATATCACGCGCCCTATGTTTAATTCTGGGCCTCTACATTTGAAGTCAACGGAAGCATTACCGGGACTGTCAACAACTAGGCTATCATCATCTTTACTGACACCGTTGCAGTAGCTCCTGGCTGTAAGGAAGAAGGCGACCTGTTTACTAAAGATTGGGAAAAGGGTTATAACTCCTGAAACCGTCGACCTGGTTCTTTATCGGCTTCCCAGACACCAAATAAACAACAAGGACATTCTAAAAAAGTTTCTATACTCCTCAAACATAAAGAAGGATTGCAGACTCCTCCACAACCTTCTACTATACATTATCCTTCCACGTAAAGACTCGAAGGACAACATGTCCTTAATGGACCAATTCTGCCTGTACAAGATGCTCACAGGCTAGAAAGTGAACCTCACTGCACTAATTTTGAAGAATTGGAGATCATGCCTCGCCAAATCCAAAGAGAGTTCGAAGGAAAAACAAAGGTACCCTATTCCTTACGCCATGCTTTTCATTAAGATCATTAGATTAGTTGGTGTAAATAATTCTAGATTGGAGAAGAAGAAGCACGGTTTAGAGATTGACATATCTATCATAAGGAAGATGAGGATAACTCATCTATTTTTAGGATATGTTACCAAGCATCCAGAGTTGGCTATGATCAAAGAAGAACCTATTGATGATGCAATAGGTATTGCATTCAGAGTGGGATTGTCTGCTGATCCATCTGCTCGCTTTGAATCTACTCAACATCTGCAACCACATCCTCAACAGACAAAACCCCAACAACTCAAACACAACCAAAACAGGCCAAACCTCTTAAACACAAACTACCTATCAAAAGACCATCCCAACAAGAACCAAAGCCATAAGCACAAGACCAACCCTCTTCCCCACATAAAAAACAAAAACCCCTAACCATTCGTCTAAAACCTAAACCTACCCTTCAACTTGACCCAGATGATGCCATTCCCATCAAAGACCTTCTTGTACTTAAAGACCTAGCCATCCCTAAACCCTCATCTAAAAAACAAATGTTGCTTCTTGGTGATCCAGAAGAATCTGTACCAGTAATGAAACCAGGAGGTCACATAGACACAAAACAATCAGCCACCCAAAGACAAAAGCAAAAGAGGCAAGGCGGTTGAAGAGAGCCAAAGCCCAGTTTAAATGTGCTAAGGACAAAAAGAAGGAAAAAGAAGAGAAATTAGCCACAGAAGAGGAGGAACAAATTAAGGAGGCAGTACTTCAATGAGTTATTGAACACTCCCTCCAAACAATCCATGAAGAGCATGATGAAGAAGAACTGTTCAATCAAGAAGAAATCATTGTTGCTTCTAGAGGACGACTGCCAAGATCCCTTATGTGGGAAGTTCCTCATTCTGTCTCTGTCAGCCAAGTCTTTCAGCGTCTGATAACTGATCTCTTAACAAGACCAGTAATGTAGAGTCTACAAGGATAGTCACATTTTGTCTGCCATAAGTTGAAAACTCTTCGTCTAGAGGTATGGCGAAACCAATGATAGATGAAGCCTCATTTGACCTATACTGCTCAGAGACACCTTCTTTCGAACGACTTCAAAGAGATACAACTCAGTATGAAAATCAAGAAACTCGAAGCGTTGACGAATCAAAGGAGTATTAGCCCCTAGAGCCATTCGACCCAAAGATTCTTCAAACACTAATCAACCATGAACTGGGCGAAGTCAACAATCCAAAGATGTGGAGGACGATTGTTGAATAAGAATGGCCCGTATTGGTGCGACATGGATATGCGGAGAAAATGATTGAACAAGGAGAAGCTACCCCTACTCTTACTTATGAGCCACATATAACTTTGTATATCTAGGAAGAAAGGTACAACACAAAATCATACGCACCCATATTTGTCTACCTTCCTTCCACTAGAAAAAATTCCCTCCAAGCTGCGAAGTTTATAGACAAAGGGTACTTCTCTGCCACACTTCCCTGTTCCTCATTAAATGCAATTACTCTGAGTACCTGATCATATGCAGAACATACAACTACAAGCTAAGGATCATCTACCTATTTTGCAATAGGAAGGTCAAAACCTATCCTCTCTCCATTTGCCTTGAAGATAACCCCGACTTTGAAGAATGGAGGATTGGCAATGATGACTAGGAATTGGGTAGGGTCATGTACAATTTTCTACAAGAAAAAATGCAGATTACCTTCCAACACGCAATATATGAGAAAAGGTGTCCAGATCTTTAGCTGAGATCTCCAAGACTAATAGCTAACAAATGAAGCTTTTACTTAAGCCATGGATGACCTTCCACATATACTACCAAAAGAAATTTAACGGCCAAAATCTGTCTATGGGTAAAGGCAAAGAGCCCAAATTCAAACGAGACCTTAAGAGATATCTCATGATCAAAATAAGAGCTCTCTCCCCTGCATAACTGGCTGCACTCAAAGGGAAAGAGAATTTATGGAGCGAAGACCGAAAGAGGCTTCAAGATCATGTTGAAGCTTTCAAGCACTTTTCTGGTCTAACTACTGAGGAGAAGAATACGTTGAGCCATTATGCAGCTATCTGCCCCAAAGGCCATTAGGTGTAAGTATCTTCTGCTCCTTCTTCTTCTGATTCACTTCTCTCCAACCAACTCACTCTCAATTGTCTGCAAACCTATGTTTTCTTTTCAACCAATGGAACCACTTTTAAAGTGTTCTTGCCTATTGGTCACTTTTGGCTGTGTGGTCCTCCTATCCCCTATGCCTTCCATCTCTGTTTTGTAGAAGCACCAACTAAAGAAGAAGACGTTAGCTCTATCACTACTCAAAATCCTTTAGACAATCGTCAAGAGGTCAAAGAACTGAAGCAGACTGTTCAACGCCTGGAGGCTGCCCTTATTAGAGAAAGCAAGAAGCAAAAGCATGCAAAATCATTGCCCACAAAATTGGCAAAGCGCTTTAATGGCAAGTTAGGCTCATCATCCACACCTTCAAATTCTGACTCTTCGGATTGATGATGCCAAAAGGGGGAGAAAAAGAGGAAACCATAGGGGGAGTATCTCTTATCATATCATATTTTGTCTTTATTATTTTGCTTCTATTCACAAATAATATGTCTACTATATAATCAATATCCAGTCTTCTTTTTGATGAATCTGAACTCTTTGTTTATTGCATGATATTGCGTTTACCTGGTAAACGTATCTTTCATAACTAAAAAGCTCTTGCATGGTAAATGTAATATGATAAAACTTAAGTTTTGTAAAAGAAGCCACCTTTAAAAGACACGTTGCTTGTCATCATAAAAAAGGAAAGATTGTTAAGACAAAGGACGAATTTATGACCATCACTTTGTTTTGATAATAACAAATAGTTATATGCTTAATGGTCTGATTACATGTTTCTATTGCATGTTTTCACTATCACTTGTTCATGCATATTCTATAAAGTATAAATGTTATGCCAACTAACTCCTTTAAACAATATATATGTTGAACTTTTTGTTTATTTAGAAAGCTCTATTCCTTGAAAACCTTTTAGTTTTAGAAATTGCATACCTTTTCGAAAAAGAAAAGATCTTTGTCGAAGGGTGTCTCCAATGACTATTTTCTTCTTTTTGCAATGCCCGACGAAGGGTGTCTCCAAAAGCACTCACAACAGACACTTTGGGATAACCTTATAAGTAGAAGAAAAGATCTTTGTCACAAAAATTGAACTCTTGGCAAACTTTCCTCTCTCTGAATCTGTAATCTTGAACAAATTTTGCTTGTAACACTTTCCTAAGGTTCATTGTATATTCGTTTGATAAGACCCTAGTTTCGTGTGATAACTTACCCTCAACCATTTCTCTGTAAAATTGGTGGAATCCTAAAAATGCTTAGATAAAAGAATACTTGGGTATTTGCTTAGAGAGGCAAGTGAAAAACTACTTGGGTTGAGCCTGAAAGGCTTGGATAAAAAGATATTTGTAACTTTGATTAAGTTATAGTGGGACTTGGTAGTATACCAAGAACAAGACGTAGTCTCTGGAGTGAGACGAACCAGTGTAAAACTCTGTGTTTTTCTCGTTTATTGCTTATCTTTGTTTTCAAAAATCTCTTTCAAAATATTTATTTCTCAAACGAAAACATCTCTTTGGAAAGGTTTTGAGAAAAAATTTAATAACACAATTCAACCCCCTTATTGTGTTATTCCTATATTTTACACCCGTGAAGATAATAACTCATACTTTCACTTTATTACTTGTATGACAGGTACACTTGCCATGATCTATGGAAGTGAAGTAGTGGCTTGTTAGGATAGATATACATGGGTAGTAGCTTCCCACAACATAAGGTTTGTAGTTGCACTACCCTGGCTTACGTGTGGAATTCGCTTATTTACCTATCCCCAAGGAAACCATTCTCCACTAACCATTCAATCATTAGGAATGAGGCCCCACCTAGCAGCCTTAAACTTACGTGCATACTCCTAACACAGTATAAGCTGTAGACTCATGTATGTATGCATGTATATTTCCATCAACATCAACAATTTATAAACAACTACATATCATTTGTATCATCGCACTTATCCTCGTCAAAAGTAAATCATCAACAACACGGAGTCTTATCTAAAGCAACTTCTGCAAACAATAGGATCTTATCTAGAGTGATCCCTAACGAGGACAAGCCAAGGTTTTATTTAGAGTGACCTCAATTTAACAAAGGTCTTATCCAGAGCGACCTTGCTCAACAATGAGTTGAGATCCTATTTAAAGCAATATCAACTCAACAGATTAATTAATCCTTTCGCTTTATAAATTTATTCAAATCATTTTAATTAATCTTTCTAATGAATTTCTTAAAAAACTTTATTTATACTTAAATAATTGCTTAAAATTATTAATTTATTGTCAATAATTCAAGATGTTAAAAATTTACCTTATTATTGTCTTTAGTTAAATTATCAAAAATTCTAAATAATTATTAAAATAATAAAAACACAAATTTTAAAGCCAGAAATACATATTTGATGATTTCATTCATTTTATAAAATTTTTGGAAGCAAATCAAAAAGTTAAACAATTTAAATCAATTAAAACATTTTAGCAGTTTTAGTGAAAACTAAGGGTATTCTATCCCTATTTTGGGTTAGATTCAAAAACCAATTTGTATAAGCAAACAATTTTTGTCTATTACAAACTATAGTCCATTGGAAAGCTCTATGAGTCTATTTACTAGAACAACAAATCATTTTGCAAACAAAAATCTACAAAAATATCAATTAAATAAACTACACAAAGAGGGCTAACTGCCCTACTAAAAGAATAGTTAGCTTCTCCTTCACTTTTTGTGTTTAGCTCAAAACAATTTTTAACAACTCTTGACATCACTTTGTATCATGTTAAATCTAGTTTATAGATTGATAACAGGTTCTCAAAAATTTGGTGTGTGAAATTTATTGTGATTTTTATCCTAAAACTGTTCTAGAACCAAATTTTGGCCAAAAAATAGTGCATCCATTTGAAATTTCAAAAATCACTAAAAATAAAAAATAGAACAAAAAATAACTCATGATATATCCACTTAAAGCTTGAAAACCCTAGTGTTTATTCGTTCAAAAACATTTACAAAAAACCAAACACAAAATTCTAAAAATGTAAAAAGCTCCACACTATTCATTCTCATCTAGATAGCATAGGTCAACTTATGAAGGACATAACTCACTTGTTTCTTAATTTTTTAGGCGCTTCTTGAGCTCATTTTGTAACCCTTTGAGTCTATTTTCATTTTCAAATTCATTTTAGAAACCATAGTTTGAGTTATAACACAAACAATAAGCTATGTTCCAACAAAAAACTACTCAGTAGATTCATGCGCTTTTGATATACAACACATTTCATGTGACCACTCATTATATATCACATTTTAAAGAACCAAAACGAAATATCCATGTCCAAAATAGTTCACCACAAAGACAAATCACCATAAAACACACAAAAGGATAAGCTTTCCTTACAACTTAGTCCCAATAACCAAGAAAAGGAGAAAGATGAAGGCCTTTTGTTGGAACCAAAGACGTAGAAGCGTCTAAACTCTCAATGTTTTAAAGATAACATGCTTATTAATGTTGAAATTGAAATACGAAAAAGCGCACAAGAAGGGGGGGGGTTGAATTATGCCTTGTAAAACTTTTTCGTAATAAGTAGATTAATAAAAAAAACGTTTTCAGGTGTAGGGATAGGGAGAAGAAAAACACAGAAAGTTTTATACTAGTTTACTCAACCTGAGCTACGTCCAGTCCCTTCACCCAGAAGGTTTCTACTAACCAATCTTAGATTACAAGTATTGTTCGTGGCCTCTTCAGGCTTTACAACGCAATCTCCCTAGATTGCTTAACCCAAGTATTCTTTTACACTAAGCCTCTCTAGGCTTTCTCAACACATAAGTGTTTTAAGAGGAAGGGTCAACTCATGTAGTGAGGATTTGAAAGATTTAGCTCAGGATCACTTTGAGGATCTTTACAAAATTTTGTTATCGTCCACTGGACGCTCTTAACAGAGTATTACAAAAGACTTTACGTTTTTGTTCTTTTTGACAGACTTTGCCTTTTCTATTCACCTTTTCGTTTCTCGTTGTTATTTATCTGTTTTCGTTGGTGCACGTATATATATGATTTCTAGGAAAAAGATCCGTTGTAGATAATTTGACTCTTTACGTAATGAGAAGCGTGCATACTATCTTTTCAGAAATGTCAGGCGTGGCAATTGTAGACTTGCACTACAAGGGAAGTTGCAGGACTGCGTTGGCGGTTTGTTCTTTTGAACCTTCTTCATCTGTCTTGTCAACTTGATAAGTTGACTTGCTTTATCTATTATGCTGTGCTTTTGTACTGAATTGATGTTGATGCTTCAAATAGATTTGAACGTTAGTTCACTGGAGTAGTAATGTGTAATTTACGAGGCAAACTTAGCATAAATATAATTGACATTCAGATTAAAAACTTAGCCGTTTGAATATATTATCTTGGAGACTTGGACGATTGCCTCCAGTTTATTCAACTGAATGGTCTTTAAACACATCTAATTAGACGGTCTTTGACACGTCTATTGGACGGTCTTTAACATGACACTGGACGGTCTTTGTTGGTGAGTCTTCTTCTTAGTTGTGACAGGGTTAGTCTATACGCGCAAATATGAACATTAATAAGCTTTGTTATCTTCAAAACATTAATGGTTTAGACGTTTCTACGTCTTTGGTTCCAACATAAATCTTGTGCGTATAGACTAACCCCGTCACAGCTAAGAAGACCGTCCAGTAAAGGTGTTAAAAACCGTCCAACAGACGTGTTAACAACTGTCCAGTATATGTGTTAAAGATCGTCCAGTAAACGTGTTAAAGATTGTCCAAAAGACTCGCCAAAAAGGACCTACCAATTGAACAAACTGAAGGCGACTGTTCGATGAATAAACTCATAACAAGCCTCCAAGATCATATATTCAAACGGCTAAGTTTTTTGTTTGAACGTCAATTTGATTTATGCTAAATCTTCTTCGTAACTGACATATTACTACTTTTGTGAACTAACGTTCAAATTTGTTTGAAGCATTAAATAACATCAACATCATTTCAATGCAAAAGCACATCATAATAGATAAAGCAAGTCAACTTATCAAGTTGCCAAGACAAATGAAGAATGTTCAGAAGAACAGACCGCCAGCGCAGTCTTATACCTTCCTTTTTAGTGCAAGTCTAAAAACTGCCATGCCTGACTTTTCTGAAAAGATAGTTTGCATGCTTCTCATTGCATTATAAGTCAAAATCCTCTACAACAGATCTTTTTCTTGAAGACTATATATATATGCATGCACCAACGAAGAAGAACAGAGTAGTGCGAAGTGAATAGAAAAGGCAAAGTCTGTGAAAAAGAACAAATACATAAAGTCTTTTGTAATACTCTGATAGAAGCGTCCAGTGGACGATAACAAATATCTTGTAAAGATCCTCAAAGTGATCTTGAGCTTAATCTTTCAAATCCTCACTACATGAGTTGACCTTTCTTTTTAAAACACTTGTTGTGTTGTGAAAGCCTGGAGAGGCTTAGTGTAAAAGAATACTTGGGTTAAGCAATCTAGGGTGATAGTGTTGTAAAGCCTGAAGAGGCCATGAACAATACTTGTAACCTAAGGTTGGTTAGTGGATACCTTCTGGGTGAAGGGATTGGACGTAGCTCAGGTTGAGTGAACTAGTATAAAACTTTCTGTGTTTTCTTCTCTCTATTCCTACTCTTGAAAACGTTTTCCAGACTAATCACTTGTTTTGAAAAAGTTTTTAAACGCACAATTTAACCCCCCCTTCTTGTGCGCTTTTTCGTATTTCACCTTTAACTTCCTCTTGCATTCTTCTTCAAGATTCTAGCATAAACCCAACACGAATAGTAGTTTTCCACCATGAAAAGGGTCAATGTTATTTAGGAACAAGAGAATGAGAATATGCCGAGAGAAGATTGAAGAGAATAAGAAGAAAATAGAAGAAATGAGAATGAATTGACAATAAATTACCTAACTCCACAAAAAATCTTCCTTTCTTCTCCACCAACACTTGAAGTTTTTGTAAAATGAGAGAGTGAATGGGGAAGGGGAGTTTTGACTAGACTACAAGGTCTAGGGGTGGGTGTTTAATTTATCAAGTTGGACTTGTTTCAATTAGAAAAAGTGGGGATGGTTTGGTAAATGAATAATTAAAACAAGTTATCAATCAAGTTGCTAAAATAGAAATGGATTAACTTTCCCTAGAAGCCTTTATATGGCCAACCAAGGCAGGAAATACAAAGGGCCAGAAAATTTCGATAGAAAATTCGGTTAGGATTTTACAAATTTCGTGAATTTTAAATCAAATAAAAATTTATTATTCACAGAGGAATTTTTAATGAGTGTGTGACTCATTAAAATGTCTCAAAGTGATATTGGAATGTCTCACATGAATCTAGAAGTCAACGCCTTCTTGTTGAAGTTTGGGCCTCAAAAGAGATCGGATTTGAATAAAAACTTTATTTTAATCGCAACAACAAGGAAAGCTCATTAACCACTTTTGAATATAATCATAATTACATTTATTTAATTATAATTAAATTCTCATGTCACCACAATATCTATCAGCTTTCACATTGTATTCCTATGTTGCTGGCCGTTAAACAGACTAAATTTTTGCAAAAATTTTGTACAAAAATTTATACAAAAAATAACACTTGTTTTTTATTATTTAGTAATATTGAAATTAAATTAAATTTTCCCTTTTAAATTATTCAATCACTTATTTATAAATTAGCAAGAAAACAGGTCTTACAATAGAGACTAATATAAAATTTTTTGATATATTACAAGGACTAATTCAAATAAATCTTTTTATAGATACTAAAATAAAAATATATTTTATAGGGGTAAAATGTTGATTAAGTCAATAGAAATACGATAACATTAAAATATGATGCCAAATTAATAATTTTATACAATATATATTAATGATTATATTATTCATATGATTATAACCTGACTTTTTTTAAAAAATAAAAATTAACCCACAAATCATTCTATTTGGCTTGAATTGGCCTAATAAAAAAAAAAAGTTAATAATATCAATTGGCTTGCATTATTAATATTAATATGATTATACAATATGATTTTTTTTAAGAATAACAAAAAAATGCTACTGTCCTAATGTCTGAATTACGGGGAATTCTCACTTCCCTTCAACTTGCTTGGCAAATGGGCATTAGGAATCTTATTATGGAAAGTGATTCTTTATCAGCTATTTCTTTGGCTCTTCGCGGATGCCATAGGAACCACCCATATTGGTCTATTGTTGATAGTATCCACGACTTTAAGAGGAGGCCTTGGCACCTTAAATTTAAGCACGTCTAAAGAGAGGCTAATGTGCTGGCTGATCATTTGGCCAATTCGGCTCATGGTCTTAATTTTCATCTTCATATTTTGGATACTGTACGACCTTTTTTCTCTCTAGTTTTTCTTCGTGACTGCGTGGGCTTATCCTTGCCCCGTTCAGTTTTGATGTGGTTCCTGTTTTCCTGGGCTTTTAAGCCCTCCTTAGTATAAAAAAATAAAATAAAAATTGGCCTAATAAATTCCTCACTCGTGACTTTATTAAGCAACCCAAAACTCATCTAAAATTTTGTTGTCTGGTCGCGGAATCAGCCCGCCCGAATGGTCGCAGTGATCCGAATTAGCACCACATTTGTAGCATTCCTCTCACGATATTATGCCAATCAAATTACGCATCCAAATATTATTTTATTAAATTAAATTAAATTAAATTATATTATGACACAGATACTCACACCATAGCTTATTCATTTTCATCAAGCACCAGGAAACAAGACCACTGCGATTATCTGTCACAAGTCACGACCACCGCATATGGCAGCACTGAACCTTAGCCGCATGGCACTGCGATCCTCGAAGCCTCTCTCTCGCCCTTCCCATCTTCTCTCTGTTCGGTTGCAGATGCAGATGATGCAGTCCTCTTCTCCTCCCCTCACCCGAAAGGCATGCATGCCCCTTTTTTCTCTTTTCACTTCTGCACCGTTTTCATTTTCTTACACACCCATTTCCCACCGTGTCCCAAGGTTTGAAATTGAGTGCACAGTTTCAATCTTTTCGCCTATTCCCCACGACCCTTATGAGTTTTTTTTTTATTTTTATGTGTTTGGTGATATTGTACATGTTCTTCACCCATTTGTTCAAGAGCTTAATTTTGATGTAACACGAATTTTACACTGTCCTTAGAAATCACCCCCTTAACATGACTTTTATAATTTTCAATTATATAGTCCTTAGAAATCACTTTTAAAGCAATTATTTCAAAATCAATAATTTTTAATTATATTATAATCCATGATTGAATGACAGTATAAACAACTTTTTAATTTTTTGTTTAAAGGGTACTTGAATCTGATTTCTTATTAGCATCATTACAGGTTTGATGTCAAATATTGATATTTGAATGTCCAATTTGATGTAGTTATTGTTAGAGGACCAAACTAATGAGTAATGACACTTATGTCTTTCAAGGACCACAAAATGGGTGTTTATTATTATTATTATTTGGGATATTCTTGTTACTTGTGTATGAGTCAGGGGTTTGTTTGAATGGCAGATGAGCATGGATGCACAGAATGTTGCTTCCCTGATTAATAGTTCTGGATTGTTGAGGACTCAGGGTCTTATTGGAGGGAAATGGAGTGATGCTTATGATGGCAAAACCATAAAGGTATGGCATACTGTTTTATCACTATAAATTCCTTTTTTTAGTAGTGCTGTTGTGTCAGCATCTTATATATTCAATGCCGTGGCAGGTTTATAATCCAGCAACTGGTGAATCTATTGTAGATGTTGCATGCATGGGTGGAAGAGAGACAAATGATGCAATTTCTGCAGCCTATGATGCATATAGATGTATGAAACCTCCCAGTTTGATGCTATATCCTATATTTCAGACTAGAAGCAGAAATATTGGAGTGGAGAGGGTTAAGATATATTAGCAGAAATGACTGAACGTACATGTCTTTGCCTAAGATACTTAGGGGGTGTTTGCAAGAGCCTATAAAGTACTTATTTGAGCTTGACTCTTATAAGCTCTTTTTAGCTTATTTCAATAAGATTCTTGGTGAAGTTTATCAAAATAAGGTCTTTTCAACTTATTCCAATAAGTTTTATGGCAAATTTATAACATAAACTCTCATGTGATAAGAGCTTAATGAATAAGTGCTTAATTAAGCTGATTACCCAAACACACCCTTAGGGTATAGTTATTCAATAAGTTGGGTAGTGGTGTTTCTTTTATAACATCTGGGGAAAATTTGCTTAAGATATGCATACAATATGATGCTTATGTTGAATAACAATAACAACCAACATATTTGGTGTAAAAAATGAATTATCTCAGGTGAATGGTCTTTCTTTTGTTTTCTTTTCTAGTGGGTTTGCAAACCTGTCGAGCAACATCTCTTGCTTTAAGACAAAAAAAATATATTAACTTTTGTTGAACCAGATTGGGGTAGCTTCCAATTGAAACTGGGTGTAAATGTTAAATACACCATGTTTTAAAAGATTTTTAGCCTTTTAGGTAATATTTGTTGCAATGAAACATTAACCCCTCTATATTTTTATTATTATGTTTTAGGATGACTAGCATAAAGTGAGGGATTAATATATTTCAATGTTCCAATCTGTGGTGGTTATTAAAGTAGTTGATTTGTTCTATCAATATTAATCATATCCTTTCACTCACAATTTGCCTTTGCTGATGGATTAATGTTGTATTGGTTCTTGGTTTATGTTCATGAGTCCTTCTTAGTGCAAAAGATGAATTGACCAAAAAATTCTGTTATTCCTATTGTTGAATTATTCACAATATTATAATAACTAAAATTTCCTCTGTGTAGCATGGAGCAAAACCACTGCTGCTGAGCGAAGCAAATTTCTGAGGAAATGGTATAGTTGTTCTCTGGTGATTTGATTTCATGACCCACATTCTTTTTTGAAATATTTGACTTATCTTCTATCTTGCATTTGTTGACCGTTATGTTGCTGTTAATGTAATTTGATTTATTTAAGCCACAAATACTGTTTTTTCTAGCATTAATATTTATTAGTACCACTTTGTGTCAATTCAATTAATAGAATTATGGCACTAAATTACTATACGGTTTCTGCTCATTTGACATGCAAACCTGTCATCTCCTAGTAGTTGCAACTGTTGCTAGTGCTATATGGAACTCCTATTATGTTCAAGTGTTGACAATATTAGACCCTTGCAACTGCAAATTTTAGATGGAAAGGAAGTGAAGGCGTTAGACACGTTTAATATACATTGGATCTTTTAATTTATGAGGAACTTGATGATGCTGGAAGCAAAGGTAGATTGAAAATTTTATGGGGCTTTAAATTCTTTAATGGCTTCAACTTATAATTGAGTAGTATAAGGGGATAATTTGGGATCTTACAGATAATACTTTCAGCAGAAATTCTCACAAGCATACAGGACAATGATATACTCTTGATACATGTATATATAAGTGTTGGATTGTATGCTTGGTTAAAAATCATGAATTATGTAAAATTGTATTTTCCTATGTTTTTGTTCACCAGAAAGACCATAATAAGGGAAGAAGTAAAGAAATATCATCTGTCTTCCTATTTATTTTCCTTTCCCCTATTCACATTTGTTCATAAGTTGTAAATAATGCTGGTATTTTGAGTTCACTATGTTAAGCAGAAATATATATATATATATTTTAAATCTAATTAATGCATTGGAATAAGGATGCTCATTCTATTTTTCTAATTTGTAGCATCATTGTTAATATGAGTTTATATGATTGCTCTTAATCTTGTTTTAAATCAGTAGCCAGTATAATTATGCAAAAATTAATATATATTTATTATTTAGTTGTTTTCGCCCTTAATAATTTTTTCTTACCTTCACGAGTTACTCCATTAATAAATTATAATGCACTCATGTATTTTGCATTGGTTTGGTGGTGGTTTGTCTTTAAGCATCTATGACGTGATTTTTAATCTGTAAATTTGTAGTACTGTTTTAAATGTCTGTTGCTAAATCTCACTGGCAAACAAAAACTACTTATTCTGTTTTATGTTCTGTCAGCAGATCTGGTTTTTGCAATGTACTGCATTCATTTAAATTAGAATAGTTCATGACTTTGATGAAGTCTGCATATGTAGATATGTTGACCTATCATTTAAATTAGAATAGTTCACGACTTTGATGAAGTCTGCATATGTAGATTTAATGACCTATCATGATGAAAGTTGTCTGAATAGTAATTTTGTCCTGATAATGGTTACATTCTGTTGATTTTCTCCTTGGTTTTCAAGGTATGATTTGCTAATGGTACATAAAGAAGAACTTGCACAACTTATAACCTTGGAGCAAGGGAAACCTCTCAAGGAGTCTATGGGTGAGGTACATGATGGGTGAATTTCTGTTGTTGCGTACTTGGCCAATTATTGTTTCTTTTCTTTCGTATGTATTTTCCCTAGTTGAATGTCATTATTTGTACGGTATGTACGAAACTGACTATTTTGCAGATAAACTATGGGGCTGGCTTCATTGAGTTTGCAGCTGAGGAGGCAAAACGTATATATGGGGATATAATTCCTGCACCTTTATCTGATCGGCGATTATTTGTTCTAAAGCAGGTAAACTTGGTGTCTTAAATTTACATTTCAGCTGTTTTCTGGGAAAACTTTATACCTAAACTGCATCAATTTCATGATGGGATGTCTATACCTAATGCAATGTACTAAAATAAGTGGAGTATGGTATTTGACATTAAAAAAGAACAACCATTTCAAAGGATTAGTGTTGCATTTTAACATATTTTTTCCTGGCCTACTGTAATAATTTTTTAAACTATAACTCTTTCACATCTGACAACTTAAGTATATTGCACTGGGTGTACACAAGCTGCATTTCTGCAGGGTGATGTAAATGTTGTTTTTCTTTTGGGTAGGTAAGGTGATGTTAATTACTTTAACCACGTGTTGCAAGTATGGTAGTTGTTGATGTTTAATAACATAATGGAAATTCAGTCTCAAACTAATGAGGGAGAAGAGTGAATCAAAGGAGGCAAAATTAAAAGAGTTGTTTGTTTGATTGGCATGTTTTCTTGAATCATTTTCTTTAATATATCTTCTTTTGGTGGTCTAAGGAAGTTAGTTTTTGATGATTTGAATTGGTTACAATGGTCAATATAGGTTTTCATGGAAGGTCAAAACATATTATATGGCATTGAAGTTGGGGATTGCTTTCTTTGTTGCTAACTTGCTATTATTTACAATGATTTCAGCATTGCTTTCTTTGATACTGCAATTAGTCTAAATTATTAGTTGCCTCTGTTAATTTGCTTTTAAAATGCTGTACAACAACCTGGAACATTTTATTTTATGAGCTTCAGGGGATTTGGTAATTAAGAATGGTAAGGCTTATGCGATAATGGGATTCTGCTATCTATACCACTCTGGTGTATTTGGCTGATGTGAAATGCTTGTATCTTCAAGGATTCTTCTCAGCCTTAAATCTAACATGGGACTGAATCATTTTTATGGCCTCTATTTGGTGTTTGGCTCATGGTCTCTTTATGGGAGTCTCCTTAATAGATATATAATGGGACTGAGAGCTTTATTGAACTGCTGTCTTTATTTATTTTCCTTGTTTATTTAATTTATTGCTAAGCTCTCTTCCATCCCTCCAATAATATTTTCTCTTTTGTAAGAAAAGAAAAAAATAACAGCTTGGTTAAATAGGAAATGGCAGTCAACTGCAATTAAATTTATTGTTGATGTGAAATATGGGTGCTAAATGAAGCCAAAATATGGCAATGTCCAAGTGCTGCTGAATTTTTTATTTGAGGTCATATGTTAAGTAGGATCCAAGGAGGCACTTTCCTCAGTAAATGAAAAGCATATTGCTGTATTATTAAATGAAAATGAGATTAGATTCTAGTGAATTGTAGCTACATATTTATGTCTTGAGTAATTTGTCCTGATATCCAATAGTTTAGTCTATGTGAAAGCTGCAAGAAATGAAAGTTTCAATTGCCTTTTATATTGAAAGTTCTAGAATATGATTTTACTGATTTTAATATTCAATTTCTGCTTGATAATCCTGAATCCTAATATTTATATACATGGCTCATATTTACCTCTTTGGGATTTGCAGCCTGTAGGGGTTGTAGGTGCAATTACACCTTGGAACTTTCCCCTTGCTATGATTACTCGAAAGGTATCTTTAGTTTTTATTAGAGTAAAATACTATACCCTAATTTTTGAATCTTTACTGCCCAGATTTTACCCATTTTCACTTTTAAGTGTTTTAGGAGTTATATAACAATCATTTTAAGAATTATGTGTTTTCTAATATATTAGGTTGGTCCAGCCCTTGCATGTGGCTGTACAGTGCTCATAAAGCCCTCTGAACTCACGCCTCTCACTGCTTTAGCTGCAGCAGAACTCTCCATTCAAGCTGGAATACCAGCGGTAGTTTCTTAAACAGACTTTTATGACTGTAATGAAAGTTCATTGCATATTTGGCTTACAGGCTCTATCATTTTCTGTTGTGATGTTTTGTAATTTAGTAATTAAATTTATTGAAAATTGTCATTGTAGCATGGCAATTGTACATCAACAGCTTGATTGTGATATTTTCAGAAAGTTCATTCTGATATTTTGTTATGTAATCTACTGTGTTTATGTTAAAACTATATTCGAACATATGCTGCTATTTCGGTTTCTTTGCGTGTGTCTTTTACTAACTTTAATTCTTTACTATAATATTTTGGTCGTGTACATATTGTACATGTGAAGTATGTCTTCAAAAGAGAAATACTAAGTTGGCTCCTTTGGATGATGCCCCTAATCATCATTAGTTTCTTCCACTAGACTGTGTAAATCTTACAGCAACTACGAACACAAAAGTCTTTAGTTTACCCATCTCTTATGTTGCTACATGTTTGCAGACCTTTTCTCTGCCTTTTCTTCTTTGCTTTTTTTCCCATAAATGAAGCTTCCTTTCTTTTTTTGTTCCTTCCTGCCCTTCTTTTATGATTTTAATGGTTGTGATATTAATGACATAGGGTGTAGTGAATGTGGTGATGGGAAATGCTCCTGATATTGGGAACGCTTTACTTGCAAGTCCACAGGTTCTGTGACAATGTCATTTTACAAAGCAATTACCTTGTGAATGTAATTGAACAACTGAGAAAAAAAAATTATCATCCTTATCTAGGTAAGGAAGATCACATTCACAGGCTCGACGGCTGTTGGAAAGAAATTGATGGCTGGTTCTGCTGAGACAGTTAAAAAAGTATGCTTAGATATTGTCATGAATTTCTTCACATGCAGGATCTAGACATCTTATATTGAAAAGGGGTTTTCACCCTTATATATATGTTTATTGAACCTCTAGGTTTCTCTGGAACTTGGTGGCAATGCACCGTGCATAGTTTTTGATGATGCTGACCTGGATGTTGCAGTAAAAGGAACTGTAAGTTAGAAAGGATGTCAATGCATGGTAGTTGTGATGATGTTTCTCTTTTAAGTTGTTACTTTATATGGATTTGTGATGTGTGACTTGGTTACAACTTAATCTATGCAGTGCCTGATACCTTTTGATGATGATAACAGTAATGGATAGTTCTTGTATTCTCACTGTGGCCTCAAAATGAATATTAGAAATGCAATTGATTAATGCAGTATTTTCATTTCTTGTATGGTGGGTGAGCTTCAGATAATTTGGGTTAGATTGAGCAAAAAATATGGGGTTTCTTCGGCTATGTGGAACTTAAATTGCACAGGGAAAATGCAGTTTGGCAGTTGTCCCTGTGTACTTGAGTTAAAAATCAAGTCCCGGAATCAAAATAACAACTCCATATTTCATGGAGAAGCTTTGATCACATGAATCACAGATTACCTCTATCATTATTGGTCTTAGCTTTATGGCTGGGGCTTGCTGCTCTAGGCAGTTGCTATTTTAGCAGTGGACTGCTGGTTCCATGCATGCTAGTGTCAAATTCAATCTCACTTGCCGATAACCTTTTAGGGATACAAATAGCTCAATATATATTAAGACACCGTAGGTCTTATCATTCATTATTTTTTCCACAGCATAATTATTATGTTTCTGTTATTTGAATTATTGATGAGGCTAGAACAAATGATCCATGCTTCCTATTTCTTAGAATAAGCAGGTAAACAAATCAACTCAAATTTTAAATACTCACCTTACCAAGTCAAATTCATGCTGTGTTCTTTTAGACATTACATATCACCTTCACTTAGATTTGTCTTTGCGCAACTGTTAACTGCTGAAGTTTAGGTATATGAATATTTCTTTTGCTGCAGGTCTTATCTAGTTTGTTGAGGTGGATTGTTGAAGTTATTTTATTAAATTATCTTTTAGTAGCCTTTTGTGATTTTTGTCCAATTTTTAGATTTTTTTTCCTTGAAAAATCATCTTTATTTGATGATTATTTATTAATCAAATTCTTAGAGTCTGAGCTTAGGGCCTAACTCAACATCACAAAACCGGCTTGTAAGGTGAGGTTTATAAGCTCTATTTAAGCCATATCTCTAGTTGATGTGCGACTACACACCACCCTCGAGGCTGCAATTAAGGTAGCCCTCAAAGAGGCCACAACTAAGGTGGTCTAGGGGTAATCGCAATTAAGGAGGCTTTCCAGCACTCCACCTCACGCTTAGGGCTACCTACCTGGAGAGTGGCAATGTAGGTGGCCCAACAATGAATCTAGGATAAGCTTTGGTACCATCTTAGGATTTGGGTTTAAGGCCTAATTTAACCCCACAAAACTGGCTTGTAAGGTGAGGATTACCCAAGTTTTATAAGCTCTATTTAAGCTATATCTTAGTCAATGTGGGACTAAACACCACTCTTGAGGTTGCAGTTAAGGTAGTCCCCAAAGAGGTCGCAACTAAGGCGGGCTAGGGGTGACCGCAATTAAGGTGGCTTTCCTACATGTTTGAAATTTTAATATATGCTCTAAAATAATGTGCCCTCTCTCTCTCTCTCTCATCAAATGCATAGAACTTCCTCAACCTGGGCCTTAGCAACTTCCCCAGTATAATTTTAGCAATTTTGGAGGTCATGTGTTCTTGTGGAATATCTGCCTTTTGGAGATTATAGTTTCTGTGCATGAATTCTTTTGTTGATTAGAATTAATAGGTAGATTTGAGGTTGGGCAATTTGAGCATGGGGTGGTATGGTAACAACTAACAAAGCTGCATAAAATGGTAAAAACTGAATAAAAGCTTCCAATTTTTGGGTTAACTGCTAAAATTGAAAGTTAAGGGGCATGCTGTGACTCTCCCTGCCCTTCTGTTACGATGATATTAATAATCATAACATTTCAATTATTTGATTGCAGCTTGCAGCAAAGTTCCGTAATAGTGGACAAACATGCGTTTGTGCAAATAGAATTATTGTGCAAGAAGGTTAGATGAAAATGATAATAAACTATCTATTTTACAATTACATTGCATTTATCTGCCATCTCTTAATAACTTTTCATTTAAATGTAACATGTTTATGATTCCCAATTTATGAATACTTTTAGGAGAATTTGATACTTTGTTGTTTTCTGATCCTTTTGCTCTAAGCTCCTTCTCCTAAATGGTATGAATTGTGAGAATGTGTTACAGTCACACATACTAGCTATTTCATGTAAGTGTTCTTGTATTAGTATTTCTGATATAATCAAGATGACATTGTGAATCTTTGCAGGATTCTTACATGGCCTTTTGTAACCTTGCATTACCCTAATCATAAGGTTTATTGGTTGTGACTACTGCAGTGAGTAGTTTCTTATTTAGTTTTGATCTCATGGTATGACGTGGAATTTGTAGTGTTTTGAAAAATAAATTTTCAGAAATGAAAACAGGAGAACAGGAGATAAAGGGAATTGCAGTGACATTCTTATGAGATTTTTCTCCAAAGAGTAGTGTTTGTGTACTCCTGTTGATTGTTTGGCTGTTTGAAGTTCACACCAATGTGAAAATGTGCATTTAGATGCATTATTTGTTTAATACTCATTGATTTTTTTTACTTGACCAAGTTTCTTTGCGAAGGTATATATGAGAAATTTGCAAATGCTTTGCGTGATGCTGTTCAGAATATGAAAGTTGGGGATGGTTTTAGTGAAGATGTGGTGCAGGTAGTTATTTATTTATTTCTTTTGAAATTTTTTATTATTTTTTCTTTTGAACCAACTGTCTATGGAAATTTCCTATCTTGCCTCCCTGTTTTTCCCACTTAATGGGGTAATCTTCATTCATATAGTCTTAAGGTACCTTTGGATATGATAATTCCTTTCGAATATTCCTGTTGTAATATGTTTTGAGTGTTATTACTCTTTAGAGTCCTCTCCTGAATTGAGAGAAAATGAGTCATGGTGTAACTCAATTTCATATCTATCTCTAAACAGGGCCCTCTAATCAATGAAGCTGCTGTCAAAAAGGTTTGTCTTTCTCTTAGTATTTCATTTTCTTTTTGCATTGTTACAGGGTGTCTTTGAACTCATAGGAACTTCTTGGTTTGCTTTGTGGTTTTTCCTTACAGGTTGAGTCCTTAATTCATGATGCTACATCAAAGGTTTGTTGTCTTTCCTGTTCCTCCGATGTGATTCTCCGCTTCAACCCCCCCTCCCCTTCTATGTAAGGCTGGGCATGGTTCAGTTCTGATTGAAAACTGAACTGAACTGTTATTGGACCAGATTTTATAATTGATTTTATGAACCACACTGCATAGAAAAGTTTCGTTCTTCAAATTTTTATGAAAAATACTGATTTTGGGGGTTTGGTTAACTGGTTTCTGTTAAAACCTAAACTTCATCTTTTTGCTGCTCAAACATGTCATCTATTTTTACCTTGTGACAGCACCAAATGTTTTACCCTGTGATAGCATTGAATACAGCATAGTGATGCCTGTAGGATCTGTTTGGGTCTTTAAAAGCAAAACATGAGAAATCTGTCAGAATTTCTGTTGGATGGTGAAGCTTCTTGCTTAAAAATTGGAGAAATCTATAACTCAGATAATTTTTTTGTTATTGCAATGAATGGTTTCTTTTTCCCTTTGCTGTTAATGCTTGTTGTTGGCTTCTTCTTCTCCTTCTTCACTTTTTCTTCCTAAACACTAAGATGCTTGTTGTCGTTAAATGACTTTTTCTTCCCTTTGCTGTTGAGAGAATAAACGATTTGATACTTTAGAAAAGGATAAAGCTTAGGGATGAAAATGGAAGAACCATTGATTTTGGGATTTGGATTGTTAGTGTGTTTTTTCTCTTGTTATGCGGATAAGTTTTGTTATAAGCCTTAAACTGCATTACCTATAAGTTGAAACTAACTGCACCAAATTGTAAGGAGAAAACCGAATTGTATGCAAACCGGTTCATGTCAGTTCTTTATGGCTCAATTCGGTTCAGTTTGTAGTTCACTTTGTTGTTTGCCCATCCCTATTTCTATGACATCCTATTCAATCTCTTGAATTCTAAATAAAGGAGCTAAGAGAGTCAAACAAAATTTTGTTTATGCCAACTAGCAATCATATTTTGCCATCTAAGATCCCTTTTTGGGATTACTAATGTTTATTAATAATGCAATTTCTGTGCCCATATAATTTCCTCGCCTTGGAGTTATACTTAAGATTATGACTGGAGTGAAGGCTTATGGCATTTTCTTGGTTTCATTGGCATTTTTCTAATGCTTTTTTAGCTAATTGTGTTGTATACTAGAGCAACAATGGAGCCTTACTCCACAGGATGGGGTTGGCTACATTGAACAAACATTGCCATTAATCTTTATCAAAAACCAAATTTTCAGAAAATTCCTTTATATCAAGGTCTTTTTTAATGGTTTCTTGACCTTTTCTTCATTCTTCTATAGCTGTGATGTATACTTGAACAGAGAAACTTATATTTGAAATGGTTTTTTTTTTTTATTTCAAATGTACATTTTCCTTTATTTTTCTGTTTGAAAATATAGCAAGGTGGATAAGTATGTCTACTAACAAATGGTAATAGTTATCACAATTCAATTCCTTTTTATTTGAAGGGAGCAAAAGTAATTCTTGGTGGTAAAAGACATAGCCTTGGATTTACTTTTTATGAACCGACGGTCATTGGTGATGTTGATAGTGATATGCGCATATCAAGGTAAACTTTTTATGATTTTGTCTATGTTTCAGATTTGTGGCTCACATTAATTTTTTTTTAGTTTTGACTGGCTACTTTGGCATGGTATTTTAAGTAATTTATAGACTAACTGATATTAACTACTATACCTCACAGCACGGTTGTATTGTAGTATCTGGTTTTATAAGTTTGAAGCTGATGCTACACATTAGATATTCAATGGCCCTGCATTATATTAATGAATTCAAACTTTAAACTTCTTAAATAGTCAAGAATAAGATTAACATGATTGTTATTGAAAATTCAAAGGTTGATTTTGAATATGCCCAGCTGCCCATACTTATTGATTGTCAGAAATCTAAGTGTAGGTATATATATAGAGAGAAAGAGAGTGCTTTAATATTTTACAATGAGAGAATACCTTTCATTACATTTGTTAAAAGGAAATCAACAGAGGCATATTTGACTGAAACCGTGTGTCTAAATACACAACGGATGTATGTTTATATAGGCTTATTACATTGATTATACATAAATAGAGAATATATTGTTTCCTCTAAATCAAAGATTACATGCCTATAAATCATAGTTATTACAATAAATATGGGATATTCAATTTTGATTTCAACACTCTCCCTCAAGTTGGAGCATATAAATCATATGTGCCTAGCTTGATACAAATATAGCCAATTCTCGGTCCCCTTAAGGACTTGGTGAAGATATCTGCCAATTGGTCACTAGAGTTGACGAAACTCGTAGTAATGTCCCCTGACTCGATCTTCTCCTTGATGAAATGACAATCAACTTCAATATGTTTGGTTCTTTCATGGAAGACGGGATTAGATGCAATGTGCAAAGCCGCTTGATTATCAAAATCAGCGTCATTTGCATAGACTCTTCAAACTTGAGTTCTCTGAGAAGCAGCTTTAGCCAAATGAGTTCACAAGTTACCAAAGCCATGGCCCTATATTCTGCTTCAGCACTGGATCTTGTTACAACATTTTACTTCTTACTTTTCCAAGATATCAAGTTTCCTCCAATTAGCACACAATACCCAGAGGTAGATCGTCTGTCACTGGGTGAACCAGCCCAATTGGCATCTGAGTACCCAACTATCTGAGAATGTCCCCTGTCTTCATATATGAGGCCTTTACCTGAAGCACTCTTAATGTATTTCAGTATTTGAATTATAGCATTCTAATGGTCCTGGCAGGGAGAGTTCAAGAATTGGCTTACCACACTCACAGCAAAGGCAATATCTGGACGAGTGACTGTGAGATAGTTCAGCTTTCCTACCAATCTCCTATATCTCCCAGGATCTGATAAGGGCTCCCCCTGATTGGGTAGCGGTTTGACATTAGTTTCCATAGGAGTATCTATTGGTTTAGCATTTAGTAGACCAGTCTCTTCCAGGATGTCAAGAGCATATTTCCTCTGACAGATTATCACACCATCCTTGGATTGAGCCACTTCGATACCTAGGAAATGCTGAAGCTTACCAAGGTCTTTAGTCTGGAACTGTCGGGAGAGGTACTGTTTCAGATGGAGGATGCCATGTTGATCACTGCTTGTAATCACAATATCATCCACATAAACAATAAGGTAGATGCATCCCTAATGTGAATGGTGACAGAAGACAAAATGGTCAGCTTCACTTCGAGTTATACCAAATTGTTGTACAATGGTACGAAAGTGGCCGAACCAGGCGCGGGGGGACTGTTTAAGCCTATACAAGGACCGACGAAGCCGACAAACCATAGTAGAGGACTCCCCCTGAGCAACAAACCCGGGAGGTTGCTCCATGTAGACTTCTTCATTAAGATCGCCATGTAAGAAAGCATTTTTAATATCAAGTTGGAAGAGAGGCTAGTGATGAATGGCAGTCATGGACAGTAGTAGTAGGACAGAAGCCATCTTAGCCACTGGAGAGAAGGTATTAGTGTAGTCCTGCTTATAGACCTGGGTGTATCCTTTGCCCACCAGGCGTGCCTTGAAACGATCGATGGTTCCATCAGGGCCAACTTTAAGTGTGTATAGCCAAGGACAACCAACAGCAGATTTGCCAGGAGGGAGAGGAACCAAATCCCAGGTACTATTTGCTGAAGTTTCGGTAAACCAAGATGTCCCAACTGAGCATGGATCGTCAGCGGAGAGGTTGTGATCGAGCATGCTTGCGGCGTCGCGAAGAGATAATAGAGGCCATGAGACTCACATCCGACGCCAATCATCTGTCCCGAGGTCTGTTCCTGCAAGGTAACAGAATCTTTAGTAAATGTAATGACAAAGTCATGGGATTGGGTAAGACGGTGGACAAATAGGAGGTTAGAAGGGCAATCCGGGATGTATAAAACAGACTCGACGGTGAAAGAGGGAAGGGGGTGGGTAGTGCCAATTCCTTTGGATTGTGTTTGAGAACCATTAGTAGAAGTAATGACAGGTAAAAAACCAGAGATAGAAAGGGAAGAGAAAAGAGAGCGGTTACCAGAGATATGATTAGATGCGCCAGAATCAAGGACCCAGAGGAGAATGAGAGATGCAAGCAATAGAATTACCAGTGTGTGCAACAGAAGCAGTGGTAGGGAAAAGGTTCGACTGTAGGTAGAGCAGAACCTGTAGAAGCCATATAGAAAACGGAGTAAATAGTACCAGAGGTGCCTGGTTTGCAAAGGAAGTACCGTCAAACAGCCACAGATGGAGATGAAAATTGGGGGGTAGGGGTGCATAGGGGGGGGCGACCTAGTCGATAAAGGTGCAGCGAGAACGGAGCCGCAAAGCACCTTCATGCGTCGATTTGGGCTATTGTTTGGCGCGGCAAAGTCAGCGCGCGTAAGGGAGCGTGAGCCGGCTTTTGGGGAAGCGGTTCGGAGGGTTGCGTAGATCAACAAGAGACGAGCCAGAAGGGGTGGGTGGTCGCCAGAAAAATTGCTGGAGTGATGCTAGTGACCAGAAAAGAGAAAATGATCAGAAAAGTGAACTGGAGGACACGGTTCGCAAAATTTTTTTTATCACTGGGGACAGTGGGTCCACCGGGCAAAACATAAGATGCCTCTGTCAAGCTTTGATACCATGTTAAAAGGAAATAAACAGAGGTATATTTGACTGAAACCGTGTGTCTGAATACACAACGAATGTATGTTTATATAGGCTTATTACATTAATTATACATAAATAGAGAATATACTGTTTCCTCTAAATTAGAGATTACATGCCTATAAATCATAATTATTACAATAATTATGGGATATTCAGTTTTGATTTCAACAACATTGATTAACAGAAGGGAACAGTATTTATATGAGTAGGATACTTGTAGTGCAAGCTCAGTTGTTTGATACAGCTAGCTTAACAGAATTCAAATAGAATCTTAATCAGCTTTAACAAACTTAACTAACTACTCTAACATGGATGTTGTGTGCCTTGTTTTCTCATTTTTAATAGTACTATACTTGAAAAAGTTGGTTATAAGAGGTGATGCCCATGCGAATTGATTATCAAAATAGATGTACTGGAGTGGTCGTAATCAGATCCATATTATAAATTATCAGATTTTCTAAGGAAGATGGATGTTGAAAATTAGAGAAAAGGTTTTGTAAGAGAACCAGAGAGATATAGAGTAAGGGAGGCAATGTAAAAATTGCCCCTAACTAGTTGCTTGTGAAATATTAACAGCATATTCTGACACTTCCATTCTTGCATTCCTTATCAAACTCCAGGCAGTCACCTAGAATCACTTCCCAATTAATGATCCTTGATTTTAGGGTAAACACTTCCTTAATTGCTTTCTAATTCTTGACAGATCAATTATGGTTTCTTTGTCACTACAGATTAATTTATTAGCTTATAGAATTTTTACAGAAACTGTGTGTTTTAATCCACAGACTGTTGATTTATTTATAATCATATGAAGGCTGTAATTTGGGATACAATAATAAACTAAATCCCTAAATAATATGAGAAAGAACACAGAGACATATTGGGCTGGAACTGTGTGTCTAAATACACAACGGACTTGAGATTATATAGGCTTATTACATTAATTATACATAAATAGAGGATATACAGTTTCCTCTAAATCAAATATTACATGCCTATAAACTATAATAATTATAATAAATACAGAATATTTCAACACTCCCCCTCAAGCTGGAGCATATAAATCATATATGCCCAGCTTGGTACATATATAGTCAATTCTTGGTCTCCTCAAAGACCTGGTGAAGATATCCGCCAACTAGTCACTAGAGTTGATGAAGCTCATTGTAATGTCTCTTGACTCGATCTTCTCCTTGATGAAATGACAATCAACCTCAATATGCTTGGTTCTTTCATGGAAGACAGGATTAAATGCAATATGCAAAGCCGCTTGATTATCAAAATCAGCGTCATTTGCATAGACTCTTCAAACTTGAGTTCTCTGAGAAGCAGCTTCAGCCAAATGAGTTCACAAGTTACCAAAGCCATGGCCCTATATTCTGCTTCAGCACTGGATCTTGTTACAACATTTTACTTCTTACTTTTCCAAGATATCAAGTTTCCTCCAATTAGCACACAATACCCAGAGGTAGATCGTCTGTCACTGGGTGAACCAGCCCAATTGGCATCTGAGTACCCAATTATCTGAGAATGTCCCCTGTCTTCATATATGAGGCCTTTACCTGAAGCACTCTTAATGTATTTCAGTATTTGAATTATAGCATTCTAATGGTCCTGGCAGGGAGAGTTCAAGAATTGGCTTACCACACTCACAGCAAAGGCAATATCTGGACGAGTGACTGTGAGATAGTTCAGCTTTCCTACCAATCTCCTATATCTCCCAGGATCTGATAAAGGGCTCCCCCTGATTGGGTAGCGGTTTGACATTAGATTCCATAGGAGTATCTATTGGTTTAGCATTTAGTAGACCAGTCTCTTCTAGGATGTCAAGAGCATATTTCCTCTGACAGATTATCACACCATCCTTAGATTGAGTCACTTCGATACCTAGGAAATATTGAAGCTTACTAAGGTCTTTAGTCTGGAACTGTTGGGAGAGGTACTGTTTTAGGTGGAGAATGCCATGCTGATCACAGCCTGTAATGACAATGTCATCCACATAAACAATGAGATAGATGCATCCCTGAGGTGAATGGCGATAGAAGACAGAGTGGTTGGCTTCACTGTGAGTCATACCAAACTGCTGTACAACAGTATGAAAGCGGCCAAACTAGGCTCGGGGGGACTGTTTAAGTTCGTACAGGGACCTATGAAGTCGACAGACCATAGTAGAGGACTCCCCCTGAGCAACAAACCCTGGAGGTTGCTCCATGTAGACCTCTTCGTCAAGATCGCCATGCAAGAAAGCATTTTTAATATCAAGTTGGAAGAGAGGCCAGTGACAAATGGCAGCCATGGAGAACAATAGGCGGACAGAAGCCATCTTGGCTATTGGAAAGAAAGTATTGGTGTAGTCCTGCCCGTACACCTGGGTGTATCCTTTGGCCACCAGACGTGTCTTGAAACGATTGATGGTTCCATCAAGGCCAACTTTAAGTGTGTATAGCCAACGACACCTAACAGAGGATTTGCCAAGGGGAAGAGGAACCAAATCCCAAGTACTATTGCTCTGAAGGGCACACATCTCATCAATCATTGCTTGCCGCCATTCAGGGTGAGATAAGGCTTCACCTGGAGAGAGTTAGGGATAGACACAGAAGACAAAGAAGAGAGGCAAGTATAATGCAAAGGAGAAAGACGGTGATAATTGAGGTTAACATAGTGAGGAGAAGGGTTACGAGTAGAATGAATACCTTTTTGAAGAGCAATGGGCCAATCAATGTTAAGGGGCAAGCTCGGATCCGGTGAAGAAGATGGCGCTATGGAAGAGTCTGGCATGGCCTCTACCATATCGTCATGAGTTGTCGTAGGTGTTGGTGTAGTGTTGGCAGCAGGGCGTTGGCAGCATTAATATGTCTGAAGAGGTTGCAAGGCCGGGGGTTTTGCTGGAACATCTTGATGCACTATTGGGGCATCTGGAGAACCAGATAGAAGTGGGACAAGAGCAGGAGTACCAGGAGGAACAGAAAACCACATGTCGAAGGGAGAGGGAGCAGACTCAAAATAAGGGACAGACTCAAAAAACAGACATCGGCAGAAATGAAATACTGTTGAAGGGTAGGAGAGAAGCAGCGATAACCTTTCTGCGACCGGTAATAACCCAAGAAGATACATTTGATGGACCTTGTTGAGAGTTTGTCAAGGCTAGGAGTTAGATTGTGGACAAAACAGGTGGAGCCGAAGACACGAGGAGGAAGCACATGAAGTGGTGAGTGAGGGAAGAGGACAGAATGGGGAACTTGATCATTTAAGACAGAGGATGGCATGTGATTAATGAGGGAGCAGGCTGTGAGTACAGCATCACCCCAAAAGTGTGGGGGAACATGACCGTGGAGGAGAAGAGCCCGAGTGGTCTTAATGAGATGTTTGTTCTTATGTTTAGTCACCCCGTTTTGTTGAGGGATGTGGGCACAGGATGTTTGATGAAGAATGCCCTTCGACGCCATAAAGTGCTGAAACTAATGAGATAAATATTCACGAGCGTTATCACTGCGAAGACAGTGTATAGGAATACCAAACTGAGTTTTTATTTCATGATAAAACTTCTCAAAGAGGGAAAATAGTTTGGACCTACTTTTCATTAAACATAACCACGTACAACGCGAAAAATCATCTATAAATGTGACAATACTTAAAACCAGATGGGGTAACAATACGAGGACTCCAAACATCGGAATGAACTAAGGCAAATGGGGACGTAGCCCTTTTATTGACTCGATCGGGAAACGAAGTACGAGTGTGTTTCCCTAACTAACATGATTCACAGTGAAGAGTAGATAATTTTGGAGAGACTAGGTACTAACTTTTGAAGCTTCGATAAACCAGGATATCCCAATTGAGCATGGATCGTAAGCGGAGAGACTGTGGTAGAACATGCTTATGGTGGTGTGGAGAGATAATAGAGGCCATGAGACTCACATTCGATGCCAATCATCTGTCCCAAAGGCCGTTCCTGCAAGGTAACAGAATCTTTAGTAAAAGTAATGACAAAGTCATGGGATTGGGTGAGACGATGAACAGAAAGAAGGTTAAAGGGGCAATCAGGGACATATAAAACAGACTCAACGGTGAGAGAGGGAAAGGGATGTGCGGTGCCAATTCCTTGGGATTGTGTTTGAGAACCATTAGTAGAGGTAATAGTGGGTAAATAGCCAGAGGTAGAAAGAGAAGAGAAAAGGGAACGATTACCAGAGATATGGTCAGACTCACCAGAGTCAAGCAATGGAATTACCAGTGTACAACGGAAGCAGTAGCGCCAGGGTTTTGGCGAGTCTCAAGCCACTTGACAAAATCCTCATAAGTGACCGGGGCCCCCCGGGGTTGATCAGTGGGCTGAGGGGTTTTTGCTGGAGGTGTGTGAGCCACATTGGTGAGACGAGGGGGTTTACCATGTAACTTCCAGCAACGGTCAATGGTATGCCTGTGACGATGACAATGCTCGCATTTGTGACGATTCATGGAGTGAGATGTCCCAGTCCGAGAGTGTTCAGAAGAACTACTCTGAGATGCAAGAATAGAGGTATCACCTATTGTAGGAGCGGGAATCTACATAGGTACCTTTGGTGGAATCTGAAGGAGTGTAGAAGAGGCGGATGTCATCGTAAGGGCTGTGAGTGACCCAAGAATCTGGTCACGTGTAGTAAAATACTTTGGCAGCAATCTGTACAGGGCAAGGATCATAAAAAAGGCACTCTGATTCTCGAGTTCTTTCTTAGCCTCTATTGAATTACAGGCGGTAGGAGGGGAGGTAGAAGTTCATTAAAATCATGCAGGGTAGCCTGAACTCTCCCAAGATATGCAGACATAGGGCCATCAAAACGCTGAGGTGTAATGAGGGTCGTCAAGTTATGGCAAACTCCATATAGGCGCTGAGTGTCATTGGTATAAAGAGCATGTGCCTCAGTCCAAACCGATTCACATGTGACATGAGGTCGGAAAATAGGTTTGATGGAGGGGTGAGGGTGGACTTGATTATACTGCATAATTGGGTGTCAATCTTTTCCCATTGTGCACGTTCACCTGCTACTACAGAATCAACAGTACTAGTGAGGTGGGTTTTGTAGCCTATACCACTAATCCATAAGGTGATGTCGGAGGCCCAAGTGGAGTAGTTCGAATTGTTTAATTTGTCAATAGTAGTGTTTGCCTTAGGTAGAGTATAGGAACTAGAGGAATCCATGGTCAGCGTGAAAGGAAAACGTCAAAACAGACTTGAAACAAATAGTGCAGAGCGCATTGGGCAAAAAAAGGGGGATTGTCAAAAGTGATAGGACGGAGGTGAGACTTGGAGGGTGGCGTCGCGCTAGGTGGGTGACCACTGTGCCTGAAACGCGGTTGGAAAAGCGTTGTCACGTGCCGATGACAAGTGTTGTTTGGCGTAGCATTGTAGACGCGCGTGAGAGCTCGTGGTAAGCAGGATAGGGACGCGGTTGACAGGGCCGAGTAGATCGGCGGACGACGCTCCTGATGGTGGTGGTGGCAACTGGAAACGTCACCGGAGCAGTGATGGCGGCTAGCGACGATGCTAAAAATGGGAAAAAAAGTCGTCAGAAGAGGTCGGCGATCTGAATGGAGAACTGGAGACGTTCACGGTTTGCCAAAAAAAATTTATCTCCGGGGACAGTGGGTCCACCGAGCACACATGGTTCGCGAGATGCCTCTGTCAGGCTCTTGATACCATGTTGAATGAGAAAGAACACAGAGACATATTGGGCTAGAACCGTGTGTCTGAATACACAACAGACCTGAGATTATATAGGCTTATTACATTAATTATACATAAATAGAGGATATACAGTTTTCTCTAAATCGAAGATTACATGCCTGTAAACTGTAATAATTATAATAAATACAGAATATTTCAACAATAGCTATACAAGTTTCCCTAGTTACATAAGATACGATTAGATATTTAACACTCTCCCTCAAGCTGGAGCATATATGTCATATGAATCAAGCTTGTAACAAATGGAATCAACACAAGTCCCCTTGAGAGATTTAGTGAACACATTTGCCAATTGGTCGTTGGAGCCAATAAAGTCGGTGGTGATTTCTCCTTAGAGCACTTTCTCTCTCACGAAGTGGCAATCTATCTTTATGTGTTTAGTCCATTCATGGAATACCGAATTAGACGTAGTATGAAGAGCGGCTTGATTGTTGTAGATAGGCTTAGTATCCTGAGTGTCTCCAAATTGTAACTGTTTGATGAGTTGCTTAAGCCATGTAATTTCACATGCAGTTGTTGCCATGGCACGGTATTTAGCTTTGGTGCTGGATTTAGCAACTGTATTCTGCTTCTTGCTTCTCCATGATATCAAATTTCCTCCAATAAGAACACAATAGCCAGAGCTAGACCTCCTATCTGATGGTGATCCTGTCCAATCAGCATCAGAGTAATAGACAATTTTGGCATTGCCTTTGTCTTTATATAAGAGTCTGTGGCCTGGTGCAGTCTTGATGTATTTGAGGGTGCGCATGACAACATCCCAATGACTATCACAAAGGGCATTTAAGAATTGACTTACCACGCTTACTGCAAATGTGATGTTTGGCCTAGTGACAGTGAGGCAATTGAGTTTACCAACAAGTTGGCAATATCTTCTAGTGGCTCCCCTTGGCTCGGAAGAAGTTTGACATTGGGATCCATAAGAGTGTCACCGGGGCGATAGTCGAGCATACCAGTCTCGGTTAGAATATCCAGAGCATATTTCCTCTAGGAGATGACAATGCCAAAGGTGGATTGAGCAATCTTAATGCCTAGGAAGTATTTGAGTGGCCCCAGGTTTTTGGTCTGAAACTGACCCTGAGGGTGAGATTTGAGCCGGTAGATACCATTACACTGGTGATGACAATGTCATCAACATTAACCACCAAATAAATGCACATGCCAGACAGAGAGTGAAGGGAAAAGACAGAGTGGTAGTTTCACAGCAAGTCATGCCAAACTGAATTAAGGAAGAGCCAAAACGGCCAAACCAGGCACATGGAGATTGCTTTAGACTGTATAGAGAACAACGAAGGTGATAGACAAGCTGAGAGCCACTAGAAATAGTAAAACTAGGGGGTTGATCCATGTAAACCTCTTCCTCCAACCCTCCATGTAAGAAGGCATTTTTAATATTCAGCTAGGGAAGTGGCAAATGGAGGATGGCAACAATAGCAAGAAACAGACAAATAGAAGTGATCTTGGCCACGGGGGAAAAGGTGTCCCCATAATCAAGACCTAAGATTCGGGTATAGCTCTTAGCCACCAAGCAAGCTTTGAATCGATCAATATTGCTATTCGGTCCAACCTTCACTGTATAAACCCAGCAACAGCCAACAGTAGTCTTGTCAGGAGGCAAAGGGACCAGCTCCTAAGTTCCATTTGCCTATAAAGTAGTCATTTCATTCGACATCTCCTTTTGCCAACGGGGATTAGCCATGGCTTCACATGTAGACTTAGGAATAGACACTGAATCCAAAGAGGAGATAAAAGATAGATATGAAGGAGATAATTGGGCATAGTGAAGAGTACAAGTATGTAGAGGGTGAGGATTGCGGGCGGACTGAATAGCTTTGTGTAGGGTAATGGGAAGCTCAGGTGCAGGAGATGTTGGCAGAGGGGTGTTTGGAGTAGGAGATGATGTTGGAGGATTAGTAGGTGGAATTGTTGGGAGAGGTCGTGGTAGTTACTGATAGGTAATGAGCGGTAGTGGAGTAGAGACAACAACTGGGGCTGGAACAACAGGTGGAACATCCAGAGGAGCCTCGTCAACAGTGGACACAGAGAAGAAAAGAGTAGACTCAAAGAAAGTGACATCGGCTAAAACAAGATACAGTTGAAGTTGAGGACAGAAACAACGATATCCCTTTTGAAGGCGAGAGTAACCTAGAAAAACACATTTAGGAGACTTTGCAAAGAGTTTATCTTTACCTAGGGTAAGATCATGGACAAAACAGGTGCAACTAAAGATATGGAGGGAAACAAGGTAAAGGTTCTGAGGGTACAAAATGGAGTATGGAATCTGATTGTGGAGGACAGACGAGGGCATGTAGTTGATTTGATAACACGCTGTAAGAAGTGTATCACCCCAGAAATGGAGAGGAACATTATAGTGAAGAAGAGTACGAGTTGTGTCAACTAGGTGGTGGTTTTTCCGATCAGCAACACCATTCTGTTGTAGTGTGTGAGCACATGACGTTTGATGGAGAATTTCCTACGAGGTTAGAAATGACTGAAATTGGGAAGACAAATATTCACGGGCATTATCAATGTGCAAAGTTTTAATGGAAGTCCCAAATTGATTTTTGATTTCATGCAAGAAACCTTGAAAGACAAAGAAAACACCAAAACAATTTTTCATGAGGAAAACCCAAGTATAACAGGAAAAATGATCAATAAATGTGACAAAATAGTAATATCCTAAGGTTGAACAGACTCGACTAGGACCTCATATATCAGAGTGAACTAAAGTAAAAGGTGACGCAACACTTTTATTGACATGAGGACTATAAGAATGACGAACATGTTTTCCTAATTGACATGACTCACTGTAAGGACTTAAGTCTAGAGAGACTAGGAACCAAAAGATGCAATTTTTCCAAATTGGGATGACTGAGGCGTTGATGGGCAAGTTCTAGAGAGGTAGAGGAGACACAGGCAATCGGCGGTGAAAGGTGATACAATCCTCCAGACTCATCTCTTGTTCCAATTGTTTGTTGGGTATGCCGATCTTGAACAAGAACAAAATTATTAACAAAAAAGACAGATAGAGTAAGTGAGTGGGTGAGCTTGCTAATTGAAATTAAATTGAAAGGACAACTAGTAACAAATAAAACATAATTTAAAGAAAGATTAGGAAGTGGGTTTGGTCAATGCAGCGAACTTTAATCCGAGAGCCATCTATGAGAGTAATAGAAGGCAATGAGTCCAAAAAAGACAACTGAGAGAAAAGAGATTGGTTACTAGTCATATGGTCCGAAGCACCAGAGTCTAGGATCCAGGGTTCAAGTGAGGATTGAGAGACACAGGCTATAGGATTACCAGGCTGATCCTTGGTAGTAACAGACGAGGCAAGTTGCTGGGCTGCTCAAAACTGGAGGAAATCATGATACTCAGTGGCAGAAAGAGTAACATCAGCAGGTGGAGCAAGTGCGGTGACTTGGGCCACATTAACCGACCTTGATTGTTCCCTGACTTTGGTGCGACATTCTGCTTCAACGTGGCCATAATGGTTACAATAATTGCAATGAGGACGATGTTGACTATCACGGCCCCGACCTCGTCCACCATGATGAGAAGAGTGTGAAACAAGTGGAGGAATTAGCAAAAAGGATAGAGGGATGCCTGAAAGCATGTGGATTGGAGGCGCAACAACTGTTCACTAACCATGTCACAGGTAGGAACAGTAGGGCTCGATAGTATCTGGTTATGTACAAAGTCAAGGTCAGGTGGGAGACAGCAAGAGCAAGAATCATGAAGAACTAACTACGTTGTTGGTAAAAAGTCTATGCATCAGTCATGAAGGGCATTAGATTGGCATAATTAGCAATCAAATGATCAATTTTACCAAGATACGTCTGCATATCCATATTCTCAAGTTTGGTGGAGATCATAGCTATCAACACACTGTAGAGAAGATGGACATCGTTGGAACAGACTTTCTTGGCCCTGGTCCAAACCTTATAACAAGTAGGAAACGCTTGGTACTGAGGTCGAAGGTTGGGAGCAATAGAGAACTAAGGAGGTGCCAATTTGTTGCCAATGAGTGTGATCCTTAGCGGGAATATCCTTAGCCTGAGTGGTCAAGTGATTGGCATGGCCTTGACCTTGGAACCACATTTGGACAGCGGCTGCTAGGTACTGTAGTTTGCTGTCCCAGTCAACTTTTCACATGGGATCAGCGGAACAGTGGTGAAAGTCACAGCAGATCCGAAATCTGAAGGAGAACCTTGAGAAGCCATGAAAACTGGACCCAAATAGTACTGGATATGGTTGTCCAAGGAAGTGGAGCGCGGCAACGCGTCACATGTCGATTTGGTGCAAGCGCGTGACGTTCATGAGCCGAAAAGAAGCTGCGCGTTGCGCAGTGGTTGCTGGAGGTGGGTGATGGGGGTTGGGGGTGCTCGCTGGGGAAAGCACGGTGTGGTGGCTGCCAAATAGTGGCAGAGGGCAAGGTACTGTTCACCGTAGAGAGCTGCGTGAACAAAGGAGTCAAACCCTACCCTGAGACCATATAGAATTTGTACAGAATTGTGTGTTTTAATCCACACACTGCTTATTTACTTATAATCATATGAAGGCTATAATTTAGGATACACTAATAAACAAAACCCCTAAATAATAGCTGTACAAGTTTTCCTATTTACATAAGATACGATTAGATATTTAACAGAGCTGTCTTTTCTGCTGTGTTTTAAGATAATCAACTGGCTGTAATGGGGTTATGGATGTGTTGGATTAATACAAAGCTAGTGTCTATGAAGTACAAACTATGATTGAGTTTGGTCAAAACACAACTGTGCAAAACTGTTAAATCTTTTCACTGCACTGTCTATTCTTCTGTAAAGCTAGTCTTCACTTGTCTTTGCTGATATGAGGGTTCAAACCAGTGTAGCTTATATAGTTTACAGTGCTGTGATGCATACTTCCTATATTCTATATTTGCAGAAATTTTGGAGTGGTTTTATTTCACTGTCTTGTGTTAATCAAATGGAATTTTGGTGTTAATTTTCGGTGGACTTTTTATTTTGTTAATTCACCTATATGATTTGTCTTATGTCAGAGAGGAAGTATTTGGTCCTGTTGCACCCCTTTTGAGATTCAAAACTGAAGAGGATGCCATCAGAATTGCTAATGACACTAACGCAGGTAGTTCTTGTAGCTCTATTTTCTATTATGATTCTTCTTTATACAGCCTGGAAGAACGGTTTTTGCTCCCCTCCCTTAATGCCATTTTATATTACTAGTTTTGTCATATCTTTTCACTCTCGGTTTAACATTGTCAAATTTTGGACCATGGAACTGCCTGTACATATGAAGGTTTGGGTTCATACATATTTACAAACAGTATCCAACGATCGTGGCGTGTTGCTGAGGCTCTTGAATATGGACTTGTGGGTGTTAATGAAGGAGTAATTTCAACTGAGGTGCGTCTCATTCCTTATTAAATGAGATTAAGTGGCAATGGGATATTTTGTTGATGGTTATATCTACGTGCACGCATTGATGTAGGTGGCTCCATTTGGTGGTTTTAAACAGTCTGGTCTTGGAAGAGAAGGCTCCAAATATGGGATGGATGAATATTTAGAGGTAAGGACAAATTTAAAGTCTTCAGCTCTGTAATTTCACTTTAGAAACAAGACTGCTTCATAGTCCATAGTCATTGATTATACTTGTGCAACTTTTACTATTTGAAGTTTGTAAAACTCATTTTGGTTGTGGTTTAAAGAAGCTAGAACAGAGAGGGCATATTTATAAAGAATTGGAGTGTGGTGGACTGTATTGGGATTGTGTTGAATTGTTGATAGCAGTTTTAGATGTTTTGGGTCAATGGAGATGGGCTGATACTTGGTATATGAAATGGTATTATTGTCCTCTGTGTCTAGGATGTTTACCAAATGCAGTTTGCACAGTAAGATCATTCAACTATTTCATATGTAGTATTGGTGGGAATTAGAAAGATTCCTTACCTTGCTTTGTTCAATGTGAGGAAAAGAGGACAACTTCGTTTTCTAGCAGAAAGATATAGGGACATATATCACATATTATCAGCGGAATGGTATGAAATATGTTTAAAAATGTCTAAGAATAAAGTCTCATATGCTGCTAAAATTTAATTTTAGTTTCCTAATACTACTGTTCAGAGGCGTCAGTATTGTGTCAATTGTCAAACATGGATATGCCTTCGCTCTTGGAGTTCTAATGCTTCATGTGAAGCTCTACATTGAATAATGCATGCACGGTCAAATTTTCATTTCATTTTGATAAACTTTACATTATAATGTGTGACATAAGTTTATCCCTATTACTTTTCCAGATCAAGTATGTGTGCTTGGGAAACATGAACAAAGAATGAAGTTATGAGGCAGTGCCAAGAAAGAGGGAGGAGTTACCTTGCGTGCGTTTGTTGAAGAATATGCATATAGCTGCACACGTGTTGTGTACAAATAAGTGCAGGCTTGCAAAGGAAGGCCCTCCTCATTTTTCTTTGTTTTATTCTTTTTCCTTTTCTTTTTCATTCCTTTCTTTCTAAGGTCTTCTAACTATAGAAGGTGCTGCGAGGTTAAAGAAACAATGCATAGAGCCTTTGACCCTTGTTGTATAACGGCATTTTGTTTTTTCCAAATCAATGAACTTTAAAAAGTGCAAATTGGCTCGGTTTGGATCAAGGTGTTAGATTGTGTCAAATTAAACCAAACCCGAGACCCGAATCCCTTGTTAGTTGTTGGTTGACCCGAACTTTCTTTTTACACTTTATTCTAAGCAATGCCGTTGGCTTGGCTTTGCATTTTTCAGCCCTTACCATTGAATTTGAATGAAACCATCTTCAATAATAAGCCAGTGTGTATACGTTCTCAATGACTTTATTACGTGCTAAGTGTCGGAGAAAGCTGTCTGGTTTGGAATGAAAACTCTTTACGATGATCTGATTATACTTAAAGGCACAACTTTCTTATATATTAACATGGCTATGCCGTTATCTTGTGAAAATAAATATTCCATGCTTAAAGGTGTAAGAGTAATAATATAGTGAGTGCTTATAGTCAAGGGGATATAAATCTTGGTTGTTGACCAAGAGGAGGATTAATTTGAAAAGCTGAATCTTCATTTTCGCAATCTTGCCGAATTGTGTCAATAAAAGATTGGAAAATTTTTGCTAAAGATAGATTTATAAAGAGGATGTTAAAGGCAAAATATTTTGGAATATACCAGTCTATACTTGAAAGTGATTAACTGCTTGGCACTTGGTTGTATTTGTTTCTTTAGTTGAAAGTGATTTTGAGCATATGTAATGGATCGAATTGTGATTATACAAATTAATCTCAACTGGTTGTGAAAATACATTAACGACGAGATTTTATGTTATTTTTGGGCCCAAAAAGTACAGAAAATTTGGTGAGTAAAATTGACACTCACCGTGCTGGCCTATATAACTAATAAAAAAGAAAATGGTCAAATTCCTCCGGTGAAATCTCGGTCGTTGCCACTTTGGCAAGACGTTGTCCATCACAACAGTGGCCATGCATCAACCAAAACCACCCATTTAACAGCCAAGTCTTAATCAATCTCTTTCCCATAATAATAAGTCATAATTCCGTGCATCATCGAATGCCGTTCTTAAAAATGAAAATTAGGCTTAATTACTAATTTGGTTCTTAATTTATTTATTTTATTCAATTAGGTCTTTTTATTATTTTTTACTCCAATCAAGTCCTATTATTTTAAAAAAAGTTCAATTTCGTCTCATAATTTTTAAAAATATTCCAATTTTTTTCATCTAAAATGATGTCGTTTTTCATTACATTTTTTACTTCGTTTAATGTAAAATTGGACAGAATGACATTGTTTTAGATGAAAAAGGGTAACATTGGAGTATTTTTAAAAATTAGAGGACCTAATTGATTTTTTTGAAAATAATAGGACTCGATTGAAGCAAAAAATAATAGAGGGACCTAATTGAATAAAATAAACAAATTAAGGAACCAAATTAGTAATTAAGCCTAAAAATTATGCATTATTGACACAGTTAATTTCAGCCCTATATCTTAAAATAAAATAGTCAATACTGTAACTTGCAAGTAATTATCTTCCCAACTTTTCTTACACCTACGTCATTCTAAAATTTTGTAACAATTTGATGATCTTTTTATATATTCAATTTGGTGATTTAAGTACTTAGGATTGAAAGTATTAAATATTTTGAAACGAAATGATAAAATAGTTACATTTAATTTATAGTCCACATGTATACGCTTTCATGATAAGTTATTCTTACACAAAATATTTAAATATTTTATTTGAAATTTTAAATTTATTTGAATAATTATATGCTTTCAAAACAACTCAAAATCGTGTTCAGAAATAAAATAAAAAGTAAAATTACAAAAGTTTTGATGATAAGTATTTTTTTTTTCCCCTGCATTTGTCCGTGCGTGCGATGCAATATAAACTCTGCCAAGCATGTATCCGCACATTCATGAGTGCACTTGCGCATTCAACTATGTATGTGAGTGTTCATTAACATTTTTATTTGTCTATTTATATTCTCTTAATTACGTAAGTATAATTTTGATTACTTAAATTTTCCTTCCATAGTATCAATAACAATATAATTTATTAATAGCAAAAAATTTAATGTGATGATTTTAGAATGTTGAAATTTAAATTAATAAGAAAAATAATAAAACATAAATTATTCTACATGAAAAAAGTTGCTAATATTATTTACCTAAATTTAAAATAATCTTAATTTAAATATATTATAAATTTAAATCAGAATATATATATATATATATATATATATAATCAATTAATTTGAATCAAAATAACAACAAATATTAACATTAGTGACAAAACAATTTACATGTAACTTTTAAAAATTTGTCCCTAAAATTTTTGTGACGCCAGTATTAGTGACAAAAATTGCTTTTTGTGATGAAAATTTTGTCACTGATGTATTAATTTCTTGTAATTATATATTCGTACACAAATTAATTTAATTATTTAATAAAAATATATACTAATGATAATTACCTTAATTAATACAAATATATATTTTTCCAAATTAAAAAAATAATAAAAAACCTAGTTGCATTGCGGCAAAATAAATTACAATATATATTGATTGTAAAATATAGTTTGTATCTCTATGAGATACAAATATTCACTAAATGTAGTCACAATATATTTATGTAAAGTTTTATTCCCTTGTTATATAAGCAACAAATAGGAGTATTTTTTTTGTCCTAATTATAAGAAACATAGGATATATTAATTGCTATCTTCCTTTTATACCCTTAATTTATTATAAAGTCTATTAATAAGATACTCACTCATTCTCCATGCAAGTGGATGCATTCATTGACATGTTAACAATATAAATTACACTCATTAGTGGAGAAAATTATTTCTCGAATTATGAGTAGTATCATTAAATATAACAACTACTTAAACTATTTAGTTTTATGAATATTTTTGGAATAAAATTTAAATTCATGACAGTATTAATTAAAATTAACTAATTTAACCATTTTTATTGGTTTTGACAAATTAATTATTTGTTGCTTATATAAAAGACTAGAGGTAGTACTATGGAAAAATATATTAAGAATTTTAAGGCTTAATTGTACATTTTGTTTCCAAAATTTCACAATTTCGCAAATTTTGCTTCAAAAGATTTTTTTTTGAAAATTTCCCCCAATTTACAAAATGTCACGAATTTTTCCCCCACATAGAAAATTGTGATGATTTAAAGAAAAAATCATCACAAAATTGTCTTAATTGTGGCGGTTTAAAAGAAAAACCTTCACAAAATTGTCTTAATTTTGGTATTCTTTTACGTGGGGAAAAAACTCACAATATTTTGTAAATTAAGGGACAAAATCTGTAAAATAATTCTTTGGAAACAAAGTCTACTTTTAGAATATCAATAAAATTGTAATTAACTTTAAAAAAGTCATTTTTTATTTACTATTTTTTAAGGAGTTTAATGGTCATGCACTGTCAGTGTAAAAAGTTTTATGCTATCAACCAATTAGAAATCACCATTGATATGACTTTTAAAGTATTTATTATAAAAGTCAACAAATTTACAATAAATAGTAGTTTGTGATTGGATGACTGTGTAAAACTACTTTACACTGTCAATGCACAGTCTGTTTTCTCTTTTTTAAGATTATTATTGTTAAATAAAGAAATGTAAGTAAAAATTTACATACAATACAAATTTGTATGAAAACTAAAGTAATGTATATTTTTCACCATAACATATGTTACGAATTTGTGCTTTTATTGAATATGTGTTACTAAATCTATGGTTAAGGTGATGATGAATCTTATTTATTGAACATTTTACTGTTCTTATTTTAAAATTTCTTTTCAATTCAGTTCTTAATGAGCATTTATGATGTGAATTTGTTACCTTATTTACATGTTTATTAACACATAAGTAAGGGATGAAGAAGTGAAAAAGTATATAGTGTTTTAATGGATGGGGCTGTGAAAATGAGTTCTAAAAATAAATTAACCTAATTTTTTTGGGGTCATCATGTTATTTGTGTGAAGTATTCACCAGCTTTGCCAATGACTAATTTTCGCCAAAAAATCTGGTTAGTCACGTTTACTGGAGGCTTCCCTTCCAATCACGTTTTTTTACATTCATAAGGCTCAAACTTGAGACCTTGCTTAAAGGATATGAGCCTAGTTTCACTCAAATCAATGACATGTTTGTAAATTAACTAATTTAAAATTAAATAATAATAAATTATTGATTAAAGTTGGTTAAAATTCAAAAAATTAAATACTTGTATTGGATATAAGTAATAAATAGATGATTAAAATCAAAATACTAATAAAATCAATTAAAAAAAATTAGCAATTATAGCACAATGTTAAATCCAAACATTGCAATTAATTAATTATTAACAAAATCAATTAAAATGTTGCAAAATTGCCAAATAAAAATGTTTTTAATATAGGCATAATGTTGTCAATTATAGATTAGTTATAAAATTAAATCTTCCTAGAAACAATTAAAATGTTACCAAATCAACACGACAAAGTATTCTTTGTCAATAATAATTGAGATGTTTTCATCATTCAATTGTCAACAAAATCAATTAAAATATGGGTTATGGGCATTGGTTAAGAAATCAATTAGTAGAATGTTTTTAAGTTGAAAAATCATAGTGAAATGTACTGTCAAACTTTTCAATAAAAAACTTTTGAGAAATGTTATTTGTACAACAATTCAAATTGTTGTACATGTATCATGTCTCAAAACTTTTTATTTTTGATTCCTTAACTAGTACTTTAAGGGTACTAGTTAGCATTTTTCTAAAAATTTTAGTTTTGATTGCTAATTGAGAAGCTATAATAATTGAAGAAGCAAGAAGAAGACTACTCTTGCCCTAAGGAATTTAATATAGTTTTGATGATTTAGCCTCTTGATGAGTGCAAAGTTGTAATGTGTGTTTATGCATGTGGTGTGTGGTTATGTGCCTTGCATGATTTATCTCTATCCTTGATGGTTTGATGGTGATGAGCTCAAAGTTTAAGACTTAAAGGTTTAACAAAGTGGTAACAAGTTTTTGTAAGTCGAAAATTGAGTTTAAAGAAGAATAATTAGATAAAACTAAGTTTTAAATTGATAGAAAGTGAGAGCTACATATTAAAGCCTTAGAACAATCAATCTTATGTTTAAGAACCATTTAATTGGTTAAATTAGCTTTGTAACTGATTAAATCCGTTTGAATTCGTATAAACAGTGAAAATTTACATTGTTTTAACTAGTTACAATGGTATGTAATGAGTTACATGTTTTCTATTTTAACTAATTATAACATTATGTAATCAGTTATTTTTGCTGTAACTAGTTACATAATTTTGTAACTAGTTACATAATATAAAGCTGTTTTTGTCCTATACGAAAATAACTAGTTACAAAGCTATGTAACTAGTTATTTCAGTAAAGACAAATTCATATAAGTGTTGTTTTAACTAGCTACACACAAAAATAACTAGTTAAACCCATTCAAAGTTCATTTTCCAGATTATAAATAACAAAACAATTGATTACAAGTCTAAATAACTAGTTATTCCAGTGAGCTCTCTATATAAAGTGAACCTTAGTGAGTCTTTACACACAACTACAATTTTCTAAATTTTGGTGAGAGCTTTTCTAGAGATTTTATTCTTCTTCATTATAAGTTTTGGATCAAAAATCAAAGAGCTCATGATGCATCAACCTTGAGGATAAAGAAAAGTCTTTTTTTTGAGTAAAGTTTGGTTAGTTCTTCATTGTCTTCCATCTATCACAAACCAAGGTGATATCTAACCTTCTCTTAATTTGATTTTCATTCTTAAGAGGGTGTCTCTCATGTCTTCCTTGTGGTAGGGTTCCACAAGAAAGATTTTAAGTTTTTCTTAATAAGGTTCAAGAAACTTGATTGTGTGGTTTGTTTGATTGTAATTCTTTTGTTTGTGCATAGTGTTTGTAAACATTTGAATTACTTGGTGATAACACCAATCAGTTTGATTGAAAACTGGATGTAGATCACAGTGGTGGTGAACAAACCAGTATAACTCTTGTTTGCACTCTTCTTTCCTCTATCCTCTTGCTAGCATATTGAATCTTGATTACTTGCATTTAAAATCATGAGGCTCTTTGCATAGAAAAATTCAAGATAAATTGGTCAAATTGTATTTCATTCATATAACTAAATCAATAAGATTCAAAGTTTTTGAAAAATCTAGTTATTCATTATTGAAAAGAAATTGGGGATTCTTGAAATTTTTGAAAGACCCAATTCACCCACACTCTTGGATCCAGCCCTTTTATCAACAATAATGGTTTCCATAAAATTGTACATAATAAATAATTAAAAATAAAGGAAAATTTTGGACGAAAAACTAAAAAATATAATGATGACGTGCAATATTATCTTATGTAACAAAACTATATTTTATATAATAGAAAACATATATATAAAAGTAGAAAAAAAATTTAAATTATATTTAGGCATATAAAAGAAATAAGAATCTCAATTGGTTTGAATCTTATATAAACCTATTGAAATGTTGTTTGGTTGATTTTATTTGTGCACTATTTCTTGTTAATAATAATTATATTAACCAATTCTAATTTGTTAATGTATAAAAGTAAAGAATCTCAAATGATATTTTAATATATATAAAAGCATAAATTTTGGTATATAAAAGCAAAAATATCTCAAGTGATTTGTATCTCATCTAAACCCATTAAGACTAATGCAATAATAATTAAAAAGATAAGCATCTAAAATGTTTCTTTCCTGATTTCATTTATGTATGATTTCCTATTTAACAGTAATTACATTAACTGATTTTGATTTATTGGTATATAAAAGTAGAAAAAATCCCAAATAAAATTTTAGTCTATAAAAACATAAATATTGGTATATAAATGCCAAAAGAAATCCAAATGATGCTTTTTATATATAAAAATAGAAAGAATCACAAATGGTTTTAATCTCATATAAACTATTGAAATCAATGCAATAATAATTGAAAAGATATATAAGAACTCAGTACTCATCTAATTTCGTTTATGCACTATTTTGTGTTTAACACATTAATAAATTCTGATTTGTTGATATATAAAAATAGAAAATTTCAAATCATTTTTTCGTATATAAAAAGAATTAGTATTTAATGTGAGGGTTTTTATGTATATTACTTTATAAATAATTTAATTTGAAACTTGAAATTTTTGGACCAAATTTATCAACATAGCTAATTAAGGAATTAAATATAAAGATAAATACAATTTAATTAAATTGGGTTTACATAATCCAAAATTGCTAATTCTCAATTCATAATCGTCAAAATCAAAAGAGAAATATACAACTTAGATTATGTTTCCTATCGACATCTATAGCTATCAACATATAAGTAAAATTTTCTAAAAAAACAAAATTGAATATGTGCATTATATTTGAAATAAAAATATGAAATCTAAATCTTGCTCTAATTTTTATTTGAAAGACATAGTCGGACAACTCTTCCTCCTTTCATTCATATTAAGGTAGACATGAAACATAGATGGGACAATGCCATAAAAAAAGTAGCAAACAAAAGCTACAAAAATAAATACAATGCATAAGCAAGATTGTGATAATCAAATCCATTCTATACCAATAATAGACAAAACAGTTAAATTTTAATATGATTTAAGAATGTAATTAGAAAAGTGAGAGATTACCACAAAAGTTGAAAAGAAAACACAAAAAATAAGAAAAAAATGAAGAACAATAAAATTGATACATTGCTTACCTTTTTTAATGCCAATAAAAATATGTCTCAAACACCAAGAAAGAAGGATTTTATAAAACACATAAATTTTAAAATTAATTATTTAAGAATGCAATTGAAAAAGTGGGATATTACCACTAAAGTTGAAAACAAAACTCAAAAACATTAAAAAATTTGATAACAATAAAATAAACTCATTACTTACCTTTTTCAGTGTCAACAAAATATGTCAACATAAAGAAAGAAGAATTTCATAAATAGGATTGAATGAAAGAATGATAGAAACATCAATTTATAACATGAACACAATAGACTAGGAGTTGACCTTTCTCAATGCCATGATTTGTTGTCTTAAACAAATCAAAGGAAGAAATTGGAGAGGATGGACAAATGGGAAACATTCAGTTTTGATTTGTTGGTATATAAACATAGAAACCACCCCCCCCCCCCCCCCCCCCCAATGAAATAAAAACAAAAAGTATCCCAATATATTAGTTGTAATTAGCTTAATTAATTTAGATTAAAATTTACATTGATTGTAATAACCTTAATTACTATAATTATGTATTTTCATGAATTAAAAAAAAATAAAATTTTAGGTATATTTCGACAAAAAAAAAATGAATGTAATGTTGCCACGTGACATTTGCTTATGTGACAAAACATTTTTTTATAATAATATAATACTATAATAATTGATTTATTCAGTTTTGTTCTAAGATGACACCAACATTCATCAGTCCAATAGCTAAAATAGTTCCTAGAAGATTGGAAAATAAATGTTTGTGTTATACGATTATGAACTGTTGCTGAATATAAGAAAAGTAATCAAACAAATAGCATGGAAATGATTTTGCTTGATGACAGGGTAAGTAGTATCAATAATTGTCTTCCCACATTTATTCTGTTCTTTTCTTATATTTTGAAAGCATTCCGAATTTTGTTATTATTGATGTTTAGCGCGTTCCAAGATTCATGCTATAGTTTCTTGAAAACACTTGGAGTACAATTTCAAAGAATGCTTCATGAAAGAATAGTTTATATTATGACAAATTTGTTGGTCGCTCAAATTGAGCCGACATTTCGTTTTACTAAGTATAGATTTCAAACTTAATTTTACGGGACGTACTTGAATCACTCAAGGTTTGCATTGCTTTTATTGTGTTGAATTTTTTGATGTTGAATTTAACATGATTTTATATTTTTGATGTTGTATTAAACATATGATTTCTTCAAAGTTGTTAATGGGCATGTAATTGGAAAAGATTATGTGAAGGACATTGAAAAGAATGGATAAAAAGGTAGGCTTCTTGATATTGTTCTTCTAGGTTTGGAGTAAGCATCAATAATTGTTTATCATTTGTAATATGTTGGATTGTATTATTAAGTTTTTGTATGTGAAGGATATTCAGGTTGTTTATCAATAATTGTTTATCAATTATGTGAAGGGCATGTTGTTTATCATTTGTAATATTTATTTGGAATTTATTTTAAAATTTCTAGGAATCAAAAATTGAATTGTACATTGTGGGATGACTTTGTTGACGAAATAAATTAATATCTTATCAAATTAGAAACAGATGATTCGGACATATAGTTATTATCTAACTTTGCAAGTTGAAGACCTTTAGAGCTCGTTTGATGGTTAAGATATGATAGGACATAAGAATAGGATAAGAACATGATAGGATAAAAACATTATCAGCTTTAATCCTATTCAATATTTGCTACACACTAGTAACATTATTGTGTTATCTTGTTTTGTATTTAATACGAACCAGATAATGATAGGTGGTGATGGTGATGACAACGATAGTGATAACGATGGTGGTGGCAATGGTGACGGTGGTAGCAGTGGTTGTGGCGACAATAGTGGCGACGACGGTGGTGATGATGGTGACATGGTGATGGCGACGGTCACGATGACGGGATGGTGGCAACAATGGTCATGGCAATGACAACAATGGTGGTGGTGGTAGTAACGGTGACAATAATGGTGACAATGGCGACAGTGGAGGTGACAGTTGTGCTAGTAGGGTCGTGAAAGGGAGGGAAGGAGAGAGAACGATGACTATCCTATCCTGTTGCTTTCTAACCTAGCTTCTCCTGTGGGATAATAAATACACTGCATCAATAGGATAGGCAATAGAATAAGTAAATCATATCCTATTGGTGTACTAAACAATTGATTACAACAGGGTAAGATAATTATCCTATCTTATCATATTTTGGCCACCAAATGGGCCCTAATGGTATTTATTTGTCTTTTTTTTCTCCTATTTATTAATGAAAGAATTATAAGTTTGTTTGTTTTGTTTTTAAAGTGTTAATATTGAAAATAATGCTAATAATTGTTGATAGGAAGAGTGAACATCTCAAATGCTTTTCATGGAACAAAATGAATTGATTTAAATCCATATTTGATGTATTTTGAACAAATTAATTAAATTTTTATTTTAATAAATTTATATATTGAAACATGAGTTTAATTTTCATTTACCATCAACATAAAATTTTTTACACTGTTAACTAATTAGAAATAATCATAGATATGATTTTTAAAATAATTACTACAAAAATTAACAATTTTTTTTATAACATGACAATTTATAATTGAAAGATGTATAATTTTTTTTTTATAATATCACTATTTTTAAATTAAATTCTTCAAACATTACTAATAAAAAACTAAATAATTGATTTACTATAAACTTATTTAGAATAAATTAGGTCGAATAGAAATTTACATTTTCAATTAAATCTATCATATATCATAAAAAGTCAATTAAATTAAATCCGTTAAATTTTTTATATCGTAAAAAAAACTACGCTAACCAAATTCACATACGCCTATTAAAAAAGAAGATTGGCGGCTCCCACGTGTTATCCTTTTCTAAATAATTTTTTTTTTTGTTTTTTGAAAGCTTTTCTAATGATTATCAAACAAAAGCTCAATACGTTAAAATATTATTTCGTATCCTCAAAAGATTGTTTCGCATAAAAAACCATTATATGTTAAATATTTATTGTCAAATATGGGATCTGTCAGACATGAGAGAAACATAAAATAATAAAATATGGTCAGAAAAAAATGTTATAGTAATCCGGCTATACAGAAGGTAATTACGACGAAACTTATGTTCATTTTAAAATTATTTTGAAAAGAGTTAAAAAAAATTTCAAAGTAAAATGAAGCATTAAAAAAATCATACTGACATTTTTTTCAAATAACTAAAATCATGCATTATAAAATGAGCGCGTCTTGTAAAGACAACTAGTTTCGGTTTTCTTATATTTTTTTAATGGATCATGCATGACTTTCTTCTGATGAATATGATTCTCGGATTCTAACACATTATCTCCGACACACATGGGTGAATTTTATATGAGAAATGAGATAAGGTTTACATAACATTTAATTAATAACAGAGTGTAGTGAAAAAAAAAAAAAACGTGTCACTAATATTTTTTTACTCTTCTGCTTCTTTAAACAAGTGATAGCAGATTCCTTTTTTATTTTTCAGTTGAACAAATAAAAACTTTACTAGAAAATTAATTCTTTAAGTATGGTTCTACTTTTAAAGAAAATCCTCAAATTATGATTGTAAACTTGTTAGAATCTAGAAGTCATTTTTCATTCATTTTTAAGTTTAAACATAAAAATTATATATCATCATCCTATAACTAAATACAAGAAATTTTTTCTTTGATATACTCGAGTGTCCTTTATTTATGAAGAACGTGTATTAGTACTTTGAATATGTGTAGTTAAAGCCCGCAGATAAATCAGCATCAAAGAATTAACAGAAGTTGTTGATGTGGAATGCAGATTTTATTAATCTACATAAACAAAAATGTAAATTATCAAGGAACCCTAACAGCATCTGTAAACATTGAATGAAGGTATCAATTAATTAGTGTAAAACCTAATTTTTGTTGAAGATCGTAGCAAGGTAAATTTAATAAAAAATATATCCTCTATGGTCTTTCTAGTATTTTTTTTTCAATATTATATATGGATATGGGCTACATCCCATCATTTCCATGTTAATTAATTAATTAAATGATAATTGACTGCAACTTTAATCATCATTTTCACTGAAAACTTACCCATACGTGTAACAACACGGTGACTAATTGCAAATTACTATACACGTTATTTACAAGAGATCTTATATGTATTTGGTTACCGAAAAATTAATATTAGGTTGTTGCGATTAAAACACACACACTCACTCTCTTTTGGGGTAGATATATGTTAGTTATGATTTAATATTTGGCATTGACTTTTGGGGTAGATATATGTTCTTGTGATTAATATAATTTTTATATACTCAACAAGAAACATGTAAAAGTACGTCCTATATACATAATTACATATTAATGCTTTGGTAGTTGACACAATGTGTACGTGACACGTTCAATTCAATATCACCTATTGCTTTGTTTTGCTTAGTCAAAATTAACAGCTAGCTAGCTCTGCAAGGTTTATCTAATAAACGTGAGCAACAACTAGGTATTTAAATGGTTGAAAGAAACACACTCATTCACACAAGCCCGTCGGCAAGTTACCTTGACGATAAGATTGCTAGGCAATAAGAAGTTTCGTAATGGGAACATATATATTCTGAAATTAGTATAATATACCATATCACGTTAAAAAAAACTTGCACGTTTATAATTCAATTATATAGTATCACGTTGGCCACGAGAGGAATATACCTCTTGCATTCGCCCGCTATATATAATAACCAGTGAAAAACATTTATTACCACACACATTACTCAATCTCCTTGTCCTAGAAAAACTCAACAATGGGAAATCAATCCTCTTCAAACAAGAAAGAAACTCTTCCCATCGACACCACATTTAAGCTTCCTGCAAATATACCAGTTTGGCCACAAGGTGCAAATTTTTTCCCTTCCTTTTTGACATTATAGTGTTACTTATTACTTCTGTTAATTATATGTTCCTTAATGGCCTCTGAATTGCAACTTTGCATATAGGTGGTGGATTTGCTACTGGAATTATTGATGTAGGAGGGCTAAAAGCGTGTCAAATTTCAACATTTAACAAAGTTTGGACAACCTTAGAAGGTGGACCAGGTAATGCAGGGGCTACCTTCTTTGAGCCAGCAGGAATACCTGAGGGGTTCTTCACATTAGGCCACTACAGCCAACCCAACAACACACCTCTTTTTGGATGGGTTCTGGTGGCAAAAGATGAGTCATCATCATCTTCAGGTGACAATGGGGCTTTAAAGAAACCAGTTGATTACACACTGGTGTGGAGCAGCAAGTCCCAAAAGATCAAGCAAGATAAGGATGGCTATGTTTGGCTGCCAACAGCACCTGATGGCTACAAGGCCTTAGGCCATGTTGTCACCACCACACCTGAGAAGCCTTCACTTGACAAAATTAGGTGTGTCAGGTCAGATCTCACAGACCAGTGTGAGACAAACTCATGGATTTGGGGACCAGGCAAGAGCAGTGATGACAAAGGTTTCAATGTTCATGAAGTAAGACCAAGCAACAGAAGCATTCAAGCTCCTGGGGTTCTTGTAGGAACATTTTTGGCCCATGATGGTGAAACTCCTTCACCTCTTCCTATTGCTTGTTTGAAGAACACCAACATCAACTTTTCCTCCCTGCCTAATTTACCCCAAATTAAGGCACTAGTCCAAGCCTACTCTCCATTTATGTACTTGCATCCTGATGAAAGGTTCCAGCCTGCTTCTACCAAGTGGTATTTCGCAAATGGGGCATTGCTTTTCAAGAAAGGGGAAGAGTCCAAACCTGTGCCAATAGACCCAACAGGCTCTAACCTTCCTCAGGGTGGCAACAATGATGGTGCCTATTGGTTGGACCTGCCTGCTGACAAAGCCAACAGGGAGAGGGTCAAGAAAGGGGATTTCAAGAGTTGCCAAGCCTATGTTCATGCCAAACCCATGTTTGGTGGAACATTCACTGACCTTGCCATGTGGGTTTTCTACCCATTCAATGGGCCTGGAACAGCCAAAGTTGGCCTCATAGATAACATTTCACTAGGGAAAATAGGAGAGCATGTGGGGGACTGGGAGCATGTGACTCTTAGGGTAAGCAATTTCAATGGAGAACTAAGGAAGGTGTATCTCTCACAACATAGCAATGGTCAATGGGTTGAGGCCTCCCAGCTTGAGTTCCAAAGTGGAAACAAATCAGTGGTTTATTCCTCCTTGAATGGCCATGCCATTTATCCAAAAGCAGGAGTTGTTATGCAAGGCCTTGATGAGGTTGGAATAAAGAATGAAACTGCCAAGAGTGACATGGTGGTTGACATGGGGGTGGGTTTTGAAATTGTTTCTGGTGAATATTTGGGGTCACAAATTATAGAACCACCTTGGCTCAACTATCTCAGGCAATGGGGTCCAAAAATTACCTATGACATTGCAAAGGAGTTAGAGAAGTTGGAGAAGGTGTTCCCTGCTTTGAAATTGCTTGAAGATAGTTTACCAAATGAGTTGTTAGGAGAGGAAGGACCCACAGGGCCTAAGCTCAAAAGAAATTGGAGTGGTGATGAAGTTTGAAATGAAAGACTTGGTGGCCTTATTCTGACCAAACAATTAAAAAGGAGACATTGGTTTGTTGCTTGTATCTGTATTGTTTGCCTACATATCTTAAGGTTCACAAACTTGTGTTACTAAATAAGAACTGACAAAGTTGGTGTTTGTTGTAGTTGCATGCCAGCTTGCTCAGTTGTTCCCACAGCATTAAAAAGCATGTGCTATTTTTCTTCAAATATCAGGTAGAAGACAGAAGAAAATGGAAAAGATTTATCTGTGCACTTGACTTATATGTATGATTGAGCGTACTAATTTATTAAATCAATTGACAAGTAATTTATTATTTTAAATATAAAATATTTGTATAAAAAAAAAACTTATATAAAATAAAATTATTAGTTTATCCAATTTATTTCATAATTTCCCTAAATAAAAAAAGCTTGTGTACGCTATTTGTAATTTTTTTGGGGGAAAAAAGGAAATAAAAAGGAATAACGTGTGATTGTAAGTAAAGAAGTTGAAAATATTTCTACAAAAGTATCCGAGTTTAAAAGTCAACGAAGAAAGATGCACGCCGTCTGGTTGGGTCGCCAACGTTCTTCTCTTCTACATATGCTTCTTTTAAAATGAAAAGTGACTTATATAAATTATAGGCTTAAATATATTTTAAACTCCTGTAAATATAATTATGTTTAGTTTTAGTTTTTATAAAATTTTTATTATTTTTAGATTTTTGTCATTTTTAAGTATTTTTTTTAGTATTTATCATTAACTCTAGTTAATTTAGTACTGACATGATTAATAAAATAAATAATATTAATTAAGATAATTATAGTAATAAAGAATATTTTGACTTAAGATAATTAGATTATTTTTAGGTGCGTAATTCAATTAAGTAATGTATTTGTTATATTATATAAATAAGATAATTACATATAATTTACTTTTATAATTTATTTTTAATTTTTAATATAATGAACAATAATTTTTATTACTTTTAATATTGTTCTTAATTTTCAATTCACTAATTTATTTTTAACATTGTAATTTTTCCAAATTTTTTTTCTTAGACGCTTATAATTTACTTTTAATATATTACCTTTGATGTTTTTATATTTCAATTCATTAATTTTGACTAATTGTAATATAATTTATTTTTTTAATATATCACAAGTAGTGATTTTATCTCCAAAGGCAAAAATAATATATAAAAGTAAATTATAAGCGTCTATGTAAATTATATTTTTTTAAAAAAAGAACAATATTAAAAGTAAAATAGTGAATTGAAAAGTAAGAATAGTATTAAAAGCCATAAAAATTACTGTTCATAAATATTAAAAATTAATAATAAATTATAAAAGTAATATGTAATTACCTTATGTAAAAAAATAAATACATTACTTAATTGAATTACGCATTTAAAAATAATCTAATTATCTTAATTTAAAATATTCTTCCTTACCTTAATTATCTTAATTAATATTTTTTATTTTGTTAGCCATGTCAACACTAAATTAATTAGAGTTAATGATAAGGACTAAAAAAAATACTAAGAAAATGTCAAGATCTATAAATAATAACAAATTTTGCAAGGATTAAAACTAGATAGAGCCATATTTGAAAGGATTTAAAATATATTTAAACCTAAATTAAATAGGGGTTAGTTGAGTAGAGTAAAATAAGGTTTTGCGTTTGAGAAGTTGCAGGTTCAAACTTTGACTCATTTCTTTGGTGTTAAGTAAATGTAAGTATATCTCTAAGTGTTCTTTAAACCCATAAACTTTTTGTGCCTTAGAGCATCTACAGTGGCAAGTTGCTTAACTAAGTTTCTTATTTCAAATTTGTGAGTCCTATAATGCTACATAGATATAAGTGTAACACCCATTTAATTTTAAATATAATTCATATTAATTTAGTTATTAAGTTTAAGTAAATAAAAATGTGTGTAAAATTTTTCCAGTTTTAAAAGAAATTCCAAACTTAACAGAATTTGGAAATGGTAATAAAATATGAAAGATATATACATATATTTCATAAAACTGTACATCATGGTTTGAGTAATATATAACAGTCAGAAACAAAAGTACATCGAAATACATATACTACCTAGCCCACTATATACATCAAAAGAGATCCTATACAGAGCAGTATTTATCTACCCTATCCCTTATACAAAAAGAAAATACTATAGGTCTTCAGGTCCTCCTTCGTTGAGACGTTCTCTATCTCGTACTCAGCATCACGGAGCGTTAATGTCGTCTTTAATAATCACGACCAATCATACACAAAAGAAAATAATGGAGTGAGGTGTTTTGTTCTAAAATCACTTTTACATGTGCGGTAGGAAATCTACCATAAAACAAAGACAAAACACAACTGACAACACAAGAGATCCTAAGATTCATTCTAAGTTATATCCGACTACCCTTGACTAGGTATGGATCCATACTTCCCATTAGTGGGTAATAGTTCTCAACAGAACCTGGGAAGTGACTGGGAGTACATATACCCCTCTCAACACCATCACATGGTACAATCCTCGTCATCATTGAGGAACAAAATAACAATTTAGGATATCCATTTATAGAGGTATACTCTCAAACCAATCCTGGAATGCTGAGCAGTTGTCAGGGTTATCGAGTTTGGTCAGGCGAATATCCCGGCTCAAAGGCGCTACCCTGGCCATTGGGACTTTCACCACTCGATGCCTACCCCCAAGACCTCCGCAAGTGGGTCCCTGCCTTTCATTCCTCAGCGTACCAAACTGTGGCTTCCCTAGCAGGGTGTCATGCCACTGCATGTCACTTGCTTTACATTACTCACTAATTTATCACTTCCTAATTTCTCAAACAGAGGTTCCCCTGGTCTCATTTAATTTGAGCAGCAGTATAATTAACATTTCTGCCTTATTTTGCAGAAATTGCACTATACCAAAAGAATAACGATATAACAATTATAGTATAATTACTAAAATTTTGGCAGAATAACAACTAAATAAATGCATTTTGATTTTCTAAATTTGAGCAGAGTAACAGCTTAGTAAATGTATTTTTATTTTCTAAAATTGAACAGAGTAACAGCTTAGCAAGTAAAATTTAATGATTTAAATTTGAGCAGAGTAACAATTTAATAATCATGATTTAATAATTTAAATTTGGGCAGAGTAACAACTTAGTAAAAATTAAAGTTTAACTTTAAACAATAATAACAATACTAAAATTAAAGCCTAAACGGGTTTAGGGGAAAACCCTTCCTACCAACATGCAAAGTGAAAGTAATTTAGAACCAACCCCACTCCCCCCATTACCTCTAAGATAGTTGATGAAGAGGATGGAATTGTTGGTGCAAAGCTTCTAGGAGGAGAAATTCTACTAGTTGCAAACTAGCAAAATTTTAACATAAAAACTAGATAAAAAAAATATTTTAGAGAGAGAAAACTTTAGAAAGAGAAGCTCTCTAGCTTGGGAGAGGAAAGGATGAGTGAAAATCTGAAAACTTTGAGGCCTATTTATAGAAGAAGGAGGGGGGTTAGGTGTCCAAATAATTACATCATCCATTATGTCACAATTATGTCATAAATCCAATTTTTATTTATTTTTAATCCAATTTAGGGACACATATCTCAAATAGGTGGTGAATCACCTATTTTAGGGTTGGGGACGTGCTCCACCAGCTGTCCCAAGCCTCCATGTGTCAAATTTTATCTGTAGGTGAATTAACCGGTACCGACAAAAACGCCTAAACTTGAAAAAATTAGCTTTTAATATCAAAATAATGTATTTTAATGCAAAAATGGATAAATACATTAATTTTCATCAAAAATAAATTTCTAATAATAAATTTTAACTTTTATTAATTTGTTTCAAATTATATGTTTTTATTTTGTATTTTTAAGCTAGAAAATTCATAGAAAATCCATTTTAATTCAATAAACACCAAAATTTGTATCAAAATTATAAAATTAAATATTTTACCCATAATTAAACTAAAATTACTATTTTCACCCTTTTTGAATGTCAAACCAGTACTGGCTGGCTTATTAGACACGCAAGGGCATTTTGGTCATTTTACACAGAAATTCCAGAAAATTCCCAAAAATTCCAAAAATTATATTTTAATATATATGACATAATTCCAAGCTCAAATTGACATTTTAATGTCAATTGAATCTTTTCCTCATGTCAGTTCTTAATGTTGAGAAATAGGGATAAAATTGTCATTTTCTAATTTCTCCAAGCTCCGGCTCGGAAAAATTATTAAAAATCACGATTAAATAGCTCTTGAGATTTTGAGCAAAATGGTGGGAGTTAAAATTCATTTCCGATTTTTCAGAATTATATATAAAAAACAGTGGAAGAATTAAAATAGGATTATTATATTTTTCACTACTTTTTTCTCAAAATAAAGTTTTTATAATGAGAGATACTTAATATAAAATTTTCAAAATATTTTGAGGTTAAAAAGTCTCCGATTGGTTCCAACAGTCAACTAGGGGTATTTTTGTCATTTTACAAAAATTATCTCAATAAATTCTAGAAATATTTCTAAAATTATTATTAATTGTTCTAAATACATTGATGACTTAAAAACAATTTTTAAACATACAGAATAATTTAATATATAAAAGTAGGGATGTTACAATAAGAACTCTACACACAATTTTACTCTAATGCTAAAGTTTCTAAAGTAAGTTTCTTCAGTTAATTTTGTGGGTTCTATAATTTATCCTACATAATAATAGTTATATTTATATTTTTTTTATTTTAACACAAGATATTGTTTTTATCCTACATAATTTTTTTTCCGCACAAACACTAAACGCTTCTGGATCTTTCCAATTGAACGGTCATAATTGACAAAAACCACGCGTCACCGCCATATACTTTGTCTTTCTCACTGTGTTTTCTAGCCATCCCTTTTCAAAACCTTTTCCTTCAAAAACCATTCCACCAAATCTTCATGTCCCTCTCTTCAGCCCATGCCTTCTTGCATGCGCGCCGCTCAAACAAAGTCTTCCCCTCCTCCTCTCCTTGCGCCATTGATGCTTGCCACAAGGATAAGATGCCACGACGGTGAAGGTGGCTTCTGTAGGGTCGATTTCGCAGAGGGCTAGCCATGCTTTTTTTTGAAAGAGCAAAAATCGCACAAGAAGGGGGGTTGAATTGTGCGTTTTGAAAAACTTTTTCTTTCTTAAACAAAAAGGAGTTTAAAAACAGTTTAAACAAAAGGATAAGGGGAAGAACAAATACACAGAGATTTTATATTGCTTCACTCAACTTGAGCTACGTCCAGTCCCTTCACCCAGAAGGTATTCACTAACCAATCTTTGGTTACACAAGTATTCTTCATGGCCTCTTTAGGCTTTACAGAGCAATCAACCTAGATTGCTTAACCACCCAAGTATTCTTTCTCACTAAGCCTCTCCAGGCTTTCACAATAGAAAACAATTGTTTACAAGGAATTCGATTCACAATATGAGGATATAAAGGTTTAAGTACAAAAAAATTACTTCAGAAAAATATTCAAAGATCGTCCAGTAGACGCAGGAAGGCAATTGATCGTTCTTGTTATCCGTGGGTCTCTTAGCCTTTTTTGTTCTTCCTTCTTGATATATATATATATACTGCAAAAGAAAAGAGCCATTAAAAAAATCCAGCTTCAATCTTCAAGAAGGGGTGCATGTATCGAGCTTTCAGAGAAGTCAGAAAAGTGACTTTAGATCTTGCACTAAAACGAAAGGTGCAGGATTGCGTTGGAGGGCTGCTTTTCTGATCATTCTTCATTTGGTTTAGCAGCTTGATAAGTTGACTTTCTTTTTTTGTAACACTGCGTTTATGCACTAGAATGCATCTGTCTTTCTTTAAATGCTTAGATGTGTGTACGTTAAATCTCTTAAAAAGGTAAGGCATTAGTCTTGAGATATAAATGAACGACGAATAGACTAAACGAATTTTTAACTTAGACATTTACAGAAAGCTTATGCTTGGACGAGCCTTGTATGTGAGTCTAAACTTTAAGTATCTACTCATTGGAAAGAGAGCCTTACTTCTGGACGATTTTATATAAGAGTTTATTAGACGCTCGTTAAAACTGGCGCGTTGGACACCACGATTTTGGACACTGTAAAATATTTACAGCAGACTTTAAAACTTAAGAATTTTGTTACCTTCAAAATTGAGGGACTAGACGCTTCATACATCTTTGGTTCCAACATTTTTTGCCTACCAGACGCCGTCACTCTTCGCTGAGAAAGGGGGTTCTTCAAGGCGGCGACTTTCGGGATGAAGGAACACCATCGCTCGTCGTAGTGGTTCTTGTGTGAGATGTTTCAACTCAGATTGGAGACCGTTGGCTTTAGCTCCATCCTCTCCGACATTAGATCGATCCGTTCATAGGAAAAGATCTGTGTAGTTTTTTAATTTTTTTTATTGTACCTTGGTTTTGGATTTTTGATTTTGGATCTGAACTTTGTTTTTGATTGTGGAGTTTGAATTTTGATTTTGATTTTGAATTTGAAGTTTCTTTGTGATATTGGAGCATGATTTTGGTTTAAAGTTTGATTTTAATGAAATTTTTTTTTTTTTTATTATGTTCTTGAGCCTGATTTTCGTTCTTGTTCACGGTTATTTTCCCTCGTTTTGGTCGGTTGAATCTGGCATGATATATTGTTTTTTATTGTAAAGAAAACCTTAAGGAATGTTGCTTATACAAGGAACACATCTTGTATACGAAACGTCACGTATTTTGCTCCAACGGGAATAGAGGATAAGGAACGTTGCTTACGAATAAGAAACGCAATTAAACAACCGCGTTATGGATGCTCTTAGACTCTCCCTAATTTTTTTTTCAATTAAAAAAAGGTTTCCCTTCTTAAATTTAAAGATTTATACTAAATACTCAAAATTGAGTGGCCGCACATACGCACAATATCCCGTTTGTGACGATTCTTAGTGCAAGTTTAAAATAAAAGGATTTTATAGTCAGAGTTTAGGATAGAATTTACATTTTCATTTAACTAAAAATTTGGGATGCATGCAAAAATATATTTATAGAGTAATATTCAGTAAACAAATTTGGAAGCCTATAGCAAAAAAGTACACTCTGGTGTGTAAAGTTGTCAAAATTGACTCGGCTCAATGAGCTAACTCAATGGATCGGGCTAGACTCTTTATTTTAAGGCCTAAGGAAACTAGGCCAATTTGGCCCAGCCCGATAGGCCAAACAGGCTAGGTTGGGCCATGAAAATACTGACCTGAAAGCTACTCGGCTTATTTGGCCTTTTTTTTTCTTATAAAAAATATATAAATTAATGAAAAATAAAATGGGTTGACTGGACCAAGCTGGGCCATAAAATACATGACCCATATAAAATTCGGGTAAGCTCACTTTCCACGCTTTGCCCCATCAAACTGGGCTAGACAACCCGTTTTCACGGCTCTAATAGTGTGTATCTTGTCCTTAGATCTTCGAATTCACAAGGAATCATTTCAGTACTCCCAGTGGCAAAGCTTAAAAAAATATTTGGAGGGGTTAAAATAATTAAGAGTATAATATATAAATTAAATATAATAGTTTTGATAATATAATTTCTTATCAATGATATTACTTAAATATTAAATATTATTTTAATCAATTGTCTTTTATGATATTTAAATATTTTTTATTATTGAATCAAAAAAATTAAAAAGTTTATCTGTAATTTTTTTGTAAAAAAATTACATGAAACATTAAATATTTTCTTTTATATACAAAACACAATTTATACGAGAATATGCTAAAAAGAAATAAAATTTTCTATGAATTTTTCAATAAATTTAAGGAAAAAATATATTTTTGTCAAAATTATAGCAAAATTTGTAGAAAAATTTGAAAAAAAGGTCACAAAATTCATAAATAATTTTTGCATAAAAAACCCACAAGAAAAATATGCATGCAAGAAAATTTGCAGATTCAAATTATATTGTATAAACTTTCTTATAACGAAATAGTTCATGTATAAAAGTTTTATTAAATCAATTATAATGGTTGATATCAACAAAACCAAAAACATAAAGTACATTATTAATATAAAATTGTCTATAATAATAATAATAATAATAATATAACAATAAAAAAATGACTAAAAATTACTTTCTTTATGTTCCTTTCAATTTATAATTTTTTTCTAGAAAGTTTGTGTATCATCCTCAATTTTGAACTCTAGAGTAAAGGATAAAGAGACCCTTTAGTATAACCCTGTCCTTATATTAAATGGTTAAGAATGCCCTTAGGCTTTATTAATTATATTCACCTTTATATTCGGAATTGATAGGAACGAGATAATAGAACCTAGATAGGTTATAAGATCCAAGGAGGGGATTGGGCCTTGCACCTATACACACACATGCTTGCCTTATAAATCGAAAGGAAGGAGAAGAGAAGAAAGGAAGAATAAGAAGAGGAAGGAGAAGGAACAGGGAAAAAGAAGGAGAGACCCATAGATCCCACCCAAAGCTCATCCTTGTGCATTCCCAAGGTCAGTGCTTTCCCCTTGTCCTCCTTTACCCTTTGATTGCATGATTTCCCCCCTTTCCCCTTTTTGAACCCTAGATAAGAGATTTATGGGTTTTTGAGAGATTTGCTTGATTGAGGGGTTCTTTGGGAAATGCAATCGGTTAAAAAGGTAATAGAAGTGACTAGGAAGGTTTTGGTATGCTTGGTGATGGTTGTTAAGCCAAAAGTGGCTATAGGTTGTAGTTATGCACACCCTTGCAAATTGTAGTTTGCACTGAGCATCAGATCTTCTGGTGCTAAGCCTGGCACAATTGTAACACTCCTTTAATTTTAAATATAATTCATATTAATTTAATTATTAAGTCAAGTTGAAGAAAATGTGAGTACATTTTTTTTTAATTTTATCATAGAAAAATTCTAAATTTAATAGAATTTGGAAATAGAAGTGAAATAATAAAATTGCTTATATATATATATATATATATATATATATATATATATATATCAAACTATACATCATGGTTTGAGTAATACATAGTAGTAAAAAAGAAAACAAACGTACATTGAAAGACATATACTACCTAGCCTAATATATACATAAAAAAGATCCTATACAGAACAATATTCATTTGCCCTATCCCTCAAGGAAAATATTATAAATTAGGTCTATAAATATGAAGGAGTATCCTTTGACTTGTCTTTAGCATCATCAGGTATTGCTGTCATTTTCAATGATTGTGATCAATCATACAAGGAAGAAAAACAATGGAGTGAGTGATTTGTTCTAAAATCACTTTCACATGTATGGTAGGGATTAAAATACAATTAACGTAGGGAACCTAGGGTTTACTTTAAGTTATACTACGCTACCCTTGACTTGGTATGGATCCATACTTTCCATTAATGAGTAATAGTTCTCAACAGAACCAGGAAGTGACTAAGAGTACATATACCTCATTAACATCATCACATGGTACAGTCCTCATCATTATCGAGGAAAATAACAATTAGGATATCCATTTGTAAAGTATACACTCAAACCAATCTTGAAAATTTGAGCAGTTGTTGGAGTTATCGAGCTTGATCAGGTGAATATCCTGAATCGAGGGTACTACCCTAGCCATTGGAACTTTTACCACTCAATGCATACCCTCAAGATCTTTGTAAGTGGGTCCTTACCTTTTATTCCTCAACTTACCAAACTGTAGCTTTCCTAACAGGGTGTCATGTGACTACATGTCACTTGCTTTACATTACTCACTAAACTATCAATTTCTAACTTCTCAAGCAGAGGTTTCCTTGGTCTCATTTAGTTTGACCACCAGTACAATCAACATTTTTGTCTTATATTGCAGAAATTGCACAATACCAAAATTTTAATAGAATAACAAATTAATAATCACATAAAATTTTAGTAGAATAATAACTTAGTAATTACTAGAATTTTAGCAGAATAACAACGTGTAAAACATAGAGATAATACAAGAAAGGGGGTTGAATTGTGTTATAACAAATTTTCATCAAAACCTTTTCTTTTAGACACTTATTGTCTGAAGAATTTAAATAGAAGAGTTTTTCAAAAACGTTTTGAAGGAAAGACGAGAGCTGAAAAGCAAAACTAGAATGCACACAGGAGATATACTAGTTCGTCTCACCCTAGAGACTATGTCTAGTTCTTGGCAACAACCAAGTTCCACTAACTTATCCAAGTTACATGTATTCTTTCAACAAGCCTCTTCAGGCTCAACTCAAGTAGTCTTTAACTTACCTCTCCAAGCAAAAAACCCAAGCATACTTTGAATCAAAGCCTCTTCAGGCTTCCACCAATTTCTCTCGGAAAAAGGTTAAATGTGAGTTATCTCATTGGGTTTAACGTCTTAACAGGCGAATATACAATGAAGAACAAAAGAAATTTTTTACACGTAGATTACACAATGAGAACTTTTCAATAGCTAAAGATTTTTTTTTAATATTGTGTCAGTCCTGAGATTGAGGTCTCTTCTTCTATATATAGGCTTCTCCAAAAGTATCTGTTGTGAGTGTATGTAGGAGATAACCTTCGTCTGTTAAGAGAGTGGTTGGAGCATTAAATGCAGCATTTAATGCCTATCACCAACTTGTCACTTTGATAAGATAAAGCAGTCTGCTTATCTTTACCATTCTCGTACTCAATCTTGTAGCAGTAGTCATATATACTTTTCCGTTCTGACATCCGCACGTACATTCCTTCTTTTTCGCATAAAGATAACTTTTCTCGAGAGAAGGTATGTAGGCTTCATACATATCAAGGTAGTTTACGTTCTGATTGATGCGCAGATCACTTAGATCATCGTCTGTAAGTTGTTAGTTACTAAATTTATCCAAAAAGAAAGATATAGATGATATGGACTTAAATTATCAGATGGTTGCTTGTGAACATATTACGGATGACCAGACGATTGCGTAAAATATACTTATTAACTGTTTGTTATTATCAAAATATTTGAGGATTATAAATTCATCCTTTGTCTTAACACGATGTAATAATTATAATTTAATTACTAAAATTTTGGCAGAATAACAACTAAATAAATACATTTTAATTTTCTAAATTTGAGTAGAGTAACAGCTTAGTAAGTATAATTTAATAATTTAAATTTGAATAGAGTAATAACTTAGTAATTATGGTTTAATAATTTAAATTTGAGCAGAGTAATAACTTAGTAATTATATTTTAATAATCTAAATTTAGGCAGAGTAACAACTTAGTAAAAATTAAAGTTTAACATCAAACAATATAACAATAATAATAAAACTTAAGCCTAAACGAGTTTAGGAGAAAACCCTTCTTACCAACATGCAAGGTGACAATAATTTAAAACCAACCCCACTCCTCCCATTACCTCTAAGGTGGTTGATGAAGAGGATGAAATTGTTGATGCAAAGCTCCTATGAAGAGAACTTTAGTAGTTGTTGGAAAACTAGTAAAATTTTAGCATAAAAACAAAGTAAAAGAAAATTTTTTCTAGAGAGAGAAGCTCTCTAAGAATTTGGCTAGCTTGAGAGAATGGAAGATGTGTAAAGAATGTCTAAAATACATGGGCATTTATAGGAGAAGAAGGGAGCATAGGTGTCCCCTAAGTGACATAAGCCATTATGTCATAAATAAAGTTTTTAATTTATTTTTAATTCAATTAAGGGACAAATGTGAAAAACTAGGGACACATGAATTTTAGGTGGTGAATCATCCCCTTTTAGGTTGAAAACGTGTTGGGTGAGCTGTCCTAAAGCTCCCTAGTATAAATTTTAACTATAATTGATTAGCCAGTACCAATAAAATCGCCTACATTTTGAAAAAATAGTTTTTAATATCAAAAAAATGTATTTTAATGCAAAAATGGAAAAATACATTGTTTTTCATCAATTTTTTTTTCTAATGATAAATTTTAATTTTTATTAATTTATTTCAAATTATATGTATTTATTTTGTTTTTTTAAGCTAGAAAATTCATAAAAAATTCATTTTAATTCAATAAATACCAAAATTTTTATGAAAATTATAAACTAAATATTTTACCTATAAATAAACTAAAATTATCATTTCCCCCCTTTTTAGGGCCCGTTTGGGGTGGTTTTTGGTTGAGTTTTGAAATTTTCAAAAACTATAACCAGTTTTTAGTTTTTAAAAATTAGTTTTAGTTTTTTTTTTCTAATTTTTGGTTTCAAAATAAACTCACTTTGAACTTTCTTATTTTGTTAAAATTAGTTTAAGAATATGTTTGTGTGGGGACGATAATGATAATGGTGACGATAATAATGATGGTGGTGGCGGTGGTAATGTCGACGGTGATGGTTGTGGCGGTGCTGACGGTGGTGGTTGTGGCAATACCGGTGGTGATCATGGCAGTGCTAGTGGTGATGGTGGTGGTAGAGTTAGTGGTGGTGGTGACATTACCTGTGGTGGTGGTAACAGCGCTGGTGGTCGTGATCGTGGTCGTGGTGGTGGCGGTGACGATGGTAGTGGTGATGAAGCTTGTGGTGGTGGAGGTGATGCTGGTGGTCGTGGTAGTTGTGGCAGCAGTGATGGGTAGTAGTTGTGGCAACGGCGATGGTGGTGGCGATGTCGGTGGTCGTGGTGGTTGTGGCAGCGGTGATGGTGGTGCCGGTGCCGGTGGTGGTGGTGGTAGCGGTGGTAGTGGTGGTGACGGTGATTGCGATGATGACGGCAGCAGTAGTGGTGGCGGTGATAGTGGTGGTGACAATGGCGGTGGTTGTGGTGGTGGCAAGAAATGCTATTGGCAAATATAATGATGTGTATTTTTTTAAAAAACTAAAAACCAAATTCACAAATCCTTTTTTCTTGGTTTTGAAAATGAATGTAAAAGTGTTTTGAAATTGAGTTAAAAACCATTTCAGCTCCATTTTAGCCAAACGCGTTTTGTTTCAAAAATTACATTTGAAAACCAAAAACCAAAAACTCGCAACTACCCCAAACGGGGCCTTAGATATCAAACCAATACTGGTTAGGCTTAACAAACACCTAAGGACATGTTAATCATTTTACACAAGAAATCCAAAAAAATTTCGGAAAATTTTCAAAATTATATTTTAATATATATGACATGATTCTAAGTTTAAATTGACATTTTAATATCAATTGAATTTTTTTTTCTCATGTCAGTCCTTAATGTTGAGAAATAAGGACAAATTTGTAATTTTCTAATTTCTCTGGGCTCTGGCTCAGAAAAATTATTATAAATCATGATTAAATAGCTCTTAAAATTTTGAATGTAATGGTGGATGTCAGAAATTTGAAATTCCTTCTCGATTTTTCTGAATTACATTGTCAAATATTAGAAAAACATTTGAAAAATTGAAATAGGATTGCCATATTTTTCACTATTTTTCTTTCAAAATAAAATTTTTATAGTGAAAGATACTTTGTATAAAATTTTCAAAATATTTTGAGGTCAAAAAGTCTTTGGCTGGTTCCCTACAGTCAATGTATAATACGATTAAAATATATGTAAATATTCAATGTTAGATAACATAACTAAAAAAGTTCAAGTTATGCAAAATTTGATATGCATGATCATGAAGATAATGTCACATAATTCAACAATTGGATTGGTTAAATTTGCACTTTACAAAAAGTTATTGAATGTTTATTTTGACTAACTTTCACACCTAATGTCAACAAATCCTGACTCATATGTGTGTGTGTGCAGGGGGGAGGGGGGATTGCAACGTACTCACACTTTTTTTTTAGTTGGAGCACATTAGCAAGCTACACCAAAAACTTATGACAAAAAACCCAACTATTTTTTTTTTATTTTAATTAATTAATTTTAGGGAGATTAGAGTAATTAACATCTATTTTTTTTTAAAATATTGTTTCTCTCTCAACTTTAATTCCCCCCTCCCCCTTTTTTTTTCTGCATCTCTTTCACTACAACAGAACAACGTTTTAGAGTCGGCCAAAAACTGACTCTAACATGCAAAAGCAGACTCTAACGTTGTCATAGCGTTGGACATGAGTTGAAAAATTGCTAACTCTAAAACACTCGACACTGACATCATTACGTCAGTTAATTAGGGCCGACACTATTTAGACTTAGCTTAACCAACGCTTAAACCATCACAATAAGAAGTCGCAGCTAACTATTTATTTTTTAAATTAATTTCTATAAATTTATTTTCGGCTTGGTTGACTTTATCATTTAGTTTATTATTATTTTTTTCTTTTAGAGTCGGCGTAGTTGACTCTATGTTTAATAGTCGGCTAAGCAGACTCTAATTTTATTTTTTTTAATATTTTTCTTTTCACTTAGAGGCGGTTTAGCTGACTCAATTTATATTTTTTAATATTTTTTTCATTTAGAATTGGCCTAGTCAATGCTATGTTTTTTTTTATAAAACTCTTTTTTCACCTACATTCTGCTGGTAATTAACTATTCAAGTGAACAATGCAATTTTAATTAATGAAGATAAATCAATATAAATACATCAACTATTCAACTATGGTCTTAATAATGCATTTGATTCATGAACATAAGAGATCACAAATATCATTAATATCTGTACACATCCAAAGAGTCTAAGGGCATAATCAAAATATCATAATCTAATAAGTAGAACTCTAGTATCAAAATGACTACAATCTAAAGTTCAACTATCATACCCTTGTACATGGACACACATTAGCATTTATAACCTAGATTGCAGTTCATCTTATAATAGTTTATTCTTATTCACTCAGACAGAGGATATAATTAACAGATCAACTGGCATTTAACTTTTACCCAAGTATCTGTTGAGTATATTGCAAAGACACAGAATAATAGAGTGCCGAAGTTACCGGAAAAATGAAAAAACCACTTCTGTATCCAAACTCAACCTCAAAGTCACCACCTTTTGAACGTCAACAATATCAAAAAAAAAAAAAAAAAAACCATGAAACTCAAAAGAGAGGAAACTCAATTGCAAAACATACAAGTTAATGTTGTTATTTTATTTCTAATAATTCTTAAATAATTACTACATATTTGATTTGCTTTCCTTTGAAGCCGCAGAATACATAAATGTATTAAGAAGTACCAAAGTTTGGTTTTTTTTCTTAAGCATCACTTCAATGCTTGAAAAATAAATGTATCAACTATGAAATAAACTGAAAGAACATACCTTAATTCGAACGTCACAACCTCTTAAAAGGACTACATTTGCTATGTTCTTCCCTTCTGCAGCACATTTAGCATTCACGGGATAAGAAACCAGAATTTTGGCTATTTCCTTGGACAATTCATTAACAACAACAATAGTGTTCCTTGCTTCATGAGAATCATCTAAAGCTTTTGCTTTCAAAAGTAAGTGGTTGTCATTTAATGGGTCTGTTCCTGATATATTTCCACTCAAAGTTGGTCTTTTAACTACCAATCCACATCTATGCTCGGTTGCATACCTAAGAATAGCAAAAACATAAAGAACTGTTAATTTTTTTGGGACATAAGAACTGTTAATTTAACCCTGCATACATCTTGACTTCTTGAACTTGTAAACATTTAGTAGTCAATTTTACTTGAGTACTGAATTCTAAAATTGTGGAATGAAATCTTTTAAGCCAGATAAAATAAAGCTCAACAATCCAAGATCCTTCAAAATTTATGAGGTGACTAACATAAAGATTTCTTCTACTATTAAAATTCTCTCTAACAAGAAGCACAATGTTCTAAAAACTATCTTTAGTCTTTACATAAAAAAGGAAACGAAAAACATTAAAAACGTAGCATTACCCATAATAAGTGGTTACCTACATTAACAATTAACCCTTAAATGTTATAGCAACCTTAGGCATCTTCACCTAACTCTGACTTCATATTGAGGGAAAGATGGCAGCTTCATTCCATAATAAGTGGTTACCTACATTAACAATTAACCCAAATTGAATGAAGGGATGAGTGAACAATGATTGAATGCAAAATACATATGCTAAAAGTACAAAATTTAAGATCAACAGAAAAAGCTAATCATCTTCTCGCAGAAATCTCAAATATTTGATCCTTTTCCTTTTCACTTGTTTTTCTTTTTCTAAAACAGAGAGCAATCAACATATACTACATGCCTTAAATCTTAGAATTTTGCATGGAATCCTCTATAGAACTTATCAAATGAGAAGTTATTATCTGAAGTCTTCACATCCAGGAATGCAAGGAAAGAAGACAAAACATCGATAGGCTTCCAATAGAGTTACTATTCTGACCTAACCATGAAGAGTCTGCGATCAACCTTGGAAGCTTGATCAATGAATGTTAGCAACCCAGAGAGAAGAGTCTGCAAATGACAGGAGATGAAGATGGAGGAATTAAGACAACACAATTAGATTACTTTCAGAGAGCTCTCCATTAGATTCATAAAGCCGAAATCAATACATAAAGCCCAAAAAACCAAAAATTGGAAGACATGAATAGCCACTTAGAGAGATCTCCATTAGATTCATTTGCGACCCTCAACGATGCTCTTGACAGCATCAGCAGCCCCTTGTGCCTTTGCTGGCCAGCCTACAACAGCAAAACAGTTTCATCAGTAAACAAAATTCTCCACAATTTTGAGGTTGTTGTATAGAATCTAAGTCAACATAGCTAAATTATTCAAATAAATAGTCTAACCTGTTGGCAAGATTCTTTGGCACCATTTATCTGAGATTGTTTTGGGCTTAAGACCAGGCACTTCTGTTTCTATTTGCTTGTGAAATTGTCTGTTAATCCACTACTAGTTAGAAGCCTAAAACTTAGACTAATTGGAATGGATCCATCGTGCTAAAAATAGAAAGCACCTAACTGTTCAATATCCAAAAGTATTATAAAAAAAGGAAAAGAAATGTATCTTAAGATATGCCAGTTAACTAGTACATAAACTTCATTCTTAATTAGGTTTAACAATGTCTTAAGGACTTCAAGAACAAAGTATAAACCCATCTTATCCTATGCTAAAATGCAAATCAAGAGAATAGAAAATATTTAACCATTTAATTAGCTGAAGAAACTTTGTTGAAATATTAAGAATTAAACTATCACAAATCAAAATCTTTTAGGTGCAATTCTAGGAAGTTTTTATTTAAGTGAAAAACAAAGTCTCCTTATTTTTATTTAATTTTCCTTATTCTCTCTCTCTCTCTCTCTGGTTAAAATGTAAGTGTGTTTGCTGCTGTTTATTGGACATGTTAATGGAAGAAATAGGCCATGCATGAAGATATAAGGCATCTACCAGGGGAAAAATTAGCTTGCTTGATAGGTGATATGGAAAACCCATTAATTCTGCTGAACACTAGATCCGGAATAGAGACTAACCATTTCCAGACCCAAAATTTTAGGATCTCAAATCATTTCCTTTACTGTTTGGTTTAATTTATTTTAAAGAAATAATCATTTTTATTAACTTTTAGAGAGAACTTCTGAAAAGAAGTGATTGATTCTTTGAAAATAATCTCAATCAAACATGTGTTTGATTATAGGAACAAAATTAAGAATAGCACCTGCACTTTACGTAAGGATTTATTTATAATGTATTATAGTCTAAATTTTTATATTATTATCTGAATAGATATTGAAAAATTTATCATCTTATTGTGTTCTTTTCCTTGGCGTCCAATTATTGTCGGTATGTATTTATTTCTCAGCAATAATCATTGTTGTTTTGATTGTTTTTTCTTTTTTTAAACATTCAATATGTATTTTGTCTTATTTTAACTCATGCAGGGAGGAAAACTCCGAGTCTGCTTTTCCTATTCACAAGATTTGAACTCAAAATTAGACTTAATGAAAAATGAACTCCTTATCACTTGAACAAATATATTAATAGTATATATTTTCTTATACAACAACTATTAATGAAGAAAAAATGGACTTTTGTCAAAAAAAAAAAAATGATAGCAAGATGAATCAAAATTCTAGTAGACAAAACAAACACGCCCTTTACTTGGGGGAACTATAACATGCGTAGAATACATAAATATTATTACACCCCTATTTTTTTGTCTGTCAAATTACTTTGTGTTTATTTATGAAGAACCAGATGAAAATATCAAAAATTTGATCCCTATGGTTACGCTCATATTAGTGAGTAGTATTTAATTTAGATTTTTAATAATTTTTGGGAAATGGAGTCTGGAAAAGGGTAAAATGACAATTTTATCCTTAAAGGATTGAATAATTAAGAAAATAGATAAAAATAGTTATAAGTATCTAAAATTTATTTTTAAGTCATTTATGTGGTTAGAATAATAAATAATAATTTTAATTTTTTTTTGAGAATTTATTCAGACATTTTTTGTGAAATGACCAAAATACCCCTAATTGACTGCGGGAGCAAACCAAATACTTTTTGACTTCAAAGTTTTTCAAAATTTTATACTAGGTATATTTTAATTATAAAAAATTTATTTGAAAGAAAAATAGTGAAAAATGTAACATTCTTATTTTAGTTTTTTAACTATTTTTCTAATATTTGACTATTTAATTTTGAAAAATCAGGAGAAAATTTCAAAATTATGATTCCCACCATTATGCTCGGAATTTTAAGAGCTATCTAATTGTGATTTTTAATAACTTTTTTGAGCCAGAACTTAGAGAAATTAGAAAATGACGATTATATCCTTATTTCTTAGTATTAAGGGGCTGGCATGAGAAAAAGATTGAATTGACATTAAAATGTCAATTTGAGCTTGGAATCATGTCATATATATTAAAATATAATTTTGAAAATTTTCTGAAATTTTTGTGTAAAATGACCAAAATGCCCTAGGTGTCTAATAAGCCAGCCATTATTGGTTTGACATCCAAAAAGGGTGAAAATGGTAATTTAAGTTTATTTATAGGTGAGATATTTAATTTTATAATTTTTATAAAAAATTTGGTATTTATTGAATTAAAATGGATTTATTATGAATTTTTTAGCTTAAAAATACAAAATAAATATATAAATTTGAAATAAATTAGAAAAAATTAAAATTAATTATTAGAAACTTATTTTCGATGAAAAATAATGTATTTGTCTAATTTTTCATTTAATTGCTTTTTTGGATGTTAAAAGCTATTTTTTCGAAGTTTAGGTAATTTTATCGATTCCGGCTAATCAATTATAATTAAAATTTATACTGGGGAGCTTAAGGACAACTCACCCAGCACGTTTTTAACCTATAAGGGGCTGATTCACCACTTAAAATTGATATGTGTCCCTAGTTTTGCATTTTTTTCCCTTAATTGAATTAAAAATAAATTAAAAATAATATTTATGACATAATGACTTATGTCATCAAAGTGGACACCTAATCTTTTTTCTTTCTTTCTATAAATAGGCATGTCTTTGGACAACATTTTCATTATTATCCTCCATAAGCTAGAGAGCTTCTCTCTCTAAATTTTTCTTTCTCTTTCTTATTTTGCTTAAATTTTACTAGTTTCCATTAACTAGTAAAAATTCTCTTCTTAGGAGCTTTGCACCAGCAACTCCATCCTCTTCATCAACCACCTTAGAGGTAATAGGGGAGTAGCGTTCGTTCTAAATTATTGTTACTTTGTATGTTGGTAGGAAAGGTTTTTCCCTAAACCTGTTTAGACATAATTTTAATTACTATTACCATTATATTATTATGTTTGATGCTAAACTTTAATTTTTATTAAGTTGTTACTCTGCTTAAATTTAAATTATTAAATAATACTTGCTATGTTATTACTTTGCTCAAATTTAAATTATTAAATTATAATTACTAAGTTATTACTTTGCTCAAATTTAAATTATTAAATTATACTTGTTATACTGCTACTCTGCTCAAATTTAGAAAATTAAATGTATTTATTTAGTTATTATTCTGTTAAAATTTTAGTAATTAAATTATAATTACTATGTCATTATTATGCTAAAATTTTATGTGATTATGGTATTGTGCAATTTTTGCAATATAAGACAGAAATATTGATTGTACTGGTGTTCAAATTAAATAAGACCAGGGAAACCTCTGTTTGAGAAGTTAGGAAGTGATAAATTAGTGAGTAATGTGAAGCAAGTGACATACAGTGGCATGACACCCTACTAGGGAAGTTACAGTTTGGTACATTGCGGGATGAAAGGCAGGGACCCATGATTAGGTCTAGAGGGTATGGTATCAAGTGGTGAGCATCCTAATGGCCAAGGTAGCGCTCTTGAGTCGGGACAATCACTTAACCAGCTTGATAACCCTGGCAACTACTCAGTATCACCAAGATTGGTGCTAGCATTGGTGAAAGTATACCTCTATAAATGGATATTCTAAATTGTTATTTTGTTCTTTAATGATGATGAGAATTGTACCATGTGATGATGTTGAGAGAGGTATATGTACTCCCAGTGACTTCTTAGGTTCTATTAAGAATTATTACCTACTAATGGAAAGTATGGATCCATACCGAGTCAAGGATAGTATAACATAGAATAAACTTTAGGTTCTCCTTTTATGGTCAACTGTGTTTTATCTGTATTTTATGATAAAATTCCTACCATACATGTAGAAGTAATTTTAGAACAAATTACCTCACTCCATTATTTTTTTTTTATGCATGATTGATCGCGGTTAATGTAAACCTGGTTGTTAATGAGGACCTATAGGGCTAGTCTTATAGTTTGTTATTTTATGGAATAGGGTAGATGGACATTGCTCTGACTAGGATCTTTTTGATGTGTTGGGAATAAGAAGTAACTATTTTGATGTATATTTTGATCTCTCTGTATTTCAATAATTTTTCTGATTATGAAATCATGATGTACAATTCTATGATGAATACATACATATTTTATTTTTTTTACTACCGTTTTCAAATTTTGTTAAATTTACAAATTTTCTATTATTAAAAGCGAATTTTTTTTTACTCGTATTTTTAAATAAGTAAATAAGTATGTGTTATGTTCAATGTGAATGAGTGTCACAAATATCGCTTCTAAGCATGTAACTAATGTGAACTAAAGTTCCTTGAAATATACATTCTATTAGTCTTTGATGTTTGAACTAAAGTTCCTTGAAATAAATAATTCTTTTATGTGCCAAAAATTTATTATTTAATATAATGTTTCTTCCCTCTTGGGAATGAAGGTAACCTATAATCAAGAAAAATTGGGGACTTCTTGTAGCATTATGGTGAAAATAATAGGAGAAAGAACTGGGGGTGGATCCAAAAGCATAAAGGCATAATGCATGAGGTCTACTTTTCTAAGAACAAAAAAGGCTCAATATGCATATGATAACTACAAGTTGAAAAGTCAAAGTAACTAAACAACTATTCAATCATAGAAAGTTTGAAGCAGTTCAACCCATGATCTCTTAATCCCATTTTGTGGCAAGCATAGTTCATAGTACAGAGCTATCTGAGAAGAATGAACAATAACTAGCGACATCCATTTTTGGGCCAAAATAGAGGGAAACAAATGCAATTAAATATATCATGTTCACTCAGTCTTTTGACTAGATGACACTTGATCAACTTATCTACCCAAGTATCATATACTTTTAACACTGAAATTGAAATTGAAAGTACGCAATGTTACCAAACCAAGTATCACGAAATTGCAATTGAAAGCACGCAATGTAACCAAACCAACAAGTAAGAAAACGTGAATGTAAGTTGATGGGATGGTTACCAAAACAGAAAGAGAAAGAGCAGAGAGGGTTTTAATAATGAGTGAAAGGATGTAGAAACCTAGAACCTAGTGAGAAGGGGAAGAACATAATGGCTTGCTTCGCACTTAGAAATGTAATTCCACAAGAACCTCTGCGAACAAAATCAAGAGATGCAAAACAAATTTTCATTCTTATATTTGTTTTTCAAATCAAAAGATGATTTCAGTATACCTAGTAGTGTACGGTGAGTAGTGGTCTGGTGGAGCGGCATCAGAGTATGGCGAGCGAGCGGTGTGGAGTGGAGTCGGAGTACAGTGAGAGAGCGGTGGTCTGGTGGAGCGGCAGATTTAGGGTTTTAGGGCAGGGACCTTCAGACATGCACACGAAGGAGGGAACTTCAGACACTCCAATTTTGAGTTTTATGTTTAACAAATTTTTAGAATACAAATTAAATTTTATTATTATTATTATTATTATATAGAGTCATCCATGGCCGACGCCATCACTAAATTTATTTTTAAAAATATAAATAGAAAGTGATTGCTTTAGTCGACACTACTACAAGATATATTTAAAAAAAATAAAAAGTATGTAGTGAGGGCTTGGGCCAACACTAATAATAAAAACTATTTTTTTATAAAAACAAGGATAGATATTTCCTTTCAAAAAAAAAATTTAAATAATATAGTGTCAGCTTAGGGACAACTTGGCCGACTCTATGAACAACGACCATTAGGCCATCTCTTTCTTGTCGACTCTAATTTTATGTTTTCTTGTATTGTTTAATTCCATTTCTATAATAAAAGAAACTTATTTCTCTCTCATCTTTAAGTTTTCTTTTTCTCTTTCTTCTCTTTAATTTCATTTTTTTTTCTCATGCATCTATTTAATTTTCCTTTTATAATTTTATTTTCTTTTTAATTTAATTTCTTAGGGATTGCTAATATACTCACACCCTATTTTTAGTTGAAGTATATTAGCAAACAACACCAAAAGATTAAAACAAAAATATCATCTTTGTTAGTTTAATTAACATTTTCTATAATTGTGATAATAAATAATATACGAGAATTCATTGGGGTTTTGGAAGACATAATAAAAACTCAAAAGTATATGAATTGATGAAAAATTGAAATTCGAAAATGGTAAATATTTATAAATGTTTTCAATTCATAATAATAATAATAATAATCTGAAATGTGTGCCATTGTTAGATAGCACATAGTCAACATAATAATCAACAACAACAACCCATGCATATGGTGTGTTCCTGTAATTACAGAACTTTTTGGATCTCTCTAATAGAATTCTAGAGCTCGTAATGCAATCTCTCTTGTCCATTCCAAAATTATCATAATGGGCTTAATAATAAAGCGTTCTATCTTGTCATTATCATTGAATCAAATTAGAGAGGAGAGAGAATATTTTTAAATAAAAATATTTAATTTTTAAAAATATTTTTATGAATAAATGGAAGGGAATATGATTGGAGTATATCATACACAGCTTTCCTTATGGGAGTAAAAATCTTCTAAAATGTGGGAAGCTTACTTCCTACAAAATTGTTTATTTAGCTAAACGTTTTTTCTTTTTAACCAAAACCAAACACGGAAATTCTCATTCTTTGCCCTATATTTCTAAGATTGAATTTGTGAAGCCTAAAAACATGTCTGATAGATGTGGATGAATACTTGATTTGAAAGCAATTACATTACTATAATGATCCAGTGATGATTTATAGTACAAACTCCTACCATCTCTAATCATAATAAAATCTTAGTTCAAGCACCCATTTTATTGTAATTTTATAAAATAACGATAGGTACAATATAACTTTATACTATGTACACTGACAAATATAATAAATCCCTTGTTTCACGCATTTGTCGTCAACCTTGTTCTCTCCACCTCAACATTGCTGACAAAAAGAAATACTTATGCATTTAGCTCCCTCACACTTTTATGGTGGTGGATCATCACTTAGTATTATTATTGCTCCTGCAATTAGAACAAAGTTCACAATTTTAGTGGACAAAATTCCTTGCTTTTGTTATTTGAAATTTCAACATAAAATTTATACGGAACTATGAACTATTGTCATTTTGCTTTTGCTTTTTTTTTTTTGAATGTATAGATCAAAAAATAACACAAAATATCTCTTTCTCATGAGAATTAGATGTTATGAAATAAATTAGAAAAATGAAACCTGTAATGACCCACTACCATTACATACTCCGTGCTATTGATTTATTAGGAAAATCTTAAATAAAGTTTGTTTTGAAAATACAGGTTTGTTTTTTTTATTCCTTTTTTTTTTCACCTTTTACAACTTTAGGAAAAACCCATTTTCAGGTCAAACGTATCCATCTCATACATTATACTATAAAAAAAAAAATACGTGTGAGAACCAAATTATTGATTTCAATGTATACATTCTTTACATCATCTTAGAAAGAGGAATACAAAATGCACTCTTTATAATTGGCTACACTAATAAAAAGACACCAACCACAAATTAAAGAAAACAGGTGCTGAAATGAAGTTCGTCACAACTTGTCATCTTCGAGTGAGCAACTCCACCATCATCCACGAATTGCTGAGCACAAAAAGCTTTACGCCTTTGCTCCTACGCCATTGACATGATCATCACAGTTAGACAACACAACAACAATAACCACAACAACAAGGCAAGGGTAAGCTTATGTAAAACAACTCACCTCATAAACAGTAATAGTATGGTTAACAAATAATCAACATCTATATGTATAAAAATTAATGGAAACATCATGTTACATTCATTAGGAAGAATCTCATCTAGTCTATCACCACTTATATGACTATGTCCAATAGCCAACTTTACAACATCAATAACTTTCAACAACACCATATAACTTAATTTGGCACCACACATGGGCAATAACCAACAACACATTGGTACTGTTTGCATTCAGGCACCCTTGAGGTTTAAGATACGACAACTTTGTATCCGCCATCTCAACTATGGCTTGCCTCAAGGTCTAATGCAATCACCAACAATAAATTTTCAACCACACCATGTAGGCTCAATTCAGCATCATACATGACCAACAACATCAACTTCATACATGATATGTGAGCAACAACTGCTCCATGAAGGGTCAACTGTCGAGGGATTAGGCAGACTATTCCTTAATCATGGTAAACAACAACACCTATCATGGGCCAAGGCGGCACACGCCAAAAACCATTTGGAAATATCTAACACTGATTTATGGAAATGATATAGTGGCTTGTCAAGATAGATAAACGTGGGTATTGACTTTACCGTGGCACACGATCTGCAATAACCCTGGTCTACATACGGGGTTTATCCATTCGTTTATCCCCAAGGAAATCTATCTTCCACTAACCTTTCTCACACTAGGTATGGACTAGCCAACATACTTATGTGTGTCCTCTTAGGCACAATGCAACTAAAGCTGTAGACTTATGCATGTATGCATGTTAATCATAATAGCCACAACATATAGTTTAAAGTCTAAGTTTTTATTAGCTTTTCATCATCAACTCTATAGCAACAATCATGCAGCACCAACAACCACCATACCAACATCGACCATCAAATCCAATTATCAACCAGATTTTTATTAGCAACACTATGTGGACTTAATTCAGCATCACACATGGCTAGCACCAACCTAACAACACCATGTAGGCTCAATTTAGCACCACACATGGCCAACAGGTAAGGCCCTGTCCAAGCAGCCTATACCCTGTAACACCCTAAGGGACATTATCGTAACTTGGTCTATATTTCTAAGAATGAAAAGAAAAACAAACTTAAAAGGTAGACACAACATGCAAATACTACTCATAAATGTAATTAGATATTATATACGAATCATATAGTAATTAAAATACATGCCTAATACAACTTATCTATCACCCAAAGGCGTCATATAAAATATAAAGAATACAAAAAAATAACGTAAACTAGGCTATGACTTCATGCATGTGAGTCCAAGCTTCATTTGCACATGTCTTCACCTGTATCCTGAAAAAGGGAAAACTTAAAGGAGTGAGACATAATGTCTCAGTGAGTGCTCTAAGGGTTCTACGGCTAGGTCAAACTCTTTTACTCGGACAACCTTCATTACTTATCTCTCATGGCTTTAGCCTCATTGGGTCTCTCATAATTATCCATACCTATGGTCGGGTCTACACCTTTCAATAATTAGTGTTTCCTGTTAACTCCTCTCTCATTCTCACAATTGTTATACAAGCTTACTATCTCATTCTTAACCTAAGAATTCTTTCTTACCCAAAACCTTCTCTAGTATTTAAACCCTTCATGTTTAAATTTTACTCTTCTTCCTTTTAATATTTAAGGTTATGCTCTAGGGGTCAAGTCTAAGGTCACAGACGTTCTAAAATATTCTTGAAACTCCTTTAACACTCACCTTGATATCCTCATTTTGTTCTTTCTTACTTGTCTTATACCTTTCTATTACGTTGTGTGGGGATTCACTCTTTCTCTTTTCATTCACAACTATTATTATCCAACTAGAACCCTTACAACACTATCTTAGGGCCTAGCCTATCACTTGTCCTTGAGGTAGCAAACACAATTTTAATTACAAACGTATATTTATTTCACATCTTTTGCCTAGTTACTAGACATACACATCGTTTTGTTTCACCAAACAAGCATAACATGAGCATATATACATCATCTTGACACTTTATCACAATTACATTTTCATACATGTACACATTACATCAGTCGCTTATGAACAAGGTCACATATACTTCACACAATTACAGCATAGCACAGTTTAACATATCACACCATAACAAGATGCATATGCATGCTATGTTCCTAAACCACTACTCATGCATATGTGGTACCAACCTAAACTTTTTAGAAAGTAGACTAGGAGTAAATGCACGGCCATAAGAAGCGTCATTAGTACCGATACCTTCGGCTCTCGCACCCTCAACTAGTATGATATCCCCTGGCGACTAGTCAAGGTTACCCAGTTTTGCCAGTACGCCCCGGCTCCATGGGATTAGCATGGACCATTAGAGTTTTCCCAACCAGATAACCCCTAAGGCTAGGGTTAGACAACCCATCACGGCCTCCACCAGCCAGATTCCTATATACTTTCCTTATCACATAACTCAAATGTTATGATGTATGGTTACATATAATGCTTACAATTTTTCATAGACTTTTATCATGAAATATTGGCACAATTCCATATCATACTCGGTTTTTTTCAAGGTAAATAACAATCATACATTATAAACTCAATAAGGCATAAAAGAAACAAATAGCAATAAGGTAAAAACTGCAAAACAAAGTTCATAAGCACCAAGAACAGAATAGTAAAGGTCGTATCTGCCCAGCAGAACAAAAATCTCGTCTGACGGTCTAGCGAACCTGCCCAGCGGGTATGCACCGAAACCCAACCCGTCCAGCGGGTATTTCACCTCGCCTAGTGGGTCCACGTGCCAGCGTAAACACGAAATCTAGTTTTTGAAGAAAAGTCGCCCAACGGCTATCTAATCCCGCTGGGCGTATCTGAGGTACTAATTTTAATTTATTTTTCCTATTGTCTTTGGTTTCTAAATACTCCCAAATAAATAATTAGATTCTTAATCACTCTTCTACATTGATAATTGTTCAATCTAATCTATAAATTCCTTACTCCCTCACAATCCCCTCAAAACCCATAAAATCCCTAAACTTAGGTATAAAGAGGAAAAAGATAAATAGATGAATAAGAACAAAGAAAGACACGGGGGAAAGCACCCACCTTTATGGACATGCAAAGCTGAGTTCTAGGGTTTGCGTTCTCCGGTTCCTATTACTCCTTCTTCTTCCCTTTTCTCTTCATTCTTTCTAACTTATTTCTTCTTCTATTTTGTGATGGTTAAACCTAACCCTCCTTCTCTATTCCCTTCTTATAACACGTGGGTGAGTATGTAGCTTAGTGGGCTTTAGTCCCCTATTGGGCTCTAGATGCTCTTTGAGTTCTATGATAATATTCCTACTAATTTATAATACTAAGGTATTAATAACAACAACAACAACAATAATAATAAATATAATAACATTAACACAACACAATAATAATAATAATAATAACAACAACAACAACAACAACAACTTATACAACAACAATAATAAATATAATATTAATAAGAATAGGAACAGTAATAATAAAAATAACTTTTAAGGCATCTTTTGTCTAATTACACAAGGGAAGGGTCTTACTAAGAGCTACCACGTGGTTTATTTCTAGTACTTGAAATTTGGGGTGTTACATACCCCATTAAAAATCTCAAAACAATTTCATTTACAATAAATAGAGGTTCTATCCATGCAACCTTCCACTTCAACCATATACTCAACAGGTTACATGTTCACGCTTAGATATCTTCTCAAGACCATTTAAAACACAAATAATTCTCAATTGAGACAACTGCTTAACCAACTCGCTCAGCAAACGATATACTTTCTCTGTGAAGAGCTTCTTAAAGAGGGTTTAAATTCCTCCACGAAGTTTTTCGCTCGATGACCATAAGTCTCGCTAAGCGAAAGCCCACTCCAAAGAGCACCCTTTCTATCTCCAGAGACTTTCACTCAGCAATAACAGGGATTGCTCAGCAAATTCGTTTTAGGGACCTCCGCCAAATTTTTCTCATTCATGATTCTCTCAACGAGTTTCTCTGTCGTTTAGTGACCAATGTAACACCCTTGCTTTTATTTATTGAACTATTTTTCTATTATTCTATAATTAATTCCAGAGAACTAGATGAGAATCTCAAGAGTTTGACTCTGCAGTTGCATTCGTATTGATAAATGCTACTCAATTTAGATTTTTAAAAAATTTTCTAGACCAGGCCTAAAGATGGTAAAATGACCATTTTGTCCAAAAAAGCCAAATAATAGGATAAATTAATAAAATAGCTAAAAATGTTTAAAATTCATTTTAAGCCATAAATATGCTTAGAATAGCTAATGACAATTTTGAGAATGAGGCTTTGCGAAACCTCACTCTTTTTTTATGTTTCTTTTTATATACTTTCGTGGTTCAAGTAGATGCGGCCATTCCATGGGATTCAAAAGACTTGCTGTGAGGAACACTGAACATGTAGCTGGCTCTTAGACCTTAGGATATTTTGGGGAAGTATAGTGTAGATATACACTGCTTTGACATAGGTCATTTTGTTGTATATACATGGGCAGGTAACTAGGATGACTTTTGATGTATTTCTTTCGTGTGTATTGCCTAGATGACTGTACTTTAATCATGTAACCAAATTCGATGCATACATATATAGATAATGCAATGATGTTTCTTTTATGATCATGGTTCTTCATATAATATTTTTATAATTTATTAAATGTTTGCAAGAAGTGAACATGGAAAAGTTTTAGTCAAATTGACATTATTACTTAACCTTTTAATCAGTTGTAAAGACAATTTCCTAAAATTAGTAGGTGTTACAACTAACCACTCTAGAAGTGTACAAAATTTTAAAATGTGCCTCTCGCCGAACAAACACATTACTCACTCAGCGGAAGGCTTACCACAGAGAACACCAACTCTTCAAGACATGAAATCGCTCAGCGAGTTTAGTCCTTATCCAATGAACCACTTCCAAGCATTCTAGAATTCCATACTTGCTCAGCGAGTCACCTACTCTCTAGAAAATTTCTAGATTTCCCATGAATGCTTGTTTAGCAAGTTGAACATTCGCTTAGCAAATTTCTTCATTTTTCGAGTTACAACAAACTTAACACTCGCTTAGCGACTTTAAGAGTTGCTTAGCGAGGTTCAAACCCAAAAGCCTCACTTTACTCCTAGGGGCATTCTCGTTCAACGAGAGCCCTTGTTGCTCAGTGATTGTTCACAACCAGAAACAAAGACTCTCTTCAAAAAATCCAAAAATCCAAACTTTCATTTCTTCTCTCACCCAAAATCAGTTTCCAGAGGTCAAACAACATCGCCGAACATCCAACATCAACATATTTATCAGATTTCATAATCATTTCAACTTATCAACAACAAATCATCAAATTCACCATCAAACCTATTTTTCACACCACATTTTTAGTTCAATCTAAGACAACATTCTAACATCACAATGTTCACAAATCAGAAAAAACAACAATTATAAGCTTCCTTTACCTCTTGGAGCTTCCAAAGTTCGAATTTATGGAAAAGAAAAATGAAGATAGGAGAACTTTAGAGCCAAACCTTTGGGAAATTGAAACTCCTCACAATACACGGAAGCGAAACAAGTCTTGGAGTCTTGCTTTAACTCTTTAGGATTGGAGAAATAGATTGGCGAGAGTTTGGGAGTGTTTAGAGAGCTTATGGAGTGTCTAGCAACAAAATGAGAGGGAAGGAGAGAGTTTCAGGTTTTATAAAGATTTTAGGAAAGGATTTTGGGCTCACTAAGGCCCACTATTACTCTTTAACCATCTAAAGCCCAAATTGGTCCAATACCGCGGTTCACTGCCAGACCCAACACAGGCACCATCAATAAGGGAATTGGGCTTAACCAAGATTTTCCTCAAGTTTCGCAATTCAAATTGGAATTTCCAAAACAACACCACATAAGCAAATAAATGCATAACAACATATTATTAATTACTTTTTCAATTACATGAATTAATTTAATTCCCACTTTCAATTATTAAATCACTAAATCATGCATTAGGAAAAACATAAGTGTTACAATCCACCCCAATAAGAAAAAATTTGTCCTGGAAATTTCGCTTCTTGCGAGTGGATTCTAAACATCACTTATGCATGTCACTTTTCCAACTTTCGTAGGTCTTGAGTCGTTCTACACTCCTTCTTTATTGAGCTAGGACTATTCTTTTAAAGGGTTTATTGATCCTCCCAACCTTAGTCCTTTCAGATGAAGTGTCATTAATGAATCTCTTCTCCTTATTTGTACTGTATGAGTTGATTTTAGGAGAACTCTTTTCCTTTTGAAAAGCACAAAAAGGAAATGATCATTGAATGGATAAAAACACTCCTTCAAACTCAAATTCATTTTAGGAGGGAAATTCTTTCCCTTTTAAACTCAAACTCAGTTGTCAACATGTTTTGAAACATAGATAAAGAAAATCAACTTTCTACATTATATTAAATAAATAGCAAGGTTATCAAGGAAAGCTTGACTTTGGTGAGGACAACTAAACAACTGCATATCGTGGGTAGCAAAGCACTCTTTGGAATGAAAAGGATGTTAGGTCACACTTGGAGAACAAAAGAAAAGCTCCTCTCTTTATACCTCAAAACTCCTTTTTCTTTATTTACTTCATAGCCCTTCCATGTGACATGATCTCACCTGAAAACATAGTCTCTTCTCTCACTGTTCGTCGGGCTACAACCTTATGGTTCATCTAGTTCTATCTATATTCCTGAATGAACCAGTACCTTGTGGGAAGGTTATATCAAAATATAACTCTTCTATAACCTCCTAAAAGAACTTGGAGTAAGGATTTCCTTACACACCACTCCTAACCACGTTACTATGGCAGTGTCAACTCTAAGAACGTATCTGGTTTCATTTTGCTTCCCAAGGAATGAGCCATAATTCCCTTCTAATGGGTTATGAGGTCTCGAATATCATTTTTAGTCTCAACCACACTTGCCATGGACTTCTTAGAAAACATAAAGGTGTCTGTTTGCCAAGCTATTTTACTAATGAGATCATGATTGGTTGATCAAAAATCTAGAAGCTATGGGTCTAAGGTCGAAGTCTACGAGGTAGGACTTACTCTCACAAAGGAGGCATAACTTGGTTTGGTCAAGCAAAAAGAGGGGTCGACATAACTTTATAACTAGGTGCATTGCATAGCAAAGGATAGCCCATCCTCACCAAGACAATACAGTGGTAGTTAAGTCAGAGAGAAACAATAAACTCATCTTGGAATAAAGAAAAAATCAACAAAATCGCAAAATCCATTTCAAGTCAATGAGGGCAACAACTAGTCTTCAAAAGTAGTTTTCATAGTTAAAAAGAAATAAGGAGACAATCACACGTGTCATAAATCTTTCATGGGATAAACTTAGACAAAGATAATTTGAAAATGTCTTTTCTTGTAAGAGAGAAATTTATGTGATATAGAAGAAATAATGACATTAGGGAAATACATATCTTTGTTCAATAAGAAGCAACAAGTCAACTTTGAAAACAATTAATTATTTTAAGGAGGGAACAAATAATAGGATTAAGAAACTGGTCATAATATAATAATTTCCACAACATAACGGCTTTAAATAACATTAAAAAAATATTGTTTTTAACTTCAATTGAGAGAAATTTTACGCAACATAGAGAAAATAAGGACATGAAGATAAATACAGACAAGGAACACATGAGCAAGATACACAAGTACATCATAGACTAGACAAAAGGTGTTCACGTCCAGGTTATAGTACAAATCTAAGGATCATTGGTTTCATCACACTTCATTAGGGTTGGACCGTCGATCTGAGGGGTCTTGGTTTCATTTGTTTCTCCATCTGTTGGAAATTCTTTCATCGATTCGTGACTGACTTGTAGATCTCTACATGAGGCATCACGACAAACTCCAACATAATGTCCTCCTTTCTTACATATGAAACAAACCATTTTCCTTAGAGGACAACTAGAGACATAATGTGGGCTTCTACATGTAAAACACTCAACCGTACCCTTCTGAACTACAGTCGTTAGGTTGTTCTTCAGGGTCTTCAGTGCAACGGTGCGAACCTAATGTAGGTGTCGTTGATGTTGCTGATTCCTCTGGGCCATTGTACAAGGACACATTGAGTACTTGCTCCTACTTGAACTCAAGGGGTAAACACCTTGTGTTGGACGCATGCATTGTCCTTCTCTTTTCATTTCTGATCCATAAGTAAGGGTCGAAATAGGAGCATCACGAACACATCATGTGGGTGTTGCCTCAATTCTTCGGTAGCGGAAACCGGGATACACACTCGTTTCTAGAGTTAGGGAATCGACCAAAGGCATTTGCTTAGGGATTGCAACTGTCAACTAATTTATGACCATATCCTGTTGAGCTACAGTCACAGCTAGATCATGGAGAATCTGAACCATATTAGTTGTTGCCTTCTCATTAGATCAGATGTTGTGTCCTTCCATGAATTTCCTAACAGAACAATTGATTAGGATTTTCTCAAAGGAAACAACATAAACATTAATCAACAGTCACTTTCTAGTGGAAGTGATCTCACAAGAGCATATAACCAGCATCAAATCAACACGCAATCACTTGATTCAACCAATGCTTTGTCCAAACAACAATCAAACAAGTGGAGGAGGACCACAGATCAATTCAGTCCATAAGTTCTTCACACCACATCATCTCTTACCTTAGCGTCCAAATACAATCCTGAGTTGGTCATTCTCAAAACTGCATTTTAAGTCACTTCTAGTAGACTAGGCAACACAACCAAGGGTTTCCAACCAAGGAGTTAGGAATCCAACAAAAAACAAGAAACTCAATAGGCCTCTAATCATGGTCCTCAAAAAGGAATCCACAATAAGGTCAGGTGCTAATGGCAACTTTAAGATAAACATACACAACATAAGACATAACGGACCTATTCTCATAGGTTTATTCCCAAAAGACATGACCAGCTCTGATACCACAAATGTAATGACCTACTACGGCTACATGCTCCGTGCTATTGATTTATCAAGAAAATCTTAAATAAAGTTTGTTTTGAAAATACAAGTTTGTTTTTTTCTTCCTTTTTTTTCCCCCACTTCTTACAACTTTAGGAAAAACCCATTTTCAGGTCAAACGTATCCATCTAATACATTATACTGTAAAAAAAAAAAAAATGTGTGAGAACCAAATTATTGATTTTAACGTATACATTCTTTACATCATCTTAGAAAGAGGAATACAAAACACACTCTCTATAACTGGCCACACTAATAGGACACCAACCACGAATCAAAGAAAATAGGTGTCGAAACGAAGTTCGGCATAACTCGTTGTCTTCGAGCGAGCAACTCCACCATCATCCACAAACTGCTGAGCACAAAAAGTTTCACACCTATGCTCTTATGCCATTGACGTGATCATCATAGTTAAACAACACAAAAACAACAATAACCACAATAACAAGACAAGGGTAAGCTTGCGAAAAACAACTCATCTCATAAACAACAATATTATGATTAACAAATAATCCACATCTATATGTATAAAAATTAATGGAAACATCATGTTACATTCATCAAGAAGAATCTCATCTGGTATATCACCACTTATGTGACCATGTCTAATAGCCAACTTTTACAACATTAATAACTATTTCAATAACACCATATAGCTCAATTTGGCACCACACATGGACAATAACTAGCAACACATTGATAGTGTTTGCATTCAGGTACCCTAGGGGTTTGAGATACGACAACTTCGTACCTGCCATCTTAATTATGGCTTGCCTTAAGGTCTTATGCAATCACCAACAATAAATTTTCAACCTCACCACGTGGGCTTAATTCAGCACCACACATGGCCAACAACACGTCAACAACATCAATTTCATACATGATATATGATATATGCAACAACTACTCAATGAAGACTCAATTGTCAAGGAATCAGGCAGATTATTCCTTAATCATGGTAAACAACAACACCCATTATTGACCAAGGTGACATGTTCCAAAAACCATTTGGGGAATATCTTATATTGATTTATAGAAATGATATGTGGCTCATTAGGATAGATAAATATGGGTATTAGCTTTACCACGACACCAGATCTGTAGTAACCTTGGTCTACATGCGGGGTTCGCCTGTTCGTTTATCTCCAACGAAATCCATCCTCCACTAACCTTTTCCACACTAGGTATGAGACCCCACCTGGACTAGCCAACATAGTTACGTGTGTCTTCTTAGGCACAAAGCAAACAAAGCTGCACACTCATGCATGTATGCATGTCAATCACAACTCTTAGTTTAAAGTCTATATTTTTATTAGTTTTTCATCATTAACTCTATAACAACAATCATGTAGCATCAACAACCATTATAACATCGACCATCAAATCCAACATGGCCAACACCAACTTAACAACATCATGCAGGCTCAATTCAACACCATACATGGCCAACAGGTAAGGCCACGTCCAAGCAGCCTATACCCTATTAAAAATCTCAAAACAATTTCACTTATAATAATGGAGGTCCTATCCAAGTAACCTTCCACTTCAACCACATACTCAATAGCTTACAACACGTTCACACTAAGAATCCTTCCTAAGATCATTTAAAACACAAATAAATCTCAACCGAGACAAAAACTACTTAACCAACTAGTTCAGCGATCCATATACTCGTTCAGTGAAGACCTTCTTACAAAGAGTCTACTTTACTCCATTAAGGTTCTCGCTCAGTGACCATAAGTCTCGCTATGTGAATGCCTACTCTAGAGAGCACCATTTCTATCTCTAAAGACATCGCTCAGCGAATTCATTTCAGGGACCTCCACCAAAATTTTCTCAATCATAATTTGCTCAGCAAGTTTCACTCTCGCTTAGCAACCAACCACTCCAAAGGGCTACATAATTTTAAAACATGCCTCTTGCCAAGTGAACACATTACTTACTTAGCAGAAGGCTTACCACAGAGAACACCAACTATTCAAGACATGAAATCGTTCAACGAGTTTAGTCTTCGTCCAACGAAACACTTCTAGGCATTCTAGAATGCCTATACTCGCTCAGGGGGTCAACTACTCGCTTAGTGAACTACTTTTTAGAAAATTTCCAAAATTTCCATGAATGCTTGCTTAGCGAGCTGAACATTCACTTAGTGAATTTCTTCACTTTCCTAGTTACAACAAACTTAAGAACACTTGCTCAACGACTTTAAGAGTTGCTCAGTGAAGTTCAAACCCGAAAGCCTCATTCTACTCCTAAGGGCATTCTTGCTCAGTGAGAGCCCTCATCATTCAGCAATTGTTCACAACCAGAAACAAAAACTCTCTTTGAAAAACCCAAAAATCCAAACTTTCAGCTCTTCCCTCACCCAAAATTAGTTTCTAGAGGTCTAACAACATCATCAAACATCCAACATCTACATATTTGTCAGATTTCACAGTCATTTCAACTTATCAAAAACAAATCATCAAATTCACCATCAAACCCATTTTTCAACAAAATCTCAACACAACTCATTCAAATCATGTTTTTAGTTCAATCTAAGGCAACATTCTAACATCACAACATCCACAAATTAAACAAACAAAAAAGTGTAAGTTTTCCTTACCTCTTGGAGCTTCTAAAGTTCGAATTTGTGGAAGAGGAGAATGAAGAGAGAAGAACTCTAGAGCTAAACCTTCAGGAAAACAAAACTCCTCACAATACATGGAAAAGAGACAAGTCTTGAAGTGTTACTCTAACACTTTGCGATTGAAGAAATAGATTGGAGATAGTTTAGTGAGCTTAGGGAGTGCCTAGCAACAAAATGAGAGGGAAGAAGATAGTTTTAGGTTTTATAAAGATTTTAGGAAAGAATCTTGGGCTCACCAGGTCCCACTATTATGACACCCATTCACATTGAACATAACCCATACTTATTTACTTATTTAATAATGCGAGTAAAATTTTTCTCGCTTTTAATAATAGAAAATTTATAAATTTAACAGAATTCGAAAATGATAGTAAAAATAAATAAAAGCTATATGTATTTATCGTAGAACTATACATCAGGATTTCATAATCAAAAAAATTGTTGAAATACAGGGAGATTAAAATATACATAAAAAAGATCCTAGTCAGAATAGTATCCGTCTACCCTATCATTTAAAATAACAAACTATCAAACTAGCTCTATAGGTTCTCATTAACAACTAAGTCTTCATCAATCATGCATAAAAGAAAAAGTAATGGAGTGAAGTGATTTATTCTAAAATCACTTCTACATGTATGGTGGGAATTTCACCATAAAATATAGATAAAACATAGTTGACAATAAAAAGGAAACCTAAAATTTATTCTATGTTATACTATTCCTAACTCGGTATGGATTTATACTTTTCATTAGTGGGTAATAGTTTTTAACAGAACCTTGGAAGTGACTTGGAGTACATATACCTATCTCAATATCATCACATGGTACAGTCCTCGTCATCTTTAAGAAACAAAATAACAATTTAGGATATCTATTTATAGAGGTATACTCTCACCAATCTCGGTGATGTTGAGCAGTTGTCAGGATTATCAAGTTGGTTAAGTGATTGTCCCGACCCAAGAGTGCTATCTTGGCCATTAGGACGCTCACCACTCGATACCATACCCTTTAGACCAAATCATGGGTCCTTGCCTTTCATCCCGCAATGTACCAAACTATAGCTTCCCTAGCAGAGTGTCACGCCACAACATGTCACTTGCTTTACATTATTCACTGATTTATCACTTCCTAACTTCTTAAAAGAGGTTTCCCTGGTTTCATTTAATTTGAGCACTAGTACAATCAATATTTCTGCCTTATATTGCAGAAATTGAACAATACCATAATCACATAAAATTTTAGCATAATAACGATATAGTAATTATAATTTAATTACTATAATTTTGGCAGAATAACAACTAGATAAATACATTTTAATTTTTTAAATTTGAGCAGAATAACAACATAACAGTAGTAAAACAAAATACTAAAACTACTACCAAATATACGTCTTACTCTTATCATCTGTTAAATTAGTTTGTAGATCAAAATTTGTTAATTCTTTGCCTACAATATGGTAACTGCTGTTTCCTAATACCATTAGAAGTTTTCTTTAGAGAAGTAAAACTACGTGCAACATCTAATTTTGCCTACCCTAACTTCTTGAATTGAGGTTCACCATTTAGTAGAATGGTTGGATGATTTGGAAACTTGGGTAATATAATGCTTGTTTTAGCAATCATTTTTTTTTTCATTTAACTGTACTAAGGATCTTAGAGGTTATATACCACCAGGTGCATGAAGGACATTTGGTTTCTCTTGAAAATCAATAGACTTTTGAGAATAGAATAAACAGTTTCATCCATTGATTTTATTTTCACCTTTTTAAATTTTTTTGTTTGAGAAATCCTCAAAAAGGAGAAAGTTGTCGCAGGGTTTGGATGACTTAGGGATACAACATTCCTTTTATTAACCAAGACATTTTTCACAAACTGCGCTACTTATCGAACTTAATGTCTTTTAGTTGATAAACAAGTTGTAGCAATTACACCATTTTAAGGATTATTTTGTTAATTCCAAGCGAAGTTTCAAAATTAAAATCTAGATCTTCATACGCTAGGAAAAGTAGGAAAAATAGTGTATGTTCTACTACTCGTTTGTTTGCTGAAAGACATTTGGACCCTTTAGCACAACACTGTTTAAAAAGAGTCAAGGTTATTGTAATGAATGCGAAAGGTACTCAATGTCTTTTAGCTAACAAAAAATTAGTAAAATTTACACTATTTTTCCATTTTTTTCCCAACATGTGAAGGGAATTAGCTTAATTTGGCGAAAATGGCGTAATTATACTATTCATTTATCAGCTAAAAGACACAGAGTCCCATTAGCAGCACAGTGTGTGAAAAATGAAATGGCTATCAAAAATTATGTTTCCTCCTGTAATTCATCCTTACCCTGCAATAGCTTTCCACTTTATGAGCATTTCTTAAGAAAAAAAAGTTAAAAAGCTGAAAATAAAATCCCTGAACGAAACCATTTATTCTATTCTCAAAGGTCTATTGATTCTCAAGAGATAATGAATGTTCCTCATGCATCTAGTGGTAGAAAACATTAGAGCACCTTCAGATGGTTAAATGAAAAAAGAAAGGTATTAAAACAAGCGTTATATCCAAAAGCATGTGGTTGAACTAAATATTTTCTATTAAGTTGGGAACCTCTATCGAAGAAGTTGGGAAAGGCAAAGGTAGATGTTCCACGTAATGTTACTTCTTTAGAACAAACATCCAGTGGTATTTGCAACCCAATTGTTTAGGCAATGAATTCGAAAATTTGGATCACAAACGAGTTTTCTACATAACAAATGTAAGGCATTTTCTGCAAAAGATTTAGAATTTCGTTTGACAGTTGAAATAATTATGTTAATTTAATATTTGAAGTCATGATCATCAAATTTGTAGCTTTTGTTGATATTGACTACAAAAGAGAGTATGAAATTTTTTTACTAAATTTATCATAAATATCACAACTGTAAAACAAAATACTAAAACTACTACCAAATATACGACTTACTCTTCTCGTTTGTTAAATTAGTTTGTAGATCAAAATTTGTTAAGTCTTTGCCTACACAATACGGTAACTACTATTTCCTAATACCATTAGAAGTTTGCTTTAGAGAAGTATAACTACATGCAACATCTAATTTTATCTAAACTAACTTCTTGAATTGAGGTTCACCACTTAGAAGAATGGTTGGTTGATCTAGAAACTTGGATGATATAACGCTTGTTTTAATAACCATTTTTTTTTTTCATTTAACTAAACTAAGGATCTTAGAGGTTCTCTACCACCAAATGCATGAAGAACATTTGGCTTCTCTTGAAAATCAATAGACTTTTGAAAATAGAATAAACAGTTTCGTCAACTGATTTATTTTCACCTTTTTAACTTTTTTTGTTTGAGAAATCCTCATAAAGGAGAAAATTGTTGCAGGGTTTGGATGACTTGGGGATACAACATTTCTTTTATTAGCCACGACATTTTTCACAAACTACGCTGCTTATCAAACTCAATGTCTTTTAGTTGATAAACAAGTTGTAGCAATTACACCATTTTCCCCATGATTTTGATAATTTCGAGCTAAGTTTCAAAATTAAAATCTAGATGTTCATACGCTAGGAAAAATAGTGTATGTTCTACTACTTGTTTGTTTGCTGAAAAACACTGGGACCCTTTAGCACAACACTGTTTAAAAAGAGCCAAGGTTATTGTAATAAATGCGAAAGAGACTCAATGTGTTTTAGCTAACAAACAATTAGTAAAATTTACACTATTTTTTGTATCAACATGTGAAGGGAATTAGCTAAATTTGGGGAAAATGACGTAATTATAACTATTCATTTATCAGCTAAAAGACAAAGAGTCCCATTAGCAGCACAGTGTATGAAAAATGAAATAGTTATAAAAAATAACGTTGTCTCCCCTAATTCATCCTTAGCATGCAATAACTTTCCCTTTTATGAGCTTTTCTCAAGCAAAAAAAGAGAGTTAAAAAGCTAAAAATAAAATCACTGAATGAAACCATTTATTCTATTCTCAAAGGTCTATTGATTCTCAACAGATAATGAATGTTCCTCATGTATCTGGTGGTAGAGAACCTTAGAGCACATTTAGACGGTTAAATGAAAAAAAAGGTATTAAAACATGCATTATATCGTAAAGCATCTAGTTGAACTAACTATTTTATATTAAGTTGGGAACCTCCATCGAAGAAATGTGGGAATGCAAAATTAGACGTTCCATGTAATGTTACTTCTCTAGAACAAACGTCCAATGGTATTCGCAACCCAATTGTTTAGGCAATGAATTCCAAAATTTGGATCACAAACTAATTTTCTACATAACAAATTTAAGCCATATTCTGGCAGAAGATTTAGAATTTTGTTTTATAGTTGAAATAATTGTGTTAATTTAATATTTGAAGTCATGGTCATCAAATTTGAAGCTTTTGATGATCTTGATTACTATAGAGAGTCTGGAAAAAAAATAGTACCAAATATATTGTAAATATCACAATGTAAAACAAAATGCTAAAACTACTACCAAATATACATCTTACTGTTATCGTTTGTTAAATTAGTTTGTGGATCAAAATTTGGTAATTCATTGTCTACACAATACGATAATTGCTATTTCCTAATACCATTAAAAGTTTTCTTTAGTGAAATAAATGTATGTGCAACATCAAATTTTACCTATCCTAACTTCTTGAATTGAGGTTCACCACTTTGTATAATGGTTGACTGACCTAGAATCTTGGGGGATATAACGCTTGTTTAAATAACCTTTTTTTTATTACATTAAGGATCTTAGAGGGTCTCTACCACCAAATGCATGAAGAATGTAACATCCCGAGCACTTCGTTGGTGCAAAAGAGATGAGGCATGAACAAGGAGCAGCTCTTGGCAGGCTTCCAGTGGGAGGGACACATGAATGAATTGAATACATACCAAAATGAGAAGGATTCAGAGGCTGTGCAGGTATGAGACTATACAGTTGATGATAGCTTAAAAGAATTAATAAATGCTATCTATACCAATAAGATGCATCTATTTTTTGGTAGCCTATCACTTAAGAACTCCATAGTTAAGCGTGCTTGACTTGGAACAATTTTGGGATGAGTGACATATTGGGAAGTTTCTTAGGAAGCATGTGAGTGAGGAAAAAACAAGATGAAAAGTCTTGTGTTGGTTTGTGGGGACAGTCGTTGATCTTGAAAGCAAGAAGGCGTTACAAAGTGGTATTAAAGCAAGGCCTCTCTCCCAGTACGGTGTGGTTCAAGGACAAACTAAGGGAAAGTTGGTGGGTATGTAACATCCTAGGCGCTGACGAGGGCAGGGAGTGATCGTCGGTGCAAAAGAGATGAGGCATGAACAAGGAGCAGCTCCTAGCAGGCTTCCAGCAGGGGGACACATGAATGAATCGAACATACACCAGAATGAGAAGGATCCAGAGGCTGTGCAGGTATAAGACTGCATAGTTAAGAATAGTTTAAAGGAATTAATAAGTGCTACCTATACCAACAAGATGCATCTACTTTTTGATAGCCTATCGCTTAAGAGCTCCATAGTTAAGCGTGCTTGACTTGGAACAATTTTGGGATTGGTGACATATTGGGAAGTTTCTTGGGAAACACGTAAGTGAGGACAAAACACATTGAAAAGTCTTGTGTTGGTTTGTGGGGACAGTCGTTGATCTTGAAAGCAGGTAGGCGTTACAAAGTGGTATCAAAGCAAGGCCTCTCTCCCAGTATGATGTGGTTCAAGGACGAACCAAGGGGAAGCTGGTGGGTATGTAACATCTTGGGCACTGACGAAGGCAGGGGGTGATCGTCGGTGCAAAAGAGATGTGGCATGAACAAGGAGCAGCTCCTTGCAGGCTTCCAACGGGAGGGGACACATGAATGAATTGAATACACACCAGAATGAGAGGGATCCAAAGGCTGTGCATGTATGGGATTGTATAGTTGAGGATAGCTTAAAGAAATTAATAAATGTTACCTATACCAATAAGATGCATCTACTTTTCGGTAGCCTATCACTTAAGAACTCCATAGTTAAGCGTGCTTGACCTGGAGCAATTTTGGGATGGGTGACATATTGGGAAGTTTCTTAGGAAGCAAGTGAGTGAAGACAAAACACGATGAAAAGTATTATGTTGGTTTGTGGGGACAGTCGTTGATCCTGAAAGCAGCCAAGCATTATAAAGTGCTATCAGAGCAAGGCCTCTTTCCCAGTACGGTGTGGTTCAAGGACGAATCAAGCGGAAGCTGGTGGGTATGTAACATCCTAAGCGTTGATGAGGGCAGAGAGTGATTGCCGGTGCAAAAGAGATGAGACATGAACAAGGAGTGGCTTCTAGCAGGCTTCTAGTAAGAAGGACACATGAATGAATCGAATACACACCAGAATGAGAGGGATCTAGAGGTTGTGCAGGCATGAGACTGTATAGTTGAAAATAGCTTAAAGGAATTAATAATTTACTACCTATACCAACAAGATGCATCTATTTTTCGGTAGTCTATCACTTAAGAACTCCATAGTTAAGCGTGCTTGACTTAGAGCAATTTTGGGATAGGTGACCTCCTGGAAAGTATCTTGGAAAGCATGTGAGTATGGACAAAACACGTTGAAAAGTCTAGTGTTGGTTTATAGGGATAGTTGTTGATCTTGAAAGTAGCCAGGCGTTACAAAAAACAATTGGTTTTTCTTGAAAATCAAAAGAACTTTGGGAATAGAATAAACAGTTTTGTTCGTTGATTTTATTTTCTCATTTTTAACCTTTTTGCTTGAGAAATCCTCACAAAGTTGAAAGTTGTCGTAGGGTTTGGATGACTTGGGGATACAATATTCCTTTTATTAGCCACGACATTTTTCACAGATTCCACTGCTTATTGGACTCAATGTCTTTTAGTTGATAAACAAGTTGCAGCAATTACACCATTTTCCACATTATTTTGCTAATTCCAAGCGAAGGTTCAAAATTAAAATCTAGATGTTCATACGCTAGGAAAAGTAGGAAATATAGTGTATGTCTACTATTCGTTTGTTTGTTGAAAGACATTGGGACCCTTTAGTACAACAGTTTTGAAAAGAGCCAAGGTTATTGTAAGGAATGCAAAAAGGACTCAATGTCTTTTAGCTAACAAACAATTAGTAAAATTTACATTATTTTTTCTACTTTTCCCAGCATGTGAAAAGAATTAGCTAAATTTGGGGGAAATGGCGTAATTATGACTACTCATTTATCAGCTAAAAGACATCAAGTCCCATTAGCAATGTAGTGTGTGAAAAGTGTAATGGCTATCAAAAATAATGTTGTATCCTTTAATTCATCCTTACCCTGCAATAACTTTCAACTTTATGAGGATTTTTCAAGTAAAAAAAAAAAGTTAAAAAGATGAAAATAAAATTACTGAACGAAACCATTTATTCTATTCTCAAAGGTCTATTGATTCTCAAGAGATAACAAATGTTTCTTATGCATCCAGTGGTAGAGAATCTGTGAGCACCTTAACACAATTAAATAATAATAATAAAAAGATTATTAAAACAAGCATTATTTCCCAAAGCATCCAGTTCAACTAACTATTCTCTAGTAAGTGGGGAACCTCCATCCAAGAAGTTGGGGAAGGCAAAATTAGACGTTGCACGTAATGTTACTTTTCTGAAGCAATCTTCTAATGCATTAGAGAAAGGAAGTTATCACATATTTTTGACAATGAATTAATTACCAAATTTTGATTCTCAACTAATTTAACATGTGATAAATGTAAGACGTATGTTTTGCTGAAGGTTTAGTATTTTGCTTTATCGTTGAGATAATTATGAGAAATTTATCCATGGTCCTGGATAGGTTTTTTTTTTTTTGGGTCCAAAAGTCTTAGGTTCTCATATTGGTAGTCTAGATCGTTGGGTGTATTAGTACTTCATATTAATATTGTTTGAGTGTTTACTCTGGTTACGTATAAGGTTGGACTACTCCTTATATCTCTATCATAATAATATTTTATTGCTTATAAGAAAACAAAGATTATCGAGCGTACCTCGGTTTCGGAATTCTCGTAATAAAGAAATGTGAGCAATCAATTTAGGGAGACTTCCAACCAAAGAGAAGTAGTGAAAACCACAGATGTACTAGGAGGCTTCGCAATATTTTCCATATCAATCTTGACCATGACTCTCACATCTATGGAACCAAGAAATGTAGCTATTTGCATCCATGGATTGGCTATGGTAGCATTAATATTTGCACAAAAGATTTTCATCATTCTATCTGTCGGTTTGAATAACCTTGTTCTTCCAGTTTGGAGTATAAGAACTGTTCGTATCAAAAGAAACAAGAAAATTTAAGTGAAGCAGTTAAACATGCTATATGTTAATGTTAATTAACTAGAAGATATTAAAACAAATAAGAACAAGCTTGTACATTAATTGGGTCTAAGTAGTCCCTGTACTCATTATAGAAAAAAATTGATTTTGCTTGTAAAAAGAAACATAAAAGAACAAATAAAATAAAATAAAGAGCTATACAATGAAGTATCTTAAAAGTTTAATGAAGAGAATGCAGCATATGTACCCTTTCATCTGCAACAAATGTTGTAGCTTTCAGAGTTTGTGACCATTCACTGTATCGAACTAAGGAAATTAAGAAACAGGTTGCACCAAAAGCTAGAGTGAAGGTGACTAGCGACAGGATATAATTTTCCAAATGACTATGGTCTGCTTCTACATGCTCGACCCATACAACCAAAAGATGTAAAACAAATTAGAACTACACCTCCTAAAGCTTACCAAAATGAACTTCATCAAGAACAAAAGTTAATTTCATGATTCAATCAATTAAATACCATATGAAACAACCTTAGAGTATTCATTAGGCATTCTGGTAATTAAACAACTCGATGGTCTTTTCAGAAAATTACTTGGAGCAGGAAAAAACTTCTCCAGTGATACGTTGACACCCGCCCCCCCAAAAAAATTGTCATGAGGCAACTGCCTGTTGTACCTTCCGAAATAAGACTCCCTAGTCGATATAATAGGAGTAGGCAAATATGAAGTTCTACGCTCGTCTGTGAAAACGAAAGAATAGACAATGAAATAAGAACATTCACATTAATTTTGAAGACAAGCTACTTCTTTATTCCTCTACAGAAACATGTGACTGAATTTGGCGTAGGATTAGTAATTTTGGATGCATATATAATGTAGAACATATAGAATTCCATGCAAAAATACATATGAATGAAAAGAACTTAACAATTAGCATAACTGAAACCAATCAAAGTAGACAAGACTTACAATATATATGATATATATTTTTCATAGCTACCACAGCAAGACTCAGTACTGCATCTATGATGAACCTATTGGAGTAAACTATTTGATGTGTAATTCTAATTAAGGAAAAAATATAACTGTTAAGTCCATTTTGGAGAGAATTTGGGGTAGAAAAAGAGAGAGATAACAAGAAATATGGAAAGGTAAAGAGAGAAAGTGATAGATGTGATAAGTGATTTGGTGGAAAAGGAAGAGAAAAAAATAAATAAAGAAGAAATGAGATAAAAAAAGAAAATGAATGCATGTTTATAAGTACTTTAATTCTTATATGGAAGTATATATAAAACTTAGTTATAGCTGAAAAATATTTCTTTTACATCCCTTTCTTTGTACACTTTTACATTCTCTTTAATAAAATATCACACACCAATAGCAGAAGAGAAAAATGAGGAAAATATATAAAAGATTTTATTTTATGATGAATGTAAAAATTATTAATATGAAAAATATCAAGATTCATACATTATGTCTGTCAGCATGACATCACACAAGTACTTCTATTTAAATCTAATTCTTTTTTTTTTTTCCACTAATTTTCTTTTTGTCAAAATCAGCACATCGTTTTTTTCTCTCTTCACAGAAGAGAAAGAAAACATAAAATCATTGTGCGATTTGCAAACGTAAATAGTCATTAATGGAAAGTATACATAACCCATTTTTCAAAATGAAAAATGATACAACACATATTACATGAGGTGAATAAGTTTTTTCAAGTTAAATTTTTATATGACTTTATTATATGTAAATTTTGTATCTATATTTTCTTTATAAACATTAAATAGTTTGCACCTTATCAAAATTTATTAACATTTAAGAGAGTTTCACGTCTGAGGTATGCACACAATCATAATCATTCAAAAATAAAATAAAATTACAATGGCACTAATATATTATGCAAATGGCTTAAATAGAAAAAATGTAAAGTGTATGAATGTAAATTTGTACAAAAGATTGCTCTCTTTGACATTTTCAACGTAATTCATGTCTCATAGTGAAAACAGAATTTTCTCATAGAATTTCTTTACAAGGGCTAATATAATGCATAGTTAATTCCAACCAATGTTGTAATATTTACAAATTCAAATAGATTTTGAAAATGAATTAGCTCACTACATAATAAATCATCTTAACTATGCCATAGAAAACTATTTAAGATTTATCAACATACTAATTAAGAATTCAAGTCGTGAATGCATGCACTTCATCAAAGCATATATATAACATAATATTTACAATAACGGATAACAGTTGAACTTAATTACCACGTGCAATTTGTCATCACAGCTTCCTTACGCTACTTACCATGTCAACCACTGATTCAAATTAATAACCACCAAAAAGACCCCAAAAAAACAGTGAGTGAGTATATATGTTCATAGAAAGTGACTATAGTTTTAAATTGTGTCCACAACCACAATACGTACAATGTTTGAGTGGTTTGCGATAGCAATGGAAGTTTTTGAGGCTTCGTAATTATACCACCATGATAATTCAAAACGATGAAAAAATAACTTACCATAACCATAGGTAATTCAACAATACTCATTGGAGTCATGTTAACCAATGCCATATCTCGTGAAGCTTCATGCTTGTAGAGTTGCTCTTGGAGTTGCCTTTGATGTTGGAATCTGGATGCTCAGTTTGATATGTGTCAAACAACTTAACAATCTCCCTTTGCGTTGAACCTGACCAAATTGCCTCATATATTCAAAATAATTTACCTCATGTCTATCGTTTGTCTGGGGATGCAATAAAGGATGCCCCTGCAATGCAATGCCTATCTTTGACAACTTATCCATAGCTGAACATGCACGCTCAATGATTTTAGTTTTGGTTGGCACAGGATATATTTGAAAACCCAAAAAGAAGGTCGCTGGCTCGTTGCATGCTGAGTCCAACCCATAATCACGTTTGTGAGACTAGAATCCAGTAAAGTAGCATTTGCAGATTGTTCAGAAGAAAACAGCAGTGATCCACTATCATTATGATTTTGTGAGGTGTCATTCTGAAAATGATAAATGAAAAAAAAAAAAAGGTATTAGGATAGTGGTTAAAATAATTTACAAAATGCACTCAATTTAGGAAGTTGTAATACAATCTTTAGCTGTAAAACTGGATCAGAAATCGATCTGATCCAACAGCTACCAATTCAATAGCAAAATCATTAATTAAGATAAAATAAAAAATAAGCCAAATTTTATTTGGGTCACCGGGTTTGACAACAAGAATTGTCCCGGTCAAACCAATCGAGATAGCTTACATTTTACAACCTCGATCCAATCAAAACAATAAACTGAAGGCGGTGATCAGTAGCATCTATCATGAGGGGAAAAAATGAGAAAGAATTCCTGAAAACAAAAAAGTGTTCAATTGTGTGACAAAAGGATAAAGAATATCAATCATATATCAAGATAATTTAGCGCATACGTACGAGGATTGAAGAAATTCAAGAATTTCAACTAGATCAACTAGATCTCTTGATTTTAGGAATTTGGTAACAATAATTTCAAAATTCAATTTACCTTGTAAATCACATCGGGATGATATACTCCCATCTGACTACCGCGCATTCCTTCATCACCCATAGTCGATCGTAACCTAAAATTTCTGTGTAAGTTCTTTAAATCAATTATCTATAAAACACCGTCTGTAACAGTCTCACTAAAAAATAAGAGGAAAAATGAAATGATATATTAATTAAAAGTTAAAACCACAGAAAAAGGTCTATCCTTCATCGTAAAACCCTAGTTGCTCAAAAATCATGTTAGAATTCCGATACTTACGATTTGAGATGACAAGAGAAAAACGAGTGAAAGTGAGCAATACTCTGATTCGGAATCAGAAAGAACGGATCTGAGTGTGTGAAGAGTGAGGGAGATGAATTTGATTGTTAACTATTGATGGTTGGGTCAAGTGATTAAAACGTGAGGTTGATAGCTGGCAATTGCGTGGCATTGGAGAGCGTTCCATTCCAAAGAGGTAACGGCAGCATTATTCATTGAAAACTTTGTGCTGTCAACTGTGGGATGCGTGTAACACACGTGCACAGGTAGTAGAAATGGTAAAGCGAGTTGGGTCTGGTGGACCAGCCCGCTCAAAATTGATGGGATAGGCTAGATGGCTTAACCCGCTAGCCCATGCCCACCCAATCCAACGGGTGGGGGCGAGTTGGCCCACTGATCCATATTATTTTAAAAAAAAATATTATTTGTACAATAATTTATATAATAGTTGGTACAACAACAGTTATTTTAAAAAATATTTATTTATTATAAATTTTAATTATATATAAATAAATATTTGTTATACTAGCATAGCATAAATTAAATTCTCCCTGGTAGGGCTAGCTTGCCCTGTTATGGCCCGCCCTACCACTAGCCCACCAAAAACAAATCGGAGTAGGTTGGCTAGCCTATTAAGGGATGGGCTGAAAAGTTCTGGCCTATCCCGTTTAGGGGTGTTCAGCCCGCTAGAAATAAAAAAAAAAGGAAAAAAAAAGAATTTAAGTTCAGTAAAAAAATTTAATACAATTATAATTCTTAGTTAATTAATTAAAACATTATATATGTTTTAATGTTAACTATTGGAAAGTAGAAATATAAGTCCGAGTATATTAAGTGTATTTAATTCTTAATATTGATTGCTAATTTAGTCTTTTTTTTTTTTTTTTTTAAGTTGCAAGAGATCAAGGAGCAAATAACAAGTTGTTTTACTTGATTGATGTTTACACTTCTTTGGATCTTAAATATTATTAAGCTCAAAAAAATAATTTTTAAAATAAAAATAAGAGATGTAATACACGTACAACAATTTATATAACGACACTTTTGTATCTGTCTCTCTCTATTATTATGAGATGTAATAAATGATGTAGAGGAGAGGGATAGATACAAAAAAGTGTTACAAGCTGTTGTGTGAATTATTGTACAAATAATATTTCTCAAAAAGAATGGAAGTTGGGGATATTTGAGAGAGATATTTATTTGCTAATTGCAGGTTAATGTGTGAAATGTACCTCCAAATATAAATATAGGGGTAACTAAATAAATCCAATTTAAGGTACAATTAACTTGATCTCATGTGTCTATCTCTCTTGCTCTATGTCTATGTGTGTAGGGATCCAGTTACTTTAAGAAAAGTTATTCTGTTCAATAGCTTTATTGCTTGATAAGTGTTTGAGAGATCTTATGAAAATAGGTACTTGTATAATTTGGGCATTTGAAATTAGGTAATTTTTTAGTCGACATTTATTTATATTTTAAAAAAACACATCATATTTTAAATTGAATTTATTTAATAAAGTTTTAAATATTTTAAAACTCTAAAAATTTACAAACTTGATCTATGTAATAAATTTTTTTAATTTAATGGTTATATTATTAAAATTTTAATATACTTTGTTATTAAACAGAGTAACATTACCAGAGTTGTTAACTCTACCGGAATTATTCAGGGGGTAACTTGATCATGTGTGGTAATTGTTATTTGCACTTCCTTTTTTTTCTTATGCACTCCTCTTTTTTACTTTTTATATTTTTGTTTTCAAATACACCCTCTTTCCGAAAACCTACTTCAATGGAACTGACTGCGAGTTGTGAATTGTTTTAACTCGAGTGTTAAGGGTATCAACGCACTTCTCATCCAAAACAAATGCATCAGCGCACCACCACTCGCGCTGCACCCAAAATGGTTTGTTCTAACTCCTCAGCCCTTAATTTACTTTCCCGCCTTTTGGCATACAAAAGAAAATCACCATCAACACAACATTTCATATGCATTTAATTTAATTTAAACGTGTCACTAAATTCAACTCAATTCCAAAATCCTAACAAATAATTGATATTGTAATTGTCAATGATCGAGATATATGTGTATAAGTAAAAAGGGGATATTCCCTATATGTACGTATATATATAAGTATTTAAATTTTAATAAAATCTGAAAACTTTTGGATCCTTTTCTTTCACATAAACCATGGGTGGTCCAACCCATCTTAACACATTTACTTTTAATATCTTATAGTATAACTGAAAATATAACTATTATAAAATTTTATTGAGGCTTTGAATTTTGTTTGAATTGTCATTAAAAAAGAACAGTCCCTTTCGCAATATCTCACTCAAGTTAATTAAAGAGGACAAAAAGTAATAAATACACGTTTTATTTTTATTTTTTATAGATAGTTAAGAGTATTAAATGAGCTTCGCATTTATATTTTTATGGTTAATAATATCGTTTATTACATCAATAAAAAAATATTATTCTTTGTTGCTCTCTCGCCTTTTATACGAGATACGATGAATTGATACCAGATGTAAACTTTCTAAAAACCACTGCACGCGTGCACCAATTTAGATATATAGCTGCATTAAATATTCGGAAAGGGAGCTTTGCCGCCTACAGTGATCTTATCCGTTTCAAACAAAATTGTTTTCCGTAAAAGATACATGTAGTCTATACCAGAAAAGTGTAAACTTTCTAAAATGACACTTTTAAAACCATTTAATCAATTGTACATAATTTTAAAATTATTTAACATTTCATTGCACTATTGTTTTTATAGTGAGAATTCTACTGTATTTCATTGCATTATTCTTTTTATTATTTAGAATTGTATACACACATATATATAGCTAGGGTATATCAAGTGAAATTTTTTTATTATGAGAAATGAAAACTATAAATTAAATTTGGATCATACAACCATATATGAATGGTCAAGAATTAAAAGTTAGTTAGTGGTTATATAACTACTTAAAAATTATGTGCATTTTTCTTTTAATTTTGACAATTTAAATATAATTTAATGTCTTATATTTGTAGTCTTCATTTGATAAGTTTCCATATTTGTATAGGTGTATGTGTCATCCAATAATATATTGATGCTTAAGATTGATGTTAGTAAATAGTCACATTACCACTTAAAATAATTATTTACATTTTTCTTTTAATCTTGGTCATTTAAATTTGATTTAATGATTTATATTTATAGTTCGCATTTGATATGTTTTCATATATGTATGGATGTATAATCCAAATTTAAAATTCTCATTTCTATTTTTTTTTTAAAGCAAAATCTCTTGTGTGTGTGTGTATATATATAGTTAAAAATAGGCTCAAATATGTTTTATTGTTTTTGGTCCTTCAAAATATAATGAGTTTTGTTTTTAGTCTCTCATAATTTTTTCATGCTCTTTTGGTCCCTTATTTTCTTTCTGTCAATACAATTAGTTTCTGTCATTAACTCTAAGCCGTTAATCGCTAATGTGGCAACAATTTTGACACATCAGCACCTGTCACATAGATTAGTACGATAAAATATTTGCAACGTAATTAACTTATTATTTATTAATTAAATATTACATAGATTACAGTGTAGGGATTTGAAAAGGGCGTTAAGAATTCCTTCTTCACCATGGTGCAGGGATCGTAATGAAACACATGTAAAATTTGAAACCTTCAAAGTGATTTGAAACATTGAAAGGAGGTTGAAACATGGGATTATAATTCTATGTTGTTGCATTTTGATTACGTTCCTCCTCTTGATGAAATCAAATCCTCTCGTAGATTATGTTTCTCCTCTGGCTCTTGATTACGTTCTTTCCCTCATAAATCAAATTCCCATACGTAATGAAACACTGAGCATGTAATCAAATCCTCCTCTTCATCAAAACCTTCAACAAATAAAACACTGAAACTAAACATCGTAACGCATACAGGAATGTCATTCTAATTTTTTTTCCTATTTTCATTTTCATTTTCTCGTATTTTTATTTCTGATTTTAAAAATGCTATTTAATTAATTAAGTAATTCAATAATTATTTAATTATTAAAAAAACAATTTAATTATCTTAAACACAAGTGGCAAATCTGTGTGGCAAACTCTTCACCTTGCTAATCCACATGGTAGGTGGTGATGTGTCGAAATTGTTGCCACATTAGCGATTAATGATTTAGAGTTAACGTAGAGGACTAATTATCTTGACAAACAAAAAAGGGACCAAAAACACTTGAAATTTATGAGGAACTAAAAACAAAACGCGTTATATTTTGAAGGATCAAAAACATATTTAAGCCTTAAAAATATTATAGTTGTCATAAAATTAAATAATTAGTTGATCTTATATATAGTATCATAAAATTAATTAATGTTATCAAAGGATGATTAATGGTATTAGGTTAATATTAAAATTTTGCTAATTTTATTACTCACAACAAATTATGCTCAATGAATTTTATTAATTTTTATATAAATTACTTCTCCCGTAAAATGTAAATATTAAAATTTTAAAACAGTAAATAATATATACACATGTTTGAATTTAAATTATTATTAAAATGCATAATTTTCAAATAAACAATTGTATATTAATTTACCTAACAATAACTGATTGTAATGAAAATGAATTGCAATCTTAAATGAATTTTATATTCGATGTCAGGTTTTTAATTTTGAAATTGTTATTCTTGAGACAACTTTATACTAATGTAAAATACGGATTCTACAACAAGTTTCTACATCGGTTGTTATACAACCGATATAAAAAAAAAGACGGTAGCATTTTTGTAATTAAACGAAAGATACTTACATCGGTTAGATATATAATTGATGTAAAAAACATTTTTAGATCGGTTCTCCACAGAATTGTTGTAAAAAATACTTTTTAGATCGGTTATATAGTGAACCGATCTAAAAAGTCCAGTTTTTTAGATCAGTTGTCCTCTCAACCGATCTAAAAAGTCTTCCTACTTTACCAAATTTGTTTTGCCTCTCTTTTCGAATGAAAGCCAATGAAACAATGTAAACATCTTTCTCCTCTGCTGGACGCGCGAGCTCCTCTGTGATTATTTCCTCTGTTCCACTACAACTTAAGTGAAGCACTTCGGTTCAATCACTGCTAGACACGAGAGCTCCTTTGCTGGACGAGCTCCTCTACAACTTAAGTGAAGCTCCGTTCATCGATCTGCAATTTCGCTCAAGCTTAAGGTTCGTTCTTCTCTTCGATTTACAGTACGGTAAGCTTCGATTTGCACTCACATTTTGTGGTTATGTACTGTCTTGTTGTGCTTGCCAAAATTTGGTGTAGTGTCACTGTTTAATGGAGGCTATTGCTACATAAATCCCGTTTTGTATTGGGGGGAATATATTGGTTATATTGTGTTAAAAAGAAAATTTTGGCACTTTGGCCTTGAAGCTCACGGATTTTTGAGCTTGTCAAAGGAATATTGAATTTTTTTTCCATTAAATGTGGCTGTTGTGAATACAATTTTTATGGCAAAAATATCAATGATTTGAGATTGGTATTAATATGGAAAATATGGTTGTGTGGTTTGGTTAAAAGAAAATTTTCTCTAGTCTTGATTTGGCATTAGAACTCACACGTTTTTTTCTTATGTTTAGGGAGAAATTATCAAAAATTTCATGGTTAGAGGAACTTACAAATGAAGGATTTAAGTTAAAAATAAAATTAGTTAAGGATTGAGCTTGCCTAAGGACATAGTTATAGTAAGAAATATGCAATTTTCTTACGGTTATCTTATATCATATTGATAACCAAATTGATGGATTTTATTTGTAATACTTAATAGGCTCACGGCCCAAGTAGGTAAATGGGTAACTTGTCATTTTTTTTTTTATAATGATCCTTAAGGTAGTTTAATAATAGAGGAAGGGCAAAAGTTTTGCAAAATTTGCTTGAATTAATTTGAAGGTCACGATTTTTATAAAATAAATTGGGTACCTTGGTGAAAAATTTCTTTTAAATAATAAAAGGAATAAAGTGTGATTAATTGTCTTAAAGAAATTTCATGATTTTAAACAAATAAAATAAGTTAAGGTTTTTACTTAAAAAAAAATTAAGGTGCTTAGCATAAGTAGACTAAAATTGCATCCTAATAATCAATGACTAAATTTTTACCACTTAGTTTAAGATTATTTGAAACACTCGCAGATAAGCTAAGTTGGTAGACTACAAATTAGAATGAAATTATTTCTTAAATCTCTAAGAAGCTAGTTTTAAGAAATAATCAAGGTTAATTTATTCAATTTGGATAGAATAGTCTTAGAACATTAGAATAAAATTTTAAAACTTAAATGGTGCCTTAATTTCGGTTTTAGTGAAATAAAATGTGAGTAGATTTTCTTTCAAAACTCAATTAATTGGTTCAAACCTTATTTAAGTACCTAAGTCCCCAACTAAATTGAAACTGGATAAAATATGAGAATAAAATTGTACATTTTAATTCGTAAAGAATGAGTTAAAGTAAAGACAAATGATTCGATACATGTAGAACTTACTTTTATTTTCTCTTCATGCTTTCTAAAGTAACATAGAATTATGATGATTGGTTTATTGATTATAGGGGTCACACCCTGGAAAATTTATTGGTTATGTTTGTAAAAGATCCAATGATCGAATGCAAGTATTTTGCTTAGGCTATTATGATTTAATTCAAGTTATGCATTCTGAGTGAACCTTAGTTTCCTGTTTGAGATTCAATATAATGATTAAAGTACTAATCATTGTATTGAATCTTTAATTGTCCAAGTTGGACAGTTTAGGAAGATTAATTTTTTTATACTTGATTAATATGTACAGGTTAAGTCTTATCTTAAATTTGATGAATTTTCGGTTTAGTGTGTTTCATTTTGTTCTCTGAATGCATACTTGATTGTGATGGATTTGATGTCACCTCTTTCATGTCATGTACTTGGAGACCAAGGCGAAATGCTATCTAAAATTTGTCCAATTAAAGATGAGACTTAACGTCTACATATTAATCAAGTTTAAAAAAATATCTTTCTGAATGGGATAGGGCCACACCTTATATAAAAAAATAAGATTTGGGATTTTATTGTGTGATTCATGTATTATATATGTTTTGTGCATATTTACAGAACATAGTTATGGATCGTAGTTGGATCAATAGTTTACGCACAAGCAATGAGTATGAGAATGGAGTGGAAGAATTTCTAGAATTTGCTAAAAGAAATCTCCCTAATAGTGATGGGAGGTTTTATTGTCCTTATGTGAATTGTTTGAATGAGAGGCGACTACAAGTTGAGAAAATACGGGAGCATGTTCTTTGTAATGGGTTTTGCAAGAGTTATACAAGATGGATATGGCATGGTGAATTGTTAAGAGACTTGCCAGTTGTGTCTCAAAGAGAGGAAGTTGATGTAGATATGGACGATTGACTAGAAGATATGATTTGTGATATTGGACCAGAGTCTTTTCAGCCAACACATATTTATGATAGTTTGTGTAGCGATGTGGAAAAGCCTTTGTATCCGGGGTGCACTAATTTCACAAGGTTGTTAGCTATGTTAAGATTAGTCAATCTAAAGGTGAAAAATGGGTGGAGTGATAAGAGCTTCACTAAATTGCTTGAGTTGTTAAAAGACATGCTTCTAGAAGGTAACATATTGCCGAACCGTAACTATGAGGCGAAGAAAATATTGTGTCTGATGGGTATGGAGTATAGGAAAATACACGCATGCCCAAATGATTGCATATTATATAGGAAAGAGTTTGAAGAGTTTCATGAGTGCCCTGTATGTAAGGTACACGCTACAAAGTGAAGGATGGTGATTCTATCAGTGATGTGATGAGAAAGGGTCCTCTTGTGAAGGTGTTATGGTATCTTCCAATAATTCCAAAGTTCAAGTGATTGTTTGCTAATGCAAATGACGCAAAGAACCTTAGATGGCATGTAGATGAGAGGAAATGTGATGGGCAAATTCGACATGCGGTTGATTCTTTGCAATGGAAAAAAATTGATAGCTTGTTCCTAGATTTTGGCAATGAGGCACGAAACCTTCGCCTTGGACTTGCTACAGACGGAATGAATCTGTATGGTAACTTAAGTAGTAAGCATAGTTCATGGCTTGTTCTACTGGTTATCTACAATCTGTCTCCTTGGTTGTGCATGAAGCGCAAATACATTATGTTATCTATGATGATTTCTGGCCCAAGATAGCCAGGAAATGACATAGATATTTATCTAAGTCCCTTGATTGAAGACTTGAGAATGCTGTGGGAGGAAGGTGTTGATGTGTTTGATGGGTATTGCAATGAATCTTTCAAGATGCGTGCCATGTTATTTTGCACCATCAATGACTTTCCAACATATGGGAACTTATGCAGATATAATATTAAAGGGCATAAAGCATGCCTTATATGTGAAGAAGGCATATGATACTATCAACTGACACATGGAAAGAAGATAGTTTACCTTGGGCATTAGAGATTTCTCAAACATAATCACCCGTATTGTAGATTAAAAAAAGCTTTTAATGGATGCTAGGAGAGTGAGATTGTTCCAACTATCTTAACTGGAGAACAAGTTTATGAACGGGTGAAGGACAACAATGTTGTGTTTGGAAAGACCCAAAAGCATACTACTGAGAAAAACAAATGAAAGAAGCGGTTGATATTCTTTAATCTTCCATACTGGTGCAATCTTGATGTAATGCATGTAGAGAAAAATTTGTGTGATAGTTCAATTGGAACGCTTCTCAACATTCAGGGAAAGACAAAGGATGGTGTTGATACTCGTTTAGATCTAGTTGCGATCGGTAAATGAGACCAATTAGCTCCATAGTCTCATGGTAAGCAGACATATTTGCCCTCAACATGTCATACTTTGTCAAAAAAAGAGAAAAGAAGTTTCTGTGAGTGTCTACAAAGTGTCAAAGTGCCACATGGTTATTCTTCAAATGTCAAGAGACTTGTTTCAATGAAAGATCTCAAATTACTTGGCTTAAAGTCTTATGATTGCCATGTGCTGATGTAACAACTACTGCCAGTGGCTATCCATGACATCTTGCTTAAAAATGTTAGATATGCCATAACTAGATTGTGTTAATTCTTCAATGCTATATGTAGCAAAGTCATTGACCCTCAAAAATTGGATGAGTTGGAAAATGAGGCGGCTATTATCTTGTGTCAATTGAAGATGTATTTTCCTCCTTTATTTTTTGACATCATGGTTCACTAAATTGTTCATCTAGTGAGGGAGATTAGATTGCTGGCCTTTTTTTTTTATGTTGGATGTACCCAATTGAGCGATACATGAAGATCTTGAAAGTGTATGTGAAGAATCCACACCATCCTAAAGCATCTATTGTTGAAAGGTACATTGCAGAGGAAGCTATTGAGTTTTGTTCAGACTACATGTCAGAAGCAGAATCTGTTGGGCTTCCTAAGTCTCATCATGAGGGAAGATATGCTAGTAATGGTACACGAGGTGTAACTATTACGAGCATGGGTCAAGCAAAAGTGCTTCAAGCACATTTTTATATATTGAATAACACTGATGAGGTTCAACCTTATTTATCTGCTCACAAAAACATTGTGAAGAAAAATCATCCTCGAATGAACAAAAAATGGTTGTTGAACGAGCATAATAAGACTTTCTTAGAGTGGTTTAAAGAACAAATTATCAATGATGATACTATTTCTGTTACATTAAAATGGCTAGCATATGGGCCTACTTTGATGTCATAAGTTGGAGTGGATACGATATCAACTAGTTTTCTTTCTATACAAAAGAGCAGGATGATAAGAGTACCGTGCAAAATAATGGAGTTATGGTTGTGGCTGAGTCTAAGCACTTCTTTAGTTCAAAAGATAAACACCCAGTTATAGCATCCATATGTTACTTTGAAGTGATTGAAGAGATTTGGGAGGTCGACTATACTAAATTTAGAGTGCTTATTTTTAAATGTAAATGGGTTGACAATAACATTGGTGTGCAAATAGATCAACTAGGATTTATATTGGTGGATCTTGACAGGGTTACTTACAAGGACGAGCCTTTCATCATGGCATTCCAAGCAAAACAAGTGTTTTATGTTATTGATCCTTCAAACAAAAGGTGGTCAGTGGTTTTCCAAGGAAGAAGCATGCATAGTGGTGATAAAAATCAAGATTCAACTCTTGATATTTATGAGACTCTTTCTTTCTCAACACGGATGCCTACTAATGGTGACGAAAATGAAATGGATTATGTACATGCCACTCGTGATGATCATCATGAAGGAATATGGGACAACAGTCATACTTGACCATGTTATAAAATAAGTTATGTTTATATTTAATGTTAAGTTATGTTTATCTTGTTATTTATTTAAATTATGTTTAAGGTACTGACCTTTATATATATTTTTATCTAAATAGGCACATGGATGATTCATCGGCCATTCCTCCTTCACAAGGCGGGTCGGATACTCAGTCTACAAAAAAAAAGGGTAGACGTGCCACACGATTAAAAGAGCCAACCCTTAGTTGTAGTGGTGATCAAAGGATATCGATTGAATTTGATGAATTGACTAGCAATTCTAGAGGAGATAACAAAAAAAAGTTTAAGAGTTATATGGCTTTCCTTGGTTGAAGCAAGGTTAGTATTTTGACACCGGATTGGGAACATGTAGAAGAGAGCGTGAAAATTTTTTTTGGGAAAGTATCAAGGTATTTCACTTTTACCTTCTATGTTTGTATATATTATATTTAACCATATTATTCTTATATAGTAACTCCTCCTTTTTGTTATATAATGTAGCTCACCTTTAATATTCCAAATACTGACTTCCTAAGAAGAAAATGTCTTGCACTTACGGGTGAGTGTTGGAGAGCATTTAAGACCCAGCTCACCAGCAAATGTATATATAGGGAATTGAAGGGCAAAAATCCTTGTGAGCAGTATGCATTCATTGATAAGGAGATGTGGCAGAGGTTTCTTGCCAGTCAACTAGACCCTACCTTTCAGGTTAGTTGGAAATATAATTTTTTAGTTGGCATTAACATTTTATTATTTTTACTGAATCTAATGGTGTGTTATTTATCATAGGAGAAAAGGAAAAATGGGCAGATGATTCAAGCAAGTAATGTCTACCCATATAGATTATTTCTTGGGGGCTATGAGTTGCTTGAAGAGATGATGATGCAGGAAAAGTTAAAACAACATCAGGAAGCATGCTAATCTGATCCTACATTAATTGATCCTCCATCTCCACTTGCACACCATGAGAAATGGAGGAGAGCCCGACTAAAACCATCGGGACAATATACATCTGAGGATTCACGCCTCATTGCTAAGAAGATTGTAAGCAAATATTTAATTCTAATTTTAATTACAATAAACTTGCACTGTCTTTCACATGTTTGTGGATTATATGTTGTAGGATTCCCTAGTTGAATAGAGCATAGAAGGATCTTTTATTCCTTATGGACGTGAGGATATCTTGACTATGGCTATTGGGCATCCCTAGCATCCTGGGCGTGTCCGTGCTACTGGACGAGGTGTGGGCATTCGGACATACTTTGGACCACCTTCACGTTTTGGCCCAACCCAAGGAGGTGTCACTAGGGAACAATTGGAGGTCATAAAAGAAATGATGTGAGAGGAGCTTAGTCAGGAATTGAGACAAGAGCTCAGACAATAGCTTAGACAAGAGTTGGCTTTTTTGGATCTATCTCAACAAAACACAATTGTTCCTCCTGTTGAAGGAGATTTTATATGTGTGAGCACAAAAGGGAGTTGTGCTGCTGAAGATGTATCGGAGGGGAAAGTCGGTATTGATATCTTAGATCAGTGTGAACTATATGTTGATGATAATCCTCTCCATTTAGTGGCAATTGGCAAAGTACACAATTTAGGGCCAACCATACACCACAAAAGCATAGAGAATGATAAGGTGAGGGTGGTCGTTGAACAAGTTCGAGATGCAAATGCTTGAGTTCCTATGCCCACTAAGGAGGTTCAAACAGTGGGATAGGCCCCTAATCATTTCATTCTATAGGCGAAAAGACTTGTGAAGTCTGTTTCAATCAAGGTATTTATAATCAATTCTTTACTTATGTCTTTCACTATTTACAATGGAAATAACTTAACCGTGTTTACTAATATAATTTTATCTTTGTTGTTAAGGATATTGACAGATCTAAAAAAGTTGTTCCACCCAAAAAGTCAGAACCTCAACTTGATCCGCTTCAATGTTTGTGTGTAGTGGCTATGAACATTGGGGGGGAGCCTGTAGAGTTAAATTTGGAACCCGATGTCATAGGCAGACTCACTACTATCCCATTTTATATATGTCAGAGGGATGTTTTAGACATATGTATGGGTAACGAATTGATTAATATATCGATTATACAATTATGGTTGATGTAAGTACATTTTATTTGTAAATCAGTTAACTTATGTATGTATCAAACTATAATTAATATTTATGTCAATATCTTAGGTATCTGCATCGTCTCTGTGTCTCCAAGGGAAACATTCATTTGTATGGATTCATTGATCCTCACTCCCTTTAAAGTGTAGGGAATAAGCCAGAAGAAGTTCTGGCCTACATGCAGACTAGGCTACATGAAGGCAGAAAGAAGTGTTACCTAGCACCTTACATCCACCAGTAAGTACAAGTTTATAAGTGATTTAAAATTATGTGTGACTTGTCACTAATATTTCCCCAATCCAGGTCCCATTGGCAATTATTAATTATTTGTCCCAGGCAAAATGTTGTTGTCTTCTTGTGTTCGTTTGGAAATAAGCCGAAGAAAGAAACCAAGAGCCTAATTGATTCATAAGCTTTTATTTGTAATAAATTTGTTTTATGATTTGTATGATAACTCTAAAACCTATAACACACATGGATGAATATTTTTTTTTGTCATAGAGCTGTGGACGAATTTCAGATGTTGGAAGGTAGACACTTGTCAAGTAAAAAGAAGCCTACATGGATTTGCCCTCTTGTAAGTAGTTTAGAACCCCATATTCGATCACATTTTATGAATAATAGTTACTATAATGTTTACTCATTATATTCAAATTTGCCATTCATTTGTAGTCTCAAAGACAACCTGGAAGCTATGAGTGTAGGTACTATGTCATGACACATATGCTCACTGTTGTCTCCGCGAGTATTGTTGGTTCATGGAAAAAGGTAATTGAATTTTTTTTAAGTTAGATTAGTTCTTTTATTTTTTAGTTGATGAGCTAACGTTTAATGTTAAGTTATTTCTACTTGTAGATATTCACAAATCCGCATTCATTCTCTTGCAACGAAATTGACGACATTTGAGAACGTTGGGCACAATTTTTCATTGAGATTAACTTGTGAAATTTTATATTAGTTTACAATGTTTATGGGTACAACAAAACAAAGCATATTAGATAACAATTTAATAGTTTAGCATGTATGTTAGTTTAGAATGTATATTGTTAGTTTAGAATGTAAATTGATTTGAGAATTATTGGAAAGTACATTAGTTTAGCATCTATGTTAGTATGCAATAATTATTTAGAATGTATTTCTATCTTAATCTGGCTGTGAGATAATTCTGTGTGGTTGATGTGGTATATTTTTAAATTATAGGGAAGGAAGGGAACAAAACAAACAACTTTTTACATCGGTTATAGTTATAACCGATGTAAAAAGCTATTTTTTACATCGGATACAACCATAACCCATGTAAAAATTATCTTTTTACATTGATTATGTTAAAAACCGATGTAAAAAGTTAGATTTTTTACATCGGTTGTGGTTTGAACCAATGTAAAAACTAGCTTTTTACATCGGTTTAAAAATTAACCGATGTAAAAAAAATATTTTACATCGGTTCAGAAACCAATTTAAAAAGTCTAACTTTTTACATCGCTTGAATCTATAACGTCACTTTAACCAATGTAAAACGTCAATTTTAACCGATGTAAAAAGTGTAATCTACAATAGTGTTACCTAATCACCAGCCATATAAGGAGAGTTAAGGGTCCGTTTCGTGGTCATGATAGGATAGGATATGATAACTATCCTATCTTGGTCTAATTCGTTGTTTGTTATGCCAACAAGATATGATGACATTATCCTATTACTTATCTTATCCTGTTACTCCAATGTATTTCTTATCCTGAGGAAGGAGATGGGTTAAAAAGTAACAAGATAAGATAAACTCCTTCTCTCTATATATATACGTTGAATATTAAAATAAATATTATATTTATATATTTATCATAATTTTGACATGTAAATTTCAAGTATATTATTAATTAAAATATTAAAATATAAATAATTAACATTTAAATATTTTTAAATAAAATATTTAAATAATAATTATAATTTTAAAAATCTAATATATATTGTTTTATAATTTTAAGAAAAGTAACTACATAAATAAAAAATAATATTGTGTACTTCAGTTAAAATTATATATTTTTTTGTAAAAATTAAATTACATTTACTTTCTAGAAAATTATATGTAATTTTAACAAAATAGTAATTTTGTTATTTGAACGTGTTTTATATTTTATTCTATTATTATCTAGTTTGTTATTTAATGTACACCAAACATTATATAAGATTATAGCTTATACTGTCCTTATCCTATCATATTCTTGTCCCTTTGTCATATCCTAACCACCAAACGACCCTATCATTTCATAATTATGCATGTGAAACAATTTGATCAAAGACAAAAAGATTATTTGGAAAATTTTTACTTGAAAAATTTTGTACCTAAAGTATATGTTAATATAAATATGTTTCTATTTAAATTTTTTGGGACCAGATTTTCAGTCTCTGAAATCAATTGTTCTTGTAGTGATTCTTAAATTTCCTGTCCTCTAAATAAAAATATATTGTTGGGATGTATTTATGTAATACATGAGATAATTAGTAAAATTTATTTATAATGTTATTAATTGAGGAATTATCTTTGAAATATTTTTCAATAAAAATATATTTCATAAATTAAAATTTAGATATTTTCATTATGCTTTTTTGTAAAGTTTTAAGTAGGGATGACAAAAAAATTTGCACTTGTGGATATCCACAGATAAAATCCACAAGTAGAAAATGGGTAGTTTAAATGGGTACCCATGGATAGTTTAAACAGTTATACTCGTTACCCATTTATTAACGGGGCAGGTACGGGAATCATGGTACCCGTACTCGTAGATACTTGTTACTCATCATTGTATATTTACTTAAGTACTCTTATATATTAATATAAATAAAATTACTTAAAATTTGTCATAAATTTTCAAAACAATTGTTCATTACAAGAGAAATCTTGTACAATTATACTATGGGAGAAAAAGAACATAAATTTTGTGGTCCTTTAAACTATTTTTTTTAGAAAATTTGTTAGAATATTTAAAATCTATGTTCAAAGTGATTATTTTAAACAAAAATTCTTTAATTTATAAATTCAAAATGATATTTGCAGCACCTTATGGTTGTCTATACACATAAAATAAATTTGTTATTTTTTTATTTTTATTTTTAAGAAGTATTAGTAGATATCCATGAATACTCGTAGATATTTTTAATATCTAGGAATAACCACTTAACGGGTACCCACGTGGGTAACAGGACGAGTTTTTATCCGATGAGTAGCAGGTAGCTACTACCCGTGCCTGCCTCACCCCGCCCCGTTGACATCCTTAGCTTTTAGGCTCTACTATATAGATGTTAATTAATAAGTTTTTTATATATAAAGTATTCAAAGATGGAGTTAAAAAAATATGTTGGAGTAAATATATTAACTAAACTAAATTTAAAATGTTTTTTATCTAAAAATTTCAACCCAATAATTTAAATATTGTTAAGTGTAATATTTTATATACAAAATTACTTGAAATAATTTTATGAAAAAATTATGTTGAAAATATATTAAATAAATTAAATTGTGGTTAATTTACAATATATTTGTATAAATTTATAATTCAGGTAACATAGATTGTAACAATTAGAAACATGTTAATATATACAAATACTTGATGTATTATTTTCGTAGTTTTTATGTTTGATGTAAAAGATCAATCATATCCGTGCTTTTCATGTTATAGTTAAGTTTAAAATATTTTTAAAAATAAAATCACAAAAGTTAAAAGAAGCTTTAGACGGGAGTGATTCATGGAATGGATAGTCCCTGCATCTTTAGATTGATATTTGATTATTCAAAATTATATTAAAATATCAACTAATATGATTTTATATAAATGTTTACCAACGGAGATTAGGGACAAAGTTGGTGGATATTTTATAACTATAACATGGTTACCCAAAAAAAGATAAACATTTAAATATTTACTCTCATGTTGGAAAATTAATTAACTCTTGGTCTAAAATTGATTTTGAATTGAAACAATTTTAAGTAATTTTTGCATTGAATAAAAATATTTATATTAAGTTTTATTACTAATATACTTTAAAAAAAAATACTCAAATATAAATTACTTTATTTTAAAATAATTTTAAATCAAAATTAATTTTATTCAAAATAATTTCCAAAGAAGAGACGTAAGGTTTTAATGCGAAAATTTTAGAAAAAGATACTCATTCATTTTACCAAAATCAAAATAATGTCATAGTTTTGACGGGAGATTTTTCTCTTATAATATTGACATATCCATAAAAGAGAATTCAAAAATATTAAACTAGAAGATGTGGGTCTTTTTTTTTAGAGTAAATTATATTGATACCCCTAAGGTTTTCGTCAAATTACACCTGATACCCCTCCTTTTTTTTACCCCTATACTAATCTTCTTAATTATTTGAAAAATATTACACTGACATACCTTATATATTACACTAACATCCCTTAATTGTTTGAAAAACATTACAATGTGTACCCCTATAAGGGAAGTTGTTGTAATGGTTAAAAAAATATGGGGTTTTGTGCAATTTCAAAAAATTTCAAGAGATATTAATTTAATTTACTCTTATTTTTATCTCAATAGTATAAATTAAGTTTAATTTTGATATATCATTAGTGTAAATATTTTTATATTGTTAATTAATTAGAAAGCTTTCTGTATATGATATTTAAAGTAATTATTATAAAAGTCAATAATCTTACCATACATGACAATTTATGATTAGATATTAGTATAAAAACTCTTATATGATCAGTTAATTCTAATATAATTTACTTTTGAAATTACCATTTGTAAGTTTTAAGAGTATTATCTAATAGGAATCTACCAAAGTCCAACAAATTCAAAGATCCTTTGCAATGGATGGAAGACCCATTAACAAGTGTAAGAGCTAAAAGTCGCAAAAAGGTCTTTCACAGCTTAGCCATGGAGATACAAACTAAAGAAGGTTCAGCAAAATTGGAGCCCAATTAAAGAGTTGTCACATGTTTACAATTTGAATATAATTTCAACAAACTTAAAAACAATAATTTGGAAAGCAAAATGAGCCCAACATTTAATACTCAAGATGCATCTGTGGGCTAGAATTTATTTGGCTGGATTACTTAGGCTTTTTGGGTTGAAGAATCAATAAGGCTCATTTTTTATTTTTTATTTTGTGAATTTTCGTACTTATTTTCTATGTAATAAGTTCAGATGACTTTTGATATATTTTAGGTTAGTTTTTATGATTTTTAGGCTTCCTAAACCATTGTGATGGTTGGTGGGACTTTTGAATCATTATGATGGCTAGTGAGAATTCATTTGTAGTGGGAAGTAAAGGCTTAGTGGAAGGTTAGTGGGAATTTATTTCTAGTGAAAATTTAATGTAAGTAGAAATTTAATTCCTAGTGGGAATTAAATTCCTAGTGGAGAGTTTAGAGGAAAGCCTAGCCTATAAATAGAGAGAACTTTGTAATTCAAAGGCAAGTTGAATTGGAATGTTTTGAGCTTTCTTCTTTTCGTGAGAGCTTCCCTTGATGCTTGGGCAAAGAACTAAATATGATCTTATCAAGGCAACTTGTGGTGATCAATCCTATTACTTATCACTCACATTCTCATTTATCTTCTTCACTGTGGTGTTAATATCCTTCCTTAAAAGGAAATTAAAATCCTTTTCCTAAAGTTTGAATTCAAGGCGATCCAATTCTGCTTCCATGTTCATATCATATGTTATCAGAGCTTCGGCTCCTTGAAATTCAGGTTTGAGTTTTTCCTTGTTTTAATCCTATTGAAAATTAAAAAAAAAGTTGTTCTAGTTTAAATTCTCTTTCTTCAATTTGTGTTCATCTTGTTTATTCCTTGTGTCATTTTGTTCAATTTCTTTCAATCTTGTTTTGTTTCTTTTTGTGATTCATTTTTGTTCATTGTGTCTTTTCATTTCCCATCTTCTTCTTTGTGTTCAACATCAAATTGCTAGTTGAATTTTGAGTTCTATTTAAAAAAGAGAGAGAGAGGAAATTTGTGCAAAAAAATTAAAAAAGGAGAAGTTATTGGAATCATTATATGCTTTATTAAAAAAACGAAAAAAAATTGTTTGAAAAAAAAAACAAGAATGCATTAACAACAAATTGCACAATCTAGTCTTCTGTTTTTTTAAAAAAATGCTAAGCAAAGTTTATTGTGAATTGAAAGGACTCAATATTTCTCTTTGTGAAATTTGATATTGTTGTATCTTTGTTCTATATCTTGTCTTTGTTCTTTTTCTTTATTGTGTTTATCCATCTTGTTCTTGTCATATTCCTTGTTGGCTTTTTGTTCTCTAAATTCTAGGTCACTTGATTGTGCCCTTGTTGTCTTGAAAAGAATCATTGATAAGGTTCTTTCTTAAGAACTCATAAAAGAAAGTTGAATGGTAAAAGGCAAAAGTGGTGAGACCATCATCGAATAAAAGTTAAATTGAGTGACAAACATGAGTGTACTGTGAGGTCCTCTATTCTATCATTTTTTTTTTTCACTAACATGGCAGGAAGTGAAGGAAATCCACAAGGAAGATTAGCACCCCCTCCAAAAACAAGCTTTAACTAGTCATCTTGAGAAGTTGATAGAAAGCTTGAAGAAATCCATAAACGTAAGGATCAGATACATACTCAAATTGTTAATGGACAAGCTACTCCAAACAACTCAAGGAGAGATGAACATTCCAATGAAGGAGATGAGAGCCAATTTGAGGAGGATGATTATGAAGAAGAATAGCCAAGGAGGATAAGGCATAATCAAAATAATCAAAGGAGGTATAGAAATAAAAGAGATGATGACTTTGGAGAAATTAAAATTCAAGTTCCTTCATTTCAAGGCAAAAGTGATCCTGGGGCATACTTGGAATGGAAAATGCATGTAGATCAAATTTTCTCATGTCAAAGCTACTTCGAATGTAAAAGGGTGAAACTTGTAGCTCTTGAATTTACTGATTATGCTCTTATGTGGTGGGATCAATTGTAGAAAGAAAGAGCTATATATGGAGAACGTCCTATAAGAACTTAGGAGGAGATGAAAGCAATTATGAGGAGACGATTTGTGCCATCCTATTTTCATAGGAAGCTTCACAACAAGTTGCAACATCTTTCTCAAGAATCACAAAGAGTATTAGGAAAAAGATGTTACCCAATTATTTAGGTAATGAATTACCCAAATTTGGATCACAAACTAATTTTCTACTTGATAAATGTAAGGCATCTACGTGGTAGAAGATTTATAATTTTGTCTTACAGTTGAAAGAATTGTGTTAACCTAGTAATTGAAGTCAAGATCAACAAATTTGTAGCTTTTGATTATCTTTACTTCAATAGAGTGTGGAAAAAGAGAAATACTAAATTTATTATAATTATCTCAACTGTAAAACAAAATACAAAATCTTTTGTCAAATATACATCTTACATTTATCACTTGTTAAATTAGTTTATGAATCAAAATTTGGTAATTCATTGCCTAAACATTGCCATATTCTATTGGCATTAGGGAAAAGAAGTCACCACATTGTTTAGGCAATTAATTACCAAATTTTGATTCATAAATTAACTAATTTGACATATGATAAATGTAAGATATATATGTGCTAGAATAATTAGGATTTTGTTTTACAATTGAGATAATTACAATAGATTTAGTACTTTTCTTTTTCCATACTCTATTAAAGTCAAGATCGTCAAAAGCTGCAAATTTGATTATCTTGACTTCAAATACTAAATTAACACAATTCTTTCAACTGTTAAACAAAATACTAAATCTTTTACCACATAGATGCCTTACATTTATCACGTAGAAAATTAGTTTGTGATCCTAATTTTGGAAATTCATTTCCTAAACAATAAGGTAACTTCTTTTCCCTAATACCATTAGAATATTGCTTCAAAGAAATAACACCATAAGTAAAATCTAATTTTGCATTCCCCTACTTCTTGGATGGAGGTTCCAGACTTAGTAGAGAATGGTTGGTTCAATTTGATGACTGGGGGGATATAACACTTGTTTTGATAACATTTCTTTTTCATTTAATTATGTTAAGGTGATCAAAGGTCCTTTACCACCAAATGCATAAGGAAATTTTTCTTTCTCTTAAGAATAAGTTGACCTTTGGAAATAGAATAAATAATTTTGTTGACTGATTTTATTTTCATCCTTTTAAGCTTTTTGCTTGAGAAGTCTTCACAAAGTAGAATTAATGTTGTTGCAAGGTTTGGATGACTTGGGTGATACAACATTCCTTTTAATAGTCATGGCATTTTTCACAAATAGCACTGCTAATGGGACTCAATGTCTTTCATTTGATAAATAAGTAGTAACAATTACATTATTTTCCCCTCTTTTTGCTAATTCCAAGTGGAGTATCAAAATTAAAATCTAGAACTTCACGTGTTGGGAAAAGTAAGAAAATAATGGTAGTTTTACTACTAGTTTGTTAGCTAAAAGACATTGAGTCCCTTTAGCATTTGTTACAAAAACCTTGGCTCTTTTTAAAGACTCTTCTACTAAAAGGGTCCTAATGTCTTTCAGCTAACAAACAACCAGTAGAACTTACACTATTTTTCCTACTGTTTGGAACATGTGAAGATCTAGATTTTAATTTTGAAACTCCAATTGGAATTAGCACAATGAAAGGAAAATGGTGTAATTGCTATTATTCATTTATCAGTTATAAGGCATTGAGTACCATTAGTAACGCAGTCTATAAAAAATGTCATGGCTAAAAGGAAGGGTAAAGTATGTTTTTGGTTTAAAATTTTCCAAATTCAGTTTTAGTCTTCCAAAAAATTTTGTATGAGGACTAAAAGTGATGTATTTCTAAATTAGAGTGATGAAAACAATACAAAATATTTTTGGAGGACTAAAACCGAATTTGAGAATTTTTAGAAGGACAAAAAACATAGTTTACCCTAAAAGGAATGTTGTATCCCCCAATTCATCCAAACTTTGCAACAAGTTTCTACATTGTGAGGACTTCTCAAGTAAAAAAGCTAAAAAGGTAAAAATAAAGTTAGTGAACGAAATTGTTTATTCTATTCCCAAAGCTCTATTGATTTTCTAGAAAAAGCAAATGTTCATCATGCATTTGGTGGTGGAGGACCTTTAAGCACCTTACACAGTTAAATGAAAAAAGAAAGATTATTAAATCAAGTGTTGTATCGTCCAAGCTTCCAATTCAGGCAGCCATTATCTATTAAGTGGCGAACCTCTATACAAGAAGTTAGGGAAAGCAAAATTAGATGTTGCACATAGTGTTACTTTGATATCTAAAGCAATCTCCAATTGGTATTATGGAAAATAAGTTACCTAATTAATTAGGCTATGAATTACCAAAATTTGTATCACAAACTAATTTTCTACTTGATAAATGCAATGCATCTATGTGGAAAAAGAGAAGTACTAAATTTATCGTAATTGTTTTAACTGTAAAACAAAATACTAAATCTACTACTAAATATACGTCTTACACTCATCATGTGTTAAATTAATTTATGGATTAAAATTTGGTAATTCATTGCCTAAACAATGTGGTGACTTTTTTCCCCTAATACCATTAGAAGATTGCTTCGAAGAAGTAAAACTATGTGCAACGTCTAATTTTTCCTTCCCTAACTTTTTGGATGGAGGTTCCTCACTTGGTAGAGAATGGTTAGTTAATTTGGATTCTTGGGAGATATAACGCTTGTTTTAATAACCTTTTTTTTTCATTTAACTGTATTAAGATTCTTAGTGGTCCTCTACCACCAGATGCATAAAGAACATTTGTTTTTTCTTGAGAATCAACCAACCTTTGGGAATGACTTAAACAATTTCATTCACTGATTTCATTTTCACCTTTTTAACCTTCTTCCTTGAGAAGTTCTTACAAATTAGAAAGCTTTTGCTGGGTTTGGATTACTTGGGGAATACAACATTCTTTTTAATAGCCGTGACATTTTTCATAGACTGTGCTGCCAATGGGACTCAATGTGGTGACTAGCCATTGGGATTGGGACCTTAACCCTCTCCATGATTTATAAGTTGCTAAGATAAACTTTAATAGTTAAAGCATAGAAAATAATGAATAAAATTTTGCTTTTCAAAACTGATCCTTGTATTGCAAAACAATTCATACCTAAACTATGTTAAATCAAGAAATAAGAAATTCTTTAAAGTAGCAAAGTAGTAACTTATAAAAATCTAAAAACTCAATGTATTTTGTAAAACCACAAAGTAATATATAATTTAAAATAGCCTTCTCAAAGTTCCACAGGTACCTGATAAACAATTTATAAATAACCACCTAATAATGCATTTCAAATTCATGAATCCAAGGTTTATTTAGAGAGTATGCTTGCTTTCTTGAATACCTGATTAACAATTATATGTAAATGTGATATGAAAAACAAAATAAAAGGATAATTATTTGCTATGTTTGAATATGAATACTTATATCATCATTTAAAATATTAAACATGCACAGTAAAGTTTAGCATACATAGAAGCTAAAAGTATGAAGAATTCAACATAAACTAGCAATTTCAATGTGTGTGTGTGTGTACATATATGTGTATATGTATACACATATGTGTACACACACACACACACACACACACACACACATATATATGTACACATATATGTGTGATATATATATGTATATATACATATGTATATATACACATATACGTTAGGAATTTTATAATTCTTAATTAATTAATGTAGGCTACATATTATAACATTTATACAATAGCTATTTACAATTTAAATTGGGCTTAATATAAGTGATCTATTTTTAGTGAGCCTGTTAGACTACCAATAGAAAACGATATGGGTTTAATGAGTGGAAACCCAGTTTTACCCGTTAGGGAATAATGGGAACCCTAATAGGTTAAAACCTAAGACATGGTTATGGTCCTCAACACACCAAATCAAAATACGTCTCTCATTCTTCCCATCAGAAGAGAAACATTGAGTCCCATCTAAGGAATCCGATGATTTGGTTGAGGAAGATCATCACACTGATTGTTCGTGATCATCGTTCATATTCTGCTGCTGTTATTTAATCAATCCTATGGATCCAGGTATTCCTCAAAATTCACAAATCCTAATAATCTGACATAATGCGTATTAGGAGAATCATTGTATTATAAAGTATGATTCCAACAATATATACATACATACATATATACATACATACATATCCAATTCCTTGCAGTTTGAGTAGGAAAATTCTAGTAAATTGAAAACAAAGAATTAGAGGCAGTCCTTCCAGAGGGAGATTCTCAACACCTCAATAAAAATCTGTAAATTTTCTCAAAAATTTTACATCATCAACTCATGCCCCAAAAGTTGGACCACTTCTTAGCCACAAAACACAATTCTACTACCAGGATCCATCTTTACCTTTATCTTACAATATTCACCAAAAATTCTCCTCTCATGCAAATTACCCCATTCCAATTTCATAAGAACCATCAAGAAGTCTAGTTTAAGACAAAAATATAGTATAATGACCTTCTTACATAGAATAGAGACATATCAATCATTTTAATAGAATCAATACATTCTCAATATCACCAAAACCTGTCTAAGTGTAAATTTTTACCATAAATCATAAAAAACTCTAAATAATATGAAACCAACTTTCTTTTAAACTAGACGTTCAGGGGGAGCATTATAGTAAGTCTATCGAATCCCGTCTATGTGATGTGTTTTTATATTTATATTCTTGCAAAACTTAAACACTAATAAGGTTTGTCATCATCAAAAAGGGGGAGATTGTTGGAACCAAAGACGTATGAAGCGTCTAGTCTCTCAAATTTTGAAAATAACAAACTTATTAAGTTTTAAACCTCTGTTGTAAAAATGTTTTTACAACGTCCAATATCATGGCGCCCAACGCACCAGTTTTAACAAGCGTCCAATTGACTTGTTATGACAACCGTCTAGAAGTAAGTCTCTCTCTTAACAGCTAAGTGTTTAAAGTTAAGACTCATATACAAAGTTTGTCCAAGCGTAAGTCTATCTTCAAATGACTAAGTGTTTAAAGCTCGCCTATGCATCTTTCACGTATATATATCTCGTGACTAATGTTTTATCTATTTTAAGAAATCTAATGTCCAAATATCCAAGCATTAAATGAAAGACAAATGCATTTTAGTGTATAAGCACAGTATTGCAGAAAAAAGAAGTCAACCTATCAAGCTACCAAGCCAGATAAAGAATGATCAGAAAAACAACCCTCCAACGTAGTCCTACACTTTTTCGTTTTTGTGCAAAAACTAAAGTTACTTTTCTAACTCCTCCGAAAGCTCGATATACGCTCATACCTTCTCTAAATAAAGCCTAAAGTTGTTTTCTTTCAACGGCTATCTTCTGAAGACTATAAATATCAAGAGAGAAGAACAAAGAGCGTGTGACATACTGATAATAGAGCGGTTACTTTCTTACACTTAGTGGACGACCTTGAAAATTTTCTAAAGTTATTTTATCTTCTGTACTTAAACTTTCATACTCTCACATTGTGAGTTGAATTCTTTGTAAACAACTATTTTCTGTTGTGAAAGCCTAGAGAGGCGTAGTGAGAAAGAATACTTTGGTGGTTAAGGAATCTGAGTTGATTGCTTTGTAAAGTCTAAAGAGGTTGTGAATAATACTTGTGTAACCTAAGGTTCGTTAATTAATACCTTTTGGGTAAAGGGACTAGACGTAGCTCAAGTTTAAGTGAACCAGTATAAAATCTTTATGTTCTTGTTCTTTCCTTATCCCTTCGATTAAACTGCTTTTCAAACTCATTTTGTTTTAGTAAAAAGTTTTTTAAAATGCACAATTTAACCCCCCCTTCTTGTGCAATTTTTGCTCTTTCATCCAATTCAACCAACCATTCTCTATTAAGTGAGGAACCTCCATCCAAAAGGTTGGGGAAGGCATAATTAGATGTCCCACGTAGTGTTAATTCTCTAAAGCCATCTTCTAATGGTATGAGAGAAAAGAAGTCATTGCATTGTTTAGGCAATGGATTACCAAATTTTGATTCATAAACTAATTTAACACATGACAAAAGTAAGACGTATATTTAGAAGTAGATTTAGTATTTTATTTTACAGTTGAGATAATTATGATAAATTTAGTACTTTTCTTTTTCCAAACACTCTATTAAAGTCAAGATCATCAAAATCTACAAAATTGATAATCTTGACTTCAAATAATAAATTAACACAATTGTTACAACTGTAAAACAAATAATAAATATTTTTCCATATAGATGCCTTACATTTATCACATAGAAAATTCGTTTGTGATCCAAATACCATTGGAAGATTGCTTTAGAGAAGTAACACTACGTGCAACATCTAATTTTGCATTGCCCCAACTTCTTGGATGGAGCTTCCCAATTAGTAGAGAATGATTGGTTGAACTGGATGCCTGGGGGATATAATTCTTGTTTTAATAACCTTTTTTTTTCATTTAATTATGTTAAGATGCTTAGATTTCCTCTACCACCAGATGCATGAGGAACATTTACTTTCTCTTGAGAATCAATTGACCTTTGGGAATAAAATAAACAATTTCGTTTACTAATTTTATTTTCACCTTTTAAACTTTTTTACTTGAGAAGTTCTCACAAGGTAGAAAGTTGTTGTAGGGTTTAGATGACTTGGGGGATACAATATTCCTTTTAATAGTCATGACTTTTTTTTACAGACTACACTACTAATAAGACTTAATGTCTTTTAGCAGATAAATGAGTAGTAGTAATTATACCATGTTCCCCACATTTTGCTAACTTCAAGTAGAGTTTTAAAATTAAAATCTAAATCTTCACATGTTGAAAAAAGTAGAAAAAATAGTGTAAGTTCTACTGCTTATTTGTTAGCCAAAAGACATTGAGTCCTTTTGCATTCGTTACAATAGCCCTAACTTTTTTCAAAGACTATGCTGCTAAAGGGTCTCAATGTCTTTCAAATAAATCATAAGATTTTTATAATTTATCTACTTGATCCTTGTGATCAACTATGCCAAAATAGTTGTACATTATGGGAGATATAATTTTGCCACATTCAACCAGTAGCAAACTTAATATTTTCTATAAGTATGTGATCAAAGGTCATGTAACTAGTATATCCATGATTTGAATATATTTATTTTAATAGGTTGTTATAAAAAAAAAGTATTTTATTAAGGGAAGCACATTCCACAAAAATAAAATTTTTTGTAAAAAATCAACCGAGAGCGACCTTGCAATAGAGTCATATTTCTCTATTTTTCTTTCTTTGCCATCCAAAACAAACCTTTTGAAAAGTAAATTGATCCTTATTGTGATAATGACCATTCCATTTTATCAAAGACAAGTATAATATTTTAGTGAACTTCAATATTTACGGTAAATTAACCCGACAAATAGTTAATCAAATTAATATATACCATATAATTAATGAACCATATTTGAATATAGTTAGTCACTAATTATTTTAATTATTTGTTCTTTTTTAATTAATTAACCTAAATTAAAAAATTTTTGACCGAATATCCTATTAGGTGTTTATTTATAAATTATTTTTATACAATAATCACTTATTTGTTTAAAAGTTTTTTCATGATACTGAAAAGATAAATTATTAATTTTTTCAAAATAAGTTTATCTAAGCACACATTTAACATATTAGCTCTATTATTTAGTGTGAGAGAAGTGCTAAATAGAATGGCGGACCAAATCAAATTTCAACCTATGTAAGGGGTTGAACTCAGATGTGCCTTCTCATGAATACAATTATATATTATCAAGCAGATTTATATAAAAAAAATAAAATTCAAAGTTGAAATCAAAATTTACCACAAATTAGTTATACGTTTGTGCTTTGGTATTCAAGACTTAGGAGATCATAGACGAGAAAACATGTTAGAGATAAAGCTAGCTATCTTAACATAAAGTAACACATTGTCAATTAAATGGATCTCTAGCTGATTAAAAAAAAAATGTTCAGTGCATTGATGTAGCGGATTTGTGTAAATTTGACGAGTTTAGTTATACTTTCCAAGTATGCGGGAATTGATGTTTCGCTTCCTGGTTTTACCTCCTAACGAAAAAGCCCTACATTGCTTGAGTACAAAGTAAAGGCATATAAAGGCAATGATAATCAGCATTGGATGAATTAATTAATTAATCTATTCACCATCGCAATTGACAGGAAACAACAATCTCGGAGCAAGCTTTCTTCAAATTCCTTTCTTAATTTGACAAATGTGCTCGGCATGCATGTATTAAGGTTTTTAGTCTCTAAAATTCAAGTCAATTTGGACAGTACTTGAAAATTGAAGCAACTTAAAAGCGAACTTGACCGAAAGAAGGGTGAGGAGAAAAAGTGGGGAAATATAAGAAGAAAAGAAAATCTTAAGGCAAAATGATTAAGATAATCAATGCAACTTAATCAAAAGTTGTTTCCTTGTCTTGTTCCTTTTGCTTTTCATTAAAGCATATAATATACTGTATAATATTTAACTAACCCCCCAACATTTCATTTTCAATTCAACAAATTGAAGCCTGTATTTGGGCAACAACTAGGCAATGTTTGCGGTGAGACAAAGCACTTCAATCTTTATTTTTTATTTTTTGATAGGCAAAGCACTTCAAAATTTAATGTTACATAGATCTAGCTAGGGCTAGATATTGTGTGCCTGTTTCTATGTTTTGGTTTCTTTTCTACTAAAAAATAAAGAGAACAAAAGAGTGAATGTTTCTTGCCTGCTTATCCTATGGCTGGTTTTCTTGTAAACTATTGAGTGTTTGTGAGGGGGAAGGGAAGAGGTGTGGGGACAAAAGAAGCTTCTGTGCTTTACTTTGTTAGAGAGCTATAGGGAATTTTTTACGAGACCCAAAGCTGTGAATGGGATAGTAAACAGAACACAAAGTGCTTGAATTGAACTGCTAATGATTTACATGTGCATGGAAGAACGTGCATGCTTGACTGCTCAACTACCTTACGTTAATTAGAAAGAAAACACTGTATGTCAGTTATATATGAGATTTCCTAAATCAATATGAGTAGGCCATGCTTTGAAATAGTAATATCCGTTCCATTGTAAATGGCACATGTTTTAAAAAAGTATTATTTACATTAATTGTTGTGTCAATATAATCTACTTTAAATAAAATACTCTTATTAGAAAATGAATATAATTATACATTAATCAAATAGTTCAGTGACATATTAATGTATAAAGATATCATTAAAAAATAATATTAATATTTTTATTAATTTTTAAAAGTAATATATATTTGAAACAATTTAAAATTCTTAAGTGACAAAAAATTTAAAATGTAGAAAGCAATATTTAAATAAATAAATAAAAAGGTGGGGTACATTTGCTGATGCATCATCCTTCAGCTTTAAATGTTAAGACTCTTAACTTTGTGCGCATAAAGATAGAAGCTTCCTCGATATGTGCACGCATGGAAGTGCGTGGTATTCTTCCTACCCTTTAGGCTTTATTAGCTTTTCCTCTTTCCCTCTCTCTCTCTCTCTTTCTCACTCTGAGTACTACACTAGTGGAGTAAGGGAGCTTTCTTGCCAACTTGCAGGTGCATAAAATTTCTCTGCAACCAATAAAGGTTGTGGCGCCACCCTTTTTTTAATCCTTGGGAAAGGGTAGCTTCATGGTTATGCTTCTATTCTCACATATTCACATTGCAAAACACAGAGAGAAATGGAGATAGGGAGAAGTTTTGTGCATGTGTGTGTGCTTGTGTATATATGGATTATACTTCTTTTAAAGCAAGGATTAACACGCTGGAAGGTATGGCTACATATAGGGTCTTCAGATATCTACGAAGAAAATGTACCAAAAGATTACTACATATTGTCTAAAGCAGCAACAGCAGCAAAAGGATTGTCCCTCTTTTTTTTTTTTCTTTTTTTTTTAATTTCTTTCCTCTTTTGGTTACATAAGAATTACTGACTTAGTAATATTTTTAAGAAAAATGCATACTAGGTTAGTTTCACAGTTTCAAATTGCGGTTCCCAATTATACTAATATTAAGGTTTTGAAGGTTTCTATGGCTGTATTGCAAATGCATGAACTGCATTTACCCACATTTTTTTTAATAATATTAAGGTTTGGAAATCTTTTCAATCATGACTTCTATAACCTTAATTTAAAACCTTAGTTGGTTAAAAGGACATTTCTACTATAGGGTTGTATTTACTATTTACTTGTCTAACTAATAATAAAGGTATAAATTCTATTAGACAAAAAGGAAAGGTAGAAATTTCCAAGTGAAATCTTCTGCGATAAGATGCACCCTTGTTGTCTTGATCAACTTATTCCCACGGAATATAGAGCAGTAAAGAAGAGGAAAGATAAAAGACAGATACTCTCTGTCGGCTTCAACTCATTGCCTTAGGAACTTCAAGAGAAAGGATAATCTGGCAGTGTACCTCTATACACTTGAAAATGGCTTAGCATTTTAAAGTTGATTATTCACTCTTTTACCTTTCTTCCCTTCACTGCTCTTTCTTTCTAAATTCCTTGTTATTTATGCATGGAGACCAAGATTTGTCTTTCGTTTATTAAAAAAAAATAAATTGAAGTAAAACCTATTTGGGTTGTTTTTCAATTTCCCGAGAGATTTGCTTCAATCATTGGGTAACTAACTTGTACTAACTAACTTAAGATTATTAATGATTAACCGTTAAAGGTTAATCGATGACTTATATATAGCAAAGTCATCACCTCAAAATCCCAAATAAGTCCAAATAGACAATGTAGTCAAGGTAAACAGAAATTGTATCAATATCAATAAATATCATAATTTATTGATATTTAGGTATATAAGGGTTGAGTTTCCCATTACACTCCTTTTATAGTAAAATTTTATCTTTGTCTGGTAAGAAAATCATTAATTTAATTATTTAATGTTATTCGTATTCCCATTTCAAATTCTTTCTCAATTTTATTTTATTTTTTGTTAAGTATCCTTCTCTCTATCAAAGCTCATAGTATCAATGTACGAGTAAATCGCTTCCATGATATGATTTGCCTGCCACCGTTGGTTATTACCAGAAGTGGATGCAACTTTGATGAACCTTTTCTCAATGAATATTAATGTACCACGTGTCACCTTTCAAAACAAAAAGTATTCTAGGAAAAAATTGCTTAATAGTGACGCATAGAATGTTTCATATATGATGTCAGACTAAAAAAATTAAAGGTGGGTCCAGGAAGGAATTAGATACAAAACTATTTATGTGATAAAAAGAAGAAAAGTTTGCTTGCTTCCAATTTTTCTCTTCGATCCGAACAACACATGCAGATCTAACAAGTGATCATCAGCAGAAGCAGATCAATTAATAAAATTGTTAACAAAATTCAACATTAAACCAGTCGTTAAAGCAATGGAACAATGCTAAATGTAAAAGCTACAAGTGAGAATGCTCACATTCAAGCACATTTATACATGCTTTAATTATATTTGTCAAAATAAGACTTTGGTTTAATTTGCCATGCAAAGGCATTATACCACATAACAGTACTTGAGGGAGGAAATAACCCTCGTAAGAACTGCTAATTTCCAAGACCAAATTCAAAACCCTAAATATCGTACTATCAAGAGAGTTTCACATCAAGTCATCAATTACACATAACATAACCAAATGATCTAATTAAAACTATAATTCTCACTCACCCAAATGGTGAGCCTCTACCTTGTGCCATGGTACCAGTACTGATCATAGGACTCATCCTTTCAGCCTGAAGAGGTGCTCTTCTTGGTGATGGCCTTTCAAGCTTCATAGATGCATCAAACTTTTTTTCCCCCATTACAGCTTCACCCTGAAGCACAGGCTTTGAGTCATAGATCTCTGACATGGGATCAATGTCAGTACTAGTGCCTCTATCCAATGATGCTGGTGGTGCAATCTGAATCTGGTCACCTTTGAAAGGGTCATCTTGGGGGCCAAGACATGATGAGGCTGGCCCCCCCAAGTCTTGAAGCCTGAGATCATCACTCCAAATCAAAGGGCTCTTCCCACTCCCGCTATAAGGGTTGGACCTCTTCTTCCCCAGGCACAAACTCTCATTGATTGGCATAAACCCGTGATCAAGGGGTGGCTTCTCCATGTTCTGCTGAAGGTCAATTTGGTCACCTCCATAAATATTGTCAAGATCTTGAAAAGAAGAAAAACCAAGAGGGGAACCAAACTCCTTCATCACTCCCATGTCAGGGATGCCTTGATGAGGTCCAATAGCACCCTTTAAGTTAGTGGCAGCAGATGCCATGTTTTCACCGGCAAGTGTATGATACGCCTTCTCCAATATGCTCTGCATGTATTTCCCTTGAGCCTCAATCCTTAGCTGAAGGTGTTTTTGAACCTGCCAGATAGATACACCTAAATCCATGTAGAGACATGTCCATTGCAGATAGAGACTTGGAGAGACACTGTTAGTGCATGTTTAGAGGGAAAAATGATTTATTTTTCAAAAACTTTCTTAGAAAAAATAAACCATTATTTCCTGAAAATAAGTTGAACCAAACATGCACTTATTGATCATTCTGCAAGGGTAGTAGTGTTTTAATTACCTCCAGTTGTTCATGCAGTCTTCTCTGCACCTCTATTTGCATCCTAATCGCATCAACCATGTGTGAGTTACTGTTTCATACAGTGTTCACACATACATTCCACAAGAAAACCCGAATCCCCCCACGTCCCAACAAAGAATCAAAAGAAAAACTTAGGCGAGAATTTAGAAGGTGGAAAATTATTCTGTTCAAAATCGTTTGCATGCATGTTGATTCAACAGATTTAAATAAAAGAAGTGAGGCATACTCATTCATGTTGCGGCCAATCATGGCAGAAGAGGAAGCAGTATTTCGTTGCAATTCTAAAGCCGAAGCTGCATGTCAGTGCAAAAAGATTTTGTCAATATAAAAAGAACTATCATGAAGTGTAAAGATCAGAAAAGTTCAAACCCAAAATAAAAAATAAAAAATTGAGGAACCCTAGAAAGAAGAGTCACCTCTCATACCATCCTTAATCGAGTGATCATTGAATTCCTTGTGGGGCTGCTTGCCAAGCCTAAATTTCTATGGAATGCAGACAACAAATGAAAAAAAATAAAGATAAAGGAAAAACAGAAAAAGAAGGAGAGACATCAAGCCAACCCGAGACATTGGCTGTGTCATAAAAGTGTTTCTAAAACATAAAGCAAAATTAAAAGCATGAATATGGTTGTGTATTAATCAAACCTGAAGGTGGCTCTTGAGGTGGTAAAGGGTGAGACCCTTCACACCCATAACCCTCATGATGGTTTTAGGAGTGGCCTCTGCAAATTCAAAAGAGAGAAAAAGATGATTAATCAAAAGATCATTGAGATCATAACATCATCCACAGATATCATATTTTTTTCATTTTGGTAAGAAATCACGAAAGTAATTCTGTTCGAGTCGGATACTAATAATATGGTTTATATATATAAATTAATGAGTATTAAAAAAATATAGAAAAGAAAGGTGAGAGGGAAGGGGAGAGAAGAGTACTATCAGGCCCTCCAAGCTGAGTAACAGCATCAACAAAGCGTTCATGGAGCTCAACAGTCCAACGGAGGCGAGGCTTTGGGTCAGTGGTGAGGACAAGACCCGAGTCCCCTTGAACACACATGGGTCTGTCATGGGAATTCATAGTTGAGGGCTTCTTGGGAGGGAACATTCTCTCCATCTCTCACTTTCTCTCTCTCTCTCTCTCTCTCTCTCTCTCTCTCTCTCTCTCCGATGAGAGGCTCTGAGGAGGAATACCAAAGAGATTCAAGAACAAATGCGATGCAAAATAGGGGAGAATAGGGTGCGTTTTGAAGAAGAGAGAGGGGTGTGAACGGCTTTGGTTACCTCCTCAGGTATAAAGCACAATGGAAGGAGCTAGCATTACTTAAAAGAATGTATTCAATATGTGAAATTTATTTAAAAAATAAAAAATAAATAAATAAAGCTACCCTATTATTCCAACATGCAGACCTTCCTTTGACAAAAGACACCTCACTCCCTCCCTCCCTCTCTCTCTCTCTCTCTCTCTCTCTTTAACATTCCAACCTTGATTACAGTATTGAGCACGTATAGTTTATTACATTCCAAAGAGAGATACCCTTTATTAAATTTTGTATGCATAAATAGATAGCTTTTGGGGGCATCATGAGGGGGACCCTGATCATGCAATGATAATGATGGACAATATTATGGACTGCAATTTTTGGTCCACTACATCCTATATATAAGAATTGAACAATGTTTGCTCGATGCATTATGGACATAATCTCATATTTGGCCGTTTATGTATGCATGTGGCATTTCGTGGTACGACACCCTTTTTAGCATAATTATTAGTGCGAACCCATCTATGGCCTATCAGCTACATTCGTAATAATAGAAAGCATTGGCTTTATGTCGTTACCAAGGAAAAGTTTTCAATCATATATTTGACAGAGTTTTTTTGTATTTTAGGACTGATCTATGTAGTAAGCACATTGGAATAAGATTCACCGGGCTCGGTTACGTGATTAATTAACGAATCGTTATCTAAAAATTTAATTTGATATTTTCTAATTAATTTGCAGGAAGTAAACAAGATATACAAAACTAAATTAAATAACTTGCAGCGTAGCTTGTATAAATAATAATCCTGGTAGGTAGTATGCAATGTGATAGAACTGTATTAATGAACAACGTTAATGTCACCAAATTTTGATTTCCGTAAACTACTACTGACTCAATAAATATTTGTTAACCAACGTAATCGATCTAATATATATCTGTTCTTATTCATACAAGTTTATAATAATTTTTCGTTAATAATTTGTAATATAATATATCTCCAATCTTTAACTAGATAATAAAATGGTTAGATTTGAATTTTATTTTTTTTTGTATAAGTACATGTCATCACGTATATTGGCACTCACTACTACCATGAGTCTCCACCAAAAATGAGAGGTGCAAGTACAACTCTATCCTCGACTAATTAATAATTAATGAATAGCTCAGTAGTACCCGAACAATAATCTATATTTGATTACCCACTTCCATTTGAAGACTTTTATTTCTTTTCCTTGTGGATTTTTTAATCGTTTGCAAAAGCTTAAGATCGGATCGTGGATCAAGATGCTCAAAATTCAAGCCACAATTACTCACTCTCTCATCAATATTTGGCAATGATTCGTAAACTATTTAGTTTGATAGGTACTCTTCTACGCTAACTAACAGAATTCATTATAAAAGCAAAGAAACAAAAATAATGAAAATGCAAAGACAGTAAAACCATTTTAACTTTTCGCTTTTGTAGACCATTGCTTCAAATTTTAAAATTCATGTTAATGTGACTAATATAGTTTAATTATTCTTACCTAACTCGAGAAAAAATTGTATTTGTTATACAATAAATTAATTTGTACAATTTTTTGTACAAAAAAGATAAAAAGAAGAAAAAAAGAGAGAAAACATATGATAAAGATAAAAAGAAATGTAGAATTGTAAGAAATATTATAAGAATAACATAACTCAACTCCAAATAACTTAAATTTAATTATTTAGCTACATATTGTGATTTTCCTCCTAACTCATAGTTCACAATTAAACTCACAGTCCTACCCAGTTAGAGAAAAATTGTGTCCCATAGAGGATACCTGTGATTCAAAAAAAAATAAAAATCACAAACTCAAATTAACACAAGCTCTTGTTATTTGAAAACCAAAAATTTTACCCCGTTACACAGATTAAATGTTGAGTGCAACTTGAAAATATGTAATGGATGAGATGGCAATGTAAAATGTATTAATATGACAATCAAAACTAATTTGTGTGAAGTGAAGGTGTTCAGAAATGCGATGGTATTCCGGGTTTTGATTGGATTACCTTATTAGAGATGAAAACTACATGGAAGGTCACTTTTACAAATATCAAAGTTAATTAGTATGCAAAATTTTCTCAATAAATATTATTGCAATTCCATTTCTAGCTGCATATATCAGTATAAATTCATTTTTAACATTTTTTACTTATATTGGACGCTATGTATGACTACTGAGGTGAAGTGGGTTGCTCGTGTGTAAAATTTATTTATTGTACCATATATAAAAGAGGTTTACATGCAGAAACTTTTTTTTTTCCTGAGAAGCGATAAAAAGTTTACATGCACAAGCTAGACAATCGAATTAGTAGTCTTGCATAGTATCCAATCTAAAATATGTTGAAAATGAATTTTAGGAGATATATGCAGTTAATTAAATATGGAATAATGCTTTTTAATTTCTTTTATCAGTGAATGTAAGAATTTTATATACTGTATTGTTAGTAGCAAGCTAAGTAAGGTGACAGCTTTCACTTTCTTTTTCTTTTGTTTAGCTTTCCTTTCCATATTGAATGTAAATATTCCTTAGTTAGTTATATACCAAGTGTACGGAGCAATCCTTTTAGCATATAAATTAAGTTAAACTTACTGTCAAGAAAAAGAAGTTAAATTTAATACATTTATAAAACCTGAGAACGACAATCACTAATAGTACGTTGTACCAAATAGAAAATGGCACTTCCGTGAATTTATCTAATAGGAAAAATTTAACTAGAAACTATAATAGCCTATAACAATAAAAAAAAACTAGAAACTATAATAATCAAATTTTATAATAGCGCGTGTTAATTCTATTTCACTGTGAGCAATTGTATAGTTGCATTAATTCTGCCATCCTTATCAAAATTGACTCAAATTTTCCTATAAAAACACAAATGTCCAAAAATAAAAATCAGATTCTAAAAGAAGACCTGGAAGTGATCATGAGTATACATTTGTATCTATGTTCTTTTCCACAAGCGTGCATGGCCTTTTGGATGTACAATATAGCTTTTAGCTTCTGCACTTCCACAAAATAAAGCAATCAATTTTCAAAATTTCAATTTGAGAATTACTTCATTTTTGCTGTGAACTCGGGCAAGAGATGACTCTTTAATTACAGGATGTAAAACGTTTAAAAACAAAATTATGATCAATAATTTTAAACAAGCTAGTATATTGTCCATAAAATGTCTAATAAAAAGATCAAGACGAAAGATAAGTTTTAATGCTATATCGATACCGCTCATCAAAACAAAAAAAGGCTATATCGATCCCATAGGAGTTAGTTAGCAACTTACATCTCAATTGTATGCGGTGACAGAAATCAATTATTGAGAAGGTAACCATTTTCCTTTTGTGTTCTTCTATAACATGAATTGCAATTTCTTTTTTTCGATGCTTTATATAGAATAAACGTTTTTGACACCAAATGGATTTCAAATTGGAGAGATATCTATAGGCCTCACTCAAGATAAGTGTTCATAATTCTTTTTCAAAATAAAGAGAATGAAGTCAAAATTTAACAACCAAATTGCATGTCTAGTTACCACGTTGAGAAAGCACAAACAAACAACGTAATATGGAACCCAACTTTAGGGTCTGTGGTTGGTAATATTTGAGGACGTAAACATCAATGCATAAGGATATTGCTGTGTGGAGCTTTTGACGAGAGGAGTGGGGGACCTTAGTTTTTAATTCTGTAAAGCATTTAGAGCTCATATAACCTTATCACTTTCGTGAAATTGAAGATTTCCCTTCCATATATTCATCTCTTGTCATTAGCATTATATAGTGTCATTCAACAATTTTTTTTTTTTTACTAAGCAAAACTTTATTAATAAACAAAGTATAAGGGGCACTTTATCAAAATACAAGGATCTCACAAGGTCATATCAAAAGGATAGAAAGAAAAACTACAAGATTATACACCAATTTAAAAAAAAGTAAATTAAACACTATTAGTCTTGGCCTTAAACCAAGTCTAAGATCCAACCTTTATCAAGTTTAAAACTATTTGAGAAAACAAATCCTCTTCATGCACAACAATGAGGATTAAAGGATATAGGACACACACAACACCATAAAATAGAAGTGGAGTTGTCTAACTTACCTCAAGTAAAAATAGGGTTAAACAACCTCAACAAAGATGATTGGTTCAATTCTTTATATTGTACCAACTATCTTTAAGTGTACAGAGAATTGCACTAATCATTTTTTATGGAGTTATTTAACCCCATTTTTACTTGGGGTAAGTTAGACAATCCCAATAGAAGTACATCATGAAAGACCACAAATTTAACGTGATTCAACACCTCTTATCTACATCCACGAAATATCTTAATAAATATTTATTCTCTCAAATCAGATTACAAGTTTTTTAGACAAACATAGAAACCTTCCCTTTACATGCCCCCCTCTCACTTAAGGTGATGACCTCTCTTTAGGTCGGTGATTCTTCTCATTTCAAGAACCACTATTTATACATCTAACATCCTAATCTTAGAAGAGAAAACAGATCCCTAAAATAAAGTTAATACCTTTAAATCTAAACATCCTAGATATTTGAAATTAGAATTTGAATTGTTTTTTCAATAATTTCTCCCTCAACTAAAATTTTCAAACTTTGTCTTCAACTACCGCTATCATGGATGCTCGTCACAATCATCTTCGCTTTCACTCCACAAACTTTGGTGTGTTCCCTAGCTCTGCTTCGCAAGTATTGGATGGTGACACTTCTTGTGCTTGTTATTAGCCACTAGGACTAGCTGTTTAACTTCCATATCACCAAGAAGACTTTCGACACAAGAATTTGCACCACTGTTAGCTACCAAGACACACAACTTGACTTCCACATCACCAAGAACACTATTAACACAAGGATCCCCATATGAACCCATCATCAACTTCATCTTACTTCACTACTTGTTTGAATTTTCACTAGGCTACACGAACCATTAACTCTGATACCATTGATGGGGAAAACAAACCGTCTTCACACACAATAATGAATATCAAAGGATATGGAATACACACAACACCATAAAATAGAAGAAACAAAAGACCACAAATTTAATATGGTTCGACACCTTTTACCTACATCCATGAAACATCTCAATAAATATTTATTGTCTCAAATAAGACTATAAGTTTTCTGGACAAACTTGAGAAACTATTTATTCACATAACCTTCCTCTCACTTAGGATGGTGATCTCCTCTTTCTAGGCTGTGTGGTTCTTCTCATCTCAAGAATCATTATTTATACATTTAGCATCCTAATCTTAAAAGAAACAAATCCCTAAAATAAAGATAATATCTTTAAATCTAAACAACATCTTAGAGATTTAAAATTGGATATTTGAATTGTTCTCCCTACAAAAATACCATTGAAGCCAAAATTGGATACCATAGAACACAATTTTGTTGCACATAATGCAAGTAGACCATACCATAGTGTGCCAAAATATAAGCCAAACAAACCATAGGTTTTTTCATTCTCAAAAGTGAGCTAAATTGGATATAATGATTAGATATGTTATTAGGTGAGACCCCGGTATATATAACCATGTCATGCATAAACTACAATCCAAATTTGGTTTGTAATCGGGCAAGATAAAAATAAATGATAACTATTTTCTTCAAAGGAAAAACACAATACACAAGATACACCCTACACTTGAGGCAACTCTTCTCTTACACAAATTAACTCAAGTTGGCAACGTATCCAAAATGACCTACCAAGATAATGCAAGCACTTTTAGTGGAACAAATATCTTCCAAGAATTTTTAAAGACAACAAAATGAGAAGAATGCAAACTCCCTAACATCACCTGAACCTATAAGGAGTTGTAAGCTAATTTAACTATGAAAAGGCCTGAAGAATTCCTTCCATATCCATTGGTCTGACAAATCTCTACACAAATAGAAAGAACATAAGGCATTTACCAAATTTACAAACAACTCCTCTTCCTATGCAAAAAAAAAAACCTCCTCCACCTTCATGTCCAACACCAATTATTATCATACCACTTTGCCATACAAGCATCCTAATAAGTGATACTTGATACAGGTAGGGAAAGGATTTTTTTAGGCTAGTCTTGCCAATCCAAACGTCATGCCAAAAGCATATTTGTTCCTCATTTCTAACCTTTCATGCTATATTTTAAGAAAACAAAAGAGGTGGAATGCGATTAGCATTCTCTATTGCACAAAAATCCTTCCACCACACTAAATTGGAAAAGCTAATTGAGCATGCTCTATGGGAAGACAACAATATGATATTACTATACTTATAGGAGTGGATACCAAACAATGTCAGAATCTACAAGGAAATGCCACCTCCATATAGTTAATAACCTCAAGTTAAACGGCTGTAGGTTATTTACCCCTAAACCACACCACAAGATTTTTGCCAACAAATCTTGTCCCAACTAGCCCATCTTATTTTGTGAGATTCTTCTCCACCAGACCACAAAAAAAATTCTTTGCAATCCTTTTAAGATTTTCAAGACCTTCTTTAACATTTTAAGAAAAAAAGAGGTAGTATAAAGGGAGGCTAGACAATATAGAATTTACCAACACTATGTGACCACCTAGAGATAATTTCTTTCCATATTGTTAAACGACGCTTTGTTAACTCTATAACTGGTGCCCAATTGGTAACTTTTCTTGGATTTGCTCCTACTGACAATCCAAAAACCTTAAAAATAGATGCTACTAGTAACCACAATGCATGAAATTAGTCGTTGCCACTAAGAAAGAAACATCCACATTAATTCCAAATAAAATGCTTTTACCAAAATTTATCTTTAACCCAAATACAAGTTCAAATCCTCGAAGAATTGCCTTTAGAGCGCAAAAGTTTTCTGTAATTTCCTCCCCAATCAACAAAGTATCAACTACATATTGTGACAAAGAGATATTACTCCCTCATTAACAAGCCAAAAAAAAAAAAATCTAAGATTGTCCATCAAATTGCACAATCTCTCGGCAACTATCAAAAACAAAAAGGGAGACAAGGGGTCCCTTTGCTTTAAGCGCCAAAACATAGAAGTCTCCTCTACTGGGGACCTATTTAAAAGTGCAGATAGTGTCCCATGGAAAACATAGGCTCAAATCTAGTTTATCCACCTCTCATAGAAACCCAATCTGCATAGCATAAAGTCTAGAAAAGCTCAATTCACAAAGCCATAGGCGTTTTCAAAGTCAACCTTGAAAATAAAGCATTAGTTCTTTGAATTGAGTCTACTAATTCATTCATCGTAAACACACCATCTAAAATATGTCAACTTTGCAAGAATGCAATTTGACAAGAAGAAATTATAAACCCCAAAACTTTTTTTAATTGAGTGACTAGAAGTGTAGATATAATTTTATACACAATCAAAAATATAGGTCTAAACTCGAATATAGAATGAGGATTATTCTTTTTAGGAACCAATGTAATAAATGAAGATAAACACCCTTTGGAAGTTTAGCATGACGATAAAATTCATGAACCATTTCATAAACCTTGTCCTTTAGTGTGTCTTAGCATCTTTGATAGAAAGTAAGGTTATAGCCACCAGATCCTGGGCTTTTGTTCCCTTCGCAACTCCACATCGCATCCTTGATCTCTTCATTAGAAAATGGGGTTGTAAGGAACTCATTGTCAACAAGAGATAACTTTTTAAACTGAACTCCATCAAGTATAGGATGGTCCATAAATGGTTCATCATAGACATTCTGAAAGTGGTCCTTAATTACATGTTTAATGTCCTCCACTTTTCATCCCAAACATTGCTTGATTTAAGAGCTAAGATTTGATTTATTTTTTTCCCACACTTATACTTGAGGCATGTGTCAAAGAAAGATGCATTTGCATTTTCCTCTTTCAGCCACCGTACTCGAGCCTTCTGTGAGAGGAGACTTTCTTTAATGCTAAGCCACTGTCACACCTATGTTGTAAAATTCCTCTTACGCTATGGCAAACAATGTCTCTAGAGTTGCCACAAAACCCAACAAATTAAGCTCCGCAAAAGACTTATTCACAATACCTTTCTTTTCATGAGCAAATCAAACCGCATTAAAGTTGTCAACAACACACCACAAACCCTCGCCAAAACCTCGTTTGGACATTAGCAAATTATTCCACAACTTTTGTTTATCAGAAAAAGCAGATGGAAACCACACATTGATCATAATATAACATCTTAGCCTCCCAGTCCCTTACTCCAAAACCACTCCCATTAAAAGAAAAAACAAATTTTCCCTTTAAAGAATTCCAAATAGATAACAGACCACCTCCTCTACCCATTGCGGAAACTATACTCGTTTAATGTAAAATAAGAAAATTGTAAACTAGGTGGTGTCATGTGAAAAAATAAAAAAGGATGAAAAACTTTTCTATCAATAAAAAAAAATCATATAATCACAATTTAGCATTGTGTTTAATACCAACGGGATTGAGTTTAGCAAAAGAGATTAGTCTCTCATAATATGGTGAATTAGAGTTTGAATTCCCACTGAAAGAAGTGTCCACATTTAGTGTCTGACTGTGTCTCAAACAAAATTGTTTTCGAAGTAAAATACATGTGAGAAAAAATTTATTTAAGAAAAATTAAATTGTCAGTATAAATATGATTTTACATGTTATCACGCAATTTAATTAGGATAATATATATACATGTATATATATACATGTATATACATACATACATATATATATATATACATATATGTGTATACATATGTATATATACATATGTATACATATGTATGTATACATATGTATGTATGTATACATATGTATGTATACATATGTATACATACATACATATGTATACATACATATGTATACATATGTATACATACATATGTATATATATATAATAACGATATTAACAAAGGCATTCTAATGCCTAATTTTATTATGTGATATCTTTTTTTATGTGGTTAATGTATAAAATATTTAAATTCTAAACTAAAATTTAATGATTCATATAATTTACACTTTGCTGAGCTTTTGAGCCTTAATTTATTTTTAATAAAAAAAGTAGTAAATACATTCTATTCATCCAAATCAAAACGAGAATAAATGCTTTCTTCTTTGACGATCAAGGAAAGATTCCTGTCCAAAATGTGTAAATTAAATAGATTGTGATAGACAACATGTTTCATTGAATAGTTTATAATTTCTCAACTCTCATTTTATTGAAAATTGTCATATTTTGCATAGTCGATCCCACCATTAGTAAACTTTGACCAGGCCTCACTTAACAAGCCATTCAACCCAATCCATGGTTTCCATGTGGATCGTAAATCTGACATGAGACACCGGAAATCTAGATGATTAAGACTCTCCAATGCCTTCAGTATTCCTCTCCCTCATACTTTATATTATTCGAAAGCTAATTAATTTGTAATTTGGTAACGGTCCATTCATTTGTTTACTACTATAAATGGAGTCTTATCATCTCAGAAAATAGCATTGTTGTTAAGTGACAATTTACTTAGCGGTATTAAGGTGAGGATTCGAACTTCTGAGATATCACATTGCCCACATACATCTCAATATACCCTTTTACCTTAAAAAAAAAAAAATAGCCTATCATCTCTCACATATATCCAAAAATTAAAATTAAAATATTTCATGTACACAATAATTATTGAGTAAATTACTTCAATCCCCCTTCTATTTTATATTCTTTTACACAAAATTCACTCTACTTTTAAAGCTTACACAAAATTCTGCTTATTTTATAAATATGCTACATTTAAACCAAAATAATTATTTTTGTATAAAATTGACAAAAATATATTTGTTATAAATTTTGTCTCACTATACAATCTCCCCTCTAGTTATTTGTTGATCATTACACAAAACCCCTTCTATTTTATAAAAACATTACAATTAAATCCCTCTATTATAGTAAATATTTAAAATTATTAAATTCTTAAATGAAAAGTTTAGGAATAACATTAGATTAACATAAAGAATGAAAAATAAAATAAATTATCATTTCATATTCAAAATAGAAAGGATTATTTTAAATGTTTGTATTAAAAAAATCTAATAACGACTTAATCAGATGAATTATTAATGAGATGGAATAAAACTAATTTTTTAAAATTAGTTATTAAGAACTAAGTAATAAAAAAATAAATTAATATTTTATTGATTTAATATTAATAATTCACATGATTAAGTTTTAATTGATTTTTAATTACAATAATTTTGAAATAATCCTTGTTATTTGGTAATTTTGTTATTAATACTCTTTTTATTTATTTTCTTCTATTATTTTAATATTTTCTGAACATTTTTATCATTTAAATATTAATAATTTGAATTTTTTTATTATTGTATAAGTATACAATTGTAATATATAAAATATAAGGATGTTTGTAAATGTTTAAGAAATAGAAGGGATTTTATGTAATTAATTAAAATCTGCAACAAAGATATTTTTTTAATTAAGATAAAAAAAATTAAGTTCAAGTGTATTGTGTTTATTGAATAAAAGGGTTTTGTGCAGGTTTTACAAAAACAGAGAATTTTGTGTAAGATATGCAAAATAGAAGGAAAAGTTAGAGTAATCTACTCATAGTTATTTCTACTCACTTCTCCATTGTTTAAATAAAATCTAATATTTAACTAACACCAATTGCATTATGGGTGTTATTATTGGAAATAAAATTAAGCAAAATCTTTTTATTTTTTTGTACAAAATTAAACAAAATCTTAAATAATGGAAAAGTTAAAAGGAACAAGAAGAAAAATTTTATGTCCAATTACAAAGTCATTAGATTATATAAAAAAATATTATTTAGACTCTATCAAAATCCAACATAAATATATATTATTTAATTACATATATCTTAGTAAAATAGGTAAATTCATGTATCTTTTTTTCATGTACATTAAGGTATTGCTACTTGGCTTTTAAAATATGGAGATCAACCGAGGTAAATTTTTTCTTTTCCAACAAAGTCTTATTAATTCATAGATACAGCTAAGCATCGAATCTTAATACAACTAATATGTGTGAATTAGATTTGATCCAAAGTTTATGTATGGTGAAAGAGTTTTCCATTTTAGTCTCTGACCATATATCGGAGAGATTATTTTTTCATCGATATATCCAATAAGAGAGATATTCTTTAAAAGAAATTTAGCTACTGATATATACATTATCTAGGGATGTTCAGGAAGCTAATTCTATTAGTGAATATAATATATACTAACAAATAAAACTTAAATAATGGACACCTTTGGTTAATTATATGAGTTGGGTTAGATTTGAAATTACATATAACCCATAAAATTCAAAGATGTGGTTTTAACTGTCTCAACTCGAATAACAAACTCGGCCAACCTTTTGTTCTTTTTGGTTTTGAAAGATACAATGCCATATTATTTCAAAACCAATCCAACTCAACTTGTAGTGAACGCGTATAATTAAATCATCTGTTTTAAGTGGACTCTTCTTGAATACTAATATCACAGTCGTTATATGCTTTTGTGATTTAACCAAGCAAAGCAAGGGGGTTCACTTTTCGCTTGTGTTTAAAAAGGTAGAACTCGGTGGGAAAAGTGGGTTGGGTTTAGTGTTCTAAGGCCCTGTTTGCTTGAGTTTCAAGCATCCTTATGGGCTACAAATGAATATATTCCCCATACGAATATATTCCTCGCGAATGTGAAGTTATGGGCCCCATCTTTATGTGAAATTCCAATACTTTTACAAAGTCTCCCTATCACCTCTCCTCGCCACCAATCTCTCACATCTCGTACTCGTTGAGGTGTTCTTTCTGAGAGCCATGAAACGGATTAAGATGGGAAAACGCTCCTATTACATCTCATTTTATTTTATTTTTACCATATCCCTCTTTTTGTTTTTTACTGTCAACAGTTCAACACGCCTTTTAAACTTCACTATGTCATTAAGAAAGAGCTCAATATATGTCCCAATTTATAGACTGCGTATTTAATGTTACTTGAGCTCTGATTCATTCAAAACCTTAGTCTTATCAAAGGTACACGAGTAGGTTAAATTTCTCCTTTGGTGCTTTAATTACAAATCCTTATAACGACAGAAAGAAATATAAATATTTTGACTGAAAAGGTTTAAATATAATTCTAATTCCTAAAAATATGACTATATTTAAGTTTAAACTTTCAAAAAAAAATTGGTACTTCTAATCTTCATCAATCTTAAATTTTTTTAAAATAATCTATATCACCATAACGTGGCATGTATTTAAATATGTTATGTCAGTGCTCATTTTGAGATGACAATGGCATAGTATATTTAAATATGTCACATCATCAGTAATAGGTAATAGAACTCACTTTAAAATAAATTTAAAATTTATGAGAGCTAAAATTAATAAAAAAAAATAAAAAGCTAAATTACAAAAACTAAAAATATATTTAAAAAAAAAGGGGGGAATATAAATATTAGATCAACTGTATAATTTAACCCAATTAAATAATTGAGAACATAACAAGAATTAAAACACTGTCTTAGGTTACTATTAAATCCCTCTTTATTTGAATTAAAATTGAATTGCTTTAGTCATTTTGGTTAACTGAATTATCGAACTTAAGAAAGAGAAATCTTGTATATTACGAAAAATTTTACAAGAAACTGATGAATAATATGGCTGACAATCACAATATAAATAGCTTTTCTCATTACCTCGTGATGTATGATCATTGGAGAATTTCATTGATAAACAAGTTCATCAAATTTTGTAAACTGAGAAACTCCATATAAAGTTAGATTGGTAACATAGCAATTCAACATCGTACGAATTTCTCAAGTTTTGTGGTATTTACTATCACTTTCGTTAAATTAAACACAAGGGGTGTGTTTGGTAAAACTAGTTTATAAGTTAGCTATAAGCTTACAAGCTATAAGCTAGGAGCTAAAAAGATAAAAAAGAAACTTATAAAATAGCTAATTGAATTAAATTTTTGATAAGATTAACTAATAAGCTAGCTGATAAATGTAAAATGACATAAAAGCACACATTTAGTTATTTAATTTCTAAATTAAAAAAAATAAAAAAGATTCAAATAAATTAATGAGGATTAAAATAAAAAAACAAAAAAAGTTAATAGCTTATAAGTTAACTTATTTTCATAAGCTAATTGAAATAGCTTATGAAAATAAGTTAAAAATTACTAAATAAGCTCGTGTACCAAACAAGCTTATTTTGGTCAAACTAGCTTATAAGCTAGTTGAAATAGCTTATAAACTACTAGAATGGCTTACCACATACACTCAAAAGGAAGGTTTGGAAAAATTTAAGAGCGTATGAAGCAAAAAAAAACAAATGAAGATAAAATGAATTAAATTTCTTCTATAAATTAAAATCAACTTATGTATTTTATTTTTTATATAAATTTTTTCTTTTATTTTTTCTAAAAATTGAGGTGATAAATTGATTTTAACTTATGAAAAAAGTTCTATTTATTTTTCTTCCTTATTTTTCTTCTTCTATAAATATTTATGAAGATGTTTATCTAAAACAAAATATAGTATACATGCCTTCCTTTGAGGTGTATGACTATGCAATACATGATGAAAATAACAAATGAGAGGATGAATATGGGAATGCCCATTGTTTATGCTATCAAGCCCCCGATTGAAAAGCGGGAAAGAGGAGGACAAAAAGGACATTACATTAATTCCATGTCATAATCAGGGCTTTTAAACCAAAAAAGTAGTCAAATGAACTTGGATTGGATGGTGGATGGTATCCCAAGCAAGACAGAACCACGTGGTGGGGTTAATATTAAGATGCATATAGTTGTGCTGAGATACCAATGATCATGTGGCTAAGTGGTTCGGAGGTCATCTCTAGAGACAACGGGTTTTACCAAAATCTAGTTTATACGATATAAAACAATATACTAAGGCCACTATAAACAAATGATTAACAAATACGATTTGAAAATCAATGTTTGACAAATCATCTAAGACGATTCGTTTTTCAGAACTTAATTTTTCTTTTCACCTCTTTTTTATATAAAAAGAATATCATTACTTATGAATAGACGTGACAATAAGAAAGTTTTGCCTTTCCTAACCGTATCTCTTCAAATTCGCCACGATCCTGTCAAGAAGGAAAAATAAGAATCCTACTCTACCATTACCAAAATATAGGAAAACTCGTCCTATTCTCGTCCCTTAATTTTTTGCCCAATTTTTTAGATGAGAAAATTTGCCTTAATCTGTCTGACCAATATTTTTTTTGAAATAAATTATTTATCAAATAGATTTTAAATCAAATGAATAATATATAAAAATAAACATAAGAACTTTAAATAATAAGTAATAAGAAAGATAAAAAAACATAATAATGAATTTGTTATGAATTGGGCTTAAGCCCAATCCATTTTGGATCATTGCGAAGTCCAAACACATCCATGGAAGTTGACTAAAATCAACCTCTAGCATTAAAGTCACAAGAATACACATTGAAGCATCATATAATTACCCATAAGGGGTCTTAGCCTCGTACCATAGATTCTAGCCCATGTCTAATATTTATATATATCTTAAAGGTATACATTTATTACATATATTTTTTTGTGTGGGGTTTTTGAAGAAAATGAGTTTCATTCACTTTGGTACCAAATATGCCTTTGTGAAACACTAACTTGGACATTAGTAAATCTCTCAAGATAAATTACATTAACATCCCTAGTTAATTTTGAATTTTCACATCATACCTTTTTAACACCTATAGTAATCCTACACTATAATATATATTTTTGAATAACATGAATACATAATATAACGTGTTTCAAACAATTAAAGGAGTTACAATAGGTATTAAAAAGACAAAAATATGGTGTGAAATTTTAAAAAATCAAAAAAGGTGTTAGTATAATTTTCCCAATCCTATATTAAGATTTAGAGTAAATTACATTAATACCTCCTAAAGTTTCATCTAATTTCTCCTGATACTCTTCCTTTTTCTACTCCTATATTAACTCTTCTTAATTGTTTGAAAAACATTATATCGTATACTTCTATAATAGAGGTTGCTATAAACATTAAAAAAAATAAGAAAATCGTGTGCAATCTCATGAAACTTGAAGAGGTGTAAGTATAATTCACTCTAAGATTTACGAAACTGTGATGTTGGCTCATGAATTTAGTAACCAACCTAAACGGAATGGCTTTTCTTTTTGGACATATTGAAAACACATTTAGGCCCCTTAGGCCCAGGATTCACACACGAAACGGAAGACTATTTGTCCATTTCCATTACCCAGTTAGGCCCATGTTAGTGTTACCTTTTTCCTTGGTCATACTCAATATCTGGGCCGTCAAAGGACACCGACTCTGAGTCATCCTTCCAAATCTTTATCCTTTCTTTACCTAAAATTTCGGGTCTTTTTCTTTTGAAGATATCTAACTATGCATGTTTTTGCCGACAAGCAAAAGTTACAAGCTGAAAAAATTTTAATCAAATACTTTATAAAATACGTATGTGTCTAAGCTTTTGAATAGGGTTTTCGATCTAACACTTAAGTTAGATTTAAACGTATGTATTCCAAGCTGTGTCTGCAGAACTTTCCCTCATTTCAACAACTTTATTTGTATTCTTGACTTTAACTTTTTTAAAGATATTATCTACTATACCAAATTAAAAAGATTGATTCACTTGTTAAGATAAACTTTTCTATAAGATAGTACATTCCATATCTGTAGTTTAGATCCGGAAAACATGAATCAACTGCAGGGAAAGACATTTTAATAATCAAATTGCAATGCCGGATAAACGAAACTGATTTTACTATATCATTAAATCGTTGAACAATTTTTCTTAAAAAAGTGTTTGTTTTAACAGAATGAGAAAATAATTGAAGTAAAATGTGTAAGAAACAATACTTTTTTTTCTTTTTAGATTTGGGAAGTTATGCAATTAAGTGAGTGACTTTTCATGAGAAATCATAATAAAGAAATACTTTATCAAAGTGAGTGAATCACTTCTTATTGATCGAATGATACTTTTTCAATTTTGTTTTTGATCTGGAAACTTTATGAACGTTGTAGAGAGCAGATCATAGAGGAGATACTTTTTATAATAAAGTAATAAGATTCATAAAAAAAAGAAAAAATGGTGACTTCTTATTCATATGTTTGTATCATAAATTAAACCTTTAATTAATATGCACGAAAATATGTGATTCTATACAATTTCATGTAATAACTTTTCAGGATTTTTTTTTTAATTTAAATAAATTTTAGGATTTTTTTGGGAGGGGGAGGGGGTGGCCTGAGAGAAGGGTCCAATATATGGGATTTAATTTACTTTAACTTAGGATTCACCCCATACTCCCACCTACCCGAACTTTTTGTTGTTTTCCATTTTTATTAAATATTAATCTTTCAAATAACCATATGACTTTTGTACACCAGCTATAGGAAAAGAATGATGTGACATTCAAACCTTATTTTCATTCTTTCCCCATCATTGTTCGTTCCTTTCTCTCCTCGATGCAAGCTATGTGTAGTAGTACTGGGATCATATCATCTGCAGTTAAAAAAGAAAAAAAAGAAAAAAAAAACAATGATAAACGTACACCCTAATTTTGAAGTATATGAATGAAAAAAAAAAAAAAAAGAGAAAAATAAGGAAAAAAATGATAAATGTAATAAATGATACAAGAAAAAAATGAAGAAAAATGAAAAAAAAAAAAGAGAAGTGGAAGTGAAATAAAAAAAAATGGTTGTATGTCAAGTATTTTTCTTAAAAAAATTTAATTGCCCACTATCTTCTTCGTTAAATGTTTTTAAACATCAATAATTTTAAAACAACTTTATAATGATTTGAAAGGTTAGACATGGTGTATTGTGTGCAATTTATTTTAAAGACTTAATTGCATTTTTAATTTTTCAAGTATGTAATCACTACAAGAAAAACATAAATTAGTGTCAGCCAAAAGTCGACGTTAATCATCAAAAGCCATCGCTTTTTCGTTTTTATTGTCGGCAAAGCGACGACCTAACGACCATTGCTAATCAAGTTGACACTAATTAAGTTGCGTCGGCCACTAAGCATCAGCTTGGCCGTCACTTAAGCTGACACAAAATTGTAAAAATTGAACCAAAAAAACACTGCCATTACTAGTTAAGTTCTCTCTTTTCTCACAAACCACCACCCACATCCACCAAACCCCAAATAGCCACTGCATGTTGCCACCTGCATCCACTAAATCTCAAACCTCAAACCGCCACTGCCACCACCACCGCCACCACATAGAATTACCACCACCTGCAAAAACAAAACATTAATAGGAAAAAAAAAAACCACCACCACCCTAAACCTCAAATAGCCACCATCGCCCATCTCCATCATCGATATCCACTGCCTCCAAAGCCACCTACAACACATAGAAAAGAAAATTATCAATAAGTGAAAGAAAGGAAAAGAAACGGGGAAGGGGGAGAAGGAGGCTTGCAGAGTGGGAAGAGGAAGAAGGAGTTGATGATAAAATAGGCAATATAAATGATGTCTAGACCGACACTAATAATTCTTTTTTTTAATATAAGTTAGCATCGACTAAGCTGACACTAATATTATTTTTTTAATATTAGTAGCATCGGCCATGGTCGTCGCTTACTTTTAAATTTTAAAAAAACTAGAAAGGTGGGAGTACCTTTATGTTTTCGCGCTTAGAAATAATTTTCAAAAATTAATAGTTAGTGTCGGATAGGTCGACGCTAATAATTCTTTTTTTTTTTTAACATTGCTAATTAACAAAAAGCATTTTAGTGAAGGTTTAGTGTTGGCTACCCAATGCTATTTAGTGTTGGTGTTTAGGCCAACACTAACTAGCTGACGCTAATTTAAGTTTTTCTTGTAGTGAATTGTGATTTTGGATTCCAATTGCATTAAATGTATCTCTCAAAGTTTCTTCTATTTACAGTCAAGTCATTCTATTATAATTTCATCTATCTACATTTTTTTTGTTGTTGTTTATTGCTGTAATAAAATAATAATTTATTTACAAGCATTGTCAACACAATAAATAAGTTAATCATCAAAGTACTTTTTAGGTCATTCAGTAAAAATATTCTGTGTGTATTTAGTTATTGTCATGTTATGATTAGTTTATAACATTAACTAATTCTCTTAAATATTAGATGAAATCAAGAAGAGACCTGATTGTAAATAAAAAAAACAAAAAAAAACTTGAAGGACACAAATAGTGGAAAAAGCGTGATTGGAAGCAGTGTTAAGAAGGCTCGGAATGAATGTTGCGGCATTAAAAAGGCACAAATAGAGGTAACCATCCAATTCCATCCTTTAGCATTTCTTTTTCAGATACAAATATTTGAAAATGCAATGAATATTTTCTAATGAGGAGTATAAGGGCAAACATGAAACAAAAATTTGTTAAAATGATATCAATGATCAATATCCCACAATTTCTCCAAATGAAGTACATAAATATGTGCCATCGTTATCTTATACCAGTTGAGTAATTTATTCCATTCCCCTCTTGAATTTGTCATTTGAGCTTAATGACTTGAAACACAAACTAACTACTGGTCACTAAAACCTTACACATTAGCAAACAAGAACAAAGACAAGTAAAATTACACCTTCCCACCAATCCTTTGATTATACCACCCCCCAAATTAAGTAATATTACAATTCACATTGACGAGGAAGGAAAGAAAAAAAAAAAAAGTAAGCAACCCCCCCCCCCCCCCAATAAAGTTAGGTTATTATCATGGAGGATTTATATTGTCAAAGATATCAGCTGGAGGAATGAAATGATCCATGGAGAGTCCAGGTACATTAAACATAACATCATCAATGGTCCATATCTCTTCCATCCGGGTTCGATTATGTTGCATCGAGAGTTCACCGAACCGAAACACCGTTGCGATGGATCGCCCTTGATGAGCGATCAAGACCCCATCAACGTCTCTATAGTCTCCAATGCTGCTCCCTATGGTGGTCTCCCAATACACCGTATCATTGTCTTGAGTTGGTACCCTTGTAAGGTGAGAGTCTTCTAGGTATATGAGGAGTCCACTCTTTTGGCAAAAGTAGCCATAGAGTATGTGCCTTATCACCTCTGCAGGCCCCTCACTCCTTTCAACCACAGCCGCACGATCTGCAGAAACCTTTAATACAAAGCAATCAACAGACCCGATTCGATTCTCGCCCAAGCATTGTGCGTTGGTGAATAAACTCGCTGTGCTCTTCGGATCCAAGCCCTGTAATGTACGGCAACAAAACACAAGTTTATATACTCTCCTAACAATTAATAAAATAAAACTTGTGTCTAAATTATATATAGAATGTTGCAAGGGCTACATGATATTATATATCGTGAGAGATTATTGTATGGTTCGACATTACTATATATCTAGTTTTGGACAATTTTTTATATGATATGTAGCTGAATTTTATTAACTCTTTCATATAAATTAAAACATTTAGTTACATGTCACGTAGAGATTAGTCAAAATCTCAAACTATATAATAATTTCTCCTATTATGCTACAGCTGAATGCCCTTTGTGATGTCAATTAATTATGATGCCTGTGTAAGTGACCCGTATAAAATTCTTTACCTTGATCGGAATAATAAAATATGAAAAATATAGCATAGGCTAGGAACTTTTTCTTTAAGAATACTACAACATAACGTCTATAACAGTCAATTATTCATAAATTGAGCTTATTTTGTCATTTTGTGTTTTATTTATACACTTTTAAAAAAAAAAAAAAACTGGCTGTTCATAAACGAGGGAAAGGAGTGATACGTTATCCTATGCCAAACATTGCTGAAGAGTGAAACAAGTACAAATGAAAAAGGGAATATTTAGGCATGAAAGCAGGGCAATAATGCAGTGAGAGGCGAAGGACTGTTCATTAAAGTGCAAAATTAAAAGGAAAAGTTAAAGCAAAAGGATAATTCAAGGTACCCTTAGCTACCTGCAATAAGCGGCAATCCCAAGATCATGACTCATGAGCTATAAAATAATCATAGATGACGTCAGATTGACAGTCACGTGGCATGTAAGGATCCTAATTCTTAAAGAAAACATGTCCACATTGTAGGGTAAAGCATGGGACAGTTTCTTCATCATTGTCAGCTCGATATATACCCTTCAATCTTCATTCATTGGGATTTCAATTTGTTTCTCGATCTTTATATTTGTTTGGTACAACATGCTTTGAGCCCTAGGGCCCTGTTCCCTTCCCCAAGCCTCAATTCCAACAAATAAAGTCTACCCACCAAACGAAACACCAATAAATTCAATACAACTTGTTCAAATTTTGTTTGGCATCAAAGAAAACAGTGAGCAAAAGGAATTTTTGTTTTTAAAATTTTCCCTTTGTACTAAGACAAGTTTTAACGTATATAGCAAAATAGGTCTCATTCTTAATGTGCACCCTAACAAATCAGACCCATTAATTCACGTCTATACATTATGCTATATATATTGTTTAGGAAATTCAATTATGAGCTAATTAATGAGATCAATTTGGTCTATGTAGTTAGCAATTTAATTTGTTATTATACCTGAATGATGCGACGCAGGGGTCTTTGGGGGCCTTTGGCTGCATGTGTGCCTAGCCAAGGTGTGTGCCGCCACACGGTCTTGCCATTGCTGCCTGCAACCACCTTGTGGTCACCAACCACCAATTCAAGAGACCACATCCCAGGTAGCATCTGCCAAAGCACAAAGCAACCATTTTCACTGCTTCTCGTCCCCAAACACTTGACATTCTTCCCAGATGAAATCTCTGTCTCACAGCAAATCATCTTCACCATCCCAGTGGCATACATGTTCTTAGTGTCCTTTTGCTGTTTTAGGCACCCTGTGGCAGCCAAATACTGCTGAATAATGTATTTGGCAGTTGAAGTTTCCTGTTTGAAGTCACATTAATGGAAAATGTCGCCTAACTATATCATACACAAAGATGGAATTAACAGTATCAAACTCTAAAATCTTAATACTGTGAAAAATTATTGACAAATATAGTTGGTGTGGCTACAACTATAGTCACAATGCGGTTGCCGAGACATTTAAATTAAAACTTCAATTTAAAACCCTAAGTGGTATACAAAAGAAGTAAAAGAAGAAATACAAATTTAGAGATAGTTTCTTAAGTGTTGTAAGTGTTAACCTGTATAATAAAGGTTGCATTAAAGATCAATATAGTTTATTGAGATAAAACTTCAATTTTAATTAAAAAACAACACCTAAAACACTTACAGAATTACTTCTAAGTTTTGTCCAAAACATTTTGAAGTGTAGAGAGAGCTTACAAATGGGGTGTCTTTGATGTGAATGCTAAGAGTGGGATCATGGGCTGAGGGAATAGGAGCCAAGGGGCAGCCCAAGACACCAAGCAATAGCCTCAAATCTTGGGTCTTGGCATGAATGGTTCCATAGAATGAGTTTGAAAAGTTTCCACCTGGGGAGATCTTCTGAGTCCTGAACCATTCCCTTATGACTTCCCAAGAGCTCTCTTTCTTGGTTCCCTCTTCTTGCATTTCAGGGCCAGGGCCTTCCATTAATGGTGTCAAAGGCTGTGGAGCCCAACTCTGGCGCCAACGTGCTCTAGAACCCATTTGGGGTATGTAAGAGTCTCAAGAGTAATGATTAGGAGGAGGGAATGGAATTGAATGCAGGTGAAGATGGTGTGAATATTGGAACACAAGAAGGAAAAGAAGAGGTATCAAAGTGGATGCGGTTTGGGAGTTTAAAAGAGAGAGAGAGAGAGAGAGTGTTTGGGTGTGAGTGAGGGAGTGATGGGGAAGAGACAAAAGCGACAGATTATCTGTTCAACGGCAGAGAAATGACATTATTATATAATACAAACTCGCATGTTGGGCTGTCTATTGCTTTATTCCACTTGCTTTGGGACTCACTCTTGTCGTTATATTTTTATACTGGTTACTTATTTCTTTTATTCTCTCGAGCTACCTATTCCCCATGCCACCATAGGTCCCATGGGGATTGGCCTACCACCTTTGATCAATTACTATCTCTTTCCAATATATGTCTAAATATTTGTAATTTGAATGCCCAGGTTCGTCCTTCGTGTGTACTTAAGGATAACATGGAATCGATCCTGGGAGAGGGCAAAAACTCCTCAGTGGGTACTTAAGGATGTCACTAGGTTGAGAAGATCATTAGTTGCAGTCAAGCCGTAATAGTTATGTTTCAAATTTTAGAATGAAGTTTAGATAAAGATAAGGATGTTCATCCTTATTATTTAAATTTAGATTTATCAGTTTGATTTTAAGATTAGGATAATGTTAATATTTGAATGTTGTATTACACTGTAAGCTCTATATATAGAACCTATGAATAAAAGTTTTTGAAGCTCCTCCATACAACATATTTCCTTTTCTCCTACAAAATATTTTTCCACAAAAAAACCAATAATTGGTATCAGAGCTATCTTGTTACGGACTTGTGAAGATGAAAGTTGAAGCAAGTTTTTCACAAGTTGCACCTCCTATCTTTGGGGCGGTGAGAATGGAGTCATACCTAAAGGCTTTAGATCTCTAGGAAGCCGTGGAAGAAGATTACGATGTTCCTGTGCTGTCAAACAATCCCACCATGGTGTAGATAAAAATCAAGAAGGCAAAGGTATAGACATGTTTGTTTGCTGATGTTTCACAAACCGTTTTCACCATAATCATGACTCTCAAAACAACAAAAGCAATTTGGGATTACCTGAAGGAAGAATATGCAAGAGATCAAAGGATTTGAAGCATGTAGGTGTTGAATTTAATGAGGGAGTTCGAGTTACAAAGAATGACGGAATTTGAGACAATCAAAGAATACTTAGATAAATTGTTGGGCATTGCTAATAAGATACGATTACTGGGCACTGAATTTTCATATTCTAGAATTGTAGAAAAAATTCTTGTAACCGCACCTGAAAGATATGAAGCTTCCATAGCCACCTTGGAGAACACAAAGGATTCCATAGCCACCTTGCAAAAGTGTTACATGCATTACAAGCACTAGAGCAAAGAAGGCTTATGAAGCAAGATGGAACCATGGAGGGTGCTTTCCAAGCCCAATTGCAGTACAACAATGGTGGAAAAAACAAGAAAAAAGAGCAAGTTGGAGATCTTGGAAATAGTGACCAAAGCAATGACACTTAAGCTTTTCCACCACATCCTTATTGCAAAAAAAAAAAAAAAAACAAATCATCCACCAAAGAGATGTTGGTGGAGGCTTGATGCAAGATGTTACAAGTGCAGTCAATTAGGACATATGGAGAAGATATGTAAGTCTCATCAACAGGAAGAGGAGGAGGAACAATTATTTGCAATGTCGTGTTTTATAACCGACAACAGCCAAATAGTGGTTGTATAAACCATATGACTTATGATAGAAAGTTCTTCAACGAGCTCAATAAAACTATTATCTCTAAAGTCAGAATTGGAAACAGAGCACAGATTATAGTAACAGGAAAAGGAATAGTTGCAATTAAAAGTCATTCAGGCTTAAAATTAATATCTGATGTTTTGTATGTTTCTGGGATTAATCAAAATCTTTTAAGTGTTGCTCAGCTGTTGGAGAAAAGCTACAAAGTTTTGTTTAAAGATAAAAATTGCGTGATTAAAGATACAAACAACAAAAAAGTGATCAAAGTTCTGATGAAAAGTAAAAGTTTTGCCTTAGATTTGATGAGCAAGGAGCCAACTACAGATGAAGAAGATAAAAAAGAAGGATCAAAATAAATAGAAGAGCAAAAAGATGGATTTGTTTTGAAGAAGCGTGATGTTCATAAGGAGAATGAAGATGTAGATGAAGAATCGCCTTTTGATATCTATCAAAGGTGCAATGTTGCTACCATGGAACCCACAAGAAACAAAGAAGGAGAAACTCAAGTTGATTGAAGAGGTGGTCCCACACAAGAAAGATAATTATAAGAATTACAAGGAAAATAAGAGGAAGAAAGCAAGCATCAAAAGAAGGAAAGCCAAATTTCAAACTTGAAATTCAAAATTAGGTGTGAACAGATATTAAGGCAAGGAGGAGTGTTGAAAATATATGCCTAAATATCTATAATTTAAAAAAAGATAATTTAGTTTTTAGGAATTTTGTTATGTTTCAAATTTTAGGATGATGTTTAGATAAAGATACGGATGTTTATCCTTATTATGTAAATTTAGGATTATCAGTTTGATTTTAAGATTAGGATAATGTTAGTATTTGAATTTTGTTACATTGTAAGCTCTAAATATAGAACCCATGAATAAAAGTTTTTGAAGCTCCTCTGTACAACATATCTTCTCTTCTCTTAAAAAATATTTTTCTACAAAAAAACCAACACCATCACTAAAGTTTTCCATTTTTTTTATATTTGAGTTTTAGGAATGTCTAGTAATAACTTGTTTTATATATGTTTGTTGATTCTTTAGTTATACATAATAAGTCCTGTGTACTACTTGATCATTTTAATTAGGGTAATGTTTATCTTACATATCCCATTCTCTTACATCCCACTTCCACCCCATTTTTTTTCTATCTCTCTCAAAATTTTTTATCATATCAAATATTATATCTATCACTTTCTCTCACTACCTTTTCCTTTTACTCTCTATCTCTCTCCTCCACCTTATTTGGGGTGGACATGATCATTTTCCTTTTAGTTATATATTTTTGCTATAAGTTAGATTTGTATGTGTATGGATTGTTTACTTTATGTAGAAATAACCTTTTTTTATTGCAAGTGTAAAAATAATGTAATTTATTGAGTACATGTGGCACACCAATTTGTTTTAGCGCCTAGTTGAACAATAGTAGAAGTTGGTTTCTTTTTGTAGTTAACTCATAAGTATAAAAGGCATAGAGTTGGTCAAGGTAATGTGAGAGTGCAAGAGTGCTTTGAGCTATGGGAGTTTGGTGCGAAAGAAATTGTATTCAAAGTGATCAAAGAGATTTTTTTTCTTGTGTACTACTTCTTGTTACATAAAAAGAGTTGTATTGTTAACAAGTGGTATCTAGAGTCTAATTCAATGATGGCAATGGTGAAATATGACATTGACAACTATATTGGGAAGAATAATTTTGGTCTTTTAAACGTGAAGATGAGGGCATTCTTGGTACAACAAGGACTCAAAGACATGTGAGCTCATGAAAGGAAGTTGCTTAATATGCTTTTGGATAAGGAGAAGAAATATCTCGTGAACAAGGTTCATAGTGCTATGATTTTGAGTCTTAGAGATAAGGTATTACAGGAAGTGTCAAAGGAGAAATATGTAGTAGTTATCTAGTTGAAAATGAAGACCTTTTACATGACAATATCTCTGGCAAACTGTCTTCATCTGAAACAAAAGTTTTATATGTTCAAGATGTAGAAAGAAACTTCAATGGAAGACCATCTAGACAAGTTCAACAAGATCATTCTTGATCTTGAAAATATTGAGGTCAAGATTGAAGATGAAGATCAAGCACTACTCTTGCTATGATCTTTGCCACAAGAATACAATAATCTTCAAGGCACATTGGTCTATGGGTGTGATTCCTCAACATTGTAGGAGGTCCAATTTGTTCTAATGTCAAAGGAATTGGAGTAAAAGTCTTAAGGAAGAAATGACAATAGTGGTGAAGGGCTCATGGTGAGAGGCAAAGCAAAGCGCAAGGATTTCAAACAAAAAAGATAAGTCAAGATCAAAGTCCAAGCCAAGAAAGTGCTTTTGTACAAAAAAAAAGAGAGTGATTTGGAGCAAAATTGCCCAAACAAGAAGAAAGACAAGGAATCAAATTCTAGTTATGTATCCATAGCTTTTAATGGCTATGAGTCCACTAACATGATGGTGGAAACAAACAAGAAGATAGGTACAAAATAGATATTGGATTAAGAAGGTTACTTCCACATTTGTATTTTATAACCTTCATTAATGATTCTAGAAGAACAAAGTGTGGATTTACTTGTTGAAATTCAAAGATGAAGCTATCGAGGCGTTTAAACAATGAAAGGCAATGATCGAAAACTATTGCAATAAAAGAAATAACAACATGAGAACATATAATGATTTAGAGTATCTTGCTTATGTTTTTCTAAGTTTGGCAAAGATTATAGGATTAAGAGACACAAAACAGTTAAAGCAACCTTGCCACAAAATAGGTTGGCTACCAGGAGGAATAAGATTCTCGATCATGGAACATATGAAGTGTTACTATCAAATGCAAAACCTTTTTTTCTCAATTTAGGGTAAAGTTGTCCATCCAGGTTGTTATTTGGTGAATTAACACCATTTGTTGCAATCGAATTCAAGACTCCACAAAAACTCTAGATAGGTGAACCAACAAACTATGGCAACTTAAAGATCTTTGGATGTATGGCTTATTACCAAGTGAATGAAGGAAAGTTAGTACCAAAGACAAAGATTGTTCATGAGCTAACCGGATGGGGTTAATGGGTACAAAATTTGATGTTTAAGTCCAAAAAGTGTATCATTAGCAAGGATGTGACTTTTCATGAATAAAACATGCTGGGAGCAAAAAACGAGGTTCAGTCTCAAGATGGAGTATAACAATCCTTGGATAGATTAGAATTTGAGTTTGAGTCTCTTGAACAAAGTCACTCAAAAGCATCAATAATGTTTCTAAACCAGTACTAGAGGAGGATCAATGTCAAATCACATAAGAACACCCAATATTTGTGACTATAGGCTGGTCAAGGATAAAGAAAAAAAGGAGATAAGACCTCCCAAAGGTATGGATACGTAGACCTTATTGTTTCTGTTCTAACTATTGTAGGTGAGTTATAGACAATGAGTCAAGGACTTTTCAAGAAGCTATTAAATTGGTAAGTCAAGAAGCTATTAAATTGGTAAAAGCCAAGGAGTAGATTTATGCTATATATGGATGAAGACCTATAGTCATTAGAGAAGAATAACACCTAGGAATTGGTCCTAAAGCCTGTTGAAGCAAAAAAAGGCTACCTATAAATAGGTGTTTAAAAGGAAGGAGTGCATACCTGGAGTTGAGCCTACAAGATACAAGGCTAGTGATAAACTCATATTTAATGAATTTATGTGCATGATTTTTGTAGGAAAAAAAAAACAAGAAAAGAGACAAATAAGAATTGAAACTATAAAAATATATAGAAATTTGTATAGATTTGTTTTTCTCCTAAAATTTTGTAAATATTAAATTTTAATTGAATTTCTTTTATTTAAAAAAATAACAAAAATAATTATTTTTGGTCTTAGTGTTGAAGACATTAGGAGAAGTGCTCCCTATTGAAAATGAAGAAAGTCAACCTTGATCTTTAGAGCTTTAGCACTTAACGCTAGAATGAAGGAAGAAACACTAGGAGAAACACTAACACACTATAGCAACACTTCTAGTCAACTTTGAAATCGCTCCAAAGAGAAAAACGCTAAAATTAATGCTAAAACTGTTGAAGCTACACTTTTAGATTTAGATATGTTTGAACTCAATGTTGAAAATGCTGAGTCTAGCGCTCAACGTTGGTAAGAAAGATTAAAAGTTTTGTATCAGATGTTGGAAATATGAGGAGTGTGTTCTAGGGTACTATATAAGCCAATTTCGAGACTTATTAAGGAGGTCATCATTCTTGTCACTCTCAACCTCCATTCTTTTTAGAAAACCTAAATATCTCATTACCCATTGAAGAATTAACTCTTAAGAGAAGACCTTGAAGATTCAATGGAGTCATCATCATCTATCATCATTTTCTTCTCTTTTACTCTATTTTTTATTATGTTTTGCTAGATTCCCTTTGGTTATGAATAAATGAAATATTTCGGAATCCTTTGTAAGTAAATCTTTTTATATACAATGCAAGTTCATTCATGATCTTGAGTGATCTTCTCTTCTCTTAATGTTTTCTATTAACTAGCCATTGATGCAATGATTGAAAGTTGTGTTCATAATGAGGAATCTTATGAATGTAGTTGGAACCAATGTTAAAAATACTAGACTAGACACTTGGTCTGGCTAGTTTGACTGGAAACCAAAACCATAGCTAATTCGGTTAGATAGTTAGATCATTTGTGAAGTTGACCTAGTAAAAATAGTCAACTCGACATTAAATCGGTGAAAACCAGTACTCACTCAGTCACGTGGCTCGTTAGTCCTATTATATACATGAGTTTCGTGTTAATTGAAGTCTAAATTGATACAAGACACATACTACTTGGTATTGTTAACATAACTAAATTTACCATTTTTTTTTTTTTTGCAGTTATTCATCTAATAATTTAGAGAATCATGCATTTATTTTGCTATCTATGTGTTAATATCACCATTTTTTGAGAAAATCGAAAAAATGGTCTTTTTAGCATATTTCGAGAAAATAAAAAAGAATGGCCATTTCGACAAAACATTTCGATTAAATGCTAGAAATTGGTATTTCAACGTACTATTTTGACTAAGTGTCAAAATAAAACTTTTCTATTAATCTTACTTTGACAAGATGGTGACAGAAAAATTAAAGATCTGGATAGCATCAAGACCAGAAAAGTCATCAACGGTGAAGATTGAAGACAAAAGTCATCAATGGTGAAGATTGAAGACAAAAGCTATCAACGGTGAAGATTTAGTAGAAGTTTGTAGCGGTTATTAGTAGTTAGGAATCCTTTGTCTATAAATACTAATTTGTACCATATAATAAAGGTTGGACATTGTAAACACCCTACATATCCTAAGTCCCAGATGTTCACGAATCGACGGGTTACTACAATGTTTCCAACCACCATTTCAATTCTAGCAATTTACATTTATGCAAATCTACTTCTCATCTCAATTTCTTCTATCGATGACTCTTTCTTCTATCGATAACTCTCTCTTCTTTCAATAACTCCTTCACAATCTAGTTTTATGTTTATGCTCTTATTCAAATATTTTATAATATCTTGAAATCATATATTTACATGTATTACAAACGAATGACACTAATTCAATTTGTATTACGAACATAACAAATTCGAGTATTATATGAAATTATTGATAAATTATGAAACACCAACCAAATTATTTTCAAGTTGAAAGTTCTAACTGCTAGTTCTAATAAAAGAATCTACATCAACACTTTAGATTCTAAGTCCTATTTAAAATATCTTTACTTGCTGATTAGAATCTCTGAGAAGTTATCTATTGAAAACCGAAACAACTTCGATTTCTCAAAACAAATTTCTACCATCAACACTATGTTATTTTAATGTTGGAGGTGTTAAACAAAACTTTTACTAAATATTGAAGTCATGTTTGAGTGAGATGTTCAAAGAATTGAAGTTGAATGAAACATAAGAAGAGACAAAAACAAGAGAAAACAATTATGGAGGAGGAGATGGAGAATTTGAAGAAGGTGAAAACAAAGGTTGAGAGAGAGAAAGGAAACAAAAAGAGAAGGAAAAGATGGCTAAACATCAATAGTAAATATCTGTGCCAAGTTTACAAAATTGTGTAGTTTGTTTTTGAGAAGATGATTTCATCATGCTTTATAAGATAGTGTGAAGACTTCAATGATGATCGAAGAGGAGCATTGAAGATAGACATTAAAAACACAAGTTTGAATTTTGGCATCTATTCAAGGAAGATTTAACATCGAAAATGAGAGAGTAAGCAATTACATATAATATGCAAAACAAGGCAAATGCCATAAAATTGTTAAGTCTTGTAACACATGTCTTTATCTTACATTTTGACTTGTACAAATGAAATATTATAGAATAATTCTATATCATGCATCCTGTAAAACCGTTCTACTAGTCCTTCTACTTACTAGATAAAGAAAGTATTAAAGGTAAATTTCTAAATTTACAAGACATTAAATGTATTTAATCTTTTATTTAATACTATTTTCATAAAGTATGGAAAGATTTGTAGAAAGATATACTCAATTTTATAAATAGAAACTTCATATGCAGTTGGAGAGGTTGGAAAACATTAGCACAAACACTCATTATAAACCATACATGCCAATCATCATCATCAAAAAATGGCTACTGGTTTCATAAGTTGAGTGTATATATTTCCACCACTTGTTTAATAAAGTACTGCATTCCTTTATTTATCATTATGGTCTTTTATATTCTTTTTTAATAGCCTCATTTCATCTTCTCCTCTTTCTTATCATTTCTAGTTCTTTTCCATTTTCTGCATTCCATTCCTAGTTTCTTTCGATTATTTGCTTTTAAATGTATTAAACTTGCTCTCTTCAATTTATATCTTTTAAGTTTCTTTTCTTTTTCATCATTGCTCTTTAAACTTCTTTTATTGAATTTAAGTATTCAATTGTTTCTTTAGGCAAATGCTTCAATTTCAATTCAAGTTAGTGATTCAAATGCCCAGATTCTTGATTTCATTTTCATTCTCGTTCTTTTTGATTCATTCATTTTCTGTTATTTATATTCATTTATGTTTCAAAGTCTTTATTAAAATTAAGATTTTTATTAGTTATTTCTTGACTTTACATGCATTCATTTGTTTTTACTCGCTTGCCTTTAAAGAATTCAAACAAAAGAATTTGATTCTAAGTCCTTATTATATTTGAATCAAACAGTAAAACTTTTCAGTAGGTAATCGAAATAAAATTCATTATCACAATTAGTAACATTATTTTTAATGGATGTGATGATAAATTTAAGCAAATATGCTTATACACATTGCATTTTTTTTTAACAAAAGTATTATCAGTAAGAAAAATGTGTACGAAAAAGTAATGAATGAAAAATTTATAAATCACATGTTAACATGACAATATATGGGTGGTTAAAAATAAACTATAGTTTCTTATAAAATTGGCATTTATGAATTTCATAAGATCTCTTTTATGAAATGGGTGTGTGGAGTTGTAGTTTGTGTATTCTATAAACGGCAATTATTTGTGTTGCCGAGACCAATTCAATAGTTTGATTAATTGATAGGAAAAAAAACTTTAACCAACCGGAAAAGAAATTGTAATTTTGGTTTTAGTGAGAGCTTTTATCATTTATTAAAAAATTGATATGAAATATAAAGTTCGATAACAAAGAGAGGCCGCAACTAACGCACCCCACCGGCCTCCACAAAAGTTGTGTGAAAGACTGAAAGCAACTTCAGTTTTTCATTCTTTTAGGACTTTTTTTTTTTTGGTCGAACTAAGGGCCTGAGCCCTTTCTTCCCTTTATTTTTGAAAAAAAGGAATCATGTTATACATATATATAGATTAAAAACCAATACTTTTAGAAGAAGCTTGATTTTTCTTAAATAAAATCTTAAATTCGAATCCTGTCAACAACAAAAAAAGGTGTTGGGATAACTTTTATCTCCTTAAAGGGTTCATGTACCAAAACTTCAAAAAAAAACAAAACAAAACAAAACAACTTAAATTTGAAACTAATTATTAGTATGTAACTATATTAACTCAATTTAAAAAATTATTTTTTGTAGAAAGCATTTTAAATATATTATTTCTCTAAAGATAAGCTCAAACAAATAACTCCACTAAAATAACTTTTGCTGTCCCTTTTTAAATTGTTATATTTGTTGTATGATATTCAACTGTCACTTACAAAACCATACCTGTCAGTTACAAGCATTTCAAGCATAGACGCCTACATATGAAAGACTTGAAGTGAGATGATTTGTCGCTTTTAATATTGTCATATTTGTCGTATGATATTTAACTTTCACTTACAACCATACCTGGGACTTACAAGCATTTCAAGCATAGGCTTCTCTTATTTATTTTAGAGTTTAATGGTCATACATTGTTAGTGTAAAAAATTTTACACGGTCGACCAATCAAAAGTCATCGTTGGTATGCCTTTTAAAATAATTATTGTAAAAGTCAATAAACTTACCATACATGATGGTTTGTGATTAAATGAAGTGTAAAACTGTTTTATATTGTCAGTGCATAGCCTATTTTCTCTATATTTTATACATTTTGTATGTTTACATGTTTTATTCCGTATTTAATGAGGGATTTTGAATACTACGCAATTTATTGATTATTCTTTCTTTATTTTACTTGATATAGTATTTATATTGGATGATTATTATTTGGCTTCTTATTATGGTCTTTTTATTTTGTAAGGTATATAATATATATAAAAAAAATTTATATTAATTTTAATTTTTTTCAAGTTTTACGACTTTATTATATAAATATAACATTAAAAAAATACAATGTCAATTATAAGGACATTATATATATATATATATATATTAACTACTTTCAACTAATTTAAAAAAATTTATTAAATGAATATTAAAATTTTAATATAATAAATATTTTTCATTAAATATTTTATACCTTTTTCTTTACAAGTCGACAGTATTATTTAAATAAACAATTTCTAATGGAAAGAAAATATTCATCATATTAAAATATTAAAGTTATTTAGTACTTATATTCTCAACCAATTAAAATTATTATTAGAGTACATTAAAACCAAACTCGCTAGAATTGACCCAGTAATGAAGAATTTGAATAATTTGTATAAAGTCTTAAGTTCAAATCTAATTACTGTTATTATATATATAAAAAAATTAGATCAATATCATTAAAATAATTAATAATTAAGAAACATTTAATATATTATTTCAAAGATATTTAATTGTTTAAACAATAATATTAGATAATTTTATATTATTATTATTATAAATAATTTTTTTTTAAATATTTTATGTTTTATTTCTTTAAACATACTGAAAACATTCATTAGCATTATATTATTCTTTTAAAAATATATATAATTATTACTCCCTTCGAACTCAATTATAAGCAACAACAAAAAATTAGTGGACTCAAATATAAGTAAATTTTAACTATTTTTACCCTATTTAATGATACCATCCTAAAAATATCCTTTAATTAATTGAGATTCTATTCCCAATGACTCTTTTTACTCTTTATATCAAGTTTTAATGAAGAGCATTTTAGGATAAAAGTTTATTTTTTAAATGTGATTAGTAGAATTAAATGGTACTACCTTAGGTCCTTTATATAAGCATCAAATAAATAATTCATCAAAACTAATAAAAATAATTAAGTTAGTTAATTTTTAATTAATAATTTCATAAATTTAAATTTTATTTCAAAAATACCCATAAAATTAAATAGTTTAAATGGTGATTATATTTAATGACACTACTCATAATTCAAGAAATAAAATAAGTGTAATTTATATTGTTAATATACTAATGAGCGCATCTACTTGCATAAAAAATGAGCAAATATCTTATTGATAAACTTTACAATAAATTAAGAATATAAAAAAAGATAATAATTAATACGTTTTATGTTATTTATAATTAGGACCAAAAATATTTCTATTTATTACTTATATAAAAAACCAAAAATAATATTAACTAACTTTTTAAAATTAGTATAAAAGTTAATTTTATTTATATTTGAGTAAAAAAAATATATTAATTTGAACACGGTCAAATCAGTACCCCACCAAAGCCCATTTTGAATAATATACCCGATCCTATTTTGAAAACTGCTATGAACCTATGGTTCTTTCAAAGATGAAGTTAATTTAGCCATGTGAGCATTTCTTGATAAGATGAAAAAGCATTAATTATTTACTACTAAATTCCGTCGAATGACATAAGCGTACTTTTGAATCAACGTAAAAGAAGCTCGTAATCTGAACACTAGTACATATCATTCTTAAGTGCACGGTTATTGAAGTGTGGCTGCACTTGCAGCAGTTCACCATTAGGGGCAGAGAGAGAGAGAGAGTGGAGATAGGTGCTGCAACCCTGCACCTGCACGCCTGCACCCGATTCCATTTACGTAGGACAAATCTACCATATCTTCTTTTTGAGGTAATCTCTGACCTAATCCAACAAAGATTTTGTCAAAACAAATTATCAAATCCCAAGGATCATCCCTAGCTAATCATCGTCCCATCTTCCTTTGATCATGATTCTTCTTAAAGTGGGTCCTCGTTTCTATCTCATTTATTATTACATTTGTTCTCATTTTGGACATGTTGGAATTTCAGTTTTAAAAAATTATCCACTAGGACTTATATTGTATTTTACAACCTAATACGGATTGGTGCAAGTGGTTAAAAATTTAATAGGAATTTTTATTTTTTTATTGGTGTAGGTTTGAATTTCTTGATATCACTTTTTTTGTTTCGTAGGCAACCTTAGAGAATTTTTTTTTATGCTTACACTAGTTGAATAGTTGCAACTAAGTGAAATTGTATGTGTTTTGGACTTGTGTAGTAATCTTTTAAGTAAGCATCTACTAGCAATCTCAGCATGCCATTGGCGCCCTGTTCAGTAGTATTGGATGTGTCTTCTCCTTCTACCACTTTTTAACATAAAAAAAATATATTGTTTTTTTTTTTACAAATAACATGATGTATTTTTTATGAAAGATAATTCTTTTTGAGCTAAATAAAACTATTATAAGCGACAAAAACTTTCTTTCAAACATTTAATATAGTTTGTATATTTAAGACTCGAATTCAAGGTGATTGATTGAGCTAGAACAATCTCATATCAATTTATCCACGCATTAAATGGTTCATTAAGTCTTCTATAATTAAGTAAGAACAATATTATATCTTCTTATGATAATTTTTTAATTTTAATATTGAATAAATACATATAATGTCGCGAAAGCACAAAAAAAATATTTATTCTTTTTATCAAATAAGTAGGAAAACTAATATGAAAATATTTTAAAAAATTAAAATTATTTCATAAATTATTAAATAATATTTTATTTCTATTACAACTTCTTTTATTTGTGCAAGCACGTTTATTTTCAAATCTTCATATATAGATTTGTAAAGATGACAAGTATTATTCTTCTTCTCACTTTTAGATAATTTTATGTTTATTTTATATTTATCCTATGTTACATGTCATGTTTTTCCGATCAACAACTCTGCGCAATTCAAAGACTTTTCATTTTTGTATTTTCCATACATTATTTATTTATTTTAATTTCTCATATTCCTTTTCAGTATTGTTCATATACATCATTATTTTACTTGTAATTTTAATTTTAATAGATAAATTTAAGCACGGGAACAAACAAATTCATGCCTGGAAGTTGAAGTCATATGTTCAAATTACAAAATATGTGTTGGTTCAAGTGAAACAAGATATGATGCGTTAAACACGTGATATTAAGTTTAATGCCGAAATCTATGTATACGTGAAAAAATACTATTGGAATGGATCCTCACTTTATCAACATATTTAAATAGAGTAATAATTTTTTTTTCTTTCTTTGGAGACTACAGGTATTCTTTACGAAGGGCTAGGGGTGTAAATGGACCAGATTGGGTTGGGTTTATCCCTATTTAAGACCCAATCCAATTAAATTTAATCGGGTTAGGTTGGGTCGGGTTGTAGCTTTTTTTTTCTAGTGAGCCAACCCAACCCGACCAGTAATCGGGTTGAGTAATCGAGTAACGCACAAAAAATTGGAAATTTCAGAAAATTCAAAAAAAAAACACAAAAAATAGGAAAAATACATCCAATGCATGTTCAAATTAAAATATAAGTTCAATCACACAAATCCAATACTGACAAGAAAAATATTTTCCATGTATCAAATGAAATGTGAATAACTTAATTAGTTAATTAAGTGAAATAATAATAATTTTTTATTAAATAATAAGAGGTCGGGTTGATCGAGTTTGAAATGAACCCGTGACCCAACCCAAACCTAATTGGGATTGCAAAAAAAAAAACCCAACCCAACCCAATGACCCAATCCAACCCGCCCAAATGTAATTGGGTTGGGTCGGCGAGTTGGGTTAGACCCACTTACACTCTACGAAGGGTGATAAAACTCTTTTTCTGAGCATTTAATGCAAAAGCCCATTGATTAAACTGGAATAATCTCACGCCAATTGACTCATGCACTCGGTGGTAGTAACAATTCTTATAAACATGCATAAACTTTCTCTTTCTCATTTTCTTCTTATCTCTCTTTTCTTTTCTCATCACATCAATTATCATATTTTTTACTTTCTCTTTTTACTTTTTTTCCTTTTCTTTTTTATTTCTCTCTTCTTTTCACCTTAATACACTCCAAATTTACATTTGCATTTTTCCATAAAATAATTTCTCATTTATTAAGTAAAAAGATATTCTAAGAAACAAAAGAAAATATACAAATTACAATAACTTTTTTATTTTTAATACAATGGCATATGGATATTTATTTTTTAATTTATAGTGAAATTTGCATTATAATTCGTTAACCCCCTCTTCCTAAATATAACCATTAAAAATGTGATTAGCAATAATTTTGTCAAAATAATCCACTCGATGAAACCTTTTTCATATAGTGACATTTAAGTATTCCGCAGGGAAAATGAGTGGAATGATTGCAATGAAATCGAACTCATTTTCTTTGCAACCCCGTAATTTGCTGACCTCTTCTCGTATGACATTTAACAGGTGCGTTGAAAATGGTATTTCATCTATTTTTTATTGAGTGATGGTCGCACATACCTCTTTGCTAGACATTCTATAATGCTCTCGAGCCCCCTGTAGCTGCTTTTAATTTTTGAACAGTGCAGATTATGCCCTGATCATATTACGCATATATTATATATGAAATCTTACCCTCTTTGATGTGTTTTTCCTTTCCTTACACATATACGGTTCCAATGTTGAAGTATTTATAAGTCTTTTTATAACGTTTGCTTCATGCCTTTTCTTTCTTTTTTTCTTTTTTTTCATCCTCTTATTCCATTTTATTTGTAATAAGTGGAAAGAGAGAAGAGGGAGATAAAAAGACTAGTTTGTAAAAAATGTAAAACACAAGATAAAAAAATTGGACGAAAATCAGGATTCTTAGGAAAAAAAAAGTAAATTAAACCTCTTTCTTTGCCTTTTTTTGGTTTCTATAAAAACAAATAGAAAACGTAGTTTTCTAACTTTTCTTCTTAAAAATAAAAAGAGCATATCAGATATAGAAGAATGAGTTTAATAATTATGTGCAATCAGTGTAAAAACTTTTGTACTGTCAACTAATTAGAAATCACCGTTAATATGACTTTTAAGATAGTTATTATAAAAATCAATAAACTTATCATACATAGTGATTTGTAATTAAATAACAGAGTCAAACTGTTTTATACTATTAGTCTATAACCTATTTTCTCTAATAGTATACATTAAAAAAAGTGTGTTGGTATAACATTATACTTTAATACATTAGATTTCAATGCAGTAATTAAAAGTTTTCTATTGAGTTTAATGATTAGTGCTACACATGAGGGTTATTGTTTGGCGCGCACAATTTCATTCATCTGGAGAATTTGATATACAGTGGTAGGTCGGCATCATCATCAAGTGTGGTGATTGGTGAGAGATGGTGTTGCTGCTAATGTATAAAGGAGGAGAAATGGTGGGTGATCCTGATCTTGAAAGTTAAGCTCTTAGCTTTAATGGATGAAAGGTGACTTTCATATGGTTGAGAAGTCCTTGCACATAAATATAGCCAAGTGTGTATTTGTCATATCTATTTTGAGGGTATGTATCTGGAACCTTTGGAATAAGTTTGCTAGTCCATCACCCTCTCAAGTTAGATAAACTATGGTAGACAATAACCTTATTTTGTGGACTAATAATATATAGTATCAATTCATTTTCAACATCATAATCTTTTGCCCTCTGAATTTTTGCTTGATGTAGAATCCACATGTTAATGTATGTAAGTGGATGATTGTGCAACATTCGACAAAGATATTTTAAGCATGAATAAACGAAGTAATCTGATAAATGCAACGTCCCTTTGGATTTTTTAATTGAGCACTTCACTCTCACGTGTATTTTTTATTACATCCACTTCATAATTTTGAAGTATGATTTGCTTTGTCTTTGTGAACACCCAATTAATTTTGTCTGGATAAAAACAAAAAACAAAAACAAAAAAAAAGGTGGGGGGAATAAAAGAATAAAATAATAACAATAAAGAAAAAAAATCAATAAGAGATTCATTTAAATTTTCTTTGACTCAATAAATCTAATATTTGATTTTGTTTCCTTTCTTATTGAGTTTGTGACTTAATTCTAAAAATGTTGAATTAAAATTTTATAAAACTTATTTTACGGAATTTTAGAAAATGCTAAAAATTTGACTCATTTTGGTGATTCCAAATAACTGATTTTTTACACACATAAACTAATCCCTCGTTCTTTCATTCTCCAAAAAGATTTCCCCCATTGCCTATCACGTGATTTCATCCCATTGCAAAAATCTTGGGATTCATTTGGCACTCACTTTGTCACACACTCACCTCACCACACACCCTTTTTCCACAATTTTCAGTAATGGACTACTTTCTCACACTCTTTTATTTTATTTATTTAATTACGCACACACTAGAGGCCACGGACTCTTTCATGGACTCACCTCTGTTAGAAATAATTCTTTAAAGACATGCTTTAATCTTTAATTTAAGAAATCTTTAGGCAGAAGCGATATAATCACAAAAGCATGCAAATATCAAGAACAACCTATTATTGTTTGCATAGGATCTACATCATGCTGGATTACTAAGGATAGAATAAATACCTGGATCCATAGTCGATTCCTGATCTAAGCGTTCTTCATAGAATCTTCGTGGCAATTAATCACGAACACGAACAAAGAAAGGCGGTGGCTTTATGGTTCTTTCTCAATCGAATCTTTTGAGTTTCCGATGGGACCTTAGCCTCTCTTTAGATGGGGAGAAAGGAGTATGAATTTTCAGTGATTCGGTATATTGAGGACCATAGCCTTCTTATTATAGTGTGTTAATCTAATAAGGTTCCCATTATTCCCTAATGGGCCAACATTGACATCTACTCATTTAAGCACATATCATCTTATTTAGAAGCCTAATAGGCTCACTTATTTTGACCACATGAAGTAAAGCCTACTAATGATAAATAGCTAATATAATTGTCTTATAATATTAGCCCATATTAATTATTAGAATATAAAATTCCAACAATCTCCCACTTGGGCTACATATTGTAACAATTATATCACAATTCTTTAGATGCATGTCCATACGCTATTTATCTTTAGACTTCCACTTTAACAATCTGCTCCATCTTATATGCATTAATAATGGAACTACTACGACTTTCATCACTGCCAAAAAAAAGTGACTAGACCCCAATGACCACCACATCAATACACTTAGTGACATAGATCAATATGGATGAGCAGCATGGAAATTACATGCAATGTGATCTCAATCATGCATATTTCCAACTAGTCCAACTTTAGTCTTTAGTAAGATCAATCCAAAGTCCTTAAGCCCAAAATAATTTTGCACACAACAAGATACAAACAAGTTGATTAATAAACTCATAATCTTTATTTCTGCAGAAATAAAATAAAATAATATAAAGTTTGTATCAAATAAACATAGAACATAAAGAAAGACTCCCACTAAACTAAGGCAACCTCAGTGACAGCACTCATATGAGCAACATGCTCGTGAAAGACCTTAGGTGTCAAGCCCTTAGTTAGTGGATTAGCTAGCATAGAATTTGTCCCTGTATGTTCTATTGAAATATGTTTTTCTTGAACTCTTTCCTTAACTACAAGATACTTAATGTCGATTAATTTCGACTTAGTAAAACTCTTATTGTTGTTGGAGTAGAGAACTGCTGATTTATTGTCACAATAAATTTTGAGTGACCTCTCAACGGTGTCAATCATGCATAGGCCTGTGACAAAATTTCGCAGCCATAACCCATGGTTTGATGCCTCATAACAAGGCACAAACTCTGTTGCCATGGTCAAAGAAGCTACAAGAGTTTGTTTGGCAGACTTTCAAGAAATAGCTCCTCCAGCTGATACATAGATGTGGCTTGATGTGGAGCGTTTGCTATCGGGGCATCTTGCAAAATCGGAATCAGAATACCCAATGATCTCTAAATTGTTAGACTTCTGATAAGTAAGCATATAGTTTCTTGTTCTCTTCAAATAGCGCATCACGCGCTTCACTGCTCTCTAATGCTGTATACTAGGATTACTCATATATCTTCCCAAAACTCCTACTATAAATACTATGTCAGGACGATGTGCAAATTTGAGCATACATAAGACTCCTTACAATGGAAGCATAAGGAATCTTTTACATCTCTCCCTTTTCAAGATCAGTAACGGGGCACTGTTTGAGACTAAATTTGTCTCTTTTAGCAACAGGTGTATCTCCTGGTTTACTATCTTTTATGCCGAATCTATCCAGAACTGTATCGATGTAGCTCTTTTATGATAATCCAAGAATACCTTGAGAACGATCTCTAAGTATTTGGATTCCTAAGACAAAAGAGGCGTCCCCAAGATCTTTCATCTCAAGATTTTTTGTGAGAAATTTCTTGGTTTCGTGCAACAAGCCTATATCATTGCTAACTAGCAGGATGTCATCAACATATAATACTAGAAAGACAAATTTACTCCCACTAAACTTTTGGTATACGCAATCATCGACCAAATTTGCCTTAAAAACATAGGAGGTAATAACTTGATGAAATTTGTAATACCATTGACGGGAAGCCTGTTTAAGGCCATTGATGGATTTTTTTAGTTTGCACACCATGAACTTTGGATCGCCTGAAACAAATTTTTCTGGTTGCACCATATAGATTGTTTCATCAACGTTGCCATTTAAAAATGCAGTTTTTACATCCATCTGATGTAGCTCTAAATCAAAATGAGCTACAGGTGCCATTATAGTCCCAAGAAAGTCTTTTGAAGAAACTAGAGAAAAAGTCTCCTTATAATTAATGCCTTCTTTTTTAGTAAAGCCTTTGACAATAAGACGAGCTTTATATCTCTCAACATTACCCTTGGAATTCCTTTTGGTTTTAAATATCCATTTACAAACAATGGATTTCGCACCTTCAGGCAATTTGACGGGATCCCAAACATCATTGTCAGCCATCGATTTCATCTTATCATTCATGGCATCAATCCACTTTTGAAAGTTAGAACTTTGCATAGCTTAACTAAAGTTGATTGGATCTTCCTCAGTCAAGCCAATGCCATCCTCATGTTCTTAAAGAAATACAATGTGTAATCATCTGAACTTGCACTTCTCCTTTCCCTAGTGGATCTCCTTAGTGGCACTTCTTGAGGCTGTTGAGTTTGAACTATAAGTGGTGCTTGGGGAGGAATCTCAGTGTTGTCTTGTTCTTAAGTGATGTTAGGAATAACATCATTATTAATTACTAGATCTGTTTCTTAAACAATGATAGGTGCAAAGACTTGTTCATTGCCAATGATAGGTTCTTCTTCAAAGACAACACTCCTTATGTTTCCTTCCCCTCCAAACTCAACTTCATCAAGGAATCTTGCATTCCCCGTTTCAAAGAAGGATCTTGTAGTGGGATTGTAAAACTTATACCCGCGAAAGCGTTCAGCATAACCAACAAAGAAACAGTTAACCGTTCTTAAGTCTAGCTTACCCTCATTTAGCCAATAAGGCCTTACTTCAACTGGCATCCCTAAATTCACATGTGCCTAATGCTAGGCTTTTTCCCAGTCCATAGCTCATAAGGAGTTTTAGCAACTACTTTACTTAGTACCCTATTGAGTATATAAACTGCGGTCTTTAATGCCTCTCCCTAAAGCGACTCTGGTAGAGAAGAGTGACTAATCATACTCCTTATCATATCCTTAAGAGTCCAGTTTCGTCGTTCTGCAACTCCTTTCATGCTGGGTTTGTCTGGCATAGTGTATTGCGGAACGATTTCACATTCATTGAGGAAAAGTGCAAAGGGCCTTAGATGTTGTTCACCTAATCCGTCATATCTACCATAATATTCACCACCACAGTCAGATTTGACAACCTTAATTTGCTTTCCTAGTTGAAGTTCAACGTCAGCTTTGAAAGACTTGAAAACGTTTAGAGATTGGGACTTCTCATGAATTAAATAAAGGTAATCGTACCTCGAATAATCATCTATGAACGTCATAATGTACCTTTGTCCATTCCATGAATTCGTAGGGAAAGGACCACAAATATCCGTATGTATTAGTTTTAAGACATCATTTGCTCTTTCGGCACCTAAATTCCTTTTGTTTGTTTGTTTACCCTTAATACACTCAACACAAACTTGGAAGTCTAACAGATTTAAGGGTCCAAGAATTTCCTCTAACACAAGCCTGTGAATTCTCTGTTTAGAGGTATGGCCTAAGCGTTTATGCCATAAAGTGGCAAAATTCTCATTTAATTTACATTTCGTACCACACAAATTTGTTTGCAATATCTCATTATAGGAACGTTTAATATCAAGCATATAAAGATTGTTAATTAAAGACCCGTAACCAACAATATTTAAATCATAAGAGAGACTAACTTTATTATTTCCAAATGAACAATAATAACTAGATTTGTCCAAAATAGAATAGAAATTAAATTTCGTCTAATAGACGGTGCAACATATGTCTCAACCAAATCCAAATAAAAAACTAGTCTTTAAAAGCAATCTAAAAGTTCCTATAGCTTCAATTGCAACTTTATTGCCATCGCCCACATAAATGAATCTTTCAGCATCACTTGGCAGACAGCTCCACAAGCAACCTTGCACAAACATACTTATGTGAGTAGTAGCACCAGAATCTACCTACCAAGTGTCCTTGGGTACATAAACTAAATTAACTTCAGAACAAACAAAAGTGAGAACTTTACCCTTCTTTGCATGCCAAGCGATGTACTTAGAACAGTCATTCTTCATGTGTCCTAACTTCTTGCAGAAGAAGCAAGAAAATTTCTCATCTTGCTTCTTCAACTTCTTCTTTTAAGAAGAACTTTTCACAGTTTCCTTATGTTTCTTCCTCTTCTTATTCTGAGAGGTTGAAGCCAAATGAGCACTTTCAATCTTATCCCTCTACAATCTCTCTTCCTCTTACACACAGTGAGATATAAGCTCATTAAGGGACCATTTTTCCTTCTGAGTGTTATAACTCACTTTGAATTGCTCAAAGTGTGTAGGAAGTGAGATCAAAACCAAGTGCACGAGCAAATCCTCAGAAATCTCTAACTTTAGTGCCTTGAGTTTCAATGCGAGATTAGACATCTCCATAATGTACTCCCTTATGTTCCCTCTACTTTTATACCTCATAGAGATGAGTTTAGTCAAATGACTACTCGTCTTGGCTTTTTCATTCTTAGCAAAAAATTGCTTTATTACCTCTAGGAACTTCTTGGCATTCTCACTCTCAACAATTGATCCCCGAAATGCCTTAAGAATGGAGCGTGTGATGATTACGATGCACATTCAGTTGGACCAATCCTACCTATCAATTTTTGCCTCATTAGAGTTCTCCAGAGTGGAAGTGGGTCGTTTCGTCCGTAGTGCCAAGTCTAAGTCCATATAGCTGAGAACAATTTCTACAGCCTCTTTCCATGACTTGAAGTTCGTCCCATTCAGCATTGGGATTCCATTGATTTAAGTAATGAAGTTAGGAGTGGTAGTGGTAATAACTAAAGAGAGAACAATAAACATACAAGAACATCAGTGAGCATGTCAAAAGATAATTAATAAGACATGCACAATCAATCTTTATGGCAAATTTAAAGACCCAAACAAGATACCTAGCACATCATTAATCCCTAATCTTTGGATTGAAAGAACTAACTATAAGTGGTACTCTCGATGCAATGATCAAACATTGGTGATAAGTCTTGTCAAACAACGGTTGTCTTTGGACATTCCATTGTTCACATGGAAAATCAATTAATCTTTATAATCACCACATGTTTACCATCGTAGGCATGTAATTATCTGGCAAAACTGTGCCTTCCTTTGGGCCAAGCATAGTTCGCATGAATAATTCCATGCAGCAACTATGTAAATTCAATCGAATCAACCTACACAACAGAGGTTACTTTGGCAACATGTTGTTTCAATTAATCCAACCAAAATTACCAGACAATTAATAAAAATGGGAAGGGTCTAAATTTGTCCAAATCATGCATAAGCATTGACGTTAATTTCTCATTTAATTCCATATTTTCTAAATACATCAACAATATACTAGTAAATTAAAAAATTTAGAAAACACAATAAATCACATATATATAAATATATATTTCTTTACAAGAGTATCAAAATTGGTTGACGTCAATCTTACTATTTATAAAATAAATCAATTCACGATCAATACATATATAAAATATGCCTTTTACACCAAATTGTCTATGATCAATATGTACCAACATTATATATATATATATATATATACACTGATTCAAAATCAAGATTCCAAAAGATATATATACATGTAATCAAAATGTAAATCATTGACTTTAAATCAGTATATGTTAATTGTAACACCCTTACTTTTGTATATCAAATTATTTTGTATGTTAAAAATTATTTTTAAGTGATCAATGTATTTAGAACAATTAATAATAATTTTATAAATTTTTCTGAAATTTATTGAGATAATTTTTGTAAAATGACAAAACAACCCCTGATTGACTGTGGGAACCAACCAGAGACTTTTTGACCTCAAAATATTTTGAAAATTTTATATTAAGTATCTCTTATTATAAAAACTTTATTTTGAAAGAAAATTAGTGAAAAATATAACAATCCTATTTCAATTCTTCAACTGTTTTTTTTATATTTAATAATGCAATTATCAAAAATCAGGAAGGAATTTCAAAATTCTGACTCGCACCATTTTGTTAGAATTTCAAGAGCTATTTAATATTTATTTTTAATAATTTTTCTGAGCTGGAGCCTCGAAAAAATTAAAAAATGACGATTTTCCCTATTTCTCAACATTAAGGGCTGATATGAGGAAAAGATTTAATTGACATTAAAATGTCAATTTGAGTTTGGAATTATGTCATATATATTAAAATATAATTTTGAAAATTTTTTGGAAATTTTTGGAATTCCTGTGTAAAATGACCAAAATGCCTCTAGGCGTCTGATAAGCCAGCTAGTACTGGTTTGACATTCAAAAAGGGTGAAAATGGTAATTTTATTTTATTTATAGGTAAAATATTTAATTTTATAATTTTCATAAAAATTTTGGTATTTATTGAATTAAAATAGATTTTTTATGAATTTTCTAGCTTAAAAATACAAAATAAATACATATAATTTGAAATAAATTAATAAAAATTAAAATTTATTATTAGAAATTTATTTTTGATGAAAAATAATGTATTTGTCCAGTTTGGAATTAAAATGCATTATTTTAATATTAAAAGCTAATTTTTCAAGTTTAGGTGTTTTTATCAGTACTGGTTAATGTACCTATAGATAAAATTTACACTGATAAAGCTAGGACAACACATTGACCACGTCCCAAGCCTAAAGGAGGGCTGATTCACCACTCTAATAGGTGTATGTGTCCCTAAGTTTGAATATGTGTCTTATAATTGAATTAAAAATAAATGGAAAACCTAATTTATTACATAAGCGATGATGTCATTAGGGAGACACCTAACCCCCCTCCTTCTTCTATAAATAGGCCACAAAATTTTACATTTTTCACACATATTCCTCTTTCTCAAGCTAGCCAAATTCTTAGAGAGCTTTTCTCTCTAGAATTTTTTTTTTATTTTACTTTGTTTTTATGCTAAAATTTTACTAGTTTTTCAACAACTATTAAAGTTCTCTTCCTAGAAGCTTTGCACCAACAATTCCATCCTCTTCATCAACCACCTTAGAGGTAATGGGGGGAGTGGGGTTAGTTCTAAATTACTGTCACTTTGCATGTTGGTAGGAAGAGTTTTCTCCTAAACCCGTTTAGGCTTAAGTTTTAGTATTGTTATTATTATTTAATGTTAAGCTTTAATTTTTACTAAGTTGTTACTCTGCCTAAATTTAGATTATTAAATCATGATTACTAAATTGTTACTCTGCTCAAATTTAAATTATTAAATTATATTTGCTAAGCTGTTATTCTGATCAAATTTAGAAAATTAAAATGTATTTATTTAGTTGATATTCTGCTAAAATTTTAGTAATTAAATTATAATTAGTATGTCATTATTCTGCTAAAATTTTAGTAATTAAATTATAATTACTATGTCATTATTCTGCTAAAATTTTATATGATTACTAAATTGTTATTCTGTTAAAATTTTGGTATTGTGTAATTTCTACAAAATAAGGTAGGAATGTTGATTGTATTGATGCTCAAATTAATTGAGACCAAGGAAACCTCTACTTGAGAAGTTAGAAATTGATAGTTTAGTTAGTAATGTAAAGCAAGTGAAATGCGGTGGCATGACACCCTGCTAGGGAAGCTACAGTTTGGTACGTTGAGGAATGAAAGGCAGGGACCCACTTGAGGAGGTCTTGGGGGTAGGCATCGAGTGGTGAAGGTACCAATGGCCAGGGTAGCGCCCTTAAGCTAGGATATTCGCCTGACCAAACTCGATAACCCCAACAACTGTTCAGCATTTCAGGATTGGTTTGAGAGTATACATCTATAAATGGATATCTTGACTATTATTTTCCTCAATGATAATGAGGTTTGTACCACGTGATGATGTTGAAAGAGGTATATGTACTCCCAGTCACTTTCCAAGTTCTGTTGAGAACTATTACCCACTAATGGGAAGTATGGATCCATACCTAGTCAAGGGTATTGTGATACAACTTAGAATGACCTTAGGATCTCTTTTGTTGTCAACTATGTTTCATCTTTGTTTTATGGTAGATTTCCTATCATACATGTAAAAGTGATTTTAGAACAAAACACCTCACTCCATTATTTTTTTTGTGTATGATTGATCGTGATTATTGAAGATGACATTAACTCTCCATGATGCTGAGTACGAGTTAGAGGACATCTTAACAGAGGAGAACCTGAAGACTTATAGTACTTTTTTTTGTATGAGGGATAGGGTAGATGAAAACTGCTCTGTGTAGGATCTTTTTTATATACATATTGGGTTAGATAATGTTTATCTTTTGATGTATTTTTTTTAGTTTTCTGTATTATCAAACCATGATGTACAGTTTTATGATATTTATGTATATATAGTCTTATCTTTCATCTTTTACTACCATTTCTAAATCTTGTTAAGTTTGGAATTTTTTTTTATAAAAGTGGAAAAATTTTACACACATTTTCATTTACTTAAACTTAATAACTAAAATAATATGAATTGCATTTAATATGAATGGGTGTTACATTAATATATCGAATTAACAATTTCAAATATATCCTAGATCCAAATCAATATCCATATAATATAAGGAAATCAATATGACATTGATTTATGTATATCACGTAAATCGTAACTCATGGATGCCATTGCCTTTATTAATAAATATTGACCCCAATTAGCCATTTATGTCATTCATAAATAGCAAAAAAAAATCCTTATATAATATAAAAATATATTACTTCACGACAATCAATTGTAAAGAAAATCACAAATCAATTGATATCATTGTCTTTCAATTCGTAAAACATGGATTCCTTGCCTTTATTCACTGATTCATAAAGGTAATATCATTCGCAAATTATTATTCGAGAGATGATTGATGCCATGGTCTTTATCCACTGATTTGTAATTTTCGAAAAAAAAGAAACTTTCACGGATTTACAAAATCCATATCCATGTATCCATATATAAATATATATAGCTTCAAGGCCACAATCAGCAAAAAAAAAAAGTTGACGCGTAAATCAATATACATTAGCCGTTAAAAGATTATATATACATGATTGTGCGACTCTTACTTAAATCAATATGAATATAACCATCTCAATTTCAATTGAAATCGAAAACCAAAGGCACCAATTCAAATCCTAATAATCCAACATAGAAGACCGCTCTGATACCACTTGTTAGAAATAATTCTTTAAAGGCATGTTTTAATCTTTAATTTAAAAGATCTTTAGGTGAAAGTGATATAATCACAAAAGCATGCATATATCAAGAATAACCCATTCTTGTTCACATAGGATCTACATCATACTGGATTACTAAGGATAGGATAAATACTCGGATCCATAGTCGGTTCGTGATCTAAGCGTTCTTCACAGAATCTTCGAGGCAATTAATGACGAACAAAAAACAAAGAAAGCCGGTGGCTTTATGGTTCTTCCTCAACCGAATCTCATAAGTTTCGGATAGGACCTTAGCCTTTCTTCAGATAGGGAGAAGGGAGTATGAATTTTCAATGATTCGGCATATTGGGGACCATAGCTTTCTTATAGTGTGTTAACCTAATAGGGTTCCCATTATTCCCTAATGGGCCAACATCTGCTCATTTAAGTTCATATCATCTTATTTAGAAGTCTAATGAGCTCACTTAATTTGACCACATAAAATAAAACCCACTAATGATAAATAGCTAATATAATTGTCTTATAATATTAGTCCATATGAATTATTGGAATATAAAATTCCAACAACCTCCTCACTCACTTTTTGACTCACAGCACCCTCACCCTCTCACTGAGGTCACACAATATTCACACTATTTTGAGTTTTTATTTTCATTTTTTTTTCATCTCATTTTTACCTCATTTTTGTTATATCTCTCAATTTCCTATCGTGTCATTTATCACATATATCATTTTAATTTTCTCTCTTTCTTTATTATTTTCTTTCTTTATCTATTTTTTCCTTCCACCCATTATTTACCACTAGGACTCATTATTTTTTTTCCAACATTCACCTCTCACCTTCTCATTTGGTGGTAGCATGAAAAAAACTCACAGTCTCTTATTCTCTTACCACACATTCACACCATCAATTCTCTCTCTTTTCTTTAAAAAATCACCCACACACAATCTCTAAGCCCTTGGTACTCTTATCTTGCCATTCTAAATCCATGGTAGCAACAATTTTAGATCCCCTGTGAAAAAGAGAAATGATAATTGTACAACAAATTATACAACAAATTTTACAACTAAGAGAGAGAAGTGACAAGAGAGAGAAGTTTGAAATATAATAAATGATGTAATTAAAAGAGATAGACATAAAAAATAATGTTGTATAAATTGTTGTAAGAATTATTATATCTGTATCACATCTTTATGAAAAATACCCCACACATAATTCCATCAACCACTAAACTTAAAGCATCACATCTGATTCCTCCAAATGAATCCAATAAGTGTTAGAAGTAGAACCCCCACAAAGTGGAAGTAATAGAAGTGGAAGTCCACTCATCATGTGGGTTACTTTGTTGGCTTCCACACTTAGCTTATATAAGGGAGCTTTGGTGGACCATTTAGAGGAATTCCAAAAGTCTCTTCTTACTTTATATTTGCTTTGTTTACTTAGAGAAAAAGTAAGAGAGAAAAATAGTTTCTCCCTTAAGGTTCTCTTAGTAGTTGTATTCTCCTATTATCTAGAGAGAGTGTTAATGTTCTCTCTTAGTGTTTAGAAAGAAGTATTGTAATTTCTTCTACATAGTGAAATTCCTTATTCTTGTCCATTTGTCAGTTCCTCTTTTCTTGTCTCTTATTTTAGCTACGAATTATTATTTTGTTACTCTGGTACCTAGCAGTGGTATTAGAGCCAATAGATTGCTGATACTATTCTATTGCGAGACACGTTGGTATGGTGCTAAATTCTTAAGAAAAATCTTAGTATACTTTGTGGTTGTAGCATAGTCTAATCTTTCACATTAAAAAAAAGAAGTTCTTGCTACTAATAATATAGTGTAGTAGTGTAAAAATGCATGTCTAGGAAAGTTCTGGCTAGGAAAGACTTAATATTTAAGTATGTCTATTAGTGATCCACCTCTCTTTCCTAGAAACTTACCTAGTGTATTGATTCACAGACTATGGTTATTGTTCTAATATATTGTACTAATCACGTGAAAATTGTGCGAGCTGGTTCAACTAAAAACTATTTGGTGTAAAACCATGGCAGCAAAATATGAAATAGAGAAGTTTGAGTAATTTCTCCCTGTGGAAATTGAAGATGAGGGCAATTTTGAGGAAAGACAATTGTCTAAATGCAAATGAAGGCAGTCTTGCAGATATCACTGATGATAAGTGGAAAGAGATGGACGATAATGATGTTGCCAATTTGCACTTAGATATGACAAATTTAGTTTTGTCCAGTGTTGCAGAGAAAAAGACTACAAAGGAGATTTGATGCTCTCACGAAATTGTACAATGCCAAGTCACTTTGTACCAAAATATTCTTAAAGAGGAAACTCTACATTCTTCGATGAGTAAGTCTACGTCGGTGACAGATCACATCAACAATCTAAATACTCTATTTGCTTTGCTTACAGCATCAGATTTCAACATTGTAGAAAATGAATGTATAGAGCTTCTACTTCAGAGTTTACCAGATTCATATGATCAACTCATCATCAACATAACATATAATAATGTTGTCAGTCATATATCCTTTGATGATGTTGTTAGAGCTATTCTTGAAGAAGGATCCAGGTGAAAGAATTAGTTTTGTCCTAACGTTGCATTCCAAGTACCTCAAATAACGGAGAAGTTTTGTATAGCGAAGTAACAATTAGTTCTAAAGGTGGGAAACTTCATGATGGTTGGATACTGGATTTAGGTGTAACCTGACACATGACTCCACATTGAGATTGTTTAAGAAATTCGACCTGATGTATTTTGAAGACGGGTTCGAATTATACTTCAGGTTTGGTGTATTTTGAGGACAAGGTTCAGATTATACTTCGGGTCGTCCTAACCTAGTCTAATGTTATATTCTTTTAAAAAGGTATGATTTCTTAAACAATTATGTACTAATAATACAACTTCCTGATTTAATAAATAATTAATATTTTGTCTAACATGATACTTTATTTATGTTGATATCATTTATTGTAAAATATATATTATAAAATATACCTTAATTGTAGTTGTATACTTCTTTAATTCTACAACTTAGCTATATATAGTGTTAAGATTAATATATTATGCCAACAAGTTAGGTTGACCTAGTCTTGTCCTAAATGTTGTCGGTTCTTGATCGAGTCAAATTCGGGTTCACAAAATTGACCTTATCAAAACTTTGGGTCAGATAGGGACATAGTTAACCCGTCCCAACTCGTCCTACGAACGAACACCACTACCTAGTGGTATTGAGTCAAGGGATTGGGTATGATTTGAGCCTACTGGAACAAGTCTCTTGATTTCATCGCTTATGAGACGATCACTCACAGCAAGAAAAAGGAACAACAAAGACACAACACCAACCAAATAAACCTTTGAAAAATCCATCTCCCTAGATGATGTTTTAGTAATGGCAAAACGATGTATTAAAAGGTAGGTGTCTAGGTTTAAGGGTTTCTTTGAGACTTCAATATTGACCAAAATTTAATTTTATATTTGAATAGTCAACATAAAATATGATTTTATATAGAAATAATAAATTAAATGAATATTTTAAATTATTCAAAAAATATTTTTCAAAATTTTTAATACATTAATTATTTTAATATGTATTTAATATTTATTCTCTAATTAATGTGCTAAGAAAAATGCTTTTCTCTTTTAAGATTTACAATCATAAAATTGTTTTTTGAAGACTCATTCCTTGTTATTTTCCAATAAATATTTCACATGTTACACACCTATTTCTAGTTTTTATAAATGAAATATAACACCAAAAATAAATTAAAATTATAGGTTTAAATATGTTTTTGGTCCCTATAAAATATCATTTTTTAGTTTCAGTCCTTGGAAATTTTTTTTCTTTAAATGTTACAAGGACTACAATAAAATATCAAGGTCCAAAATTTAAAAAAAAAAATTACAATGACTATTTAAAAAAAAAAATTATAAGTACCAAAATGAGAAAGCGATATATTACATAGACCAAAATATATTTAAGCCAAAATTATATTTCAACTTTAAATAATAAAATATTACATTGTTGATGGTCAACAAATCAAAATGTCATAATATGAGCAAATAATTTTTTCAATTTTTATAAATTTTTGAAATTAGTTTTATTACTGTAATATTTTTTAAAACTAAATATTTCATGCAAAATATGTAATAATAATGGAAAAAATAAATATTGATTAAAGAAATTAATAAAACTAAAATTTTTCTCTAATTAAAAAACTAATTAAAGAAAAATATTTATTTAATGTGTTGTAAATGTTTGGAGCCATGTGTCAAAAAATAAGAGAACAAACAATGATACAAGAACAAAACACTATAAAAATATCACTATTTAGTGACCAAATATTTCCATCGCTAAAGGACATAACGATCATGCTAGCGTCCACCATAAGAATATGTCAATAACTATAGTTGCCATCGTGTTTGGAGAATGATTCACATACCAAACACTATAAGAGACTAAGGGCCCATTTAGTAGTCAGGATATCATAGGATAGGATATGATAACTATTTTATCCTGTTGTTATCAGTTACGTAGTGGGCCAGTAGCATATGATAATGTTATCCTATCATTTATCCTATCCTGTTGCTCTAGTGTATTTTTTATCCTAAAGAGGATGAGTTAGATTAGGAAGTAATAGGATAGCATAAACTCTCTTTATATATATATATATATATATATATATATATATATATATATATATATATATATATATATATATATAGGAAGTAATAGGATAGCATAAACTCTCTTTATATATATATATATATATATATTAATTTATATATAATAATAATAATTTTCACAAGTAAATTTAAAGTATATTATTAATTAAAATATTAAAAATTAAATAATTACTATTCAAATATTTTTTAAATAAAATTATTTGAATAATAATTATAATTTTAAAAATCTTGTATAATTTTTTTATAATTTTAAGAAAATTAACTACATAAATAAAAAATAATATTGTATAGTTTAGTTAAAATTGTAATTTTTTTGTAAGAAAATAAAAATTAAATTAAAAGTTACTTTTAGAAAATTATATGTAATTTTATGAAACAATAATTTTATATTTTATTCTAGCATTATCTAGTCTGCAACAAACATTAGAAAAGATTATAGTTTATCCTACTCTTATGCTATCATGTTTTTATCGTGCTTCCATATCCTATCCTATCTTATCTTATCCTTACCACTAAACGAACCCTAATAGTTTTGGTGAGTAATTAATTATCAATCGCCACTAACAATTTACCCCCTCTTTATAGGTAGACCAGGTGATGGGACGAGATGTGTGGTCCCTAAATTAGTCTCTATGTGAATGTCACAACGCATGGTTAGGAAATGGTGAATTCAATTCAATTTCATTTCCCTAGGAAAAAGTATACAATAAATATTGGTCACTTTTTATGTTTGTTGTTTTGATAGCAAAAATAGTTTTAAAAAATAATATGTGATAATGTTTTACTTTTTAAAAGTAATTATTCATAACAACATATATAGAGTATTAGATATTTATCTTCACTTATTATTATTAGCGACAAATAAAAAGTACTAAAAATACACGAATCGCAACACAAACAATAAATGAAAATAAAATATAAATAAATGTATATATTGTACATAGTAATAAAGAAAATGGAAATAAAATAAAAATAAAAATAGAATATTTTTAATGATGAGGTGTCAAACGACTTGTCCTCAGTGTTGTCCTCTACAAGTGGTAGGTTGAAGAGGTAGTGGCGAAAATGAGGATAGGTGTGCAAGTGTGGTAACATGTATCACATTAAGCTTAAATATGTTTTAAGTCCTTGTAAATATGACTTTGTCTTGTTTTAGTCTTTAAAAAAAAAATTGTTATGTTTAGATCCTTGACATTTTCTTAGTGTACTACTTTAGTTCTTACCATTAACTCTAGTTAATTAAGTGTTAACATGGCTAACAAAACAGAGAATATTAGTTAAGATAATTAAGGTAATAAAGAATATTTTAAATTAATATAATTAGATTATTTTGTGCGTACTTCAATTAGGTAATATATTTATTATTTTATATAAATAAGATAATTACATATAATTTAGTTTTGTAATTAATTTTTAATATGTTATGAACAATGGTTTTTATTACGTTTAATATTGTTCTTATTTTCAATTCACTAATTTACTTTTAACATTGTACTTTTAAAATAAATTATAATTTATTTAGACACTTATAATTTACTTTTAATATATTCCTTTTGTCTTTGGAGACAAAATCTTTGCTTGTGATATATTAAAAAAAAAAATTATAACATCAAAAGTAATCTATTAAAAGTAAATTACAAGCATTTAAGTAGATTATAATTTTTTTTTAAAAAGTACAATGTTAAAAATAATTACTGAATCGAAAAGTAAGAACAATATTAAAAACAATAAAAATCATTGCTCATAGTATATTAAAAATTACAAATAAATTATAAAAGTAAATTATATGTAATTACCTTATTTATATAAAATAATAAATGCATTACTTATTTGAATTATGCACTTAAAAATAATCTAATTATCTTAATTTAAAATATTCTTTATTACCTTATTTATTTTAATTAATATTCTATATTTTGTTAGCCATATCAACGCTAAATTAACTAGAGTTAATGGTAAGGACTAAAAAAGAACACTAAGAAAATATCAAGGATCTAAAAATAACAAAAAAAATTGTAATGACTAAAACAAGACAGGGCCATATTTGCAGAGACTTAAAACATATTTAATCCTATCACATTATCTCTCCCTACTCTTGGGTAGTCTAGGCTAGCTTAACATTCTTTGCCTCATAACAATCACTATAATTAACACATTAATTACCTTTATAATTATCATAGCAATGGAGGTGTAGGTGATAAATAAATGATTCAAACACCAATTTTGATTATTACGTTGAAATGGACTTTAATGTATTATATATAATATAATGAAATGAAGTTGTTCTGTGTTAGTTTTGTATATGTTCCTGGTTTATTACTAGTAGTTTTTGTATTAGAATATTGTATACCAGGGAGGCAATGAAGTTGCAATGCTAATTTTAGAATAAAAAAAAAACACTTTTTTCATCAAAACTTTCTAAATCAGTTATATGGCCTCAATTGATCTAGAAAGTGGACTTTCTAGACTAGTTGCGACCATAATCGATGTAGAAAGGGGACTTCTAAATCAGTTATAAACACAAGTGGTGTAGATAGTCCACTTTCTACAACTGTTGTAACTTTTTACATTAATTCTAGAGCTGATCTAGAAAATATGAACATTTTATGAGTCAATTCTACATTCGCTCGCAATACCTATATAAAATGCTAAAAACAATCAATCTTAAAAACCTTTTTTGTATTAGTGAATACATGGTAGTCATGATTCTTTCTTTGATGTAACTTTCCTCCCTAATGTCAACACATTTGCCCAAATTAAAAGCTTAAGCATCAAGGAACATCATTTCTTAATTTAACCAGATACAAAGAATAACTTTTTCATATTTGGTTAATGCATATTTTGCATTTCATTTCATAAGCCTGCAACCACCACAGTCTTTCAACTCAAGCTCCTTCTGATTGCATAGTTTTGGTTTAAGTCCAGTTGAGCTTTATAGGTATCCTTTGCCTTCCTCCTATTTATATCAAAGGGTTATTAAGCAACATATGTACATCCTTTTTCCTCCTACAAATTCATTACATTTGTTTTCCAAACGAATTGCATTCTTTATTTCTTTTGGATGGTTCACGCAAAATTACTTTCAATTGGGATTTTGTTAGCACTTGTATATCTTTACTTCTTATACACGCACACATAATCAAATACTACATATAGATTTTGTTTTACGAAGATTCAAATCGTGAAACATGTTTTTTTATCAAGGGTAGGGATGAAGTCATTCCAACAGTATTTCTTGGCATAGTTACTTTATTCAATAATTCCTTATATACATGAAATTTAAATAATTCAACCGCTAAATTAAAAGTCATTATTAAATAGGTCAAGTCTACCATTTTTTATAAATTTTTAAAACTATTTGATACTTCACTAAATGAATTCAATATAACATATAATATACCTTTTTTATAAAAAAAATATAAGTAAATGTCTACTCTAATATTACTTGACTATAATTGTCTAATTTTGCTAAAATTTGGTATGCATGATTGTTCGAATAATATTAAAATATTCATTGTTGTATTATTGAAATCTCATATATACAAAGATTTATTGTATGGAGTAAATCTACCAAGAGTTACTCCTAAAATAACTTGATCCCCAAATTTCTTTCATCAAAGATAAAACAAAAGAATAGTTGGAGGAACAATTATTCTAAGGTACTAAATCAAGCACTCTGTTGAGTTTGGACTTGATGGAACAAGGCTCTTGATCTAATGATTTAAACCATATTCCTTGGAAACAAAGGAACTTGTCCCTAGTGGGTCAGGGGATTGGGCATGGTTTGGGCCTGAAGGAACAAGTCTCTTAATTTCATGGTGGAAACCTAAATCTTTGGAAACAAAGGAACGTGTCCCTGGTGGATTAGGGGATTGGGCACGGTTTGGGCCTGAAGGAACAAGTCTCTTGATTTCATGGTGGAAACCTAAATCTTTGGAAACAAAGGAACGTGTCCCTGGTGAGTTAGGGGATTGGGCATGATTCGGGCCTGATGGAACAAGTCTCTTGATTTCATAGCTTATGAGACGATCACTCACGGCAAGAGAAAGGAACAAGAAAGATACAACCCCAACCAAATAAACCTTTGAAAAATCCATTTCACTAGGTGATGTTTTAGCAATGGCAAAACAATGTATTAAATAGTAGGTGTCTCGATTTGAGGGTTTCTTTGTCACTCTAATAGTTGACCAAAATTTAATTTTATATTTGAATAATCAACCTAAAATATGATTTTAACTAGAAATAATAAATTTTCCAACCAAAAGAATATTTTAAATATTAGAAAAAATATTTTTCAAATTTTTTAATGCATTAATTATTTTAATATATATTTAATATTTATTCTCAAATTAATGTGATAAGAAAAATGCCTTTTCTCATATAGTATACCGCTTTTTTGGTTTTGGTCCTTGTAAAATTATTTTCTTTAAATGTTCCTTGTAAAATTTATTTTATTATATTTTGGTCTTTGTTATTTTGTTTTAGTCCTTATAATATATCTATTTTTTCCGTTTAGGTACCTATAATATTTTGTTCATTTTGAGTTAGTCACTTTGAAAAAAAAAAAGGGTAGGACTAAAAGCAAATTATTGACATATTACAAGGAGAAAAATAATGAGTATTTTACAAGGACTAAAACATAATAACAAGGTCCAAAATAAAAATAAAAACCTATAATATTTTGTTCATTTTGAGTTAGTCACTTTGAAAAAAAAAAAGGTAGGGCCAAAAGTAAATTATTCACATATGACAAAGAGAAAAAAGAAGTATTGTACAAGGACTAAAACAAAATAACAAGGTCCAACATAAAATAAAAATTACAAGGCCATTTTTTTAAAAAAATAAAAATTTATAAGTGCCAAAACCAAAACAACAATATATTACATAGACCAAAATATATTTAAGCCAAAATCATTTTTAAATTTTAAATAATAAATATTACATTATAGATGGTCAACAAATAAAAATATGATAGTATAAGCAATTAAATTTTTAAATGTTTTAAAAATTTTGAAATTCATTTTATTATTGTAATATTATTTTAAAAACTAAATATTTCATGCAATATATCAATATTTATGGAAAAAATCACTACTAGAAAAATTAAAATTAGTGATGAAATGATTTGTATGTAAAATTTACAAAATTCGTCACAAAAATTTTTTGATGCCATAATTAGTAAGGGAAAAACAATTTTTGTCATAAAAATTGGTCACTAATTCATTAATTTTTAATAGTGAATGTGTTCTGACTAAGGACATTAATAAAATCAAAAATTTTCTTTGATTGAAAAATTAATTAGAGAAAAAATATTTATTTAATTTGTTGTAAATGCTTGGAGGCATGTGTCAAAAAATGAGAGAACAAATGATGATACTAACATCCGAATATGTCAATAATTATAGTTACCAACGTGTTTGGAGAACGATTTACATGCCAAAAACTATAAGATATTGATAGTTTTAGTAAGTAATTAATGATTGATCGCCACTAACAATTTCCTCCCTTTTTATATGTAGACCATGTGATGGGATGAGAAGTGTGGTCTCTAAATCGGTTGCTATGTGAATGTCACAACAAATGGTTAAGAAGTGGTGAGTTTGGTTTCCACCTTCATTTCTTTAGGAAAAGGTATATAGTCTATATTGGCAACAGTATTTTTTTTATTTTTTTTTGTGAACCTAGAGTATCCCCCAACTGAAAGCTAAGGATTACTCCTTCGAGGTATTGAGACCTATTTAAAAGGCTGACCTCTCCCAACAAATATTTTTTCATACACATAGACCCAAGGATCGATCTTCTGATCACATGCTTAAGGGACAAGGTTATCTACCAACCATGTCATGTTGGTTGGCAACTGTATTTTTAAAAATATACAATTTACTCCTTTTTGTTTATTGTTTTAGTAGCAAAAATATTTTTAAAATAATGTATTAAATAGTTGGTGTCTACGTTTGAAGGTTTCTTTATAACTTCAATGACCAAAATTTAATTTTAGATTTGAATATTCAATCTAAAATATGATTTTCAATAAAAGGAATAAATTTGTCAAATTTTAAAGAAAATTTTAAATTATTCAAAAAATATTTTTCAAAATTTTTAATACATTAAATATTTTAATATGTATTTAATAATTACTCTCTATTTAATGTGCTAAGGAAAATGCTTTTCTCTTTTAAGATTTACAATCATAAAGTTATTTTTTGAAGATTCCTTCCTTGTCATTTTCTTATGGCTTAAATACTTTTTAGTCTTGTAATACACTTGTTTAATGGTTTTATTCCCTATAATTTTTTTTATAATTTTGGTCCCTATAAAATTTTATTTTATAGTTTTAGTCCCTGATACTATTCATTGATGATGTGACAATCTTCTATTGAAAAACAAGCTCGATGCTTTTTAAATAATAGGGACTAACATGGATATCTTCTAATATAAAAGGAACCAATATAAAAAGTTTACAATTTTATAAGGACTAAAAAAATACCATTAAGGACTAAAGTCATATAATAAAATTTTATAGGGACCAAAACCATAAAAAAAAATTTATAAGGACTGAAAGCACAAAACAGATAAATTATAGGGAGTAGAAACATTTTTAAGCCTTTGTAATAAATGTTTGGCTAAATTACACTTTTGGTCTTCATATAATTCTCAATCTGCAATTTTGGTTCCTCCTTTTTTAATTGCTCACATTTAGTCCCTTAATTTTTAAAATTACACAATTTTGGTCTTGCTATCAGTTGACCATCCATGGTCAAACATTGATAGTTGATGTAGTAATGATATGACCATGGAATATATAGTCTAGAAAATGGTAAAATTGTAAGTACCTAATAGGAATAAAACCCATGACCTCTTGCATAATGGGAGAACCTTAACCACTACACTTATTTGGTTTATAATGTAAAATATATAATATAGATAATTGTATTTTTTGTTCCCTAAGTATGATTAATGTGAAAATTTAATTTTTATTTAATATTAAATATTTATTATTTAATTTAAAAACTAATGTAAGTATTATAATATTTTATTAAATAATATAAACATACACCCACCTCTTTATTCCATTTCCTTTTTTACCCAATTTTCTTCTCACATCTCTATTCTTTTTCTATCACCCCACTCATACTATATTATTTAATAAATATTATAATAATTATCTTATTTTTTAAATTAAAATAATAAAATTTAATATTAAGATATTAAATATTAAATATTAAATTAAATAAACTTATTAGACTATGCAAATTTATAAATTTATATATTCAGTTGAATTATGTGTATTCTAAATTAAATGTAATTATATATTTAATAAAATTATATAATTTATCAATTACTATAATTTAATAAATTTATACAATTTATTAAATAAATAAGCACATAATTTAGAATACACAGAATACATAGAATTTAAGTTAATTTATACAATTTAATTTATATATTTATAAATTATTGTAATTTAATAAGTTTATACAATTTATTTAAAAACAATTATATAATTTATAATACACAAAATGCATAGAATTTAATTTAGTTTATATAATTTAATTTAAAAATTTATTAACTATTTAATTAAATTTAATTTATAATACACAATGTAATTTAATTTATAAATTTGTAAATTATTTAATTAAATTTACAAATTTATATAATTTAATAAATTTATATAATTTAATATTAAATATTTATTATTATAATTTAAAAATAATGTAATTATTATAATATTTATTATTATAATATTCTAAAAGTTACTTTTAGATAATTATATGTAATTTTATGAAACAGTAATTTTATCGTTTGAACATAATTTATATTTTATTCTACCGTTATCTGGTGTACACCAAACATTAGATAAGATTATAGCTTATCCTACTCTTATCCTATCATGTTTTTATTGTGCTCTCATATCCTACCCTATCTTATCTTATCCTGACCACCAAACGAGCCCTAATAGTTTTGGTGAGTAATTAATTATTAATCGCCACTAACAATTTACTCCCTCTTTACAGGTAGACCAAGTGATGGGATGAGATGTGTGGTCCCTAAATTGGTCTCTGTGATACCCATTCACATTGAACACAACCCATACTTATTTACTTATTTAAAATACGAGTAAAATTTTTCTCTGCTTTTAATAATAGAAAATTTGTAAATTTAACAAATTTGAAAATGGTAGTAAAAAAATAAAATTTGTATGTATTCATTGTAAAACTGTACATCATGATTTCATATGTAGACAGAGAGATCAAAATATATATCAAAGTAGTTACTACTTATTCCCAGGACATCAAAAAGATCCTAGTCAAAGCAGTGTCCGTCTAGCCTATCCCATTAAATAACAAACTATTAGACTAGCCCTATAGGTCCTCATCAACAGTTGGGTCTTCATTAACCGCGATCAATCATGCATAAAACGAAAAATAATGGAGGAGGTGATTTGTTCTAATATCACTTTTACATGTATGGTAGGAATTCTACCACCCAATATAGATAAAACACAATTGACAATAAAAAGGAAACCTAAACTTTATTCTATGTTATACTATCCTTGACTCGGTATGGATTTATACTTTTCATTAGTGGGTAATAGTTCTTAATAGAACCTGGGAAGTGACTGGGAGAGCATATAACTCTCTCAACATCATCTCATGGTATAGTCCTCATCATCATTGAGGAACAAAATAACAATTTAGGATATTAATTTATAGAGGTATATTTTCATCAATCATGGTGATGCTGAGCAGTTGTCAGGATTATCAGGTTGGTTAAGTGATTGTCCAGGCTCAAGAGCGCAACCTTGGCCATTAGGATGCTCACCACTCGATACCATACCCTCTAGACCTAACCATGGGTCCCTTTCTTTCATCCCGCATTGTACCAAACTATATCTTCCCTAGCAACTTGCCATGCCACTGCATGTCACTTGCTTTACATTACTCACTAATTTGTCACATCCTAACTTTTCAAACAAAGGTTTTCCTGGTCTCATTTAAGTTGAGCACCAATATAATCAATATTTCTGCCTGATATTATAGAAATCACACAATACCATAATCATATAAAATTTTAGCATAGTAATTATAATTTAATTACTAAAATTTTGGCAGAATAACAACTAAATTAATACATTTTAATTTTCTAAATTTAAGCAGAGTAACAACATAGTAAATATAATTTAATAATTTAAAATTTAAGCAGAGTAACAACTTAACAAGTATAATTTAATAGTTTAAATTTGAGCAGAGTAATAACTTACCAATTATAATTTAATAATTTAAATTTGAGCAGAGTAACAACTTAAAAATTAAAGTTTAGCATCAAACATAATATAATGGTAATAGTAATTAAAATTATGCCTAAACGGGTTTAGGGTAAAACCCTTTCTACCAACATACAAAGTGACAATAATTTAGAATCAACCCCCCCATTACCTCTAAGGTGGTTGATGAAAAAGATGGAATTGTTGGTGCAAAACTCCTAGAAACAGAAATTTATTAGTTGATGGAAAACTAGTAAAATTTAAGCATAATACTAAAGTTAAAAAAAATTTAGAGAGGGAGAGAGAAACTCTATATATTTTGGCGGGTTTATGGAGGAATGGATGGTGAGAAATCAGAATTTTGGGTGCCTATTTATAGACAAAGGAAGGGGGTGAGGTGTCCACTTTGATGATATAAGCTATTATGTCATAAATCCCAGTTTTGATTTATTTTTAATTAATTTAGGGATACATGCACCATTTAGGGTGGTGAATCTCTCCTCCTAGACTTGGGGACGTGCTATATGAGTTGTCCTCAAGCTCTTCAGTATAAATTTTATCTGTAGGTGAATTAACTGATACCGATCAAAACGCCTAAACTTGAAAAATTAGCTTTTAATATCAAAATAATGCGTTTTAATGCAAAACTGGACAAATACATTATTTTTCATCAAAAATAAATTTCTAATAATAAATTTTAGTTTTTATTAATTTATTTCGAATTATATGTATTTATTATGTATTTTTAAGCTAGAAAATTCATAAAAAATCCATTTTAATTCAATAAATACTAGAATTTTTATGAAAGTTATAAAATTAAATATTTCACCTATAAATAAACTAAAATTACCATTTTCATCATTTTTTGATGTCAAACCAATACTGGTTGGCTTATCAAACACTTAGGGGCATTTTGGTTATTTTACACAAGAATTCCTGAAATTTTCCAGAAAATTCCCAAAATTTTATTTTAATATATATGACATGATTTCAAGCTCAAATTAACATTTTAATGTCAATTGAATCTTTTTTCCATGCCAGCCCTTTATGTTGAAAAATAGAGACAAAATCGTTATTTTCTAATTTCTCCGGGCTCCAGCTTAGAAAAATTATTAAAAATAATTATTAAATAGCTTTTGAAATTTTGAGCGTAATGGTGACAATCAGAATTTTGAAATTCCTACCCGATTTTTCAGAATTACATTGTCAAATATTAGAAAAACGATTGAAAAAATTGAAATAGTATTATTATATTTTTCACTATTTTTCTTTCAAAATAATTTTTTTTAATGAAAGATATTTAGTATAAAATTTTCAAAATATTTTGAATTCAAAAAGTCTCTGGGCTGCTCCTACAGTTAACCAGGGGTATTTTGGTCATTTCACAAAAAATGTCTTAACAAATTTCTGAAAAATTTCTAAAATTATTATTAATTATTCGAAGTATATTGATAACTTAAAAATAATTTGTAAACATTTCTAACTAATTTTTTTTATTCTGTTATCTGACCTTTTAGGGGCAAAACGATTATTTTACCCATTTTGAGCTCAGTTCCCCAAAAATTTATCAAAAATATAAACTAAGTACTACATAAGTGTAGTAATCAAATTTTTGATATTTTCATCTAGTTCTCCAAAAATAAATACAGAATAACTAAGAAAATTATTTGATATGCAAAAAAATAGGGGTGTTATCTCTATGTGAATGTCACAACGAATGGTTAGAAAGTGGTGGATTCGGTTCAGTTTCATTTCCCTAGGAAAAAGTATACAATAAATATTGGTCAATTTTTATGTTTGTTGTTTTGATAGCAAAAATAATTTTAAAAAATAATATGTGATAATGTTTTACTTTTTAAAAGTAATTATTCATAACAACATATATAGAGTATTAGATATTTATCTTCACTTATTATTATTAGCGACAAATAAAAAGTACTAAAAATACACGAATTGCAACACAAACAATAAATGAAAATAAAATATAAATAAATGTATATATTGTACATAGTAATAAAGAAAATGGAAATAAAATAAAAATAAAAATGGAACATTTTTAATGGTGAGGTGTCAAACGACTTGTCCTCAGTGTTGTCCTCTACAAGTGGTAGGTTAAGAGGTAGTGGCGAAAATGAGAATAGGTGTGCAAGTGTGGTAACATGTATCACATTAAGCTTAAATATGTTTTAAGTCCTTGTAAATATGACTTTGTCTTGTTTTAGTCTTTAAAAAAAAAATTTGTTATGTTTAGATCCTTGACATTTTCTTAGTGTACTACTTTAGTTCTTACCATTAACTCTAGTTAATTAAGTGTTAATATGGCTAACAAAATAGAGAGTATTAGTTAAGATAATTAAGGTAATAAAGAATATTTTAAATTAATATAATTAGATTATTTTGTGCGTACTTCAATTAGGTAATATATTTATTATTTTATATAAATAAGGTAATTACATATAATTTAGTTTTATAATTAATTTTTAATATGTTATGAACAATGGTTTTTATTACGTTTAATATTGTTCTTATTTTTCAATTCACTAATTTACTTCTAACATTGTACTTTTAAAAAAAATTATAATTTGCTTAGACACTTATAATTTACTTTTAATATAATACTTTTATCTTTGGAGACAAAATATTTGCTTGTGATACATTAAAAAAATAAATTATAACATCAAAAGTAATATATTAAAAGTAAATTACAAGTGTTTAAGTATATTATAATTTTTTTAAAAAGTACAATGTTAAAAAGTAATAGTGTAAGAGGTTTTGGGTTCTATTTCCTTTACTTTCAATTTTACCATTTTCTAGACCATATATTTCATTGCCACATCAACGATCCACGTCAGCGTCTACGTGTACTGCCACGTGCAGCCAATGTTTGACCATAAATGATCAACTCAGGGTGTAACTAAAATTGCGTAATTTTAAAAATTGGGAGACTAAATGTGTGCAATTAAAAACATGGGAACATTGTAGATTGAGAATTATAGGAGGCCAAAAATACAATTTAGCCTAAATATTTCATACAGTACACACCTATTCCTAATTTTTATAAGTGAAATATAACCCCTAAAATTAAAAAAATTATATTTCAAATTCACATATTCAAATATTATTTTATTGATGATTAAAAAGTTAAAATACGATAATATGAGCGATTCAAATTTTTAATTTTACAATTTCTTAAATTTGTTTAATTAGTGTGATATTATTTTAAAAACTATATATTTCATGCAATATTTGTACATATATTATATTAAAAACTAAAATTTTAATTAGTGTAATTTAACAAATAGTTTAATTAGTTTAATATCATTAGGTTCGAGCTTTGTAGATAGAAAAAAGCGATTGGGAGGGGAGATATTAGTCATCAACAAAGTTAATGGATACTTCGCCCTAATAATATAGTTATCTAAAAAAAAAATCATGCAATATATGCAATAATTATGGAAAAAATGAGTATTGGTTAAAGAAATTAATAAAACTGGAAATTTTGTTTGATTGAAAAAATAATTTTGAATCGTTTGATATGAAAGTTTTGGGATCCAGATGTTCAGATCGTTCTCCTTTTCGCAATCCGTGTCATGTTAATTTAGTGATTTCCTTTTATTCTATATTTGATTTGTTTCATTTTTCATGTGATGATTTTGCGGGCTGAATCCATTTTGTGGTGTGATCGATTTGGTTTGCTGGAAGAAATATCTTCACCTGAAATGTATTGATGTGAATCCATTTTTCATGTGATAGAAATGAACATCACTGGTTTTGTCGTTTGGCTTGAGATCTTGCTGAATCCATTTTCCGGTGCCACTGATTTGGTTTGCTGGAAAAAAGAAATCTGCCACTAGATAATTTTATGGCTAAAATATCTTTTTACTAAAATTTATTACAATTTTTTATGTTTTAAAAAACTAATTTTGGTCTTCTAATTCTCAAATTTGAGTTAATGTCCTTCCTAAATAATAATTATTGTTTATTTTAGGGCTTGATTTTGAACCCTTTTTAGACTGATTTAAGATGTAAAACTTGTTTCATTAGATTTATTTACATAAAAACTATGTAAGTCAACTAATGTTTGAACTAAAAAAGATCATAAACATGGTGAAAATTGCGTGAAAAGGGAGTTCAAATCTAATATATCATATTTTTTTTTGGTTGCTTGTGAGACTCACCTTTCATGCTATTTTCATTATATTTATGTCACTTTTTGGTTCAAACATTAGTTGGGTTTTGTAGTTTTCGTGTAAATGAATCTAATGAGACATGTTTCACGTTTTACATCGATTAGAAAAAGTTTAAAATCATGACCTAAAATCGAAAATGACCACTACTTTGAAAATACAACATTAAATCAAATTTAAGAATTAAAAAACCAAAATAAATATTTTAAAAAATAAAAAATCAAATAAATTTTAGTAAAATGATAAAGATCAAAAATATATTTTATCCTAATTTTATTCTTAGCTTATTCTTGTAAGGATTCAGGGATGCTCAAAATCTCGGAACCATTTGAATCTGTCCGGTTTTGCTAGGCCTTGGTCTGTGGTATGGGCTCTATTGGCATTTCGTGGTTTTCCATTTGTTTTTTTGTTTCTTGTTGGTCTAGATCATGGGCCATAACTCAAAAAGACAACACTTGTATATGACAATTGGGCTCACTAACTTCGTACGTTAGCAGTTAGCACTGCACTTTCACTGCTTCTACGAATTCTTCCCGTGCTGGCCCACTGAAAGCCAACACAAATGTGAATTTGGTGTTAACTTGCAAATGCAATTGATTAGTCATGTTAATGGGTGGTCACACTGATAATCAAAAGTTCAGAACTATGCTAGTTCAGAACTATAATAAAAAATAGTTAGCTAAAAAAAGAAAAAATATAATAAAAAATTCACTGAATCCATTACAATACAACTTGTAATTTTCTTTATGTTTTTTGTCTTGGCAATCGTTTTCCATTCATTTAAAAATATCTTGCATGATGATATAGTTTTTTTTTGGCTTAAATATATTTTTGATCCTTGTAATATACTATTTTTTTGATCTTGGTCCTTATAAAAATATTTTTTTAAAAATAGTCCTTATAAAATTCATTTTTTTGATTTTGATGACTGTTATTTTGTTTTAGTCCTTGTAATATATTTATTTTTTCGTTTTTATCGTTGTAATATGTAAATAATTTGTTTTTAGCCCTTATCAAATTTTTTTCAAAGAAACTAATTTTAAATGAACAAAATATTATAGGGACTAAAATGAAAAAATAGATATATTAAAAGGATAGAACAAAATAAAAGGACCAAAACCAAAAAATAAATAAATTTACAAGGAATATTTAAAAAAAAATAATTTTACAGGGACCAAAACCAAAAAAAGTTATATTTTATAAGAATCAAAAACATATTTAAACCTTTTTTTTTTGCTGCTATCTTTGGTGTTTTTGTCACACTTTCTTTGCGAGAATTTTTCTGGTTAATTGTCTAAGTTGATTTCCTTTAAGGAACTTCCAGTATCTGCTCTATAATTTTTAAAAATAATAAGAATAGATCAATACGTAACATTTTAGTTACTGACAACTTTTTTGCCTAGTGGTTTAAGATATGAAAGATACTAAAATTTACTGTGTTCATGACATTGTTTAGAAAGTATGTGACTTAGGTTGGCGGGAATGGCTGACTAGAAGCAAGACATCTTCATAAAAATCTGAGCTATTTGATCGAGATTCACAACATTGGACCAAAAATACAGAAGAGAATGCAAGGAGGCTATAGCCATCGTAATCAGGAGTCTGAAGCATATTGAAGGAGCCAAGAGAAAGATAAAATACATGGAACTAACAGTGATATATAAAAATTTTGCTTGATCAATGAAGGGAAGGAGAAGAAAGGAAAAAGAGTATACAGTTTCAAGACCTTTGCATGCACATTTGATACAAGGCTAAATTGTATTTTTGGTTTTTCTATTTTTCTTAATCAGCAATGTTGATTCTCTATTTTTTCAGAGACATTTAATTCCTTTATTTTTAAAAATCTGCAGTTTTAGTCTCGCTGTCAAATTTTTTGCGTTGGCCGTTAATGGTTTAACGTTGATTATGATGTGTCAGTACTTAAATGATGTGTCCGAGTCAAAGTTAATATTGACACATCAGAGTTAACATTAAACCACTAGAGATCAACGCAACAAATTTGACGAGACAAAAATTGCAGATTTTTAAAAATAGAGAAACCAAAATTGTGAATTTTTAAAATAGAAGGACTAAATGTTTCTAAAAACAATTGAAAAACTAAAATTGTATAATGAGAAAAATAAGAAGACTGAAAATGTAATTTAGCCTTGATAAAATTAGTTGGTTATTTAGGAATATATGTTTGTAAATGAAATGACTGGAAGAACTTCTTAGTTGTGAAAATTTTAAAGTGGTATTGTTTTATTATCTTATTTCTTTTATATGTTGCAGATATCTAAGTAGTAATACCATTGCAGCGATTGCATGTGGATATTATGAACTCCTAATCTATTAACGTGTTTGAAGGGGGCTCCATTTTTTTCTTCTCAATTTTGTCTCTCAATTGACAGATATGCACTACTAATTAATATGATAACATATCGACTATATAGGAATTTGAAATTTACACATCGAATCTTTTGTTCTTTGAATTCCATAATAATCTCCACCCGAGGAAAAAAAAATTGAATTTTAGAAAATCAAATGGTACTAGAATTTATGTGGCATATATGAAACAATCTACTCCATCCGTCTCATAATAAGTGCCATTCTAAGTTTTTACACAGTAAAAAAAAACCTAATAAATAGATGAAAGAGAGTAATAATTTTATGAAATTAACCTTATTAATAATCTTCTTTGTTAAAAATGATGCAACACAACAACATTCTAAGAAATATTATTAGGGGTATAAATAAAAAATAAATAAATTAATATTATATTGAAAAACTAAAATGACACTTATTTTGAGACTTATTTTTTCTTCTAACAAGACACTTATTATGAGACAAAGGGAGTAAGTCAGTCCAAGCACCAAGATCTCAATAAAGTGAGCCTAAATGTTAATAAAATATGGTTTTCAGGGAGAAGGGAAACAGAGAAAGAAAAATCACACATGATGATATATGATTGTCTAAAAGCACAAGTACTAAATAAGATTGTATTTTGATAATGATATACAAAAAAACTAGTAACCTAGGTGGTGAATACTGCAATCGTGAATCATAAAAGTCGTTTCAAAGTTAGCAAAACATACAAAATGGTATAATAGCTAAAATGTTGTCATGTGATGTATAAAATGTTGTATATTCAAATGTAGCTTATGATATATTGGTAACTGGGTTTAGGTTAGGGGTCAAAGTTGGGGCCAGAGTTAGGGTCTTCTAATTTATTGGAGCATCTTCTACTCCATATGTCCTACGCGGCAGATTTGGAGATCTAGATCACCAAATGTATCCCTTTGAAAAGTATAAAACTTCAAATGAATTATAATTCTTTTTCCTTTATTTTAATTGTAAGTCATCAATCTTCCTTCTCACGTTCTTGCACTCCCTAAAAACCATAGTCAAGAACAAGGTTATGGTACAAAGTTCTATTTGAGAAGCCTACTTAGTGGAGGAGACATTTACCTTCGTTTCTTGTTGCTATTGAACCAAAATTGATAAGAAAAGGACTAGGATGTCACATAATGTTGATGCAGGCAAATATTGTTTATCTATTCCTCCTATATCCATTTTGAATTACCTGGGCAGAGTGAGTGTGGAGCTAGCAACGACATTAAAGTAGCTTACTTGTACGTATGTTCTACAAAATTATGAAGAGGTTAAGCCATAATAGAGTAAGTTGTGTTTATTATATACGAACCTAATTATCGATGTTAATTAAGGTTGTGTACTTTGATTAATTAATTTTTTGGTTAAACACACAATTTAGACCTATACATGTCACGAATTCTTAATTTGGCTCATATACATAAAACCTATTAGATTGCTGTCTATACCTGCAAAACATTATCGATTTAGTCCTTACAGTTATGACACCATTTATGTATTCTTAATTTGGTCTTCATACGTGTAGCGCATTCTTAATTTGGTCTTTATATGTGTAGTGCATTCTTAATTTAGTCCCTATACATGTAGTGCATTCTTAATTATTATAGAAACGGTAGGAACTAAACTACGACAATGTGTGCATGTATAGGGACCAATTTAATAAGTTTTTAAGTATAGAGACCAAATTAAGAATTCATGACACATATAAATACTAAATTATGTATTTAAATAACTTGATTTTTTTCTCTAGTATTTATGCCAATTTTTTCTAAGGAGCTCAATTCCAACATTTCAAATGCACAAAATTCTCCAAGTCATAGTTTCTTGTGTGGTTCAAACAATATGTAGATTAACACCTTGTATATTATTAAAATACCAGCTATTCCGTTCCAGTAATATGGTGTATAACATCAATTAAAATTTTTTATATTCTAAATTCAAAAAACAAAATTGAATATCTACTATTGATTAATTAATTTGGCATGGTGGCCTGAGAGAAAAGTTGAATCATGACTTATTTACATTGCAAATGGACATATATATGGAGTGAAGGCATGCATTCATCTAATTATGGTGTCACTCTTGTGAAAAAGACTTTTTAAATTGGTTAAAAATGACATTCTAAATTGGTTCATGAATTGTTTTAGATACAACCGATATAAAATGTGAAGGCTTTTTAAATCGGATTTTGAACTTGGTTGTTTGTGGAATTGAGTTAAAGAGACTTTGCGAAAAACCAGAACAAGCCTCACTTCGTTCTCTGCAAAATCGAAGGAAACATTCTGAACAAGCTATGCCTCACTTCGTTCCCCTTCTCCTCCTCGCTCCGCTAGAAGCACTGCGGTGAGACATTGGTGTAGCAGCTCAGTTCCCGCGCTTCTGGTGACACAAAAGCCTTCGCCACTGGTGATGTCTTCTACACGTTTCTAACCAACACGAGTGAGCTGCTATCCTTGGAAGGACACGTCCTCGCGACCTTCCACTGCAGGTGGTATGGCCATAAGTCGTGCACCACCTCGTCACTATTGCTGGAGTCCTAAATCTGAAAAAAGTAGAGCAAGCCTCAGCTACCAGCACTTTAACCCCCGCCACCAAATGTCCACCAAAACCTTTCCTGACACCTAACCCCAATCCATCCCCTGGACCCACTAGGAAATGGTCCACCTCATTCATGTATACTAAGAGAAGTGGTACGTGCTTAAGCGCTCAGTGTAATGGGAGGAGGTTATTATCGTTGTCACTGCTTGCTATGACTATGATCTCGCCCACCCCACCAAGTGTACCTTCCAACGCTGCCACAAGATGGAAAAGCTCTGCCAGCGCCATCGCACTAAGAAGAAGCATGTCGCTGTTGCCATGCCCTGCTTAGCCACATCTTGGCAGTACCTTACCCTTATAGACGACCTCAAATGTAGCTAAATCTTGTGCATGTGCATAGAGATTCATAAGCACCAAATGAGAGAGACTCATCTTTTGGTTTACGGATTTTACTTGTTGATTGTTTCCCAAAGATGGAAGAACCTGCTTGAGAAATTCTATTAGACTAATCGAAAGGTCTATGTAGCAGTTTTTCGTAGTCACCAAAAGAAGCATTTGAAATTTTGAAATAAGATATTAACTTGATTACTTAGTAATCAATTTAAAAACTTGGTTTTTAAATCGGTTATTTATGTAACCGATTTAAAAACATTTTTTTTAAATTGGTTACACAAATAACTGATTTAAAAAACAAGTTTTAAAATTAGTTTGTGGGCACCCGATTTAAAATAGTTGCATATATTTACAAAAGAACCATCGTGCTCTTTATTTAGATTGGGTCACAAAAATCAATTTAAAAGCTTGTTTTAAAAACTACTTTTTGCACTAGTACGTGTGTGTGTGTGGAAGGTACCAATGGCCAATTAGAGTTCGGTTTTCACAAAATGCTAATTCATATTATTGAAATGGAGTATATTGGTTTGCCCTTGATGAAGTTAGTTCTCTTGAATTGTGATTAGTTTTATAATTAACGCTCCTAATATAGGCACAAATTAAAGTAGATAACAAGTATAGGGTTGTTGAAGTAAGGCAATCCCAGAGATAAAATAAGGGGTATGATCCATTCATATTTGTATGACAAGAAGAACATGTTTATTACATGCTATATGCCAAGGAACATCAAGACTAGTTGGTTGTGATCAAGACAAAGGCTCATAGTACGTACAATCACTAATATAGACCTTGTTTGGATAAATTTTTTAATAAACATTTATAAATGACAAAAATAAAAAGGTAAAATGAGAAGAAGTAGTGCAACTTAAAGTAAAGACTTGTAAATTAAAGTGCGTAATTTAATTGAATACCAAAGGTAAAGAAATTTGAAATTAGAAGGCAATTTATTAAAATGGGTGGTTGGAAACATACACTCAACTCATTGAATCAATAGTCATTGATGAATTTGATTAGTGTGTTAGGTGTTACAAAGTATTTGTGTAAGTGTTTCAACAACTTCTAATGAGACACATGGGTTTGATTTATAAACTTTCAACTCTAACAATTGAATTCTACTATACACACATGTGATTTACAAACTTAATATTCTTTTGACGTCTGTTTCGATTTGCCCGTTGGAGATAAATGTCATTTCTTCAAATTTCAACTAACATTCCTTGTCAAATTCTTCACCAAACACTTAGCAATTTTGGGGAGTCTTCTACTTCTTCAATCTTTAGTTTTTGAGTGTCTTTTTGATTCCTCAATAACTTCCAATAGTTCTTCAATTCGAAAATACCTCCTTACTCTCGAAACCATCTCTTTGATCAATTGAACCATAATTTTGAAAACTTCTTCTAATACTTAGAAAATTTTACATAATCACATCAGCACTTATATACTTGATGAATCCCTACAGCTAGTTCAATTTTTTTTTTTGGGTGATGTAAAGCATAACTATGTCTATGTAAACTAGTCCAATCCCTGTCTGCCTTAGTTGTAAGGATGCTGCAATGTCACGCTGTTGGAGGATTCTGCATGCATAAATATCAATGAGTGCATTTTTTTACTTTTTTTTTTTTTGGTGACTTCAAGCACGGTTTGTGTATCATGCGCCTTTTACTATAAATTTACCCTTGCTATATATAATTCACAAGATTCAGTTTCCAGTTTTACCATTTTGTTACAACTTAGGTTTATAACGGGACAAATTTGGCGTAGTGAACCCTAAAACTTTTTGCCGACCAAACACACCGTTGCTTGCTTTTTCTTGGTCCTCATCAAGTACCATGATGGATATACGTGCATGTTAACACCCTCTTGCTATTAAGGAAATCATTAAATGCACGTTTGGTTTGACTTATATAATTTAAAGAAATAATCATTTATTTTCGCAAACATCTTAAATGATCATTTCTAGAAAATTAATCTTTTATAAGCCTATATTAAAGCTTTTTTGCACAAAAATTTTATGAATATATTTATGTTCGCGCAAGTTGTGGACAGCGATATATATATATATATATATATATAAGGACATGCGGGTGGAGAGAAAGGAGGGGGCGGGGGTAAGGATGGGAATGGGAATGGAGACATAACATTCTTGAAAGTCAGAGCTCGTGACATGAATATACTGAAGGATTAGTTAGGGTTTTGTATAAGTCAAGTTTGAGATGTTATTATGTATTATTTATGTATGTGCTCCAATTAGAATATCACTATTTTTGAAGTGCAAGACTGATTGTTCACTAGGGCACTTTACCATCATCTAGCTTTATCCGTAGCCTTTCTACTTTTTTTAAGGGTTGAAAAACTGTTTCTTTACTCCTGCTTTCTGAATCTATACCCAAACAGTGATCTAGTATATGTGAAGCTTTTAACTGCTATGATAATAATACTAGATAACTTGCACATTAAATTTCATTGAATTTAGTAGATTGTATATGTTATTTCAACTTCTGGACTTCAGTTTACATCGTCATCGAGTAAGACTCAAAGACATATTTTATTGAAGAAGAAATTGCATAAAATAGAACAAGAATTCATGAACGGGTTTCGAAAAGCGAATTGCTTAACATCTTTGATAATGATTGTCCCAAGAAAAAATAAATCCACCCAGACAAGAAAACATCCAAGGACACGGCCATATAGTTATAATAAGTGCATCGAGCGTATTGGGAGAGGGTTTATGTCAAACTTGGGTCACCTAATATCGAGATACTAATTAAGAATTGAACCACAGGAATAATTAAGGTTGCTTACAAATAATAACTAGGGACCCCACTATAGTTTCTTGTAGAATTGTGACCATAACAATAATATATCAATGACTTCGTCAAAGAATTAACAGAAAAAACCAGAAAGGGACGGCGGCATGAACAGAGCTTTTTGAGTGGAATCCACATATTCCCTTTATTAATTTTTTACATTGATTATTTTCAACTTTATTGTTATATTTAAATTTTTTATTACGTGAATAAAGTTTACATGAAACTTCATATAAATAAAAAATACTCTGGTCTTTTTATAAGAACTAAATTAGAGATTTTCTTAGTCATTTTTATAAGAATCAATTTAGAATGTCTCTTGTATCATCTTTTTTTATAAAAATATTCTTAATTATGAGTCAATTCTCTTAGTTCAACAAATAGTAGGTGAAATACATTAATGTCTTAAATTCTTTGAGAGTTTAACTTTGTCTCGTATGCAAAGCACTTTGAAAATCTTACTTTGCATCTTATCATGCATAGGCAACATAGTTAATAAAAATTAAAGCAATAAATATATTAGAGATTAAAAGAATTAAAGCTAATAAAAATATTTGAAAAATAATAAGAGTACATCTCATTAATGTTAGGGATAATTTAAGAAAAAAACATAAATTTAGGACAATTTTTTTGGTGTACAATGGTGACAATGAGGTTAGAATTTAGGACAAATTTAATGCTAGTAACTAAATTAATTAATTTTCTTAATTCATGTGAATTTTTTAATTAGGTCTAATAAAAAAGACCAAAAGAAGTAGTTGATATTTTATCAATTAACTTTATTTAATTGTGTAAAATATTTATTGAAATGTAAGTAAATATTGATTATAAAATTACATACTTACAAATATGTAATTTATCTAAATTCATTATGCATGATCATTAACATTAAGATGATATCACATTATTTAATGGATATATATATATGTTTGTGTGTGTGTTAAATTCACGTTAATATAGACTTAAATATGTTTTGGGTCTTAAAAAATATGATGTTTTTTCAATTTTAGTCTCTACACAAATTTTTATTCCTTTTTACTCTTTATATTTAACAAAAATAATGTGATGTTAATGTTTTTTCAAGAACTTAACCAAATGATTTTTATAATTTTTAGAAACTAAAAATGAATAAAAGTTTTATAGGAATTAAAAGAGAAAAATGTCTTATTTTCATAAACCAAAATTTATTTAAACATAAAAAGTTATTAAGTAAATTACGTGTCCCAAGACTTCTAAACTAAATTAAATTGATATATATATATATATATATAGGGAGCATACTAAGTGAGAGACATTTTATTATGAGAGAGTGAGAAGAGTAAATTATGGTCATTTGATCAAATAATGAATGTTTAAAATTAAAAGATAAAATTATGTGACTTTTTTAGGTGGTCATGTGATTAAAAGATAACTTTTAATGTCAACCATCAATGTATGATTATATGATTTAGATTTACTCTTCTTATAATAAAAGTCCTCTCACTTGACGTGCCTCATATATGTGTGTATAGGTTAGCAATCTTTATATTTTGTTCTGGTAAGTAAACCAAATCATTTCTTTATTAAATGAATTTGTCTTAAGCGTGTTTCAATAACATGACATCATTTAAGTTTTTTTGGTTACATGACATCATTTAAGTTAGAGAAGAAAGATAATGTTAGAGGTTAGTTTTTATGAAGAAAACGCAAATTTCAATTTAGATTTAAAGAAAAGAAAGAGTATCTTCATTTATAATTAATTATCTTTATATCAACATGTACAAACATGTATGTATGTATATATGTATGTATGTATACACACGTAGAGATAGAGAGGAGAAATTAACATATATCGGTATGTGTTAAACTTATTTTTGCAACATTCACAAACTTTTAATTAGACATTCTTATTTCAAAAACTCATCATTAGATTAAAAGTTTCTTCAATATAAATCATATTAACAAAAAATTTAATTAATCTAGATTTATTTAATATCTTATTCATATACCTCAAAATTAACTTACTATATACTTTTAAAATATATAAAATATAAAACATTTAATTATTTTCTTATTATTGTTTATTTTTTTACAATATTTAATACAAATAATATAGGTAATATATAGCTCTAATTCAACAATTGTATCAATAAAAACCAGATTTTATACAAATTAAGCTATTGAATATACATATATATATGTGTATATATATATATATATATATATATATATATATATATATATATATATATATATATATATTTATATTTATTTATATTTATATAATTGAAAAAATAAAAAACATTCTAAATAAAACAATTAGATAAAATTAAAATAAAAAGCAAATGGAAGACATAAATTAACTTATATTATATATTTTTGAAATAAATTATTTTACATTTATAAATTATTAGACCTTTAAGGTTAAATTTTTACAAGAATTTATAGTGTTATTTTTATTGATCACATCCAGTTTATTTTATTAAAAGTTGTTTTTACTAATTTATATCCTACTTTTAATCTTTTTTATTTTTATGTAATAAATAAATTCATATTTCAACTATTTTAATAAATTTTAACATATAATTTTATAGCTATATTTTACTTATATAATTATAGTTTTGCTAACTATCAACCTAAGGGTAACAGCTTTTTGTGTATGTGTGTGTAGATCATATGTATTTTTTATAGGAGACAATCCTTTTCAAGTCAAAAATATCTATGGTATGGTAAGATTATCTTTTCTAACTATTTCTTTTTTCCATACACAAGGCTCGAACCTAAGACTTTACTTAATAAAAATCAAATATATACTATTTAAACCAACTACCAATTGTTATCTTAGGGATAATGGTTAAGAAATTAAGTGCTTGTTTGGTGGACACAATAGGATAAGATAGGGTATGATATAAGAGTTGGATAAGAGTATGATATATAAGAGCGTGGCAAGGTCATATAGTATCCAATATTTGATGTGCACTAGACAATCTCTTAGATAGTTATGCGTCCTATGTGGACTATGTTGATGTGTCTAGGATGGACTATTGGCTAAAACCAAACTATGGTAATGTTGGATTGGATTGGTTCATGAATGAACTGAGGTTTAAGATTCTATAATGATTATGAACTCTTTGACAAAGCCGAAACATTATGAAAAGGGGGTGTGTTTGCAAAAGACACTCTAACACTCAAGTTATTAAATATTCTACTAGAGTGACAATTATTAAATGTTTACCTGTTGTTGTAACATCTCGGGCACTGATGAGGATGAGGAGTGATCGCTAGTGCAAAAGAGATGAGGCACGGACAAGGAGCGACTCCTAGCAGGCTTTTAGTAGGAGGGACACATGAATGAATCGAATACACATCGGAATGAAAGGGATCTAGAGGCTGTGCAAGTATAAGACTGTATAGTTAAGGATATCTTAAAGGAATTAATAAGTACTACCTATACCAATCCACAGTTAAGCGTGCTTAACTTAGAGCAATTCTAGGATGGGTGACTTCCTAAAAAGTTTCTTAGGAAGTGTGTGAGTGAGAACAAAGCACGCTGAAAAGTCTTAGATTGGTTTGTAGGGATAGTCGTTGATCCTAAAAGCGGCCAAGCTTTACAAAGTGGTATCAAAGCTGGTTGTCGATGTCTCGGAATGGGGCTACCTGCAAAGGGTTTTGACCAACAAGGAAGTTGAGTGAAGTGTCACCGAGTGAGCTATCGACTCTTAAGGGCAGTGCTATGATATGAACTTTGGTATTATGTGGTTTATTAAGTGGTATCAGAGCAAGGCCTTTCCCAATACAGTGTAGTTTGAGGACGAACCAAGCAAAAGCTGGTGGACATGTAACATCTCGGGCGCTGATGAGTGCGGGGAGTGATCGTTGGTGCAAAAGAGATAAGTCACGAACAAGGAGCGGCTCCTAGCAGGCTTCTAGCGGGAAGGACACATGAATGAATCAAATACACACCAAAATGAGAAGGATCCAGAGGCTGTGCAAGTATAAGATTGTATAATTGAGGATAGTTTAAAGGAATTAATAAGTGCTACCTATATCAACAACATGCATCTACTTTTTGGTAACCTATCACTTAAGAGCTCCACAGTTAAGCGTGCTTGATTTGGAGCAATTATGGGATGGGTGACCTCCTAGGAAGTTTCCTAGGAAGTGTGCGAGTGAGGATAAAACACATTGAAAAGTCTTGTGTGTTGGAACCAAAGACGTTGAAGCGTCTAGTCCTTCAAAGTTTTGAAGATAACAAACTTATTAAAGTTTAAGTCTCTATTTGAGATTAATGTATTTATAGCGTCCAAACTCATGGCATCCAACGCGCCAATCTTGATGAACGTTCGATATACTTATATATGGAGACCATCCAAGAATAAGTCTCTTTTCATGGATTGCGCCTTAAGATCAGTCGCTAGTATTAGACGTGTTCGGACAAAAGATCTTGTAAACGACTAAGTATTTTAAATACTCATCTAGTCTATACGTCTTATATATATGCAAATTTCGAAACTAATGCCTTACCTTTTTAAGATCTAACGTTCAAACATTTCAAGCATTAAATGGTAGACAGAAACATTCCAGTGCAAAAGCGCAACTACACAGAAAAAGAAGTCAACCTATCAAGCTGCCAAGCCAAATGAAGAATGTTCAGAAAAGTAAACCACCAACGCAGTCCTGCACTTTCTGTTTTTGTGCAAACTCAAAAGTTGCTTTGTCTGACTAGTCTGAAAGCTTGATACATGCGCTTCTTCTTGAAGAATGAAGCTAAGTCATCTTCAATGACTCTTTTTCGCTAAAGACTATATATATCAAAGAAAGAAGAAGAAGAAAGAAGTGACCACGAATCAAGTGAAAAGCATCCAGACACTGACTTGAATTTACTTCTTTCTTGCATCCACTGGATGATAGTTAAATACTCTTTGAAACATTTTGTATTGTGCTTAAACTTTTAGATCCTCACTTTGTGAGTTGAATTTAGTTGTAAAACAACTGTATTTGTTGTAAAAACCTAGAGAGGCTTAGTGAGAAAGAATACTTGGGTTGATAAGCAATGGGGAGATTGCATTGTAAAGCCTAAAGAGGTTGTGAAGAATACTGGTAACCTAAGGTTGGTTAGTGAATACCTTTTGGGTGAGGGACTAGACGTAGCTCAAGGTTGAGTGAACCAGTATAAAACTCTCTATGTTCTTGTCTTCTCTATCCTTCTACTTAAAACACTTTCTAACTTGTTTTAAATTGCAAAAGTTTATTTTATACACACAATTCAACCCCCCTTCTTGTGCATATCTTGCTCTTTCAATTGGTATCAAAGGTCGGCTTCTTGGGGTTGAACATCTAACAGTGCAGGGGTAAAAAAGATCCTGAGCTTTCATGGATAACAAAGGACAAGCAGTAAACAGACCACTGCTTTTCAAAGGTCAAAATTACAACTATTGGAAGCAACGAATGATAGCCTTCTGCGATGCTTGCCACATAGATATGTGGGATGTGGTGGAAACTGGTGACTATTTACCCATAGACCAAACTGGAATTGAGTTACCTAGAGGTCAGTGGCTAGAATCACTCATAGATAGATCAATCTTTTTAAAGCCTTTCATAATTTTGATCTTAAATTGTTAACCTTGAATTTTGATATTTGTACCTCCCAATCCCATAGGTAAGGCACTACAAAAATTTCTTAGAAGAGCCATCTCCCTAACTTTCACCACAAACTATCCTTCAACTGCAATCAACAATGTTGTCCTTCCATGGTCATGTTGAAGAAACTTTTAAGGGTGTTAAAAGAAAATTGCTATAGAAAGAAAGGTGATAAAACATCATTATCATAAAAAGAAAGGAAAACAAGTCAGTAAAAATGAAGGCAATATTGGAAGGACCAAGAACATTGTAGTTAAGAATAGGGCTACAATTGAAACTAGAGGGATTGCAATTGAAGCTAAATTGGATGTAAAAACCGAAGGCCACAATGAACCACCTTTTTCATGCAATTTTTTTAATGATAGGTTTGACATTTCATGGATTCTTATGGATGTATATACCCTTGTTGAGTTAGAGGAGATTTCAAAATCAAGTTCAGCTAAGATATGTTTCTAGGTTTCTTGTCAATCTCTTAAGATTGCAACTCGTTTTCAACAATTACAACTTCAAACTCTTTCTCACTCATCTAATGAACTAAACAAACTTGAATTTTATAAGTTTGAGGTTGCTTAATGATGCGTTGCATTTCATTACGTCTTTTGCATCATTTTCGTTGTTAGTTTGCATGCATTCCTTGTTGATTTAGGGTTAGTTTATGCATAATTCTTTATTTTTTTCCTTTTAGAACTTTGTTATGCTTTTTATGTGTCTTTGGTTTTAGGAAGCCATTAAACAAGTTATTTTGGCCTCGAGGATTAAAGCTTGAAGATTTGAAAGCCTTTGGAAAACTTGAAGACCTTTAGAGGTATAGAATTCTTCATGTGAAGTATGGAAGCCATCCTAACATGGACATAATGAAAAAGTTGAAGAAAATGTGAGGAAAATGATGGCCAAATGGGTATGGCAAGTCCACACAATGGTGTCGGCACGCAGAGCACTCTTCCCCCTTTAACGAGTGCGCCACAGTAGTGTAGGCGTGGCCACAGTAGTGTAAGAGTGGTCATAGCAGTATAGGCGCACCCCTACACTTTAACTCTTCCCAATGCCCTCCCTACAGCGATATAGGCCTTAATACACTGCTGTGGGCACATCATTTATTTTATTTGACAATTTTTAAACATTGTTTTTAGTTGGGCTTAGACCCATTATGTCTTTTAGGTATAAAAATACTTTTTTGGGAAAGATTAGGTATTCCGAACCTTATTTTTCTCGTGATGGCTTAGGATTAAAGATTGACATACGCTCTTTCTCTCGATTCTTCCAGGTTTGCTTTTTTGTTTCTTTAATTTCTTTTTGGGTTTCCACCACGTTCATATATGAATTGAACCCCTTTTTTCAAGGATTAGGGCTTAGCCCTTGATAACTATTGAATGTTTTAATTGAATTATCTTGTGTTTTATTGAGTTCTCCTCTTGATTCTTTCATTACTACAAAACGCACATTCTACAACAGGAATTTAACTCATTTTTTTCGAGCTCGATCTAAATAAAAATGTAGTGGCATTTTTGTAAATAAGTGAAAAAGTATTTAGCTCGGTTACATGAAAATCGATTTAAAAAATTAGTTTTTAAATTGGTTCTACTTATAACCGATTTAAATAGTAATTTTTCAAATCGGTTATAAATAGAACCGATTTAAAAAAGCTTTTAAAAACACAAATTTGCGACATTCTTCCCTTCTTCTTCTTTCCCTCTATATCCACGTCTTTGTCATTCTTCCCCTTGTTCTCTTTTCCCCTACCTCCACCTCGTCTCTAACAATGTTGCTTATGCCATTACAAGTTGCTCTAGTAGTGCTCGTCATTACTAACACCACTATTGTTGATAAGCTGCCACCATTGTTGGGGTTTTCTATCATTGTTTGTGCTCATCGAAGGTCTCTATACCTACACCATTTTGTGTCCCCATTCGCGCCTTGCTCCCTATATTTTGAAGATTCATTTATTGCAGGTACACCGGTGTGTATATTATTTTTTTAGTTACTATTTTTTTTTTTGTATTAACATTCTATTATTATTCTTGGGTGTTGAGTCTATTCTTTTGTTATCCAACAATTGCGCTTTACCAAAACTATTACTTTTAAGTAGGTGAAGCTTTGATTTTGTATATTATTATGTGATAGAAGTGCCTATAGTTGGATTTGTTCATTTGTGTGACCTTGGTATCTTGGATCAATGGATGATGAACTCATGAGTGTTTTGTGTATTTAGCATCCCTGTTGAATATCTTTCTTTTTTAACTTCTCTATGTCTTATACTTTTGTTCATGCAGCCTTTCACAGTAGAAAATGCTTGCTATAACTATACCAGAAGTGGAAATCTTACTTGAGATGCTTTAGAAAGGTTTGATCATCACGTGGCCTGTTGGTTTGTATTTTGTATTTTTGCTGTAGATGTTCCATTTTATGTTTCTTTGTCCATCACCTTTTTAAATTGTTTTCCCAATAATTGAGTTAAAAAATCTTTTTAAATCGAGTGAAAATTTGTTCTAAAATCCTTCCACTTTCTATCATTACTACTACAGGAGCTTTTAACATTGGTTATTTCGAGCATTCTACATCGGTTCATGAATCAATACAGATCCCATCGATGTAAAAAGTGAGATGTTTTTACATTGGATTGTGAACTGATGTAAAAAAGATTTTTTACATCGGTTCCAATACGAACTGATGACTTTTTACATCGATTCATCCTTTAATCGATGTAGAAAGTAGATTTCTATGTGTATAAGATAACTTTCTACATTGGTTAAGGCCATAACTGATGCAGAAAGTCATATATATATATATATATATATATATATATATTTTAATATCTTTCTTTTTTATAAGTTTCACAAGACCTATAAATAAAAAAACACCCAGGCAAGCAATATACGATACAATCACATACGAGTAGGCTAATTTTGAAATACATTAAAACGTAATTATATAAGGTAGCTCCTAAACATAATTCAAATCGATTGTAAAGTCCCTAAATCCATTCTAAACATACATTTTATCTACAATTAATTATAAACTACCTTCTAGATACATTTGAAACAAACATAAATTTCATCTATAACTAATAAGAAAATACAATTCTAAAGTACTTAAAATATATAGAATTATATACTACCTAAATGCACATGTGCAGCTGTAATCCGAGTCTCGAAGTGAAAGGATGGATGTGGATTGTTGAATTTCTACAGGTTCACATAAGAGGATAAAGTGTTAGTTAAAACAAATAAAGTAGAGTGATCAACGGAGAATAACGAGTAGCTAGATTTTAGGATTGGAAAAATAATAGTTAAAGGACAAGTGGTATAAGTTTTTTCATTTCCAAATTATTCATCACCAAAACATTTAATTTAAGTATATGCACTAAATAATTCAATAATTGAAAACTTCCCTTTTTCAACAAAATTCTTTCCTTGTTCTGTTTTAAACTTGGAGGTAAAACCAGGTGGAGGGTCATAAGATCATCTGTCCTCTTTTTCACCATTGCAGTCGCGTCTTTATGAGGCCTTAGAAGGCCAACTCATGATGGCTAAATAGCATATGATAAAATTGTTGAAACATGACACCACTGTAGGAATTTATTAGTTCGAACCTTATTCGACACATTTGTGTTACTTTGCCCTTAACAATCTATCTCTCTTTTAAGCTTCTCAATTCGGCCTTCAAGATCAAAATATACCACACCATCTTCCAACACAAGTTTCATATATGTCTCATTCTTTACTTGGATTTGATTTCTTCCACCAACTTGATGAAGGCCAGCTTATGATGAATTGAGCGACGCACAGTGAAAGCAATCAAATCCAAGTAAAGAAGTCTTGTCATGATTTGATATTTTTGATGTATAAGGCTAAATTGGGAACCTTAAAAGAGTGATTGCCCACTAGATTCTCTTATGAAAATTAATCTTATAACTATAACTTCTTTGAAATTCTACTTTTTATATTGGTTGCAAGATATATTAATAATGTCTTCCTATATTGTAAGGCATTGTGCGGACAAGTCTTCATGGCAATATTGGTGTGAAGCAAATGGGAGAAATAGAATGAGAGGACATTCTATTTGACCTAAAAGAAGCTAACAAACTATTTGCCCCATTTGCTTCATTCCAACATCACCACAAAAACATGACTTTGCAAATGTCAAGTAATATAGGAAAACATTATTAGTATATTTTGCAAACAATATAGAAAAAAGTAGAAAATTAAAAAGCTATATATAAGTGGAATTTACAAAACAGAGTATATTGAGCGAGCATTCTTTCAAGGTTTTCAATTGGTTATTTTACGTCAAAAGTATCAAATCCTGACAAGGTTTCCTTTCTTGGATATGATTACTCTCATAGTGCACAGTGTGTCATTCAACTCACCATAAGATGACCTTGACCGACTTAGTGGAAGTAAATCAAAACTAAGTAAGGAAAGAGACATATATGATGGTTGTGTTGGAAAGAAGGTATAGTATCTTATGATCTTGAAGGCCGGATTGAAAAGCTTGAAAGAGTGATTGCTAAGCACAAAGTAGCAAATGTGTAGTATAAGATTCAAAGTGATAAGTTTTTTACAGTGTGTCATTTAGCCATCATGAGTTGGGCTTCCTCAAACTTAAGAAAATGCAACAACAAAGGTGGAAAAGAGGGTGGAGGATCCTATGACCCAATACCTGATTTTACTTCCAAGGTTAAAACCAAACATGAGAAAATTTTGTTAAAAGGGGATGAAAATTGTAAATTATGTTTTGGTGATGATCTTGAAAATGGAAAGGCCTATACTACTAGTCCTCTAACTATTGCTTTTCCAATCCTAACTATGAGAGAGCAAAGAGTGGATTCGTGAGTCCGCATTCTCCATTGATCACTTAAGAGGGGAAAAAAACAATTTTGCGTTTGGAAAAGGAAAAAAAAGAAAAGTGGTTCCTTGTTGAGAATGTATTACTAACCTCATGTCGCTTGCAGGATGCATAACAAGCAGGGACAGGTGTTAACCAATCATGCTAACACATCTATATCCTAATATTCCCTAAATCCTAATTATTGCTATGAGAGAGCAAGGGAGGAAAACGAAACAATTTTCGCGTTCCCAAAAAGAAAAAACAAGAAAAAATGTTTTCTTATTTAAAATGTATGAAGGGGTTTATATTGGTTGCAGGAAGCGTATTTGACATCCTCAAAGGTAATACAATTGAAATTAGCAAATATGAAAATTTCACATAAGGCCCAACTAAGCTCTTTATGGCCATTCATATTCTTTGTTCATTAACCAACAAATTAGACAAACCAATTCAAAATTTTTCCAAAAAATCTGATAGTGTTCCCTCTATTTTCTAGTATTTTCCCATATTTTTACATCTATTCAATCAATACAATATATATCATGTTTGTAAAACTATCCAACAATCTAATCAATAACCAACAACATCACACAAAGCCTAACTAAGCTCTATGTGGCCAATCATGCGAACATAATACAATGACAATCTTCAACAATCAAACATTTCAAATAAATATCCTTAAATAAATTATTTACATACCATGATCAAACCCAAAAAAATTATACAAATGAAAAAATATTAACAAAATACAGATACAATGGAGGTTACATAGTTACAAATAGATACAATGGAGGTTACATAGATAGAATACAATAACAGTTATCGAAAACTTACCTTACAGGCCGGGCAAAACGAGGCTTGAAGGGCTTACGACGATACGGGCTTGCAGTTGAGAAAGGCATCATGGCGACAAAAGGCATCACGACGGCAAGGGTGTTGTGCGCGTGAATCATGGTGTCAACAATAGTGATGGAGGAGTGGCGGAGCTTTTAGGGTTTTGGTGGTGGTGTCCATGGTGGTTGGGGTTGGGGAAGAAGGTGTTGCATGACGCGTATGCGTATCATGGCATAGGCGACAATGATGGTTGTGGTGGAGAATGGCTCATGGCAGTAACAATGGAGAAGGGCTTACAACGGTGATGGAGGAGAGGTTCTAGGGTTTTGGGGTTGAGAGGCGAGAGCGCTTTTGCAAAATGAAGGAGAATCAAACCATAGAGACGCATATATAGACTTTTTTACATCAATTATTAGTGTAACAGATGTAAAAAGCACTTTCTACATCGATTACTGATGTAGAAAGTAGTTTTTACATCAGTTAAACAAATAATTGATGTAAAATTGGTGCTTTTATTTACAAATTTGCCACTATGTTTTTGTTTATATTAATTGTTTATCAACTGATGTAAGAACTTGTCGTTGTATGTATTTTTTGCACTAGTGTATATCTTCTGTATCTAAAATGATTGAAGAACTGATTGAAAAGGCCATTTTTAACTTATTTAAAAAGTCCTTTCCACAGTAGTGTTTCTTTAACAATTTTATCTATGCGAAGTGATTGATCACTATTTTTCATAATCTTAGCTACTTAAGGAAGAAATGAAAGGTGAACCTAATTGTTGAAACCATAAGGAAAGGACTTAGGTTTTAAATCACGAAAGTAGGTTTAATCCTTCGAGGAACTAATGAATTAACAAAGAGCGCAATGGGCTTAATTGAACATAACTACTACAAAAGTATGAATTTATTTGATTAGATATATCTCTGTGTCTTGAAAAGGAATGGAGGTTACCTTAGGTTAACCTTCAAAGAGAATCAATTAGAGCACTAGGTAAGGCAATTAATCCAATAGGAATCATTGTGCGAACCCCCAATCTTGGAAGTTTTCTATTATTGATTCCCTTAATTTTTAAGTACTTACTTTTATTTAAATTATGAACCTCAACAACTTTCAATCTCAAATATTTTTGCTCCCATAATATTTTTTTGGTTTAATTTTTATTGATTAGCGATAATCACTAAGTCAAACTCATAGTCCTTGTGGATACGATCTTTGATTTATTACTTGACAGTAATCATACACTTGCGATTTTTCCTTATCACTCAACTTAAGACTAATTTTGAGGATGCCTAATAAGAAGCAATCGACCTCACTATTAACAAAGCAAAGTGGCATAAAGAAGGTAAGTTGTATTATGAGCTAGCAAATTTGTTTGTTGATATGAAATCTACTTAGGATGTAGCCTTGAAAGTTGCAACAATGGGAACAAATGAAGAATCTTAAAGAAAAATTGATGAATTTGAAGATTACTTTCAAAATTTAAGGCTCATAAGTGTGAATTGACTTTAGACATTGAAGATGAGAGAATCAACCATCATAACAACATGAGAAACGTTGTTAGTTAATCTTTCTAAACTGCCATTGATCAACTACATATACTAAATCCAAACTTGAATATTGGTATATGTAGCCAACCTTTTGTTAAAGATATTGGCGATCTTGGCTTCATCCTAATAGACTAAGTCTTTTTGAAATTTTTTATAAGATTATTTTGCTATGTACTCCTCGTATTGGATGTTTTTCAATTATGATTAATGTAGTGAGTTTATTTTATGCATTTGTGAGTTGTTCAATTTATTCGAGCTTTAGCTAGGACTTTAATCCCTACAAAAATTTAGTTGTGAGTCTTATTCATTACTCTTTAACTTGAACTTCAATCCCTATGGCATTTTAGCCATAGGTCCTATGTATCCATGATCTTCTAATTGGACTTCGGTCCCTATGGTGTTTCAACCATAGGTCTTACTCATTTGTGACCTTCAAATTGGACTTCAGTCCCTATGATGTTTCAACTATAGGTCCTACACATTCATGATCTTCAAATTGGACTTTGGTCCCTATAGTGTTTCAGCCATAAGTCCTACGTATGCAATTCATTAGTATTCGTAGCATTGGGTCTTTGAAATAATATTTCATAAATTTCAATCTCGACATTTCCTTGGCAATGAGTCCTATATATCTCAATAGATTTCAGTGCCCATTAGTCTTCGTAAGTTAGTCCTACATAACTCTTTGTAACATGTCAAAAACTTATAGCACTTTTATTCATAAAAGAACTTAATGCATTTAATAAAATATTTCCTTAGATTCATGATATTTTGTGTTTGGGGTATGGCTTTTCATTCCAATATTTCTAACTAGAATGCCCATCTACCTATGGCCCACATTACTCTATAGGAACCTTCCTTGTTGCAACTAATTTTCCATTAGTCACATCCCTTCCTCCTATGTCAACTATTCTCATTACCATATACCTTTTATTGAAACTTCTAGGATTCACCTGCTATTATAACTTAGAGCAACTCGCTTTTTCTTTAATGACGCCTTGACAGGGGCTACTACATTTTCCTCGTGAAGGAAATCTAAGTATTACATAAGGTTTATGACTTTTTTTCTCATAAATGAGTATAAATGGGTTTTCACCTATGGAAGAATGAGGTGTTGTACGATATGCCCATAGGACATGGTCCATCTATTTACCCAATTTCTATTTGGCTCATCTAGATGCTTCTAAATAGACTTCAAAATCACCTTGTTTGCTACTTTAGCTCGCCTATTAGTCTGGGGATGCACATCCGATGCGAAATGTTGCTTTATGTGCAATCTTCTAAGAAGACTTTGAATCCTATGTTTATAAACAAGGTACCATTATATGTGACCATAGCCCTAAGTATGCCAAATCAATTGATGATATTCTTATAAAAGATTTTTAAATTTTGGTCAAGGTTGTGGTGCCAATGTTTCTGCTTGTATCCACTCTAAAAGTAATCCACAGCCACAATTAAGAACTTCACCTATATAGATGTTGAGGAAAAAGGTTCCAATATGTTCATTCTCCACTAGTAGAAGGGCTAGTGGATGGACACTACCCATAATTCACTTGTTGGAAGGTGATTGATGTCAGCATGCTGCTACAATTGTCACACTCCATAACGTAATCATCTGCATCTTAGACCATGGTTAACGAATAGTACCCAACTCTTAAAGCCTTCTAAGCTAATGTCTTTCCTCTAGGATGATTTTTGCAACTTTTTTATGCAGCCTAGCTAATACATACTCTTAATCCTTTTGAGCTAGACATTTTAACATAGGTTGGGGAAAACCTTTTTCTATAAAATGTTCAATGTATGATGGAATATCAAGCTGCTTACTCTCTCATTCTTCTTTCTTCGCTATTTTTCTTTTGGTAACTACCCTTTCTCCAAGTAATCTCATATTAGTTTCATCCAAGGTAAAACAACTTCTATCTCCATAATCTTTTCTTCTACTAAAATAATTGGCTTTGGTAAACTTCTTTGGATTACAAACGTATTATTCCCCACCTTTTTTGTGTTACCTAGTCGAAACAACAAATCGTCCAAATTTCAGCGACTGTTCCATCACCAAATTATTTTACCCTTCTATAATTGTCCGAACTCCTGCACCCTTGCCATTTGATGAACCATCTACATAGATAGTCCATGCATCCAAATTGCTTATTCCAACCTCTATCATTTCTACTATAAAATCAACCAGAACTTGGCCCTTTATAATTGTTTATGAATGTATTCTATGAATCTAACACTCAAGTAAACTTTAGTCAACGCTAGCAATTTGGGTTTATCCGACTTTTGGACCAAGATGGACATTAATACGGATTGGGCCTCCACCTAATCCGAAACAAATAGTATATTCGTTATCCTATCTTATGTTTAAGGATGATATGATAATATTAGGATGGACATATATGTGTGTGTGTGTGTGCGTGACAATATTACCTTTTTATATATCAAAATTGTATAATATTTTTTAAATTAATTTCTAATATATTTTTAAAAATTTTTATGCCTTATTCCTTTTTTAAATTATTAAATTATACAAATATATATATATATATATATATATATATATTTAATATTCCTTTTTTAATTTTATGCATTATTTAATTTTTTGAATCGTAAAAATTATATTAAAATTAATTAAAATATTAATGACACAATTAACATAAAAATTTTATAATAAATCGTAAAGAAGAATATTACAAACAAACAAATGTATATGTGATTAGTGTTAAAAGAAATGTGATAATATGCCTTAATTAACTGATATAATTTTTTATTTCAATATAATATTTATGAATTTTATTAACTTTAATATTATTCTTACAAATTCTAAAAATATATTTGAAAAATTTTATTTAATTTTTAAAAATCTAACTAATAATATATTTTGATTTTATACGTTAATTTTTTATGAATATATATTAGACAATATTTGAATATAAATCTTTATAATATATATATATTATATAAATTATTATATATTTCATATTATTTTATATATATTACATGAAAGTATTTTAGCTTGTGCAATGCACAGGATAAATGTTTATTTTATATAACTAAAATTTATAATACATGAATACTTTTGAATATATAAATTATACTATAATTAAAATTCATAATATTTTTTTTAATTTCTCACAAGTATCCTCCTTTGTAGGCAATCTTGTTTGAGGCATGATCGAGCATTAAATGCAAGCACCTCTCCAATAGAGTTTTGAACCGTTGGTTCATCATATCGTGGGGGTGACTAACTCTTTCTGTAACACCCTTACCATAATTTTTTATCTATTTTTCTAATATTTGATTATTTATTTCTGAAAAATCGGAAAAAAATTTCAAAATTTTGTTCTCCATGATTGTGTCCAAAATGTCAAAAGCTATTTAATCTTGATTTTTAATAATTTTTCAGAGACGGGACCTAGAAAAATTAGAAAATAACAATTTTGTCTTATTTCTCAATATTAAAGACTGACATGAAAAAAAGATTCAATTGACATTTAAATGTCAATTTGAGCTTAGAATCATGTTATATGCATTAAAATATAATTTTAGAATTTTTTTGAAATTTTAGTACAAAATGACCAAAATATCCCTAAGTGTCTATTAAGCTTAGTCAATATTGGCTTAACATCCAGAAATGGTAAAAATAATCATCTTAGTTCATTTTTTGGTAAAATATTTAAATTTAGGATTTTCATAAAAATTTTAGTATTTATTGAATTAAAATGGATTTAATATGAATTTTCTAACTCAAAAATACAAAATAAATAAATAAAAATTTGAGTTAATTAAAATTAATTATTAGAAGTTTATTTTTGATGGAAAATACTATATTTGTTTAGTTTTACATTTTAATTCATTATTTTAATATTAAAAGCTAATTTATTCAAGTTTAGACGATTTTATCGGTACTAGTTAATTTAACTATGGATAACATTGATACTGATCAAGTTGGGATAGCTCATTAAACACGTCCTAAGCCTAAGGGGGGATGATTGACTACTTTAATACGATTATGTGTCCTATAAATGAAATTAAAATAAATAAAAATCCTAAATTATGACATAATGCATTATGTAAATTGTTGGCCATGTAAGCTCTTTCCTTCTCTGTAAATACCCCTAATCTTGGACACATTTTCATTATCTACTTTCTCCTAGAGATGGACAAAGCACTCCCCATAACCACCACCCACCATAAAATTTTTATTATACCAAAAGTTTGTTATTTGTGCATCATTTAGGAAACCTCTCTTCCTAAGGAGCTTGGAACCAACACTATCATCAATCTTCTCCTCATTTGAGGTACTTTAAGAGGTAATGGGGGGATTGGGGCTGGTTCTAAATTATGGTCATTCTGCATGTTGGTAGGAAAGGTTTTCCCTAAACCTTTTAACGCATAAGTTTAGTATGTTATAATGTTTTATGCTAAACTTTAATTTTTATTAAGTTGATATACTCACATTTAGATAATTAAATTATAATTATTAAGTTTTTATTCTGCTCAAATTTAAATAATTAAATCATAATTATTAAGTTGTTACTCTGCTCAAATTTAAATAACTAAATTATGCTTACTAAATTGTTATTTTGCTAAAATTTTAGTAATTAAATTATAATTACTAAGTCGTTATTTTGCTAAAATTTTAGTAATTGTTAAGGTGTCATTCTGCTAAAATTTTAATAATTAAATTATGATTAATAAATTATTATTCTACTAAAATTTTATGTGATTACTAATTTGTTATTTTGTTAAAATTTTGGTATCGTGCAATTTCTGTAATATAAGGTAAAAATGTTGATTGTATTAGTGCTCAAATTAAATGAGACGAGGGAAAACCTTTGTTTGAGAAGTTAGGAATTGATAAGTTAGTGAGTGATGTAAAGCGAGAGACATGCAATGACATGATATCCTACTAGGGAAGCTATAGTTTGGTAAGCTAAGGAATGAAAGGCGGGGACCCACTTGCAGATGTCTTGGGGAAAAGCATCAAGTGGTGAAGGTCCTAGTGGCTAAGGTAGCGCCTGTGAGCTGGGATATTCGTCTGGCAAAGCTTGAAAACCTCGACAACTGCTCAACATTCCAAGATTAGTATAAGAGTAAACCTTTATAAATTTACATCCTAAACTGTTATTTTGTTCCTCAATTATGATGAGGATTTTACCACGTGATGTTTGTTAAGACAAAGGATGAATCTATGATCCTCATTATATTTTGATAATAACAAACAGTCTTATGCTTAATCGTCTAATCACACGTTTTCAAACAGTTTTATGGTTAATCGTCTAATCACACGTTGTCACATATTTTTGTTATCATCTTATTACGCAAACTATGTAAGCATCTTAACTTCCTAAGATGATATATATATGTGTGTGTGTGGGCGTGCTAAACTTGACTTTTTATAGCTATAGTATTCGAGAGCCTTTTTGTTTCTTTTGAAAAGTGCACGCTTTCTCGAAAAAGAAAACATCTACGTACCTATCCTCGATAAGAGTCAACTTTACGCTTAAAAGTAGGAACTTGAGCATAGATGTCAGTACGGAAAGCAGATATGCCCACTGTAACAAGATTGAGTACAAGAAAGGCTAGATAAGTAGATTGCTTTATCTTATCAGAGTGACTAGTTGGTGAAAGACATTAAATGCTGCATTTAATGCTCCAAAGACTATTTTTGCTTTTACAACGCCAGACGAAGGATGTCTCCAATGACACTCACAACGGATACTTTTGGAAGAATCTTATAGATAGAAGAAGAGACCTTAGTCATGATGTGGAACTTGTGAAATATATATATCTCTCTCTCAATCTGTAATCTTTGAATACATTACTTGTAAACGTTTCTCTGAGCTTTATTATATATTCGTCTAATAAGACGCTAGCTTAAGCACAATCAACCATTTCTCTAAAAAATTGGTAGAAGCCTGAAGAGGCTTTTATTCAAAGAATACTTGGGTTTTTGCTTAGAGAGGCAAGTTAAAGACTACTTGGGTTGAGCCTGAAGAGGCTTGGTTAAAAAAAATACTTGTAACATGTTTAAGTTAGTGGGACTTGGTAGTTTGTCAAGAACTAAACGTAGTCTATGGGAGAGACGAACTAGTATAAACTCTTTGTGTTTCTCTGGCTTGCATTTTACTTTCGTCTTTATTTAAACATCTTTTAAAAATCTTTTGTTTAACCCTTTAGACAAAACGTTCTTAAAAGGTTTTTGCAAAAATTTAGTATAACACAATTCAACCCCCCTTCTTGTGTTATTTCTGTTTTACAATGTTGTTAAAAGAAGTATATGTACTCCTAGTCATTTCTTGGTTCTATTGAAAACTATTACTCACTAATGGGAAGTATAGATCCGTATCGAGTCAAGTGTAGCATAGTATAACTTAGAATAAAACCTAGGTTTGTCTCTATTGTCAAGTGTGTTTTATGTGTATTTTATAGTAGAATTCCTACCATACATGTGAAAGTGATTTTAGAACAAATCACCTCATTCTATTGTTTTTCTTCTATATATGATTAATTGTGATTATTGAAGATGGTGGTAATATCCAATGATGCTGAGGATGAGTTAGAGGAGACTTCCACAAATAAGGACCAATAGAGTTACTTTTATAGTATTTTTCTTTTCGTATGAAAGATAGGATAGATTGACATTGCTTTGTATAGGACTTTTTTGGTGTAAATATTGGGTTAGGTAATGTCTATCTTTTGATGTATTTTTTATTTCATTGTATTTTAATTATCTTTCTTTTATAAATGACATGTACTATGAAATCATGATATACATATATATATATATATATATATATATATATAGACTTTATCTTTTATCTTTACTATCATTTCTAAATTTTATTAAGTTTAGAATTTTTCTATTATAAAAAACAGAAGAATTTTTACCCACATGTTCATTAACTTAAACTTAGCAACTAATATAATTACTAAATTAGTACGGGCTATTATCATTGTGAATGGGTGTCACACTTTCTGCTAAACCCAATCCCCGTTAGTTATAAATAAGTATTTTTGAACATATGAATTATATTTTAGATTTATGATAAACAATTTATATTGTTATACAAAACTATTTTTAACTATTGATAATTTCTTTTAAAAAATATTAAATTCAATTTCAAAATAAAGATGAAAGAATGTATTGAAAGAGATAATAAGAAAAACTCCTAAAAAATGTTCTAGTTGAAGAATAGCCTCTAAAACACCCTCATTCAAGATAACTTTTCTAATTTTTATATATAGGGGATATATACAATTCTATCCTGCTATTTCCTAATTGAAGTTTGTCTATAGGATAAAAATTTCACTAGATTAATAGGATAGGATAGGCAATAAGATAAGGTAATTATATCCTATTCGTGCATCGAACAAGTGATTACAATATGATAGAATAGTTATCATATCTCATTATCCTATACTAGCTAGCCACGAAATCGGTCCTAAAAGAGAAAAAAGTTTTTATTTAAAAGTACAACATGTAATGTTATAAATATATTTTTACCTTAATTTTTGATAAAAAATTATATTTTTATATCTTTAAGATAATGGTTAATAATTATTTTTTTTGGTACAAATTACAGGTATCTTATACGGTAGGCAATCCTAGTCGAGTTGGATATATGACCACCATGGACGACAAAATTTTTCTTCTAAGTATTAATGCAACTGCATACCAAGAATTCAAACTTGAAACTATTAGTTAAGCTAAAACAATTCCACATCAATTAATCCATGTGTTGGGTGATTAGTGGTTAACAAATTTGATATAATTAATAATAAAGTCGATTTCTCTTTGTTCATTAAAGTTAAATTTAAATGTACTTTTTTCTTGCAAAAGTTTGACTTAAATGTACTTTTTTCTTGCAAAAGTTTGACTCAAGTTAATTAGATTAAAAAAATAAAATAAAACTTTTGATTGAAAATATTTATTATATTTGAAACAAAAATATATTTTAAAATAGTTAAAAGTATTTCAAAGGGCATATTAAATGCTCCCGAAAACAAAATGTTTTAACAATTTCCCCAAACGCACATAGGCAATGCCCCCCTAGCCTCCTACACACATGCAAAGAAACACTCGTTTCTTACAAACGTACAATAAATCCTGCGTTGGTGTGACATCCATTTAGAAGTCACATACATTATAATACGAAGAATATAAATCATTTCATGTGACAAGATATATGAACATTAATTTATTTTATCGAAATAAGATATTTACAATAACCTTACTTATTTATTAAACTAGTATTTTAGAATGTGTATTGTATAGGATAAATATTTTTCATATCATTAAAATTTATAATAAATAAATATTTTTGAACATATAAATTATATTATATATAATTAAAATTTATAATAAATAAAAATATTTAAATAAATTATATTTTCAATTTATAATAAACAATTTAAATTATGGTATAAGATTATTTTTAATTATTAACAATTTCTTTTAAAAAAATTGGAAATTCAATTTAGAGAAAAAGATAAAAGAGAGTAGATTAAAAAAAATAGGCGGTTAAAAAAACCAAGTATACAAATAAAATAAAAGGAGATAATTTAAAATGATTGAGAGAAAAGTTTTGACTCCTTACGAAAGTAGTATGTGTAATGTACCTCTAAATGAGATAAATAAGACAATGTTAAGAATTTCTAGTTTAGAAAATGAGAAAAGTAAAAGTATTACTTTCTAAATTATAAATTTAATTTATAATAAAAGTGGTAGCGGGAGTAATATGTTGTGCAAAGCGCGCGGTGTCAGTAGACATTTAGCTAAATAGCTCCGCAAAACACTTTGAAGAAGAATCTAATGCAAGCGGTGTCAGTAGACATTTAGCTAAATAGCTCCACAAAACACTTTAAGGAAGAATCTAATCTAACTTTCTATGGAAAATGAAACACCAGCTCTACCTTAACAAATACTTTATGTTTATTAATGTATTCGTACAATATCACGTGAATGCTTAAAGAGGTAGCGTTATTGATTACACAAACAAGTTGCAAGAATGCAAGTGAGTCAAACTACAAAAATGGAAGGATAGATTACGATTGAAAACTAACAATGATTATTACTAAATATTTAAAATTACTAGTAAATTGGTGATATGCTAATGAAAAGGTTTTGCTGTTGAATCAAGTGTTTTGTGGGTCACAACATCATAGAGAGGGGCTATATATATACAATAATTTTTTCACCATCATCAGGGTTTAAAGAAAACTCACATGGTTTAATAATTGTATTTGTGATGGGAGAATATGAATCTCATGATGTTTACAGCAAATTTATCAACTCACCGACTTATTTAGTTATTTTTCTTTTATAAAATTAAGCTGTATTTTTGGTTTGACCGTATTATATATCATTATAAGAAGACTTAAATATATTTGAGGTCATCTAATATAACGGTTTTGTTTTTTTAAAATATTTGATCCCTTCATTGTTTGTTGTTACATGCTTTGGTCTTCACTATGAACTTATCATTAGCAACATGTTTTACGTTCATGTAAATATAGTGGTTTTTGTTTTTATATTATGTCTCTATAAAATATAGTGATTTTTATTTTTAATCTTTACCGATGTAGTAATTTTCGTTTTTAGTTCCTTTTTTTATGTCCATGCAAAATACAATGGTTTTTGTTTTTAACCTCTGTCATGACAGTAGAGACCAAACAAGTGACACTGAATATTGCAAGAATCAAAACGTCAAAAAAAGTAAAAAATTACAGAGACTAAAACCGAAAAATGTAATATATTTAAGCCTTAAGAGAATTATCATGTATTATAATTTTTTTTAATATTATATTAGTTTCTTTGACAATATAGTTTTCATTTAACTAAAATTAAAATGTTAGAATAACATTGCAAGTTTATATTAATAATATGATATATTATAATAACAGACAATTTTATTGGTATAGAATATTGATATATACTATCAATATACTCGGTGTTAGTATAATGCATTGTAATAGATCCTTAATATCTATATTAATAGTTTAATTTTATTAGAAAAATATTATAAAGGGAATTCTAACATATGATAATTTATGTCAGTTAGTAAATGATAATTTTTCGTGGTGTATATAATTTTAACATTCTTCATCAAAGTGAGATATATTTCTCCTTCTCCTTCTTTTTTCTTTATATAATTAAGTTAAATTTATTTACTGAGTATAAGGAAACTCCAACAAATTAATCTTTAATATATAAGTCCCTACATGACTTTAGAAAACAATGTTGTAAATAGTAACGGATCCAAAAATTTTAAGTTACAGAGATAGTACTCATACATAAATTTGTAACATTAAAAATATTATATATCACTTTTGAAAATATAAATATACATCATAGTTGTATACTTTCACTTTTGAAATTTACATCCTTAAATCAAGATTATCAAGGAAGTTTTTAGAAATCAAATTCTAATTTTTTTTTCTATTGATGGACTCAATATTTTACTTCTACTTTCATCAAGTGCTTGAGGAAAAGATGATTGCTCTAAAGATGATTTTCTTTTAAAATATCTTTCCATTGCTACAATTAAAATCAATATAATCACAATTAGTTTCCTATTCATAGGATATATGGGGGCATATATATTATATTATATATGGGACATATATATTATATAAAAGACTTTAAAAAATTAAGTTTTCAACGTAAAGGTCCGTTAAGTGTTTGCAAGTTTCATTTTTATCAAACTTTAACTTTTATTTTTTAAAATATTATATTATCTATGGAGGCAAGCGTTATAATATATATATAAGACTTTAAAATGTTAGTGGGCAGCTGCCCCAACAGTCTCCAACGTAGGTTCGTCGTTGGTTGTAAACAATCAACTGAATTCCTACACCAATCTTAAAAAAAAAAAAGAATCCTTCTATCAATACCACTTACAAGCCATGACCATGAGATGAATATCATTACTAAATTTCCATAGTGCCAATACACTACAACTGAAACAACATTTAAATCAACAAAATTATAATTGCATCGAGGCTGAGACTAAAAGGCTCATTATTAAAATTTTAGGTTGCCTTTCTTGGGAAAATGTTAAATAGCATTGGCTAAGCGAACACTATAGTAAACACTAAATGATGCCATCTATATTAGTGGAGTTCATGGACAAATATTTTTTAGCGTAGGCTATGCCAATGATAACTTAGCATAGGCAAAACCTACACTAGTTTTAGTATTGACTTAGCACACAAGCATACGTATTTTAAATTTACAGTTGCTTGGGCTAACACTATTTTTTTTTTGCCACATATTAAACAAAACAAATATATGAATATAAAATATAAATACAAAGTAAATAAATATCAAAATTGATATAATTAATCACTATAAATAATCCAACAAACTAAATAAGTATTATCATAATGAATACAAAAATAATGCATATCAAAATTAACATAAATCAAAGACGCGCGCACACACACACACACACACACACACACACACACATATATATCTAGCAAGTAGTCATTAAGATAGTCATTAAGATCCACATCATTGTTAGGATGTCATTGATGAGCCTAAGTCAAACTAGTGGAAGCATTGGCTGACTGACATTTAAGAGTTGTTATCAGCTCTATTGTTATGTGTATTGTCACCTCCAAAGAGCATGCTAATTCCTTAGCCTCAGTTGCCTCCTAACAACTTGTAGTTGCCCTTTGGTGAAGCTTCTCATTCTTAGCATCGTGTTAAGACCCCCAAGTGGTAGTGAAAGGTGCTCTTAATTCTTAAGTCAATGACTTGACACCTCTTTAAAGTTACAAAGACAAGTCTCCAGTGCTGTAAACTTGGCCTTGACTCTTACTCTGTCTAGCAATCTCATTCTATAGTCCAACTTGGTAGCCCCATTTACCTATTGTTCCTACTCGCAAAGGCTACACACATTTGAGACTGTACCTCCTTCAGTTGCTTTTTATAAAACATAACATAATTAGATACTTATTTTATTGAAGAAAATAATTATGTGAAAATAATGTTTATGTCAAGAACTTACTTATGTCATCCTGGAATGATTATCAACCAAATTGCTAGACTTCTTTGAGTGGGTATGAAAAAACTCATAAAGATCCAAAGACTGTCCAAGTTCTTTAGCTTGAAATTTTTTTAATATATTTATAAATAACATGAATTCCATCATATAGAGAAAAAATTACGTTTGTGGAGTAAATACATACCTTCGTAAGTGTCACCTCACTGTGGGTGACACAAATTCTCATATAGATTGCTCCACCATTGTTTAAAGATTGGTCAATCTTATTTTGGTTGCTTGAAGCTTGCTTGGTCTTATTTTGGCTTAAGAATTTCTTAAAGTCATATCATCCCAATAGGCAAGAAGATAAATCATTGCCTCCTCCCTTATCCATCTAGGATTTTTTCCTTTCTTTCGCACTTTAATATGCATGTTAGAAAGATGTTTTGTTCCTTTCTTTCTCAAAAGTCTTTATGATATATCCAATATAATGAGGATCTCAAGAAATTGTGTCTTTAAAAAAGAATTCGTCAAAATAGTCATTATGTAAATGTAATTAATTAGTCATTAATTGACGACAACTAAATATACCCAAATTATCCCAAATAACTTCCACCAAACCTTTCACCCTTTTAAGGATCATATGATAACAATGGTATAGAGCCTAAAACTGTGCCACAATGTTGGTCCTAAGTGCTTTAATGGCCATTTGGCTAATATTCTGCCTACAAAATATCCAAACTCAATGTCAAACAAATTGGCTGAATACGTAAAATTAATTAATTAATAAAAATAAAACAAAAGATAATTCTACTTTACCCCATCCATATATAAGGACATATGATAACCTTCCCAACAGCATCGTGCTCGTAAGCCAAAAGATCCTACCAAGGCCTTTATTACTCCTTTAGGTGTTGTTACTTTATTATTACACCTATACGTCATCTTTATCTATGGGCTCCTCCTCTTCATCTTGGTGTCAAGGCTCAAGAAGGATTTCATGAAACCATGGAGTGAGAATAATCATGAAAGTTGATGGGGTAAGCTTGACTACTAGTTGTGGTATGAGTTACAGATATCATGTAGGGTCAACTTCATTTATAGTTTGCCTATGGTAATGCAGGTACTTTGTACAACAAGCTTTCCAAGACATATTTGCCTGCCTCGACTGATGGTGATAAAGATCTTCCCCCTATTGGAGTAACCTTATGAAGACATTTGTTTAGTGCAAAATATGACATAGACTTACACACACACACACACACACATTAAAATACTAAAGTTAACAAACACAAAGTCAACAAATAAAATGTAACTTAAGTTAATCATCATCGTCATTGTCATCTTCCTCTCCTTGCTTTGGCCTTATCCTCCTTTTTCCCTCCACCTTATCCTTGTCTTTTTCCTCCTCCAGCTTTTCCTTATCACTATATTGTATCAAAACCTCTTCATCCTTTTTCAATTCATTTTGTTGAACCATGGGTTCATTAAGAAGATCAATTATCTATTCGCAATGATCAATTATTTTGTCAAGTAAACCATCTACTCTTTCAACATTTGTAATTAGTAAATGATATAAGGAAATTGCAAGTGTACACTATCATCGAGTAATAAAATAAGATCGTATCCATAGGGATTGCACACATTTGATTTTCAATTTATCACAATTTAAATAAATTTAAAGGGAGAAAATATTGGGTACTAGTGAAAGATTTAGTTGTCCATAGAGAAAACAAGAATGAAGACCAATTAATAAAATTGCAAGCAAATAAAATTGGGGAAATGTCAATATCAATAAAACTATTGGGATTAGGTTTTGCTCAATGACACTTAATGGGTAAATTGATATTGCCTATATGATCCAATTGATTTTGGGTTAAGGGTGAATTAAACTAGGTAATCTAAGTTCTCTTTCAAGATACAAAGATAGTATTTAATTGAATTAAAGCTCTATTTTTGTGATAGCTAGATTCAATTAATCCTTTGCGCCTTGTGTTAATCCAATTATTCCTTGAAGGATTAAACCTACTATTGTGATTTAATTCTTAAGTTCTTTTCTTATGGGTCTAATGTCTAGATTCACCTTTTGGTTATTCCCTAAACATTTAAGGTTATAGAAAGAAGTAGTTAATCAATTTACGTAGGAAAGCAAAATAAGAAAACAATCAAACCAAGAAAAATCAATCATCACATATCCATTAAGGTCAAGGGCAACACCCAATCATAGAAAGAAGGGAACTACTCTCACATAATCATCTAGAAAAGCACAAAGAGAAGATAGAAAGGAACATCCAAACCTCGTGGTAAAAGAAAAAAAATAAGAAGAAGACCAATGCCTCTACTCTAAGTCATTATAATACACAAGGTTTAGAACCCCTAAATAATCCCTAAAAGAGCTATTTACACCTTAGGTCTTAAAAGGGTCCAAGCCCATATAAAATAAAAGGTAAAAAAAAAACACAAAAAAAGACAATACTAGTGTATGCCTGCCTAGTGGGGGACACCATGTTGCCCTTTGGCGCTCTCTGTCAAGTAATTCAAGCTTCATGATGGGTGCCACAAGCCATGCGAGACTGTGACAAGAGCACTAGTCATGTCAAGTAATAAAGTGGAGAGTTGAGTATCATTCCCATGAGGAATTATGACTATTATGCCCCCCCCCCCCTTTTTGTAAAAAGTGATTTGAATAATTAAAAAGTAAAAATTAAATTTATTTTATTTGTTTAAGAATTAACTAAATATTTTGGATAAGCTGTTTTGTATGCTTGGGCGTGTGAGGAGGAGTGATTAGTGGGCCCTAAGAGAGGTTAGTAAGAAAGGTTAAAAGTGGGGTTAAGTGTGTTTAGTGAAGAGAGTTTCCCTAAATATGGGCTAGGCCCATTAAACATTGACCCTTCTAACCTAAGATTAACCTAATAGGGTTAGAGTGACACAAAATCCCTTTCCTTGCTCCCTTGGTAGTCGCCCCTCTCTCTCTTTCTCTCCCTTACACTCTTTTGGCTTTTCTCTTTTGGATCTTGAAGAGCCTTTGTTGGAACCAAAGACGTATAAAACATCTAACCCCTAAAATGTTTTGATGATATCAAAAGCTATTAAAATTTATGATAGTCTAACATTTCATATTTTGTAGGATATAAGTGTTTTAGGACTTTAAGCATCCATAAAAACACAGTGATATTATCACTCTGCTTTAACTTAGCTTTTATTCGAGCTTCCAATATTTGCTAAACAAGTCATTTAATGTTTTTATAGATAAGTGTCCACTTAATTTGGAGTGTCCTTAAATGATATTCTAAAAAGTGTCCAAAATCACTTTGACATAAATTCTTTTTATAAAGGAACTTATATGCTATATCACTTATATATCTAGACAAAGCTATCCTACGAAAAAGAAACCTTAACATGCTTCCTTGAAAAACGACTAAGTGTTTTCAAAGAATATGCATATGCTTTGTCTTTTCGAATGTTGTGAAGCAAGTTTCAAATTAGACAAAAGGTTTGATACTTAGTTCAAGCTAAAGTGGAAAAGCAAGTTAACTTATCAAAAGAAGTACTAAAATGGCTTAATAAAGAGACAAAAGTTAGAAGCACCTTACGCGTGTTAGGAAATAGAAACTTCTTTTTGGTGTACACTACCATTGCTATAAGCAGAGTCAGAGTCTCTCTTCTTAACTTTACGTGATATGCTATCTCATTTAATAAATGCACTCAAAACAAGAAGAAGCTTTATCTCACAATGGATATTTCCCCAAGCTTTTATAAGAAGAATCAAGAGTGAAAAACAAAGTAACGAAGCTACGTAACTCATGCAAAAAATTTGTCATTCTTTGGACGATCTCTTTGTGCTCTAAAACTTTCACATTCTTTGTATTCACAAGTAATATGTATTTTGTGTTTAACTTGTAAATGCTCACTTTTGTGAGTTATCTTTTCAAAGAATGATCTTTATGAAAGCCTAGAGAGGTTTAGTGTTAAAGAATACTTGGATTAAAATAATCTTAGGTTAAGATTATTTCGCTATAAGGCTTGAAGAGGCTTGACGAATTTTATATAAGCAATTAGCTTAATAGAATACCTTCAAGTTGAAGGGACTAGACGTAGCTCTTAGTTAAGAGTGAATTAGTATAAAAACTCTATGTGTATTATTTCTCTTCCCTATCCCTTGTTTTCATGCTGTTTTTATTGGACAATATTTTATAGTGCTTACGAAAAACCTTTTTGCAAAAAAGCTTTTGAAAATATATAATACACAATTCAACCTCTCTTCTTGTGTGTTCGTTTATTTTAGCCCTAGGGTTTTGGTAAAGCTGTCAAATTTAGCCAAGCTGAATGGGCTCAGTGGGCCAGACGGGGGCGAGCTTGTTAAATAGCAGCTAAAAAAGAACCAAGACATTTTGGCCAAGCCTGGCAAGCCAAACAGGCCAGCTGGGTCTGGGAAATACTAGCCCAAAAATTTTCAGGCCTATTTGGCCAGGTATTATTATTATTTTTCATTTTTTCTTTTAAAATTCATATAAAAATAAATTAAAACATAAGCAGGCCAATTTTGGCCCAATCTGGCAGACCAACGTGCCAGGCTCGAGCCAACAAAAACACAACCCGCAAGACATGCAAGCCAGCCCGTTTTCCACCACTTGGCCCAATAGGCCGGGCCAGCCCAACCCATTTAACACTAGGTTTTGGAAAGTATAGAAACCTTTTCTCCTTTTCCCCCAATTTGCATAGGAGACCAAGTAAAGGAGTTCACTTCCATTCTTATATTTTTATGATTTAATTAAAAGCATACTTCTACATCTTGATTGTATTTATGTTGATTACATTAGATTTTCAATTTTGTGATAATTGGATCTTTTGAGCTATATGGCTATATGATAATTAAGGATGAGATTTATGCGAAATTGTATGATTATGTTGTTTGATAATTAATTTCAATGATGATTTTATGATCTAGATTGTTTATTGGTGTTTGAATGCATAAATATATGGATTGTTGGCTGTTTTTGGCTGGAATTGAGTATCTATGCATGTGTTTACGCTAAGTGAACCTTATTCCCGCTGAGTACAACTTCATAATTGAGTTTCCTAGATGAATATGCATTGAGCGCAATGATTCTTTGCTGAGCGAGGATCATGTTTTGGAAAACTTTAAAGGCACACTGACTGCCAAGATTCCTCGCTAAGTGTGAATTCATAGTTCTTAGAAGTGTAAAGAACATTATGAACGTTATTGAGCGAGATGAATTCTCTCTAGGCGCTTGGACCCTTTGGTCTTGTTGAGCGAGGGAACCCTCTTGCTTAGTGTAATACCCTCACTTTTATTTATTAAATTATTTTTCTATTTATTTTATATTTAATTCTGAAAAATTGGAAAGGAATCTCAAAATTCTAATTCCCAATGTGAAACTCAGAATATCGAAAGCTATCTAATCATGATTTTTAATAATTTTTGAGCCGGAGCCTGAAGAAATTAGACAATGACAATTTTGTTTTTATTTCTCAACATTAAGGGCAAACATGAGAAAAAATTCAATTGACATTAAAATGTTAATTTGAGCTTAAAATCATGTCATATGCATTAAAATATAATTTTGAGAATTTTTTGAGGATTTTTTGAAATTTTGGTGTAAAATGACCAAAATACCTCTAGTTGTCAAACAAACTAAACCAGTATTGGTTTGACATCCAAAAATGGTGAAAATAATGTTTTTAGTACATTTATAGGTAAAATATGTAATTTTAGAATTTTTATAAAAATTTGAGTATTTATTGAATTAAAATGGATTAAATATGAATTTTTTAAGCTTAAAATATACAAAATATACATATATAATTCGAAAAAATTAATAAAAAATTAAAATTTATTTTAAAAAAAATTGATGAAAAATAATACATTTTTCATATTTATATTTAAATTAATTATTTTGATTTTAAAAGTTGATTTAATTAAGTTTAAGTGATTTTATCAGTACTGGCTAACCCAATTACAGGTAAAATTTACACTGGGAGAGCTTTGGGACAACTGGTATCCCACGTTCCAGCCCTATAAGAGAGGTGATTCATCACCTAATTTGGATGTGTCCCTTAGGTTCAAACAAAAATAAATGAAAAATCTTATTTATTACATAATGCATGATGCATTAAGTGGACACCTACGACCATTCCCTCCTCTATAAATACCCCTCCATGAAAGCTGAAATCTTCATCCCTTACTCTCCTAAGCTGGACAACCACACCTCCATAGCCACCTTCCTCTATAATTTGTTTTTCTTACACCAAAATTCTACCAGTTTTCATCAAGTTTCCATTTTAGGAGTTGTGTGCCAACAATTCTCTCCTCTTCAATAACTACCGTAGAGTCAACGGGGGGAATGGGGTTGGTTCTAAATTTCAATTACTTTGCATGTTGGTAGGAAAGGTTTTCCCCTAAACCTTTCAATGTTTAAGTTTATTAAGTTTTATAATGTTATAATGTTTAGCGTTAGATTTAAACTTTTACTATATTGTTATGTTGCTCAATTTTAGATAATTATAATACAGTTATTAAGTAGTTATGCTACTAAAAATTAGATAACTATAATATAATAATTAAGTTGTTATACTGCTCAAATTCAAATAATTATAATAGAATTACTAAGCTGTTATACTGCCCAAATTTAAATAAAAAAAATTTAGCTATTATATTAGATAATTTAATTATCATATTGCCAAATTTTAGTAAAACTTAAATAATCTAGGAAAAATAGTAAAAGAAATAAGTGAGTTAGTTCATAACATAAAACTGAACAAAAATTTTATTTAATGAGCTATTTATGAATTTATTTTTAGAAAATTAATATAGAAATTTCAATTTAAGTTCTCATGATCCAGATAAGGTCTAAACACATTAAGTGGCTATCTGTAAAAATTTCATAATTTTTAAAGCTTATTTAATACTTCTAAATGTGCTTTATAAAAGCATATGGACACATTTTTCTTAAAAATACTAAATTTAAAAAAAATTGAAAAATTTGTAAAAATTCATGATAAAATTCTATTTATTTTCTAAGCTTAAAAATTATTTTTATAAAAAATTTTGACCACTATATGATCTATTTTTTTATTTTTAGTCTTTATTTTAAATTGTATGTCTTTATTTTTATTGAAAAATTGGTCATGTGTTTTAATATGAACTATGTGGATAATATCTATGAATTTAATCTCTGCAATATAGGCAGAGATATTAGTAGAAATTGTATTGGTGCTCAAATTTTTGAGATTAGAGTGAATCTTTAGAAATTAATAAATTAGTGAGTAATATTAAACAAAGGATATGTAGTGGCATGATACCCTGTGAGAGAAGCTACAGTTTTGTATGTTGGGGAATGAAAGGCAAGAACCCATTTGAGGAGGTCTTTGGGGTAGGCATTGGGTGGTGAAAGTCTCAATGGCCCGGTAGCGCCTGTGAGCTGGGATATTCACCTAACCAAGCTTGATAACCTCGACAACTGCTCAGCATTCCAGGATTGGTGTAAAAGTACACCTCTGTAAATCGATGTCTTGATTGATATTTGTTCCTCATTGATGATGAGGACTGTACCATGTGATGATGTTGATGATGTATATATACTCTCAGTCACTTCTCGATTTTGTTGAAAACTATTATCCATTAATGGGAAGTATGGATCTATACCAAGTCAAGGGTAGTCTAGGACAACATAGAATAAACCCTAAGTTCCCTTCTATTATCAACTGTATTTTATGGTATAATTCCTACCATACATGTGAATGTGATTTTAGAACAAATCACCTTACTCCATTATTTTTTATCGTGCATGTTCAATCTTGATCTTTAAAGATGACAATGCTGGTTCTATTTAATCTACACATATCATATCCAAATGGAGGAGTATGGGATTATGATTAGGACACAAACAACTTAACCTATACAAGTCTGATGTCTATGACTTTTCCATCCCCTATTCGTGGGGCTATGATGTTTCCACTGACATATATGATACCTATTTCCTATACGACTGCCCCCTGACCAGATTTTATTTATGCTTCTCACGTTCCACCACCACCACCACCAGTAGATCTGGATATCCCTATGATAGCTCCTTATTTGGATGCCCATCCACTTCCTCCCGAGTTACCTATTGTTGATGCTACAGCTATAGACGAGCCAACACCCATACCTATTGCTGATGGATCTCCTATGGAGGAAGTACTCATTGAATCACATGTGGCTTCCCTTGGTATTGAGTACCAAGTGGGAATGGCTAATGGGTGGCATACCTTTTCATCATCCTCTTCTAAACTTGGGGTAATATATGAGATACCCAATGGACAAGCATACCATGCGACAGAGGGTGCATTAGAGGGGACCCCTTCAGATGAGGACCATTAGAGACTTTAGTATTTGGTAAGGGATAAGGTAAATGGTACTGCTCTATATAGGAACTTTTTGAATGTATATATTGGGCTAGGTAGTATATGTCTTTTGATGTACTTTTGATTGTTATGTATTACCCAAACCATGATATACAATTTGATATATATATATATATATATATGTGTGTGTGTGTGTGTGTGTGTGTGTGTGTGTGTGTGTGTGTGTGTGTGTGTGTGTGTGTGTGTGTGTGGTGTGTGTGTGTGTGTGTGTGTGTATGTGTATATATATATATGTGTGTGTGTGTACATATATATGTGTGTGTGTGTGTATATATATATATATATATATATATATATATATATGTATGTATGTATGTATGTATAGGTGTCATAGGTTTTTTTTAATGCAGTTTTTATCATTTCACTTCTATTTATAAAAATTGGGAAAAAATTTTACCCACATTTTCATCAACTTGACTTAATAATTAAATTAATACAAATTATATTTTAAATTGAAGGAGTGTTACACTTAGCGCAAGGTGTCCAGGTCCTTAGTGGTTTTCTGTTGAAGGTTCACTAAGTGGGAACGATTCTCACTAAGTGCCACCTATTTGCAATACTTAAAACTTATATTTATGAAAATTAATTTACGGTTTCTTTATTAAAGTTTATGGTTTTCCAAGATTAAAATACCTTTAGATATATGTTTAGATTAAGATATAAAAGATTCTTTTTGAGAAGATTTTTTTTTTCTGAATGTTGAAAGGTGTCTTTTCTACAACAACTTATGAAAATAGAAATTAAATGTTATAGAGTCATAGGTACACTTAAGAGACTAGAACTTTTGTAATCCCTTGATCTTGAGGAACCTAGTGAGGATGAGGTATGCTTTAAGACAATGGTTGCTCGGTGAGAACCTCTATCTTTGGAGTAGGAATTGCTTAGTAGGATTTTTACTTGGTAGAGTTGCTTGGTAGGACTTCTATATTGGTTGCATAGGTTGCTTGGTGGGACCTATGTGGTGGATAATAGATGATAAAACTGACATGTTGATGATGACGCTAGTAGAGCTACCTTGCACCTATAACTATTCTAGGGTGTATTGTGAACCCATTTGGCTTGTGTGTTGCATTATGTGCATTCATGCATTGCGGTATACAGTGTTACTACATTACACAGTTTCATTATTGTGGCTGAGCATAGCATGTAAGTTGGAGGTTGCTTGTGAGAACCCCAACTAGTGTTGGATAAGGTAGTAGAGGTACCTGACGATGGACCCTTGAGGATAGGTGGACAGGCAATTCTAGTACTGGCTAAGATTTTGCAACCCTTCTGTTATGGTGAGCCATATCCACGTATGTCTATTCTAACAACTGCTATTCTATTCGTTGGTCATATTTTGTGTCACTGAATGGTTTTGGCACGTGTCTTTTTGGGACCCACATGGTTTGTTGCTAATGATGTACCATATTAAGTGATATGTCGGGGTTTATCGCTCAATTTTTAAGAATATCCAGAGTTGAGTTTATATATATATATATATATATATATATGTATGTATGTATGTATGTATGTATGTATGTATGTATGTATAGTTGTGAGTAATGATATGACATTTAATAGATCCCATTGATGATGTGATTACTCTATATGCTTATTTATCTTCTTTGCTTATGATGCTTACATGTTGCTATTATTGTGACTTTCTCAAGATATGCTTGTTTTTATGAGCTTACCCTTGCATGTTTGATGTCTCTGTGTGTGCAATTGCTATGATCGTGAATTCTATTCATGGGAGCAAATGGCGAGGGTCATTGTTAAGTTAGGCCATTTTACGTTAATTTCATGGAGACCTCAATAGGATACAGTGGTGAAGCATGGAGCATAGTGTGGGATACCCAGAGGGTTTATTATTGTGGAAAGGTCATTCTTTCTTACGTACCAACAAGAATTCCAATCTTCTCTCTCTCACATATCGTTGCAGTTTTGGCTACCTTTGGTAGATTTGTTGAGCTTACCTCGATGTGCACCTAAGACTGGCATTTGTACATCTTGTTGTGGAGTTTTTCATAGAAGATCTCACTCGAAGGCTAGCGTGCTAGTGAGGAGGAGGGTTGGTCGTGACGTTGCTATAGCTTCTTTTCCCCGCATTGTGTTAAGTAGTTAGAGGTGTTCATAGCCAATTTAGGGATGTTGGTGTATAGACTATTTTATCTACCAAGAGGATAGTTAATGTCTTTTGTTGGTTTTTGTTTATGATGCTTCTACTTTTGATGTCACGACACCTAATCTTTTCATTGATTTCATATAGTTTCAGATATTTATGTTTCGGATTACCTAATGTGGGATTGCACGTATATGATGTTGATTCTCTTTTCATACCAGTTTTGTTTTGCCAAATGATGAGTTATGAGATGTTGTTCAAAAAGTTTAGCAAAAATTTCCTCATGTTTTCATAATCAAATTAATAAAAGATTTCAAAAGTTAAAATTATACTTTTGCATGTTTAGTAGTGTGATGTCATGTAGCGATGGTTGGGTCGTTACAATGACAAGTACCAATTACTACTAATTAGGATTATTTAATTTAAGTGCCTAAAGAATGGGTAAATGTAATGCAAATTAAAGTAGAAATCATATAAATGAACATGACAATAATTTAGAGATTACTAAGGTATAAGTACCCTTCCTATTCACCATATGTATCAACCTAATCTAATAAAATCTAATTCTAGTGTTTATAATTTGAATCTACTAATTTAGATTAAGCTTAATCCCTTAGGCCAAAACCCTTATACCAAAATTAATATTCCTAATTCCTTAAGTATGTCTAACTTAGCTAAACAATGAGAATAGAGATTTCTAAGAACTTTTAAATCTAATGTTCTATTCTTAGATGCAACCCAATCTATAGCAAACTATCCTACACCCAAGTTTCCAATCGTCGTATAAACCATGGATCAATTCTAAGAGTTATTGAAATTGCATAATAGCAAAGAGCACAAAGATAAACGCACAAACACAAAAATTAAATATTATTATAATTAGAATAAAAACTACCAAGCTACATAAAGATCTAAATTTGGTTCATCAACCCTACCTAAAGGGTTTTAGTTACACATTGAGGAAAAATAAAACACAATGGAAGTTAAGGATGAAATCTTCTAACTATTTGCATTTGCTTCCTTCAAACATTCCCATGACTTCTTCCTTCCAAACCATTCCAAAGAACTTCCTTTTCTTACTATGACTCTAAAAATCGCCAAAAAGTTCTGATAAACTTGTTTATTTGGCCTTTAATTAATGTTTCTCACAATGTTTAACACCTACCATGCAAGTGTAAGCTCCAAATGCTACAAAACAAAGTCTCCTTATTGAGGAGCACCTAGTGCCCAAGTATTCTATGGATCTTGCAAATGTTCATTAAAAATGTTCAAAAATATAATTATCTTTAAAAATATTAAAAGATGAAAGCATGAAATTTTATGCAAAATGACAAGTGTGGAAAGCTAAAATTATAATGTTACAGGCCAAAAATATATAATAAATCTACATCAGTTGTATATTTATCACTTGTTACTCAAATCATAATATTCCAATTTAAAAATATGTTGGATTATGCTGTAATTGATGATGCTAAGGAAGTGTTGGCTAAATTGACATTAAAAATGCATGAGCTATCTTCATAACAGACAGTGCCAATTGTTGTTATCAAGTAATGCCTTTTAGTTTAAAAAATGCAAGAGCCACCTATTAGTTGCTAATGGACAAGGTCTTCTAGGACAAGATAGCAAAAAACCTTAAAATGTATATTGATGGCATAGTGGTTAAATCCACAAAGTTAGATGATCACACCTCAGACCTCCAGTAAATCTTCGACCAACTAAAAAAGTAATTATGTGCCTAAACCCCAAAAAAATGCACTTTTGGAGTCCATGGAGGACAATTCCTCAACTTCATGTTGTATTACTTGGGGATTAAAGTCAATCTTGCCAAATGTGATGCCATCCTCTAAATGAAAAGCTTGGAAACCACAAAAGAAATCCAAAGGTTGGTCAGTTGCATCATTTTTCTATCTAGGTTCCTATTCAGATTAGGTGACTAACTACGCCACTTTTTCAAATGCATTAAGAAACAAGGTCATTTCTAATGAACTATTGATTGCGAAGAAGCCTTCCAAGCATTATGGAGTACCTATCATCTCCCCCCATCTTGAAAAAGTTGACACTCGACCAGGAACTGATCCTATAATTGGCTGCCAGTCAGATGACAATTAGCATTGCCCTAGTATAAGAGACAAATGATGAAGAATGCTTAGTCTACTTTATTGGTCATGCCTTTTAGGGACCTGAACTACGTTGCCAAAAGATTGAGAAGATCGTGCCAACATTGTTCAAGTCACAAGATGACTTAAACCATACTTTTAAAATCACACAATTAAGGTAAGAACTAACCAACCCATTCAACAAATCCTTAACAAACCTAAAATTGTATAATGAATGACAAACTAGGTGGTGGAGTTGTCGAAGTTTAACATATTGTACAGACTAAGAGGTATAATAAAGTCGCAAGTACTCGTAGACTTCATCGCAGAACTGACACTGCTAGTGGAAAGCAGCCATGTGGAAGGTTGGAGTCTTTGTGTCAATGGTGCTTCCAACATAAAAGGAAGCATGTCCGACATCATTCTTGACGGACCAAATGATCTCACAATAGAACAATCATTGTGCTTTGACTTTAAGGCAACTAATAACCAAGCAAAATACGAAGCCCTTATAGCATGTATGACGCTCACATCCAAAATAGGAGGTCAAACATTACAAGTTTTTAGCGTCTCCTAATTGGTCACCAGTCAAGTAAACAATGGACAAGTTTCCTGAGTATCTACATGAGGTACACATAATCACTGAGTCATTTGATAAATGCATTATTAACCATATTAACAAGGAACAAAACCTTTGGGGAGATTTACTATCCAAGCTAACTAGTAGCAAGAAGCGAGGCTATAACAACACAATCATACAGGAAATGCTATACTCTTCTTCGGTCAACCTTGAACATGTTTCCTACATAGTTGTAGAACAATCTGACTAGACAATTTGTTAGGATAAATGATGAATGAGATCCCTCAATTCTTTTGATTATATCAAACAAAGTAATAAGTTTTTTAAGCTATGAACATACGATAGCAAAATGCATATTCCATGTAATATTATATGATGCTCTTTAGTCTATATGATCATCAGGAGAGTATCGCACCAACTTTCTTGAAAAGTTCAAAAAGCAATGTCAATGAGGTACAAGCTACCTACTCCATGAAAAGACGTATTACTTGACAAAAATAGAACAGCAGTGTACTCATTCTAAATAAAAAAGCAAATATGCTCACTGCCACAAGATTGAGAAAAGAAAGATAAGTAGATTGTTTTATCATATCAAAGTGACAAGTTGGTGAAAGGCACTTAATGTTGCATTTAATGCCCCAACAAACACTTTCTCTTCCTGAAGAACAAAACAGACAGAGGAAGCTTTCTTAGTCACAATGGTTATCTTTGAAGACTTCCTATAATTACTAGAGATTCTTTATACAAGCTAGAGCTTTGCTGCATGATAACAACCTAGTTTGCTCTGTATTTCTTAAGCTTTAAATCTTTAAGTAATCTTGTACAAACTTGTAAAAAATCTCTAAGAGTAAAGACTTGTGCTTAGATTTGTACATTTGTCTAATAAGATGATAAAAGACAATGAACCTTACCTTTGCCAATTTCTTTGTAATTTTGGTTGAAGCTTAAAGAGGCTTTGTTGAAAGAATACTTGGGTGATTGCTTGGAGGGGCAAGTGAAATACTACTTGGGTTTAAGCCTAAAGATGCTTGTGAAAAGAATACTTGAAACTTGATTAAGTTAATGGAAATTGGTTGTGTGCCAAGGATTGAAAGTAGTCTTAGGATGAGACGAACTAGTATAAAATCTCTTGTGTGCTTTACCTTCCTCCCTCAAATTTTATCTTAACTAACATTGTGTTTCAAAAATTTGTTTGATCTTTGTTTTTCAAAAGGAGTTTAGATAGAAATTTTAATCAAAGCCTGCCATAAAAGTGTTTTCTTATCATTTGACTTAACAAACCATACACAATCTTTTGAAAAAAATTGCAAAAATTGTTTAAAACTTAATTCAACCCCTCTTCTTGTGTGTCCCTATGTTTTACACAATCCCAATTAAAGACTACTTGACAAAAAGCATTGTATTAACCGACAAGGTGTAGGCCAAAATGCTCACTTGCCAAACAACCTTCTATGTGATCATTGTTGGACAATTATAAAGGACAAGGTTCTCCACCTAATTGCTTAAATACATATTGGGTAACCATATCACCCACATCTTCTTAGAAGTCCATAAAAGGAGTTGTGGAAATCTCGTAGGAGCCTGGTCACTAGCTTCAAGAACCTTACGGGTTAGATTCTGTTGGCCTACACTTAGAAATGATTCTTACAAATACGTCAAGAAATGTGATAGATGTTAGTGCTTCACCAACATTGGCGTATCCCACCCATAACATCTACTTTCCCCTTATCTCCCTAGTTGTTTGCCATGTAGGAAATGGACATCCTCAGCTTATTCCCCACAACTACAAGACAATGCAAAATCTCTCATAGTGGCCGTAGATTACTTCACTAAATAGATTGAGGTTAACCCCTTGGCCATGATCACTGCCATAAGGATTAGAAAGGTCATATGGAAAAACATTGTATGCAGTTATAGAATACTAAATGCCATAGTCACTGACAATAAAAAATAGTTTGACAATAAAGCCTTTGACAAACTCTGTGATGCTATGTCCATTTAGCACAGACACACCTAGGTCGAACACCCCTAGTCGAAAAGGTAAGCTGAAGTTGCAAATAAGGTCATGTTGAATGACTTAAGAAAGAGATTGGACAATGCAAAAGGAAGATGAGTTGAGAACTACAATTGTACTGTGGGTGATAAACACTCAATTGTTATGTTTAGCATAGGGGAATTTAGGTTTATATTTGATTTATTTAGCTAATTTTCATAAACAATTTGACGGAGGTGAGCATATAGAGAAATTGGCTAAGTTTTGGGAGAATATTACTTCTGTGTGAGAAGCATAACCATGTTTATCTGAGCATGGTCATGCATGACTAATGAAGACCTAGTGCTAACCACGAAGCCTAGGCACGACCATGCTTCCCCAAGCATAATTGTGCTTTAAATCCAGGTCTTCAATTATGGAAGGAAGCACGGTCGTGCTTGAAAATCAGCTTGCTACTAATGGAAACCACATGCCCCTTAACACGCCTTACTTAAGTGACGAAGCACGGTTGTGCATACCTTTGTGGCCTAACAGAATCTACAGGCCTATAAAAAGAGGAAAGAAGGTCAAAGGTTGGGATCTTTTACACTTTTGGCTCTTGGTGAAAAAGGACTTTTCGAAACATCAAAGGATACCCCCTGGACCTTTGCAAACAGAGATTAAAGATCATCCTTCTAGTAATGTAAGGTTTTTCTTTGATTTCTCATGGATTCTATTGTAATTGGTTTCTCCTCCATTGTAATGGAGAACTAATTCCTAGGCTAGGATTATGGTGTAGCCAATGCTTGAGATAACCTGAACCCCTATTTGATTGTTAATCTGATTTCTTTTTTTCCTTTAATTGAATTGCCTTAGCGTTTCTTATTTCTATTGTTTGGGAATTGATCACTCCTTGCATGTCTTAATCAATTAATTAACCGATGATTGAACTGTAATTAGTTGGTAGACCTCTAGAGTAATTAGGGCTAGAACGTTGAATGACCAAACTGCAAACTAAACCTTCAATTGAATTCGTTCGTCCTCTTTGCTCATAATCCTTTCCTAGATTAAATCACTATATGACCAATTAGGGACTTAAAACTAGAAACAGATTTTACAATTCATGAACAAAAATTGTGAATAAATATGATAGAGAAAAATTGACAATTGAATTGGGAATAAGATTACAATTAGATTAAGGGCGAAGGGGAATTAAAGGAAAAGGTGAAAGCATAATCCTAGGTTCTTCTCTTATTGAAATCCAATTTTACTTCAAGCAATATGATTTAATTCCTTACAACCAAATTTTAATTGAACAACCTAAACAACATAAGGATTTCTCAAAAAGGTACTCTGCATCAGTCCCTTGGGTACGATATCTGGATTCAAGTCTATTGTTACTATTGCAATAAGGTATGCTAGCCCTTGAGTGTGTCTAAAAAATTTAATGTAGAAACCAAATTAAGAATGCGCTACACGTATATGGACCAAATTAAGAATGCGCTAAATGTATAAGGACCAAATTTCAGAGATAATCCTGTTCAAGACACTGTTGGACACTAAATATGTGGGCACCTGTCCCAATAAGGATTCGAACCTTAGTTTCCTACATGTATCAAATGACTTATTGCTACTTCATGACTATGCACCCACCAACAATAAATTGCAATTATTGGAAACAAATTTTAAAATATATCATACTTTTAATTAAATGAATGAATTATCAAATGACTTATAGCTACTTCATGACTATACACCCACCAACAATAAATTGCAATTATTGAAAATAAATTTTTAAAATATATCATACTTTTAACTAAATGGATGAACTAGATAGGTTGGATGATTTTAATTAAATAAGTCATCAATGAGTTAATTTTTCCAATACATTTCTAATTAACAAAACGTAAATGAATTCATGAATTATTTTTTATCCATATATTATAATTTAACTCAAATTTTATCTAAATTATATCCCACATTGACGCCCCTTTGTAGTAAGGATAAACTAGTATTATAACCCATTCATTGCAAGGGTCAAATTTAATATATAATTTTATTATAATTATTTATCATAAAATGTGAAAAATTATTCATTTTATATAAGTAAAGTAAATATATATCAAACAATCTTGATAAAATTTAACAAGTTTGTTCATAGAAAACATTAATTATATTTAAATATAATAGTTGTCAACATAATAAATTGAAAAAACTGAAATTCAATAATAATTCTCAGTTTTAATATGTTTCAAGACATGATCAATGTGGTCAAGATTATGAAATATATTAAAACTTAATTAGGTAAGATATAAAGAAATTTAAATCAAATAAAAGATAAAGAAATTTAAATCAATATGCACGTTAAAAGAGACAAGGATAGTTTCTCTAAGAAATAAGAGAAAATTCCTATGAAATCGGAGATGAGAGAGATAAATTAGTTTAAATCAAGAAAGAAATGAAAGAATCAATTAAGGAAGATATAAAGAAATTGAAATTAAGAGATAAGGGAGGAAGAAAACAAATATTAGGAGAGAAATTTTTAAAAAGGAAGAATATTTGGATAGAAGGAAAGTGTAGTTCACCTTTATTTTAGAGACGAGAATTAAAACGAAATTGGATGTGTGACAGTGGAAAGAGTGAAACTCTCACAAGTTAGATAACTCTTCTGAGTTTTGTTTTATAGATATAGAGGATAGGAGAAAAGTTATGGACCCACACAAACAAAATAAAAGGGGGGGGGGGAGAAAAATGAGCATGAGAAAGAATTTTTTTCACGTGGAATTGAGATTTTTTATATAGGTCTGGCCCCAGACTGAAAACAAAAATAAAAATAAAATAAAGTCCTCCCTCCTCATTTCTATACGGTATCAATGAGTGAAGAGTGAAATTTATGCCCTATGTTCATCTCTTATATATTTGTTCACCCTATTTCTGCCAAAATAAACATGACTAAGTAAATTTAAACTCAAACTTAGTAATTGAAGGAGTTTTTTGACAAAAGAGGTTGATAGGAAAACCACTTATAGGGAACCATTGTTTCAATATCGTGAGCAATGATTAGTTTCATACTTAAAAGGTGTAAAAATAAATAAATAAATAAATAAAACTCTCTCCAAATTTACGTATCAAGTCACCTAATATTATTGTGTACATAATAAATTCATTAATGTCTTAAATAATTGTAAAACTATTGATAGAGTTTTTTTTTTTCGTTTCTTGCTTTCGGCTTTCTAGGATATTTTTATAATATTTAATTAGACGCGAGACTAATTTTTCTGGACGTGATTAAATTATATATCTTCATAAATAATAGAATGCAATCTACAGCTACGTCAGCAGATAGACAGAAGATTAATAATGTGACTAAATTAACAAAACACTCTCTTAGCTTAACATTTTGGTTGGCATTCAGAGGAACTTCTTATGGTGAGGAACTGAGGATCATTTTAGAATTTTTTGAGTGAGTTAGGATAGGATATGTAAGTAAAAAAAAAAAGGTTCTTAGAATTAAAAATTTTGAGTTCTTTAATTTGAGTTTTTTGGGTAAATGAAAATGTCATTTTTTGATGGATCATGAAGCTGTTTTGTTTAAATTGTTGTCTTCCTTATATGGTGACTGAATTCTACTTGGAAATTACAAAATTGGCGTTTCAGAAGTGCTTCAACCATGGGATCTTTTTGCTTTGGATAGCAATATCAGGTTTTCGTTAATGTGGTTCTCTGATATGGTGACAAGGAAAGTGACAAGTGGCAACAACATTCAATTTTGGAATGATACCTGGATGGGTAATATACTTTTGAAGGATGCTTTTCCTCGATTCTATCTACTTAGTGTGCATAAATTTGTTTTGATTTCTGATATGGGGTCACGGTTCGATGTTGAATGGGTTTGGTATTGGAGATGACATTGGTCTCTATTTGTATGGGAGGAGGATCTCTTGACTGAACTCAAACAATTACTTTGTAATATTGCTTCTTGTTTTTTTTTTTTTTGTTGGATAAGCGAAAATATCTTATTAGGACTAAGTGATAGCACAAGAAAAACTCGCTTAGTCTATAAAGTGAGAATTACAAAGATCAAACAAAACAATCCCACCACACCTGTATACACCAACGTCAGCATCTAAATCACTCCCATTCCCTCTTTAGTATACTATAGTGTTGCTTCCTGTAAGGACGATGAGAGGCACATGTGGGTGGAGAAGGGAGATAGCTAACGTGTTTTACACTATAAAATTTGCTAGCTAACCCTCACTTACAATCGTAACAACTTGTCTCCTTGCCTCATCCTTTGGCTTAATATATATTTTTAAAACCCTATGGAAGGCTGGTGCTCCAATGAAGGTGTTGGGTTGCAATTGGAGACTTCTAGACCAGTTAGACGAACATAACTTAGCCGTAGAGGTGTTATTTCTCATGGCCAAGGAATTTGCTATGTCTTTTGCTATGCTCAAGATGAGGATATAAGTCACTTAATTATTTTTTCGTGCCCTTTCTCTCACAAGATATGTTTTTCAATTTATGATTGGTTAGGCTTTCCGGTTGTTCTACGCTATAGCTTTTGCTTACTTCTTATGTACCATTGTGAAGATATAGGGTGAGAAATACATGAAGGTTAGGACCATGATTTAGCATTGTGTCATTTGGGCTTTGTGGTTGTTTAGAAACAAAATAGTTTTTAAAAGTGTTGTGTTTGATTTCATCTTCGTTGTAAACGTGATTAAAACTCTATCTTGAACTTGGTTTGTCTCAAACGTGGGAAGAAATGGTTGTATTTATTTGGACTGGTATGTGAATCTAGTACATTGTATTAGAGAAGCATTATAGTATGATCGGTCCTCTTTTGTATGAATTAGAACACCCCTCTGCTCTGTCTATTAATATATTTTGCTTATATATAAAAAAAAAAAAAAAACACTCTCATACGAGAAATTACAATTGCACTAATAGGTTGGGGAGAAAGTTTCTCGATAACTCCAAACAAAATATGATAATGATTGTAGAAGACAAGAAATATACTTTAAAAAGTAAAAAATTTCTTTCTTTTGGATGGACATTGTCTTAAATATGGAAATGATGATGTGGAGAAAGTTACGAGGACCATATATATGGACAATTTCAACCGTGAGAGTCATTCCTCATAACTATCATTAGAATTCCTCTTGTCCACCCCCATGATGGCACGGCAATGATTTGATCCCTAACACTGATAACGGCACATTTTTCTCGTGTCAAACTTTATGTTGTTTATGTAAAAACTATATACTTCGGCTCTCTTTGAAATTATTCCACTCACAAACTCTTCTTCCTGTCCATCAGATTCCACTGGCCATAAATATTAATTTGTTCAAACGGGGATTAAGGAAAGTAGCTTTGCGTAATGCATTAAACAAAGGTATTGTAATTAAACAGATTTAGATAGGGGACCTCAACCTCGATTCCTCACTACCCTATCTTTTTTCTCATTGTCATATCTTGATCTCCTCCTTCTATTGGTATACATGAAAGAATCATTATATTGGAAGTTGAATACATATTGCCTGTATTTAAATTTCAATCCACCGAATCACTTTAGTTATGCCTAAATGACATGCTGATTTTCTTTTAAATATGATCAACTGCGTCTTTTTATTATGTAACCAAAATTATCTTATAAACTCAGGAGTTATTCTTATTTCATAACTTAGTTACATTATGTGGCCATGTTAACAACACGTCAATGCTAATGATGACGACTATATGTACTAGTATAATCAAAAAAGTGTCACAAATATAATCCCACCATCATTCGGACTTGAATCCTTACCAGCTAGCTTCAATGTTTAAGAAAAAAAGAGACATAAGATAAGTATATAGTCTATTTATTTATCTCTCTCTCTCTCTCTCTCTCTCTCTCTCTTTTTCACTCCTAGTAAACAGTGCAACTGTAACAAAGAGTCTTGTCTTGAGGGCATTCAATTAAGAATTTTGAAGTTAGCTAAGAAATGTTTGCTCATAAATGGATGATTATAGTGAGTGTAAATGAGTCAAGTTAAGTTGAGCATTTAAAGCTTTAGCTTAAATTGTTAAAAAAAAAAGTTCAAACTTAATTCAATTATTTAAATCAATTAATTAATTTAAAGTTTAAATTTGACTTGTTTTAAAAATATAAAATTTAAACTTAACCTATTTAACTCATTATTGTTCTTTTATTTATCAACTATATTCTTGAAAGGTTTTAAAATTTATTAATTCAGTATTTAATAGATATTTTTATGTTAAAGATGAGATAAAAGTAAGAAAAATAAAATAAAAGAATATTTGAACATAAACAATATGTAAAGATAATTTTTTAAAAATAAAATTATAATTTATCAAATATATATACTTATATAAAATTAGCATTTTCTTTTTATCATTAAACATATATACATGTACGAAGAGCTTTTAATATTTAGTCTATAAAATTTAAATTTAACTCATTTATATAATTAAACCTAAAATTAAGTTTAAATTTATTTGTTTATTAAAACAAAAGAACTTAATCAAGTATTTAACAACTTGAGTTTGAATAGTTTATAAAATACTAACTTTATTTTTACCCTTAGATTCCAACACGGATAACTAGCTCTCAATCTGTCAATTCTGACCAAAAACAAAATGGCATAAAATTATTCTCAAAGATCATACTGACTTTCTTGAAGATTTGATAGACCCACCGGAATGGATTTACTAGGACACCATAATTTTTCATTGTCTAACGTGCAATTCTGAGTATACATAAATTAGATTATTCATTCTCATGTGTTTCCCTGCTGTTGAAGTACACTTGTTTCCGTATTTGTGACTCAAGATTTCTGTTTTAAATTCATTTATGTTTATTGTCGGGGTGCAATCAATGGTATGGGCCTCTGCCTATGAAAGTCGATAGTGATTAGTGAATTTCAATTAGCACTCGTCAGTGTCATGGCTACAAAGACACTCAATTTGACCTTGGAGGGACAACATTCATGAGTGAACCTGAAGTTTCAAGTCCAGCTCATTTCTTAAAATGTGATTTGCTTCCGTAAACCAATGGGGTCGTTTCTTTTTCCTTTATTCAATTTATTGGTTGTCGGTTTCTTAAATAGGCATGTCACATTTGACTATTTATGGGATAAACAAGTTAAGTAGCTGGCAAAGCCAAAGGAATAACTTATAGACAAAAAGGCAAAAATTTTGTTAGGGATAACTTTCGAATATTTTTTTACTAGCTTAATTTCTATGTACTGTATCAATATAAAGAGGTTTTACACTCTCAATTAAATCAGAAATTATAATTGAGATGACTTTTTAGTTTTAAGATATAGTTATTGTAAAAGTCAACATGTCAAATTGTAATTAAGTGACAATATAAAAATATTTATATTGTCAGTGTATACATTATATTCTGTTTTTTTAAAGACATTTTTTATTATTGAGTAAAATTTATATAATATTGATATTTATGAGCTTCATTTATTATTTAATAAGATTTATGTGAGTTTTACGTAATAATAAAAAGTATATTATAAATAATACATTAAAAAGTTTAATATTAGTATTCAGCGTTCCTTTTAATTAGAATGAAAATTTTCCGTAAAAAAATTGTACGAATCCTACTTATTTACTTTCTATTGGATAACCATATAAATTATGAGATAAATAAAATTAGAAAATGTGACAAACATCATTTCACATCATTCATTTATGAGTTTCTTGCTATAAAATTTGTAACAATCTAAGTGTTTTTCTTCGTTCAATACTTTTTGAATATTTATGGTTCTAAAGAAAATTATATTTGTACTTTTCACAAAATGTCGGTTACATTCATAAATAGTACATATTAATTAGTATTTTATAAAAAAAATTCTACATTACATTATGCTTTTAAAAGAAACATGTATTTCAATTATAGAAAGACTACTTACGAAAAGGCCTAAATAGATTTATACACAAAAGGCATTAATTTTACCGAGATATAATGGAAAATAAAAAATATTTTAAAAAATCAGAAAGCCGTTAAAGTTTTATTGCATCGACTCGAAAAATAAACAGATTTTATGTATTGTGCATTGAACACTAAGGTAGTGTCTGTATTAGGGATTTCAAAATTTCAAAGAATTTAAAATGCATGAGAATTTAATTACTTCAATTAAATTTCTTTCATTTTTAAAATACATTATTTGAATAAAGCAATTCAAATTTCTTGTGTTTCATTTTCTTTGGTTAGATAAGGTAATTTAATTTCCATCATATGCAACTTTCATTTTATGTGTTATGTGCTTCTTCTTTTTTTCTTTTCTTTTCATTTTAAGTATTATTTAAAATTTCTTTCATTACATGATTTTTTTTTTAAAAATTCCCTATTATTTTAAAAAATTAAATTTAATATTTAAACAAGTTATTTTAATAGCATTTTAAATTCACTTAACAATATAATTTCTCTCAAAATTTCCCATCTAAGATGTATCCCATCCCATCTGTTTGATTAGGAAAATGGGTGAAGTACGCTCCTTACCTCATTACAGTTGGTCCTCTTTCGAAAAGTCTTAGTGCACATTTGTTGCCGTTTGGATAAATGATAGGAAGGATGATCCTTGCACTTGTCTGTCACTCTAGTAATTAACCTTCTCTCTCACTCTTGACCCCACCAATATATTTGTACAATGAGTCGGCATTTGGATACCACAGGGGTGGGAGTGGGACCCATTGTATTATATCACCTCCAAGGTCTCCATTTATAAATGAAGTGCTGCAAAAACTCTAGTGCTCAGTACTCTCAAGGGAGGAGTGTTTCAACAGAACTTAGAGATGGGCCACCGTTGCTGCAGCAAACAGAAGATCAAAAGAGGATTATGGTCTCCTGAAGAAGATGAGAAACTTATCAGATACATCAACACGCATGGACATAAGAGTTGGAGCTCTGTGCCAAAATTTGCAGGCGGGCATTTTTTTCTTGGATATAATTTTATAGGTGTTGTTTGTATTATTCTTCAATTAGAATTAGAGTTTTATTTTAATATTTTACATAGTAAAAATTTACATTAAAGGATTATGCATATTACTGATGTGAAATTTCAATTTTAATTAATATAAACAACACCTAAGGGAGAGTACATAAGCTTCCTTCTTTCTTCTGTACTTTTGTGTGTGTGTGTGATAGAACAAATAAAAGTTGATGTTGTGGTTTGTTATGTGCAGGCTTGCAGAGATGTGGGAAGAGTTGCAGGTTGAGATGGATTAATTATCTGAGGCCAGATCTGAAGAGGGGTTCCTTCACTGCTGAAGAAGAGCAGATCATAATTGACATTCATAGAATTCTTGGAAACAGGTAAAGAAGATATATTACAAGCACATAACATGAGACAGAAAAAGTAGTAAAAGGGGAACAGGAACCTTCAATATTTTTTAATCGACCAAAAACAAATTTATTATATGAGAGCAGTGTTGTTTGTCCCTTACAAGATTTGGCACACAACCAAGGATCAAGAAACCACTGATCAGATAAAGATGAATACACCCCTTTTGATATCCATTTAATCCATAAATCTGGACCTTAATCTAATCAACTCTACAACAAGATCTTTGTCTAATTTTCCTCATCCTCTCGTGTTAGATTTTAACACAATATATTATATTCAAATGTTGTGTCTATCTCTCTCTTTTGATAGACATTAAAAAAATAAGACATATTTAATGTTTATGAGAGATAAATACAAGAGTTGAACACGATTTATCATACACACAAGAGAATGTATATATGTTTCAGTGCAAGGGAATGCATATTCATCCATGCATGTGTTATTGGTCTACTGCAGATGGGCACAAATAGCCAAGCACCTACCTGGAAGAACAGACAACGAGGTCAAGAACTTCTGGAACTCCTGCATCAAAAGAAGCTCATTTCTCAAGGGTTAGATCCACAAACCCACACTCTCCTCTCTTCTCATAGAAGAAGCTCAACATGTACCATCTCCAATATCCATCAAAATTCCAATTCCATTTTCATTATGAGTTCACAGATACCAAATGCACCCATGGAAACTACTAGTCAAACCTTTTCTTCATTACCTGAACCTCCACCAAACATTGTTCAAACTCCCTCTAGCATTGTTTCTTCTGAATATCAAACATCAACTATTCTTTCAAATAAATTCTCATCAGACTTGCCTTATGAACTATTAATGGAGAACACCTCCAACATTTGTTCACCTTCATATATGAACCCCCCCGCAGTTGAATTGTCTAACAATGAGAACAGTGTGAATTGGGTTTCAAGAGTTAATGTTGAAGATTTCAGTGCTCAAAGGCTGGAAGAGGGAACACAAGTGCAGGTGCAACAAGAGAAGGACAGGACTTGTGAGAATAAGGGAATTGATGTGAGAGAAGCTAACATGGCCAATCTTGAAACCGGTGCTTCTTTCGAGAGTTCTAACTTTGATTTTGGGTTGTTGGAGAGTGTACTTACATCCGAATTTATCTCTCATGATCTCAATTGTATGGATGAACTTGCATGGAACTTTTAGATCATGCTTCAAATATATCCATCGTTTATGTATATCAGAAAGCAAGGTTCGTTCCCACATATGAATATAATGTGCATGTAATGATCTATATATCTGTAGCCGGGAGATTGGAAAATATTGTAATCGTGCTTAGACTAAGACTAGTCGGAAGAACAAAAATGAAAATTGCATGTCATGAAATTTGAAAATGGTTTGGAGCTGGTAGAGAATGGGATCTTGAGTCTTGGCTTTTGTAGTGGTTTCTTGTTAAAAAAATAAACCTACTCAGAAGAAACTGCGAGCATTCTTAATGCAAATCTTAGTTCTTACGCCCCTAATTTATTTAACTGTTTAATCATAATTACTATCAGGGGAACTTCAGAAAAATAAAGGATGTCTCGGGATTCAAGCATTATCTATACTGATTTCCACATTTTTTGCCTATTTTACACATACATATAATCAACTGTATGCACATAACTAAAAGAAAAATAATATGAAACTAATTTTCCACATCTTTCACATGTTTACCCTTTAAGGGTTATAAACAACTTATAACCTCACACATCTTTTTCATTTGTCAAATGTAGGCATGAAGTGGTTTTTTTTCTATACTTGTACTTTATAATGTAAGTAACAGCTTATTTTAAAAAAAATAAAACCTTCTAATGTATATCATTTGTGCAACATCCGTGAATCCATTCAGTGAGTATTTGTCAAATTAATTTTGCTGCAGTTTTGCATCCAAACTTTAGCTTGACTAAAAGTGATAAAAAGTATTTTTTTTTTGCGTTACGAAAAATATTATACTAAATTTAATACCAATCTTGCTTTCAAAGTAACATCAAAACACAAATTACTTTATTTCAAAATTAATTTTAACCAAAATTAATTTTATAAATGCCTGTTGAAACACAAACTCAATGCTACATCAACATAAGAACGACTTTAGAAGTGGGGAATGAGGGGCTTGTCTCCCATATTTGAAGTCTGTTTTAGTGATCTTGTGTTTGAAAGTATTCATTATTAATTGTTTATTTATGTTAGTATTTGAACCCTAATTTACTTGGCATATAAAGAGAATGATATTTTTAAATTGAATTTAGAAGAACCGATTTTGTTTTGATGATATAATTAAATAACTTGAAGGGAAAATACCATCAACCATGGTATAGTTCCTATTTAAATGTTGCGTAATCTGGTGTAGAAGATGTTTTAATACTTTTGAAAAAGTGATATAATAATAAGGGTTTCTTATATTTGATAAAAGAAAATGAAAATATTTTTTAGATGACAAAATTTGTGATAATTTATGAATAAAAGTTTTTAAAAATTTTATTCTCATTTTAAGCGCCAATAAAACTTTCCCTAAATTATTTTCATTTATTTTTAATTTTAGACTCTTATTTATTTTTAATTAATTCCAACACTACAATTACCGTCATCATTGTTATTACCACTATCATCATTATTATTACCATTATTCTTATTAATACATCATAGTTATTGTTATAGACCAAAGGGATCAAGTTTTGTGTGTCTTTTGCAAATGTGTAATATAGAATCAACAAAACATTTCTTTTTCTCTTATAATGTTTCATACAGTTTTTGGTAGAGGTGCATGCTACCCATGGATAGGTGTATACACCCCATTACCATGTTCGAGTAAAACTCTCTTTTGGTCACATTTAGGAATAACAAACAGAAGGGAGGAGAAAAAGTTCTAGAAACTTATTGGATGTGTATTATCTAATCAATATGGATGCATAGAAACCAAATATGCTTTAATTCTTCTCAATTGGACACAAATGAAGTGGTGAAAATGATAAAGATGAGAAGGTGGTTATGTATTAAAGCTAGGATAGAAAATACTTCTATGTCATTTTGTGAGTGGTGATCTAACCCATTACTAAGTTTGTCTTGTTATGTTATTTCTTGAATGCACAAAGATGTAAGGGACAAGGATACCCCTTATACTCTATCATCTAATAAATTTTTTCTTATATATAAAAAAGCTATTATTGTTATTACAATTGTTGTCACTACTATCACTGCTGCCTTAATAACCCATTTATTAAATACTCCTTTTATTTTAATTAAGGGTCTCTTTTCTTGAAAAAGAAAAGTAGATCATCTTTATTGAAATATTTAATTTGAACAAAATCAGAATAGAGCTTTATTAAAAATAAACATACTATTTTTAAGAAAGTTATTAAATAATATCCAAATATATTTTATAAGCTTTCTTAAATACCTTATTAAAAACTGTTAAGAATGTCATCCATGAAAAGTGATTTAATTAAGAATGATTTTTTTTTTTTTACCAAATGATACCAAAAATGATAATTTATTCTATTTACTGCTAAACACACGGATAATTTTCTTAAAATTTTTTTTAGAATGGTTAGCAAGATTTTAACACAAAAAATGTTAAAAACTGGGAGAAAGAAAACACGAAGTTCGACGTTTTTTATTCTATTACTCCAAATCCTATGACAAAATAGAGCAATTGAATAAATATATGTTGTTATAAAATTTTCAGCTTCAATTACTCATTTAGTCATTATATTTGTACTATTTTTACATTTGGGTTCCTGTACTTAGAAATTACCTATTTTAGTTCTAACACATCATTTTGGTTCATGTCATCAAATGTGTCTTACTTCGTTAGATAAACTACTATAGAATAAAAATTGGTGGTATAACACCACCACAAATGTTATGCATTTTTTGATTTTATGAAACCAATTTATAGTGGTTTAATAATTGTTAGAGAATTTATGGTGGTTTTACATTGTCAATTTTCATTTTGTGACAATTTTATCTAATAAAGTTAAGACACACTTGACGGTAAGGATTAAAATAATATCAAAAGTGCATGTGTAAAGAATAAAACGAATAATTTCTAAATATATAAACCAAAACATAAAAATGGTACAAGTATAGGAACTAAACAAGTAAATTAAATGCCAATAAGGATTAGCACATCTAGTTGAATCTTCCACTCACACTAGTTCTGACTTGGGTTCGATTCTTAGATTTTTTTTGTTGATAGGCGATATGTAAATTCCATTATAAATCCTTATTGTGGTTGATAGTCTTCCCTGACCTTATAAGGGGGCCTGCCTTTTCCAAATCTAAACTTTCATACACCAAAAAAAAAAAGAGTAATTAAACCAAATTTTTACATTGTACGTTACCTTTTTATTTTTTCAAGTTTAACTCATTTATTTATGTAATTTTTTCTTTTAATATTGGTTTGTTATTTTCCTTATAATGGAGTACTAACAACAAACACTCTAACACACTTCTCCTAACACACACACACACTCTATTATTAGCTAATATTTATTAAAAACGACAAAATCATGAGAGAGTCATCAACTAAGATGTGAGACCCACAATTTTTTGTAATTTCCAAGAAATTTTAACCAATAAGAGAGAGTGTGTTCAAAAAAGTATGTTAGAAAGTGTGTTACTAGCATTTCACTTTCCTTATATTCTGGCTAGGATGCTAACGTACTTTTTTTTGGTTTTTGAAATTGGATGCGTTACGTACTTAAAGATGGATAATTGAAGGTTGTTGCTATCCGTATAGCGACTAGAAAATGGTTAAAAGAAAATAAATGAAAGTTCGTTTAATAATTAATTTTGGAGTTGCAACTGAAATTTATTAATTTGGTAAAAATTTAGAAAACTTTTTTTTAAAACAAAATAGTCTACAAAAATCAAGTTAGATTTGAGAGTTGGTTATATATAAGGAAGGATAAAAACTTAATCTTACAACACCCCCCTAGTATATCCTGTCTTATAATTAATTGTATAATTATTTGTAACTTTAAAATATTTGTTTTAACCCCAAAATAAAATAAGAAATTAAATTAAACAAGAAAAAATATTTTTATATCTATTTTAACTTTACAGGGGTTTCTCAACTCCAATGTATTTCTCGGTGTAATAGGCAACTCAAAGATATATATTTGTTTATCACTATTATATATTTTATTATTTTATTTTTCATAAAAAAATTAAATATATATATATATATATATATATTCTTTTTAAAAATGAAAACACTAGCTCACCAAAAAATTGAAGATAAATAAAATAAGATAAAACAAATGCTCAAATGAAAGATAAAAATAATAACTAAGGATTTTCATTTTTAGTTTTCACTCGTATTATGTTTACTTCAATATTTATATTTTTTTGCACAGAGAAGGGTCAAATTAGGACAACTAGAATTTTGAATTTCTTTCTAAATTTCTTAAAATAATATGAAGCAACCAAAGATCCAAAACTACCCTCTGAATTCTAAAACGAAATATGTCCTTTGGGCTCAAAAGGGAACACAGAAGGCCCAAGATAAACTTAAGCTAACATCTTTCCTTATGTTTTGTTAAGAACCTACATTAATACATTTGGGCTCAAAAAGAACACAAAAGGCCGAAAATAAAACCCCAATCCTAAACTAACCCAAATTATAACCATCAAAAAATTAAAGAGAAGAAAGCTGCATTCAGTAGGAAGTAGAAACGCACAACAGAATACGCTTAGCAGAAGCACCTCGTCTCGTCGTCATCGTCGTTGTTCCCGCTGAGAAATAGAATCAGCTCCTTCCCTCGCTGCGTGTTGATGGTGGTGTCGTCGTGGAACCTGTCATTCTCATACTTTTTGAAGAAGATAGAAAAACGCCGGAACGTAGTTGTTATTGATTACTGAATTTAGAAAAGCAGGAAAGAAGATAAAAGAGGTGCCAACCTGACAAGTTGTTACTTATTACTGATAAGCGACCCAAATTTTATAATGCGAAAACAGTAATTTTAAAACTTAGAAAGCTTCATTCCATCGTGAACACCCAAAATTGAAGGGGAACAAAAATAGAAATAAACAATGGAATAGAATAGATTTGATCTCATCCTTTTCCATCATTATTTATATAGGTTAAATGTATAATTTAGTCCTATACGTGTTGCAAATTCTCAATCTAGTCCCTATACGTAAAATCTTATTAAATTGATTCCTATACATGTCGCGAATTCTCAATTTAGTCTTTGTTGTCATGATGCCGTTTATACAGTCTTAATTTGGTCCCTATATATGTAACATATTCTTAATTTAGTTCCTATAGATGTAGCGCATTCTTAATTTGGTCTTTGTACTATAGGAACCAAATTAAAAATACGCTGTACATATAGAGACCAAATTAAGAATATGCTGCACATATAAGTACCAAATTACGAATTTGTAAACAGAAGGGACCAAATTGAGAATCTGCGACACATATAAGGATCAATTAAATAAGTTTTTTCGTATAAGGACTAAATTGAGAATTCGCGACATATGTAGGAACTATATTATTTATTTAACCATTTATATAAAATCAAATAATAGAATATTTACCCCATTCATTCCATCTCCCTCCACCCCATCCTCAACCACCAACCCAAACATACCCTAAGTCGATGTGTCCACTCGCGTGGGTGGTCTTGGTGTTGGTTGCGATAACATAGTTAATTACTATCTCAACTGTTATTTTTTAATTAATACTTCCTTCAGTCTTATTTAGAAGACCCAATTAACTATATCACTAAGATTAAAGGAATTGGTTAATTTATTTGATAGCATTAAATTTGTCTTAAATTTATATTTTTTTCAAAACCATTCCTAATATTAAACTTTCTGTCTTCCAATGAGTTCAAATTTAATATATTCACTAACTACTTATTGAGCTCAAATAAATAACTTTAATTAAGGATATTTTTGTAAAGAAAAAAAATTAATACAAGAGACACTATGAATTGATTCTTATAAAAAGAATCGAATGGAGTAATCATTATTATATTTTATTCTCTAAATTCTATTTTTCTCATTACAAAAAAGTCAAATCGTCTAATTTAGTGTATTGGAGATAAAATAAAATAAAAATTATTAAATAAGTATACCAGTATGTCATTGGTCTAAATGGTATTGGACTTGAATCCCTTAAGCAAAGTCTTGGATTTGAGTCTTGTGAATGAAAAAAAAACGTAATTAGAAGGAGAAACTTCACTAAAGGTGACCAGCTAGATTCTTCGACGAATATTAATTATAAACAAAGTTGGTAGATATTTCACATCTATAATATAGTTATAAAAAAAATTATTAAATAAGTATTTTGGCCTAAAGAATAATAAAATATAGAAATTAAAAGCGTTTTGTTCTATCATTTTTCAATAGAAAGGAATCTTTATTCCATTTTTAATTAAAGCAATTTCGCTGTATCATATTCCAATCTAAACATAACAGTGTGTCTAGTTGTCAACTTTTTATATATCTGGTGCAGGTAGGTTGCTTAAGCGAAAATAGGTGAAAATGGGGACGAGGAGCTAGATGTAACGTTGTCCTGGAGACCAAACAGCCTTTTGTCCATGTGACGGTGGCAATTTAGTTTGTGTTGTGCAATGCAAAACGTGGAATTGTGGCGTGAATTCTGCAGGGTAGTGCAGTGGGGATAATGGGAGACCAAGCAGCTTTGTTGAGTGAAAAAAAGTAACAAACAAAAGGCACCGCGAACTGAAATTTGTTTGCCCTTTCAAAATGGAAGTGATCACGAGAGACTGACTGAAAAATGGACAAAAATAAATTCACAGTGAAGTTAGACAGAAGCCCTTTTTCACATGTTTTTATTTATTTTTTAATATTGAAAACTTTTTGTTATTATTATTTATTTTTTAAAAATTTTCAACACAATAGATAAAACAAATAAAAGAAAAAAGGGGAAAAAAGAAAAAAAATATTTAAACCAAAATTAGGTGTTCAGAATCGTATTTATAATTCTAAAATTTCAAATTTTGTACACCAAATAAAATTCATATTCGATATCTAAATAAAGTATCAAGAAACTGAGAAGCAAAACTTCGGTTTTTTTTTTAAATTTAAGAAAAATTAATAAAATGCATTCTATAACTTATTATAATTATTACACATATAAAGAGTGTATGAAAGAGCTTTTGAGGAACTTATTTGAACTTATAAATATAGCTTATAATTAATTCTTATAAATTCTTTTAAACTCATTTCAATAAATAGAATATAGCTTATAAACTTTTTTTGACGTAAGGAATTGTGATCTATTGAAAGCTGTAATTATCCCAACATGTTGGTTTCAATCTACTTTGAAAAAATAGATTAGTAATGATAGAAAAAAAAATAAAAATGGGATCACTGTTGAGCTGATAGTGTTTGTTTTTGGTAGACTGTATATTTTAGAAAACAAGAATGGGGGAATGGATTGACCAAAAAAAAAGAAAAGAAAACAAGCTAGAATGATTACATTGTTGAAATGGGGGACTAGATTAAAGAAAAATGTGAAAAATAAACCACCAATTTAGTCCTCAAACTATTACCCTCTCTTTTTAGTAGTCCTTAAAATAATTAATAAAATTAATTAAATAATTTATGAAGTATTGAATATCAATCACTTAGTACCTAAGTTAATGCATTTTAGTAAAATTCAAGGACTAAATTGGAGGTTTTTTAATATTTTGGGTACTATATTTTTAATACTTCGAAGACTGCTTAAATAGTTTTTTTTTTTTTTAAAGATCACTTAAGAGAGAGAATAATACTTTAGAAATGAAATTGATGATTTACTTAAAAATGTGATGTTGGAAATTTAGGTGGTGGTATTTCTTTGTTTGAGAAAAATCTCTTTTAGCTGATAAGTTAAGCCTTATAAATTCTATTTAGTTGAATCTTGATTGAAAGGATGCATGGACTTGGGTACTTGATTCATTAGGAGATTTTTCTTCAAGATCTATTTATTCGATTATACAAAATAAGAGATTGAATTTGTCTTTACAATCGGTGGTGTCAAATGACAATTGCTTTGCTCAGAAATTTTGGTCCAGCTCCATTCCTTTGAAAGTTTTGTTTTTCTCTTGACAATTGATCCTTGATATATAAATTCCTACAAAGCTCAAATTAGTCAGCAGAAATATTATTTCTAATGTTCAACAAGGTTAGATGTAACTTTTTTCTCCTACAGCAAGAAAATTGTTTTTAATATCTTTAATTTAATTGAAGGTTTTCTTTATTAATGTGGGCAAAACTTTATTCTTGGTTGGGTTTTGAAGTAATTCTTCCAATTGATGCCTAATCTTATTTTCTATGTCATCATCACGAGCTGATGCGAGGAAAGAAATTTAAAAAGGTATACATGGGTGGTACCTTGGTTCACTATCACTTGGTCAATTTGAATTCAAAGGAATAAGTTGGTTATTATTGAGCAGGATCATATTGATTTTCTCAATATTGTAGATTTTATTAAAATTAGATCTTTGATATTGAACCAAAATTAGAAATAGGGGAAATTTCTTTCACCTTGTGATAATTCTTTTTATTATATGAAACAAATTAGTATGGAATGGACTATATCTTGAACTTGGATGTAAATGGGTTTGTACTCCATCAATTTAATTTTATCTTGAGTTACATGTGACATTTATTAAATAACTAAATAACATAAATTTATATTTTAATAAATAAAATTCACATGTAGTTCACCAAATAATAAAATTATATTAAAAAATTAAAAATAATATATTGTCAGTATTTCAAATATTTAGAGTAATGTTAGAAGAACGTGTGGATTCAAGCCTTCAATTGTGGCTATAGCCCGTCCTATATAACTATGATCCACCGAACGGTTTTGCTATTTACACCCAATTATTTATTAAGTGCACCACATCCTTTTTTTTATATTTTTTATTACCAAATATACCCTTTTAAGCCTTATTTCTATACTCCATGGTTATTATTTTTTAAATCCTATTTTTACACTCCCATCTTTATTATCTTTAAACTCTAATTTTGAACCCCCATATTTTCACCCTATATTCATCATTCTTTAAACTCTAATTACATAATATTGTGTTTTTCATCAAATTGATACGTGCATTTTTCATCAAATTTTTACATGATACTATGCATTTTCTTTTGTGGCATTGTTTTTCAAGGTACGTTGAACGTCAACTTCATCTATTATATGTTTCAATTTACAAAAACATCCATTCAGTAATTTATCAACCTTTGCCTCTCTCAATGTTTGCATCCTTTCAATTTTACTTTTAATTTTGTGTTGATGAAAGGCAAAAGCATGCATTTAGTAATTGCCCTCAAATTCATTTTCTATTATTATTTCTGGAAATCACTTTTCGGGATAACATATTTCAATTTCGGAAAGCGTTTTCTGAAAATATAAAAAAGACAGTTTTGGAAATTGCTTTTGAGAACATCTTCCAATTTCGGAAGTAATTTTCAAATCTATGTTTCTTTAAAAAAAATATAGTTTCAAAAATTATTTTTTGGAATAAAGACGAAAGATATTTAAGTAAAATTATATACCAAAAAAAGAAAAAGGGTTAAAATTATATACAAAAAAAAAGGAAAAAGAGGTGTAGTTAGTAACTATGGGGTGTAAATAGTAAAAGCCTCCATCGAATTACCAAACCCAATATTAGTTAGACACATACAAGATTCCAAAAGTCGTCGGCCGAATATCTAAATTGATCCCAGGCCTTTATATTTTCTGAACCTAACCTTACAGGGAAATGAAAATTCCTTGAATTTTGACAAAAACTTGCATTCACGCCTAATTTCTTGTCTTAGCTATAATATATTATGCATCTCCCTTTCCTAGCAATGAAACCCACTTCTTTGTCGAATAATGATTTTTTGGTAACCAACCTTTCATATAAATAACATCCAGAAGAAATTTTGAAAACATATTTCAGACATTTTTTTTATGAACATTCCAATTTGATATGTTTGCTAAAAGTCTCACATACTGACAGTTTTAAATCAAAAGCCTCTTATTAGCTTTAAGTAGCAAGTTATAGAACCTTTGAGCTTTCTTCTTAGGCGGTCCTTTAATATCTATTACATTCACATGACATTGCTCATGAATCATACAAGCATCACACATCATATGAGAACCTATTGACATGTTGCTGCTTGAACTTGTCCCTAAAGTTTATTTTTTGTTTTACTTCACCATGCTTAATCCAAATATAATAATTGGGTGTGTGAACTTTTATCTATATAAATGAATCTTAACATTTTCATTAGTTGACAAATGAGTACAATTGCTTTTGAATTAACATCTAATCCTCCCTTCATTAACATACTAAGTCTAATTCCTGGCATGATTGATAAATTATTCAACCTCATTAATAAGTTTTGGTTTAAAATTGACCTTACCATAATGAAGTCACATCCAATTGATTTGAAGGATAACAATCTATCTTTTACCAATAAACATGGATCCTAGGTATGAAAAACAACAATATACAACTTTTGAAAATTATCAAACATGTATCATATACACAAAAGGTTATTTAATAAATAACATAAAATAAACTATTTGAATAAACAAATTAATTAAATACTTATTTAATAAACGTTGATTACATTAGAATTTATGTTATTTTGACCATAAAATTTATCGATGTTTTTTTTTTTTATCAGCAAAGACAGCATAGTATTATATATATATATAGGTACAAGGGGTACCCAACCCTCTTACATATACCAGATAAGTGACCTTCTATTGTCCCTCGTGATTATAAGTACCAACTTCTTATTGCAAATAAAAGATCCTGATCTGACAGACACCCTAATAGACCTCATACAATGTATACTAGCTACAAACTCATTAAACAGATGGCAGGGTTCATTGACCATTCGAAAAATGAAAAGGAGAAGCCTTTGATTTTGTTGGACAGCCAAACCCACAATCTGACTTTAATCAAGTCGATAACAGCTTCGAAATCCTGCATTCCATTTTTGAAGATAATACTGTTCCTATGTAGCCAAAGGGACCAAATAGTTGCAAACCAAACAAATAGCCAAGCCTGGCCATTTTTCTTCCCGTAGGAGGGACAGTTATGTTGCAGAAAAATGTGCCCTGGGATCCTTTGGTAGCACAGTATGAACTCCAAGCCAGCTATAACACTGCTTCCACGCTGCATATGAGAACCTACATGTGAACAAAATGTGGGTAGTTGTTTCTATCTCACCATGGCATAACAGACATAGTAGGTCGTTATCCTATATGGGAATGTTTCGCTTCCTCAAATTATCCTTTGTTTGAATTCTATCAATAACCACTCTCCAAGCGAATACTGAAACCTTTGATGGAACCAAAACCCCCTAAAAGTAGCGAAAAAAGGCAATATCAATAGCAGACGTAGTTTGTTCATGCAGCAGACCATAAGCAGATTTTACAGAGTATACTCTAGTCTTGTCTCTGCTCCACATCCACGTATCACAACATCGTTATTTTATTTGCACTTGACTTGTATCCCTCATTAGATTCTCTAACAGATGTTTCTCCCACTCAAATAGGCCTCTTCTCCATGAAAATTCCCATTCCCACTTCCCGTCCTTCCACCCTCCAACTTCCCCGACATAACTTCTTTGTTGGTTGGAGTTGACAAAAAGCCTTTGGTATTTGTTGCACAGAGCCTCCTCCCCCATCCATTTTTCCTACCAAAACTTAACTTTCGCCCCATCCCCTATTTTCCATGAAATGTTTTTGTTGAGCCAGCCTTCACCATTATGTCTTTCGCACACCAGCTTTAAATCTCTCCACCATATAGATCCCTTTTTCGTCCCCCTAGCATTTGCCATCCCATGCCAATCCCCATATTTTGATTTTAATACCCTACACTAAAGTTCATTTTGTTCATTCAGTAACTTCTAGGCCCATTTTCCAAGTAATGCAACGTTAAACATTTGAAGATCTTTAATTCCTAGTCCTTCTTCTTCTTTTGAGCAGCATACTTTATCCCACTTGACCCATGCTACCTTCCTGCCTTCTTCCTCCCCTCCCCACAAAAAATTCCGTTGTAACCTTTTGAGTTTTGTAGCCACACACAAAGGCAGTTTAAAGAATGACATATAAAAGAGCGGAAGAGATGATAATACTGAGTTGATAAGGCATACTCATCCTCCAATTGAGAGGTGCTTGTGTTTCCATGTTGACAGTTTTCGACTCACCTTTTGCAGAATTGGTTGCCACGTTGTCTCCTTCCTAGGATTAGCCCCTACCCGAATTCCCAAGTATACAAATGGGGTAGATGCAATTCTACAGTTTAACAGTGATGCATACCTATCAATAACTATCTCTTCCACCCTTATTCCAACTAGTTTGCTTTTATGAAAGTTGACCTTTAGGCCAGATACCAATTCAAAACACCTCAAAATGCTCTTCATTATGACCACATTTTGCACCGAAGCTTCGCCAATAAGTAAGGTGTCATCTACAAACTGCACTAGTGAAATATCCATCTTTTCCCTTCCGACTTTGAAGCCCTCAAACCGCTTGTTGTTTACAGCTTGACTCATTAGACCTGCTAACCCTTCAGCAACAATTAAGAAGAGAAAAGGCACCATTGGATCCTGTTGCCTCAATCCCCTCTAAGGCTTGAATACTTCCGTCGAGCTACCATTCACCAGGACGGACATTGTTGTTGATTCTATGCATCCTTTTATCCAGATTATCCACCTACTGTAGAAGCCCATACGAGACATCATATAGTACAGAAAGTCCCAACTTACTGAATCGTACACCTTTTCAAAGTCCACTTTAAATATAAGGCATGGCTTCTTCTTCCTCTTGGCTTCATCTACCACTTCATTCACTATGAGTGCCCCATCTAACATGTTCCTACCCCCAATAAAGGCGCATTGTCTTTCATCAATGACATTGTCCAACACCGTTCTTACTCTTTTGGACAATACCTTTGCAATAATTTTGTACATGCAACCGATGAGTGATATCGGCCTGAAATGTCCCAATTCTTGTGGATTATCTAGTTTTGGAATGAGTGCAATAAAGGATGGATTTCCTCCTTTAGACAACACTCCATTAGCATGAAACTCGTCTATTACTTTTAAAAAGTCCCCTTTTAGCATATGCCAAAAAGTCTTTATTAACCTGAAGTTGTATCTGTCCGGGCTTGGACTCTTGTTGCCTCCGCATTCCCACACCACTTCTTGTATTTCCTTCTCATTGAAATTTGCAATCAGCTTTCTATTTGCCTCTTTGTCTATTGAACTGAATGGTATACCTTCCAAAATTGGTTTATTTCCTTCCACTTCTCTAAACCTGTTTTCAAAGAACATTTTTATTGCCTCTTTCACTTTAGTAGGCTCATCCTCCCACCCATTTTCTGTTACTAGGCTTGTAACTGAGCTAGTTTTTCTTTTCTAGTTGACTATAGAGTGAAAAAACTTTGTATTATTATCGCCTTCTGTTATCCACCTGTTTCTCGATTTTTTATGCATCAGTGATTCGTACTTCCGAGACTCCTGCCAGAATTTAGATAGCAAATCACTCCTTAATTGAATCTCCTCCCCACTTAACCTTCCTTCTTCATCTTTGAGATCAAGCTGGTTTATTTTTTCTGTTATGTCTATAATCTTTTTTTGCACATCCCCAAAGCTGTCCCTGTTCCATTTCTTCAGCTCTCCTTTTAAGGTCTTCAGCTTTTCCTTGAATACAAATGCCGCTTTACCATGGATGCAATACTCTTCCAAGCTTTCTCCACAAATTCTGAAAAGCTAGCATCCAAAAACCAATAGTTGAGCACTTTGAATGTCTTCGGGCCCCAATCAACATTCATATTTTTCAGTAACAGAGGGTAGTGATCAGAGACATCTCTGTTTAGGACGTGTTGCGCACAGCCTAGCCCTGAATTCAGCCATTCTTTGGACACCAAGATTCTATTTAGTCTACTTTTAGCACGCCCATTTGACCTGTACCAGGTAAACCTCCTACCCAGCAATGGTAAGTCCTCCAAACCCATATTATTTATAAATTGATTAAATTCAAATGCTTCCTTGCTGCCCGTATACCCGTTGGCCGTTTCACCCTTCCTTTCTTCAGATGTTCTAACAGAGTTGAAATCTCCAGCTAAGCACCACACTAATTCACTACAGCTATTCCTAACTTGTTGCAATTCCTCCCACATCCTTCTCTTTTCTGCCATTACACATGGTGAGTAAATGTTAACAATAATGCACGTTGTATCTGTTTCAGTCCACACACCTTTCAATCCAAGGAACCCGTTTCCATCGAATGATTTGACCAATTCAAACGCCTCTTTTTTCCACAAGCATAACAGTCCCCCTGCTGTGTTTATTACTGGCTTCATTCTCCATTCCACTTCTCCGTCTCCCCAGATTGCCCGACATAAGTTCATGTCTACATTCTCTAATTTAGTTTCTTGTAAGAGGAGCATTTCTACCCTGTGTGAGCCAACCAACTTTCTCAATGCTCTATGTTTTACCTTCCCACCCAACCCCCTAATGTTATGACTAAGGACCTTCATTTGTTTACTAGTTCATCCCCTTGCCCTTCACCCTGGTTCATTTTACCTATCTCATTCTGATCTCTCTTTTCCAGCTCAACTAATTTCCCCACCATTTCCCTTTCCTCCTCGAAGAATTTCACACCTAGGGAGGTACCTATGTCCCATAGTTTCTTCGCTTTAGAAGCATCATTTTTCATCCAGAACATTTTATTGCAGTTCCTAATATTGTAGTCAGACAACGTGTTGCTAAGGGAGTGGCAGAAGCTTCTTACTCTTTTCTTTGTTTAGCGGCCATTTTCATTTTCGCTTTTGGTATGGCAGATTCTCCATCAGTGTTGTTGTGCTGTTCGTTGTTGGCTTGCGCTATTGGCTTCACCCCTCCTTTGGCTATATGGCTTGTTTCCACTTGTCACCAAAAGTTGTTCCAGTCTGCCCATATTTCCCTCTTCTCGCCTCTTATCTCCATCTTCTTCCCTATTACCCCCAATTTTGATTTCTTCCCATTTCTCAGTTTCTTTGTTGGAGCACTTCTATCCCTCCTATTTTCCCCATCTCCTTCCACTTTCTCGCCGTCCCCTTCTCTCTCCCTAACATTATTCTTTGTTCCATTATGCATACTTACTACCTTCATTGGCCCTAAGTTGATAGATATACTAACCATTTCCACATCCACACTTTCCCCGTAATCCCCTGACTTTTGTCGTTGTGTGTCCTGTGCAGGATTTCTCAAATTGGGCTCTTCGTTTAAGTCGCAGTCTTGGCCATCCCAGGCCCGATTGTGGTCCCAATCTTCGTTATGCCCATCCAGGAGATGTGTGTTTTGACCTGTGGGCCCACCCTCTGATTGTAGATGGTATATTATACCATTATTAGGCCCAATGCTGGTTAAGTTGTTCTCCGTTTGATTCTGTGAGTCCAATCTATCTTTATTTGGGTCATTTGATACCAAAGCAATGTTTACCCCCTCTATGAATAATTGTGTGTGACAGATGTCCGTGACTTTTTTCCCGTCTCTTTTGTTGAGACCCTCTGTCGCACAATTATTGCGGCTATGACCAAGGTCTGCGCCTCCCTACTCCTGTACCCTAAACCTTCCATTTTTTGGTATTTCCTCCGGAGAGTTACCTTGCTTCGTATCCCTAGCTCCCTAACAAAAAACAATTATTTTGATTAATTTCACCTACTTTATTTAAATAGATTAAATGGAACTTATAAGAGTCATAAACAATTAAATAAGCCTAAATATGTTCTGCATAAACTTTTTCAAATGCTCACATAATGTGCATCATGCATAAATAAATATCTTAATGCATAATATAATAATTATTTTTTAAATCAAACAATTGTCTTTATTATTTAACACAACTATTGATCATGTCCCATTTATTAAGTATTACATATAACAAATATTACTAATACAAAATATTAAAAATGTGTATAAGTTTTTAATAGTCTCAAACAATATACATACATGCATGCGGATGGACACATACAAATATGGTATATAAATAAATATTACAAATACGATATATATTAAAATTAAAAAAAATTATAAATACATATATATGTTTAATTCAATATTTGGTAAAGTATAAATATGTGCACATCTGCATAGTAAAAAAACAAATATTATTAATAAATATAAAATTAATTACATATGTACATTATATAAAAGAGTTTAATCGCCATCACACTATCAGTGTAAAATTTTTTACATGGTCGACCAATCAAAAATTATCGTTGGTGTGACTTTTAAAGTAATTATTGTAAAAGTCAATAAATTTACCATACATAATAGTTTGTGATTGAATGACAGTGTAAAACTGTTTTACATTGTCAATGCATAGCCTATTTTCTCTATATAAAAATACATTAAACACAAAAAAAATTAATATCATATTTAAAAAAAAACCTAAGCAAGTGCTGAAATGAATGTGTCACCGTGTCAAGACTTTATTCATCAAAGCTCAAATGCTACATATAAAACGTAAATAGTATAAAAATAGTATACAAACAAAACACAATATATATGAAAAGTGATATATAACATATTACTAAATTTAAAAAAGTTATAAGATTCTATAAAAGAATGTCTTACAATATTTGACTTCAACACTGTATTGCAGGCTTATGTTAAAAGTTGAAAGTTAGAGACTTTCTTAGAGTAAATAAGAGAATTTTTTAAATACAGGAAATTAAAAGTGACTCAAATGACTGTTAGTTGACGTACGTATTTATAAGCACTTGACTGACGAACACCATGCCGTTACTGATCAAGCCATCGATAACCGTGATCCCATATATGAAAAGTCATGTTACAATAAGATGATGAAATATACAAAATTGAGTAGTCAATTTTTCTCAAAGATGCGGATCTACTAATAAATCTACAACACATAGATTTTTAGCTAATTAATGAAGAATTACAAGGAATACATTAGCTTCTTAGTTTCTTTTTCTTATTTAATTTCATATCGCTTATCAAAACAAAATTGCATATTGTTAATATTTTATATGATTAATTAAATTTGGATTGAATTGTGCACAAATTCCAAAAATTCTTATCATAATTTTTTATGTTGTATCCGTCATACATGCCCCACCTTTTATATGTAGTACTTCTCAAATACAATTTACACTAATTTGACAAATCTTTTAAAATTTATGTCCAGGTAGACATGCATACCAAGGATATCTTAAATATTCAAAGAAGTACTTGTCTGAAGATAAAAATTAACTAAATTAAAGCACAAGTGAGACACTGGAGCATATAAAACATCACAATTGAAAATTTGCCTTATCCATTTGCTTTCCGAAGTAAAGAAGAGATTTGAACACCAACAGAAAAGAAGGAAGAACCCCTATAAAAGATGGAAGAACACAGAAAAAAAAAATGAAAAACCAATTGTATGCGAGCCCCCCTTGGCTCAGCATCTTCTTTCTACTATATGTTTAGTACATTATATGTGTAGCCTTTTCTATTTGGCTGGAAAAACAATCCCCGTTTGTGTCGTTATTTTAGCCAACACAAGTTTCTCTGTGTCAATGAATATTTTGATGCTATAGTTTGAGTCATGTAGGTTAGTATAATCATTCAAGCATGGGAAAAGGGACGGAATTATCTTGAGAGCAACACAAAGAGATGATCTCTTCTAGTGTTCCATTCATACAGTCCCGGTATCTGTCATACAACATGCAGTCATCAGTCATTTCCGGCTTCGTTGACTTTGTCTCCGGTAAATTTATCTGTGGGAAATCGTCCAGCACCAAAGGTGTGTATGGGAATTGATAATGCATGCCAGCATAGGTAGGTATTTCTAAATCCTGCACCAATAATAGAAATTGCATTAATCTCCCAATGCCAATGTACTAAAGTAGGAGGATTATTTGATACATTATGATGAATTGAGAAGATATTGAATTGAAATCACCTGTCCTTGTTTTTTGCCCAAATAATTAAAAAGGGAAATTCTACGCTACTCTTGAAAATTGAAAGACTTTGGTATTGTTATAGAGAAACTTTAATTCTCTCTCTCTCTTTCTTCGTTGTGTGCCTAAACCTATTTAACTATCTACTCAAAAAAGACTTGTACTAAAACCCTTAAAATTTTTGGGGTATCATAGCAACTCTCAATTAAAAAATGAAATGTGGTTAAGAAAATAACACTCTTTCTTGATTATTAGTATTTTTACTAAAGTGTCGTATTTTATTTGAGAGAACGTAGAAGGAGATATGAAATAGGGACAGTTGATTTGATTATGAAGAGACTTGTATAGCGCATGCTCAATTGGAACTAAAGCACAACTTGGGAGTAGTGCAAGTGGCAAAAGAAAAGTGGGGTTAGAATTGTGGTTATAGGCTTAAAAGGAAAAGAATAAAAAGTGTTTTGTATAGATTAAAGAGTGGAAGAGGTAAAATGAACTTGTTGAAGTCCCCAATCAGATGCGTATATTTCTGGATGAACATTGCAAAGCTAGTTGAATGCTGATGGAAGGACTCAGAAGCCGCTTCTCATCACTTAACTAGCTTTTGCTCAAATAGGAAATGATCCAGACGTTACTCATAAAAAAGAGTGTGATTAAAGATAAAGATGTATGTAGATGTTTGATATTTGTGCTTTAGTTTTAGAACGTATCAACCCGTGAGGAAAACGGGGGAGTAAAGACATCTTTACTTTGGAAAACGTTTTGAGTAGTCAGTCAAAAGAAGTTATAGGGGATGGTGAAGAAAAGCTAAATTGGAGTCAGTCCAAATGAATTTTAGAGAAGTGAGCTTTATGAAAAGATAGGAATTTCATCATACTTCCAACCCTCGTCACTTTAAGATCAAAAGAGAACTCAAAGATATGCTATGTGGCCCCACTAATTACAACATACATATCAATAGTAAACTGACACATGAGAATGGGATCAAGTTCATGCACATATATGCAAGTAATTAAGAATTAGTAGTAATTTTTACACAGTTATGTGTATTACTTGAGGTGTGATAATGAAGCCATAAATTTATAAAGCGGCAATATAAAGCAGATTGTCGCTGGAAATGCAGGATTGGCAAAGGAAGCCATCATGAACATAAATGCCAAGGACAATGAAGAAAAAGGAAAAGTTAAAATAGTAATCAGATCAATACATATAATAATGATCATGCTATGGCCCAACTTGCTTTTTATATGTCCCCTATAAATCTATATATTCATGCCACGTCTACGTTTTTTTTTTATCAGCAAAGACAATATATTACTATGAAAGGGTACAATCATGCCACGTCCACGTGACTAGTACTACGACACAAACTCAAACAATCATGAAATTCATCAAAATTTGAAATTTAAAATTTAATTTAGATGTTACCTGAAATAGATTTGTGGGGTATCCTATTCCCATTGAATATGAATTCGCTGCACTGTTTGCTTCATCACATGCAAATTGTGGTTGAAAATCTTCTGCTATACCGGTATCTGTGGGTGTACATGTTCCTTGAGTTAGGTCAGAGGAAGAAGCGTCACAAGGAAATTTAGGGTGTTCATGATTGAGAACTTTGTCATCCACTGTTTCCATTTCTCTAGAAATCTCAGTGCCACTTGAGTCTTCCCCTAACCCTTGTTCTTCTGAGATCCACATCGATTCCTTCTTTGCATGCTCAGCTTGTTCTTCTTCTTCTTTAGCTTTGGCTGGAATTTGAATCGTCTTCTTGAAAATGCGACACAACGAATATGAATCCTGTGATGTGGTGAAAATTTTGTCAATACATGTGTATATTACTTAGCTTTTCATGATCAGAGTTTATTTTATTTTTTTTGGTTTGGTTTAAACACAATGAATGCGAATAAAGAGTAAGAAACAAAAAAGCAAATTCAGAAAGAGTTTGGCAAAAGAAAAGGGTCGATGCAATTGTAAGTATCTAAGTCCATGGATCTGAATTTTTCATCATAGTGTGCCGATCACAAGCTGTTCTTTTTAAAGAGGAGAAAAATAAAAGTATTTAAATCAAATAAAGAAAAAGAAAAAAAAGGGAATATATATTGCAGGCATGTGCATCCTTGTAGAACAAGGTTCAAAACAAAGGTTGGGTTTAGCTTAGCTACTCTATATTCAGCCGAACATAGAAAATGGGTATGGTCTAGTGAACTTGACTCTATGACCAGATAATTATCACATACGCAGATATATATCAATCTTAAAAGAAGTGTACCTAAAACCCTCCATCAGTGATAGACCAAAAGACTTAATTAAAGCAAGCACTAAGCGAGGATTTGGTCGTTGGTCTCATCTTATGAAGACTTTTGAGACTTTTTAGGGTTTCTTATATTTGTATAATCATTCAATTATTATCAGCTACACTTTCAAAGGTACCAAAAAGGGAAAAAAAAAAAATCCATTTCCTATAGAAACAAAACATAAGTGTAGAGAGGAAGAGAAAATTTTGGAATGTATGAATCTTATTATTATATTCTATACAATAACCTAACGAACAATGTACGATCTACTGTTTTCCTCCTTTATTTGTTATTTTCTTTTTCTTTCAAAACCCTAGTCTTGCTCACTTTTTAATGATATATATATTCATAAACCACAAAATTATTAAGTTATTATCCTAGAAACACGTTCCTTCTAAACAAGAGAGAGAGAGAGAGAGAGAGAGAGAGAGAAGAAAATAATGAAGGTAGAAAGCAACGGAGACTTGATATTGGTGGTGATTTTATTCGTTCGTATTAAAGATTTTTATAAGTAGGTCGATAAACTGAATGTAAAAGCTCAAATAGGACTCTTGTATAAGTTTAGTACCTCTTATATATACTCTATAAATGTTCAATAATATTTCATTTTCTTGATGGAAAATAGAGAAAAAAAAAAAAAAGGCTACCATATAATATACCTTCAAAGATGAGAGAGCAGCACCAGGCACTGATTCAATTAAGCGGTATTCATGCATAACCCAGTTGGTTCTAATCCCATGTGGTGCTCTACCTCTGTAGTATACCAATGTCTTCTTCATGCCAACTGGCTTCTTCTGAGAGTGCACTGGCCTATCTTTCCCAGTAGCTTTCCAGTATCCAGCTTGTGTTGCCCTGTTAGTTCTTGACCCATTTGGGTACTTCCTGTCCCTAGGACTGTAAAAGTACCACTCCATGTCCTTGCTGGGGAGAAATGATTTATCTGTTTTTTTTTTTTAATCCAAAACAAATGGAATTAAAGCTATAATATTAGTTTAGTTGAACCATGAAATATAAATGATACATCTTGTACAAAATGAAGAACTTGCTAAATGCTAATAAATATTTATGTAATGATGTGAATCATACCATATCACATATAAATAATGACAATATATAATCACGTACCTGGCAAGTCCCAAGGTTCGCACTTGTATAAATCAACTTCAGCGATGATGTCAAGCTCTATTGAGCGACCTGTTATTTTTCTTTCCAAGTAGTATGCAACAAGCTCTTCATCAGTGGGGTGGAACCTAAATCCAGGTGGGAGACTCATTGGAGCCATTGCAAAGTTAGATCAATGAAATAGAGAGAGAGAGAGAGAGAGAGAGAGAGAGAGGGAGGGAAATTTGGAAATGGGTGGCACAGGACATGAACCAAAACAGCTTATATGACATTGAACTAAATAGGCCACTGTTGAGATCAAAGTAGTGGGGAGTTGCCCTTGAAATTCATGTAAATTACAATGTGTTGATTTTACGTGGCAAGCACATAAGAAATAAAGCAGTTAGGGGTGTGGTTTGGTTTGAGTAATTATAATGGGAATTGAGGGGCTAAAGTCTCAAAGGGAAGACCTTTGGCTTTTGAACAGATTCTATGTGTAAGGTGTTGTGTGAAAACCTAGAGAGAGAGGATAAGAAGCTTCTCTGCTTTTGTCTGCTCACAAACTAACAAAAATCAGAGTCCCCCTCAAAAGGCTGTGTGGGCCACAAACCGTCCATCCCTAAAACACGCAATACTAGGCCTATTTTATTTAAATAATCGCTGTCACATTTTTTTATCGTATGATATATGGTATCTTTCATCATTATACTGTTACGTATTCCAGACATAATAGATATATTACTGATGCGTATGTACTACTTGTTTGAGGAGGTGTACGTATAAGCATGTGATTTATGATGTCATGGTGTTTTCTAGATATCATAATTAGATTCTTAACATTCCATGCAAAGCGGAATAAGGTATATAATCTTATACGTACTGTAACATCATGTGCAAGTTATTGTACCCAAAGCTGCCCCTGGTTTTCTTTTATAATACAATAATGTGAATGAAGGGAAAGAAAACTACAATCTTGTGGTAGAAAGATTCAGACTACCTACCGGTGTATTGTTACATTGCAGTATTTAGGCTGCATACTTTGTATGTCTTCTGAGACGGTAGGCTGCGTCTTTTAATTTCAGGGATCGTCGGAATATATATTAGGCATTGTCATATTTTAAATTGTATGTACAATGCTATTCCTAAACTGGGGTTGGTGATCAACTAAACTTGTAACTTGGTTCAATGTGAAAGTAGCTAGGGCATAATATGGTTCATCAATCATTAATGGTGAAAATCAGAAAGCTAATTTTTTCATATTACAGTAAACAAAGAGTTTAACATTGAAAACATTTAATCATTAGGATATAATTAATCCTTGGTAATGTAACACCCCTACTTTTATATATTAAATTATTCTGTATGTTTAAAATTTGTTTTTAAGTCATCAATGTATTTAGAATAATTAATAATAATTTTTCTGGAATTTATTGAGATAATTTTTGTAAAATAACAAAAATACCCATAGTTGACTGTAGGAACCAATCAAAGATTTTTTGACTTCAAAATATTTTAAAAATTTTATATTAAGTATCTCTCATTATAAAAACTTTATTTTGAAATAAAAGTAGTGAAAAGTATAACAATCCTATTTCAATTCTTCAACTGTTTTTTTTTTATATTTGACAATGCAATTCTGAAAAATCAGGAAGGAATTTCCAAATTCTGAGTCTCACCATTTAGCTCAAAAATTCAAGAGTTATTTAATCATGATTTTTAATAATTTTTCCGAGTCGGAGCCTGGAAAAATTAAAAAATGACAACTTTGTCCCTACTTCTCAATATTAAGGATTGACATGAGGAAAAGATTCAATTGACATTAAAATATCAATTTGAGCTTGGATATCATATATATTAAAATATAATTTTGAGAATTTTCTGAGAATTTTTTGGAATTCTTGTGTAAAATGACCAAATTACCCCTAAGTATCTAATAAGCCAGCTAGTATTGGTTTGACATTTAAAAATGATGAAAATGGTAATTTTAGTTTATTTATGGGTAAAATATTTAATTTTATAATTTTCATAAAAATTTTGGTATTTATTGAATTAAAATGGATTTCCTATGAATTTTCTAGCTTAAAAATACAAAATAAATACATATAATTTGAAATAAATTAATAAAAATTAAAATTTATTATTAGAAATTTATTTTTGATGAAAAATAATGTATTTTTCCAGTTTTGCATTAAAATGCATTATTTTGATATTAAAAGCTAATTTTTCAAGTTTAGGCATTTTTATTAGTACCAGTTAATTCACCTATAGATAAAATTTGATACATGGAGGCTTGGGAAAGCTGGTGGAGCACGTCCCCAACCCTAAAAAAGGTGATTCACCACCTATTTGGGATATGTGTCCCTAAATTGGATTAAAAATAAATAAAAATTGGATTTATGACATAATAGTGACATAATGGATGATGTAACATGGTGGGACACCTAAGCCCCCCCTCTTCCTCTATAAATACCACCATCCATGGAGAATATTTTCACCATCCTTCACCTCCATAAGCTAGAGAGCCTCTCTCTCTAAAATCTTCTCTCTCTAAAAATTTTTCTTATTTAGTTTTTATGTTAAAATTTTGCTAGTTTTCAACTAGTAGAATTTCTCCTCCTAGAAGCTCTGCGCCAATAATTTCATTCTCTTCATCAACCACTTTAGAGGTAATGGGGGGAGTGGGGTTGGTTCTAAATTACTGTCACTTTGCATGTTAGTAGGAAGGGTTTTCCCTTAAACCCGTTTAGGCTTAAGTTTTATTATTGTTATTATTGTTTAATATTAAACTTTAATTTTTGCTAAGTTGTACTCTGCCCAAATTTATATTATTAAATCATAATTACTAAATTTTTACTCTGCTCAAATTTAAATTATTAAATTATACTTGCTAAGTTGTTACTCTGTTCAATCTTAGAAAATTAAAATGCACTTGTTAAGTTGTTATTCTACTCAAATTTAGAAAATTAAAATGCATTTATCTAGTTGTTATTCTGCCAAAATTTTAGTAATTAAATTATAATTACTATGTCGTTATTCTACTAAAATTTTATATGATTACTAAATTGTTATTTTGTTAAAATTTTGGTATTGTGTAATTTCTGCAAAATAAGGCAGAAATGTTGATTGTATTGGTGCTCAAATTAATTGAGACCAGGGAAACCTCTGCTTGAGAAGTTAGGAATTGATAACTTAGTGAGTAATGTAAAGCAAGTGACATGCGGTGGCATGGCACCCTGCTAGGGAAACTACAGTTTGGTACACTGAGGAATGAAAGACAGGGACCCACTTGCGGAGGTCTTAGGGGTAGGCATCGAGTGGTGAAGGTCCCAATGGCCAGGGTAGCGCCCTTGAGCCGGAATATTCGCCTGACCAAGCTCGATAACCCCGACAACTGCTCAGCATTCCAAGATTGGTTTGAGAGTATACCTCTATAAATGGATATCCTAACTATTATTTTCCTTAATGATAATGAGGACTGTACCACGTAATGATGTTGAGAGAGGTATATGTACTCCCAATCACTTCCCAAGTTCTATTGAGAACTATTATCCACTAATGGGAAGTATAGATCCATACCTAGTCAAGGATAGTCTGATACAACTTAGAATGACCTTAGGATCCCTTTTGTTGTCAGCTATGTTTTATCTTTGTTTTATGGTAGATTTCCTACCATACATGTAAAAGTGATGTTAGAACAAAACACCTCACTCCATTATTTTCTTTTGTGTATGATTGATCGTGATTATTGAAGACGACATTAACGCTCCGTGATGCTAAATACGATATAGAGAACATCTCAACAAGAGAGGACCTGAAGACCTATAGTATTTTCTTTTTGTATGAGGGATAGGGTAGATAGATACTGCTCTGTATAGGATCTTTTTGATGTATATATTGGGCTAGGTAGTATATGTCTTTCGATGTACTTTTGTTTTCTGACTGTTATGTATTACTCAAACCATGATGTACCATTTGGTATATATATATATACATAAGCAATTTTTATTATTTCACTTCTATTTCCAAATTCTATTAAATTTAGAATTTTCCTCTTATAGAATTAAAAAAAAAATTCTCACATTTTCATCAACTTAAATTAATAATCAAATTAATATGAATTATATTTAAAATTAAAAGAGTGTTACAGGTAACACCTAATTAACCTTGTTAACTATTTTTGGGTTTGGACTTCTATTAATTAGTGAATTTGGTTTTATAAAGCGGGTTGAATTTTGTGGGTAAGCCAATAAAGTGGGTTGAATGAGTAACATAATATTCCCTCATAATTATGAGGTTTATTATGGGTTTGAGAATTATCATACATATTTATTAGGTAAAGGCCCAATTAGTAAATGTGTTGGATACGGTGTTTGTGATACAAGTTAAAACGAGTTTATTTGTGTTCTTATTCAATCCAAAATTTTAATAGGATTATTTACTTGAACATGAATCTAACTCGATTAAGACCTGGTAATATATAAGATAAGATTGGGCTAGCTTGATTTGCTGACATAATATATTTGTCTTAACATTATATATAGTTAAATTGTAGAATTGAAGAAGTATACAACTATAATTAAGACATATTTTACAATATATATTTCAAGATAATTAATATTAATATAAATATAATACTATATTATAAAAGATATTTTCCGTTAAATCATAAGTTGTATTATCAATAATAATTGTTTAAAAAATTAAACTTTTGACTTAAATAAATTTTTATCCACATAAAATAGGAAGCTTTTGCTTTTAGTCCTTTATGTTTTTTATTTCATTGTTGTCCCTGGTATATTTTTTTGTTTTATTTTGGTTCTTGTTGTCAGGTTTGTCTGTCAAATTTAACGGAGGGGCCAAAATAGAAAACGCGAAAAATTGTAGGGACCAAAAATTAAAAAGACTATAACGAAAACAACCAATATTAAGAGGACCAAATCGAGAACAATCCTATATTATAGGGACTAAACAATTATTTAAACCAAATTTATAAAAATTAAACCTCTAAACACTGTAAATGGACTAATGGGGAGCAAAAAAATTAAACCTACAATGAATGCAATAGTGACTAGCAAAAAAATAATTAAAATTAAATCTTAAACATACAACTTCATAAAAGTCATGTAATGATGCAATTACCTTCAAGCTATAAAGCAAATATAACAAACGGGGAGTAGCAAAGGCAAAATATAAAGCAAGACAGAAGTATTAAAATGAATGGAGACAAGTGTGGAATAACAAAGAAAGCGGAAGAAAGATGCACGATATTATTATTATGAGCAAATTACAATAGCACCTTGCACCTCCTAAAGTTTCTTGAACTCTTCTTTTTTAATGTTTACAGCAATGCCCCTTTATAGGAGTACATGATGAATGTGTTTCTTAGGTAACACAAGGTGTTAGTGTAATGTATAAGGGGTGCTAGTGTAATGTTTTTCAAACAATTAAGGGGTGCCAATGTAATTTATAATTTTTTTGAATGGTCACTAGTACATTTGTTGTAGGTTCAATTTTTTTGCTTCCTATCAATGCATTTGCAATATTTGAAGGTTTAATTTTTATAAATTTAGTTTAAATAACTATTTAGTCCTTATAATATAAGATTATTTTCATTTTGATCCTTTTAATTTTAATTGTTTTCATTTTGGTCTTCTTAATTTTTTGTCCCTATAATTTTCTATGTTTTCTATTTTGGTCCCTTTGTTAGATTTGACAGACAAACCTGATGGTAAAAAAATGATCCAAAAAAATATAATAGGGACAAAAATGAAAAATAAAACATAAAGGACTGAAAGTTAAACCCCATATTTTATAAGGACAAAAAAGTTATTTAAGCCTAAACTTTTTAAAAGAATATAAGATATTGAACTAGGTTAGAAATACTCAAAGTATAATCCGAATCTAACATCAAAATATATTGAGTCTAATGAGAGGTGAAATAGTAAAATTGCATCAATTTGGTGGTGGGACTTGTGTAATGTGGAATATGATCCGTGTGTACCATTTTGGTTTGCTAAAAGTGTGTGGAGAAAAGTGAAAAATGGGGAACAAATCAATTTTTGGCATGATGTGTGGATTAGTCCAATATATAGCTCTTAAAGAAGGATTCCTGATATTAATTATATCAAATAATATAGGATATGTAGGCTTATATATTTAGCTGAAATGGGAGAATGACATGATAATTGTTGGAGGTGGAATTGGAGGTGCAGTAGAAACTTATTTAGTTGGGAGGAGGATTTGTTGATGGAATTAACTAATTGGGTTACTTTTGTTTCTTTGTGTAAAGAGGAGAAAGACCATTCGATTTGGGTGGTGGATTTCTCTTTGGTCTTTATTGTTAGATAAGCTTATTATCTCTTGAATTAACATTAGCATATGGGTATTGAAAATTCATTGTCTGTGTCGATGTTTAGAAAGCTTTGGAAGTGTCTTGTTCCTTTAAAGGTCTAGGCTTTTATATGGAGGCTCTTACTTGATAAATTGCATACTAGATTAGCTCCTTTTCGAAAACATGTGATTGCAAATTTGCAAGATACAATGTGGTCTTTGCAACATACATAAGAAAAATAGTGATAATATGTTTTTCTCTTACCTTATTTCTTCTCAGGTATGGTTTTCTATCTATGCATGTATGGCATAGATATAGTTTTATCATCCTTTAGTACTAATCATTTTCTTCAACATGGAAGTTTGGTTATAGATAAAAGAGTGAAAAAACTTTGATATTTTTTTGGGCATGTTTTTGCGTGGTCATTATGGTTGATGTGGAATAGTATTATTTATTGGCAAGGGTCTTTTCTTCTCATTTCTTTGTTGGAAACCATTTTAGTTCTTGATCTTGGTTCCAAGCAACTGTAAGTCTGTAAGGGGTTTCGATTTGTCTTTTTTCAGATTGGTGTGTCAACCTATTGGCTTGGGTGTCTTTAAACTCACCTGCATTTTTGTAGTTTGTTTTATGTATATGAGTTAGACTATACCCCTCATATTGATTAATAAAATTTATTTTTGCCTATAAAAAAATTGCAAGGCTCTACCTTTAATTGGCTTTATATATATGGAGGAATGATCTACTTACATCACTGTAAGGTACAACAACTTTTATGCTATTTAATAATTTTTTATGGGATAATTTTATCTCCAAATATACTATTGGATTGAAAGTTCTCATCAAACAGATCATATTTTTTCATATGTTATATTAATATAAAATTATTTTCCAAACGTTATATTATCTAGGAGTAAAGGACTTAGAACTTTCTAACTTGAGTTCATTAGCTAAATGGAGGTGACAATTTCTTGTTGATTCTGGCGTTGTTTGGCATCCACTCTTAGTTTATAAGTATGCTAATATAGGATATCTACTCGAGGAGGCTTTAGGGTCAGCTTCTTCTGTAACACCCCGATATTGTGATGTTTGATGTGTGCTATTTTAATAATAAGTGGTATTTTGGGAAAATAATGCATGGAGAATAAAATGGAGTTTTTATAATTAAAATGTTTTGAAAAATAAAGTTTCTAAAGTTGTGTTAGTTGGGCCCTTTTTTCGGTTGGGCCTTAACTCGCTATCTTTCACAACCCAATCCATCTTTAAGCATTTATAAGGTCTTTTAAACCTAACTCTATTTCCTCATCTTATTCTTGCCTTTCTCTTGGAACTTGTGCTTTCATAACGGAGTTGCCACAAGAATCCTTGCAAGCATCGCCACAGTAGTGATTAAGAGATTGTTGGATATGTCGTCGAGCCATCATTATCCTCTTGCTAAAGTCTTGCTTCTTTCGAGGTAAAGGGGAGTGAGACTATCTTGCTCATAGATATAGCAATAGTCGTGGGTAGGGAGGTTGGCCCCAAACCCCAAATTGTTCGGGTATTTTGTTTAATGGATTATAATTGTATAAAGGGATACAAATTACTTACCCTGATACACTTTGGGACTAAATTCGCAAAGGTTAATTGTGACATGTATTGCATATTAGGGTAAGTACAAATTGTATTGTTATTCCTCATATGGATTGTGTGACTTGAGTGAATATGTTGGCCGAAATTGTGCAAATGTTTTACTTGTGATTGATTGAGGGTACAATGAAATTATTGTGAGGGTTTAGGTTAACTTGAGGGTTTTTCCTAAAGTGGATAAGGAATTAAAGGATTAAACTTAAATGAGAACGACTTAGATTGAATAGGAATCCCTATTTTATGATAGAATGATACATAATTGAATGGCATATACTTTAGGTTGATGATAAGGGTTTTTTGTCACAATTCACATTGTGGTGAACTACTGATAGATGAGCACAACTACATATAGGTTGTGCATACCTGTGCTTGGCTTTTGGGTTTTTCCTTCTGAAATCTGTAGGCTGTGCTCGTTGGGGGGCACGACTGTGCTTTGTTGGTTATAGTCGTGTAAAGGGGGAACATGGTCGTGCCTCATGAAGCATGCACTACTACACAAGAGACTTTTTACATCAGTTAAAATCGACTTTTTACATTAGTTATAAACCTGTCAAAGATACAAAAGATATAAATGTGGGTATTTTTTACATCAGATATCGAGTTGATGTAAAAATTACTTTTTACGTCGGTTAAAAAAAACCCATCTTAGAATGTTAGGCTCTTTACATTGGTGGTGCCATATAACTTCTTTCTACATCGGCTATGTCTATAACCGATATAGAAAGTATAACATTCTATGTTGGTTTTTCTTAGAAAGTGGCTTTCAACATTGGTTTTTCTTATAATCAATATAGAAAGTGACTTTCTATGTCGGTTGTGTACATAAATGATGTAGAAAGTAGGTTTTTTTTTTTATGTTTTGTTTGTTTTGTGCGTTTATCTCCCTGTTATTTTAGACAAACAACTAGGCAAATATTTTTCACATTACAGGCTAACCACTAGCAGCCATAAATATCATATTATATACAATAAGCATCATAAAAACCTCAATCTCATAATATCGTGCAAAAATATATTCATCATAAAAACCTCATATTAACATCCTATAATAAAAAATAACATAATATCTTATATAAAAATCTTATAACACAAAAAACATCCTATAATCATGACAAATATCCTATAAACATTTGATTAACATCCTAAATTTAAACATGCTAAAAAAAGTAGAAATTTACTAGTTGGTTATCTTAAAAAATGGTTTGCCCAATGTGTGTGGATGTCATCTAAGTTAGGCGTGATCAATGGTCGGGTTTAGGCTTAAAAAATCCAATCCGAACCAAACTGTAACATGTTATTTCTGGATTCATTTATGACCATATGACTTTTCGGGTTAAAAGGGTGTAGGTTAAGCAGATTGTGAAATCTTTGGTTGGGTTCAAACGGGTAGCACACAAGAGAAAGGAAAGATTAAAACTAAAATAAAGATTGAAATAAAGAACATGCAGGCACCAACTCCCCATAACCAAAAATGTAAACTCAAAAGGGGTCTTTTACTGCAACAAACTTGTCTTCTATTGTTCACGATGGCGCAAAGCTACACTATGTTAGGCTTTTCCTTGGTGTTGTTGCTACTATTGCAATTTCAATTGTATATTATCTTACAGTAGTGGGTGCCCAATATTGATGTAGAGATACATGAGAGAAACTAATTCATGAGAAAAGAGGACTGAGGAAGAAGGAAGGTTTGAGGCATATGGCATGAGAATATAAAGAGTAATTTTATATTATTGAAATGAAATTTCAAAAGTAAATTTAAAAAATAGAAAATTGAACAAAAGAAAAAATTTAAACAAAAGAAACGATGAAATGACTTGAAAGAACACTATGCATGAGGTCCACAACACAAGAAAGTGGACTACACAGCTATACTACATAGTGCTTCCAACTTTCCATTTATCTATGTTTCACATGTCAAAACAAACATTGTAGGATAATAAATAATTTGAGTCTACAAAAAATAAGTAGCACTATTGCATTATGCCACATGCTAGCTTTTAGTCTCGTACAAACATGTTTTGGTCACGTCAAACACTGACGAAATTAATTTGATGAAACTAAATCCAACCAATTTAACTGATTGAAATTGATTCTTTCAACTTGTGAATACCCCCGTTGTCTGAACTGATTTGACAATTTACCTTTTTTTACTTCTCAAATATTTTGGTTTTAGTCGAATGAATACTTTCTGCTCACCCCTAATCCAAGTTAGTGTCGGAGGATTGATGTGAATTGTTAAATATTTGCAAGTTTACATAAGAGGATAAAATGTTAGTTCAAATAAGAAAGCGAAGTGATCAACGGGGAATACAAAGTCACAAAGCTTGGCACAAAATGAATCCACTCTTTGCTTTCTCATAATAATAATTAAGCATTGTTGCATGATGAAGAAATTATATTTGGAATTTAGGTTTCGGTGAAGAGAATTTTAGGATTGGAAAAATAGCAAATAGAGGACAACATAAAGCCTTGCCATTCCCATCTTCTTCATTACCAAAACATCTAATTTCAGTAAAAGCATTGAATAGTTCAATAATTGACAAGTTCCCTTTTTCATCAAAATCCTCTATTTGTTTTGTCTTAAACTTAAAGGTAAAACCAGGTGGTGGGTCATAGGATCCTCCACCCTCTTTTCCAGCACTGTAGTTGCGTATTTATGAATTTGAAGAAGGCTAGCTCATGATGGCTAAATAACACACATTGAAAATGTTGAAACATAACAATTGGGAATTGATCACTTTGAACCTTCTTCGGCACATTTACTGCTTAGTGCTTAGCAATTACTCTTTGAAGGTTTTCAATCCAGCCTTCAAGATCATAAGATACCTTACCCTTTTCCAACACAACCATCATATAATGTCTCCTTCCTTACTTGGATTTGATTGCTTTCACCAACTTGATCAAGACCAGCTCATGATGAGTTAAATGCAAATATACACAAAGTAGGATAAAACAAAACATAAAACAATATTAAGGTATTCATCTATTGGGTGTTCGATCAATTGCTTTATTTTCCAAAATATTCTTATATATTGTTTATTACCTTCAAAAGAAATAAGGGCTATGGATTGTCCTTTAATCTAATAGTCGATTTTGGGCTAAAAACTAGAACTAAAGCAAACCGAATAGGAAATAATTTAGACCAATTTGTGTAACATCTCGGGTACTAACGAGGACGAGGAGTGATCGCTGGTATAAAAAGAGAAGGCATAGACAAGGAGTGGCTCCTAGCAAGCTTTTAGTGGGAGGGACACATGAATGAATCGAATACACCAGAATGAGAGGGATCTAGAGGTTGCGCAGGTATGGGATTGTACAGTTGAGGATAGCTTAAAAGAATTAATAAGTGTTACCTATACCAACAAGATGCATTTACTTTTTAATAGCCTATCACTTGAGAACTCCACAGTTAAGAATGCTTAACTTGGAGCAATTTTGGGATGGGTGACCTCCTAGAAAGTTTCCTAGGAAGTGTGAAAGTGAGGACAAAGCGCGCTAAAAAGTCTTGTGTTAGTTTATAAGGATAGTTGTTGATCCTGAATATGGTCAAGCATTACGAAGAAATGGTATTAGAGTATGGCCTCTTTCCTAGTACGGTGTTGTTCAAGGATGAACCAAGTGGAAGCTGGTGGGTATGTAACATCTTAGGTACTAATGAGGGAGGGGAGAGATCGCCGGTGCAAAAAGAGAAGACATAGACAAGGAGTGGCTCCTGGTGGGCTTTTAGATGAAGGGACAAATGAATGAATCGAATACACACTAGAATGAGAGGGATCTAAAGGCTGTGTAGGTATGTGACTATATAGTTGATGATAGCTTAAAGGAATTAATAAATGTTACCTATACCAACAAGATGCATTTACTTTTTGGTAGCCTATCACTTAAGAACTCTATAGTTAAGCGTTCTTGACTTGGAGCAGTTTTGGGATAAGTGACTTCCTGGAAAGTTTCCTAGGAAGCATGTGAGTGAGGACAAAGCACGCTAAAAAGTCTTGTGTTGGTTTATGGGGATAGTCGTTGATCTTGAATGCGGCCAAGCATTACAATTTGACCATTCAAGTTATCGGTTAGGTCGAGTGGCGAGTCAATTAGGTTTCAAGTGTATTGAGTGGGTATATGCTAGTTGATTTCCATTTAGATTTTTATCATCTTCATTCAATATCTGGCGACATCTCAAGCGGTAGTGGTCTTCACGGTCCATAGAAAGCTAACACCCAAAAACCAAAAAAGAGTGAAAAACAAGGAAAAAGAAGATGAACTTAGAAAAGGATGAGGGGAATGTAGAAAGATGTTGCTCTTCACTCTTCCCAATGAGCTTACAAGAGAGACGTTGCTTTTCCTTGCTCCTTTCATCCGCATCCTTTGAAGCACCCATACCAATGTCTCCCTCTGTGATAATTCTATGCATAAGAAGAAGAGGGGTTTAGGTGCCCTGCTCATGCTACGACAACTTGAGCAAAGGAGTTGGCTACAACCTAGGTGGGAGAAGTTGAAAAAAGTGAATGGTAGTGGAGCTTTTGATATAAAAAGTGAAATGGGAAGGCATAAACCAGGGAGATGGAGAGATGGTATACTAGACCATAATCTAAAGTGCAAAAACATTTAAAAATGAACTCACAAAAATAAAACATTTAAAAATGAGAGCTAATTTTTTGTTGCCAACACAAAATACAATGATATTTGGTTGCATTATTATAATATATTATATAGGCTTAAATATTTTTTTAGTCCCTATAATTTGGGCATTTTGTTTTTTTAGCCCCCATAAAATTATTTTGGTCATTTTAAACTATTTTATTAATTATTCTCAAATTTTATCCTTTTAGGACAATTTAATTATTATTATTATTATTTCTCGATTTCAATCCAGAAAATTATAAAAATCAAATTTGAATAAAATTTGTCAATCTGAGTTGTATTATATCCCTTAGAATTTCCAAATCCCTATTTAGATTTTTAAACATAATTATAAATAAATAGAAAACAAATAGGCAGAAATTGAGGGTGTTACACTCTACGTCTCACTAGCAGGAAGGAGAGAGATTTGCTTAGAGTTTTAGTGATAGTGTTTCAAGCTGGATGTCTAGGGTAGTAATTATAATTAGCTCAGGGAGGAAGTTTTGTTCTAGTTTTTCCATCCTTATTTCAGATGTACTACGCATGTAGTATTTTGATATACCTTGGATAACTTGGCCCTTGGGGCTTCCACTTCAATGATGTAGTGTCATGTGATATAATATTTTAAATTTATTTTCTTTATGTTTTTGCATGACTTATATATCTTATCTAGCATATCCTACTTTTTAAATCATTTAATTCTATTTTATGATATATTGGATTGTCATTTTCGAGATGCGAAAAAAATTTACATACAAATCCATAATTTACCCACAAACTGTAGATGACTTATTCCTTGACCTATATTATCCAACTTATATCATAAGAATAGGCCCAACTTATATCTAACTTATAAATTGATTGATAATTTATAATTTAGGATTATTTTGTCATTTTATTTTTTTAAGGACCAATTTGACCATTTATTACAATTTCAAGAACTAAATTGATTGATAACGTACAATTTTAGGAACCATTTTACTACTTTATTAATTTTAAGGACCAATTTGACTGACTATTATAATTTTAAGGACTAAATTAGTGATTCACTGAAATATATATCGAGCATAATTTTTCTCATAGAAAAACTTCATCTTTATTGTTTGAATGTTTCAATAAAATATAAGAGAAAATAGGCTATGTATCGATAATGTAAAATAGTTTTATACTGTAATTCAATCACAAATCACCATATATGATAAGTTTATTATCTTTTATAATAACTACTTTAAAAGTCATAATAATGGTATAATTTTAATTAATTGATAGAATAAAACGTTTTACTCTGACAATGCATAGCCATTAAATTCAAAAATATAAAGTTGTTGTTTTGGTGGCTAGATCTTTGTAGTACCAGTACCCAACTGAGTATGGTTAGGATTTTAATAGAGAGGATTAAGAAATCACTTACCGTGTGAAAAACATGCATCTTTTATTTTTTATATGATCTAACTCTGTATTCTAACTTTAGTAGATCTAATACTTTATCAAGATCAATTGCATCAACTTATAGATAATTTCATTTCTGATCAATCATGTAGACCAAATAATTAAAAAACAAATTAATCGTCTACTATTCTTTATTTCCTCCCGTTTAATTAACAAACCTTTATGTTGAAGAAAGTGTACCTTGCATAATTTATTTGATGATTAACTCTGTTTTTTTTCCCCTTCGGTTACATATAGAGGTAATGGCAATATATATCGACGCTGAGGGAAGCAAAAGTACGTTTGAACCTTAACTGAACCGCTGTAAACGACGCCGGTTAATTGCATCCACCCAAGGGTTTCAAGGTAATGCCTTCTTTGCATAGCTAATAAGTTGGTGCAAACGTACTCGTACATATTAGGTCTTGTTAGTCCTAAATGAGTCCAACATCTATGAATAAGTGTATAAAATATATTAGGCATGTAGATCTAAGTCCTAAATGAATCCATAAATTGCTCAATCGAAGTAATTGGGCCCATGTGAACTCAAATATCCGTTCATGAATTACACACATGTTCTAACACGGTATTAATTAATAATTATTTTTGCATTAGTATAACTTATAAGAGACTTTGGTTACACTTTACCTTTACGAAAGAATGCAAAATTTAAATCAGTGGCCAGGGTAACCTCTCATTATGTAACCCACATCAATAGATGAAAAAAAAATGCTACAATAACATTACTTAATTGAAAACTACTGCTTTACTCTTTTTGTGTGTGTGTGACAGAGAGAGATGTGTTTGAGTTTGGGTTTGAGATTACTAGAAATAATAAATAAATATGGAGCTTACAAAGGAAAAATAAATTAACTTTAAATCATGTGTATAAGCGAAGCAGATGTATTAAATTAGGATCATGTACAGAAAATTAAAGCGGCAGCGCAAAGTATCTTCGGCATGTTGCAAGAAGAAACATGCTGCAACATTGTTAATAATTTATTTCCAAAGCTGGTATTGCAATATTCCTTCCTGAACATTCACTTATTTTAACATTGCCTACATACTTTTAGTATAATATACGACTAGATGATAATATTGTATTTTGGCTTTACTTTACTACAACGCGGTGGCATACGCGGTGACTACAATCTAAATGGATGTTGGACAAAGGGGGATCCATTAATTCTATGGTTATGATCAAATATATTGTTTAGGAGACTAGTCATCATCGCGTCTAATCCAACCAATGCATGTTAAATATCAGGACCACCACTTAGCAACATAAACAACTAAAAGTAGACAACATTAACACTAACGAGATTTGGAAGAATGGCTAGTTCTGGTCTCAAGAATTCCATACCCAAAATAGTTTTGAAATGTAAAAGTGACTATAGCTAAATCTTGTTTTAGCTTTATTATTGTGTACAAAAGTAGTCTTGCGTTTCACTTTAAAAAAAAAAAATCAAGTTAATTTTAATCATATCAGAATAAAATTATGTGTGGCTTTTGAGATGTCAAAAATTATAATTTAATTGATTTTTAAATTAAAAAAGGAAATACTATTTTGTACATGTTTCGCTTAGGAAAGCACATAAATACATGCATAGAAAAGCTAAAAATAAAATACCAGATAGCTCGGATGAAGGATTTCATCTTATTATGAAAAGCATCATATATCCATTTTAATCAGTTCTATAAAAATATTGTAATATCTTATTAATATTCTATTTATAAATATATTAAATTAATATACCTCTGAATGCATGAACTAAATGGCATGAGGTTGTTCTAATTTAACCTGTAATTTTGACTTTCGAGTTCAAGTTTTGAATATGCAACTACATTAAATACTTGAAGAGAGATTTCTTGTTCATAATGATCTTATCTAACTTGAGCAGGATTACCTCTTATGAAAGATACATATGGTCTCATTCAAAAAAAAAATAAAAATTAATATCCCAAAAATATACAAATATCAAATTAATATTTTAATGTTAAATTTTGTAGTTAAATTAATCCTTAAAATCATATTTTGAGAAATCCTCACAATGATTTTAAATGAATTAAATTTACAAAATTATAGCATTAGTTATTATTTAAGTATCAATTCAATGATATTTATAAATCAATAACCTATATGATAAGGTATATATGCCTATAAAACAATATACGTGTTTTGAGAAGCAAAACAAACTCATATCACAATCAGTATCGTAAATGTACTTGAACTTAGAAAAATGTATAAGAATAATATTACGATACACTTAGTTATTTATTCAATAATTTTTTAATTAATTGTTAATGAGCATGCTCTTTGGAGTGGGATCTGAACTGATCAAGATGGGTGTTAACCGTATGCTGCTCTCATGGTTCGGACTAAATGTATGTCGCTTTCACGTTAGAAGAATACTATAGCATTTCATGTGAAAACATCTCTCAAGAGTACGTTCCTTCCTCAAAATAGATCATATGAAAAAAAGAAAAAAATAGAAAAAGAAAAATCATATCCTCGGAGGTGCAAGTGATATATAGATTCATTCAAGTATAGAGCAAGTGAGCCTGCTGGGCCATAGAGTGGGTCCAAGAGATAATTCTTCTTTGATTTTAGCCCGAGAGGAAAAGGACCCTTTTTTCATGCATCAGTTCCTGACTTCAATAGGGGCCCATTGAGCATCTGAACAAATCTACCTGGCACACAGTCACTGTTTTCTTTTCTTTTTTATAATTTTTGCCCTTTAATTCTTTTTCCTGCCATCCAAACTCACTTTTTCTTTACTGTTTGCTTTGTTCCTTGTTTATCGTCCTTTACTTAAAAAATCATTTTCATATGAGTAAAGACATATCAACGACTTTAATGATTACAACACAAAATCTTTGACTGGTTCTTTCCCTCATCACACACCCAGACCCAGCTATGGTGCACTGTTAGTACTGAGTACTATCATAGAGATTTTTATTTTTTTTGGTGATGTTGATATTATTGAGCATTAATAGGGGATGCATAAGGTCTTTGCGTCTTGAGTGCCAGAAGTAACATAATTTTTGTCCTAAAGTAAATAAATCCAGAACTGGCGCTAGGATGCTTGTTGAACTCAAAAAGTAAAAGAACTAACTAGGATTTATAGATGGCGGAAAAATTTAAAGAGTTAAGGTCAAATCCTTTTGGCAAATAAATTTTGGCTGAGAAGTAATCACATTCAAGTAAAACGGCTATGCGACACTCCTATATATATGTTACCACCTTTTATCGGTTTGAATCTTTGCTTAAGTAGCTTTTTGGTTTTAACACTTCAAATGTGACGTGGATTGAGTTGTATAAAACTAATTACATTGGGAATAAGAGAGAAAGGGTTCTAGAGTCTTTTGCCGAAAGACCTTTTCTATTGTCTTAAAAATCCATCCTTCGTAAATTTTCCATTCTCCCCCCTTAGAACAATGTCCCTAACCTTATGGGTGAAAAAATTAGCGGAATATCTTTCGATTTGCATAAAGAGATTCCAAACTTATTCATTACCCCCCAATGAAAACCATCATATCCAGTTAATGCACCCATTACTTTACCACATTTAGCACTATCTCTCACATGGGGTTTTGTTCATTTTCAATAACACACACATATAGAGAGATGTTAAATGGTTTCTAAAGCCATGCAAACTTTCACACGATCTTAGTTGTTGGGATGATAAAGCGCGCAAGTGCATGAAAGCAAAATAAAGGGTGAGGTGTAGTGTGTACTCTCTAGAGCGGTGGTTGGCTTTGGATATGTGAGTATATTAGGGAGTATTAGATTCCCAAAAGTTGGCTCGGTGTGTGAGTGACCATATTAGTTTGTGCACAAAAGACAAATTGGTCAGATTCTTCTTTCTTTGTCCATTTTAGAAACTTTCATGTGGGTTTCAGGGGATTTTATCTCTGCGGTTCCACATTGCAGAGAGATACTTACTTGAGGTTGTGACATAAGGAAACTGTTAATGATAAGTTCCACTTAATGATTTCTCAAACCTTTCGTGTGACTTATCATGAGCACGCCGGCATTTTGGACCATATTTCACCTGAAGTTTTGAACGTAAACCGTAATGCTCATGATACTTTCCTTTAAAGATAAAAAGTGATGACAGAGAACGGCCAACATATAGCGCTTGTGGCGTGGCATCCTATACTAGTTGCTCTAAACTTTAGAGATATTTCAATCGGTTTACACTTGATCAAAATTTTCCACATACCAATAAATTACAAGGATAGACTAACACAAAAAGGGATCTAAATTAAACCAGTCACCATATTTTTATACAATTAAATAACCTTTTGTTTCTTATAATATAGAATTATATATTTTCATTTTAATCATCTTAAAATATTTTTTATTTTTTCCTGTTTTGAGCTTTATAATTTTTTTCACTTTAGTCTTTAATGATGGTATTTTTTTAGTACAGAGCACAGATATCCTCCATAGGCAATCCTGTTCGAGTTAAATAAAATCATTATAGATATTAAAGCTCTAAGTATTTAACATAATTACATGTTTAGGACTCGAACTTAAGACCACTGATTATATTAGAACAATACCACGCACAGTTGATTCATATGCTTGGTGGTATGTTAATGATGGTATAACTAATAGAGATTGAAAATTTGGTTTGATATTTCCTAAATAATAGGAACTAAAATGTAAAAATAAATAAATATAGAAGCTAAAAAAAATAAGCGACACTTACTTCGTGGTGATTCAAATGCAGAGGAGGACACTAACAATGAGGATACAGATGTTGAGAAGGATCCAGAGGAGGACCCCTCCAAGTATTACTAACACTACTTAATTTTGATATTTAGTCTATAGGTGGGATGGGTAGTGATAGATAACGTTGACTGCTCTTTGTTGTTTTGATTGTATATAGTGGGGGTAGTACAAGATCTTTTGTTTATATATATTTTTTATGTCAGTCTAATAGGGTTGTCTTTTGAAAAACATACTTTGACAACAGGTAGTATATTGTGACTTGTATAATGACTTTATGACACCTTGTTTATATTAATGATCTATTTCCTTATTTATGTGTAATGTTTACCTATTATTTAAAGTTATTTTAATTTAAGTAATATAACTAAGTTCAACTAGAAATTATTTTCTTTAAATAATGAAATAAGCTATTTGTAATTTAGTATATAAAAAAATTACTAAGTTTTCTATCAATTAAAATCCAAAATTCTTTTTACTTATATAACAAATATTAGATTGATACATGATAGTAGTTACTTTGGTCAATATGATTGGGTATCACAAGTTATGTCAATTCATTGACATTCTTAATATTGGGTAATAGTGATGTATTGTTAGGTATCACTCATTATTCTTAATGTTAAATATAACATGTTTATATCTAACATTGTGCCCCATTATTAGGAGAACATATAAGACTAGTCCACTAGGAATAATAAAGTTTGGTCTGACTAGAATTGTTTTCATTGGTCAATTCGTTATAATTAGGCCCATTGTGAGTAACCTAATTTCTATCTATACATATGCACTACAAGAGATGTGGTCAAACATAACAACTAGAATTAGGCCGACACATCTCTCTAATTGCATATAGCACAACAAACGAAGATGAACCCTAACTAGTGTGAGTATAGAGACGCATGCACATCTAAGTGAACACATCTAGATATGTGGCTTCTTGCTTTGTTTAGTGCAAAGGTATTCTTTTACTATCTATTTAATTATTACTTTTATTTATGCCCATCAACTGAATGATAAGGGAACAAAATTTTTAATTTTGTTGTGTACCTAAAACTATTGGTGAGTTTGTCTAAGCTAGCGGTCTTGTGACCTCAATGAGTCATGACCGTAGTATATGTCCTACTTAAGGACCCATTTCCAATATAGGAAGCTCGTGATTAAGCACCTATATAGGAGAAGGAAGGATATATGCAATGCACCTGATCAAAACTAAGGAGGACAAATAGGTAACTAAGTCCCCATTTGGTTATGGTGTATGAAATGACACATGGAATGTGATTAGAGAGGATAAGCAAAAAATATATTGAAACAATTGGCTAGGAGCATAAGATGTGCCTAACCAAAGGAGCAAAGTGTTACAATGTCCAACCTAAATCACAATAGTAATATGCTGACATTTGCACTTCCAATTGCCTACACTTGCCCAAAACAACAACAACAAAAAAAACCCCCCTGCCCCCTATATTTGTTTATTTGAACGCCACACGAATGCCACTGCCATAGAATTTGGAACAATACCGTTACATTCCCAAGCCATACACTCGAGATAGATTGCACAACAAAGCTCTAAATATCCAAACATCCTGCGGGATTAAGAAATTAAGATGAAACAAGATAGGTAAATCTAGTACAATGAGCCTTAATCCAATGCCATGACTTAATCTTCACCGCCTCCATAAGCTGATCCAAATTCAAAGGTTCAAGCTTAAAAAGTGTCCATTTCCTACTAACCAAATTGACCAAGTTATTGCATACCATACCACCTACTACATCATCCTTTTTGTAGAAGCCCGCGAAATTAATCCTATAAATTGAAAAAATGAGACTTACAATCATGATGGAGAGCTGAGGAAATCCCCTACCACCTAAGACAATGCATCCAGGCATTTGAGAAAAATGAACATTAAAAAAAATGATGACTAGCAGACTCCTCCTGCCTATGGCATCCCTTGCACTGGATATCTGAAGATGGCAGGACACCTTTAGTAAACAAAGAAGGAATACGATCTTGAGTTAGTTTCCATACAAATGTCCTCTGAATAGCTAATTTTATCCAGTAGCATTTTTTTATAAAAAATAATTTGAAAATTAAAAAATTGAAGAAAGAAAACTAAAGATCAGAGAAGATATGACAGTTACGAAGAGATTGCGGGATACTAAGGAGTTGGAGGAGATCATGGGATATTGGGTGGAGTTGGTTACAAATGGATAAACCAATTTTATCTATTTAAGAACCACCAACACTCACAAAAGAGAGGGATCAGAAAAAATAAAAGGCAAGAAAAAGACTATAAAAAAACTTGCTCTCCATCACTAGGAAGCTTTCCTCCTCTTGATGTTTGATCGCCCACTGTCGCACGATATCTGTGCTGCCACACTACCTTGTCACTGTGTCACTATTGTCATCGATTTTAGGTCAAGTTTCACTATTAATTTCACTGGACTTTCGCATCACACCATTCACCAATAGCAACCTACCACGCTTGTAACCATGTCTCTCTATTTGGTATTTTGGCATCAGCTCTTGTATTTAGCTTTTTATAATATTATGTATTTCTTTTTCCTTTTGTTAGTTACATTTTTTCATTTTGTGATCTGATATGCATCTGATGCATTATTCTTGTAGGTTAGTTTTGGCCTTTAGGCCTTTTATTATTAATAAAAAATATTAGAGGGTTTTGGCTTGCAGCTTGCTACTAAAATTAAAAAAAAAGGAAAGAAGATTAGTTTGTTTTATTCAATTCATACCTTTATTTGTGTAACGTGGTGTGTGTAATACTATAATGTGGTGCTATATACTTCCATTAGTGTATAGGATATCAAAAAAGGTAGTTATTGTTTTAAATTTCTTCTTTATTTATTGTTTTTCGTATAAAAAAAAAGGAAGAAAAAACGTTAAAAGGTCATGGCTTAGTTTTGAGGATGTATACTTTTATTAATTACATATTTAAAGTGCTAAATATAATTCATTGTAAAATAAAAGATTCTGAATTTGTGTTTTTTTCCACGTTTTTTAGAATTTGTAGTTTAAATAACAAAGAAGGATTTTAATATATGCAATGGTTTGTGACATTAATTGAGTGGTGATTATACTTTTAATGTTACATAAATCATAAGAGTTTATGAAATAGTCATTTGCCATCGTAAACTCCACGCATAGATTAAAATGGAAGTTATTTTCTTTTGACAAAGTGTTCATAAAAAAAATAAAAAATAAAAAAATTTATCCAAATATGCAATGACCAATAACGGTAATTAAACAACATATAAATATTATTTGGATCGTCAAGGTTTAATGACTAACCATTTGCTGGCTTGAACCCTTGTGTGAGGATATCTTTTTTAATTGCAAAAAGTTTATTTTTTTTTAGTTGAAAAAATAATCTGTTCCAAAATAAAAGGTCCTTTTGAATTTTAACTTTTCTTTTTGTTTTCATACATAAAAAAAAAAATCTTTTTAGGTTCTCTTTACCAAATAGATAAGAAGATAAAAATCCTTAAAAAATATATATCTTTTCAAATTTTAATTTAAAATTCTTTTTTTTTAAATAAAACAAAAATCAAATTTCTTTCTTATCTTAAAAAATAAAAAAAAGTGAAAATTTAAAAATCATAAAATATTTTTATTTCTATTATTTATTGAATCTTGGACAGAGAGAGAGAGAGAGAGCAAAGAACGATACTATGAAACTCATTTTCATTGATGTGTAAAGACAAAAAGAAGTACCAGTGTGATTACAATAAAGTATTCAATATAAAGGAAATAACTGTAAAAGTAACTGTGGTTAAACTGACTACAGTTTTAACTAACTAATCCTAATACTCCCCCTTAAGTTGGGGGATACAAATTTCGAAGCCCTAACTTGGAAATCAAAGACTGGAAAATTCCCTTAGGCAAGGCTTTTGTTAAAGGATTAGCAAGTTGTAGTTCAGATTTGACATAGATGAGATTAAGAAAACCAGATTGAACGTGTTCTCTAATGAAGTGACAATCAATATCTACATGTTTGGATCTCTCATGTGAAGTGGGATTGGTGGCAAGTTGGATGGCTGACTTGCTATCACAAAATACCATAATTGAAGTAGGATGAACTTCAAATGTGTGAAGTATTTGTTTGATCCATAGCAACTTAGTTGTGAGAGACGCCAAAGCCTTATATTCAGCTTTAGCTGATGAACGAGCTACAATGGGTTGTTTTTTTGATTTCCATGAAACTAAAGCATCTCCAAGGTACACATAAAAATTGGTAGTGGATCTTCGAGTCACCTGATAGCTCCCTCAATTTGCATCAACATATGCAGTCAAGCGGATAGAGGAGTGAGCTGGAAAAAATATTCCTTGACCTGGTGAAGATTTTAGGTACTGTAATAGATGATAGACAGCAGACAGATGGGGAGTGTAGGGTTTGGTCATGAACTGACTCAATCAATTAACTGCAAAGGTTATGTTCGATCGTGAAAAAGTGAGATACATCAGTCTCCTAATTAACCTTCGATACATGGAAGCATCAGGTAAAAGATCAGCATCTATATCATTCAATTGAACGCTTGGGTCCATAGGAATCATACATGGTTTGGTAGCAGAGAAACCAGTGTCATGAAGTAACTGTAATGTGTATTTTCGCTGACATAGATGAATCCCCTTTGCAAATTTGGCAATTTCCAAACCTAAGAAGTACTTCAAATCTCCAAGGATCTTAAGTTTGAAGTGTTTCTCGTGTAAAGTTTGGACACCATGAATTAATTTTACATTTGGGCCAACCACAAGGATGTCATCAGCGTAAACTAGCAAAATTATGAGACTTGAGCTTGATCCCATAGAAACAAGAGAATGATCAGCAGATGACTGACTGAATCCCACATTAAGTAGAGTAGAACTAAATTTGTTAAACCACTGTCTCGATGCTTGTTTCAGCCTATATAAGGACTTGTTTAGCTTGCATACAAGGTGCTCCCCCTTCATGGGATGACCCTGTGGAAGTCTCATATAAACCTCTTCATCAAGATCACTGTTGAGGAAAGCATTATTGATGTCGAGTTGAAGGAAATGCCAATGTTTTTGAGCTGCCAAGGAAAGCAAAGATCTCACAAAAGTAATGTTAGCTACAAGAGAAAAAGTCTCCAAGAAATCAATACCAGCTTGTTGGGTACAGCCTTGAGCAACAAGCCTAGCCTTGTACCGATCCACTGTTCCATCAGCTTTACACTTAACTTTGTATACCCATTTGCACCCAATAGTTTTTTTTTCTGGGGGTAATTGTTGAACAGTCCAACTATTATTAGCCTCGAGGGCTACAAGCTCTTCTACCTTGGCTTGTCTCCATTCTTGATGTTTTACTGCTTGATGGAAAAATTGAGGCTAAAAAATGTCTAAAATCTAGAAAATGTAATCATGATAAGAGGAGGACAGTTTGTCATAGGAGAGATGGTTTTGGATTGGGTAAGTGACTTCGCATTGGTAGTCATTTAAGTAGTGAGAGGTCTATGTGGTCTTCTTGATTTTCTGGTTTAGGAAGGTAAAGGTTGTTGTGCATCAATAATGTGAGATGCGGGTAGGATATGTGAGGTAGGAGGTGTTTGGGTTGCATAAATTGCTACTGGAGATAGGTCATATATAAGTTTAGGAGAAAATTTCAAGGAGTGGTGAATTGTGTGAAGAAATATGATGATAAGGAAAAACATTTTCATGAAAAATGACATCTCTAGATACAATGAATTGTCTAAGCTGAGGATCATATGGCTTATAACCTTTCACTCGAGGTGGGTACCCCATGAAAATACAAGCTGTGGATCTGTAACTGAACTTATGTCTTTGAGATGGAATAGTGGAAGTGTAACATAAGCAACAAAACACTTGTAACTGTTCCCAATCAGGTTGTCAATCATGAAGAAGTTCAAAAGGAAAAATTTTATTGAGACTGCTAGACGGTGTTCTGTTTATGATAAAAGCAGCAGCTAAAATACATTCACCCCAAAAGCATAATGGAACTTTGAACTAAAATAGAAGTGTCCAAGCTACATTGAACAGGTGTTAGTGTTTGTGCTTAACAATAGAATTTTGTTGAGGTCTGTGCAAACAAGTTAGCCGATGAGTGGCACCTACATCCTAGAAAAAGAGCTCAGATTTAATTCCTTGGCATTATCAGTCCTGATAGCCTTAATGGGCTTAGAATATTGGGTCTTTACTAACTTGAAGAAGCACTTGATCATGTGAATGGCTTCAGATTTATGCCTTATGAGGTGAACCCATGTGAATCATGTACAATCATCAACAATGGTAAGAAAATATCACTTTCCATCATAGGTAGGATTATGTAAAGGCCCCCACACATCACAGTGCATCAAATCAAATGGATACTTAGAGTGGTTATTATGTGCAATAAAGGGAAGTCTATGTAACTTGGATAAAGGACATATTGAACAAGAATGAGAGTCAAATTCATGAAACAAATGGAAAAGAATTTTATTGCTTATCACTTTAAGAATTTTATCAGACAAATGACCAAACCTATTATGCCATAGTTAAGCATCAGTATTACCAATAGCATTACATTTATTCAAAGAATTAGGAAAATGATTACAAGAATGTTCAGGAGAATATATGTAGAGACTTTGACTTGGACTACCTTTCCCAATCTCCTGCAGCCCCTATGTTTCCTGGAGAAAAAAGGAATCATTAGTGAAAGAGATAGTATAAAGAGACTCTTTTAACAAAGAACTAACTGAAATGATGTTGAGGTGGAATTCAGGAATGAAAAGAACATCTTTTAAAACAAAATTTGCCGTTAGTGTTACAGTTCCTATGGCTGAAACTCTAATTTTTGAACTGTTTGGCAGGAAAACGAACTTATTAGACAACACAGTATATGAAGTAAAACAATTAAGAAAGGAACATATGTGTGAAGTAGTGCTTGAATCAATGATCTAAGTACCATAAGAAGAGTTAGATAGGGACTCATTAAAGGAAAAAATCATACCAACAGTGGTTTTGGCCATTAAGGGTGTTCATAAACCGATCAAATCCAATGAAAACCAAATAAACCGAAAGCTGAAAAAATTAAAATCGAAAAAACTAAATTTTTTCATTGGATTGGATCGGATTTTGGATTTGATTTTGAGAATCGATCCAATCCGATCCAAACCGAACTTATACATGCATATATATTTTCACTTGTAGTTTTCTAATATCACTCATGTTTATGTTTTTATTTCTTATATATTTGTAAAATTATCACATAAATTATACTTGTTTATAAAAAATATATTTATTTAAAGATAGTTTTTTATTAACTATTTGAGTAAAGATACATAAACATAATTATCGAGTTATGTAAATTTATTTTTAATAATATATATTTGAAAAGTTATACCAATATTAGTTATATAATAACTCATTAATGAAATATTTGATATTTTAAATTATTTTTTAATATATTTATTATATATCATATTATTTATTTAATACTTTTTTAAAAAAAATAATAGTAAGATTAAAACCAAAAACCAATCCAATCCAAACCATTTTAAATTGGATCAGATCGGATTGGATTTAAATTTTAAATCAAACCGATTGGATGATGAATTAACAAAACCGAAATGATTGGATCAGACGGTTTTTCTCTTTAAAACCAATCCAATCCAATCTGCGAACACCCCTATTGGCCATTGTAGCTGAGTGTTGCACAATGTTTTGGGCCATTTGGGCTTGTAAGTAAGCAATCGATTACTGATACTATTGATGAGTCATAGGTGAATTATTAGGAGGATCTCTAAAAACTTGGTTCACCACTTGTAGGGATTGATTGATTTTTCCTTTCTTGTATCCAGGGGGTAATCGTGGAGTTTAAAACACTTATCCTTGGTGTGTCCAAGGAAACCACAGTGAGCACATAATGGCCTATCTTTGTTGCCATTTTTCTGCTTTGATCCTTGATTAGTTTGCAAGGCATAAGCGAATTGTGTTGCCGTAGAGTTAGTAGAGGGACCAATTTGTCTTTGTTTCTCTTCTTGAACCACCAAAGAGAAAACACGATTAATGGATGGCAGTGGATCCATGAGTAGGATTTAACCCTGAATCTAGTGAAAACTCTCATTGAGACCCATGAGAAAAATTAAAACATACTCATTTTGAAGATAATCCACGGGTTGTTGAGCACCACCACATGTACATTTATGCACTGGCCGAAATTCTGCCAATTCCTCCTAAATTGCTTTTACCTTTGTAAAATATTGGGTCACAGATAAAGAACCCTGAGAGTAGCTTAATAATTCCCCCTTCAATTGAAACACCTGAGGACCATTGTTCTACTAGAATCTTTTGTGTAGATCTTTCTAGATCTCAGTCGTAGTGGAAGAATAAATGACATTAGCAGTGATCTCTTTAGAAATGCAGTTCAAAAGCCAAGACGCAACAATGTTGTTATTGCAATGCCAAAGATGATACAGAGGATCATCTAGTGAAGGGCCAACAAGAGTGCCATCAACAAATCTCAACTTATTCTTTCTTCCGAGGGCCATAATTACAGCATGACGCCAAGAATTAAAATTGTCTCCATTAAGGGTTTGTGAAACCAACATGAGACTGGGATTATTCGAAGGGTGCAAAAAATAGGGATTTGAAAAATTATCATCCATGCTTGGTACAGAAACAAACCAAGAAAAAAGACGATGAAGAACACAAGAACGAGATTGAAGAGAATAAGAAAACAATCTTCAAGCAGAATTGTGCAACGAGGAAGTAAATGCGACTGATACCATATTGAATCTTGGACAGAGAGAGAGAACAAAGAACGATACTATGAAACTCATTCTCATTGATGTGTAAAGACAAAAGGAAGTACCAGTGTGATTACAACAGAGTATTCAATATAAAGGAAACAACTGTAAAAGTAACCATGGTTAAACTGACTACAGTTTTAACTAACTAATCCTAATATTGTTTTCTTATTAGGGGTAAAACAAAGTCCCGTAGTTTTGCGCAATTAATTAGAGGTATCATTTTTAACGGGCATTGTAGGGTGTTAATACCTTCCCTGCATGTAATCGAATCCCAAACCTATCTCTAATTTCAAAGACCATGTTTTTTTAGGGTTTTCCAATATTTTCCATCAAATAAATTTTTGGTGGCAACTCCATTTAAAAATTATTTCTATGCTGTCTTTGTTATGGCCTCGGTTGCAACGAATGGCGACTCTAGTGGGGGATGTTGAGAGTCAGGCCTACATAATTAATTGCGCAAAATTAGAACTTTATATATTTTCATTTTACCCGTCCTTGTTTTCTTGTATGTTTTATTTCTTCTGATATAAATAGCCTTTTTCCTTTCTTTTCTTTTTGAATTATAAATATGCTTGGTCTTGATACTAGGATAGAAGACTTTATTTCTATATATCTATGTTGTTTGTTCCTTGTGTAGATTTGGGTAGTTGTTAGGTCACAAGTTTGTATGTTCCCCACATACCCCTCACAGTCACTTTCCTCACACACTTTTTTAGGCTCTATACCTGAGCCTGTGCGAGCTTAGGAATAGAAGGTGCCTTGATGGCTGTTATTGAGGGGCTTTGTGCTCACTTGGCAGTTGTTAAGCTATCGCTCAGATTGTTACTAGTATTATGGGTTAGTCATATTGAGAGGATATTTTCCCTACTCGTGGCTAATCCATGGGCTAGACCCTTGTTTAAGTAATAAGGGCAATCTAGAAACCAATAAATCTTTAAACGTTTAGATCCACCCATGAAACCTTGCACTAATACATGGACTTAGTGACCTTCCAAAATTAGAGTTATGATCTTAGGAATATCTTACTCTAGGTTTTTATCTTAATAGTGAAATAGAAAGAGACGCATAAGAAGGGGGGGTTAAATTGTGTGTTTCAAACTTTTTAATAAATATAAAGTAATTTCGAAAACATTTTCAAGCTAAAGGATAGAAAAAAAATAGAACATAGAGAATTTTATACTGATTCACTCAACTTGAGCTACGTCTAGTCCCTTCACCCAGAAGGTATACACTAACCAACGAAGGTTACAAGTATTCTATACTGCCTCTTCAGGCTTTAAAACGCAATCACCCTAGATTGCTTAATCCAAGTATTCTTTTTCACTAAGTCTCTCCAGGCTTTCACAACACAAATAAGTGTTTACAAGATGTATCAACTCACATAGTGAGGATATAAAAGTTTATGCTCAAACACCTAGAAAATTTTCAAAGATTTCAACTATCGTCTAATGGACGCTTCTTAGATAATGTATAGAGCATTTTGTTTTTCAGCTAGGTTCATCACTTGTTAGCACATATCACACCTTATTCCTCGCTTCTTCTTTCTTGGTATATATAGTGTTCAACAAAAAGATCCATTGAGGAAGACTTAACTCTAATCTTCAAGAAAGGACGTGCAAATCAAGCTTTCAGAGTGATCAGGCGCGACAGCTTTTAGTCTTGCACAAAAATGGAAAGAGCAGGACTGTGCTGGCGGTCTGTTTTTCTGAACATTCTTCATTCGGCTTGGCAGCTTGATAAGTTGACTTGCTTTATCTGTTTTGCTACACCTTTGCACTATAATGGATCTGATTACCATTTAATGCTTGAAACAATTTGAACTTTAGATCACAAAGATGATAATATGTTTGTTCTCAAAGAATATAGTATAAATATAAAGCTAGAATATTGGACGTTTAAGTAAAAACTTAGCTGTTGAGGATTTTTCATTAGAAGCTTTTGTTTGGATGTGTCTGATGTTTGAATTTGTTCCAAATAATAGGATTGAATCTTGGACGGTCTTCTTCAGCGTATCTACTAGATGGTCTTTATGTCAGAACCTATTGGACAGTCCACATAAAAGGAACTATTGGACGCGACCTTATCTCTTATGCGTTGGATGTTATAGGTCTGGACCCTGTAACAAGGTTAGTCCTTAAGCAGAAACTTAAACGTTAATAAGTTTGTTATCTTCAAAACTTTGAGGGTTTAGACGCTTCAACGTCTTTGGTTCCAACAATCTCCCCCTTTTTGATGATGACAAACCTTATTAATTTTTAAGTTTTTGCAAAAATATAAAGAGGCGCATAAAGGAATTTTCAAAAGACTTACTATGCTTTCCTTGAGTCTGGTATGTCTTGTTTTGTATGCTTGAGACATAAAAGATATTAGTTTAAATCCATGCCAAGTATTAGAGCATATCAAGTATCAGAGCATATTATGTCCAATAATCAGATAGGTATAAAAGTCATATGAATAGGTATTAGAGTTATTTTTAAAAGAACAAGTATTAGAGTTATTATGAGATTATTATGTTATTTAATTAAGGCAAACATAAGTAAGGCATAAAAGAAAAACAAAAATAAATAAGTACGACATCAGATAAAAGATAAAAGAGCCATGCATATACTTTATTGAACTGGAAGATCATACAAATCTAAAAAAAACTTAAAGAACTTAAAAAAAACTTAAAAGAGCTTTATTTCTCCCCTTTTTGTCATTAGCAAAAGAAACAGATAGAAAGAAAGGCAACGTCATCATAGTCATTGAGGCGACGGCGGAGAAGGAGGTGGAGAAGGTTGGGAAGGGTGTAAAAGTTCTTGTTGGTTCTGAAGTATTTGTTGGAGAACTGTGAAGATGGGTTGGAGTTGATTGGTCACATACTGTTGGACGGCAAGGTTAACAGTAGAGATGGGGAACGGGGCAGAAGCGGATATTGGAAGGCTTGCGGAGGCTTGGGAGCCAGGAGTGGGCGACGATGGAGGTGTTGGTGACGGAGGTTGGGAGGGTGTTGGTGGAATAACTTCAGTGGGTGGATGAGGTGCTTCTAGAAATTTTAAGTATGGGATTTGGAATTGGTAGGGTCGAGGAGTAGTTTAAGGGTAGGGTGGTTGGAAGGTGTTAGGGTGGGTTAAGGCAACAATCAAAGTGTATACGATAGAAGTCTCAGTACCAAGAAGTGGAAGCTCATCCATTGGACGGACGAAGGCAACAGAGGTGTCTGAAAAGTGAAAGACATAAGCTGGACGCTATGCGTATTCACAGTTCATTACAGTAGGAATGTCGGCTTTTTTGTCTTGGGAGACTCCACTACTAGACGCTTCTTGTTCACATGTGAACATGTGTTGATGCTAGAAGCGTTCAGCATCATCCTCGTCCATGTCTATTGCAAGACGCTGAGCTAAGAACCATTCAAGAGAATGGGTTGGATGCTGTTGAAAGCCAACTCTTGATGGTAGTGGTAAGGACGGTGCCTTGGTCAAAATCTTCTTTTTACGGTTAACATCTATGATTAGCAGCCGGGGGCAGATGCTGTTGGGTTGGATGTGGATGGAGGTAGAAGGTTTGATGTGTTGAGAGGGAGGGATGAAAAGTTGGTGCTTCAAAGTCGTTGAACTTTTGAGAATGTTGCAAAACATTTGCTCAAAAGTTGATGGAAAGAATCCATCTTCTTTAGGGTCCATCAGCCTAAACTTCAATTCGGCAAGCCTTAGGTGGACAGTCCGCTTGTCTTTCTCGTTACAAAGCTTGCTTAGTTTCATCCACTGGAGGTACTCAGTGTTGAAGTACTCTAGGGGGATGGGCATTGAAGTGCTAAGCTCGCACAAGTCTTGGATACCTCCGTTTGATAAACTGCTTGAGCGGCAAGTGTTCAATGGCTCCAGGAGGCAGCACCAAATTAGCCTTAGAAGGTTGATGAATGTAGTCGTCCATGTACTTGTCCGGGAAGATGGGTGAGTAATCAAAGCCAAAGTCTGGCTTAGGAAGCTTTGGACGCAATATAATAGCGTTGTCGTCCACCAGATTTTGTTTGTTTCCATCAACAAAAAGAAGGGGCCATTTCTTTTTGGTTTTCTCCAAGGTATTAAGGGGGTGGAATATGTAGTAATGGGAATGATAGAAGAGAAGGAAGGTGATTTAGGGGGTTTGATGGAGAGATGTAACTTTGTGACGCCAAGGGTGGGTATGGTGTAGGTGTAACCTTCATCACCAGGCAACAGCATGTTTGGTTTAGGTGTGGCTTTTGTTTGGGCTTGTGTTTCGGTGTGTGGTTTAGATGGTTCAACAATCAAAGACTCAACAAACTCATTAACAGGTTCAGCAGCAGGAGGAGTAGAAACCTTACTTTTCTTAGGCTGTGCTTCCCCTGATGGTGCTTCTGCTGGTCATTTGGACGATGTAGATGGTTGGACAGCCAAAGGTTGTGGTTGGGTAAGACTAGCAACCATGGCAATTTTTTTGCTTCTTAATGAGCATACCAATAGGCTTGTTGTCTTCATCATCAGACTCAACTATTAGTCATCTTTTGGCAGGAGCTGGTGCCGGAACAAGTGCTGGTGCTGGAATAGGTGCAGGTGCAGATGCAGTGATAAGAGTGGCTGCAAGTGGAGCAGGTGAAGCTGGAGATCGTTGTGTCTTGGACCTCGTGACTCTAGTCATTTGTACCTTGGACGACCTCTTCCTGGTGGATGGTATAGGATTAACAAATAGCGCCTCATCATCCATTGGCTCAATATATTGGACAATCAACTCTTTTGCTGGTTTTGGTGCCATTTCAGCAACTTCCTTTTTGACATCCACTAGGTTGGACGTTGTTTCCAAAGGCTTCAACACGAAACTAGCCTTCATCTGTGAAATATTGTTGCATCCAAACAGCAGCTGTGTGAACTTGTGGCCACCACTGAGAGCCTTAATCTAGATTTGCTTTCAAACAAAAAGAGCAAAGAAGGCATGATACACCTTCTGTTGCCAAAAAATCTCGTTTAGAAGAGCAGCGTAAGTGATCTGGTCGCGCTCTCCGTGTCTCCTCATGGTCCTAAAGATGTTGCTCAAGATGAGATGCGGCAGGTTGAACTGTTGTCCTGTGATCATATGAAACAGCGGGAACCTGTGCAGGAAGTGACACTATCCTTTGATCCAGCCTTGTGCAGTATGCCCTTGTTCAGGAACTGCTGGTATATCTTCCCCTCCTTCGTCAGCTTGCTGCACTCGATGAAGCCTTCACCTTCCGGTCCCATCAGCTCAGCATCAATAGTCTCATGGCCTCCAAAACTATCTTCCCAACCATTCTTGATACATGACCCAGCCCGTTTACAGCCAATGGCTTGGGCGACAATACCAAGGTCTAGTGTGACTTTGACTCCTACAACGGTGCCAACGATGTTGTCCTAGAGAACTTAGCAGAGTTCCAGAACTACTTGATAAGCTCTGGGTAGATGATCTCATGAAGGTGGAAGTAGTTGAAAATTTCACATTTGATTAGATTCTCCTTCATCTTCACACTCATGTCATCAAGGGCTTGGATGTTAAATCGACTTTCTATTAGAACAACGGCCTTGTCTAGGCTCTCAACACGAGCCACAACCTTCATAGCAGCATCAACTTTCTCTATTGCCATTCTTGAGAGCTTGAAAGGTTTTAGGGTTCGAGAGTTTTGGGAGAGAAAGAGAGAGAAGGTTTAGATAGATTGAGAGTGAGGTGAGTGTTTGGTAGAGACGTTTGAGTGTATATAAAGGTACTGAAAGGTTTTTTTTTTTTTTGCGGTTCTTTTAATTTCGAAGAGAAATGATGTGCAATAAATGTTGGTTAGGTGCTTACGTTTTTCGAGGGCGGTTATACAGCGCAAAGTGACTAAGACAAGAGTAAAGCATTTATTTCAAATCATTATCAATGAAAACATAATTAAGTCGAATGAAGATTTTTATGCACACATAAATACGAATCGTTATGGAATGCGAAAAGCTATGCAAATGGACGCATAAAGATATTGGACGCTATGAAATCATTGGACACTTATGTCCTTGGACGGTCAAGGCATATGGAATAAAACTATTCATTTATAAATTCCATACCAAGACAATCTCGAATATGGATAAGTTTATCTTTAGGAAGGGGTTTTGTAAATATGTTTGCTAATTGATTTTCAATGTTAATAAACTGAATATCAACAACTCCCTTTTGAACATAATCTCTTATAAAATAATGTTTTATTTCAATGTGCTTTGCTCAAGAATGCAATATAGGATTTTTAGACAAGTTAATTATAGCAGTATTATCACAAAAGATAGGAATGTTACTTTCGTAAATATTGTAGTCTTCTAATTGATGCTTGAACCATAGGATTTGTGACCAACAGGACGCTGCTAAAATATATTATGCTTTCGCTATGGATAGGGCAATCATCCCTTGTCTTTTGCTCGTCTAAGAGACTAGATTTTCACCAATGAGGTGACATCCTCCACTGGTGCTTTTTTGTTCTATTCTGTCTCCAGCATAGTCAGCATCACAGAACCCAACTAACCTGTACTCTTTGTTTGACTTAAAATATAGACCAAGGTTATTGGTTCCTTTTAAGTATCTAAAAATTCTATTTACTGTAGTGAGATGTGTTTCTCTACGATCAGACTGAAAGCGTGCATATAAACATATACTAAATATAATGTCAAGTTTAAACGCTGTAAGATAAAGTAGAGATCCAATCATACCTCGGTATGTAGTTTGGTCTACCTTTTTAGACGTGTCGTCTAGGCCAAGTATTGATGATGGATGCATAGGTATGCTCATTTCTTTAGCATCATCCATCTTGTACTTCTTGAGAAGTTCTTTGGCGTACTTCATTTGATGTATGTATATGCCATTGTTAGTTTGTTTTACTTATAATCCTAAGAAGAATTTTAGTTCTCCCATCATACTCATCTCAAACTTTACTGTCATAATCTTAGAAAAATCCTTGCATAATGGGTCATTAGTAGCACCAAATATAATATCGTCCACATATATTTGCGCAATAATAAAATGTGATTGGACGTCTTTGCGAAAAAGAATAGTGTCTACTTTTCCTCTGGTAAAACCATTTTCTAAAAGGAAAGAACTTTGCTTTTCATACCAAGCTCTTGGAGCTTGTTTAAGTCCATATAAAGCCTTTTTGAGCTTGAAAACATGTTTAGGAAAAGTATCACACTCAAAACTAGGAGGTTGTTTCACATATACTTCCTCATTTATTATGATATTTGAGAATGCACTTTTTACATCCATTTGATAGAGCCTCATATTACTATGAGCAGTAAATGAAAGTAAAATGCGAATGGCTTCTAATCCAGCTACTGGTGCAAAAGTTTCAGTGAAGTTTATACCTTCTTGCTGAGAGCAGCCTTGAGGCAAAAGTTTAGCTTTGTTTCTTACCACTTTACCAGCTTCGTCTAACTTGATGTGAAACACCCATTTTGTTGTTCCTATGATAGACTTGTCTTTGGGTGCAGGAACTAGCTATTAGACATCGTTCCATTCAAATTGATGAAGTTCGTCCTTCATGGCACTGATCCAGCCATCGTTCAGGATAGCTTTGTCCACTGTCTTTGGTTCCAGCTGGGAGATCAAAGTAGTTTGAGCTTGCTCCTTGAAGGTCGATCTTGTCCTGACATGATCACGTGCACTTCCAAGAATTTGGTTATCTGGATGGTATAACTTCATCTTCCACTATCGTCTAGTTAGTTCGTTTTCTTCTATCTTTGGATCATCCACCTGGGTTCTGGACGCTGGTTGGTTGGTATCGTCTAGCTTCATATCTGCAAATGAATCGTCTAGCTCTAATATTTCTTTATCAGGCTTATTGTCATTGAACTTTACATGGATGGCTTTTTCAACTGTTAAGGTTCTAGAGTTGTAAACTCTATAGGCCTTGGATGTTTCAAAATAGCCTAACAATATTTCATCATCGCACTTAGAATCAAACTTTCCAAGATTGTCCTTAGTGTTTAAGATGAAACACTGACACCCAAAAGGATGAAAATATGATATGTTGGGCTTTCGTCCTTTCCACAATTCATAGGGAGTCCTTTTCAAAATAGGTCTAATACATATTCTATTTTGTAAATAGCATGCAGTGTTTACAACTTCGGCCCAGAAGTCTTTACGAGTGGAGTTATCATTAAGCATGATTCTAGCCATTTCTTGTAATGACCTGTTCTTTCTCTCTACCACACCATTCTGTTGAGGTGTTCGTGGTACAGAGAAGTTGTGGAGAATTCCGTTCTCCTCACAAAACCCTTGAAAACTTTCATTTTCGAACTCCCCTCCATGATCACTTCTGATTGAAGTTATACAAACAGCTTTTTCATTTTGAATTCTTTTGCAAAAGATAGAAAAGGTTTTATAAGACTCATCCTTGTGTTATAAGAACATAATCCATGTCCATCTAGAGTAGTCGTCCACTACGACTAGTCCATATCGTTTTCCACTAAGGGAGGCTGTTCTAGTTGGACCAAACAAATCAATGTGTAGAAGCTCAAGTGGTCTAGTTGTGGAAACAATATTTTTTGAATCAAAAGAGCTTTTTACTTGTTTTCCTTTTTAGCATGCATCATAGAGAACATCAGATTTGTAAGCAAGATTTGGAAGTCCTCTTATGAAGTTATGCTTACTTAGCTTTGAGATTAATCTCAAGCTTGCATGTCGAAGTTTCTTGTGCCATTGATTCTCGTTGATGGATACTAGACATGATACATCTTGATTTGTAAGATCATTTAAATCAATCTTATAAAGATTGCTTTCTCTTTTAGCTAAAAATACTATGGATCCATCTAGATTCCTGATAGAACATTTGTTTTTGTCAAAGGAGACGTTGTATCCACTGTCATCTAATTGACTTATGCTTAGAAGATTATGTCTAAGTCCTTAAACATGTAATACATTTTCAATGGAAGGGAAATGATGCTTACCGATCATGCCTATGCCTTTGATCTTTCTCTTCTGGTTTCCTACAAAGGTGATCCATCCACCATTCTTGGGCTGGAGGCTTTGGAACATACACCTTTTTCTTGTCATGTGTCATGAGCAACCACTGTCTAGGTACCATGACTAGTCTCTTCTTCCTGTTGTTAAGCATATTTGCAACAAGGATTATCCTGGACTTAGGTACCCAAATAGACTTGGGTCCTTTTTTGTTAGGTTTGAAGGTATTGGATGCTCTCTTCACTAAACAATGAATGCATTATTTTGGTTCATGCCCACTCTTTCCACATATTTTACAAATAGCCATATTTTTACTTGTTTTGCAGGCTTCTTTCTTAATAAAGCCAAGTCCAGATTTGTCATGGGGACTTTGTCTATAAGACAAAATTTTATTGAAGTTTTCAAGCCCATTGATGAATTTGGATAAACTCTCTTTCAGATGAGTAACTTCTTTTTGAAGTTCTAAAGCTTCATGAGAAGTTGTCTTTTCTGAAATGTCCTTTGTTTTCAATACCTCATTTTCTTTTAAAACTTTTTCATGCTCTTCCTTGAGCAAATTAAATTCTTTTATTATTTTTGAAAATTTCTTTTTCAATTCTTTGTATCCCATTGAGAGAGTTGAGGAGTTTACAAGCAAATCATTATAGGCTTCTTGAAGAGAGATTAGGTTATTGAAATTTACCTCTTCATCTTGCTCATTGTCTAAGCTTTCGAAACTGGTCTCCACCATGAAACACAGGTTTGCTTCTTCCTCTCCTTCTTCTTACGAAGATAGTCCATGTCTTCCCAGGTGGCCATGAGTCCTTTCTTTTTTTTTTCTTGAAGAAAGACTTCTTCTTGTCCTTCTGTAGGCTAGGACATTCAGCCTTGAAGTGTCCAGGCTTTTTACATTTAAAGTAGACTAGATGACTCTTTTCTTTGGGTTCCTTGTTGAACTTCTTCGTGAAGTTTTTGGCTCTGAACCCTCCTTTCTTCCTCCACATTGCCTGTATCTTTTTAGAAATGAAAGATATTTCATCTTCATCAGAGTCGTCTTCTTCGGACACTTCCTCAGAAGACTCTTCAACGTTCAAGGCTTTGGACAAAGATCCTCTAGGTGGATGCTGGACGCTTAAGGCAATGGACTTTCTCTTTTGTCCTTCGTTTTGCTTCAGCTCCAGTTTGTGGACTTTGAGAGTTCCAAGTAGCTCTTCCATAAAGAGTGCTGTAAGATCCTTGGACGCTCTCAGAGCTGTAACCTATGGTCTCCATTATCTAGGCAAACTTCTTAAGATTTTGTCAATATGATCATAGTTATCATAAGTTTTGCCTAAAGATCTCAGGTTATTTATTATGGTTTGAAATCTACCAAACATGAGCTTGATAGTTTCATTTTCTTCCATAGTAAAGAGTTCATATTGTCTTACGAGTAAGCTCAACTTATACCTCTTTACTTGTGAGGTACCCTCATAAGTAAGCGCGAAGGTATCCCATATTTTTTTAGCACTTTTTAAATTGTGCACCTTTTCATATTCAGATTTAGATAAGGCGCACATCATAGCATTTCTAGCTTTTGAGTTTAGAAGATACCTCTGTTTGTGAGTTTCTATCCGCTGACCTCTAGGTAGCTCCATTCCATCTTGGTCAAGGGGCAAATAGTCGCCAGTTTCTATTACGTCCCACATGTCTATGTGACATGCATCAAAGAATGCTATCATTCTTTATTTCTAATAGTCGTAGTTCTGACCTTTAAAGAGAAGTGGTCAGTTAACAGCTTGTCCTTCGTTTTCCATGAGTGCTCAGGATTGTTTTACCCTTACAGTGTTAGATGCTCAACCCCAAGAGGCCAAGCTCTGATACTAATTGAAATAGAAAGAGACGCACAAGAAGGGGGGTTGAATTGTGCGTTTCAAACTTTTTAATAAATATAAAGCAATTTGAAAACGTTTTCAAGCCGAAGGATAGAGAAAAATAGAACACAGAGAATTTTATACTAGTTCACTCAACTTGAACTACGTCCAGTCCCTTCACCCAGAAGGTATACACTAACCAACGAAGGTTACAAGTATTCTATACCGCCTCTTCAGGTATTACAACGCAATCACCCTAGATTGCTTAACCCAAGTATTCTTTTTTACTAACCCTCTCCAGGCTTTCATAACACAAACGAGTGTTTACAAGATGTATCAACTCACACAATGAGGATATAAAAGTTTATGATCAAACACTCAGAAAATTTTCAAAGATTTCAACTATCGTCCAATGGATGCTTCTTAGATAACGTATAGATCGTTTTGTTTTTTAGCTAGGTTCGTCACTTGTTAGCATGTATCACACCTTATTCTCCGCATCTTCTTTCTTGGTATATATAGTCTTCAGCAAAAAGATTCATTGGGGAAGACTTAACTTCAATCTTCAAGAAAGGACGTGCAAATCGAGCTTTCAGAGAGATCAGGAGCGACAACTTTTAGTCTTGCACAAAAATGGAAAGAGCAGGACTATGCTGGCAATTTGCTTTTCTGAACATTCTTCATTCGACTTGGTAGCTTGATAAGTTGACTTGCTTTATTTGTTTTGCTACGCCTTTGCACTATAATGAATTTGATTTCCATTTCATGCTTGAAACAATTTGAACGTTAGATCACAAAGATGGTAATATGTTAGTTCTCGAATAATATGGATATAAATATAAAGCTAGAATACTGGACGTTTAAGTAAAAACTTAGCCGTTGAGGATTTGTCGTTAGAAGCTTTCGTCTGGACGTGTTTGATATTTGAATTTGTTCCAAATGATAAGATTGAATCTTGGACGGTTTTCTTCAGCGCGTCTACTGGACGGTCTTTATGTCAGAACCTATTGGACAATCCACATAAAAGGAACTATTGGACGCGACCTTATCTCTTATGTGTTGGATGTTATAGGTCTGGACGTTATGACAAGGTTAGTCCTTAAGCAAAAACTTAAACGTTAATAAGTTTGTTATCTTCAAAACTTTGAGTGTTTAGACGCGTCAACGTCTTTGGTTCCAACAAATAGGATACATGGGGAATGTATTCTTCTTTTTCCCTTTCTTTTTGTACATAATCATCCTAACATTTAGTAACAGTGACATCTAATATTTTCATGCATCACATGCATGTTTTCTACATCTAGTGTCATTATCGTTCGTTTAGGCATTCTACTGCCTATGTTTTCTTTCCTGTTTAGATTAAAATGTTCATGCATGCATTTCAAAAAAGAAAGGAAAGGAAACAGGAACATAAAAAAGGAAAAAAGAAAAAGGGGTTCATGCATACATAGTAGGTTGCATTATTCTCATTTAAATGTGTTTATTTCATCTTATGTGTTTATTTCCTTTTAGGAGTGGAAAGATTTGATAGCGTTCAATATGCAGAAGATTCAAAGTCATACTAGTAATGCATCAGGGTTCATTAAAAGTATCAGGATTACTGTGTTGAATAATGATCTCCAAAAGGTGACTGAGATCCGCCAAAAGATGAGCAAAGAAGTTTGCTTGACTTTCGAGAAGAAATATGGCCGAATTTTAGATTTGTTGTTGATCTCAGTTGAAACACAAACACTCAGTACTCTGGCTCAGTTTTCAAACTTAGACCTTAGATGTTTTGAGCTGCCCAACTTAGATCTTGTGCCTACAATAAAAGAATATGACACAATGTTAAGGCTACCCATCAAAGAAAAGGATGGGGTTTACCTTTATAAGGGAACTTATGTATCGGCATGAAAGATAGCTAGGCTAATTGGCTTGTCGACAGATCGAGAGGAGTCTGAAAGTAAGGGATCAATCCAAGGATGGAATAAGAGCTTTTTGGAAGACCATCTAGAGGCTCTAGCTGAAAAAGAAAAATGGGAATACTTTAATAGGATGGCACTACTTATTTATTGGTTGATTCTATTCCCATTCATTGTGGGCATTGTTGATTAGGTCGCTATAGATGTGTTCTTTGTCTATGAAACATGTTGAGTAAATCTTGTTCTAGCTATTCTAGCGGATACTTTCCTTTCCATGGAAGTATGTGACCAGAAGAAGAGGGGGATACTACAATGTTGTAATCATCTGCTGTATGTTTGGATCATAACTCATTTGTATGCATCCAATCATATGGGTTACATGCTAGATCCTTTAAGAAGCTTTCATCGTATTCTAGTGAAGAAACAAGAAGCTACAGAATAAAAGAAAGATTTCTCAATATTTGATGCAGAAAATTTTTAATAGGTATGCCCTTAGTATCATCCTAGAAGTATAATCTTTAGTTATGGGAAATTTTCAAATGTGCCATTGATGGGACCAAGAGCATGTGTAGCATACACCCCAATTGTAGCTCTTAAACAACTCAAATGGACTCAAGTCGTGCCACATAATGAAGAATTAGGAGGATTAAGTTTTCTATGTGTCTTAAGTGATGTTAATGGGCAATAGGCAGAAGACAGAGCAGCTTAGAAAAATATTAGAAGGAAAGAGGAGACAGAACTTAGAAAATTATGTGTGACTGCCTTACTTGAGTACAAAGAATGGAAAAAGGCTAGAGGAGTTCCTACTCCAATTCCCAAAGAAGCCCCACATGGAGAGGGTTCATCTCATGAGTCTAGCCAAGCATTGGCATCCTTGATTTCTCAATTGGAAGTCATGAAGGCTCAAATGAGGTTAATGGAGGAAAGAGAAGAGCGTGCAATGATAGAAATAGACATCCTCAAAAGGTAATACCAAAAGAAAGATAGGGAGATAGGGCATGTAAAAGATGAGTGTGCTGATGCCTATAGAGATTTGGTTCATGCAAAAAAGGCAAAGAAAGGGAAGGAAAAAAAGACAAAGACAACCTTGTCCAAAATAAAAGAAATGCAAGATAGAATTGAAGTAATGAAAAAGGAGATAGCCAAGATTTAGAAAGAAAAAGAAGTCTTAGAGACAGATGGCCAAGTGCAACAACAAAGGATGGAAGGCATGTGAAAAGACCTAACTAAGACACTCTTTGAAGCAAACAAATGGTGGAATTTGGCCAAGGATTATTTCAATGCACTAGTGAAAACAGGCTAAAATAAGGAACAAGTGGCAAAGCAAATTGATGAGTTGACATTGGAGCGAGACAAATTAAGGTTTGACATTGAAGTGCTGCATCTAATTGTTGAGTACCATTGTGAAAATATTGTTAGAATCTAAGTAGGAGCATTGTGTAAAATATAATACAATATCATGTGCTTATTGTAATCCATTATGAACAGATGTTGTATTTCAAATTTGAAATGAAATAAAATGATGCTTTTTGCGCATTATTGACTCTATTTTAGACATTGTCCATTGAGGACAAAATTCTTCCTTGGATAATTGTCAACCATATTTTCATCTTGAAATGATTGGTCCTTGATTGAAATGTAGGGCACATAGTGCATTGCTAGTAGACAAGACTTCATCTATTGAGGAATGAATACTCCCATAGAATAAGGGTCAACCACTTAGTGGCCTAAGAAGGAATATGCCTCTAGTGCCAATATATGGGGAATCTCCTACAATATTGAATGTTGCGATCAAATCTTTCCCTAATTAATAGTTTTTTTTTTTCCTTTTATGCTTACAATGTTTTCTATACAGAAATTAACAAATCAAGAAGGAAAAGTGTTTCCTTGGCATCCCTACAGGACTTGCTCCCAAGCAAGGATTATGGATGAGATGGAACAACACAATGAAGAGCTAAGGAGTGAGGTCAATCAGTAAAGGAGCAAATGGCATAAGTTCTAGAGGCACTATTATCTCTGGAGAGAAAAGGCTCAAAGGGGACCCCTGTAGTGACCAAAAAAGGTCCATCAATTACTCCTACATACCTACCTGGTTTTACCCTAATCTATGCGTAAGGATTAACAATGCCACTAACTCTACATCTTAATAGACCCGTGCAACAAGTTGATCCTTAGGATGTCCAATGGCCACCATATGGCTTATTGTCTAACTATGCACCCCCAATAGCCCTGGACTTGTTAGAAAGCAACCCACTACCCATTTAGACATGACCTACCCAGCCACAAGATTTGTCCACAAATGTTATCAAGGCCTCAACCTCCTTTGACCCATAAATCACTTCTCAACCACAAACTACCACTCTTGCCACTTAAGGAAATGTCTTAAATTGTTATGCCAGTACTAATACCTATTATGGCACAGAAGGATTTCAGCTGACACATGCAAGTGAGCAGATTCAGTCCAAAGAAAAGCTATAAATGTTGGAGGAGAGGCTAAGGGCTATTCAAGGGAGCAACTATGACATTAGAGAAGCTGCCGATCTTTGTTTGGTTCCAGATGTAGTAGTTCCTCCTAAATTCAAAGTGCCAAAGTTTCATAAGTATAAAGGAACCGTTTCTCTAAAGAGTCATTTTACTATGTACTATAGAAAGATGGGAGCCTATGCTCGTGATGATAAGTTGCTGATTCATGTCTTCCAAGACTAACTAGGGCAGCTTTAAATTGGTACATGCATCTTGAGTGAACCCATATCTGCTCTTGGAAAGATTTAACTAATGCTTTCCTTAAGCAGTACAATATGACCCCAGCTAAATTTCAGTTGCAGAGCATGTCAAAGAGGGATAATGAGACAATCGAAGAATATGTACAGAGATGGCAAGAAGTTGCAGCTCAGGTGGAACCTCTGTAACACTCCTTGAATTTTAAATATAATTCATATTAATTTAATTATTCAGTTAAGTTGATGAAAGTGTGAGAATTTTTTTTTTTGATTTTATAATAGAAAAAATTCTAAATTTAAAAGAATTTGGAAATAGAAATAAAATAATAAAACTGCATATATATATATATATATATATATATATATATATATATATATATATATATATATATAACTGTACATCATGATTTCAATAATACCTAACAGAAAAAAAACAAAAGTACATCAAAAGATACATACTACTTAGGCCAATACATACATCAAAGAGATCCTATACAGAACAGTATTTATCTACCCTATCCTTTTAGGAAAATATTATAAACTAGGTTTACAAATTTGGAGGAATATCCTCTACCTCGTTCTCAACATCATCAGGCACTACCGTTATCTTCAATAATGGCAATAATCATACAAGAAAGAAAAACAATGGAGTGAGGTGATTTGTTCTAAAATCACTTTCACATGTATGGTGAGAATTAAAACACAATTAACGAAGGGAACCTAGGGTTTATTCTAAGTTATGCTACACTACCCTTGACTTGGTATGGATCCATACTTCCCATTAGTGAATAATACTTCTCAACAGAACCAGGAAGTGACCAAGGATACATATACCTCATCAACATCATCACATGGTATAGTCCTCATCATCATTAAGGAAAATAACAGTCAAGATATCCATTTATAGAGGTATACTCTCAAACCAATCCTAGAATGCTGAGCAGTTGTCGGGGTTATTAAGCTTGGTTAGGTGAATATCCCGATTCAAGGGTGCTACCCTACCCATTGAGACCTTTACCATTCGATGCTTGCCCTAAGACCTCTATAAGTGGGTCCCAGCCTTTCATTCCTCAGTGTACTAAACTGTGGCTTCACTAGTAGGGTGCCATGCCACAGCATGTCACTTGCTTTACATTACTTACTAATCTATCGACTTCCTAAATTCTCAAACAGATGTTTTCTTGGTCTCATTTAATTTGAGCAACAATACAATCAACGTTTTTGTATTATATTACAGAAATTACACAATACCAAAATTTTAACAAAAATAACAAATTAGTAATCACATAAAGTTTTAGCAGAATAATATCTTAATATCTATTTAAATTTTATTAGAATAACGACGTAGTAATTATAATTTAATTACTAAAATTTTGGCAGAATAACAACTAAATAAATATATTTTAATTTTCTAAATTTGAGCAAAGCAACAGCTTAGCAAGTGCATTTTAATTTTCTAAAATTGAGCAAATCTTAGCAAGCATAATTTAATAATTTAAATTTGAGCAGAGAAATAACTTAGCAATTATAATTTAATAATCTAAATTTAGGCAGAGTAACAACTTAGCAAAAATTAAATTTTAACATTAAACAATATAACAATAATAATAATAATAAAACTTAAGCCTAAACGGGTTTAGGGAAAAACCCTTCCTACGAACATGCAAAGTGACAATAATTTAGAACCAATCTCATTCCCCCCATTACCTCTAAGGTGGTTAATGAAAAGGATGGAATTGTTGATGCAAAGTTCCTAGGAAAAGAACTTTACTAGTTGTTGGAAGACTAGTAAAATTTTAACATAAAAACAAAGTATAAGAAAATTTTTTTTAGAAAAAGAAGCTCCCTAAAATTTTGGCTAGCTTGAATGATTGGAGTATGTGTAAAAAATGACAAAAAATGGGAGGTATTTATAGAGGAGGAGCAAGCTCTGGTGTCCACTTTGATGACATAGGCCACTATGTCATAAATCTCATTTTTGATTTATTTTTAATTAATTTAGGGACACATATCAAAATTAGAGTGATGAATCAATTATTTCTAGGTTGGGGACGTGCTCCTTTAGCTGTCCAGCTTCTAGATGTTAATTTTATTTGTAGGTAAATTAACCAATATCTATCAAATCGCCTAAACTTAAAAAAATTGACTTTTAATATCAAAAAAATGCAATTAAATGTAAAACTGGGCAAATACATTATTTTACACTAAAAAAATCATAATAAATCCATTTTAATTCAATAAATACCAAAACACTTATGAAAATTCTAAAATTAAATATTTCACCTATAAATAAACTGAATTTATCATTTTTACATCTTTAGATGTTAAACCAATACTAGTTGGCTTATCGAACATCTAAGGACATTTTGGTCATTTTATACAAGAATTCCAAAAACATTTTAAAAAAATTTTAAAATTATATTTTAATATATATAACATGATTCCAAGCTCAAATTGACATTTCAATGTCAATTGAATCTTTTTCTCATGTCAACCCTTAATGTTAAGAGATAAAGACAACATTTTTATTTTTTAATTTCTCCAGACACTGACTTAGAAAAATTATTAAAAATCATGATTAAATAACTCTTGAAATTTTTAGCATAATGGTGGGAATCAAAATTTTGAACTTCCTTTCGATTTTTCAGAACTACATTGTCAAATATTAAAAAAAAAGTTGAAAAATTAAAATAGAATTATTATATTTTTCACTATTTTACTTTCAAAATAAAACTTTTATAATGAAAGATACTTAGTATAAAATTTTTAAAATATTTTGAGGTCAAAAAGTTTCCGGTTGATCCCTGCAGTCAACTAAGGGTATTTTTGTTATTTTACAAAAATTATTTCAGTAAATTTTTGAAAAATTTCTAAAATTATTATTAATTATTCTAAATACATTGATGACTTAAAAATAATTTTTAAACACTTTTAACTATTTTTGTTTATTAATATGAACATAACCGTAGGGATTAAAGTTTTGAGATTCTCATCTTGTTTTCCAAAATTAAATATAGAATAATTTAATATACAAAAGTAAGGGTGTTACATTACTCCCTTTCTTTTAAGAATTTCATCCCCGAAATTCACTTACCAATAAAGAGATGAGGATATTGTTCTTGCACTTTGCTCTCTACTTCCTAAGTTGCATCTCCATCATCAATTTGACTCTACACAACCTTCACTAGAGGTATTTCTTTACCTCGAAACTGTTTTATCTTCCGATCCTTTATTCTGATCGTGGATACATCATAAGTAAGATTTTCTCTTATTTGCACTACATTAGGTTCAATGATATGTGAAGGGTCATGAATATATTTACGAAGTTGGGAAACATAAAAGATATTATGAATATTAGAAAGATTACGTGGTAAAGCTATTTGATATGCAACAGGACCAATCCTTCTAAGGACTTGGTAAGGACCAATAAATTTAAGGGGAAAATTTTCAGGACTTAAGGGCTCTGCCAAACCCAGTTATAGACGTAACTTTCAAAAATACATGATTTCCTTCTTGAAGTTCAAGAAGTTTTCTCCTTTTATCAAAATAACTTTTCTACCTATCTTTTGACACTTTCATCTTTTCCTAAATTAGTTTAACTTTCTCTGTAGTTTCTTGTAATTTTTCAGGTCCAAATATTAGAGATTCCCTAGTCTCATACCAACAAAGTGGAGTCCTACATTTTCTCCCGTACAAAGCCTTACAAGTAGCCATTCCAATGTTGGAATAAAAGCTATTGTTATAGGTAAACTCAATTAGTGATAAGAATTGATCCCAGCTACCTTTCCATTCTAAGATACAAGCTCTAAGCAAATCTTCTAAGGATTGAATAGTCCTTTCAGATTGTCCATCAGTTTGAGGATGATAAGCTAAGCTTAGTCTTAGCTTAGTCCCTAGGACTTATTGCAAACTCTCCTAAAACCTAGAAGTGAAACGAGGATCCTTGTCAAAAATTATACTAGAAGGTACTCCATGTAATCTAATGATTTCTTTAATGTATAATTTGGTTAACTTTTCTAGAGAAAACCTAATGTTAATGGGTAAGAGATGAGCAAACTTGGTTAGTCTATCCCCAATCATCCATATACCATTAGAACTAGAGGTTGTTTTAGGAAAATTTGTTACAAAATCCATTGCTATACTGTCCCACTTCCATTCAGGAATATCTAAGGTTTGTAATTCTCTAAAGGATTTTTGGTGCTCTATTTTAGCCTTTTGCCAATTAAACAAGATGCGACAAACTCTACTACAGCCTTCTTTATTCCAGGCCACCAGAACAACTTTTTCAAATCTTGATACATCTTGGTAGAACTTGGATGAATACTTAGTTTGCTCTTGTGAGCTTCTTCCAAAGTCATTTTTCTTAACTCTCCACTTTCTGGTACACAGATTCTTCCTTGGAATCGAATGACTCCATTTGAATCCTAATCAAACTCCAATTCCTTTCCTTCAGTCCTTGCTTCTAACCTTTCTTGGAGATATTGATCAATATTCTAGGCTTCCCCGTATCTATTCCAAAAACTCACTGCTTATTTGAAGTATTCCAAAACTAATACTTCTTGGTTTTATCTTTATTGCCAAACCTAAATCTTTAAACTTCTCTATCATTTCCATCTCCTTGACCAAGACCATTGAGACATGTAGGGATTTTCGACATAGAGCATCTGCTACAATGTTTGCTTTACCAAGGTGGTAATGCAATTCAAAGTTGTAATCCTTCAGGAATTCCATCCATTTATGTTGTCTCATATTTAGCTCCTTTTGGTCAAACAAGTACTTCAAACTTTTGTGGTCATTAAACACTTCAAACCTAACACCATAAAGATAGAGCCTCCAAATCTTCAAGGCAAAAACTACTGCAGCCAGTGCTAAATCATGAGTTGGATAATTAACCTTATGTGATCTTAATTGCCTTGAAGCATAAGCTACCACTTTCTCTTCTTGCATCAATACACATCCTAATCCTTACCCAAATGCATCACAATATACTTCAAACTTTCCAGTAGGATTAGGCAAAATCAATACAGGTGTAGTGGTTAACCTATTTTTCAACTCTTGAAAACTAGTCTCACAATCCTCTGTCCAAACAAAAGATTGTTCTTTATGGGTAAACTTAGTTAGAAATAAATCTAGCTTTGAAAATCCTTTAATGAATTTTCGATAGTATCTTGCCAATCCTAGAAAACTCTATATTTCTATTATTGTGGTAGGTTGTTTCTAATGTGTAACACCCCAAATTTCAAGTACTAGAAATAAACCATGAGGTAGCTCTTAGTAGAACCCTTCTCATATGTTATTAGACAAAAGATGTCTTAAGAATTATTGTTATTATATTTCCTATTATTATTATTAATATTATTGTGTTGTGTTGTTGTTATTATATTTATTGTTATTATTATTATTGTTGTTGTTGTTATTATTCTTATTCTTATTATTCTTATTAATACCTTAGTATTATAAATTAGTAGAAATATTATCATACAACCCAAAAGAGTATCTAGGACCCAATAGAGGATTAAAGCCCACTAAGCCACATACCCACCCACATGTTATAAGAAGGGAATAGAGAAGGAGAATTAGGTTTAGCCGTCACAAATAGAAGAAGAAAGAAGCTAGAGAGAATGAGGAGAAAAGAAAGAAGAAGAAGAGGAAAAGAAAGAGGAGGAATAGAAACCAGAGAATTCAAGCCCTAGAACTCAGCTTTGTATTCCATAAAGGTGAGTGCTCTCCCCCGTGTCCTTCCTTGTTCTTGTTCATCTATTTATCTTTTCCCTCCTTATACCTAAATTTAGGGATTTGATGGGTTTTGAGGGGATTGTGAGGGAGTAAGGAAATTATAGATTAGATTGACCAATTATCAATGTAGAAGAGTGATTAAGAATCTAAGTATTTATCTTGAAGCATTTAGAACCCAAAGACAATAGGAAAAATAAATTAAAATTAGTACCTCGGATCCGCCCGGCGGGATTAGATAGCCGCTGGGCGACTTTTCTTCAAAAAATGGATTCCGCGTTTACGCTAGGCACGCGGACCCGCTGGGCGGGTTCGCTGGACCGCCGGGCGAGACTTCCGTCCTGTTGGGCAGATACGACTTTTACTATTCCGTTCTTTGTGTTTTTGAACTTCTTTTTGCAGTTTTTAACTCATTGTTGTTTGTTTTCTTATGCCTTGTTGAGTTTATATTGTATGATTATTATTTACCTTGAAAGAAACTGAGTGTGATTTGAAATTGTGTCAATGTTTCATGATAAAAGTCTATAAAAAGTTGTAAGCATTATTTGTGACTATGCATCATAACATTTGAGTTATATGATGAGGAAAGTATGTAGGAATCTGGCTGGTGGAGGCCGTGATGGGTTGTCTAACCTTAGCCTTGGGGGTTATCCGGTTGGGAAAACTCCAATGGTCCATGCTGATCCCATGGAGCCGGGGCGTACTGGCAAAACTGGATAACCCTGACTAGTCACCGGGGGATATCATGCTAGTTGAGGGTGCGAAAGCCGAAGGCATCGATACCGATGACGCTTCTTATGGCCTGCATTTACTCCTAGTCTACTTTCTGAAAAGTTTATGTTGGTACCACATGTACATGAGTAGTGGTTTAGGAACATAGCACGCATATGTATCTTGCTATAGTGTGATATGTTAGAGTGTGCTATGTTGTAATTATGTGAATTCTATGTGACCTTATTTATGTGAATTCTATGTAAGAATGTAATTGTGTCTTGTGATGAAATGTTAAAGTTATGGACATGTGATCATATCTTGCACGAGTGTCGTTCCTGTTTGATAAAACAAAACGAGGTATATGTCTAGTAACTAGACAAAGAATGTGAAACAATTATATGCTTGTAATTGAAATTGTGTTTGCTACTTTAAGGATAAGTGAGAGGCTAGACCTTAGGATAGTGTTATGAGGGTTTTAGTTGGATAATAATAATTGTGAAAAAGATAGAGAAAGGGTGAATCCCCTTATGGCGTAATAGAAAGGTATAAGACAAGTAAGAGAGAATGAAATAAGAGTATTTTAGGATGTTTGTAACCTTAGACTTGACCCTAGGGGACAGCTGTGAATATTAAAAGGAAGAAGAGTAAATTCTAAAGAGGGTTTTGGGTAAGAAAGTATAAATAATGAGGATGAGTTCTTAGGTTAAGAAGGAGATAGTGAACCAATTAATAATTGTGAGAATGAGAGAGCAATTAACAGGGAGTATTGACTGTTGAAAGGTGTAGACTCGACCATAGGTATGGATAATTATGAAAGACCCAATGAGGCTAAAGCCATGAGAGATAAGTAATGAAAGTTGTCCGAGTAGAAGAGTTTGACCTAGCCGTAGAACCCTTAGAGCACTCACTGAGACATTATGTCTCATTCCTTTAAGTTTCCCCTTTTTCAGGATACAAGTGAAGATATGTGCAGATGAAGCTTGGACTCACGTGCATGAAGTTGTAGCCTAGTTTACGTTATTTATTTTTTGTATTCTTTATATTTTATATGACACCTTTGGATGATATATGAGTTGTATTAGGCATGTATTTTAATTACTGTATGGTTTGTATATAATGTCTAATTACATTTATGAGTAGTATTTACATGTTGTGTCTACCTTTCAAGTTTGTTTTTCTTTTCATTCTTAGAAATATAGACCTAGTTACGGTGATGCCCCTTAGGGTGTTACACAATGCAACACTGCTTCTACCTTGGCAGGATCTACTAAAATTTCTTCTCTTGAAATTACAGGTCCTAAAAAACTTACTTGTTCCAACCAGAATTTACATTTTGAGAATTTGGCATATAACTGCCTTTCGTGCAATGTTTGCAGTACTATCCTTCGGTGTTCTTTATGCTCTTCGTGATTTTTTAGCAAACCAGAATATTATCTATAAAGACTATCACGAATTTGTCCAAATATTAATGAAATATCCTGTTCATGTAGTCCATAAAGATTGCAGGAGTATTAGTAACACCAAAAGGCATTACCAAATACTTATAATGTCCATATCTTGTCCTAAAGGCTGTCTTTGGTATATCCCCAGTCTTGACTCCAATATGATGATACCAGATTTCCAGTCAATCTTTGAAAATACCATCGCTCCCCTCAATTGGTCTATAAGATCATCTATTCTAGATAATGGGTACTTATTATTGATGGTGATTTTGTTGAGTTGGCGATAGTCAATGTACAATCTAATGCTCCCATCTTTCTTTTTGACCAACAACACCAGAGCACCCCAAGGGAAAACACTAGGTCTAATAAATTGTTTTTCTAAGAGTTCATTTATTTGCTTTTTCAAATCTGCTAGCTCTAAAGGGGGGACATTCTATAAGGTGGTATAGATATGGGTCTTATTCCTAGTACCAAATCTATAGTGAATTCTATTTCTTTTTCAGGAGGTAAACCAAGAATATCTTCGAGAAAGACGTCAGGAAAATCATAGACGATAGGTAGACTGTTAATTTTTAAATCTTCCTCAGTTTTTAGAGAAGATATGATCACGTAGACTTGAGCTTCCTTGTTTTTAGGAGCACCTATATGGTTGGCAGTTACCATCTCAAATCCCACAGACTTTTTGATGACAGTTAAAGGTAAACAAATCAAATTTATAGAAAAAGTTCTACCTTTTATGATAATTGGACAGTTTAAACATGCACGAGAAGCAATAATAGAGATAGTAGTAGGAGTAAAAACAACAAGGTCAAATGGTTGTTCACACAATCATTATAAATAAATGAATGAGTTGCGCCTAAATCATATAGTACATTTAAGAGATTACCATTTATGATGCATTTACCCTGAATGAGGTCATCAGATACGGCTACTTAAGTTTCACTCATGGTAAAGACTCTACCATTAGTTTAAGGTCTACCAGCTAAAGCTTTTCCATTATTGCCATTGCCCTGTTCCTTCTTGGGCCTTGTACATATGTTGTTGTAGTGGCCTTTCTCTCCACAATTGAAGCAAGTAATTGGTAACTTGTCACAATTCCTTTGATAGTGAGGTCCTCTATAGCGGTAGCATCGAATAGGAGTATTAAAACTCACAGCAACAATAGTCTTTTGGCCGCATGATCCACCACTTGATCTAGGTAGGGCATTATATGGCTTCCTTCTCTCTGGAAAATTTTGCCTCTTGTTTCTTAGAGGTCTTCACTCTTCCACTGAACTTGCCTCACTTTCATGTCATCTTCATACATTCTACAACGATTTACCAAGGTGGGAAACTGGGCTATTTCAAGATAGGCCACAACTTACTTGATGTCAGGTCTCAATTTGCTCTCAAATTTAGAGCACCGTGACTTTTTATTAACTCCTTCCTGAAAATAGGGGCAGTACTTCGACAGTTTGTCGAATTTGGCAGCATACTCCCTAACAGACATATTTCCTTGTTTCAACTCAAGGGATTCTATTTCCTTCTTCCGTCTTAAATCCTCTGGAAAATATTTTTCCAAAAACTTTTGGCAAAATAATTCCCACGTGATTAATCTTCCTTCAATTTCTTCTTGTTGCTTGGCATATCTCCACCAATGTTTAGCCTTTCCAGATAGCATGAAGGTAACGTATGTTATCTCATGTGTATCAGCGCATGCCATAGTCATCAAAATTTTCTCAATCTCTATGATCCAATTTTGAACGCCATTTCGATCGAATTCGCCTTTAAATTTTGGTGGGTCATTTTTGCGAAAAGATACAAGTCCTTGGTATTCTATTAGTTCAGTGTCTCGTCCTTGATTCATATTCTCAAGAATAACAGCTAATCTTTCGAGTATTTGTTAGGTTGTATCTTGTCATGGTCTTCCAGCCATTGTCTGAAAAAAAAAATTCAAGTTTAGTTCATTGCTTTGAATAAAACCATATGTTAGGTGAGTAAAAATAATTTGTGAAATAGTACACCAGATAAATTCCCAAGAAAGAGAGGTGGATCATAATGGACACTCTTAAATACCAAGTCTTTCCTGGCCAGAACCTACCTAGATATGCATTAATCACTTCTACTAAACCCAATAGCTAACATTAGGTTTATTCTTAGCAAAGTCTTCGATTGCATGAGTAGAACACTTTTCGTAACAAGGTTGACGTCCAAAACGAATATAAGAACAAACAATTTATCTTTCATTCTTGTTTTGGCAACAGTAAATGAAAGAGCACACAACACAAATAATGGTCAAGGCCATATCCCACACTTTGATAGGATAGAACTGCTCTAATACCACTAAATGTAACACTCCTTGAATTTTAAATATAATTCATATTAATTTAATTATTAAGTCAAGTTGATGAAAGTGTGAGTAATTTTTTTTTGATTTTATAATAATAAAAATTCTAAATTTAACAGAATTTAGAAATTGCTTATATATATATATATATATATATATATATATATATATATATAATTGTACATTATGGTTTGAGTAATACCTAACAGGAAAAAAAAGTACATCAAAAGATATATACCACTTAGCCTAATATATACATAAAAAAAATCATGTATAAAGCAGTATTTATCTACCTTATCCCTCTAGGAAAATATTATAAACTAGGTCTAGAAATCTAGAGAAGTATCCTCTAACTTGTCCTCAACATCATCAAGTGCTACCGTCATCTTCAATAATGGTGATTAATCATACAAGAAAGAAAAACAATGGAGTGAGGTGATTTGTTCTAAAATCACTTTCACATATATGATAAGAATTAAACCACAATTAACGAAGGGAACCTATGGTTTATTCTAAGTTATACTACACTACCCTTGACTTGGTATGGATCCATACTTCCCATTAGTGAATAATACTTCTTAACAAAACCAAGAAGTGACTGGGGGTACATATACCTCATCAACATCATCACATGGTATAGTCCTCATCATCATTGAGGAAAATAATAGTCAGAATATCCGTTTATAGAGGTATACTCTTAAACCAATCCTGGAATGTTGAGCAGTTATTGGGGTTATCGAGCTTGGTTAGGCAAATATCTCGATTCAAGGGCGCTACCCTGACCATTGGGACCTTTACCACTCGATGCCTACCCACAAAACCTCCGTAAATGGGTCCCAGCCTTTCATTCCTCAGCGTACTAAAGTGTAGCTTTACTAGCAAGTTGCCATGCCACAACATGTCACTTGCTTTACATTACTCGCTAATCTATCAACTTCCTAAATTCTCAAATAGAGGTTTTCCTGGTCTCATTTAATTTGAGCAATAGTACAATTAACATTTCTGCCTTATATTACAGAAATTACACAATACCAAAGTTTTAAGAAAATAACATTAATAGTCACATAAAGTTTTAGCAGAATAATAGCTTAGTAATTATTAAAATTTTAAAAGAATAACGACGTAGTAATTATAATTTAATTACTAAAATTTTGGCAGAATAACAACTAACTAAATATATTTTAATTTTCTAAATTTGAGCAGAGCAACAGCTTAACAAGTGCATTTTAATTTTCTAAAATTGAGCAAAGTAACATCTTAGCAAGTATAATTTAATAATTTAAATTTGAGTAGAGTAATAACTTAGCAATTATAATTTAATAATCTAAATTTAGGTAGAGTAACAACTTAGCAATTATAATTTAATAATCTAAATTTAGGCAGAGTAACACCTTAGCAAAAATTAAAGTTTAACATCAAAGAATATAACAATAATAATAATAATAAAACTTAAGCCCAAATGGGTTCAGGGAAAAACCCTTCCTACTAACATGCAAAGTGGCAATAATTTAGAACTAACCTCACTCCCTCTATTACATCTAAGGTGGTTGATGAAGAGGATGGAATTGTTGATGCAAAGCTCCTAGGAAAAGAATTTTACAAGTTGTTGGAAGACTAGTAAAATTTTAGTATAAAAACAAAGTAAAAGAATTTTTTTTTTCAGAGAGAAAAGCTCTTTAAAAATTTGGCTAGCTTGAAAGAGTGGAGGATGTATGAAAAATGACCAAGAATGAGAGGTATCTATAGAGGAGGAACAAGCTTAGGTGTCCACTTTGATGATATAAGCCATTATGTCATAATCTCATTTTTGATTTATTTTTAATTAATTTAGGGATACATACCAAAATTAGAGCGAATTTAGGGAGAGAAGAATGGGAGAAGTGAAAACCCTTAAGCCAAATTTGGGAAAAACCTTTACAACAACAAATTGTCCACACAAACCCAGGAAAATCTCATCAACAACTCAGGAACAACACTACTTTCATGTCCCAAAATTGATGTCGTAGAAACAAAAGGGGTGGGAGATAATAAACTCACCAAATAGAGGAAATACGATTCTGACACAAACCTAGGAAATGAAACTTGGCTTAAAACCTTACTCCACTCTTGAGGAATTGGAGAAGTGTGTTGAGATAATTTGAGAGTGCTCATAGGGTGGTTTGGTGACAAATGAAGAGAAATAAGGGGTTTGGTGTATTAAAAGTTTTATGGCCTTTGAAGGGACCTTGGGCTTACTAAGGCCCATCAACTACCTATTAATTCTTTATGGCCCAAAATTGATCTGACACCATTGTTCATCACCAAACCAATATATACTACCAACAAAGATATTTGGCTTAGGTAATATTTTCTCAATTCCTAAAATTCAAAACTTGAAGCTACCAAGACAACTCTATATAAAATAACCAACACACAACCATAATTCATTTATTACATCTTATCATAGAAATTAAATTTAATTCCACTTTTAATTATTTAAAACACTGAATCAAAAATTAGGAAAACACTGGCATTACTATCCTTCCCAACAAGAAAACTTTTGTCTTTGATATTTCTCTTAGCTAGGAAAAGATCTTGATACTATTCTTTCTTTTCTTCTTTGAGCCCCGATGTGGACTCTCCTATCATTCATTCCAGACCAGTTAACCAATTGAATGTTCTTGCCCCTGAGCTGCTTCATCCTTCGATCCATGATCCTTGTAGGCAGTGCCTTATAGGTTTCTCTCGTATTTGTATTGAATCAGGCTCTATGACATGGGTGGGGTCATGTATATACTTTCTCAATTGAGAAATATGGAAGACATTATGGATGTTAAACAAGAAAGGAAGAAAAACTATTTGGTAAGCAATAGGACCAACACGACGAAGGATTTGATAAGGACCAATGAATTTAGGAGTGAGTTTCTTAGATTTAATTGCCTTACCTACCCTAGTCATAGGTATGACTCTTAAGAAGATATGATCACCTTCCTTAAACTCAAGTCGCCTATTACACTTATCAACATATGACTTTTGGCAACTTTAGGCAATCCTCATGTTTTCCTGAATCCTTTTTACCTTCTTCCTCTTTGTTGTACCATTTCTGGTCCAGCAAACATGCTTTCTCCATCTTGGTACCAATAAAGAGGAGTCCTACACCTCCTACCATACAAGGCTTCAAACAGTGCCATTCCAATGCTCTCATAGAAGCTATTATTGTAGGTGAATTCCACCAAAGGTAGAAGTTCATCCTAACTACCTAGGTTATCCAAAATACATGCTCATAAGAGGTCCTGTAAGGAATGAATTATCTTTTCAAATAGGGTGTCTCTCTAGGGGTGATAAGCAGAACTAAGCCTCAACTTCATACCTAATGCCTAATGCAAACTTTGCCAAAACCTTGAGGTAAACCTTAGATCTTTTTTTGAAATGATGCTAGAAGCCACTCCATGTAGTGTAACATCCGTGTTTTTCTAATACATGATTTAATGTTTTGATAATTAAAAGGTAAAAATTAGATATGTAATCTAGGTGATTAAAAGAAACAAATGAATTGTTGTATGTGATGATGGTCGTGAATAGTTTGTTTGAAATTTTGGTTAGAATTTAGGGAACTTGAGATATGTGCTTAAGCTAATTTAGGTGTATTGTTAGAGTGATTTTGGGCTTTTGAGAGAAAACAATTAAGTTAGACCATTTATAAGATATAGGGAGTGGTTTGATTAGTCATGATCCTCAGATAGCTCAAAGTCCATGTGAGAGCTTTGGGAAGTCCAGGTATAAAAGGAAGGAAAGTGGATTTCCCCTATTCTCTCATTCTCTTTCTCTCTCATCTCTTCATTCTCTCTTTATCTCTCTAGGATTTCTCAAGTTTTTGAGGTTGTAAAAGAGTTTCAAGCTTAGTTCAGTGTTTGTGGCAAGAAACGGGGCAGTATTTGAAAGATTTGGCCCAAGACACTGAATTCTTAAGGAACTTAAATCCGAATTTGGAAGTTTTTAGAGGTAAGAGAAGCTTACTATTGTTTGATTTTGTGTTTATGGCTATTGATATGTTGATTAAATGCTTTAGAATCAGTTGATTTCTATGAATATTTTGTGTATGCAGGTTTTGACAACAAAATGGGTTTAAAAGGGTTTTCAAGATTTATTAATGAATTATGGATAAAATTGTTATGTAATCAGTTAGAAAGGTATTAAAAGTAGTTAAAATTGTTTTGTATTGTTTGGTGTTGATTGATTTTGTCAAAAATAGTTGTTGGTGATTGATTTGTGAACAAAATGATTGCACTCGTACCCAGCGATGGATTCTATTGCTTAGCAACAGAACTTGATTCTCTAGAAGTCATTCACTTATCAACGAAAATGCTCGCTTAGTGATGGATCTTGAAAGTCTGTCACTCGTTTAGTGATAGAAATGCTCGCTTAGTGACAGATGTTGATGCTCTTTGTTAAGTCACTCGTTCAGCGACAAAAAAGCTCGCTTAGCGACAAAATTCGCGCTTAACGAGAGAAAAACATGATTTTCTTTGTTTTATAATTATTGTTGTGGTTGGTTGATGATTTTATTGATTCTTATGGATGTCAAAAATATATATTTTAAGATAATTGGATGTTCAAATGGTTTTCTAAACTAGCTTTTAGTTTTCTTTATTATTATTGTGGATTTGTTTGATAAATTGTTAAAAAGTGGTAGTTGGGTGGAAGTTTGCTTAGATAAAACTTCTACTGGTTATGTTGTGTTGTTGTGGTGAGATTTCTCACAAGGGATGTAGGTCCCAGTGCTGTGTGAGAATTTTCAAAATGTGTGTGTTGCTTGGATAGTGTTTTATCTATTGACCATGCAAAAAGCTAGATTGGGCCTACATAGGGTTGATGGTGACTGTTGGACCACATGTTGGTGCTGAGTAGGCTATGTGGTGTGATGATGTGATATATATATATATATATATATATATATATATATACATATGTATATATATGGATATTGACAAATAATTATAGTTGAGTTGTTGTTGTTGTTGTGGCTTATGCATACATGCATATGTTGTTGGCTAAGGTTGTATGGGCCTTATGCCATATACGGGTAAGCATGGAAGTTGGTGGTGAACGAAGCTGCAGCTCATATGGGTCTCTAGCCTAGTGCCTGAATAAGAAGTGGGGTCTGAAATATGGGCCTAGGGGATGAGTGGATGGGTAATCCTGCAGAGGGGTCAAGGTAGTACAGGCCTTGAGTCGCGGTATACCACTACCCACATTCACTTATCCTAAAAACCATAAGCTTATCCATTGATCAGAGTTTTGACGATCCCTGAATGGTGCTTAGAAGGTCATGGTAGAGGGTAAGATCGGGCTGATTGCCTGAAATGTAGTATATCTCTTAAGAGTCGTGTCATTCATGTATTGACATTTTTAGGGTTGAATGATGTGTTATGCTGTAATGTTTGTAAACTCATTCTTTGATGAATTGATTCCAAATTAGTATGATGATGATTTGATGATATGGATTGCTTATTATATGCTTGTTTTTATTTCGGAAGCTTACCTTTGGCTTGCTGTTTTGTTATGCCTTGCTGTTATTGCTGGTTGTGGTTGTAGGTGTTGCTGTGACTGTGATGATCACGTCTTTTGGCGTGGGAGTAGAGGGTGAAGCTTTAGCAAATTCGATTTCCCACAGTTGATGCATGAAGGCCTTAGCTGGAGATGGTAGAAGGCACTTTATGGGTGGAGTTCTTCTGGAAGCTCTTTTCTTTTTTTTGGGGGGTTGATGTATTTGTTGTATAAATGATTAGTTATAGGGAGTTTCAGTTTTTGTTTCTCTCATTTGGTTTTATATAACTTGACTTATATATTATATTATTTCATACCTTGTATATATATACATATTATATTATGTATGATGTTATAATAGCATGTTGATTATTTATTTTTGAATATCGATGTAATGTATGGGGTAGTATAGAGTACTGAATAGAGGGCCGTTACATGTAGCCTAATTATCTCCTTGATGTATAATTAAGTTAGCTATTCTAGAGAAGACTTAATGTAGCCTAATTATCTCCTTGATGTATAATTAAGTTAGCTATTCTAGAGAAGACTTAATGTTAATAGGCAGGGAGTGAGCGCACTTTGTCAACCTATCAACAATGACCCAAATAGCATCAAAGCCTCTCGCTATCCTAGGCAAGCTTACCATAAAGTCCATAGTGATGTTATCACACTTCCACTCGAAAACTTCCATCATCTGCAACAAACCATCGGGTCTTTGATGTTCCATTTTGCTTTCTAACAAGCTAGACAAGCTGCTACATACCCTGCCACATCCCTCTTCATATCAGACTACCAAAACATCTTCATCAAGTCCTAATACATCTTAGTGGTGCCTAGATGTAAATAAGCTTGCTTTTATGACCTTCATCCAAAACAAGCCTCTTTAACTCAAGGTCTTGTGGTATACAATTTCTACCCTTAAACCTCAGGATACCATCATCACCCAAGCTAAAGTCCATTACTTTTTGCATACCCAACAACTCTTTAGTCTTGCAAAAACCTAGATCCACTAACTGCTTCTCCTTTATCATCTCAAGGAAACCACTAGCTATTGTAATCATACCACAATTGATTCAATTAGACAGGTTTAGATCCCCAAACTTCTCCATTAGCTCTAGTTCTTTCACCATCAAAGCCGACATGTGTACAATCTTCCTCCTTAGAGCATCTGCCACAACATTCGCCTTACCAGGATCATACATCAACTAAAAATCATAATCTTTCAAAATCATGAATTTGAAAGTTTTTGTGAAGAACTTGGAATTGATCATAACTTTTCAACGCTTAGAACACCACTGCAGAATGGTGTAGTTGAAAGAAAGAATAGATCATTGGAAGAGTTAGCTAGGACAATGCTGAATGAGAATAATATACCAAAATACTTTTGGGCTGATGCTGTTAGCACAGCTAGTTATGTCTTAAATAGAGTCCTTTTAAGACCTATTTTAAATAAAACCCCCTATGAGCTTTACAAGGGGAGAAAACCCAACATATCACATCTTAGAGTGGTTGGCTATAAATGTTTTGCTATGAATAATGGCAAAGAACAACTTGGAAAGTTTGATGCTAAGGTTGATGAAGCAATCTTTTTAGGATACTCATTAAATAGTAAAACATATAGAGTCTATAATAGGAGAACCTTACTTGTTGAAGAATCTGTACATGTTGCCTTTGATGAAACTAACCACCAAAAGGAGGGAAAGGATGTTTTAGATAATGTTGCAGATACACTTGGAGATCTTTACATGAATAAGGATTCATAACAACGAGGAGATGCAAATGAACCTGGACAAGCAAGCCAAGAGACCACAAGTGAATTGCCTAAAGAGTGGAGAATAGCTAAAGACCTCTCATTGGACAATTTCATTGGTGAGATCTCAAAAGGGGTAATAACTCGAAACTCCCTTAGAAATTACTGTGGTACTATAGCTTTCATATATCAAGTTCAGCCTAAATCCATTGAAGAAGCTATTTTGGATGAAAATTGGACGTTTGCAATGCAATAATTAAATCAATTTATAAGAAATGAGGTCTAGGAATTGGTCCCAAAACCCAATGATCATCCAATAATAGGCACTAAATGGGTTTATAGGAACAAATTTGATGATTCTAGGATCATAGTAAAAAATAAGGCTAGGTTTGTAGCTAAAGGCTACAATCAAGAAAAGGGCATTGACTATGATGAAACATATGCACCTGTAGCTAGAATAGAGGCTATTAGATTGCTTTTGGCTTATGCATGTTTAATGTATTTCAAATTATATCAAATGGATATCAAAAGTGCTTTTCTAAACGGCTATATTCAAGAAGAAGTATATGTTTCTCAATCTCCTAGATTTGTTGATTTTAAATATCCAAATCATGTTTACAAACTTAAGAAAGAATTGTATGGACTAAAACAAGCCCCTAGGTCTTGGTATGAAAGACTTAGTAAGTTCTTGCAAGATCAACATTTTGAAAGACAACAAGTGGATAACACATTGTTCTTTAAGAGAACTAAACATGACACTATATTAGTACAAATTTATGTTGATGACATTATTTTTGCATCTACCAATAGCTTTCTTAGTAAGGACTTTGCAGGGTGAGTTTGAGATGTCCATGATGGGAGAGTTAACTTTCTTCTTGGAGCTACAAGTGAAACAATTGGAGAATGGCTCTTTCTTAAGTCAATCCAAGTACTGTAATGAATTGTTAAAGAAATTTGGAATGGAAAGCTACAAGGAATCAACCACTCCAATGTCTACCTCATGCTACTTAGACTTCGATGAAAGAGGTAAATCAGCAAAAGTTACCAAGCATAGAGGTATGATTGGTTCTCTATTATATCTTACTACTAGCCGCCCTGATATTATGTTTAGTGTTTGTTTATGTGCAAGATTTCAAGCTAATCATAAAGAATCACACTTATCTGTTGTAAAAAGAATTATGAAATATCTAAAAGGAACTAGTAATGTAGGTTTGTAGTTTCCTAAAGGTATTCCATAAGCTTAGTAGGATATTCAGATTCAGACTTTGTTGGATGTAAGCTTGACAGGAAAAGTACTAGTGGGACTTATCACTTGTTAGGGAGTGCACTTGTCTCTTGGCATAGCAAGAAACAAGCTTGTGTAGCCTTATCCATAGCTGAGGCTGAGTACATAGTAGCTGAAAGTTGTTGTGCTCAAATCTTGTAGATGCAACAACAATTAAGAGACTATGGAGTTGACCTTGACCACATCCCTTTAAAATGTGACAATACTAGTGTCATAAATCTCACAAAGAATCCTATCCTACACTCTAAGACCAAGCATATAGAAATTAGACACCATTTCCTTAGAGAATATGTCCAAAAAGGGGATTGTGTATTAGAGTTTGTTGATACAAATAGGTAACTTGTAGATATATTCACTAAACCCCTTCCTAGAGATAGGTTCTACCTTATAAGAAATGAATTAGTCATTATAGATGAGTCTAGTGTTAGTTATGTAACACCCCTACTTTTATATATTAAATTATTCTGTATGTTTAAAAATTGTTTTTAAGTCATCAATGTATTTAGAACAATTAATAATAATTTTAGAAATTTTTCTAGAATTTATTGAGATAATTTTTGTAAAATGACAAAAATACCTCTGGTTGACTATTGGAACCAATCGGAGACTTTTTGACCTCAAAATATTTTGAAAATTTTATATTAAATATATCTCATTATAAAAACTTTATTTTGAGAGAAAAGTAGTGAAAAATATAATAATCCTATTTTAATTCTTCCACTGTTTTTTATATATATTTGGCACTACAATTCTGAAAAATCGGAAAGGGATTTTGAAATTCTGACTCCCACCATTTTGCTCAAAATCTCAAGAGCTATTTAATCGTGATTTTTAATAATTTTTCCGAGCCGGAGCATGGAGAAATTAGAAAATGACAATTTTATCCCTATTTCTCAACATTAAGAACTGACATGAGGAAAAGATTCAATCGACATTAAAATGTCAATTTGAGCTTGGAATTATGTCATATATATTAAAATATAATTTTTGGAATTTTTGGGAATTTTCTAGAATTTCTGTGTAAAATGACCAAAATGCCCTTGCGTGTCTAATAAGCCAACCAGTACTGGTTTGACACTCAAAAAGGGTGAAAATAGTAATTTTAGTTTAATTATGGGTGAAATATTTAATTTTATAATTTTGATACAAATTTTGGTATTTATTGAATTAAAATGGATTTTCTAGCTTAAAAATATAAAATAAAAACATATAATTTGAAATAAATTAATAAAAATTAAAATTTATTATTAGAAATTTATTTTTGATGAAAATTAATGTATTTATCCAGTTTTTCATTAAAATACATTATTTTGATATTAAAAGCTAATTTTTTCAAGTTTAGGCGTTTTTGTTGGTACCGGTTAATTCACCTACAGATAACATTTGACACATGGAGGCTTGGGACAGCTGGTGGAGCACGTCCCCAACCCTAAAATAGGTGATTCACCACCTATTTGAGATATGTGTCCCTAAATTGGATTAAAAATAAATAAAAATTGGATTTATGACATAATGGTGACATAATGGATGATGTAAATATTTGGACACCTAACCCCCCTCCTTCTTCTATAAATAGGCCTCAAAGTTTTCAGATTTTCACTCATCCTTTCCTCTCCCAAGCTAGAGAGCTTCTCTTTCTAAAGTTTTCTCTCTCTAAAATATTTTTTTATCTAGTTTTTATGTTAAAATTTTGCTAGTTTTCAACTAGTAGAATTTCTCCTCTTAGAAGCTTTGCACCAACAATTCCATCCTCTTCATCAACTATCTTAGAGGTAATGGGGGGAGTGGGGTTGGTTCTAAATTACTGTCACTTTGCATGTTGGTAGGAAGGGTTTTCCCCTAAACCCGTTTAGGCTTAAATTTTAGCATTGTTATTATTGTTTAAAGTTAAACTTTAATTTTTACTAAGTTGTTACTCTGCCCAAATTTAGATTATTAAATCATAATTACTAAATTGTTACTCTGCTCAAATTTTAATTATTAAATTATACTTGCTAAGCTGTTACTCTGTTCAATTTTAAAAAATTAAAATGCGCTTGCTAAGCTGTTACTCTGCTCAATTTTAGAAAATTAAAATGTATTTATTTAGTTGTTATTCTGCCAAAATTTTAGTAATTATACTATAATTGCTATGTCGTTATTCTGTTAAAATTCTGGTATTGTGCAATTTCTGCAAAATAAGGCAGAAATGTTGATTGTACTGGTGCTCAAGTTAAATGAGACCAGGGAAACCTCTGCTTGAGAAGTTAGGAATTGATAGTTTAGTGAGTAATGTAAAGCAAGTGACATGTAGTGACATGGCACCCTGCTAGGGAAGCCACAGTTTGGTACGCTGAGGAATGAAAGGCAGGGACCCACTTGCGGAGGTCTTGGGGGTAGGCATCGAGTGGTGAAGGTCCCAATGGCCAGGGTAGCGCCCTTGAGCCGGGATATTCGCCTGACCAAACTCGATAACCCCGACAACTGCTCAGCATTCCAAGATTGCTTTGAGAATATACTTCTATAAATGGATATCCTAAATTGTTATTTTGTTCCTCAATGATGACGAGGACTGTACCATGTGATGGTGTTGAGAGAGGTATATGTACTCCCAATCACTTCCCAGGTTCTGTTGAGAACTATTACCCATTAATGGGAAGTATGGATCCATACCTAGTCAAGGGTAGTCGGATACAACCTAGAATGAATCTTAGGATCTCTTGTGTTGTCAGTTGTGTTTTGTCTTTGTTTTATGGTAGATTTCCTACCGCACATGTAAAAGTGATTTTAGAACAAAACACCTCACTCCATTATTTTCTTTTGTGTATGATTGGTCGTGATTATTGAAGACAACATTAACGCTCTGTGATGCTGAGTACGAGATAGAGAACGTCTCAACGAAGGAGGACCTGAAGACTTATAGTATTTTCTTTTTGTATAAGGGATAGAGTAGATAAATACTGCTCTGTATAGGATCTCTTTTGATGTATATAGTGGGCTAGGTAGTATATGTATTTCGATGTACTTTTGTTTCTGACTGTTATGTATTACTCAAACCATGATGTACAGTTTTATGAAATATATGTATATATCTTTCATATTTTATTACCATTTCCACATTCTGTTAAATTTGGAATTTCTTTTAAAACTGGAAAAATTTTACACACATTTTTATTTACTTAAACTTAATAACTAAATTAATATGAATTATGTTTAAAATTAAATGGGTGTTACAAGTTAAGTCACTCTAAATTCGTGTTTGAAACTTCTTATGTGTACATTTATGTGTTTTTAAATTCTTGATTTGTTTGAGTGTTTGTGAAAATTTATGTTTTAGATAAGAATTTATGTGTTTGGTTCTTATATGCATACAAAAATAATAGGAATTATTAGATAAGTTTCATTCATAAATTGGTATCATACATAAATTAGTAAGAATTCATAAAACTTGAAACTAAGTACATGAATTGTGTTTTTGTATGTGGACTATTAGTTTTTGAATGAGAAAGAAGCATAATCTCTTGAGATTTTTTTTTTAATTTAAGTCACCAAGTAAGTAATTGGTCAAAGTGTGTTTTAATTGGTTAGTTTGTGCATTTTGATCCTTGACTAAGTGGTGTAGAGTAGATTTAATTAGTTACTTGAACTTGTAATTAGTTATTTTGTGTTTTATACTCATTTCAAGTTGTATGCAACTAGTTAAACTCATATATAACTAGTTATTTGCTGCAGAATTTTCGTGAATATACACACTTTGTTGTCATATATAACTAGTTACAAGGCTTGTAACTAGTTAAATTTGTGTTGTCCCCAGTTTTTTCGAATTAATTGCTCACTGTTTTAACTAGTTACAGCACTTTGTAACCAATTATTTCAGATTGCAGCCCCATTTTCATCTAACAGCTTGCTGGAATAACCAATTACAAGTTTATGTACCTAGTTATCTTTAAGACAACCCCCTTTCATGTGATATATGCTGTTTTGTTTTAACCAGGTACATATATATGTAACTAGTTATTTTATGCAACTTTTAAGACATAATAGATCCAAATAAAAAGCTGTCAAATATAACTAGTTACATATGCTTGTAACTAATTATGGTTTTGCTAGCTGTACACATTTTGCTTATTGTTTTAACTAGTTATCTACATTTATACTAGTTATTTCAGCCTACTGCACCAAAAACGTGAGTGTACCATTTGTAATTTATTAAATTGATTCTTATTTGTTTGTTTTCTCTCTTTGGTGTCAAAGAATCACTTATACTCTACACATAGATTCTTGATATCTTTGACCAAAGCTCACACACAATTCACACCAAAGCTTTCACATGAATTACTCCATGAATTAGAAATTTTTTTGGTTGCTTGTTATTTGAATGCTTTTTATACATGTTCTTGCTTGAAACTTAAAAATCACAAGAACTTGCATCTTTCTTCATCAAAATCCCACTTCTCCACCATGTCTTCCTCTGGCAATACCTGCAAAGTGCTAACACTTAGGGGGAGTAACCATGCACAACTCTCATTTAATGCTAGAATTATTTGCTTAGCATTAGGATTGCTTTAATTTTCTATCGCTTATGTTTGTGTTGTTATGCATTTCATGATTGGTTTGTATTAAGACTTATCTCCATGCTTGTATTCACTTTGTTTTTTCTCTTATGTAATATGTTGTTAAGTTTCTATGGTGTGTTTTTAATGAAGTCTACCCATGTTAAGTAATAATGTTTGCTACATTTGCTATGATCTTTATCCTTCCTATTTCTTTTTGGCTTTCCATGCTTTATTTTGTTTTTATGTTTTTGATGATGGCCAAAAGGGGTGAAGGGTATGTTTTTGCAAATTGTAGGAATTAAATCATGAAGATAGCTTGGACACACCTACAACACAAGTTGTTCAGATTAATCAAGTCTTCATCAAGTGGTTGTCATCATCAAAAAGGGGGAGATTGAAGAAGCAAGGAGAAGACTACTCTTGCCCCCAAGGAGATTTAAAATAGTTTTGATGATTTAAGACTTTTGATGTGTGCAAAGTTTTAATGTGTGTTTACGCATGTGGTGTGTGGTTGTGAGTCTTGCATGATTTATCCTTATCCTTGATGGTTTGATGATGATGAGCTCAAAGATTAAGACTTAACGGTTTACCAAAGAGGTAACAAGTTTTTGTAAGTCTAAAATTGAGTTTAAAGAGGAATAATTGGTTAAAAATTACTTTTAAATTGATAGAAAGTGAGAACTACATATTAAAGCTTTAGAAAAATTCAATGTTATGTTTAAGAACCATTTAATTAGTTAAATTAGCTTTGTAATCGATTAAATCCGTTTGAATTTGCATAAAATAGTGAAAATACATACTATTTTAACTAGTTACAATGATATGTAATGAGTTACATATTTTCTGTTTTGACTAGTTACAACATTATGTAATCAGTTATTTCTGCTGTAAGTAGTTAAATAATTCTGTAACCAATTACATAATATAAAGCTGTTTTTGCCTTGTGCGAAAATAACTAGTTACAAAGTTATGTAACTGGTTATTCTAGCAAGACTAAAAATGTATGGCCTCTGTTTTAACTAGTTATAAACAAAAATAACTAGTTAAATTAATTAAAACTTCTATTTCCAGATTTCTAATAACAAAATAATTGATTACAAGTCTAAATAACTAGTTATTCCAATGCATTCTCTATATGAAGCGAACCTTAGTGAGTCTTTCAACACACTTCAACACAACTTCACTTTTCAAAATTTGATAGAGACCTTTTTTAGAGAGAATTCTTATTACTCTTCTTCATCACTACAAGTTTTGGATCAAAGTCGAAGAGCTCATCATGGATCAATCTTAAGGATAAAGAAAAGTTTTTTCTTGGGTAAAGTTTAATTAGTTCTTCATTGTTTTCGATCTATCACAAATCAAGGTGATATCTAACCTCTCTTTTTAATTTGTTTTTCATTCTTGAGAGGGTGTCTCTCATATCTTCCTTGTGGTAGGGTTCCACAAGAAAGGTTTCAAGTTTTTCTTGATAAGGTTCAAGAAACTTGATTGTGTGGTTTGTTTGATTGTAATTCTTGTGTTTGTGCATAGTGTTTGTAAACATTTGAATTACTTAGTGATAAGATCAATCGGTTTGATTGGAAACTGGATGTAGATCACAGTGGTGGTGATCAAACCAGTATAAATCTTGTTTGCACTTTTCTTCCCTCTATCCTCTCACTAGCATATTGAATCTTGATTACTTGCATTTAAAATCATAAGGCTCTTTGCATAGAAAAGTTCAAGGTAAATTGATCAAATTCTATTTCATTCATATAACCAACTCAATAAGATTCAAAGTTTTTGAAAAATCTAGTTATTCATTATTGAAAAGAAATTGGGGATTCTTGAAAATTTTGAAAGATCCAACTCACCCCCCTCTTGGATCTAGTCCTTTTGTTTAACAATAGCAAAACACCGTTGTAGCGATTTGCAAACACTCAACGAATAAGATTATCACAACAGGCCAAGCTTATATATCCCAAAATAATTCAGCCTTTTAAAATTTTTAAAAAAAATCAATTTGTATGAATGATCAAATATAATCTACCAATAAAATCTATAATTCCACTAACCCCAAATTATTTTTATGAAGAACCCCTAAGAAATTACATCTTTCAAGAAACATACCATGGAGGGTTTGAAAGAAAGATGTTTTACTCACCTCTTAAAACAAAGTTGTTCGATGCTTTCTCTATTGACTGCATTAACAATGTTAGCTCCATCTCGTTCTTGTTCCCAATCCTTAAGCAATCTATTGTCTTCCCTATTTTTCAAAGAAGAAAACTAACTCTCTAACCAAAATAAGAAACTGTTTGTCCTTATATGTTTATCCACCAACATGATTTTGTTGAGGTTTGCTTCTCTTTTTATTTATTTATTTTTTTCAACGTGGATTCCCCAACTAGCGGTATCTAATTTTATCTAATTATCTATTATTTTATCTTTTGCATTCTTTTGTACTTTCCAAAAGCAAAATAATTTTAGTAACTCTTATCTTAACCACTTAATCTTTTAATTGATTAAATAATTATATAACTAAGTAGTATTTTTTTCCCTTATAATAATTAAATAATATAGTAATTTTAGGATGTTACATATATATTGGGCTAGGTAGTATATGTCTTTTAATGTATTTTTGTTTTCTTTTGACTGTTATGTATTACTCAAAACATGTTGTATAGTTTTATATATATATATATAAAACTAGTTTTTATCATTTCACTTCTATTTCAAAATTTTGTTAAATTTAGAATTTTTCTATTACAAATTCGAAAAAAATTTACTCATATTTTCATCAACTTAACTTAATAATTAAATTAATATTAATTATATTCAAAATTAATGGAGTGTTACATTGTCACTCTTTAGTTGCATTTGATTCTAATGCGAGAATCACTTTAGTTCCTATCTTGAATTCCCTTGCATTGCTTTACAGAGGTTTCTCATGTCTTTGCATTTAATTTCAATTTTATCAATTAATTTGACTATTATTGTTGAAGTCTATTAATTTAGTTTTTATACCAAATTAATGAATGTTTGTGTGAAACTTTGTAGGCATATTATTTTATGGTTAAAATTAATTTTCAGAAATTAAAATTAATTTTATATAATTTTTTCAAATTTTCAATTAATTAATTTTTGTTTTTGAGTTAAAAATTCATATTAAATTCATTTTAATTCAATAAATTTCAAAATTTTTATGGTAATTATAAAATTAAGTTTTTTTTACCTAAAAATGAACTAAGAATGAATTTTTAACTATTTTTATATGCCAAATCAATATTGGTTTGACTTAGTAATCAACTAGAGACATTTTGGTCATTTTTGACAAGAATTTTAGAAAATTTTCAAAAAAATTTTAAAATTATTTTTAATATATATAATATGTTTCTAGGCTTAGAATGACACTTTATTATCATTTGAATTCTTTTTACATGTCAGCCCTTTTTATTAAAGAAATTAAAACTAAATTGTCATTTTTTTAATTTCTCTAAGCCCCGTCTTGAAAAAAATATTAAAAATAGTTCTCAAAATTCTAATCATAACCATTATGAACATCTAATTTTGTCTGGGTAAATGAAAATGAAAAAGGAAAAGGAAAAAGAAATGAGAGAACTTTTGAAGAAAAAAAGCTCTCTTTTTTAATGATGAATATCATGGAAAGACAATGTCGTATATATAGTTATTTTTGTTCATTTGAGGTGCTCTTTGCACTGCTGGAAAGCATGTAGAAAGATCTACAACTCATATCTCTATCTCAAAAACCAAAATCAATTTCTATCGTGATGGAAATCAACTCCTAAATGGACCATTTAATCATAAAAAAACTCAAGTACCACATTCCTTCCCTCTTACCTTCCCTTCACTTAGAAGTCCCATATTGGACAATCTATACCCATGTATCTTTTCTTTCCCCTATATAAAGAGAAACCTATCAAGTAATAAGAGAGGGCCAACAAAATTCTGTCAATTATAGGCTTAATGCAAAGCATAGAGCCTATGAAAGTTTAATTTTTTTATTATTATCTTTTTTTTTCTTTTTCCTCTCTTGGAGCTTCTACTAGAAGCATGTGATGGATTGTTTTATGTGTTGTGCTCACCACAAATTGCCATCTTGAGGTAAATTTTCTTATCTTATATTTTTTTATATATGTTTTATTACTTTTTTTAATCATTGTTATTGTTGTTAAATTTTATTCTTTGTATGTCCTTTTCAAATTAGAAGTATTATATTTTTAATTAATGTTTTTTAGAGAAAGGATTAATTGGGTGGACATCTTTTTATCCGAAGGTTTTGAGGCATAAGTTGTGATAACTTAATGTCTTTGAAGTCCTCTCTAAAAATTAAAAATGTTAAATTAAAATTAAATTACTACAAAAATAAAAAAAATGTTATTGTTATTATTACATTTTCTCTATTTTTTATTGTTATTTTTAATTAAGGGTATTTCATTTTTTTAAAATATCTTAAATAAAGAAATTGATTAATTGGATGTGACATCTTCTTAATCTCGAGTTGTTAAGGCATAAGTGGCAACAGCTTAGTTCTTAAGACTCATCTATAAGGTAAAACAAAATAAAATAAAAAATGTAAATGTTAAACTAAAATTAATTTGCTTTAATGGATTGCCTGGGTGTACACCTCTATTGATTCTATTTTTAGGATGTATGAGCTGTGACGGTTCAGAAATCCTAAAAATTAATAAACAAAATTAAAAAATAACAACACACAAATATTTTCTACAAAAGAACTATGTGAGTTTGATTTTCCATTGCACCGGGAGATACCAAAGAGTAGGAAACCACTCTTGTCGATCTCAAAAACAATAAATTTTAAGATAAAATAAAAATCCATTTTTTACAATAAATAAAATTCTTTTTTTGTTATAATTATTTTGGGTGAGATAAATATTTTAAAGTTATTAATATTTTGTTTAATTAATTAGAGGTAATTGTCTTTATGACGAATGTTGTAGAATGCAAGTACCTTTCCTAAATGTAATCTACTTCCGAACTTAGAATATGGTTTCAAAGACCATCTTTCTTTTTATTTTAAAGTATTTTTTTTTAATCTTTTCCCTAATAAACCTTGGTGTCAACTCCCTATTTTTAAAACTTATTTTTCGCCATTCTATCGCGGCCACGGTTGTGACAACCACGGAAATCAAAATTTTGAGATTCATTCCAAATTTTTTAGAAATAAAATCATAAATAATAGAAAAAAAAACTATAAAAGGAAATAGAGGTATTACAAACACCATTTTCATGTCCCAAAATCAATCCCATAGAAACAAAAATGGGGTAGGAGATAAGAAACTCACCCAATGGAGAAATATGATTCCCACACAAACCTAAGGAATGAAACTTGTCGTGAAACCTTGCTCCACTCTTGAGGAATTGGAGAAGTGTATTGACAGAATTTGAGAGTGCTTATAAGAGGGTTTGGTGACAAATGAGGGGAAGGAAAGGTTTTGGTGTATTAAAAGTTTTCATGGCCTTTGAAGGGACCTTAGGCTCATTAAGGTCCATCAACCACTTTTTAACTCTCTAAGGCCCAAAACTGAACTAACACCATGGTTTATTACAAACCAATAAATATATTACCAATAGAGATATTTGGTTCAGGTAATATTTTCTCAATTTCCAAAATTCAAAACTTAAAGCTACCAAGAGAACTCAAAATAGAACAACCAACATACAACCATAACTCATTTATTACATCTTATCACAGAATTTAAATTTATTTCTACTTTTAATTATTTAAAACACTAAATCAAAGATTAGGGAAAACACTAGCATTATAGGATGAGAATGTTTTTAGGAATTATTCTTGCTCTTATTGAATGATGCAGTGTATGTGATGGAATGATTCAATGATTCAACAACTTGTTGATATAAAAGAATGAGGAAAGGTCGAGAAATTGAGAAAACTCTGAAATTTTTAATTCAATCAATTTATCGTCACAGAAGGTCTTACATACATATATATAAGGGAAATAAAAAAAATGGTGCAAGAAAAACCTAATGTAGGAAATAACAAAATACGAAAAAGGTCTTTCAAAAATAAAAATTCCAAAAATGCCCCTAAAATTATGATAAAAGGGAAAAATACTGTTTTGACCCTCTAAACAATGAAATTTGGTTAAAATCACATATTGTAAAGGGCAAAGTACTTCATTTTGCTTAAAAGGTCATTTACATATAAAAAGTGTACTTGTTTGTCAAAAGTAGACATTGTGGACTTTTTTTTGCCAACCTTGCACTATATTATTGTGTCCTTTTTCTTGTCCTAATCTTGTATATTGAACATTTAGGGTTTTTTTAATTTTTTAATTTTTTATGTATATTTCTTGATTTTAATTTCAAATTTAATTTGATTTAATAACTAGTCTAGAAAATTTCTTTCTTAAACCACACTCCTTTTATCTTTATCTACATACTTGATTTTTTTAACCGCTTGTTTTATCTATTACTAATACAATTTATTTTTCCTTCATTCTTTTGTATTTGTGTGTTGAATCAAACAAGGTACATCTAAACTTATGATGTCTTTTTTATCTTTAGCTCAATCAAACAAATTCAAGCTTGGTTTGTACTTCCAATAAACTTTATTTCTAATATGTTTTATTTAATCTGGCATTAGGTAATTGAAAAGATCGGATTGAAGATAGCATATATATACATATACATATGCACATATATACATACATACATACAAACATACATACATATATATAATTGAAGAGATTTTGTCGATAAGATGAACTTTAACACAAAGAAAGTAAGTTCCCTTGGCCACTAATCTATTCAATGTATTTTGCCAATAATGTGAATGAAAGTGCTAAGAGCATACATTATTATATAGATATCTCATGTTCTTTTTGTTGGCCCTATTGTATTGATGTGGGATCATAGAAGTATTTGACATCCCACTTCATTAGGCTCTAAAATTGGGGAACAACCTTACAATTATGCATGTAGCACTTCAGATTCATAAGAACCCCGATGGACTATTGTTGACTAATCCAATGACCAAGGTAAATGTCTTTTGTCCTTACTCTCTGGCTTTTTGCTCAATTTAGTTCTATTTCTATCATTATTTATCTGATAGAAAATTTAGAATACCTGCTGCTGGGGAAACAAATGCCTTCACACATAAAACCACAAAATATAAACAGTAGAAGGACAAAATTTATTTAACAAGGTTCGACACCTCTTGCCTACGTCCTTGAAAACATCTTAATATTATTATCATCTCTCAAATAACATTACATCCCACTACAAGTTTTCTAGACAAACTTGCAAAACCCTCCCTTTACATAACCCTTTCTCACTTAGGGTGCTTGCCCTCTCTCTAGGTCGGGTGGTTCTTCTCATCTCAAAAGTCCTTATTTATACAACTTGCATCCTAATATTAAAGAGGAAACAAATCTTTAAAATAAAAATAAATATTTAAATCTAAACAATATCTTAAAGACTTGGAATTGGAAATTTGAATTATTTCCTAATAATTCCTCCCTCAATTAAAATTTCCAAAATTTCTCTTTAACTGTCGTCTTGATGGATGCTCGTCATAATCATCTCGAATCTTGCTTCTGCTCTACAAACATCGATGTGTTTCTTGCCTTCTCTTCATGAGTATTAGATTGTGACACTTCTTGTACTTGCACTACTGTTAGCCACAGGGACACACACTTGACTTTTCTATTACTAAGAAGACTTTTGACACAAAAATTTGCATCATTGTTAGCGAACAAGACATGCTACTTGACTTCCCATCGCCAAGAAGACTTTCAACACAAGGATCCCGCACAAATCCACTACTAGCTTCATTAAGCTTCAATACTTCTCTTCTAACAAGTCACCAGGCTGCACAACCATCAGCTTTAATACTACTGTTAGGTGAAACAAACCCCTTCACACACAAAAACCACAAAGTAGAAATAGTGGAAGGACACAATTTATTTAACTTGACTTGGCACCTCTTGCCTATGTCCACGAAAACATCTTAATATTATTTTCATCTCTCAAATAACATTACATCCCACTACAAGTTTTCTAGACAAACTTGTGAAACCCTCCTTTCACAAATCCATCCTCTCAGTTAGGGTGGTGCCTTTCTCCAAGTTGGGTGGTTCTTCTCATCTCAAGAACCCTTATTTATACAACATGTAACCTAATACTAAAAGAGGAAACAAATCTCTAAAATAAAAATAAAATCTTTAAATCTAAACAATATTTTAAAGATTTGAATTGAAAGTTTGAATTGTTTCCTAACACTAGCAAATCCTAATCATTTACTGACCTTGTCTCTCATTATCTTCATGTTACGCTAGCAACATTAGTTCTCTCACCAAACTTGCTCCATTTGAAATAGCACTTTTTGATGTAGATGGAACTATATATGATTCTTATCCATTCCACCACTATGCTTTATGTGAAATGCTCTAAGAGGTACTACTTCCTTTTTAAGTAGAAAAGTTTTGGTGCAAAATATGGCACTTATTCACATTGAACACAACCAATGCATGTTTAATTAATTATTTAGTTATTTAATTTTAGATTGACAAAAATACGAGAAAATTTTTCGCATTTTATTTTACATACGATCGTCTTACGAAACCTTTTAAAGTAGATAAATTGTAAATAAAACAAAATTTGGAAATGGGAGCAAAAATAAGGAAAATGAAACATATCACATAGTCATAATCAAAACCAATTACACATAGGTTTCTAAAGCACATATGAAGTTGAATACATCGAAAACTGAAATACAACTAGAATCATGAAATACAAGAAAATAAAAAAGTACATCAAAAGAAACTAGCTATCCCCAACTATATACATAAAAAAAACCCTAATCACAATAGTGTCTATAAATCTACTCTTAGTCCCTATATACAACAAAAAGAAATATAACCCCTAAACTATCATTCCTCATTTGTCTAAGGCTCGTTGAAGTCATCTTAAGTTGGATGACGAGCATGTCCATTGGGTAACCCCTGTGGCAACCCAGCACTAGATAAGGTTGATATAGTCATTAGCTATACCCACCTGGTATTCCACTATAGGAAATCCAAAGGTGACTCGCCCATGATGACCTCCATTGGAGACCCCTCGTAGGCTATACATCAGAAGGTAAATCCATAGGTGGTTGCTCAACAGGCAGTGCAACATCTAACTAGGGGGGCATGAATGGTATGTAGGGGTCGTCAGTCGGCATAGGCAGCGCAGGAGGAATGTAGTCAAAATTGGGTGGCGGTGAAGAGGGGACAGAAGTAGGAAAGTCCATAACATGGGAGGCAAATGTACTGCCGGGACGGGGGACAAAAAGATAATTGTAATGAGGCCACTAAAGGTTAGATAGTCCATGGTCTCATCATAATAACATACCCCCATATCCACATAGTCAACATGCATCTTGAGTAGGATCGGGAATGTTGCCATCTTCAAGTACCAACCACAAACAATCATGTATAAGAATATAAATAGAGGAGTGGGGTAATTTTGTTCTTAAAATTACTTTCATGTAAATGGTACGGTATCCTACCATCATTCACAAATAAAACATAGTTGGCAATAAAGAAAAAATGGAACCTATGGTTCGCCTAAGTTATAGTAACTATCCTCGACACTATATGGATCTATACTTTGCACAAAACTAGGAAGTGATTGGGAAATCATATACCTCTCTTCAAATCTTTCACATGGTATAGCCTTCATCATCATCGACGAATAGAGCAATACCTCAGCACAATCACAGTCCATCTAGAGGTATACTTCTCACATCAACCTTAGAATGCTGAGTAATCGTCAGGGTTGTAAAACTTGGTCAGGCAAATATCCCAACTTAAGAGCATTACCTTGGTTATTAGGATCTTCACCGCTTGACACCTTAGCCCCAAGAACTCTGCAACTGGGTCCTTGCTTTTCATTCCTCAACATACTAACTGTAACTTTCTATGCAGGGTATCATGCCGCTACATGTCCCTCACATTACATTATTTTATTTACTAATCACTATCCTTTCCTAACACTCATAATTCGGATAGAGGTTTCCCTAGTCTTAGCACACCTAAGCACCGGCACAGTCTCTCCTTAATATCTTTGCCTCTTAATGCAGAGATCGAGTCTTATCATAGTATAATACATGGGAATTATAAAAAGCTTAGTATATATTTATGCAATCAAGAGAATAAAACGAAATTTAGAAATCTATTCATCAAATTTTGATTTGTCTTAATCACTTTAAGCACCTAATTTAAGAATCCTAAATTAGCTACTAATAATTTAGATTTGATTATTTAAATCTTTAACTTAAGTAGGAACTTAGGTATTTAATAAAGAGTTCAACTAGTTAACTATGATTTAGTGTGTAAGTGATCTTAGATCCTAGGAATGCCATCATTAATGCATTTTATCAAAGTTAAACTTTGGTAATTAGTCATGATTCAAATAGAATTAGCTAGACCAAGCTATTTGTATTTTGCGCCAAAAATAAGCCTTTAAAATTAATTTATAAAAACTCTTTATAAATTGATAAAAATAGAGTTGTCATGTTTCTTAAGGAAAATATGTTTAACTTTCATTAAAAAGGTTCACCATTAAGTTTTAAGTGCTAAAAAAATGGTATTTTACATACTAAAAAAGGTTTTATATCATTTTAGCTCATAATAGACTCCAAAAGCAACAATTTTGGGTCTTAGTTTTGAATTTTAATTTAGATGAGTAAATAATTTTTGTTTGACATTTGTTGGAAAGGATTTTGGTCTATTTTCTAAATCATCAAGGATCATCTCAAGCAAAAAGCTACAAAAATATATGCAAAAAGAACAAAACAGAGGGGTCAGAAGACCCTACTAGAAGACTAGTGGCTCTCCTTTGCTATTTTTGCATCCTACCTCAATTTTTTAGCAACCAAGCTAATTATTTTCAGAAAGAACATTGAAAATTCTTTCCAAAAAGTCCAAGAACTTCAAAAACCAAAGTCTATCCTATTTTTGGTGAGTTTCCAAAATTTATAGTTATCAAAAGGCATTCCCAGTTAGAAAAATGCACAACTTTCAGATTCAAAAAATTATTAAAAATAGTAAAACAAAATCAACATAGGCAAACTATACATTCTTGGAAAGCTTATTGTGTCAACTTTTTCTAGGGGTCTTGGTTAACACATACTAGAACATTCAAAAATCACTTTTTTTGTACGCACTGCTAGTTAACATTTTTTGGAAAACTAACTCTAAATTTTGAAAAGTGTAACTTTTACATTTCTGAACCTTTTCATATGCTTCTTGCATCCATTTTGAAGATAATTTTGTTTAACTTTCAGAAAAAAAATCACTTAAAAATATCGAGTATAACTCAAAATATTGCCAAAATAGTGAGCAGTGTTTAAGCAAGAAACAAAAATAACTTATTGGAACTCAAGTACTTCTTTATAAAAACCTTTTCTTCCATCAAGTTATTAATTATAAATTGTCAAAATGAAATTTAAAGGTTCTTAGGTACATCAAGAACTAAAATAATTACCATTACACTTCATTAAAACCATGACCCATTAAGGAGAAAAAATACCAATATGTGGTTATTCAGCTGAGCTTTGGTTTCTTTTTGAAGTCCTTTTAGATTCTTGTTATTCTAGGGGTCCTTTTTGATGGATAAAGTTTGAAACTTGTCTTAAGAAAGTGACTATCTCTTAAGTCCCCTTTGGAAGGACTTAGCCATGATTTCAAGGAGGGTCTATAGTTCAAAGAGGCCTCCCATTTCATCTTTTTGGTATGTTAAGAAAAAGTTGCTTTTTACTCTTAGTCATAGATTTTAGGGTTTATGATCAAACCTTTAACATTTTATGACAAGTTATCCACACAAACCATCATTTAAATGTTATTAACAACACTAAACAAGCATTTAAGACCATGAAATAAAATAGGGCAGCAAGATAATAAAGAAGAACAACATAGATAAATGACAACAACAACAACAAAAAGTGGAAATGGAAGAAGTAATGGAGAAGTAAAAGCTAAGGGCTTTGGGGGCAAAACCTATTCCAAAACTATCTACATAAAATCATTTAAAAAAGAACAACCCCACTCCCCCCTATACCTCATGTGAGCCTTGAAGGAGAGGAGGAAAAATGAAGACTTGAAGTTCCTAGGTGGTGGTGTGTGGTGGTGGTCTTAGAGGGAAGTCGAAAGAGGAGGAGAATGGAAGATTTAGGGGTTTGAAAAATTTTAAAATGAGTTTTAGGGAGAAAGGGAGAGGTTCATCCAGAGCTGGGAGGAAGAGAAAGTGAAGAAAATATGTCCACCATTAGCCTTTAAATAAAGGAATGGATAGGTTTCTCTTATATCTCCAAAAGTTGGCGTAAAACATTTTTTAGGATTTTCTTTTTGGGTTTTCTTTTCTAACATGTGCAAAAATAGAGAAGTGAGTCAACACTAGCTGAGAACTAGACCTGCTGCATCTCTGCTCTCCCAAGTCTCTACGTTTCATTTTCTATGTAGACAAATCAACTGGCACCAATAAAAGCATCCTAAACTTTGGTATTTTGATTTTTATAGCAAATGAATGAATTTCTCTTTGGAATTTTATGAGAACTTTAATTATTGATTATAAATAATTTTCAAAATTTAAAATTAATTTTATATGATCTATTTCAAATTTTTAATTATTTATTTGATATTTTTGAGTTAAAAATTCATAGAAATTTCATTTTAACTAAAAAAATTCCAAAAATTTTATGAAAACTATAAAATTAAATATCTAACCCAAAAATAAACTGATAATGTTCATTTTGTCTTTCTTATATGTCAAACCTATACTGGTTATAGTTTTAGCAGACAATACAAGTCAGTTTTGTCATTTTTCACAAGAATTTAAGAAAATTCCAAAAATTTCTCAACATTATATTTTGATATATATATATATATATATATATATATATATATATATATATATATATATATATAAAATATGTTTTTAAGCTTAAAATGATAATTTACAATCATTTAGACCTTTTCTTTATACCAGCCCTTAATCTAAAGGAATCAAGATTAACTACTAGTTTCTTAATTCTCTGATTTATTAGGAACAATTTTATAGATATCAAGAATTTAATTATGATACTAAAATGAGGGTGTTACAAAAAATATTTGGAAAATAATTATAGTTATTTTATTGCAATATAAAATCTTTTGTTGTATTTACAATTTACAAATCACCATCATTAAGCACTTTATCAATAGCTTTTAGAAATCTAACAAAAACTTTGGTGGTTATCAGATTGGTTTTGATGTTGGTGCTCGTAACAGAGCTAAGTACTTCATCAACAATAGATAAGCTACGTTGGATGATATGGTATGAGGGATGATGATGATTAATTACACAACCTGCAACACGAGATCTAGATTGGGTGTTATGTGAGGGAACATGATAGCTATGGACTTGTCCGATTTTGTTCAAGCAATTGCCAACATTTTTCAATTTTTTAGTGAAGCTTTGCTTCTAATAAACTACTTGCTAGCATATTTGATCTAATATATTGACTAGACAAATAACCTGATTTGATTTACTAGTTTATTCAGCTAGTACGATATGATTTTCATAACCCTACATAAAAAATAAATGTTATGAACCTTAATATAAACATGTAGACTTAATTTTTTGACTTGACACTATTATAATTTATATATTGTCAAGATGAGGAGAATTCCGCAAATATGTATTCCTCGTACCAGTTCCTACTCCATTGTTTATATGTTAAGAAAATCTAGTCTTAATCTTAAACCTAATCAAATCATTGTTCTCACTAAAATTAGGACATATGGGGTAAAGCAAACACTATAATGTATGAATATATGGGGCAAAGCAAACACTTGTGTGTATAACTAATTTTGTTATGTTTACATCTATATAGTTTTCCAAATTTGAACTAGTTTCCAAATATCTAATTTATATTCCTTTTTATTGTAAAATTTATTAACTTGGCTAACCACAAACACTACTACCTAATTTCATTTAGTAGTTAAACAATCTTAACAAGCTAATATTAATTGGAATTCATCAAATATTTATACCATCCATAATTAGTAAAGAAATTTTATGCTTAGGTTTTTTCTTTCTTTCTTTCTTTTCTTGAGTAATTCTTTAAGTCATGGTAGAAGAAATGAAAATTGTCAACTTAGTTAAATTTTTTTTGATAACATATAATAGTGATCATACCATACAAACATATATAAGAGTTCCAAAATACATCCCTTCAAAGAACTATCTTCTAATCTATTTACCCAAATAAATACATGCACACAACCATACTAATATAGGATATCATGTAGGTAGATGATCTAGCTGTTTACAGAACAATATACATATATATGCATCAAAATAGGTTGACCTTTCAAACAACTACAACCATAGGTGACATCAACTACAATACAAAATGCTATGAAGTCATAAGCATCAAATATAACCCGTGAGTGATTAATTTAGTTGCTCCCATATCTAGTAATATCGCATGCTAGGTCAAATGCGCAACAACAAACTCATAGCTTGAGATATGGATCTAGGCATACTCTATAATTAGAATAAAGATCAATTGTGGCGTTTCTCATTCTTCTTATCTGAAAAAGTTAGCACATATAAACAAATAAAAACAAAATAGTGGAAAATAAATTCTCAATAACAAAGTTGTCGAAGTATCACTAATGTAACCATAAATGATAAGGAAAACTTCATCCTTCAAAATAAAGCTTTTCCAAAATATAAGAAATATAATGTGAATGATATATCATACTTAGCAAAAATGAATTATATGAGTAAGTTAGATCGGACAAACATAAAATCATGGCATTTTGTCATAACTATTTGTTATAAAGATGATATCAATACTGTAACACCATAACTTCTTTCATTTTTTAGCTTACTTTGCTTTACTTTTCTGGCATATACTTTTTTTTATAAGCTAAAATTATTAGTAATAAAGAAAAAGGCTTGTATTAAAGCACAAGATATGCACAATTAAAGAATCAAATACAATTCTTTATAATTATGCTAATATATATTGTAACATTACATAATTGTGATTTCAGCTCATAGTTAATGCAAAGTTGATATCCTTACTTATGGATCCTTGTGATCCCTAAAACTTAGCATGTAGAGGAAATCATCCTCTTTGTAAAATTAGGTCTCATAATTTAGATTCATCAGCCAAAACTTAATTTGCTCACACAAGATATAAATGTCATGCATAAATATCATTGCTTGTCATTTAGATTTCATAACATTGCCACCATGAATTCATAAGAGGACTATAATACATGAGGATCATTTCATTCATCATAACTTGAACTACCATGATGATCATATATAGAATAACATATATTTGAATTCATAAGAATGATAAAATATATGAAGATCATTTCATTCAATATAATTTGAACTACAATGATGATCATTGAATAACATATCATCTTATACTAATTATCATTTGCATTTAGCATTTTAGAAGTCAATGTATGTACAATATGCATTTCTTGTTCAATTCAATATTTAATGTGTAACTATATGTTTTCTAATAGGCATCTACATAGTTTATGCCACTATCATTAAGCGTCCAACAATATAAATCAAAAACATTCTCTAACACCTGAAACCAAAAGAAAAGAAAAGTTGAGGTAGGACATTGGGTAGTGAGTTAAGTCATTAAGAAAACAAAATGCTTCTCTAGAAACTAGGCACCTAGGCATTGACTAATTCCATGCCTAAGCATTCCACGCAACACAACTCAATCATATTTGAGGTTTAACATCTAATTCCAAAATTTTCCAATAAAATTATTTAAGAGCCATTCATAATCATTCATGATCTCAAAATAAAATTTTTTACTTTTTTACTAAGAGTCAAAAGCTACCTCCAGAAGACATTTTAGAGCTCAAGATCACCACTGTTCACGTAGCCAATCATCAAAAAAACCAAGTTTTAGCTTATAATTTTTATTTCATATTATGGAAAGATAGTATAATTAAATCCCATCTTTATAATCAAAAACCTCAAACTAACAAGATTCAACTTTTGCCCCAAGAATAGGTTTTTCCTAATACTAAACAAGAAAAAGAATGTAATGTACAAGTAAATCGATCACCTTACTTAAAATCTAAAGTCTTAGATTTAAACTTTTACTTCCTTCTTCCATCCTTACTTTATCACTCTCTCTTCTCTTCTCTAGAAGCACAACACTCTCCACACACTACATTTCTTTATTTTCTTCTCTTGAAGATTAGGTTACAATATATTAAATATCCTAATTACTTGTACATTCTAATGATTTATGTTATTAATATGTTTATTACACAAATAAATATGGTGATTTAAGAGAATTTTTGGTGCTATCGATCATTGCATGCAAAATTAGACCAAATGCTATTTAGGAAAAATAATGTAAGATTTTAATTTAAAAATTTTGAGGACTATAATGCAATTAATCAACATTTTATCCCTAACTCTAACAAATTGAATAAAAATATCATTAGAATACTAATGACATCTGAAAGACCTGTCTTTTATAATTTGTGCATAAGTGGTTGATAATCTAAAAAGGGGAAATTAAATTTAAATTTAGTATAAGTGAACAATTAATAATATATGATTGTGTCAATTTCAGTAGAATTTTCTACAGAAATTGAGCCTACTTGGATTTCAGCAGTGCAGAGGTACACTGTGAAGGTTAACAGTGTAAGATCTGTAGCATATTGATCCCTAATCAAGTGATTGAATAACTTACAAGAGGAATTTAATTTATTTTCCAATGGAAAATAGATAATAAAAAGTTGCATGTTGTTCTTGTTTGAGATTCTGCAATGAATTATGCGAGAATCAAGTTGTGATGATATTTGCCGGACTGGTACTGACTTGTGCAGTTGGTTAGTAGTACGAGACCATGGAATTTAATTATAATTAAACTAATTATGATTAGATTTTATTTAGGTTGATAGCTTTCCTTACCTAAAGGGTTAAGATTCTGGGTTTTTTTTTTTCTGTTACCATTCCAGACCGTTTATCAAGAAGCTTGTCTAGAATCCTGTCAGATAAAGCAAATGTAATTGCCTGTTGGATAGAGTCAGTTCAGTCATGACCAAATAAATTCTAAAGAGTCATAAACTCATTTAGATTCTAATGTCAATTAAAATGTTTTAATTGATTCAAGTGTTAGAAACCCTAAACCTAATTTCACGAAACTTGGTATTTGACCGCATTTTCACTGACAATGTGAGAAAATACGGTGTTCTCTTTCTAGAACCAATTGCATGTTTTCCTATACCAACCAAACTAAATGCAACCATTTGTCATAAGCCAACTAAATTAGTTATAACCTAACTAGACATCATTTCAAGAAAACCTACCTTTTGTCATTTCAAGTGTACTTAAGACACTTGAAAAACCATGTACACCCATGGTTTCTCCCTTTCTTGGCCGTCCAACACCTAGAGAAAGGGGAAAAAGGTTTTGTTTTCATTTAAGTTCAAATGGCACCTCTCATTTTGCTAGTTACCCTTTTGCCCTTCCTAAATGTGTCGTATATTAAGCTTCCAAAATGCAAACAATCCTTCCCTTTTATTTCCTCTTGGTTGTGAGTTATAGAGAGAAAGGAGAACTTGTCCAAAGTTTTCTAAGTGTCGGAAGGAGAAGGTAGAGGTTAGAGAGTCTAAGAGGTGGTTCTAGGTAAGTTTCATTCTTCTCATCCTCTTCTTCTTTCACCTTTTCTTTACTATCAAGACCTAAATGGCCTAGACCTTCCACTATGTTTCTATGGCCCTAAACCTTGTTCTTTCCTTGTGTTCATTTCATATATTGACCATTCATGGTGATGGATGGTAGAAAGGTCAAAGTTTTGTGAAGAAAGATAACTCAAAAGCCCAAGTTCCAACTAGTTTGTTACCTTGGCTGTTTTGGTGGTAAGGAAACCTAACCCTTTTCTTGTGTGTTTAAATATGTGATTTACATGTTTGGATGTGTTTTGTTGTTATGAATATTTTTGGTATTTTTAAAAATAATAAACTTGATGAAAGATCACATTTTCGTGCAAGTATGTGATGTGCTATTGGTGCTGATTGGCTTTCCTGTCTGAACATGTTGCATTATTTTTATGATAATTGGAGCTGTGCTGAATATTTTCGTGTGCTTGTTGGTTGTAAACTAGACAAGATTTTCTTCAAATTGGACACAAGAAACGTACCAAAAGGTTAAGAAACGAAAGAGTTAAGCTTTTTGAAAGTTAAGTAATGTCTAAAAACACTAACCTGACAGTGGGTAGAAAAACATGATTCTGGAAGAATCGGTTTTGTATCTGGAGAAACTCGTTGAACAAATAAAAGTAGACACAAAAAGCTTTCCAAGCATATATGGTTTGCCTATATTTGGTTCGTTTTACTATTTTTTAATGATTTTTGGAAACTAAAAGTTGTACTTGTTTTCTGTCTGGAAGAAGTTTTGAAAACTGTGAACTTTCAAAAATCATATAAAATCGTGTAGACCTTGGATTTTGGTGATCTTGGACTCTTTGAAAAGCCTTTTAAGCCTTTTTAAAAAGCCTTTTTGAAAACTGTGATTTTGTATTAGTTATCTCCATACTTCATATGTTATACCTATTTTGCTGTGGTTACTTTTGGGTAGCTTATCCTTGCTTGTGTGTTTGTGTGTGTGTGACTGTGATGATCGCGATGCTTCATTGTCGCAGGAGCAGATGGATGGTGATCTTCCTAGACCTTGAATACTCTTCCGTCTCATAGGAGTGCACATCTGTGTTGATGGATGACGTCTTCTGGATCTCACTACGGTCAACCGATGTCAAGAAGGAGGTATCATTTTCGTTTACATGTCAGACCCTGACACACCTATGGAGCTTGGAGGAGTTACTGTTCGATTTTTTAGGCAACCCTATAGTTTCTTTGGCTTAGCGTCACCAAATGCTCCTAAAGGCAAGAGGCCTACATACATGGAAGTGGTAGAGGCAACTCGAGCTATATCACTAACCATGTGGCTAGAGTTTTAAATTTCTAGAGAGGAGTTTTGTTTTGGGTTGTCCTTGTTTTGTTGGGTGAGTTAGTTATTATGACCAGCTTAGGAGTGTCTACATGTACAAACCTCCCTCTCTTTTCCTTAGTTGCAATTGTAGGTTGGTCGCCTATATGACACACACTTCACCTTTTTAGCTTGATCGCTTGTATCCATGTAGTTTCGACATTGTCATGAATTTGAAATTTATCTATTTCATGACTATTAGTGCAAATTGGGCCTTTATCATGTGTCGGCTTTAATAGTAGGAAAGTATGTTTTAAATAAATTAATAAATTCCCGCTCTTTTCATAATTTCAATTATTAATCAAACTAAATATAGAGATGTAATGGAGTTTTCTTATGACGGAGTTGGGTCGTTACAACATCTCTTATTTATTTTTGTATCTTAGTAAATTGTTAAAATCATTATATGAAGAAAATAAACCAGGCTGTTAAAACATCAACATGATACTAGGATACTTTTGTAGACCTAAAGAATCAACAAAACTTGCTACAAGGTTAAAATTTAGGGACGACTGCACATGGTACAAATACATACACAACAAAACTAATAATTTTAACTAGTAAATACATTGTCAGCATATAAGAGTTTTACCTTAATATTTGTTAATATTTTGATACATTATTATTTATTTTTCTTCTTATTACTAATAGAAAAATATAACAACAAATGATATGTACATATAAAGTTCCTTTGAGAGAGTAATAGTAGGACATACATTATCCCAATTGACATGCATATTGGTGATACATCCAGGTCCATTGTTGATAAGTAGCATACAATTATCATACACTACTCTAATTAAGATGCACACAAAATATGATGAAATCCAATCTCATTCTCCAAAAAAAAAAGATATAAATGAAAATAAAAAGAAGAAAGTTTCAAAGAGTTGAAGCATATATTGAGTGTATGTGAGGTTACATACCTTTAGTTTCATCTTCTTCAGCTAACCATGTCAGAAATTGAAAAGGATAGTAAGAAATGTATCGGATCACCAGGTTGCTTGAAGATGAGGGGAACCAAAGAATAGTGTACAACAATAGAAGCATGAGAATGAAGATCACACACAAAACTAGAAAAACACTAGCCATCCAATTGAGATAACTTATAACAAGGTAGACACCAGCCAAGAATGCCACTGATAACGTTGCAAGAGTGACTCCTAAAAGGGGCCTTGCCATTTTAAGGGCAAAAAGAGCCAAAGTTATATCTCCCAACTGAGCCCAAATGAGTATAATAGTAACACTAATGGCACCGTACATGGATATTGCAATGCAGAAAATAAACGGCTTAAACCAAGCATGATTTAGCATGGCGGCCATGCCTTGTCCTGGATCAGAGCTATTAGTTCCACCTGGCAACGTAAAACCTGCGGCAAATGTTACTGTAGTTATAAGGGTTGAAACTAGTATAAGAGTGTTGATTCTATCTTTGTGCAGATCCATGATTGCAGCTCTCTCTTTCCAATGATGTTGGGGAGGCAGAGAGATCTTGATAGAATGTGATTGTCTTTTAGCATTTTGAACACTAGTAGATTTCAGTGCAATCCATACTAGCCGCTGCAAATACATGTTTGTGTGTTACAAATTCAATAATTCAACAATAAGTAAAAATAAATAAATTGAGAAACATGTAATGAGAGCAATAGTGATGCCAATCCATTTTTGGGACAACTTGCATATGAAATCTATCATAAATAAAGAAAGAGCAAAAAAATAATGTGAGTTTTTCACGAACAAGAAAATATACAAAAATATTCCCTGAACATAATCATCATGAGGTAAATTTTGATTAAATTAAGACCAACCAAATTAAAGTAGATTTTGATCATACTATTAAAAAAAAATCATATACGAGACCTTTCCTATAATGAAAGACTTTTTATCTTTGAAATTTGATACTACGCCACTGCTTAAATTCTTAATTAATTTAGCAGTTTTTATTATATCAACAACTTAAAACCTTAGTTAATTAATCCTTACATTCTTTTTTATCAATTAGATCTTTTATCAATAAAAAAAAGTGACTAAGCATATCTTTTTCTTCATATTTCAAGTTTTATGAAGTTTACTACAAGAAACCTATTGTTCAGCGTTTGAAGACTAGAATCGACCCTGACATTGACGTTACTAGCATCCACAAGGTCAACACTAGTTTGACACAAATGTACACTTTTTTTTTCTAAAACTGAAACTCCTTAGTGTTAACTAAAATTACGACTAATTTCAAATTAGCGGCGTTGTTTCATCGGTCCAACCGACGATATCTAAAATAGTGTCCACCTGTCCAATGCTACCTATTAATTAATGGCTGAATGATTGGACTGTTTGCAAAATAATTGCATAGTAGTGTCAGCCTAACTAACTCTATAACAGATACTTTGGTTAATGACAATCAAAACCGACACTAAGTGATTCAAAAGTTGAAATAATTTGACAATTAATTAATGAACTGTCATTATGTTAGCTTTGACTAAGTCGATGCTAAGACTACATATATGGTCAAAGCCAAACTCATCTCTTCCATTTTCTTTTTTGTCCTCCCTCACCACCGTCTCGTGCCACCCCTATCACCCACTTTGCTTTCTCCACAGCGGCATCACTCCCACCACCGTGGCCTAACGACGACACCACCCCTACCATCACGGCACAACCACAATGCCACCTCTGTTGTGCTACATTGCCACCACCACGGCACAACCTTTGTTGTGCCAGACCAACACCACGATGCAACCATTGTTGTGTTAACAACAATTTATTAGTTTCCTATCCCTCTTTATTTGTCTTTTTTTTTGTTCTTTATCTTTCATGCTCTCTCTTTATGAAGTTCTTACACCATCGCCTTTGCCACCACTAGCATCACCATAACCGCCATTGTGTTTGCCATAGACACCATCACCACCACCTCTACCATGTTTGCTGCCACCACCTCCTCTAGGTGACACTCTTCTTTTTCTCCATTTAGTGCTTTTTCTCTTTGAATGCTTTTTCGCCACCACTATGCTCTCTTTTTATGAATCTATGACTTTTTTTTGTTATTGTCTATTGGTTTGTTATTGGTTTGTTATCCCTTTTTGTTTGAGTACTCTCTATGAGCTAAGTTCTTGGATGATCAACTAGAATTGGATTATGATGGGTACATTATGATGAAGATGGGGACCACAAAGATCAATGTTGAGGGTCCTATAGTTAAAATCCAAGGGCATAAAATTTTTTGAGTTATATTTTATTTAATTATTCAATATATATAACTTATTTTGGATGGTTGAGATTTTATGTAGTCACAAAAGTGACTACAGAGAATCTTAATCCGTTTGTTGATGGGTATATTGTGGCTGCTACAATTTTTTTTTTTTTTTTTTAATCTTGGTTGAAATATTGTTCTGATTTGTTTGAATTGTATCAATTAGGAAAGGAATTAAAAGTCTTAGGAATCAATATTTTTCCTTTCCCAATATAAGACTCTATTTTGGGGAGCTTTCTAATTGAAGTTTATATTGAACCACTAAGAGAAAACTAGCTATTTTCTTTGTTCCCAATGGTGTTAAATAGGAAGACCTTAAGCTATCTCTTCTAATCGCCACCATCTAGTCACAAATAGGATGAAACTTATTCATCCTTAACGTCATCATTATGTCATCAATCGTCCCATCTTGCAGGTTCCACCACTCAAATTACCCACCCATCTCAAATCCTTCACTCCGATAGGAATCTTTGTCCACACTCAATGTTCTGGAGTCATTGCTTTTGAAAGAAAAATTCATGCAAGTATACAATATAACTATGGTAGACAAAAATGAGAAAGAGATTAAAATAATCAACCTCTAAAGTAGTTATGATTTTTTGTTAATAATCAAAAAACATAAATTCCTATAAATATTTGCTAAAATTGCAAGTCCAAGAACTAATTTAACCTTTATAGGTTGATATATTGCAATAAAGAAAATACTGTTCAAGATGAAAATGTGTGATCTACTAGGGAACACAAACCGTAACAAACATATAGCGAGAAGAATCTCTCATAACTCTTATTTTTCATGAAATGCTTCATCTATGGAGCAATATCTGATGTTTTGCCTAAATATTTGAAAAACACTCTAAACATTACAATCAATTCTTATTCTATTTTTTTTTTTTTTACAAACTCTTTACTTTAATTAAGTGATCAGGGGAATACAAAATATTTCACAGTTTGCACATTCCCATTCTAACTGACTGAACCCCAGAATTAATTCAACAGGCTTTTCAAATAAATAAGTGTAATATTTGAAAGACTTATTGAATAAATTTTGGGATTTAATCAATTAGAGTGAGACTAGTGAAATTGTAGAATATTTTTGTATTGACATGGTCATTCAATTGAAGCAAAAAAGCTAGTCGAAGAAAAAAATATAACAAAGTTTGATTGTAGTGGTTAAAATATTTTTCAAATATTTGGTCAAATATCAGATATTTGTTTCATAGATGAATCAATTTATGAGGAATCAATTTGTTCCATAGCAAAATATTTTTTTTGCTATGTTTGTTAAGGTTTGTTTTCCTTATTAAATCATACAATTTCATTTTAAAAAATGTTTTCTCTATAGCAATATATCAAACTATGAAGATAAAATAGTTCTTGCACATGCTGGTTTAGCAAATATTTATAGGAATTTGTATTTATTGATGATCAAAAAATTAGAACTGCTCTAGAGGTTGATTATTTTCATCATTTTCATATTTTTCGACCATGGTTATGTCGTTTACCCACTTAACTTTTATTTCTAAAAGCAGGGATTTGAAAATGGTTAATGAAGGTTAAAAATCAAGTTGGGAAGAGGATTTGAGTAGGGTAGGTGGTTTGAGTGGTGTTCCTTTTAGCGTTAGCCATATATACCAACCAACTAACGTTAATCAGTGAGCAGACACAACTAATGACGTCTGTTTAGCATCAATCATATGGATGCTATGCTTAGTATTGGCCATATTTTCTTAGAAAAAGTGTCAAGAATACTATCATTGTTTTGGCTAATGCAAGTTAGTGTCAACCACGAGGCAGAAACAATTGCTTTGCTTTAAACTTTGTAGCATCTGTCAATAACCTAATGCAAAGCTGCAGCAAATTGTCATTTTACATTGGCTTTTGCGATTTAGTGGCAGCTTATGGTCAACGTTAAATAGCAAATTTCTTGTAGTGGTTTCTTTCATTGTGAAAAAGTTGCTACTTAAGATAATATGTGTATTTCAATATTAGTGGATTTATTCATTCCTTTTTTTTATAAGCTTGCACTCGTTTGTTGGTATATATATATATTTTTTCTAACAAAAATATTGGAACTATTAGTATAAATATTGTAGAATTTTACGCTATAAGTGTAATCCATAATATTACAAACAATTTCATTAATATGGAATATTCATATATATCATCGATATATTTTGTTAATATGAAACATCAAACTATTAGCGTCAACACACAATGTATATAATAACAGTCAAATTATATACTAACGAGGCAAGCCTAATGACAAACTTCTTCGTTAGTATATGATTTTTTTGTGTTAATGACAAATTTCTTTTTATGAGTAAAATGGATTTCATTATAGGATCGTTATCACTTAGCATATAGTATGCTAAAGTCTTGAAAAAAAAGTCTAATACATATCCTCCAAAACCAACAAAAAGTAGAGATGAAGCTCCTCAAAACCATACCAATTGCCCAATAAATTGGCATCTATTGAGAATATTTAGAATGTCTTTCAAATTAGTTTTTGGGCCCAATAAGTTTTAGATATAATAGGGATAACCTTTGACCTTTCCATTGTAATCTAAAAAATAAAAAATAGAGTATGACTGGCAAGAGAAAGAAACAATAGGCACTTTCCTTATTAAACCTATAACAATAAGAGAAAAAACAAGAGGGAAGTGAGAGAAAATCATTTAGGGATCGAGGGTTTGTATAGAGACAGTGTAGAAGGCTTGAGTTATGTCGTGGGTTCTTTTTGAATGTAAAAAGGGCAAGAACCAAAGGTTCTCTATTGTATCTTAATTTGCAATCTTGATTCATAGTGGAGCTACTCTCTACCATGGATGTAGATCACATTGACTGAACCATGTAAATGTTGTGTGCTTTCTTTTCTTTTGTTTGTCTTTGTGCATTTTTATTTTTGCATAATTGCTTATTTTTCTTGCTACGATTTTGCATATTTGCTACTATATTTTTTTTTTCCATAATTGCATATTTCTATTGTTTGTAAAATTTGGTTTATATGCATTTTTGTTGTGTGTTTGCTTGTTTCTTTTTGCTGTTTGTATTTGGACTGCGTACAGGAAATTTGGAACTTCCTAATTGGTTTTGGAACAACAAGTGGCACCGTCTATGGAAATTAGGAAGGAAATCATGTTTTGCACCATGGGTACCAAATACAACATTGAAAAATTCTCCAGAAATAATGATATCAAGTTATGAAGGATCAAGATGGAGGCAATCTTGGTACAAAAGGGATGTGCAAAAGCATTTAATACTTTATCAAAAAGGAAAAGAATGATATGATTGACAAGGTAAGAAGTGCTATAATTTTGTGTCTTGGTGAAAAGGCATTAAGGGAGGTTTAAGGGAGAATAATTTTGTGTCTTGGAGTTTCTTTACATGAAAAAGTCTTTGGCTAATAGACTATGTTTAAAGCAACAACTCTACTCATTCAGGATGGCGGAGTCAAAATCTATAACAGAACAACTAGCAGATTTCAATAAGATACTTGACGATTTAGAGAATATTGACACGTAAGGCTTGATGACGAGGACAAAGCTTTGCTCCTACTTTACTCTTTATCCAAATCCTTTCAGCATTTTAAGGATGCTATTCTATATGGCAAGGATCAAACTATTACCTTGGATGAGGTCCAAACCTTAATTCAAATTAAGGAGCTTCAAAATCAGCAAGAGTTGAAAACTAAGGATAATGGTGAAGGCTTGAATATCTTAAGGGGAGGAGAGAGAAAAGAAGACCTAAGGGGAAAAATTCTAGATCAAAATCAAAGAGCAACGTAAAGTCAAAGTTTAAGTGTTCTAATTGTCATAAAACTATTGATTTGAACAAAGATTGCCTAAGAAAGAGGACAAGGAGTCTAAAGGCTCTATGGATTCATTGGATGTTGTAGTTGCTTCTAATGGTTATGAGAATATGGGGCTGTTGGTGGCATCAAACTTAAAAACACAATGGAATTGGGTTATAGATTTTGAATGACATATCACATATGTCCTTAAAAGGTGTACTGCGAGACCTTAGAGCTCAAAAAAGGTGGAGTTGTGCTTTTCGGAAACAACAAATCATGCAAGGTGTAAGGTATAGGCATTATTTGGTTGAAAATATTTGATAACTATGAAATTCTATTGCAAGATGTGAAGTATATTCTTGAACTTGAGAGAAATCTTTTGTCTATAGCATGTTTGGTGTTGTAGGTTATTCGACTAAAATAGAATATGCTATCATTAAGATTTCTAATGGTGCCTTAATAGTGGCTAAGGGAACTAAGAGAAATGGTTTGTACATTCTTTATGGTTCTACTATTATTGCTCATGCATCTATGGCTAGCCAAACATTGCATGATAAAACCAAGTTATGACATTTTAGATTAGGCATGTTAGTGAAAGAAGTTTAGTGGAATTAGAATAACAAAACTTGTTCAATGGTGATAAATTAGATAAACTAGAATTTTGGAATCAATGCATACTAAACAAAGCTCATAAATTAAATTTGGAATTGGTATGCATGTTTCTAGTAGACCCTTTGAGTATATTCACTTGAATCTTTGGTATCCTTCAAGGGTGAAGACTCTTAAAAGGGTTCTTATTTTCTCACCATAATTGATGATTTTTCTAGAAGAGTGTAGATTTGTATATTTTGAAAGATAAATTTGAAACATTTCAAAAATTTGAGGAATGACACACTCTTATAGAAAATCAATTAGGAACTAAACTAAAAGTTTTAAGGACTGATAATGTCATGGAGTTTGTTTCAGAGTAATTTAATGAGTTTTGTAGGAAACAAGCAACCAAAATGCACAAGACTATGGCACAGACTCCTCAACAGAATGACATAGCCAAGAGGATGAATAAGACTACTCTGGAGCAAGTGAAGTGTATGTTTTTAAATGTAGGATTGTCTAAGAGTTTTTGTGGGGAAGGTGCTAATAGTGTAGTTTATTTGATTAATAGATGTCTATCTTTAGCTATGGACTTCAAGACACATATGAAAGTATGGAGTGGTATACCAATAGACTACTTTAATTTGAGGGCATTTGATACTCTAGTGTTTTCTTATGTTATGAAAGACAAACATAAGGCTCAGGCTATGAGGTGTATCTTCATTAGTTATCTAGACGGTGTGAAGGGTTATAAGTTGTGAAAGCTAGATCTTAGAGAGTCAAGATGCTTCATAAGAAGGGATGTCACATTTGATGAGACTAGAATGGGGATGATGTGTAAAGGCCTGGAAGAAAGCAACTCAAAAATAGTAAAGGAGAAAGCTTAATTTGAGGTGGATTCTCCTACTTGTATTACTAGAGATGACAATCCTCCCCTAGCAGTATTAGACTATTAGTTGACCAGTGATAGGACTAGGAGGAACATTGTACCTCTAAAAAGATTTAGGTATGTTGATTTTATTTTCTACGCTCTTAATGTGGCTAAGACATTCAAGACTCAGAATTGAGGAGTTTTAAAGAGGTTATGAAGAATAAGGAAAGTCAAAATTGGTTATAAGCAGTAAATGAAGATATGGTGTCCTTGGATAAAAATTAGGCTTGGAAGCTTGTGAATTTACCTAAGAATCATAGGGTTGTTGATGCAAGTGGATCTTTAATGAAAACGAAGGTATTTCAAGTATGGAAAAGACAAGATACAATGCAAGGCTTGTGGTAAAGGGTTTTACCCAAGTGGAAGGGATTAACTAGAATGAAATCTTTTCACTTGTGGTACAATATTGTTTTATAAGAATTTTGATGTTGATTGTGAACCAATATGACCTAGAGTTAAAGCAATAGGATGTCAAGACAACTTTTCCACACGGGGATCTTAAGGAGACTATTTACATGTAGCAACTAAAAAGGTTTATGAAGGATAAGTCCAAGGTATGCCTCTTGAGAAAATCACTATATGGCTTGAAATAGAATCCATATTAGTTGTATAAGAAATTTGATATTTTTCACTTGAGATTGGGATTTCTTAGGAGTAGTTAAGTGATAAGTACCAATTATTCATACCTTTTTGGCACTTATTTTGTGCACTTATCACACCTTTTTCTGGACTTAATGCTTTGTTCAACCCTAAATTTCATTTAGTTATAAGTAATTAGGACTTGGGAATAAAATTTAGATATTTAGGGCATTTAACTACCGCTGTGATGGTTTTTTGCAGGATGTGAAGAAGAAGGCTTGGAGCAAGTTTTGGAAACCAAGTACATGAAGAAGTCTTGCTGCTAAAGCTCGCTAAGTTTAAGATCTTTTTTTTTCTTAAACTATGATTAAGTAATTGAATAATTTAAAAAAGGAAATTAAATTAAATTTTTGTAAAAATAATAAATAATTAAAAATACGTGTTGTTCTCTATTTGGACTTCTGTAGAAATTTCTACAAAAATTTAGTCTATTCGATACTTGGATAAAAATTATGAGTAGAGACTCAGGACAACTCCCTTTTTTTACCATGCAACATACGAAATCCACTTATATAATAGTTAGTACATTACCATTTGAAATGTTTTATATGAAATCCAATAGGGCACAAACTTCAAATGCCATAAGCTATGACGTAGAAAAATAAAGGCATCCTTTGATTTTCAAATGTGCAACACAACAACCAAAATATAGTGGCAATCCAAAATGAGCCTTGTCCAGTGTTGCATTGGAAGTTCCACCTCTCACAAAGAATTACCAACATCTCAAGATCTCATTCTATTTTTCCACCCAAAATTCCAACACCATACTACCTCTACTTCTGTGTGCATTGTTACTTCAGTGCAGCATTCCCCTATGCTAGCTAAATTAGTGCATCTCACGTCCTTCCACACCTCACATTATTTTCCTATTCCTAACTCCGAGAATATAATTAATTCCCTCCTCTCACTCCCACCATTAAGCAAATAACTTAAGTTATTCCCAAGCAAGCCTTAAGATTTAAGAACCAGCTTGAGATAAGGTAGTCAAGATCACATCTAGAAGTGATCTATGGCCAAGAACATATTTAAGCCATTTTAACTATTTCAATAATATCCCTCTAATTTGCTGAAAACATTAAAGAATTCTAAGCCACCTATATTGTCCAAACCACATTGATTATCATTTTATCTTATTATAGGCATCACAATTAAGTAGTCACATAAACTAAAGGAAGTTAATTTGGGCAATATTGTGTAATGTTGATCTAATGCCCCACCAACTCAAACATTTAGTCCATATTGTAGAAAATAATTTGCATTCAAGGAATAAATGCTCTATATTTTCAATCTTAATATCACCTCATTATTAGTAATTATGCATTGATAAAGAGAGAGTATCTAATATACAACTGGCTTTCATACAAAAGATTGCACTTTCGGAGGTGTGCATTTCATCTATCTATATATTTTTTTTTAAAAAAAATTCTCCATCTTTTGTTTAGACATGAGGATCTTATAACTCAACTTAACTTAGTATTGACTAGATTAATCTACTCTCTATACGCATTTGTCCTCTTCACCTCCTGTTAGTTTTATACATACACTACAACCTCCATCTCTCCTAGCAATTCCTTTTAGCACTAAAACAAAGTCCTTCTCCATATCTAGCTCCACTTTTACTTTCCATCCTACCATTCACCAAAGTCTGCCACCCTTGCATTTTTATCTACTTAATCTATGGCATTGTACTTTTAATGTGTCTCCCTCTGCCTCCTCCAAAGAATATCAACCCACCAATTTTTTTTGCTTTTTATTTTTCATCTTCAATCTTCCAATTCATTTGTATTTTAGTATCCTAACAACATTGATTGTTTCTCCCTCTCAATTTGCCACACATAATTTTTTCCCATGTATTTTATTGTTACTCTTATCCTTTTCCCATAAAGTTTTTTTTCAAAAAATATATTTAATTAACTAGATACTACCTTTTGGAGCTTTAAAGAAGGAAAATAGATCAAAAGAAACAACAAGATTGACTTTGTGGATAACATTTTTCTTTTTACTGCTCCATAACGATAATCTTATTATCACTACGTCCACCATTTGTTGCCAAGGAGCTTTTTCTTGGATCTGCCCCTATCGACAAACTAAGATATTGAAAGGTAATAAGTCAACCTTAAAATTATGAATTTTGGAAGCCTCATTCAGCCACTTTGTACTCTATATTTACACCCACCAATTGATTCTTGTGGAAGTTTAACTTCCATCTAGATGTTAACTCAAATTGTTGTAGTATAGCTTTAATGGCCCAAATATTTTCCAAACTTTTGTCACCAATTATCAAAATGTCGTCTACAATTGTAAAAGTGAGATGTTTGGGCACTACTCCCCTAAATTATAACCACTGAATGGCCAAAGATTAATAGCCTCTTTAAACATGACATTTACTCCCTTTGCTGCAATGAGAAAAAGGAAATATGATAGAGAATCTCCTTGTTTGAGGCCTTTTTTCAATGACCAAATCTTCTATTAGGATGCAATTAAATAAAATAGAAGTCTTTTCAGGAGTTAAGTATTCTCTATTCCATTCTCTCCATTTATTTCAAAACTTATACACTTTTTTAAAATCAACCTTAAAACACATCAAATTTTTTTGCGTCCGCTTTGCATCTTCCATGGCCTCATTGAAAAATGAGCACCCCATGAATGTTATTTGATTCTCAAAAATTATGGTGGATATAGCCTTTTGCAACCTACTAACCAGAATATTTGAGAGCACCTTCTATATACACCCAATCAGAGATATGGGATATTATTCCTATACTTTTTGTGGATTGTAATTTTTAGGCACCAAAATAGTAAAAAACCCATTTGATCCTCTAATCAATTTACTCTTGGAATGGAATTTCACTAAGAACTAAACAAGATCATATTTTATATTCTCCAAAAAATCATTAATGAATGTGGAATTGACATTGTCTGGTCTTGGACTTTTAAATCTATTACAATCCTATACTATTTCTTTTATCTCCTTTTTTATAAATGGTGTAATTAAATCCTGGTTTGTCAGTGTACAAATTTGGGTGATTTGCAGTTGTGCAAGTTGTTACCTATTCCATTTCTTACCCATATAATGATAAAGGATATATGGTTTGATTTTTATTTTTAGTGGCTTAACCCCTTTCACAGTGATACCATCAAAATTTAGGCATAGAATTTTATTCCTGCTCCTTTTCTTAATCAAACATCTATAGTTGTAATTTGTATTTGAGTCTCCCTCCCTCAACCATCCAAGTCTGGATTTCTGCCAAGTAAAACATAGTTCATACCCCATAAGCTTTTTAATTCTAGCAACATTTCCCCTTATTCTATCCACCTTATTATTTTCCAAGCCCTCCCTTTCACCTTTTATATCAAGTTGATGGAGCTTTTTCTTTGATTCTAGAATGTTTTTATCAAGGTTTCCAATGTGATCTCTATTCCAATTCAATACAAATGTCTTTCACTCTCTTACTGACATCTCCTATCATTGGGTTTTAACAAACTTCTCATACCCTTTGTCCTCGCTCGATCACTCCAACAATTTAATAAGCAAAATGGCTTTGGATCCCAATTAACTTTCTTTTCCTTAAGAATAATCGCATAATGATCTAATACACTTCTTTGTAAATCCCACTGAGATTTATCATTGCAAGTATCCAACAATTCTTTAAACATTGGGAAGTTGTCCAATCTACTCATAGTAAAACCATTTGCTCTATACTAGGTGTACGTTCTTCCAATAAGTTGTAAGTCTATCAATTATGTCTCTGTCATGAAATCATTAAACATAGTCATTACCTTTTGCTTATTGTTTATCTTTGCTCTTTTCTTTCATAGAATGCTTTAATAAAAACTAAAATATGTAACATCCCACAAAAATTAGGTCAAACAATTTAATATTTGCAATAGATTATTTTAATAATTTGGAGTGTTTTAACAAATAATATAATAGTGGGCCTTGTTTAAAGGGAGAGAGGTTATTAAAAGGACGGGCCTCTAGGACCTAATAAGAGAATTAGGGTTTATAAAACCTAAGCCACACACACACACACCCCACATCATGCATGGGGTTTGGGAATGGAAGGAAGAAAGAAAAGAAAGAAAAAGGAGAAAGAAAGAGAGGCAAGGATAAGCAAAAGCTTAGCCAAGCCATGGCAGCTTGATGGGTACCTCTAGGTGAATGTAGTTCCTTACATGTTGCCCTTTCCCCACCATTACAATGATTGCTCTATATGTTATCCCTTTGTATACATCCTTATTCAACTATGTGTTGATTAATTTCCTTCTTCTTGATATTTTGTATGACTATGCCATGTTTGGGACTAAATATGGGTGTTTTATATTGCCTTGTTAGGGTTTAGAAAGGGACTCCAATGCTAACTGATGTTTATTGTATGAATGTTTGATTGTTAGGCTTAAAAAGGGTATTTTGATGTTAGGAATGATTAGGGCTTTGTGATAGCATGCGACAGATATATGATTGGTGAGTTAAAGAGTAGTTTTGTTGCATATGATTCCTATTGTTCATGTGCTTTTGTGATTTGTGGGTTTGGGAAGAAATGGATTTTCCCTTTAAGGTGGAAGTTTAAAATTTAGTGTTTGTCGCAAGTCATGGGGCGTGACTAGCTTTGTTTTGAAATTGGAATGTGTATGTCTTTCAAGATTCACAGACGTGACCCACTAATCACGGGTGTTAGTCTTTTCTGCCAAGAAATTGGATTGATTGTGAACTCCTATAGTAGAGAGCTTTGTTAATTGAATTAGGCTTACTGGACTTCATATGAATTGTAACCTTAGATTTTACCTAACTAATGGCTTTGGAAGCATCTAAAACTAATGTCTATAACTCAAGATATGATCAAATTAGTGAGCAAAGGTCAAGTTATCAAGATTAGGTAATGATTTCATATTCCTTATGCAGTTAGGGATAATAGATGATCAAACTAGATTTCATTGTCAATATAAAAGTTGTAAATGATCTTTTTAGCTTTCAAACAAGATACAAATCAACTTGATATGGTTAGCATAACTCTAAATATCATGTCTACACTACACTCTATAGAGTTCATAGAAGCGTAAGAGAAAATGAAGAAGATAGTACCAAATAAAAAAAATTAAGAAATGATATGTAGATCATAAATATCAAATGGGTAGTTGTTATAATAGATAAAATATAAAGATATATTTTTATCCCATAGGTAAAAGATAAGATATAAGTTTATCCTCTAAGTAAGAGATAAAATGTTTGTCTATCCCATAGTAAGAGGAAAAATATATGCCTAAGAAATGAATGTATATGTTTATGTTGTTACCTTTACTGTATGATCTTCTCTATCCTCATGTGAATGAATACAATGTGATATGTATGACTATAAAAGAATGTTCTCATATGAGTGAATACAACATGATATGTATGACTATATATGACTGTCGAAAGGGTTTCATTTGGCAAGGGAAGGTCACAGAAACCCCTTTGGTCCCCAAAGGATGGCTAAAAGCTAAATGTTAAAAGAAAGAATGTTCAAGATGTAACATCTCCTTTGACAAAGAAAGGGTATCCATCTCCTTTGATCCTCAAAGGGTGGTGTCAACCTCCGATAAAGGGAGGTTGTTTGGTAAAAGCAAGGAGACGCTCCTTGAGATGTTGAGCACAAATTTGCCAACAAGAAGGATAAGAAAAGTAATGGAAAAGGAAATGTTTAATTAAGACATGCTAATATGTTATGAATTATTGATGAGGATCCTTTATCATATGATTGATGTATAAATTACTATATTCTATTAATGTTTAAATGCTGTAATCTCAATTTTATGAGAATTGACTGTCAATGTGTATATTATATGCTTGTATGATGTTGTAGTGTCCATAGGGCACCCACTAAGACTTTTGTCTCATTAGTTTAAGTTTAAATATTTCAAATTGAGGAGGTATAGAGCCTTAAGTTGTTATAAAGAGGAAGTCCATGTGCTTCACATTTCTTTAGGCTTATCTTTTCATATTTATTATTATATTTTAAGACTAAGTCCATAATGTTGAGGGAGCTTTATATTTTATTATTACCTTGAGTTTTGTAAGGTGCCTTGGGTACCCATGACATTAGGAATTTATGTTTATTCAATACAAGTTTGAGATTTTAACTTATGCAAGATTTACGTTTTCTACAATAGAAAGCATGTATGTATGGTAATGCCACTTAGGGTGTTACAAAATCACTAGTCACAAACCATCTCTCCACACCTCTATCTTCTCTTTATAATATTAATAATCTCCCTCTACAACACCTTTGCCCCTAAGATCACATGGCGTATATACATTAATGACTAATGATTTATACTTGTCTTTTTCCCCAACACTCCTCTATCCCCAAGAAATTACTTCCTTTGACTTTTTAAGATAAAGAGAAATTTAATTTGCATCACATGACAAGTGCAACACCCTTATCTTAATTGTTAACTATTTTTCTAATATTTAATGATTTATTTCTAAAAATTGAGAAAAAAATCTCAAACTCTATTTCCCACAGTTAAATTCAAAATGTCGAGAGCTATCTAATCATATTTTTAATAATTTTTTCAAGCCGGAGCCTAAAAAAATTAAAAATGACGATTTCATCTTTATTTCTCAACATTAAATTCTGACAAAAAAAGCATCAATTGACATAAAAATGTCAATTTAAGCTTAGAATCATGTTATATAAACTAAAATATAATTTTAAAAACTTTTTTGGAAATTTTCTGGAATTTCGACGCAAAATGACCAAAATGTCCCAAGTATTTAATAGACCAAACTAGTATTGGTTTGGTATCCAAAATGATGAAAATAAAAGTCTTAGTGCATTTTAAGGTTAAATATGTAATTTTAGAATTTCCACAAAAATTTGGGTATTTGTTAAATTAAATTAGATTTAATATGAATTTTTTGCTCAAGAATACAAAATAAATCAGTAAAATTTTGAAAAGAATTAATAAAAATTAAAATTAATTATCCAAAATATATTTTTAATGAAAAATTATATATATATATATATATATATATATATATATATATATCCAGTTTTTTCCTTAAAGTTCATTATTTTAATATTAAAAGCTAAATTGTTCGAGTTTAAGCGATTTAACCAATACTAGCTAATTTAATTACAGATAAAATTTACATAGATAAAGTAAGACAGCTAATAATGCCACACGTCCAGCCTATTCTATGGTGACTCACCCCTATTTTGATTATTTGTCCTATAATTAAATTAAAATTAAATAAAAAACCCAAATTATGACATAATGCATGATGTAATTATTTTGGACACTTAAGCCAGTTCCTTTCCTATAAATTGGACCCTTGAATTTCAGATTTCTCACCATCTTCCTCTTTCCTTGGTGGGATGAATCACTTATGAGAAGTATCCCTCACCATAAAAATCTTCTTACACCAAAATCTTGTTAGTTTTTCATCACTTAAAAAACCTCTCTTCTTAGGAAGCTTGGAACCTACATCACCATCATCTTTTGGGCTACTTTTAGAGGTAATGGGGGTAGTGGGGTTGGTTCTAAATTTTAGTCACTTTGCATATTCGTAGGAAAGGTTTTCCCTTAAACCTTTCGATGTTTAAAGTTTACTATGTTTTATAATAATGTTATAATGTTTGGTGCTAAATTTATATTTTTACTAAATTGTTATGCTGCTGAATTTTAGATAATTAAAATGTACTTATTAAGTAGTTATGCTGCTCAAATTTTTATATTTATAATATAATTATCAAGTTGTTATATTGCTCAAATTTAGATAATTATAGTAGAATTAATAAGTTGTTATATTGCTCAAATTTTTAAGCTATCATATTGCTCACATTTATATAATTAAATTTTTATATTACCAAATTTTAGTAAAACTCAAATAGTTGAGTAAAGATTGTAGAAGAAATGATAATGATCTAAACTAGTAAATTCATAAAATTAGAATGTACATAAAAATTATTTTATGATCTATTTATAAATTTATTTTTAGAAAACTATTATAGAAATTTTAGTTTAAGTTCGCCTTGTTCAAGTAAGGTCTAAATACACTAAGAAACCACTTGGAAAATTTTTATAATTTTTAAAGTCTATTTAATATTTCTAATTGTGCTCTATAATTGTCTATGGATACTTTTCAATTAAACATACTAAATTACAAAAATTCTCAAAAAATTTCTAAAAATTAATGATAAATTTCTAATTATTTTTCTAAGCTTATTTTATGAAAATTTTAACCATTTTATGATTTATTTCTAAATTATCCTTCATTTATATCTTTATTTTATTGAAATAATGATTATGTGTTTTAATATGAATCATAAATTATTTGGATAATATGTATAGATTAAATATCTGCAATACAATGCAAAGATATTATAAATAACTGTATTGGTACTCAATTAAATGGGACCAAAGAGAGAGAGCCTTTGTTTAAGAAGTTAGAAATTAACAAGTTAGTAGATAATGTAAAGCGAGGGACATGCAGTGGCATGACATCCTGCTAGGGAAGCAACAATTTGGTATACTGCGGAATGAAAGGCAAGGGCTAACTTACAAAGGTCTTGGGGTAGGCATCGAGTGGTGAATGTCCCAATGGTCAGGGTATCGCCCCTGAGCTAGGATATTCACCTAATCAAGCTTGATAACCTCGACAACTGTCCAGTACTCTAAGATTAGTATGAGAGTATACATTTATAAATGGACATCCTAAATTGTTATTTTATTCCTCAATGATGCTGAAGACTGTATCATGTGATGTTATGAAGAGAGATATATGTACTCTCAATCACTTTTTGATTTTGTTAAGAACCACTACTCAGTAATGGGGAATATGGATTCATACCGAGTTAAGGGTAGTCTAGTATAATTTAGAATAAATCCTAGGTTCCCCTCGATTGTCAGTTGTATGTTATCTTTATATTATGGTAGATTTCTTACCATATATGCGAAAGTGATTTTAAAACAAATCACATTGTTCCATTAATTTTTGGTTGTCCACATTTGATCGTGATTGTTGAAGATAGGAATACCAGTATTATTCAGCCTACATATAACATATCCAAAAGGAGGAATGTGGGAATATGATGAGGACACAAATGTTTTGACCTATATAGGTATTATGTTTGTGACTTTTCTATCTCCTATTCCGTGGATTATGATTCTCCCACTGACTTATATGATACCTATATCCTATGCAACTACTCTGCCACCCAACTTTGTTTATGCTTCTCCCACTCCACTGGCACTTGGGAATCTTGATGTTCTTGTGATTGCGCCATATATGGATGCTTATCAATCACCTCCTGAGTTACCTGTGGATGCTCTAGCTGATGACGAACCAGCATTAGTACCTGTAAATGATGAATCGCCTTTAGAAGTAGTATTAGCTGAGTAGCTCGTAGACTCCCCTGGTATTCAATACCAAATAGGGATGGCTAACGGGTGGTATACCTCTCTATCATCATCTTCCTCTGAACTTGGGGTACCACATAATGTACCTAACAGACAAGCATATCATGCAGTAGAGGACGAGTCAGAGGAGACTCCCTCAAATGAGGATCAATAAAGACTTGTAGGATTTTAGAAAAATAGGGTAGATTGAAATTGTTCTATATAGGACCTTTTTTAGGTATATATTGGGTTAGGTAATGTCCATCTTTTGATGTACTTTTGGTTTTTTTGTATTTTATGATAGTTATGTATAGTTTTACAATATATATGTATATGTATATATATATGTATATGTATATGTATATGTATATGTATATGTATGTGTATATGTATATGTATATGTATATGTATATATGTATGTATATATAATAATTATCTTTCATCTTTTACTACCATTTCTAGATTTTTTAAATTCAGAATTATTTTGTTAAAAAATCAAAAAAAAATTTACTCTTATATTCATTAACTCAAACTTGACAACTAATAAAATTACTAAATTAATACGAATTATAGTTAATATGAATGGGTATTACAACAACGCACCTAATCTTCCTACAATTGAATTGTATACCAATCCAAAATAGTTTCCATCCCATAACATATTATAGAGCTTCCTATCCACCATTTCAATTTTAGTTTCTCATGAACACACCATATCTAGCTTTTGATCTTTCATTAGTTTTCTCACCCCTTGATACTCTTATATCAAAATAAAGAACCTTTATAATGGTAATCTATTATTTTCTCCACCCCCACTAACTTTTTCTTCTTTGCTCACTTCTTATTTATCCTTCCTTTCAATTTATTCCAACCATCCCACAATTTCATCATCATTTCTTTTGCTTTCCATACCAATCTTCTTCCCAAACTCCCATACTTCTTTAGCCATCTCCACTACACTATTATTTTTTATCATCCAATTCCTCCATTATGCATTACTATTAGAGAAAAAGTTGTCAGATACAGAGGTACCTTGCTAGATTTGTATTGAGTTCTTTCTCATTCCCTTATCTCATTTCTCATTTTCTCATTCTTTCCCATTTCTTTCTCATTAGGCATTACTCACCCTCTCTTTCTTTCCACTTGCTCCACATCTCTGCATTGTTATCTTAGAAGTCGAATTGGTCATGTTATCCTACATCACCTAAGTGTTGCCAATTAATTACTTTATGTTTGTGTGGAGTTATTCAAATCTGCCCTTATAGGTTTCATCATCATGTGCATTCTTTCAACCAAAATCACAACCACTTATGATTTCATTAGCCAAGCAATAACAATCACTTGCCAAGCAACTAAAGGAATCATCAACCCTTGATAATGGATATCGATCAGAGAAATGTGGCCCATTATCTCCTGCACCTTGAGTATGAAAGCAAACATGTTTTTTCACATTCCCTTCCCTACAACCATTGGGCACTAACATTAGTAAGTTCAAGTTATCTATTTTCAATTGGTATCCATCATATCCCACTCCTTTTTTGATTAAGGCCTAATGCTCCAATGGAATTTTGTATTTTTTTTTAAAGTTCAATGGTCTTTTTTTGATTAATGTTCAATTTTTTGACTTCTTAATGCTCCCCTCCAATGGAATGTTATTGACGACCACTAATTGTAATCCATCGTCCTTATATTCCCCTTCTTGAATTTCCACTCGTTATCTAATTGTGTAATTAGTTTTGATTACTTCTCAATTGTGTGTCTTGTTCCATATTCCTTGTATCCTGTAATAGTATTAAGGGATTTCATCCCTAAATCCTCCATAAATTATTGTCCAAATCCTCATAATCAAGTCCCACATTCAATTCCATGTCCTTTTGAATTTCAAACTCATTTTCCTCTGAGACCTCTACATCAGACCAACCATGGTATGACCATTTGGAATCATCCTTTGAAAAGGGTGAAGTTAATTGCTAACCCCTTTTATCTATACTTGTAAACATCATTATAAGAAACGCTTCCTCCACTAACCGAACTAAGAATAAATGCACATTAATAATGACCTTTTGACTAAATTCACTAATTCTCAAGATGTGGTCTAAATGAGTTTTCTAGCCACATCTAGCCTCTTCTTGTTTATAGTATTGGCATCCATCAATATATATCATCCTAAGTTACCAACAATATACTCAAAAAACTCATTTCCATGCATGTAATGGCGCTCCCTAACATCTAATCCATGTATACCTTTCCCTTGTTACTTCAGTAGGCTTCCACTTGGAAATCTACTAGAACAAATTACCTTCAGTCTCTTTAAGCAAAATACCTAAATCCCTCTAGATTTAATCAACATCATGTCACTATCCATAGTAGTCAAAATCATCAAATTCAACATTTCCTTGTCTTGCAAAGAATGAATATTTTCTAGTGACTTCCAACATAGCATTGATTTAATCATAACATCTCTTTATTCATTACAAAAGACAATCCCTTCCACCTATTTGCTATTTCTTCTCTACTTTTTGGCTTCGACATCATTTTGCTCTTCCCTTCACCATAATAGCATATAAGACCCCTCTGATTATGATTTTGGATGATTGTATGCTTCCCTCATTTTTGTTATTTATCATCATTACCTATTGTATGTAATGGATATTTCAAAAGGCTCATGTCCCACATTCCCTAGTTTAGGTTTCCATTAAGTGTTTATATATCAAAATGTGATAGTGGATTTCAAAGTGGCTAGCACAATGAAGGAGGCTCGCGTGCATGAGAATAAGTCTCGTGGGCCTGTTGTAGTGCAAATCTATCGATTTACCCCCCTGCACGTGCGATCATGGGCCTTAGAATATTTTTAGCTTTGGATTTATTAAATTTCATTTTCAAAAATTGAATTTAAATTCAAATAAGCTTATCCAGAAAACTCCTTTTTTTTATGTAATCGTTTTTTAATGATTCAACATCTGTTTTTTTTTTTCTAGATTCTTTCTAAAAAAATATGGGACACCATTGTGAACTTTTTTTTAATGTTACAGATTTTTATGATTATTAGGTTAACGTTTTATTGTAAATGTTGTCGTATGTTTTTATAATCTACTTTTCTCATTTTTTCAACATACAGGCTCTTTTTCTTCTTCTTCCAAAAATATACTCTTACGCTTCTAGGTTCTAAGATATTTTTGGCTTGCTAGTTTTGTGCCTCGGTTACGTTCAAAGAGGTTCTTATTGTGTCTTGGGGGACTTGCACGTATCACGCAAATAAGTCCTTTAGGGTAGTGCTATCACAAGCCTAAGGAAAGTTCATCACTATACTGTCATTGCCGACTACAATCTACAGGACTTATGGCTGACAACATGCATATTGACGCAACCTTAAGTGCTGTTGTGCAACCTGCCCTTTCTGCCGTCTCTATTGCCTATGCGAGCCACTTCCCAACATCTCAAAGATTGAGGTGTTTGCTAGCCAAAATTTCTGCCAATGGCAGGAGCATGTCTACACCATGCTAGACATATACGGAGTCGCTTTTGCACCCACAACCCCGAAGCCCGACTCCAGTGCAACTAATAAGTAGATAAAAGACTGGAAATATGCGAATAAGGTATGTCGCCACACCTTAATTAGTGCATTAGCTAATGAGTTGTTCAATGTGTATTGTTCCTACAAGCAAGCGAAGGAGATATGGGACTCTATGATACTAAAGTATACAGTCGAGGACGTGGTAAGACAAAGGTTCATTATCAAAAATTACTACCACTGGGAGATGGTTGAAGGAAAAGATATCAAAGTTTAGATAAATGAGTACCACAAACTGCTTGAAGACCTAAAGGCTGAAAACATAAAACTTCCTGATGAGTTTGTGTCGGAAGTGCTGATCGAGAAGCTACCTGAGTCATGGACCGACTACAAGCAACAGCTGAAGGCACAAACAGATGTCCCTATCAGACCTTATTACCCACATCATCATTGAAGACATCAACAGAAAAGAGTACGTTGCTGCTAGGGCCAAAGCCTTGGTTGCAAAGGCCAAAGCCTTGGCTGTAAAGGCACATATGGTATAAAACAAACTAAACCCAAAAAGGTACAATCAAAGGCCTGATCACAATAAGAAAAATAAATTTAAAAATAAATTTAATCTCCTTCATGTTTCTAACCCCACCTTCAAGAAGAAGGGCAATTGTTATGTCTGTGGAAATCCAGGTCATCATGCACCACAATGCAAGCATTGAATGAAGAGAAACGACAATCCTCCTAAAGCTAAGGCCAACCTAGTTGAAGGAGATGATGTGATGGTCGCGATCATTTCTTAACTTAATATGATGATGAATGTGAGCAAATGGGTGGTAGACTCTGGGTCTATCCAACATATATGTGCGAGTAGAAATGCTTTTACCTCCTACACTACTGCAAGGGATGGAAAAGAACAAGTGTATCTGGGTGACTCTAGGACTACTCCGGTTCTAGGAAAGGGGAAAGTTCTTCTGAAGCTCACATATGGAAGACACTGGCTTTAAGTGACGTGCTACATATGCCCTTTATTAGAGTTAGTTTAATTTCTATAGTATTATTGGGAAAGGTTGGGGTTAAGTGTCATTTGAGTCTGACAAGATTGTAATGACAAAAAATAATGTGTTTGTGGGAAATGGATATTGTGATCAAGGACTATTTGTACTTAATGTTTCTAAAACTATGAATGAATCTGGATCGTCTTTTGCTTATATGGTTGATTCATATGATACGTGGCATGCTAGATTAGGATATACAAATTCCTCGTACGTTATTAAATTGCAATGACTTGGCATGATTAATTTGCATGATAAACAAATTAAAAAATGTGAAATATGTGTTGAATTGAAACTAACTAAAACACCCTGTCCCTCCGTGCAACGTGTAGCTAAACCTCTTAGTTTAATTCATTCCAATCTTGCAGATTTAAAACAAACCATGTCTAGAGGTGGTAAAAGTTATTTTGTAACTTTTATAGAGGATTTTTCGATATATACTAAAGTTTATCTAATCAGACATAAGGATGAAGCTTTTGACATGTTTTTATCATATAAAGCTGAAGTAGAAAATCAATTAAATAAAAAAATTAAAAGAATAAGATCAGATAGGGGCAGTGAGTACACTTTGTTTAATGACTTTTGTGAAAAGGAAGGTATTATACATGAGGTAACCCCACCTTATTCACCTGAATCTAATGGAGTAGCTAAGAGGAAAAATAGAACCCTTAAGAAAATGATGAATGCCTTGCTAATTAGTTCTTCAGCATTTGATAACCTTTGGGGAGAAGCCCTTCTAACTGCATGTTTTCTACAAAATAGGATACCACATAAGAAAACTGGTAAAACACCCTATAAGTTGTGGAAAGGATATCAAACTAACTTGAAGTATTTGAGAGTGTGGAGTGTCTAGCTAAAGTAATGCTACCTGATCTTAAAAAAGGAAGATAGGGTCTAAGACTTTCGATTGCATGTTCATAGGTTATGCTGAACATAGTGTTGCTTATAGGTTTCTTGTCCTTAAGAGTGATATCATTGGTTGTAATACCATAGTAGAGACTAAGAATGATGAATTCTTTGAGGACATATTCCCTTTAAGGTCTAGTATTAGTTCTTCACAACCTATAGAAACCCATAGTGAATTTGTGGTTGAGGATTTAAGAAGGGGTAAAAGACAAAGGAAAGAGACATCTTTTGGAAATGATTTTTACACCTATCTAGTTGAGGATGATCTAATGAGTTATTTGGAAGCTATTAATTCTTCTGATGCAAAAATACGGGAAGAAGCTATTAAGATTGAAATTGACTCAATTAAGGAAAATAATACTTAGACATTGGTGGACCTACCTAAAGGAGCAAAACCAATTGGGTGTAAGTGGATCTTTAAGATGAAATACAACCTTGATGGATCTATAGAGAAGTATAAGGCAAGGTTAGTAGCTAAAGGTTTTACCCAAAAACAAGATGTAGACTACGTTGATACCTTTGCTCCTGTGACTAGGATTTCTTCTATCCGAGTATTGATAGCTTTAGCTTCTATCCACAAGCTTGTGATTCACCAGATGAATGTAAAAACTGCTTTCTTGAATGGTGATCTAAAGAAAGGGATTTATATAACTCAACCTGAAGGGTGTGCGGTTCTTAGTCAAGAGAACAAAGTGTGCAAACTTTTAAAGTCTCTATATGGTCTAAAACAAGCATCAAAACAATGGCATGAGAAATTTGATCACATTTTACTTGTTGATGGTTTTTCTTCTAGTAATGCTGATAAATGTGTGTACACCAAAGTTATGAATGGTGATTGTGTGATTATATGCTTATATGTTAATGACATGTTAATTTTTGGTACATGCACTGATATAGTTTTTAAAACTAAATCTTTCCTTGCATCTAAATTTGAATGAAAGACATGGGTGAAGCAAGTGTAATTTTAGGAGTTAGAGTTGTAAGGAAGGGTGATAGTATATTACTATCCCAAGGACATTATGTTGAAAAACTTCTTAGGAAGTTTGGTTATTATGACTCTAAGTCAGTGAGTACCCCTTACGATGCTAACTCTCAACTAAAGAAAAATAGAGGAAATTCTATTACTCAATCTCAGCATACCCAAATTATTGGGAGCCTACTACATTTAATGAATTTTTCTAGACTTGATATTGCTTATGCAGTAGGCAGACTGAGTAGTTACACTCAGAGTCCTAATTAGGACCATAGGGATGCACTTGCGAGACTCATGAGATACTTAAGAGGTACCATGGATTATGGTATTGAATATAGTGGATTTCCTACTGTACTAGAGGGGTACAATGATGCTGACTGGATCTCTGATTTAGATGAGACAAAATCCACTAGTGGGTATGTATTTACACTTGGTGGTGGTGCAGTTTCATGGAGATCAGCCAGGAAAACGATTATTGCTAGATCAACAATGGAGTCAGAGTTTATAGCTCTAGAGATGGCTGGTAGTGAGGTTGAAAGGTTGAGAAACTTCTTAGCAAACATTCCTTTGGGAATGAAACCAACACCATCAGTGTCAATGCATTGTGATTGCCAATCAACAATAGCTATAGCTAAGAACAAAACTTACAATAAGAAAAATAGACATATACAGTTGAGACATAATGTGATAAAGCAACTGCTAAAGGATGGAATAATTTCCATTGATTATGTGAAGTCAAAAGGAAACTTAGTAGATCTTCTAACAAAACCCCTTGGGAGAAAAATGATATTTGAAACATCGAGGGGAATAGGACTTAAGTCACTTGAAAACAAACAAGTGATGATAACCCAACCTTTGTGATTAGAGATCCCATGAGGAAGGTTCAATGGGAAGAACAAGTCACTTGTTAGTTCTACTAGCACTAAAATCAATTTTAGTTGATTTTTGTCCCTTCCAATGATGTGAGAAAGTGCTAGACACTACATTAATGAAAGGTTAAGCTCTATAGTAAAGCTTTGTGCGGTTGAGAAAGCCTTACAATTTATAAAGGTTTTAAATGTTTTTCATATCCCTTATGGGTAGTGTATGATTTGTAGCATACACTTGATGAAATCACCTATATGAGTGTCATGTGGGGCCGCTTGTATGGGATCTTGCGAGATCTCTAGAGCACTCATGAATACCGAGCACGCGCATGGCCTAGTAGTGCAAAACAGCGATAACGCCAAGGATTATAGAGGTATAATGTGATTGATGAACCGCTAACACACATCAAGTGTTTTTGGTCCAATAACTTGCTACACCAACTACGTTGTGTGTTAAGTCTCATAGCTTGCTACACCAGGTTTGACGCATTACATCCTATTACAGAACCCAATTTCTTTTTCTTCTTTTCTTTTCTTCTTTTCTTTCCCTTTTATTTAAAAAAAATGTTTTGGCCTTTTGAAATATGTGGGGGATTATTGTATGTAATGGATATTTCAAAAGGCTCATGTCCCACATTGCCTAGTTTGGGTTTCCATCAAGTGTTTATATATCAAAATGTGATAATGGATTTCAAAGTGGCTAGCAAAGTGAAGGAGGCTCGCGCCCATGAGAATGAGCCTCGTGGGCCTGTTGTAGTGCAAATCTGCCAATTTGTGCCCCCCCTACATGTGCGATCATGGGCCTTAAAATATTTTTAGCTTCGGATTTATTAACTTTCATTTTCAAAAATTGAATTTAAATTCAAATAAGCTTATCCGAAAAGCTCCTTTTTTTATGTAACCATTTTTTAATGATTCAACGTCCTTTTTTTTCTTGATTCTTTCCGAAAAAATATGGGACACCATTGTGAACCTTTTTTTTTAACATTACTATTAATGTTATAGATTTTTATGATTATTAGGTTAACGTTTTATTGTAAATGTTTCCGTCTGTTTTTATAATCTGCTTTTCCCATTTTTTCAGCATACAGGCTCTTCTTCTTCTTCCAAAAATATACTCTTATGTTTCTAGGTTCTAAGATATTTTTGGCTTGCCAGTTTTGTGCCTCGGTTACGTTCTGAGAGGTTCATGTTGTATCCTGGGAGACTTGCGCATATCACGCGGATAAGTCCTTTAGGACAGTGCTGTCACACGCCTTATGAAAGTTCATTGCTAAAAACACTACCTTTAAATCATCTTTCTCATATATGAACCTCAACAAATTTACATGCAATTTGCATATTCCTATATCCATATCGTGTCCAATTGTTCCTCTATGTCCACTAGATTTTTCACCCTAGAATGCCTGGCAAAACAAAACAATTTCCCTTCTATGTTTCACTTTTTGTGGGATGACAACATCATCCATTTTTTCTAATTTTTAAAATATTTTCCATCTTGATTTCAACCCAAAACTATCAGGGAAACTTGTGAAATAAATTTTTTTCCCTAGGGCTATGGGCGCAGGGCCACTTAAAGGAAGAAGGTATCCTTACGTTAAGTCACACTATTTTTACCCCCTTCTCTTCCTTTTTATCCTTTTTTGATCTTTTATCTCATAATCAGTTTTATGTCTTGTTGATTTCAATCCTCTTTCCACCTCCTTGGTCTCATGATGATCCACTCCCCCTCTTCCTCACCGTTTATCTCTTTTTCACCTCTCTTCACTCTTTGATCTATCTATATTAGTGACAAATTACATTGCAAAAATTAATCTATAATTAAGTAAATTAAGAACATATCAATGAAATGGTCAAAACAAAATTTAACTATCTGAAAACAATTTATACTAAAATAACCACATCATAAAAAATTCAAAATAAAAGTTTGTCTATACTAGACATCTATATATAAAAAAAAGCCACGTGGAAGCTTAATTTTCAATGAAATAGCTAATCTTCTTTTTATTTATAAGTACAAGATACTCAACAAGAGATAACTCATTTTCTCAACAACATGAAGAAATTTTTTGCACTAAATAATTTTTCAAGTTATTCTATCATACAATGTTCCACAGAGAAATTTAGGATGAACATCATTTCTTATACTAATCAAACTATTCGTGCTTGTTTTGGAAATTTAGGATGAATGATATTTCTTGTACCAATTTCAAAATAGAATATTGTTAGAATATGTGAAAATATTCACTATTATCGTTATCATATCTTAAACTATACTTTACAGTTATTTTTCTTATTTTCTTATCATCTTATACTATTGATCACCACATTTCCTTGTCTCATGGCTTATTACCTATTTAGTTAAGATCATCATTATTATATTGTAGGAATTAAGAGATATTGTAGATCTCTCTATTAGAGAAATTAGCAATTTGTTGTCGTTTTTTTGTTTTTAAAATAAGATTTTCATTATTATTTGTTTTTTTTTTTGTTATCCCATCTTTCCTTGATTCGAGGAAAAAATCTTTCTATTTAAGTAGTACCTTCACTGTTAAATAATACACGAAAGTTTTCCTTATTACTTTCTTCATGGTATTAGACCCCTAGGTTCACCGGTCTAGAGATTCTTTCCTTCTTCCCTTATGGCGATATGCCTAAACTCATGAAAGACTGCCCTGATCGGCACAACCAGCAATATCATGATCAGGATCAAAAACACATAATTTTTAAGAACTTAAAAAAAAGGATAGAGATTGAAACATGACAATGTCATATTTTTAAGAATTAAAAACATATTTAAAACTTGCATTATAGAGGGAAAACATAGTACAATATATACTTACCTGCTGCAAGGTTGGATTTTCTGGTTGAGTTTGCATATAAGCATCAAGAGCCGTTTGATTTTGGCTATTAACCAAACTGAGTTCCACTCTTTTGTCCCATGTTAAGGCATGCACAATTTTTGGACGGCAGTAAGAAGTCGCCAAATGCAAGGGAGTGTTTCCATTGGCATCCTTGTCATTTATCATGTCTACAAGTCCATAATTTGCATCTTGCAAGATGTATCTTACCACATTAAACTTTCCCATTTGAGCCGCTATGTGAACAATATTTCGACCATAATAATCAAGTATCTCTTTAGGATCTAGACAGTGTTCTAGCAACTTACTTACCACTTCAACATGCCCACCTGCGGAAGCCAAATGAAGAGGAAAAAAACCATCGTTGTCTCTTTCCATGCTGCAAGAAATACAACTTCCAAGCAAGTACTCAACACCATTAAGGTAACCGATAGATGCTGCATAGTGAAGAGCTGTCTTTCCTTCATTATCCCTTAAATGAACCCATTCTTTCTTTTTCATTAATAAGATCCATAAAATATCTGGCATATGTTATGAAAACCAATTATGAGCAAAATCTCATTAAGAAGGATCAACATATGAATTATATATGGGAAAGAAGGGATATTAAAAAAAGATCCAATAATTAAAAGATTATAAATATTTCTAATAGAAAAAGTTAACCAACAATTATAACGATGGGCTAAATGTTGAGTAATAGAATAGAATGAATTTCATTAGTCAATGTTGACCTGGCAACAGTAAACACTTGTGACCATTGGTTCTACTAATCTATAAGTATCCAACCCATTATATATAATTCTAATTTGATCTATCCAATCTTCTTGTCTTTTGAAACGTAGATAAGTTTCATTAGCTGATAACCTACCTTTTAGTTTAACAAAAAGGCCTAATATTCAAGGGATAGATGGATCTCGCATCACTTATTTTGCAACATGGATCATAAGTTAAAGGCAATAACCTTTTATAACTCTCTAATGACAAACTTTTAGCTAAAAGATCTAGCATTGAAGCATATAGATAGGCACCTTATTCCCTATAACCTAATCACAAAATCCAAAAGCACATGAGGAAACCTCTATTTGGCCATTATTTGTTATGATTTAAGCACTAGAGAAGAGACCAACCTAAAAGACTAGTTCATTAGGTGGAAAAGTCTTATGATTTAAAATAGAATGGTGAGTGGGTACTATATATTTGTTTCAAGACCAACCAACAATATTCTCTCACCTCATGGCTTTTTACCTCACCTAGGGATGGCAATGGGGCGAGGCGGGCAAGGGTAGTAGCTACCTGCTACACACCTCACTGGATAGAAACCCACCTCATTACCTGCATTGGTACTTGTTAGACCGATACCTGAGAATTTTTTTAATATCCGTAGATATCCATGGATACTTCCTAAAAAATAAAATAAAATCAAATCAAAAATTTATTTTGTGTGTTGTGGACAATCATAAGGTGTTACAAATATCACTTTGATTTTATAAATTTGAATTTATAAATTAAAGAGTTGCTTAAAATAATTACTTTGACCATAAATTTTAATTATTCTAACAATTTTTCTAAAAAAAAGGTTTAAAGGGCCATAAATTTATTTATTTTTTCTCCCATAATATATTGTATAAGATTTTTCTCATAATAAACAATCGTTTTAAAAATTTAGGACAAATTTTGCGTAATTTTATCTATATTAATATATAAGAATATTTGAATAAATATACAATGGCTGGTAAAGGGTATCTGTGGGCACGAATACCATGATACTCGTGTCCGCCCCGTTAATAAACTGGTAACATATATACTTGTTTAAACTATTCATGGGTACCCATTGAAACTACCAATTTTTTGCCCATGGCTGATTTTATTCATGGATATTCACAAACATAGATTTTTTTGTCATCCCTAGCCTCACCAATTTACAGCAAAAATTGGGTTAACCATTTGCATCATCTAGAACAAGTGTTGTTCAGTTCGTAGAAACATAATTCATTCTAATTAATAGAGAACCGTGATTTAGTTCATGTGTACCAATTCGCGGTTTGTTTATGAATCGTGTCGCCAAAATTCGTAGTTGGATTATGCAGTGGAAAAGATTGCGACCTGGTTCATTTAGAAATGGGAAAGCTTGCAAGCAATAGAAAGGAGGAGGTGAAGGGCGAACAAAAAGGCTTTGGTTGGCTGAAATAAGGAAGCTGAAAAGTAACGAAAACTAAATGGATTTATCTTTTACTTTTTTAACGAGGAGACCAACGTTGTTGTACAGCTGTTCAACACTTTTTTTCCTTTTATTTATAGATAATAAAGATTTTAATTTTACAAATGATAAATTTATTTGTAAAAATAAATAGATATTTTATGGAAAATTATAAAATGAATCAATCTATTGATTAACTTGTAATTAAAAATTCTGTCAGTTAACATATTTTAATAAAAATAGATAATAAAATTCAAAAAAAAAATACAAACGACCTATATTAAATTCAATTGTCATTAAATGTTAATTATGTCAATAGTTTATAAAATTTATTTTTTATGACAATTTAAATAATTTTAAAGGCAAGCAAAATAAAAAAAATATTTATAATAATATTTAAATTTCATATATAATTTATCTTTTTTTAACAAGATAAAAAAAAGTACTAATTTGTAAATTCAAATAGTGTACCAACTATGTATACCCCTTATGTACCAATACTTTGTAAGGTTGCATCATACCCGTACTCGTACCACGTATCGAAGAGTATTGCAAACTTAGTAATTATGGTTCTATTTACAACATCATTTTTCCCTACAAGAAAAATGTCATTTTGGGTAGACTCGAGTAGAATACTTGGGGTGTGTAATTTCAAAGAATGGAGCGGAATGGATGGCAAGAACGTGGAGATGATTTTACAATGGCCAATCCCACAATTTGTAAAGCCTAGGGATTTTCTCTAATTGGCAAGATACTAAGACACTCTACACATGACTACAGAAAATAGCAAGGTCACTAATAGATCTCTTAAAGAAAGGAAATTTCTCAAGGACCCCTGAAGCTGAACAAGCATTTTGTCAAACTAGTACCTTCTCCTGTCTCCAAGATGTCGAATTTTAGTAAGCTTTTCACAATCAAATGTTTTGCTTCAGGGAAAGGCATAGGTATGGTGTTGTCTCGAAGAAAGGCATAACACATTTTTATAGCAAAGCTCTCTTGAATTCATTGTTGTCCAAATTTGTGTACTAGAAAGAACTAATGAGTCAATAACCATAGTGTTAGCTATCCAACATTGGCGACCTTACCTACTTACTCACAAATTTATTGTATGCACAGGTAAAAAAAAAAACCCTCACTATTTACTCGAACAGCAAATCACCATTTACACGCAACAAAATTGGTTAGCCAAACTTTTGGGATATGATTTTACATCATTTACAAGGCAAGTTGCACTAACCAGGTGGCAGATGAAGACAAGGAACTAAAGGCCTCACGACGATTTAGGTAGGATATTCAGTTATTGGAGGAGGTAAAATTTGACCCTGTATTATCCTAAATCATTATTAGGCTTTAACAAGATCCTAATACACACCGCCATATTATACACTGGATCAAGGAAAAATATACTACAAAGGACATTTAGTTTTGCCAGCAAATTTAGCACGGATACCCAAGTTATTGCAGGAGTTTCATTCTTCTCAAACTGGAGGTCACTCAGGTATTTATTCTACTTATATATACCTCACTTAGAACCTATATTGGACAAGGATGAAGGGGATGGTAACCTCTTTCATCGATGCTTTCCATATTTGCCAACAAAATAAGTATCAGGTTGTTTCACCTATGGCCTTTAACAGCCATTACTTATTCCCAATGCAATTTTGGAGGACATAAGCCTTGATTTTATTATTAGGCTACAAAAGTTTGACATTGTTTTAGTATTTGTGGATTGGTTGTCATTTTATATCAATCAAACATTTATTTTCTGCTTATGCTATTACAAAAACATTTGCTACAGAGATTGTAAGCTTGCATAGGATACATATACCCAATGTAAATGAGCGAGACCTCACTTGCATAAGATACATATACCCAATGTAAGTGAACGAGACCTCACTTTTATAAGATATTTTTGGATAGAATTATTCAAGCTAAATGGGATTGCATTACGCATGAATACTGCATATCATCTCGAATCTAATAGACAAACCAATATGCTTAACCACATGCTTGAGACTTATTTTCGTTATTTCATATCAGAGCATCTTAGAAGTGGCTAACATTCCTCTTATGACTGATTATTGGTATAATACATCGCATCACATCACTGCCCAAGCCACACCATTAAAGATAGTGTATGGCAAACCCTCTTTAACACTATCTAAGTTCATTGCAGGGAAGGTGTTGGTAGAGGCAAAGGATCAAGGCTTGCAAAGACTTGCAGGATAGGGATGAAGCCCTCAAACAACTTAAATTTCATTCGTCAAGAGTCCAACAACACGACAAGATTTGCTAATAAGCATCACCATTCATCTACTATCTAGCCAGGGATTGGGTGTATTTGGGCCTCACTAGTAATGCTCAATGCCAACATGTCTTCTTCCTAATGTCTTGGCAAGGTATTATGTGCCCTATTTAGTCACTAAGGAGATCAGCATGGTCGCTTTTCAGTTCTAGCTACCAAAGCAAAGCATACCCACCCCTTATCTCATGTGTTCCAATTAAAAAAAGTAATAGGGGACCACTTAGTGTAATCTATAATCCCTATTGAATTCAAAGTAAATCCACTGCTATACCAAACCAAAAAAGTACTAAACCCCTTATCTATAGTGCATCATGGAGATTTAACAGGTCAAGTGTTAATCAAATGGGCATTTCATCGATTGTAGGAAGCTACATGGGAAAATGAGCATAGCATTTAATCTTAATTTATAGGACAAGGTTTTTTTCCCGAGAGGGAGGTATTATTAGGGTCGAGATTAATAAGGCAAGGAGTAAAAAAGTGTGTACTTCTAGAAATAGAATAAGAATTGAGTTAGCTTTTATCAATTGAGAGTAGGGCAGTTAAATATAGGACCTACTATGTAATTAGATTCATTCTTTGATAACTGAATTCTTAGAATTTAGGCTTAGGACCTAACTCAAACAAGATGAAAAGATGTCATGATAAAACTCAAGAAAATTGCTTTGGAAAATTGTGTGGCTCTATGCGATAGAGAGAATTTATCTTAAAGATCAGCCTAGAATATTTTGGCAGTTACGAACTATGTATAGCAGGATGTGATGACTGCTATATACAAATAATAAACAAAATAAACATATGACAAAATCATATTTATAGCCAACAACAAATCTGTGTAGTAATAATGCATTAACATACCCCTTTAAATTGATGCTGGTAAGTCAACTAGCAATAATTTGCCAACAAGAAAGTGATGTTGTTGTATTGTCATAGCTTTAGTAAAAACATCAACCACTTAATGATTTGTAAATATATATGGTAGAGAAATGGATTAGCTATACAATGTTTCCCACATATAATGGCAGTCAACTTCAATATGTTTGGTATGGTCATGAAACACTAGATTGGTTACAATCTAAATAGCACTAGTATTAGCAACATGAAGTGGTGTAGAATTAGTTTGTTAATAGCCATAATCCTCTAGAAGGCTCTAAAGCCAAACGATTTCTAAACAAGTTGAGGACATTGCACGATATGTAGCCTCAGTAGAAGATTTTAAAACACAATCTTATTCTTTACATTTCTAAGAAATCAAGGCATCAACTAGAAACATACACTATCCTATAGTAAACCAACAAGTATCAGGATAACCCACCTAGTTAGTATCACAATATGCTATCAATTGTAAAAAGGAGTTAGTGGAAAAAAATAATCCATGAGTAGGGGAGCCAAGTAGATATTGAATAATACGACGAATAGTTGCTAAATGAAGATGCCTAGGAAAGACATAAACTAGCTAACTTGATGAATTACATGTGCAATATTGGGTCTTCTAGTCAAATAGATAAGACCTTCTACTAGGCTCCAATATAGAGTAAGGTCATCAAGCAAGTCTTCATCATCTTTTTGATACTTTACATTCACTTCCATAGGAATGTCCACTAAAGTACTACCCTTCAAACCAGTTAATGAAATAAGATCTTAAATACTTTTGTTGATTTAAAAAGATTTCATTAAATTGATAATGAATCTCAAATCACAAAAATAGATGAGTTATCCAAGATCTTTCACATGAAAAGTTGAAATCAATTCACTATTTATATCAAAAATAACTGTATCATCTACATAGAACCAAACGATCATGCCTATGGTAGACTTGTGAAAGAAAAGTGAATGATCATATTGATTTTCTAGGAAAGAAAAGTAATGAAGTGTACTATGAAACTTCTCAAACCAAGCCTAGGGAGCTTATTTATGCCCATACAATGAATGTTTATTTCAACATACATCAATAGGAGAAGAAGTAGTCATACTGAAAGGCCAACATTGAGAAGCTGTAATGACAAGAATAGTTCAAATTATTGTCATTTTAGCAATAGGAGCAAATTTCTCCTCATAATTTGTTATATTTATGTTTTGAATGTCATTGATATATTTAGTAGACAATTATAATCTATTGATATATACCATTTGTAATGAATGGTTAAGGATAAATAAGTTTTATAACTAATCACTGTTTATCCTTTATTCAACTACAAATAAATGGAAATGAAATGGAGAATTCATTTAGAAAACATAAGGATTCAACCTTAGGAGCACACTTGAAAGAGATAAGAACTCATATAGAATTCTTCTATGAAATTTTGTTCTTTTTTCATAAAAGAGATTCTTCATTGATTTTGCAAAGTTAAATTTTCTTCATCAAAGACAATGTTTCACAACAGATTGGCATTAGAGTTATGACATTTACAAAGTTTGATGTTGAGAAATTTATTGGCAAAGATAACTTCAACTTGTGCCACGTGAAGATGCTCTCTCTCCTCATACATCAAGAATGTGAGATGGTATAGGAAGGAAAAGCAAAGTTGTCAGTCAATCTAACATTTTCACAAAAGAAGGTTATAACAAAAAAGCATACAATTTAATATTGTTATTGCTAGGTGAGGAAGTTCTAGGAGAAGCCTCGAGAGAAAAGACTGCTGACATGCTTTAGGAAAAGCTTAAAAGTCGATACATGAAAAAGTCTCTCAATAGTCATCTCTGTTTGAAGAAATAATTATATACCAATGCAAGAAGGTGAGTCCATTCATAAACATATTGGTAATTTCAACCAAATTTTCTTAGTTTGAAAATATTGATGTTGCAATTGATGACAAGGACCAAGTTGTTCTTCTTACTTCTTTGCCAAGAAATTAGAGCAATTTTGTAGACACAATAATATTCGTTAAGAGTTCATTATCCATTGAGGAAGTGAAAATAGCCTTATGGTCTTGGGAATTAAAAACGCGAATTACCCATTCATATGGTGGTACTAGCTTAGGTGAGGGTCTAATGCTAAAAAGAAGAATAAAGGAGTGGAAAAAGAGTTTCCAGAGAAGGCAGTCTAAGTCATGCAACAGAAATAAGAACAATAACAGTTGTCATAACTATTAGAGAGAAAGGCACTAAAAGAAAAACTACTCAAAGCTCAGGAAAGACAAAGCAAGTACTTTAGAGTTTGGTGGAGCAATTGTGGCCTCAAAAGAATTAGATGGTGGAAATGTTCTTCTTTCTCATCTAATGTCAATGATGATGACTAATTTCTGAATTCAGCATGTACTTTTCACATAACGCTTAATAAAGATTGTGTTTCACATCTAAGAGATTAACAGTGGCAAAGTTCTGATGGGGAATGATGGTGTTTGTAGTGTACAAAGTAAATCAAGATGGTTGATAATATTATGATAACATTAACCAATGTGAGGTATGATGTAGAACTCTGCAATAACTTAATTTCTTTGAACACTTTAGACTATATTGGTTATACATACTGAGCAGAAGGTGGAGTTGTAAGAGTTTCTAGAGGTGCCTTAATGAAATTATAAGGGGAGAGTTGAAGAATGGACTATATATCTTATAAGGAAGCATAGTGATAAGTGCAATCATAGTTTCTTCCATTTTAGATCTTGACCAAATTTGTTTGTGACATATGAAGTTAAGCCATATAAGTGACCATGGAATGGACGATTTAAGCAAGAAAGGCTTGCTTGGTGGACATCAAAATAGGGAAGCTAGATAGTTATAAGCATTGTGTTTATGCAAAACAATGTTGACTAAAATTTAGCACTAGAGTTCATATAACATGAGGGATTAATCATATCCATTCAGACTTGTAGGGGCCACCAAGTGTTCCTTCCCATGGTGGACCAAGGTACATGTTAACTATCATCAATGATTATTTATGAAAAGTTTGGATTTGTGTCTTGAAACAAAAGAACAATATATTCCTTAAGCTTAGCAATAAAAATCTCTAGTGGATAAGCAAACAAAAAAGAAGGTCAAACAACTTAGAACAAACAACAAGTTAGAATTTTGCAACAATGAGTTTTGTGAGCTATGTGCAAATAAAGGAATATCTTGTCATAGAACTATGAGACATACACCAAATCAATATGGCATGACAAAATGAATGAATAAGACATTACTTGAGAGAGCTAGTTGCATGCTCTAAAATGTTGGTTGCCTAAGCAGTTATGGGCAAAGGCAATTAATATTGCATGTTATTTGGTGAACAAATCTCCTTCTATAACTATTGATTGCAAGACTCTAAAAGAAATGTGGTCAGGCTCTCTAACAAATTATTCAATTTTGCATGTATTAATTTTAGTGTCCAATTTATGCTCATGTTAATGAAGGAAAGCTAAGCTAAGAGCAAAGAAATGCATATTTTTAGGTTATCAAGATGGTGTAAAATGGTATAGGTTGTAGGACCTTAAGGAATCAAAGCTCGTGATTAGTAAAGATGTAACCTTTGAAGAAACAACCATACTTAATCCAAAACCACATGAGGACCATGATAATAAAGTTGAAGTTCATGGTGCTAGCAAAAAGGTGAAGCTTGAAATTGAAGCTCTTAAATAGAAACCAAACAAGAAACATGAAGAGTTCATATCAACAAAGTTTGGGTATACATTAGCTAGAGATAGGCCAAGAAGACAAATTGGACCACTTCAAAGTTTTGAGGATTTTGTTGCGTTTGCACTCAACATGGTACAAAGCATTAATAAATAGGAACTCAGTTCATTTCATGAGGTAGATAATTGTAATGAAGTGTCACAATGGATTGGTTCCATGAAAAGAAGAGCTTGACTCCCTTTATAAGAATCAAACTTGGGAGCTTGTTGAGAAACTAATTGATCAAAAGATTGTGGGTTGCAAATGGATATTCAAGAAGAAAAATGGAATAAGGTTCCAAGTGAGATTTGTAGCGAAAGGCTTTGCACAAAGATAATGTACTGACTTTATTGAAGTTTTTTCCCCTATTGTGAAGCATAGTTCTATTTGAGTGCTTCGTGCTTTGGTGTCTTTACATAACTTGGAGTTAAAGTAGCTAGATGTGAAGAAAGCCTTTCTCCATGGTGATTTAGAGGAAATGATTTATATGCAACAACCAGAAGGGTTTATTGCACCAGGAAAGAAGACTGTGTGTTTATTAAAAGTCTTTTTTATGGCTTAAAGTAGTCACCAAGAAAATGGTATAAATGATTTGACTAGTTTATAAGTAACATTGTGTATATACAAAGTGAATATGATAATTGTGTTTATCATTAAAAGTTGTATGATGACTCATATATTCACTTGCTTTTTTATGTCGATGATATGCTAATTACATGTAAGTATCCAACTAAGATCAACAAGGTAAAGCGCAGTTAAGTGGTGAATTTGAGATGAAGGATTTGGGTCTAACAAAAATAATTCTTAGTATGGAGATCATACGAGATTAGGAAGTTAGAAGGTGATAAAGATCTAGGAAGGCCAACTAAGGAGGCCAACATAGGTGTGCTCCATTAAGAACACCCGTGCTTAGATTTTTAGGTTAGTGTCTCAAATTTCAAGCACGATCATGCTCCATTAACCACACCAGTGCTGAAACTCCTACCAGTGACTGTGAGGGAATTATGATTTTAAATGTGTTTTCCAAATTATAATTACTTTATATGCTTAATTATGTGAATGATTAAAGGATGTACGTGCAAATTGGAATGTATAAAAGAGAAAGGTATTAAGATTAGAGGACCCTCTTTAGCAAAGGAAGGATATATGTCTTCTTTGGTCCCTAAAGAGTGGCTGACACTCCTCGAGTCAGAGGAGTATAACAATATAAGGCTTAGCAAAGCAAGAAGGACACCTCTTGAGATTTTGAGCTCAAATCTGTGAAAGGGACAAAAAAGTAAAGGAAAAAGAAAGGTTAATTAAAGGAAAAAGGTGTTTTTTGTTAAATTATGTACTTTAATGTTCTCATATTTATTGAATGCCATGATGTATGAGGTTGACTATTGAGGTATATTTAAGTCTGTAACCTATATTTAAATGCCTAATGTGATGTTGTAGTGTCCCCTTTAGGGCACTCACTGAGACTTTTGTCTCATTAGTTTGTTCTAACATATTTCAGAGTGAGCAAAGTGAAGGAACAATAAAAGAAGGACAAGTAGTCATGCCTTTTACATTAGGACATCTTGTTAATTATTGTTGAATTTTCTTATGTAACCTCTAATGTGAGAACAACATCTTTACATTTTATTTTAAAAGTTGTAGGGTACTTTAATTATCCCTTTGAGATGTTTTACGATTTATTTAGTGGTTTATGAGGTTTTCTTTAAAAGTTTGAATTCCACATAGTTATGTGTGAATGTATGGTAATGCCCTCTTAGGTTATTACAAGAAGCACTTTATTTTTCATATTTTCACACATTTCTTCTATTTAGGTTTGCCATGGGCCTAATTTGCATTTAAACTCATACTAGAGCCTTTAAGTTGGTCACCTAGGTATAAATACCATTATAAACACATTTTTAAACAATTTTTGATGATAATTGAAATTATGAATTGCTTAATTAATGACTTGAGAGCTTCCCTTCCTAAGTTCTTGTGATGAACCAATTGATTCTCATCAAAGGTGTTCCAATCCCTTTGTGGCAAGTCTTCGATACAAACTTGTCACTCTTCTATTAAGTGTGGTGTTTTTCTTCTGATCTATTCCTCTTCTCCTCTATTTTATGTTTTTCCTCCCTTGATGCTCATGATTTCATCAATGGTGATTCTCTAATTCAATTTTGGAATGGTTTGTTGTTTGAATGTTGATCTAGGATGCTATGATTTGGTGTCAGAGCTTGATTATAGAGTTCAATTTTGTAGAGATTGCATTTCAATTTGTCAAGTGTACAAAATTCCTGAATAATGTGAGAAATTCTTAAGTCTTTGACTCTTATTGATTCTTATGTTGTTGTTTGTTTTTTTTTTTTTTTTTTTGCTTGATTCTTCTTGTCCTAGTGTTTGTTGATGTTTTCCCTAGGTTAGTTCTTATAATTGAATAGTTTTTTGCACTTTATATTCTTCATGTTCTTCATCATCTTCATAACATTTTTGGTAAAACAATGAGTTTGATCCATGTGATTTATTTTTGCCATGTTTAGGTGTAAAATGACTAATCGTGTTGTATTGTTTGATGTCTAGATACTTGATTAACTGTGGATTTCACAAAAGTTGATGATTAAACATGATTTTGAGTGGATTTGATTCATAAGATCTTCAAGAAAATGTTCATAGTGTTCTTCAAGTGTTCTTGAGCCAGGAGTGTGTTTAATCTTATTTGATTATTGTAAATTGAGTTTGGGTCATTATTTCGAAAAGAAAAGGTTTAAAAAAATGCACAAGGACCAAATAGCAAAAAGATAAAAATACGTAGTGTTCAAATTACAAATATGAAAAGTTTAAGGACTCAACTGCAATAAAAAAAGTCAGCCGCTCAAAATTCAAAGCCAATTCTCATAGTGATTGTTTCATTCTTACATACATTTTCATAAATTTTCATTGTTGTATTGGTTGTTGATAAACATACATACTTAGCCTTGATTTGTTCATTGTTTGTCTTAGTCATTCTTTAATCCTTGTTTTTTCTTTGGACTCTCATTTGAGAGTACCTATTTCTTCTTGAACTTTATTGCTTGTCTTGTTGGATTCCTTGGTTTTGTCAAAGAGTTGTGTACCTTTGGCCTCTCAAGTGGTGCTTTGGATTTGGAGGTTCATTATGTATTCCACATTGGGAGGACTTCTTTGTTGTGTTCTCACTTGGTTTCTCTTATGCACTTTGGAGGGAAGTGTGAGTGGTAAAAGGCACGAAAGCATATTCGAGAAAAAGCCTTGATTAGTGTAAAACACAGGTGGACCACATTTGAGTGGAACACTTAGTTGAGTAGAGAGGACCTTGCAATAAATTGTTGTTTTTGCACCAATCTTGTTTGTCTAGATATAGATTCAAGATATAATCCAAGTAGAGAAAATAATCCTTCTTTGCCTAAAACTACAAGGTTGTTAGCAAAGATTCACAATCTTAATGAAATAATGGAAAGGATGCAACAAACAGGTGATTCCAATAATGAGAGAATAGATGGTTTGGAAAGGAGAAAGGAACTTAAATCTTTTGGAATCTTCATGTAAGAATGGGGGAAATAAGCATAAAGGAGATAGGAGGCATGAAAGGCATGGGAGGTATAGAGAGAGGAAGCATGAGGGAAGAGTGAGAGAACATGATAGAGATAAAAGTATAGAAAAAGTAAAGGGGAAGACACCTAGTTTCTAAAAAAAGTGACCTGGAGGCATACCTTGAGTGGGAGATGAAAGTTGATCAAGTCTTTTCATGCTATAATTATAATTTGGAAAAGAAGGTTAAGTTAGCCACCTAGGAATTTGTTGAATATGCACTTGTTTGGTGGGAACAAGTGAGGTTTGAAAGAGTGAGGTTTAGAGAACCCAATTTTGAGACATAAGAGGACATGAAAACCTTGATAGGGAGGAGGTTTATACCACCTCATTATCAAAGAGACCTCCATAACAAGTTATTAAGGCTTACACAAAGGAATAAGAGTGTTAGTGAATACCATAAAGAGATGGAAGTGGCCATGGTAAGGGCTAATGTGCAAGAAGGAAAAGAAGCTACAATGCAAGATTCTTACATAGGGTTAATAGAGACATCCAAGACATAATGGAGTTGCAACACTTTGTAAGCTTGGAGGATCATGTGCACCAAGTCATCAAAATGGAGAAATAACTTGAAAAGAGATGCTCCTACAAGAAGACCTACCATTATGATTTTTCTAATGGTAAGGACAAGTCAAAAAAAGAAGGATCATCCTCACCTAAGCAACAAGGTTCAAAGTCTCCAAGTGGTAAAATGATTCCTAACCTAACCCCTTTTTCTTTTAAAAGTAGTTTTATTAAGTATTTTAAATGCTTCTGTAAAGGTCATAATGCTTCTCAATGTCCAAATTAGAAAACCATGATCATGTTGGACAGTGGAATATCATTAATGAATCTTCCTCCAGTGAATCTAAGTCTTTTAGTGGAAGAGATAATGGATGTGAGACTAAACCTTTAGATGGAGATTTGTTGGTGACTAAGAGGTTGATGGGTATTCAAATGAAGGATAGGGATGAAACTCAAAGGGAGAACATATTTCACACTAGATGCTTGGTTCTAGGTAAATTGTGTTCTTTAATTATTGATGGGAGTAGTTGCACTAATGTGACTAGCACTAAGTTGGTTAGCAAACTAAACCTTAAGACCAACCCACACCCTAAGCCTTATAGTTAACAATGGTTAAGTGATGAAGGGGAGATGGTTGTGAACCATTAAGTTGTATGTTTTACTATTCGAAAATATAAAGATGAGGTCTTGTGTGATGTAGCTCTTATGAAAGCCAGTCATATCTTATTAGGCAGGCTTTAGCAATATGATAGGAATATGGTTCACAATGGGTTGATTAATAAGTTATTGTTTGTGCATAAAATCACAAAATCACACTTGCACCACTTTCACTTAAAGAGGTATGTGAGGATCAAATCAAGTTAAGGTTAAAGACTGAATGTAACACCCTAAATTTTAGGTACTAGAAAGAAACCACAAGATAGCTCTTAGTATCATGTGTTATTGGATAAAAGACGCCTTAAGAGTTATTGTTATTATTATTATATTATTATTATTATTATTATTATTGTTCCTATTACTGTTATTATTATATTTATTATTGTTGTTGTAGCAATTATTATTATTATTATTATTGTGTTGTGTTGTTGTTATTATATTTATTGTTATTATTATTGTTGTTGTTGTTGTTATTATTATTATTGTTATTAACACCTTAGTATTAGAAATTAGTAGGAATATTATCATTAAACCCAAAAGAACATCTAGGGCCCAATAGGGGACTAAAGCCCACTAAGCTACATACCCACCCACATATTATAAGAAGGGAATAGGGAAGGATAATTAGGTTTAGTCATCACAAAATAGAAGAAGAAAAAAGGTAGAGAGAATAAGGAGAAAAAGAAGACGAAGAGGAAAAGAAAAAGGAGGGATAGAAACCGAAAAACCTAAGCCCTGAAACTCAGCTTTGCATGTCCCTAAATGTTAGTGCTCTCCCTCGTGTACTTCCTTGTCCTTCATGTTGTGCTTGTTTATCTATTTATCTTTCCCCCTCCTTATGCCTAAGTTTAAGGATTTGATGGGTTTTGAAGGGATTGTGAGTGAATGAGGAGTTTATAGATTAGATTGATCAATTATTAAGGTAGAAGAAGTGATTAAGAATTTAATTATTTATTTTGGAGCAGTTAGAAACCAAAGACAATAAGAAAAATAAATCAAAATTCATACCTCAGATTCGCCCAGCAGGATTAGATAGCCGTTGGGCAACTTTTTTTGAAAACTAGAGTTCGTGCTAGCTCTGGGCTATGGCATTGCTCGCCGGGCGTGCTAACCCACCAAGCAAGATACGAAACCGACTGGGCAGGGTGAGTTTGACCATGACCCGCTAGGTGGCCCTTCTTGGCTATTCCGTTTTTGCGCCTGTGAACTCCTTTTTGTAGTTTTTAACTCATTGTTGCTTCTTCCTTTATGCCTTGTTGAGTTTATATTGTGTGATTGTTATTTACTTTGAGAAAATTGAGTGTGATATGAAATTGTGCTATTGTTTCATGATGAAAGCCTATGAAAAGTTATAAGCATTGTATGTGACCATGCATCATAACATTTGAGTTATGTGATGAGGAAAGTATGTAGGAATCTAGCTGGTGGAAGCCGTGATGAGTTGTCTAACCCTAGCCTAGCCTTGGGGGTTATCCAGTTGCAAAAACTCCAATGGTCCATGCTGATCCTATGGAGCCAAGGTGTACTGGCAAAACTGGATAACCCTAACTGGTCGTCAAGAGATATCATACAAGTTGAGGGTGCGAAAGCTGAAGGCATCGATACCAATGACGCTTCTTATGGTCGTGCATTTACTCCTAGTCTACTTTTCAAAAAGTTTAAGTTGGTACCACATGTGCATGAGTAGTGGTTTAGGAACATAGCATGCATATGCATCTTGTTGTAGTGTGATATGTTAAAGTGTGCTACGTTATAACTTTGTGAAGTCTGTGTGACCTTCCTCATAAGCGATTGATGTAGTATGTACACATGTAAAAATGTAATTGTTTCTTGTGATGAAATGTCAAAGTTATGGATATGTGATCATATTATGCACATCTATTGTTCCTGTTTCATAAAACAAAATGTGGTGTATGTCTAGTTACTAGACAAAAGATGTGAAATAAATGTATGCTTGTAATTAGGATTGTCTTACTACCTTATGGATATGTGAGAAGCTGGACCCTAGGATGGTGTTATGAGGGTTATAGTTGGATAATAATAGTTGTTACAAAGATAGAAAAAGGGTGAATTCCCATACGATGTAATAGAAAGGTATGAGACCAGTAATAGAGAACAAAATGAGAGTATCAAGATAAGTGTTAAGGGAATGTCAAGGGTATTTTAGAATGTCTGTAGCCTTAGACTTGACCCCTAGAGACAACTTTGAATATCAAAAGGAAGAAGAGTAAAATCTAAACATGAAGGGTTTAAATAATAGAGAGAGTTTTGGGTAAGAAAATATAAGTAATGAAGATGAGTTCTTAGGTAGAGAATGAGATAATAACCTTGTATAACAGTTGCGAGAATGAAAGAGGAGTTAACAGGAAGTTTTGACTATTAAAAGGTGTAGACTCGACCATAGATATGGAGAATTATGAAAGACCTAGTGAGGTTAAAGCTATGAGAGATAAGTGATGAAGGTTGTCAGAGTAGAAAAGTCTGACTTAGCTGTAGAAGCCTTAGAGCACTCACTAAGACATTATGTCTCACTCCTTTAAGTTTCCCCCTTTTCATGATATAGGTGAAAAGATGTGTAGATGGAGCTTAAAGTCACGTGTAAGAAGACGTAGCCTAGTTTACGTTGTGTTTTTGTATTCTTCTTTATATTTTGTATGACACCTTCGGGTGATAGATGAGTTGTATTAGGCATGTATGCTTTTTTTATTGTATTGTTCGTATATAATATCTAATTATATTTATGAGTAGCATTTGCATGTTGTTTCTGCCTTTTTAAGTTTGTTTTTTTTTTCATTCTTAGAAATCTAGACCTAGTTATGGTAATACCCCTTAGGGTGTTACAGGGAACAAAAGAGAAAAGAGGTGAAAGGAAAAGAAAAAGATAGTGTAAAATATAAAATTTCTCATTATGAGGGAAAGGTAAAAAGAAAAAAGATAAGGAAAAGAAAGAAAAGAAACTTGAGAGAAAAATGGAAAATCTCTTCTTAAGGGAAAAAGAGGTGAAAAGAGAAATAACAGTTAAGCAATTAATGAATATGCTTATACGTAATGACTATTGCTTATCTACTAATGCTAACCCTTTGCTTAGTTGTGATGAGTTTTTTTCAAAAAGAATTGAAAGGGTTCTTGCTAAAGGTATTCCTCATGGCTTACTACCATTGAGCGAGTAGGAGCATGAAAAGGATCTCATCCTGGTTATGCCACATGCAAATAAGTTATCATTTAATTTATCTAATTTTACTATGCTTGACTTTGTTAAATCTTTTGAGTTTGAATGTGTTAAGAAACATGACAAAAGGATGGCACTCTTTGAACAACTTTCATTTGCCACCAAGAATGAGCAAGGCAAGGTAAAAAAGGTTGTTGATGCCTTGTCAAGAAGGTATGGAGTTTCTTGTACCATTTAACCTCATTTGCTTGGTGTTGAACATAGTAGAGGATTGTGTGACCATTATAAGGAATCCTCTAAAGTTGTTATTGTTTGTGAAAAGAATGGTCAAAATGGATTCTGTATGCATGTAGTTTATTTGTCATTTGGTTTGCCTAAGAATTCATTGTATGAGTCATTGAATAGAGAAATTTATAGGAAGGATTTATTTTTGCCTTTTGAATATTTAAAGATCCTTAATGTAATGAATGCACATTTATATTGGTTTAATTTAGAGCATCATGAGCATAAGATTTGTGAAAAAAGCGTTGAGTAAGCAAAACTTATGTTTAAAGAGTCAAATCATATGCCATACATTTCATTGTCTACCTCTTTTTTCTTTTGCATTGACTTGAATACTTTTGTTAAAGAAAGAAGGTATAATAGGGGTTTAGGAAGGCCAACTAAGGAAGAACTTGAAGATCAATTTGGGAATACTTTGCAAGATCATGAAAAGGCCTTAACAAGAGCTAGACTGCGTGAAGAATTGGAAGGGAAGGTCAAGATAAAGGATGTTGATAAAAACCTAGGAGGGAGTTCCAAGAGGAAGCTTCTAGGTCCATTAGAAGCATTGGGAACGCTTGGAATAGTAACTAAAATTTCATTGCTAAAAGCTGTGATGAAATTAGACACAGAAATAACGCTAACAGTAAGTGCACTTAGCTCGCATTGAGCGAGCTTGTTAACAACATTATATTTTCATGCTTGGAATAGTTATGCGAGTGATCTTGATCATATGAGGTCTTTAACTGGTTATATTTTCACGCTTAGAGGTAGTACCATTAGTTAGCATGTGAATTTACAATCTATTGTTGCCTTGTCGAGTATAAAGGTAAAGTACATGGTTGTTACAAAAGCAGTAAAAGAAGCTTGTAGCTTAAAGGTCTAGTTGGTGATATTAGCATAAGTCACAATGATATTAGGGTCTTTTGTGATAGTGAAAATGCAATTCACCAATAACTAAATGTACCATGAAAGGACAAAGCATATTAATGTTAGGTTAAATTTCATTTGTGATGTCATAACATGAGGTAAAATTTTAATAAAGAAGATTGTCACGTTTGATAATCTTGCAAACATGATGACAAAAGCACTTTTATTAGTAAAATTCAAACATTGTTTGGACTTAGTTGGCATTACAAGTGCTACTTGACACTAGAACAAATGGAGCAACATTCATAAAAGAGAAATGTTGGATGGCTCAAAGAATTCAAGCCAAGGTGGAGATTTGCTATATTTAGGGCTTGAATGTCATTACTATATTTTGTAGATAGCTACAATCCATTAATAATGATAATTTTGTTTAATGTATACCATTCATAATGAATGTTTTAGGATAAGTAAGTTTTATAATCAATCACTATTTAGCCTTTATTCAACTATAAATAAATTTAGTTGAAATGAAGAATTCATTTAGAAAACATAAGGACTAAACCTTAGAAAGCACATTTGAGAGAGATAAAAATTCTTTAAGAATTCTTCTATGTAATTTTGTTCTTTTCTCATAAAAAAGATTCTTCATTGATTTTGCATAATTAAAATTTCTTCATCAAAGATAGTTTTTTCTCAATATAATCAACTCCATATTCATGTTTATTACCTAGGGCCACAAGTATGGCTTTGCACCGATCCAAAGAGCCCTTCGAACATAGTCTAACTAAGAAAACTCACTTACCTTTAATAGGTTTAACATTGGGAGGACAAGGAACAATGTCCTAAGTATTATTTTCCTCAAGAACTTGAAGTTCTACTTGCATTACCTTCCTCTAACAGTTATGTTCCTTAGCTTATTTCTAATAATAAGGAATAGAAATAAAGACAAAGTAGTAAAAAGAGATACTGGTGTAAAAAAACCATATCAATCAGGAGGTTTAGGATGTCTCATAGACCGGAGAAGATGTTCATTATTCAATTATTTTGGACAGAATCATAAGCTAGGGCAGAATCTTGAAAAGGTCCAAAATTATGAAAACGACATCTCTTATACATGATACTATGCTTATTCTTTTACACAAGTGTAGGAGAATATGAGAAGTGAGACATAAAACATGCTAGAGTAGAAGATGGATCAACATAAGAAGAAAAAATATTGATTTTCAAAGAAAACTACATTTTGGGAAAATCATACATGACGAGCATGTGGATTATAACAAACATAACCCTTTTGAGATATAACATATCTAAGAAAAGCACAATTAACAAATTAAGCAATAATTTATGACATTCATGAGCAGGAAGATGCATAAAACAAACACAACTAAAGGTTTGAAGATTAGAGTATGAAGGAGAATGACTAAACCACATAAACAAAATATGCTCTCTCCCTTTAAGAACTGTGTATAGGTACATGCTTACCAATTTATGGTATGGGAACTCACCAATTTGCACACTAGCACTCATCAATTCTCGCATTAAATGGATGTAAGGAAGCTACGAGTATTAAGTTGATTTGAAAGGAATTTTCAAATTGATATAAAGGAACTAATTAAGGGCAAGTTTGCTAGGTGTTTACAATTATTAGTCTTCGTAAACGTACTGTGAAGGAATAAAAATAATAAATAATGACCAAGTAAACAAATGAGTTGGCCAAGCATAGTTAAAAAAAACTAACATCCTAGTAAAAAAAAATTAACTAAAAAGTACCTAAAAATGTATATAATATAAAAAAAATTAATATAAATACTGTAACATCCCAAGAGTTCCTTTGATCTAAAATAATCTATCACAAGATGTTTTAGCAATTCTATAATAACAAAATAAATCAGTCTATAACATATTATTTCAGTCCTAGAAATCTATAGATGTCCTACTGGCAAGCTTTCTGTAATAATCGACTATTTTGGGGAATAATCAATTATTTATACCATAAAAGCAGTTTTTGATGTTTCACTAGTTTTAATCAATTTTCTTATAATATAATCGATTAAAAAGAGCCCAAGCCTAAAAAATGAAAGGAAGCCAGTTCTAATTATTATAAAAAAGGGCTTAGGGTCTTAGGGATCCTTAGTTGTGATCCAAGAAAGGAAAAAGGAATGAGAAGGAGAAAAGAGAAAAGAGGATGGGAGAAGAGAAGGAGAAAAGGAGATCAAAGAACTCGAGTCCTCCAACGTTCATCAGCACATTTTCCCAAGATAAGTTTTTTCCCCTTATCTTTCCCTAACCCTTAAACTGTTGTTTCCCTTTTTTTCCCTTTTTAAACTCTAGGTAGGAGATTTATAGGTTTTTATGGGTTTTGATGCTTATGCATGATTGAAGGGTTTATATAGTAGATTTGATGTTTAGAAATGCAATAGAAGTATATTAGGACTGATTGAAGTGCTTAGGAATGAACTGGTGCCATGACTGGCCATAGGTATATTGATTCGTAACTTCTCACAAACTACACATGTTAAGGCTAAGCAAGAATCCGTCTAGATGAGGGGTCTGATGTTGTTATGGAGTGGCGTTAAGCGTCAAAGGACACACACTAAGCAAGACCCTTTAGAACTCTAAGTTTGTGTTCCAACTCCAAGTAAAGTTTATGAATGTCGTGTTATTATTTTCTATGCATGATTTCCTTGCATGGTTGATGTTCTTTAGTATCTTGCTATGATTGTATTATTGATTATAAACTTGTGTAATTGTAGTATTTTCCTTATGGCTATGAATGATATTATGTTGAGTTAGGTTGTGTGAGTACAATGACAAACCTTACGTAAGAAAAGACTTAAGACATTTAAGATACTAGAGGATGCCTCCCTAGAAAAAGAAAAGAATATGCTTTGAAAACAAAGGATATTTTTTTAAAGGAAAAGAAAATGTTTTTGAAAATGATGCTCCCTCTTAATAATTATAGGGTAGATCCTCTCCGGTCATGAGAAAGGTTGGGCTGCACATCCATGGCTAAGTTATAGTGTACATCTGCTATGAGGATCCCATATAGTTACTAAGGTATGGAGAGTTTTATGATTGAAAGTTTAAGCAACTCAAAAAAAGTTGAAAGTAAAAGACTAGGAGACCCCCTTGGCCAAATGGGGAGGGATTGTCACCTCTTGACCAAGGGGTTAGGGTAACATTCTTTGGAAAGGAAGAGTGTTATAAGGATTTACTTTGATAATGGAAGTTGATTCAATCACTTAGACCGATGGTAGTATAAGGTTGAGCAAGAATGATGCTTATTAATGGCTATAGCTCATCCAATTAAAGGACGAAAAAAGAAAGTGAAAGATAATAACAGAGCTAACCAGAACCGCACAGAAATGAAAATGAAACCATGAGATATATAATGTGAATGCCTATGTGAGGCATGTATGTTACCCTGTGGGGCAGTTCATGATGTGTATGCCTAATTGATAGGTAAGTTGAATTGAGTAAGCCTATGCATTAAGTAAGGACATAGTAAATGTATGTGCTACCCTATGGGTATGCAAAGGACTAAGCTCAATGAAACTTATGCAAGTCCAAAAAGGGTAAGTAAATAGAAGTCTAAGAAAAGGAAAGATAACCTCACGTAGTGCTATAAGAGAATAATGAGTCAAGAGACACAAGTATGTCAATGAGGGTAAAAGAAAAGAAAAGAAAATGAAAGAGAAGAGTTAGGTCCTCCTTGAGAAATGAGGTGACAAATGTCTAGTGTGAAGGACTAGAATGGGTCATTAGACTTAGCGCTTAGGCCCATTATAGAGTGATAAGCCTGAGTTAGACTATAGTTGTGAGAATGAGTACCAAGAATCAAAGGGTTCAATTTTATTGAGCGTTAAAACCATATAAGGTGTGGAAGGATTTTAGGATAGAAGAGTTAGCCAACCCCTAGAGTCCCTATAGCACTTATTATGATGTTTTGTCTCATTCTTTTTCCTTTATATCTTTTTCAAATTAAGCAGGTGGATACCCTTGCAGAGGAAAAATTGTTTGAGTTCTATACCTCTCAATGCATGGGAGTTTGTTTTGTTTTATGTATCTTCCTTTTATGTGATGTATGACACTTTATGCCAAGAGCTTGTATTAAGTTTTGTAATATATTTATGTTTTAATTTTCCACTTGATCTCTGATGTTTTCTATTCAAAGTTTTCATGTCCTAGAAATATATGTATAGTAAAGTAATACCCTCTAAGGTGTTACAAATATAGTATAGATTTAATATTTTTAAGTTAATTTTTATTCATGACATCTTATATTTTACATTATGTAATTTTAATTAGATGAAAATTTATATTTGTAGCATATCAATAAATATTTTAGAACATACCATGAACCTAAACAACATATCGAAACATCCAACGATGTATTACCCCTCCACATACCAATTCTTCATAAGGTCGTGTATGTACTCGTACCATATATTAGAGAATATTGCGAACCTACAACTATGGACTAAACAACTTAAAGAAACGAGAAACATTGTGTAATATAGGAGAAGGCAAACAATTTATCAAGTATATAGCAGTAGAGAAAGCATTGCACCAAAAACGAGGAGGAACAAAAGACTCAAATAAAAGAGTTCTTACCACATCTAGAAGATTATGGTTCTTTCTCTCAACAACACCATTTGTTGTGGTGTCAAAGGAAAAGAATGCTAGGAAATAATCCCTTTTCTTAGAGAAAATTTGGAACTCATTAAACATGTATTTACTCCAGAATCATATCGCAAAATTTTTAGTTTAGTTGAAATTTGATTCTAAAGAGATACAATGAAGCACTTGAAGACAGCAAAAATATTTGCCTTTGACAGAAAGGAATACACCTGAGTAAAACAAAGGTATCCATTTATGAATGTAACAAAGTATTTTTAATGTGCATGCAAAATGATTGGTGTGATATCCTAAACATTACTATGAATAACATCAAAACATTTAGTTGCATGAGATCCATTATTAGGAAACAGAAGAGCTTTACTTTTTCAAGTTTACATATGGTATAATCAAAATGAACATAAAGAGAATTAGAATTTTTTTTACCCAACAATCCAGTTTTCAACAAAATGCTAAGTATATGTGAGTTTGGGTGGACTAGATGATTATGACACACTTGATTTCCATGTCTAATAGTAATACATGCAAAAGACACCCAAGGAAAAGAAAGACAACTTGTAGAAGGAGAAATGTGAAAAAGACAAAGTCAACCCATTTTATACCTCTGTGATCATCTTCCTACACACTTGATTCTGTGTAACACAACCATTACCAGATAATTTCACATTACAATTTTAATCAACCAATTGACGAACAGAAATAAGATTTGTGGAAAGACCACGAGACAAAAATATTAGTAAAAATTCATATATATCACCAATAGGTAGAGAATTTCCATCTATTGTGTGAATATTTTGACGACCATCATATCATTTTACATAGCCAAAGGGGCAGTGGTATTGGTCATGTGATTTAAAACTCTCGAATCAATGTAACAAAGATTGGATACAAAATTAAAATTATCTAAGAATCCAAAAGTAAAGAATGCAAAGAGTATCATTTGTTGTACCATTTCAAGAATGAGAGCATTTGTGTTTGGACGACCACAAATTGAGGCAAAACTAAAGGCACCAATAGAAGTATGAAAAGCAACTCCTTTTTTTCTTCTTTGGTCAAATAGGATAGGTCGCTATGGTATATCCTTGTTGCTTACAATAGTTGCAAAATGTTTGTGGACAATCTTTTGCAATATGACCAAGTTGTTTACAACTATAGCAAGACACAACACACATATCTTTGTCCTTGTTCAAACCTTGTGCAACATAAGCCACATTGCTAGGGGTACTAAGAATAGCTTTATGTTCCATTGCTACTTGAGTAATCATGCGTTGCTTTTCTTGAATAAGTTCACTCAAGCAAGTGTCTAAAGAAGGTAAAGGAATGCAGTTCATCAGATTGACACGAACAATCTCAAAGTTAGATTGCAACTTCATGAAGAACTAGTCTTTTCTACTAGTTTCATGGACCTTGTTGACAATAAAGTGCATTTATAGGGACATTAGTAATAATGATGTCAAAGTATTCAGTCCATAGGCTTTAAAAACCATAGTAATAATTCTCAATTGAGTGACTTCCTTGTGTAAATTTCCTAATTCATACTCTAACTAAAATCTCCTTGTTGCATTGCTTTGATTGTATATCTTTTACAATTAATCCCATATTTCCTTGGCAATTTTGTGTGGCCTCAAATTTGGAATCAAATGTAGTTCAATTGAGTTAGTTATCCAACTCAAGACACATGCATCCTTGGTTTCCTAATTAGCTAATTCTTCTATATCTTTAGGTGCTGGTCAACTCCTATCAATGTGACCTCATAATTTTTCCCCTTTGACAAACATTTTGAACTAAAACTCCTTGGTAGAATAAATTTTTCTAGTAAAACAAACATGAAGCAATTTAAAGTTATCACTAGCAATGATTGCAGAGTGGTGACACAAAAAAATATCATTAACAGTGAATACAAAGACAAGAAAGCTACTAAGATCAAGAGCCCATAGGATCTAAATAACACCCATCAAGAGCAAGAACATAAGTGCATAAGAATTGACCATGGTTCAGAGTTTCAACTCTGATACCATATCAAAGATCAAAAGATGCCACGATAAAACTCAAGAAAATTACTTTGGAAAATTGTGTGACTCTATGTGGCCCTTTCCTTAAATATACAAAATTCAATTTTCACTTACGGGAGAGATTTTATCCTAAAGGTCCCAGTAGGATATTATGATCGCTATATACAAATATGAATAATAAACAATAAACATGTGACAAAATCATAATTACAACCAACAACAATCTGCGTAATAATGGTGCATTAAGAAACTCAAACCCACAATATTGACTCGTAAGGTGAGGACTATCAAAACCTTATAAGGACTACATTGGCCATATCTCTAGTTGATGTGGGATTTCAACACAGTCCCCCGTGCCAAATATTGGACATATCGACCATGGAAAAATGTAGGGGCCCTAATAACAACACCCCCTCACACATAGGAATATACATCTAAAGCATAAACAAATATGTATGGACCAATAATGAATCTAGAATAACTCTAACATCATCTAAGAAATTGGGGTTAGATCTTAACTCGACTCCATAAAATCAGCTTGTAAGTTGAGGGTTGTCCAAGCCTTATAAGGACTACATTAGTCATATCTCTAGTCAAAGTGCGATCTCAATATGAATAATAGAACCAGTCTTGGTTATAAGGGGAAACCTATGGGGGAGACACTTATTTTTTTTCCATTCTCATTCTTTCTCCCTTCCATTCCTTCCCTCACACTCTCTAAATTTGGAACGATAACACTGTCTTATCTTTTAAGCCCATCCCATCTAGTGGTTTCCTTAAAGGAAGTCTCCCAAATGAGGAAGGAAGCACTGAAAAACTAAACATTCAAGGAAAAAATTGTAGCAAAGCACACAATAGATTGTTGGAGATTAGAAATTGATATGTAAACTCCTTGAAAGTGGATATACAATGATTCTTAAGAAAAGTCAACAATTTTACTTTTTGTCTTGATTCAACATAAGCATTATTCACTTCTCTTGTTTTATCCCTATCTAATTATGAATAAATTGAGCAGCCAAAAATGAGAGCAAATTTATAGTTGTGCTACAAGTACCTTGATCTTGTTTTAAGATTGCAACAACGAGTGGTGATTTTCCTGGTGGAACATAATGAGGGCCATATGGAATCAATTGGGTTAGTTCTTGGTGATTCTCAATCAATATTGGAGAGTCTTGACTTTGTTTTGGAGAGTCTGGACTTTTTTTTGGATCTTTTCCATTTCCTAGTGACATATTTTCCACATTCTTCCTAATTTCCAAGTCACTAATACCTATGGCATGCACTGTAGGGACAAGATATTGTAAAGCGTCCATTCTAATGCTATCTTGTTGTTGTTTGTTCATTTCTCTTCCTGAAACAAATAATTTCTTTATATGAATCAAACCAATTACTACTTATATAAACAAACCTATAATTAATTTGAGTGGAAATACCTAACACCAAAAATGAGAGAAAATTGATAGTTAATGTCAATTACAAAATCAGGAGCATATGAACCTATAATTAGGATTGATAAGAAAACTATTTTTATTCTTTGTATATGTATAAGAAACAATCTTAATATAACGCAACCATGGTACATATGGGAGAATAGAAACTTCTTCATGTTATAACAATATGGGTTAATCTTGTCATAAAAAAACTCAAAACAATAAAAAAAAACACATTACAATATTGTAAACCAAACAAAATACACAGAAGTTAAGTGCTTATAAGAGCTCAGTAACAGAAGTAACTGAAAATAGCTATACCAATAGATGTTTCAATATACTAAAATTCAATTAATATGAGCTTTAGTAAATATATGACTATTATAGTCCACATAGGATAAAAAAATTCAACAATCTTGCATTTGTGTTATAGATACCTTCATTTCACACAAAACTATAGGATTGTTAACCATGAGCAAGCATTTATAACCATTGGTTCAAAATGGGATGACAAGCACCTTAGCAACGCATAAAATCATACTTAGTAGTAGTGATATCATAAATGTAAAATGTTTATTTGCTAGTGACTCAAGATGATGTAGAATGTGGGTCAAAGGAGAGCATAACAAAAATGTACGCCAAAAATACGTTCAATGTGTAATTCCTAACAACATGACCCAAACATTTTCTCTAGATGGTTATTAAGACTCAAAGACTTAACAAAATTGTCTTTGTACAACACCAAGTGTGATAGGTCCAAAAATGTCTCAAGAAATATTGTGTGTCATCATTAAAGTGTGTCGTAACTTTTGATAATAAATGTTTCAAAGGTTTTGAGATCGTAGTTATTAATCTCAAATAATGGTGCATAGCAGTTGACCCCAGAAACATTATAGCTAGATAATACATAGTAAGAAGATTGTTATTTTGAACCTTTTCTTACAGATTAAATAATTTGTATTTATTTTATATACATATAATACTCAAAAATTAAAAAAGTATGACTCAAAATTCATTATATATTTATAATTAACAATAAAAAGTCATAGGTCATAAGCAAAACATACAAGTACATAACAACAAAAGTCAAGGAAACAAACAAAATTCGAAGACATTTGCATATCAATTTCAAATACAAGACATCTTAAACATTCAACAAAAATTAAGGGTTTGTGTCACATATAGAAAAGAACATAGGATGTTAAAGGTTCAAAGTTTAGAACAAAGAAAAGTTAAAATATCTTTTTGGTCCTTCATCTTAATTTTTTTTAGTTTTAATTTAGTCTTTTAAGTTAAAAAAGTTTTACTCTAGTCTTTTAAAGTGTCTATGTTAAATCAAGTTGATCTTTCTATTAGTCTACCATACTAACATGGTCAACTTGTTGACACGTGGAAAATTGTAAGAGATAACACATTAGATGGGTGTTTGTCATGTCAACCAAAGTTAACACTATTAGTGTGGTAAACTAACAAAAGAATCAATTTGGTCTAATAGATACATTTTAAGGAGCCAACGTAAAACCTTTTGAACTTAGGGGACCAAACTAAAACTAAAAATTAAGATGAGGAACCAAAATAATAGAGAGTAGGTTTCACAAGAAATATTGCTAGTAATGAAAGAGTGTTGGTTGCACAAAATAGAGAAGGGTGGATGGGTATTGGTTATACAGTGTGGGTGTTGCACGTTAGATAGAAACATAGGAAACAACATACAATTAGGCTTACTTTGAAAAAGGAAGGGAAATTGTAATTTTGCCCCTAAAAAAGACCAAAACAAGGTTGTTTCAAGGGTAAAAGTGGGTTTTCAAAATGCCTCACTCTAAAATCACTATGCTTTGTGAAAGGCTACTATTTTGACCACTATTGCATCCATAACAACCACTATTCAAACTTGTGGTGATCCATAGTTGCTTCGAATCACCATGTCACAATAGCGTGACATTAAAAACAATGCTTGAGACAATGCAATAAAAGTAATTTAGATTATTGTAGTGATTTAAGATGTTGAAACTAACATGAATAACCCCATTAAAGTCTATAAGTTCAAAAATACTCGATAATGGTAATATCTTTACTATGGATGAGTCTAAAACTCCTCGTATTTCTCTCTTCAAACAACATACAAAATAGAAAGAAATAAATTATTGTAAAGTTGCTAAAAGGTGGTCATAAATTTAAGACAACAATACTAAACCTAACCAATAAAATATGTTAACTATTGTTAGAGTATGGTTAGATTAAGTGTTGGTTAGCACACTTAAAGTTAGTCACCCTTTTGAGATGGCAGTAGCTGTAATTATGTTAGATGCTAGTAGACCTCACTATTCTGAATATCTAGCTTATGCTCTAAGCTACACACCTCTATAAATTTTGATCTGTGTATCAAAGGCTAATGAGAATCATTTTATCTTACATCTTCCAAAATTCATCTCAATTCTCTCTCTACTTACAAGAATAATCTCTTTCCCTTTCTCACAGTTTCTCTTTCTTCATAAATACTCAACTTTCTAATGTTATTATAGAGCATTCTTGTTCACTCCATGGCTTGAGTTTGGCTCTCACACCACACCAAATTTGTTCTTTACTCCAATTCCTATCAAGCTAGATGATAAGAATTTTCTTAAGTGGCAACAACAAGTAAAAATTGTGATTTGTGGCTACTCTTCATAATTTTGTTGAGAATCTGACAATTCTTTCAAGACTTCTTATAGAAGAAGATCATAAAGATGAAATAATCAATCTAGCATACCTTGAATGAGATTAACAAGATTTGTTATTGCTTTCTTGGCTACTTTCTTCTCTCTATGATATGGTACAATATAGAGAGTCTATGATTAAGCACATGTATAGGTGAAGAAAGAATAAGCTCAACCTCCCACATTATCTCAATCACCCTCAATAGTCTTGGATTCAAGAGTAGTAAATGTGATCAATCTCTATTCTTCCTTCACGGCTTTCATCGCAATACTTAATGTCCTTGTTTATATGTCAATGGTATACAACAGTTAATTTGCAAATTGAATGCAGTCTTTCTATTCTTTCTTGGTGCTCATTCACATAATTACAACATTAAGAGAAATGTGAAAATTAATAACAAAATTTTACCCCTTTATTCTAAATAAGATCACTTACTAAATTATGGCTCTTTGACACAAGATAATTCTATATCATAGGCCTTATCCACATTCTTAATATAGCCTTGAATAAAATTGTTCAAAATTAATTCTAGATATTGCTTAGGGTATTCCAACAAATCAATTTGTATCAAATATAACAATATACAACATATATCCCAATATAAGATGCATACAATCAATAACAAATTTATTTCAATACTTGTGTGCATCATTAGGGACAAAACTCACTATGGAAAGCCCCAAGATATGTGAGAGTTCAATCCATTTTTTTAGAAAAAAAAAATAGTATTTTAGCCTATACATTGTACAAAATAAATATTTATTTTTATATAATTAAAATTTAAAATAAATAAATATTTTTTAATATATAAATTATATTATTTTTAAAATTCATAATAAATAAATATATTATAATCAAAATTCATTATAAACAAAATATATTTGAATATACAAAATTATCACTAGTAGAAAAAATACATTTTACAAAGTTGTTTTACATTAGCTATATGCGAATTGATGTTAAAAAATGTGCGGTGGCATTTTTGCAATTTAGCACAATTCTTTTGCATTAGTTCCAAATTAACCGATGTAAAAATGATTTTTTATACATCAATTATAATTTGGAACCGATGTAAAAGTCTCGCTCCACTCACAATAGGCATTCACATCTGACCAAACATTCTAGAACTCACAAAAACCCTAGCCACTAAGAGTTTGTCCCCTCCTCTCCCTCAACCCCTCATTTGCCTCAACCCCAATCTTTCTCTACACCCCAAAATCAACACTACCCAACCCACCTTACATTACCACGAAGCAATTGATTTCCTCGTATCCAAAGGCAAAGCCCTCTCCCTTGAATCCCAAAGCCACCGGCTTTCTGCACCTTCATCTTGCACATGTCCTCATCCCTCCACCACGGCTTTGTGCAACGCCGCCTGTTGTTGTTGTTGCCACTTATTATAGTGCAACCTAAACACACAGAGAGATTATGAAGCGAAAGTGTGAGAGTGTAGTAAAAACCCTAAGTGTTTCATTCATTCCCATCCCATGGCGTCCCAAGGCCGGAGAAGAGGAGTCTTGCTCCAAGAAAAACCCAGTAGTTCAACCTCCATCCTTGCCAAGATCTCCCACTCCTCCATCATCTCTCATGGCAAGGAGGCAGCTAGGGACACTGCTTTCACAGCTAAGAAGGTCTTCCCAAGCACCGACAAGGCCACCTGGATCGTCGGCACCACCGGCGAGTATGCAAGAAACCAAATCACTTCTCTTTGAAGCTCCATTTTCGAAAACCAATTCTCACAAAAATGAAATCACAATCTCTCCATTTTTGGTAAGGAAGCTAGATTATATTTATGTGGGGTGGCTTAAAATAGTTGGAATTTTAGCTTTATATATAAGATTGTATTGATGATAGTAGTTCAATTCTATCCCTTGTAACTAAGTTCACTATAAGTCATGATGTCTTTGTAAACATAATAAGAATGCTGACAATTTTAAGCTGTTAGAAAATATTAAGTTAAACAAAACGCAATTTCTAGCATTTTTTAACTACCAAAAAATGCATTGGTAGTGTTTTTACATCAATTGTGTTTACAAATATATATATATATATATATATATATATATATATATATATATATTCTACCATCGGTTATATTTACAACCGATGTAAAAAGTAGCATTTTTTGGCAATTTTTAACCACAAAAAAATTGCATTAGTAGTGTTTCTACATTGGTTATGTTTATAATCGATGTAAAAATTAGCACTTTCTACGTCGGTTATTCACAACCGATGCAAAAGGAATTTTTCAAATTGGTTCAATGTTTGATGTAAAAAAGTCCCCCATTCTACATTGGCAGGATCAACATCGATTCAACAACCGATGTAAAAAGCTCAAAATAATCAATATAAAATAACCCCCTTGCACTAGTGTATATTTTGGATTTGCAATGAATAGTTTAAATTTGATATACAGTTACTTTTAATTTTTGATAATTTTTTAAAAAAATTATTGAAATTCTATTTAAAGATGAAGATAAAAGAGGATAGATTAAAAGTGATAGGTGCGTAATTAAGAGAATCAAGTATACAAATATAGATTAAAGGATAATAATTTGATATGCATAAAAGAGAAGTTTTTTTGATAGTTGCGAGACTAGTATGTAAAATGTATATCTAATGAAAGGAAAAAAGATAATGTTGAGAATGTCTAATTAAGAGAGTGAAGTGGGTAAAAACTTCACTTTTCAAATTGTGTATTCTAATTTATATTATAAGAGTAGATTACTTTATGCATTTGATTCAATCAAAAATTGAAGATTTTGGTCTTTTTTTTTTTTTTGGTGTACAAGCACTACTAAAAAAAGGTCAAACAGCTACTGAATTTAGCGACCGACACTGGCCCACTGCTAATAAATCGATTTTGCGATGGACCATACGTTCTGATCACTTTAATGAATTACCAACAGCATTAGCAAACGATTTAGTTAGTCGCGAATATTCAGTTACTAATTCTGTCGCTGAATGACTTTTTTTCAATTTTTTGGTGACCATCTAGCTACCAGTTTTGCAACTAAAATGATTGTCAATTTGAGACTAACTTACTTCGGTCACTAAATGCTTTACATTTATTAACAAATAGTAACCAATGTGAATTCAGTTTCCAAGTTAAATAAGGTAATAGTCAAATAGCGACTGAGTTGTATTTGGTCGCTAAAGTTTTTATAGTTTTTTAAAATTCTATTTATTAACCTTAAAGTTTTAGTTTTGTCAATTCCCTTCCGACCCTTCTTTATATATAAATACAAATATTTATAAACTATAATATAAAAATACAAATAAAGTAGAAGGATTCTGAAGTTATTATTATAAATTTTATATTAATATATTATTATTTTATATTATAATTAATATTTCAAGTTATTATTTATAAAATATTTAATATATTATTAATATTAATATTTTAAATGTTATATTTATTATATTATATTGTATTATTATTAATATTATTATTTAGTACTTTTAATTATAAAAATATAACAAAATAAATGACACCTTTAGTTACGCGTCTTTAGTTTATTCAAATTTTACTTTTTTCAAAAAAGAATTAATATATAAATATTTTTTTGTTTAATTTTTTGAAAAATAAAAATTATAATGTACTAAAATATTTTATATTTATTATTTATATTATATTAATTATAGTTTTAATTTCAATATTTTAAATTTTATATTATTATCTTATGTTATTAATAACTGAATGTTATATTATTATATTTTATTTTATTATATTATATTATCTTGTTAATTATACTTAAACATCAAATTATATTTATATAATTACATTTATAAAAAAATAAATAATTATTTTATAAAAGAAATATTTTTTGTATTTATAAATAAATCATATTTGTAGATTAGAAACTAGTTTAAATAAATTAGAAATTGTCATAGGTTAAATAAAGTATATTTATAAAAAATTTTAAAAAATAGAAACTAGTTTTGTTAAACTGCTTAATCCATCTAAAACATTCTAAGTAATCCACCCAAAATCTCTTTGCTCTTTCTCAAAATCCTCTATTCAATACATTTTCTCAAGCTTAATACCTCCATTAAGCTCCTTACAGTGGGACAACGAGCTTTGTCCTTTGCACAAACCCTTTGTCATTCTAAAAATTTAACTTCATTTATTTTATAATATAAAATAATATGTCGTTTAATAAATATTATTAAAAGAAAATTCAAAAAATATTTTATAAAAATGAGAAATATAACATATTAATTAATTAAAATTTAGCATGTAATTTGAAAGTAGTAATCATATAACTTACTATAGGGTTTAAGAAGGGTACAAGAAGAGAGTGCAGTTGAATTAGGTCTTGACGACATGAATGTTAGGAGATGTGATACCTTAGGTAACACTTAACATGCCAAATCAGTGTTCATAACGATGTTAGGTGTCTGATGTCCAAGTTTAGACTAATATTAACTTTTAAATGTAATCTCCCTAATTTTCTCTTAAAAATTCGTAAGATCCTCTGCTCATAGCTAGGAATTGATTTTTTTTATGACATTTAATGAGATCTAATAGGTGCTATTATGCCTAACCTTCTGACTTAATCCCAACCCTTCATCTTAAATAAAATTTTTCTCTTCCACTAAGCCTAGATCTCACGGTCATGGTTCAAGTTTGGAGATTTACATTGAACTGAATCCAATGATATTTTTATTGACAGTACACTTAGTATTTCCAAGCACATCGCTGTCATAGTACACAGAGACATTAAGCCAAAAAATATTTTCAAATAATCATTCTATATTTGTCTTAAGATTTTCTTGTCAGGTCTAACAACTTTAATCCTCACCAATTTTAGCTTCTTATCAATCATATTACTAGGCTTAATTAGCGCTGAAACACGTGTACTGATTAATATGCACAATAGAAAAAGGGAGATGAAAAGATTGGGTGAGTAAAAGACACAAAGTACGACTATTATTGATATAAAAAAAAAAAAAAAAAGTATGACTATTATTAGATATAAAACAAATATAGAATATCTTGAAAACAATAGTAAATCAAATGTAATCATATATCAAAATTTATATTTATACTTTATCTTTGTTAGACGTAAGCTTTGCATGATTACAAGTATGTATGAATTAGCTCATTTAAACTTAATATGATTATATTTATACGTAAAAGCTCAGAAAATATTTAATATTGAAGATTAGACACTATGTAAAAAATTATTTCAAATGATAAAATGTTTAGTAATAAATTGGACTAGTTAAATAATTGGGTTTGTAATTTCTAAAATAATGTCTAATGTGAAGCGTGACTGATGCATTAATTTGGTATGTATACCTAAGTGTTTTTACATATTCATATAATTAAAATAATTTAAAAATTGATAACATAGATGGAAAATGTAATCTTTTACATTTTTTATGAATCACTAGATATATTTGATGAACGTGAATTTTTTAGAATGGAATGTTTTCTATATTTAAATGTTTGATTGATTAACTATATCAAAGGTGTTGTGTTGTGTTGGGATATCATTAGGAATTGATACGATTCAGATGCATGCAAAATTTATTTTTTACTATTTGATTCCTTATTATTATATTCATGCTAACAAATACATATAATAGACTGAATGGATTCTTAGGAAAATTTCAATTTTATCTTCATTTAAATATGTTACTCATTCACTCAACGAAATCACTGTCAAATTAAGGAACAGAGTGTAGCAAGTAATAATAAGAGGAAATTTAAAAGCTGTCAAGCAACTTGTACCTCGCTGTGTGGCATGCGGAATCATTTCAGCCAACTCCTGGTGCTCCTCAATCAACTTATCCAATGCGGGGTGTTGGCTGATCAATTTGGTCACTGCATCATCAACAATGTCCTCAAAGCCGTTCTCAATTGCCAAGTGCAAAACTGATTTTTCTTCCTTGTTAGTCCAAAATAACGCAGCTCGCTCAACCAATTCCTTGAAGCCAGCCTCAATCTGTAATTCTTGAGAATCTAGAATATTCATTTCGTCTTCGTAACCGTTCAATAAGGCCTCATGGAAAAAAGTATTTCCTTGATTGTTCTTCACTAGGATTTCACCCAAAGCCCTTTTGGGTTTTGCAGAATATGAATGTGGCAAGTTGTGGAGACGGGCAGCCAACAACATCTCAAGGGTAGAGATATACCCAGCTCTTGCACCAACGTGCAGTGCTGTATCACCGTTGTCATTTTTAGCATCCAAAAGCTCTGATGCGTTTTGAAGTACCATCTCCACGCAGTCATCATTTCCATACATAGCTGCTACATGCAGCACAGTGTTTCCCATAGGGGTCTTTTGCCGTAAAATATCATCCTCTAATATTCCTCTCCAATCTGATGCAGAGTCGTTATATTTTATTGAATCATATGTTTCCTTTGACAAATACTGACCATGTGCTTGAACTTCATCAATCGCATTCCTTGAAGGCCCCTCTCCTCGAGGGCAATTCATTTCAATATCAGTATTCATCGACATTTAAGCTGGGCTTTCTGCTCTGCTCTGCTTCCAGGTACTTCTTTTTTCTGTGCCCAAAAATAGCAAACAGTATAAATCCATCAATTTTGCTCCAAATATTTGAAGGGTGACTCTATTGTCATTCGAGAAATTATTACATGGTCTAAAATCACATGGCATGGTATTAATTTTTCTTGTAAATTTAAACATGTAATTATTAGTTACCACGTAGTTCTAGATGATGTAAAAATTTCTCATTGTCCTTCTGTCTTTCTTATGTGAAAACTACACTAGCCCTTTACTAATCTTTGTTTCATATACACTACTTCAGTGCCGATGTCCATGTTATCACAAAAAGTCACGTTACATGAGACAGGTAAGTGACAGGCTATGTTCAAATCTTGCGTTTATCTCTCACGTCACATGAGAAATAGACATAAGATTTGGACACAATCTTATCATATAAAAATTAAACGTGATATGACTTGTTTCCATCTGCAAGGACAAACTGACACTATGAGGATTTAGTGTAGGAGGAACTCAAGAAAGTCAAACTAGTGACATGATAAAATTTAGTTGGATTTATGTTGGAATGACACGTACATTAGTGTCCATTATGAGCCTTAGACAAGAGGACTCTTGTTTAAAATCGTTTTTCTTGTTGCTTTTATTTTCCTAATGTACTGCCATTTATATTTACTTTCATTTTTCTGATATACTACCACTTGACAGAAATCCATGTCTGCTTGTTGCTTGAAATTCGACATTATCAATCGGTGCAGAGCTTGTCTGATATTTTAACATTTTATTGAGCCAATCAATTATTATTCATTCACATATATACTATATTACACATATAATGGATGATTCCGATGTACATGCGTCTTCTTTATTTTTTATTTTTCTTAATCACCATAACTGGATTTTTGCATATTATTGATTTGTTGCATAAGATATGAATGCTGACTGGAACCCAATTGCTTAACTTCTTATGAAATTTTCTTTTGTACGTTCTGTAATGAACCATTTGCTTATATGGATGCATTCAAATCACCATAAATAGAGACAGATAATGCTCTAGCATCTAGTTTTCACTTAAAAGTTCCAATTTCTTCATTATGCTAATCTAGTTATTATGATATATATAAAATAATTTAGTGATTATTTTTTAGAGATTGTAAAAATAAATTATAAGTTAATTTATGATTATTTACTATCATAAAAATCACATATTTTAAAAAAAAGAAACAGTTGATTTGGAGAAGTTATTTAAAATAACTTTTGATTTTAATCAGATTTTAAATTGTTTTTATTTTTCAAACTGAAACAAATATATAATTCTTTAAAAAATTAAAGTAATTTTATGAAAAAAAAATATCTAAAACAGACTCAATCTTAATTTATAAGCAGCTATGATTACGAGGAATTAATTACTGTTGGTGATAAATTAAAGATAAACTGTGATATATAATTTAATAAATATAGTATATTGTTCTCTTTTAATTTAATGTTATGTGTATGCACATGATTATTGGACCCCCACTTTAACATTGTATGCTAAAAAATTTGATTGTGATTTGATTGGTGTTATGCTAAAAGCAGATAAAACTTTGAACGATAATTGAAAATTTTTCTTTTGTTTTTAAAAAATTAAAAAACTAAAAAGAAGATAAAAAAGGAACATAGTTTTAAAAAAAATGGTAAGGAACATTGTGTTATATTATAACAAGATGTAGAAGTGTGTATACGGGTCTGCCCGTTTAAGCCTAGCCCGCAAAAGCCCACAAATTAAATGTGTCAGGTTGGGCCAAATTGTGAGATATATGGTCTTGATTTTGAAGGCCTGCATCTGCATTGCATAACCCACGGGCTATCTGTGACCCTCAAATTAAAAATGAACATAATTTAAAAAAATGTAAAAAAATCAATAAAAATAAAAATAAATAACAAATACTCCAATATAAAAATAGAAAATAAAGTAATTTATTAAAGATAGAATTCCCACGTCTTTTATTCCTTCAAATAAAAAAGAAATATGATAACTTACCAAAATAGCTTTTATTTTGTGTTTCTCTAAAAATAACTTTTCAAATATAATATGCTAGTACATTCAAAGACTTACATGCTAAATAAACCAAATATGAAACCTTCCAAACACAATATGAAAGTCTACTTATTTATCTTTAAAAAAGTCTAATGTTAAAAGTCTTCGGATAGGCCCATGAGCCTATAGTTAAATGTGTTCAAACTGCGGGCTAAATGGATCAAGCTAAAAAAGCACATATCATAAATGGTCCACATATTTTAGGACCATGGCCCATGTAGGCTGTGAGTTAAACAAGTAACCCGTGGGCCTTGGTCCATATCTAACAAGATGTAATACTCGTGAATGCACAAGTTTGTTTAAATATAAAAAAAATATAATTTTAATATATGAACAACATGTTAAAAATGGAAGTTTTATCAACTTATAAGTTAGAGCATGACACCTGAAATTTTTATATTTCAATTGTTTTAAAAAATATATTTTTAAAATAATACGTAAATTTTTTGCTAAAATTACTAATATTAAGTTTTATTTTTATTCAATAATGTTGTCATCGAAAAAACATTGATATTACACCATGTTTGTATAACATTTTAGATAGGGTTGCATGTGTTTTTCTACTATTTCTTGTGTGATTTCATTTTCTTTCTTATTGATTTCCTATTTTAGGACTTGTTATTATGTTTGCCCTATTTTCATGTCAAGTTCAAACATTCTTAAACCATTCTGCACTTGCAGATTAAAACAGGAAAGTCTAAGCACAAAAAACTTGGAAAGAGAGTCAAAAAAGAAGAATTTCACTGTGCCTACTAGAGAATTTCATAGGGAGTGCGATTAGGATCACACCTATGATTGATTCAGAATCACATTTGAAGCTAAAATCACCTACTTGAGGATATCACAAAGGGTGTGACCACGCCTAGAGAGGCATAGCGCGACTAGACATTTGTTTTTGCAATTTTTTCTTTCCTATTTATTTGGGCTTAATCCACCATTGACCTAAACCTTTAAATACCTCTTTTAGCTTACATTTAGATTTTCTAAATTTTGTAGATTGAAACAACATAGGATCAAAGATTGGAGCATCTTTCCTTCTTGATTCTTTTTCGGGATTAAATGTTTCTCTATTTTCTTTTGAATTCTATTTATGACTATGTGTGAGTAGTCATCCCTCTCTAGGATTAGAACTTAGCCCTTGATGACTATTAGATATTTTAATTGAATTATCTTTATGTTCTATTATATTTTTCTCTTGATTTTCTTCCTATTGATCTTATTTGTGTGAAGCATTTGGCCATCATTTTTCATAGTAGTAGGTGTTTAATTAGGGAAGTACTAAAAGGTGAACCTAAACATTGAAACCATAAAGAAAGGACTTAGGCTTCAAATCACAAAAATAAGTTTAATCATTCAAGGAGTAATTGAATTAAAAAAGAGTGTAAAGGATTTAATTGAACATAACTATCACGAAGGTAGAGGTCAACTTAGTTAGATATACCTTTTTGTCTTGAAAGGGAATAGGGGTTATCTTAGGTTAATTCATCTTCAATAAATAACCAATTAGATCATTTAGGTAAGGAAATTAGTCCATTAGGCTTCATTGTGTGACCCCAATCTTGGAAGTTTTCTTATATTTGATTATTCCCAATTTTAATTACTTGCTTTTACTTAATTTTGAATTTCAAATTCTCAATTCATTTAAAAAATATGAATCATTTCTCAATTTATTCTTTCTTGTTTTAATTCTCATTGAATGGCAATAATTACTAAATCAAACTCACAATCCTTGAGAAAAGAACAATATTGTATACTTACAATAGCGTATTAAACTATATCTTTAATGTATTTTGCACATTTCTTATTTTGTACAATAATAAAATCACAATTCTTTTGCTAATGTAACTTTTGAAATACAACATATAATTAATTGCATATAGCAACATTACATTGATTCAAGTAAAACTAGGTTCGAATCCCTTAAGCATAGTCGTCTCACATATAAGTCTTGTAGGTGAAAAAAACATGGTTGGGAAGGAAGATCCCCTAAAGGTGACTAGTCAAGGTTTTTGACATAAATTAGTTATCGACAAAGTCGATGGATATTTTACACCTATAACATAGTAACTAATATATATAGGGCAAGGATCAAATTACTCTAAAAGCAATTCTTGGTTGAATTATTCGAATCATTTTGTCTAGACACATATGGCTAGTAATGTATTTGAATGACTTATCAAAAGTTTCTTAATTACTTTTATTATATATAAATTTATATGAAAAGTTATACATATATATTTCATTCGTAAAATTTAAAAGATATATTATATTGAATAATAATGTATTTAATAATATTATTAAAGTAATTATATATTATATTTAATAATAAATTAATTAATACTATATAAAAAAATTATTTATTTATATAAATGCTACATTAATATCTTTAAATACAATATTAATACTTGTATTCAAGTCTATTGTATTTTTTAGATAGATAGATAGATGGGTAGACAGAAAGACAGATGGACAAACAAACAAATAGAGAGACCAACTGACTGACTAACTCACAAATAAATAGATAGATAGATATAAATTTATTTCTTTATATTTTAAAATAAGTTTTATAAACTAATTTTTGAATCAATAACGTAATAAAATTTGTAAAGAATATTTTATTATATATGTATATTTAGGTATTAAATTTTACAATAATTATTTTTATTTAATAATAAATTTTTAATATATATAAATTTATACTAAAAATCATGCGTTTAATAAATATATATTTGTGGTTAAATATATTATTTAACAAAATATAATATTTAATAATATTATTAAATTTAATTTTATATTATATTTAATAAATACAATAACAAATATTTTACACAGAAAAATATATTTTTCATATATTTATATTTAATATATTTTACATTTATTTATATTTAACAATATCAAATTATATTTATTATACTTGGTGTGATGGTTTCTTATAAATGCTTTGTGTTTATGTTTGCGTACGTGCAGTGTGTCTTCAAGATTCTTAGTTTACTTTACCTTTACTTGGAAATTTGAGAATCCAAAGTCATGAGCCATGAAACTTAACCAATTAATAATAAAGTGAAATAATCTTGCAAAGAAAATGAATTGGGCGCAAATAATTCGTTGATTAACATCTAATTCATTTGGTTAAGCAATAGTTCAGTTGTTATTTGAAACATAGAAAGGCTGAATATAATTTTCTAAGTTTGAAAGTGTGGTTTGAATCTGTTGTAATAAATTACGAAGTTTTGTAATTCATTATGTTGTTCTGTTTTGCTTCCAAAACATAAGAACAAGGTGATTGATTACAACTTAGAGTAATTGATTACAAGTTTATGGAAAGCTTTGTTAAAAAGTAGTACTCTCTATAGTAATCGATTACATAGGTAGGTAATTGATTACATGATTCATATTTTTAAACCCAAGCTGTCTATTGAACAAAATAATCAATCGCGAGAGGCAATAATCGATTACATCAATAACATATGCTTGAAAGCTTAAAAAAAAAAAAACATCTCTTGAATTACAATTTTCATATGATATATAAATGTTTATCTTCCATTATAAACACATGAGATCATAAGAGAGAATACAAAATCCACAAGTTTTATAGAGAATTTACAAGTTTTCAAATATCTTCATTGTATTTATTGGTTGGTTCTCTCAAAGGTCAAGAAAACGACAAATAAATCAAAGAGAACTTAATTTGTTGGTTTAATTATGTAGGTAATTTCATTTCTTGCCTTAAGGATGTGAATTGATTGAGAGAAGGAGTTTTCTTAAAGGATTCTTGTAGAATGGTATCTATAAAGAGATTTCCAAGTTATTGGAGTGGTATCTAAGGGTAGACTTAGAGAAATCAAGAAGGTATCTTGATGTGAGTTTTCTTGTAAGGATCTTTGCAAGATAGTGAAAAATCTCAATGGTAATCTGAGGACTGCTTGTAGGTCATAATGGTAGTAGCTAAATCAGTATAAAAACTCTTGTCTCAATCTCTCTCACTCTATGCTCTTTTTTATTTTGTAATTTCTTGAATATTGCAATTGTTTTTCATCTTAGGGATATACATTACATCGTAATTTACATGACTTTCTCTCTACATCACTAATATTCTAAATCAATTAGTAAAACTTTGATACAACAATTTTAAGAGGGATTGGATTGCTTTTTGGGAAAAAATTTGTACTCCTATTCACCCCTCTCTTGGATTCCTATGTCATTTGTCTAATAAGTGGCATTAGAACTGATTTCTTGAAAATTAATCAAGTTTTTCAAAAAAAATGGTTGTGAACAACCATTTACTTGATGAATGAGCTTTTATAAATAGTCCCCCCATTTTCAATGGTGAAGGATATTCCTATTGGAAGGTTTGGATGAAAATCTCTATTGAAGCAATTGATGTAGATGTTTAGGATGCAATAAAGAATGATCCATACATTCCCATGCATGAATTAATAGAGAGAGACAAAAGAAACCTAGAAAAGATTGAATTGAAGAAGAAGAAGAAGAAAAGAGAAAAGCATAATACAATCTTGGCTAAAAACATCAACCATCATGTTTGCAATTAGTCATGATCAATTATTTAGGGCATCTACATGAATTTTAGCTAAAAAGATGTGGGATACATTACAAGTTACACATGAAGGAACCAATGATGCAAGAATATGATATGTTTAGGATGAAGAATGTGAGAGCTTTTCTAATGTGCAAAAAGGATTTACTAATATAGTTTACCATCTAACAAGTCTAGGCAAGCAATTTAAGAAAGAAAAGTTAACCATCAAAGTTTTAAGATGCGTAATAGGGTTTGTCAACCAAAGGTTACTACAATAGTTGAATTAATTGACCTTTTAACCATGAATTTAGCAACTCTATTTAGAAAGCTTCATGAGCATGAGCTTGAGCTAGAGCTAATAGATTGTTTGAAAATGAAGAAGTTGACAAAAAATAGAAAGAGAGAAGGATATTACTCTCAAGGGCACTTTGTAACACCCCTATTTTTGGAAAAGGGTACAATGACTATTTTGCCCCTAGAAGGACCAGATAATTGAGAAAATAGATAAAAATAGATAGAAGTGTCTAAAATTTATTTTTAAGTCATTTATGTGCTTAGAATAATTAATAATAATTTTAGAAATATTTCAGAAATTTATTAAGATAATTTTTGTGAAATGACCAAAATACCCCTGGTTGACTGCGAGAGCAGACCAGAGACTTTTTGACTTCAAAGTATTTTGAAAATTTTATATTAGGTATATTTTAATTATAAAAATTTTATTTTGAAAGAGAAATAGTGAAAAATATAGCATTCTTATTTTAGCTTTTCAACCAATATTCTAATAATTGACTAGTTAATTCTAAAAAATCGGGAGAGAATTTCAAAATTCTGATTACCACCATCATGCTCAAAATTTCAAGAGCTATCTAGTTGTGATTTTTAATAATTTTTTCAACTTGAAGCCCGGAGAAATTAGAAAATGACGATTTTGTCCCTCTTTCTCAATATTAAGAGCTGACATGAGAAAAAGATTCAATTGACATTAAAACGTCAATTTGAGCTTGGAATCATGTCATATATATTAAAGTATAATTTTGAAAATTTTCTATAAATTTTCTGGAATTTCTGTGTAAAATGACCAAAATGCCCTTAAGTGTTCTATAAGACAACCAGTATTGGTTTGACATCCAAAAAATATAAAAATGATAATTTCAGTTTATTTATAGGTGAAGTATTTAATTTTATAATTTTCATAAAAATTTTGGTATTTATTGAATTAAAATGGATTTATTATAAATTTTTTAGCTTCAAAATACAAAATAAATAGATAAAATTTGAAATAAATTAATAAAAATTAAAATTAATTATTAGAAATTTATATTTGATGATAAATAATTTATTTTTAAAGTTTTACATTTAATTGAATTTTTTTGATATTAAAAGTCAATTTTTTCAAGTTTAGGCGATTTTATCGGTATCGGTTAATTTACCCGCAGATAAAATTAACATCTAGAAGCTGGACAGCTAAGGGAGCACGTCCACAACCTAGGAATAGCTGATTCATCACCCTATTTTTGATATGTGTCCCTAAATTGGATTAAAAAGAAATAAAAATTACATTTATGACATACTAATGACATAATGGATGATGTAAATGGTGGGACACCTAAGCCCCCCTCTTCCTCCATAAATAACACCATCCATGGACAATATTTTCACCATTCTTCTCCTCCACAAATTAGAGAGCCTCTCTCTCTAAAATATTCTCTCTCTAGAAATTCTTCTTCTTTAGTTTTTATGTTAAAATTTTGCTAGTTTTCAACTAGTAGAATTTCTCCTCCTAGAAGTTTTGCACCAACAATTCCATCCTTTTCATCAACCACCTTAGAGGTAATGGGGGGAGTGGGGTTGGTTCTAAATTGCTGTCACTTTGCATGTTAATAAGAAGGGTTTTCCCCTAAACCTTTTTAGGCTTAAGTTTTATTATTGTTTAATATTAAACTTTAATTTTTGCTAAGTTGTTACTCTGCCCAAATTTATATTATTAAATCATAATTACTAAATTGTTACTTTGCTCAAATTTAAATTATTAAATTATACTTGCTAAGCTGTTACTCTACTCAAATTTAGAAAATTAAAATGTATTTATCTAGTTGTTATTCTGCCAAAATTTTAGTAATTAAATTATAATTACTATGTCGTTATTTTACTAAAATTTTATATGATTACTAAATTGTTATTTTGTTAAAATTTTGGTATTGTGTAATTTCTGCAAAATAAGGCAGAAATGTTGATTGTACTGGTGCTCAAATTAATTGAGACCAGGGAAACCTCTGCTTGAGAAGTTAGGAATTGATAGTCTAGTAAGTAATGTAAAGCAAGTGACATGCGATGGCATGGCACCCTGCTAGGGAAGCTACAGTTTGGTACGCTGAGGAATGAAAGGCAGGGACCCACTTGCGGAGATCTTGGGGGTAAGCATCAAGTGGTGAAGGTCCCAATGGTTAGGGTAGCACCCTTGAGCCAAGATATTCGCCTGACTAAGCTCGATAACCTCGACAATTGCTCAACATTCCAGGATTGGTTTGAGAGTATATCTCTATAAATGGATATCCTAAATTGTTATTTTGTTCCTTAATGATGACGAGGACTATACCATATGATGGTGTTGAGAGAGGTATATGTACTCCCAGTCACTTCCTAGGTTCTGTTAAGAACTATTACCTACTAATGGAAAGTATGGATCCATATTGAGTCAATGATTGTATAACATAGAACAAACTTTAGGTTCCCCTTTTATTATCAACTGTGTTTTATCTATATTGTATGGTAGAATTCCTACCATACATGTAAAAGTCATATTAGAACAAATCACCTCGCTCCATTACTTTTTCTTTTATGCATGATTGATTGCGGTTAATGAAGACTCGGCTGTTGATGAAGACCTATAGGGCTAGTCTGATAGTTTATTATTTTATGGGATAAGGTAGATAGACACTGCTCTGATTAGGATCTTTTGATGTATTGGGAATAAGTAATAACTATTTTAATGTATATTTCAATCTCCCTGTATTTCAATAATTTTTTTGATTATGAAATCATAATGTACAGTTCTACGATGAATACATACATGTTTTATTTTTTTACTATCGTTTTCAAATTCTGCTAACAAATTTTCTGTTATTAAAAGCGGAGAAAGATTTTACTCATATTTTTAAATAAGTAAATAAGTATGGGTTGTATTCAATGTGAATGGGTGTCACAGCACCTCATCTAGAAAAGATTGTGGAGAAAGTGATACTTCTAACTCTGTAGACCTTGAAGATGAGAATTTAATCTTGATCATGAAAAAGTTTAAAAAGTTTCTTAAGAAGAAGAGCAACAATGAGAAACTAAGTCAAAAGACATCTTCTAAGGAAAGTGAATCAAGTCAAGCAATCTTTACTTTCTATAAGTGTAGAAAGCAAGGACATATGAAGGTGGATTGCCGCATCTACCTCAAGAAGCAAGAAAGTGGAGAGAGGAAGTTTAAGAAGGATAAGGTAAAAGAGCTTACATTACTTGGGAGGATAATGACTCCAACTCTTCAAGTGTTTCAAATGATGAAAAGGCAAACTTAGGTCTCATAGCTTATTTGATATATATGATTGTTTCACACCTTCGTTGAACCTTTGTTGTACACAGTGGCATACCACATTAGCCACTATAATTGGTCGTCACCAGAACCAGTTGCATATCCTATTAGCGTCCATAACGGCTTAATGAAAGCTTACTGCTACACATAGTTCGATGGAAGCCCTAGTTTTCTATATTGTGGACCTCACTACAATAATAATTGTCACTAAGGTAAACTAATTTATTTACAGTAAATATAATTACAAGATTACTGCCTATACAAAGTTGATTCGATATACATGATGACGAAAAATACCAAAAGACCCAAAAAAAAAAAGTAAAGAGAGAAAAAAAATAGAAAGATGGGTGAATTGTGAAAAAGATGGTTGGTAGAAGAATAATGAGCTTAAGGGAGTCTATATGAGAAAGAAGGTGTGTCTTTCCCAGAAAAGAATTATGAGAGGGAGAAAGAAATGAAGAAAGTGTGTTTATTGGGGTATTTTGGAAAGAAAAAATACAAAAAAAAATGGGAAGAGGAAGGGTACAAGTAAAAAAGCGGGTGTAAATGCTACCTCTGTCCCTAGATATAAGACTCTTTTAACTAATTCATACCGATTTAAAAAGTTAGTTATAGCATTGAAGTTGTTAACAGTTTGTATTATTTTTTTAAAATTACTCTAAAAATTATTGACACTCATCATCTCACTCTTTTCACTTAATTATTTTTTACCTAATTAATTAATGTGTTCTAATCGCCTTCTTTAATTCTCACAAGAGAGAGATAATGAATTTATATTATTAATTTATAGCATTTATTGTAAAGTATTTAAGAGTATTGTTGTTAAAAAATAATTAATGTAAAAAAAATTTGAAAATAGTCTTCTAAAAAGAAACAAACAAATTTTAAGTAAGAGTCTTGCATGTAGAGTTGAAGGTAGTAACAACTACCATTTTTTAATTACCCAAGTTCAATTTTACCGGACTAAAAAAAAGAAAGACCAGACAAGGGAACGGATTAAGAACGAATAAAGGATGGGGCTCCTTTATTTACATGCTGAATACAACACGAAGAAAGGGGCACCTAAGCTAAACCTTTTGCTGGCCCAATTAATTGAGCAGAACAGAACAGAAAAAGACAAAATAGGACACCTTAAAATAAAAGAAAAGAAAAAAGAGTTAGAAGATAGAAAACGGTAGGGTGAAGACGAAGTTTCCCCTATCCACGATGATGCGCCGCAGCGGCCCTCAATGGCTTTGCGAACGCAGGAACGGTGGACGTCATCAGCTGCTGCTCGTGGCCATAGTGTGTGACTCATGTGAGTTTCTGCCAAGGTGGCGTAACAGTAAGTAAGACTTAAAGTAAATTTTAAGAAATAATTATTATTTTAAATAAAAGACTTATGCGTTGAATCTTTTTATTAATATATATGTTTTTTTTATAAAAATTAATTACACATAATTTTTTATTAGTGGGCCTAAATTTTAAACTTTAGTAATCTTTTCCTTAGGCTAGTTCTAGTTTGTGCGTGCTTCAGTGCAAGGCTGTTTTGAGTGTTAGTGTCATGCTTCATTTTGATTGACGGTTAGTGACCAATGATGCTGATATATACCACCTTGGTTGCATTATGGGAGTAGGTATCAGATTTGAACGAGACAGGGGCATGGTGGAGAGTTAGTTTGAGTAATACCCATTATAAGCAAACAAGCTTGGCTTGCTTAGTTGTAAGTAAGGAATGATAATAACCACTGATCATTGGAGAGAACACGGTCCAGTAATGTGGCTATACTTAATTTTATGTCTTTTTTTCGTTTGTTTCCTTTTTATGAACATACAGTTATTTATCAGCAGGCAAACAAAATGGAACCATAGTGAAAGAAAAGCAAGTGATTTTAATATGAAGGTGCTGTTAACCATATGGGCAAGTAAATAAGGGGAAAATAGAGCTACAGCAAAAGCAAGTGATCAGATGATCAGATGAATAGCACGCATCTGGAGTAGTAAAATGATTAGATGAATGGAAAAAAATAATAATAAAAATATAATACAAGCCACAGCTTTTGCATTCACAGCATTATTTAAAGAATGGGGAGAAAAGGGTACCAGATGATGAGTCTTCCACAGTGCATTCAACGAGCGACCACGCGATTCCGTAGAGTAACAGCGTCTTTTTCCTTTCGGCCCCGCAAGACTCTATTCTCCTATATATAGTGGTGTAGAGTCCCGATTAGTGTGCCACTGGTTGTTTTTATTTGGTGTCCATCCAAAACAAGTGATTAATTATGTGTATAAATATAATTAATTTTGTTACATAAATAATTAAGAATAAATAAATGTGATTATATATAATTATTAATATATAATTAATAATGTCATGAAATTATTAAGATATATAATAGTGATTAATTTTGTCTTACAAGTAGTTAATAGTGTTAAGAGGTTATTGCCCACTACACATGATTAACTATATGTGTAAATATGACTAACTTTATCTCACAGCTGGTTAAGAGTAAAATGTAATTATAAACAATTATCAAGATATAGTTAATAGTATTATGAAATTATTGAAATAAATAAGAATGATTAACTTTATTTTACAATTAGTTAATAATATTATGAAGTTATTGAAACATCTAATAGTAATTATCAGTGTTGTGAAAATTGGACTGGACCGGCTAGTTGGACCGAAAAATCGGTGAACCGGTCACCTGACCGGTTCAAATAAACCACAGAACCGGCTTGAAGAAAAACCGGTCAAAGAACCAAAAAACTGGTCAAAAACCGATAAAACCAGCCAAAATCGGTCAAAAACCAGTTCACAGCGGGTCAAAGAAAAATGCTTAATACAACATTATTTTAATTTTTTTCTTAAAAAAATAAAAACTAACCTAAAGTATTTATCATTTTCTTTTTTATTTTGAATATAAACTTGTTTTTATTAATAAATGTTTATGTGTATAGTTAAAACTTATACTTAAGTATCATGACATATTTGATTTGTACTTTTGTAGGTATTGTAAATGTAAAGAACCTATAAAATTATGTTTTATTTTTAATCTTTAGTATTATAAAATTATGGTATTGTTTTTTTTTTAATATTATTTTATGTATTATTTAATTATTATTATTATTTTATTAATACCGGTTCGACCACAGTTTAACTACGGTTGAATCATTAAACCTTGAACTAGTACCTTGACCGGTTCAATGGCCGGTCCGGTTTTAAAAAAATAGGTAATTATTGTTACCTCACAAGTATTTAATATTAACTATAGTGAGAATTTTATATAATCATGTTTATTTATTGTTAACCAATGAGATAAAACTAACTATTTATATATATAATTAACCATATCTTCGGATAAAAGCTGGCTGTACACAACCTAATGAAACGCGTTTAACTTTTTCCAGTGGCGTATGCGGAGGGGTATATGTGGAAGAGAAAAAAAAAAATAAACACAAAGGACGCACCTTTGTCTTTAACCTCTCCATCTGGAGATATTTCGTACAAATGGAATAAAGACAAAAGTTTGACGAAGGTGACTCACCCTTTCAGATGCTGCTCTTCTTACGAAAAATTATTAAATAATGCAGGATAATAAAATGTAAATAATGTCAACTAATGTTTATAATATATATATATATATATATATATATATATATATCTATATATAAATTAAATTTCATAATTTGTTAAAAAATTAATAACACTAAATTATATATCATAAGAAAATTAATAAAAATCATGATAATTTAAGACAACTTAATAATTTCTCTACTTCTCAGCGTATTCCCTTATATATAAAAATTCTCACCTTATATAATAAAAAATGAATAAAAAAATTCTCACCGTTAACAATATCCCTCTCTCTCAGTTATTCTCTTTTTCTTCTTTTTCTTTTTCATTCTAAATATTGTCTCTACTTTTGGTCACATTTTTCTTTCTTTCTTTTTTATTTTTTTCTTTTGCTTTCTTTTTTTGATGACAACTTTTCTCTTTTCTTCTATTTTTTTTTTCTTTTCCTGAATTGATTTATGGGATACACTAAAAAGAATAAAAAGAAATAGGAAATTAAAATAAAATAAAATAAAATGAAAAAGTTTAAATCATTTTGAATTTTATTGGATCGAAATAAAGACCAAATATCAAAATAATAAGATGAAGCACCTTTTTTATTTATTTATTTTACTGTTGTTATTATTTTATTCATTTTTTTAATTATCCAAATAAATTTAGGTGTTCACAAAAACTTATAAATTTGCCAACAAAAGTTAGGTTTATTAGAAGGAACTAATTTCTTACAACATGGTGAACCAATGTTTAAATCCTCACTAAGAGAAGTATCCACATTTAGTATCTAATAGTGTGTTGAACAAGATTGACTCCAAAAAGTAATGCTTGTAGAAAATTAAAAAAAAAAACCTACAAATTTTTGCATTTACCCTCTTCATTTCAACTCTATTCACACAAGTGAAAGTTTTTATTTCCCTTCTAAATCACTTATTTCTATTTCTCTCGGTCTCAATTCAACCGTTTCACACACATTTCAAAAGAACTATCTTCTAGAAGTAAAAATGAACTAATACTAATAGAAGCTTATGAGTAATGGCAAAAACAAAATGCAAAAGCCACTCAACTAGTCCAAAATCTTCGAAATGGAGCACGACTAGAAGAAAATAAATCAATATATAGAAAGAAAAGAGTCCTAACTAACTTGAATGCTTTGACATTCTTCTAGAAGCTTCTCTCCACATCAAATGTTTTAGTCGTAACTAGTATTTTAGTTTATGTAATATACAGGATAAATGCCTATTTTATAAAACTAAAATTTATAATAAATAAATATTTTTAAAATACAAATTATATTTTAATTAAAATTTATAATAAATAAATATTTTTTAACATATAAATTATATTTTAGATTTATAATAAATAATTTATATTGTGATACAAGATAATTTTTAATCATTGATAATTTTGTTTAAAAAAATATTGACATTTAATTTAGAAATAAAAATGAAAAAGATAGAAAAAAAAATTTAAAAACTTTTAAAAATATTCTCATTAAAAAAATTCTTAAAAAAATTCTCACTAAAAAATAATTGCTAAAAATACTCTCATTCAATATAATATAACTATTTATAAATACATAGAATTCTAAGATAACCTACAGACCAATTTGCCAGCTTATATACAATCGATATTAAAAGTGCACAATTCCGAATCAGTTATTATAACCATTTGGGGTTTGCTCTAATTATTGCTATCTATCTGTGCAACTGTCCTATCCGTTAATGACAATGTGTACGGGTTATTAAACACTTCTTCCTATAATTTGATATTTTTTTAATTTTGTTTAAATAAAGATTTTTCATTTTTTAAAAATATTATTCAATATTAAAGTTTTTAAACATTATATCATTTATAATGTAATATTAAATTTCTTCAATTATAATAAATTATTTACAAAGCATCATTAAAATATTTTTTAACATTTAAAATTAAATTTTTTAAATGCATGTTTTTTGATAACTTTTATTTAATTTTATAATCATTAAAATAATTTAAGGTCAATTAAATAAATTTTACATAATATTTTTTCTTTTTATAAATATATTTTCCATTAGAAAAAATAGCTAGTTTTGAATAAAATTAAAATATTAAATTTTGTTTACCAAAAACTTGTAGTTTAAAAATAAATTTGAAGTCAAAAAAATGAAATCTATTAAACAAATTATATTTTACAATTAAAACTCTTATTTTGAACTACAGAAGAATGTAATGATGTGATTTTAATTTGTAATTAAACTTTCTCAATTTATTGTGATGGTATACATAAAAAGATAAGACTCACACACACACACACATATTGTTTAATTAAAATTAATTTTTTACTTTACTAATCTATATTGACCTTTAATATTGATTTTTATTGTATAAGCTATTAAGATAAAATTTAAATTTAAATTGAAAAACAACATCAACTTACTTAGTATCATACTTAAATTTTATCTATATACAATATATTTAGGGTGAGAATATATATTAGACCATTTATTAGAAAGCATTTGATTTGTTCAACATACATTTTCTTGAAAGAAGTTTATTTACTAAATAAACTTAGATTTTAAATAAAATATTTAATTTAAAATTTTAAGTTTTAAGTCATTCAAAAATATTTTTATGTCCGTCAATACTTGGTGGTTCATATAGTATTAAGCAATGTATTGATTTTTAGTTTCATAAATTGAAAAAATAGTAGCTAAAAGAGATTAAATTATCATTGTTATTATTATTATTACTATTTTAATTTTTAAAATTAAGAAAAAAATATTCAACAACATTCTATTAATAATTTTCTAAAATTGTTTCATTTATGATGTTAGCACTATAGGGATAATAATAAGTAAATAAAAGTGAAAAATTATTAAAAATATGAGTTTAATGACTATGTACTGCCAATGTAAAAAAAATTACATTATTAACCAATCAAAAAACACAGTTAGAAGTATGATTTTTAAGGTAGTTATTATAAAAGTCATATATGGTGATTTGTAATTGGATAATAGTGTAAAAATACTTTACTTGTATAGCCTATTTTCTCAAAAAACATACATTAGATCATAAATACAAAATCCATTTTCTTAAGTTGAGAGCAATTAAATAGGGTAATATTATATTTTTTTCTAATTAATGTTTATAAATATATTTTATTTTTTAAAATATATCCTCTCACTTTAAAGAAAAAAAAGAGAGTCAATATGAAATTTTGTCTTTGAAAGTGGTAAGTTTTTTACTTTTAGTCTTTGAGTATATGCCTTTGTAAAATTTAATTTCTGTAAGTTTGAAATTAACATAAAGATGTTAACAGACGTTAATGAAGAAACTAAAAAGTAAATAATTTCAATTTTTATTTGAGAAATAATACAATAAAAAAATGTTATAGGAAAAATTTAGAGATAAATCATATCATATTTTATTTGTGTGTCACCAATTCACATTAGACACAATTGTTTATTTATTTAATTAGTTATTATTACTTAGTTGCTAAAAATGCAAGTAAATTTTTTCTATTTGTTTACATTTGTCCCACATACATTGCTTTGGATGTATACTCTCACATCAATCTTAATACATATATCTCTCCAACATCATCATGATACAATCCTTATCATCATTGAGGGACATGAACAATCTTTCAACTCGGGGATACAACTCGAAATGGAGTTATACTCTCACACTAGTCTTGGGATGCTCAGCAGTTGTTAGGATTATCAAGCTTTGTTAGGTGAACATCCTTACTTAGGGGAGCTATCCTAGCTATTGGGACTTCCACCGCTCGATACCATAACCCCAAAACCTCTGCTAATGGGTCTCTACTTTGCATTTCTCAACGTACCAACTATGGCTTCTCTTGTAGGTTTTCATGCGAACTTTATGTCCCTTGTAGCTCATTGCTCATCTAACTAATAATTCATTGCTGATAGACTTATCTCTGAGTAGAGGTTTCCCTAGTTTCAACAAGTTTCAGCACATGCGTCTCATTTCTCAATATCTCTGCTTCACTATGCAGAGACTTAGTCTTTATTCACATAATAGTATAATAGTTTGAGATCTATACATTTATATAGAAATATCTAACATAATTTATAAATTAGACAATTTAAATATAAACTATCATAAAGCATATAATTAAATGACAAGGTAAAACTTCTTTAACTTTAAGAAGATTAATCATAGTCTAAAAGAATTTAGTAAAGCATTCACTTATTACATTTTATCTGACTACTTTCAGTACCTAATTCAAAGTCTAAAGTTACTTAGTAAGAATTTCAATGTTGGACCTTTATTACTTAAAAAAAAAATGAATTGCTTAAGATGATTAGTTATCAAATTTAAATTTTAATCTATACAATAGGTCTTAGGTACTTAATAAAAGATTAAACTAATTAATTAGGGATTTAAAAACTTAGATTTAATTACACTAAAATTCCAAAAAAAGAATTTATTTTAAAAAAAATGGGATTCTAGAATTCATTTTAATATTGTTAATTTTGCTAAACTTATTTTAGTCTAAGGCTTACCAATTTCTAATTAAGTTTAGACTTTTTATTACTAAACTTTAATTAGATACAAGAGCAAGAATTAAACGAATGATCATTTGAATGAAACTTTGATTTACTAATTATAGCTAGTTAGTAAAAATTTTATTAAATACTACCTTTTTATCAAAATGGCCGAATGGCCTTTAACAAAATTTTAAGCCATGAAATTTTTTCCCATTACCAATTAACACCTAATCAACTAAGGTTAAGCAAACTTTTCTTAGAATCATTTGGGTAACAAAAAGTTTTCCATTTTTTTTGTAAAAATTGGATTGAAGCCTAAAAGTTTCTTAAATAATTTCAAGGTTTCATAATCTTATCTTGACCAAATCAAGTTCAATAAGTTTCATAGCATAAAAAAAAAATGTGATCAATCTCATTTTTTCTAAATAGGGCCATGAGCTTCACCATCAAAACCATGGCTTAAATTTTCTTTTTTTCTAAACATACCCAACACTATTTTAACATAACCACACCCTTAACAACATTAATCCATCAATATTTTGAAAAGATAACAACTTTAAAGATCAAGAAAACTTAAAACAACAGCAACAACAACCACATATATGTAAGATTCAAGATTAAAACGACTAATGGGTTTTGGGGACAAAAAACCCTCCTAACACTCATGTGAAAGCAATAAATCAAGAGAAACCACCCTCTTCTCTCCCCCTCCCCCCTCCCTCGTTACCTCTTAGTGTTGATGAGGAAGATGAAGAAAAATGGAGGTAGAAGTGGTGGCTTCCTAACTTTCCTTTGATGGAGGTTTGTTGATGGAGCTTTGGTAATTGAATAAAAAATGAAAATGGGGAGGAGGATGAGGGAGGATGTAACACCCCTACTTTTGTATATTCTGTATGTTTAAAAATTGTTTTTAAGTCATCAATGTATTTAGAACAATTAATAATAATTTTAGAGATTTTTCTAGAATTTATTGAGATAATTTTTGTAAAATGACAAAAATACCCCTGGTTGACTGTTGGAACCAATCGGAGACTTTTTGACCTCAAAATATTTTGAAAATTTTATATTAAATATCTCTCATTATAAAAACTTTATTTTGAGAGAAAAGTAGTGAAAAATATAATAATCCTATTTTAATTCTTCCACTGTTTTTTATATATATTTGGCACTACAATTCTGAAAAATCGGAAAGGAATTTTGAAATTCTGACTCCCACCATTTTGCTCAAAATCTCAAGAGCTATTTAATTGTGATTTTTAATAATTTTTCCGAGCCGGAGCCTGGAGAAATTAGAAAATGATAATTTTATCCCTATTTCTCAACATTAAGAACTGACATGAGGAAAAGATTCAATTGACATTAAAATGTCAATTTGAGCTTGGAATTATGTCATATATATTAAAATATAATTTTGGGAATTTTTGGGAATTTTCTAGAATTTCTGTGTAAAATGACCAAAATGCCCTTGCGTGTCTAATAAGCCAGCCAGTACTGGTTTGACACTCAAAAAGGGTGAAAATAGTAATTTTAGTTTAATTATGGGTAAAATATTTAATTTTATAATTTTGATACAAATTTTGGTATTTATTGAATTAAAATGGATTTTCTATGAATTTTCTAGCTTAAAAATATAAAATAAAGACATATAATTTGAAATAAATTAATAAAAATTACAATTTATTATTAGAAATTTATTTTTGATGAAAATTAATGTATTTATCCAGTTTTGCATTAAAATACATTATTTTGATATTAAAAGCTAATTTTTTCAAGTTTAGGCGTTTTTGTCGGTACCGGTTAATTCACCTACAAATAAAATTTGACACATGGAGGCTTGGGACAGCTGGTGGAGCACGTCCCCAACCCTAAAATAGGTGATTCACCACCTATTTGAGATATGTGTCCCTAAATTGGATTAAAAATAAATAAAAATTGGATTTATGACATAATGGTGACATAATGGATGATGTAAATATTTGGACACCTAACCCCCCTCCTTCTTCTATAAATAGGCCTCAAAGTTTTCAGATTTTCACTCATCCTTTCCTCTCCCAAGCTAGAGAGCTTCTCTTTCTAAAGTTTTCTCTCTCTAAAATATTTTTTTTATCTAGTTTTTATGTTAAAATTTTGCTAGTTTTCAACTAGTAGAATTTCTCCTCTTAGAAGCTTTGCACCAACAATTCCATCCTCTTCATCAACTATCTTAGAGGTAATGGGGGGAGTGGGGTTGGTTCTAAATTACTGTCACTTTGCATGTTGGTAGGAAGGGTTTTCCCCTAAACTCGTTTAGGCTTAAATTTTAGTATTGTTATTATTGTTTAAAGTTAAACTTTAATTTTTACTAAGTTGTTACTCTGCCCAAATTTAGATTATTAAATCATAATTACTAAATTGTTACTCTGCTCAAATTTTAATTATTAAATTATACTTGCTAAGCTGTTACTCTGTTCAATTTTAGAAAATTAAAATGCGCTTGCTAAGCTGTTACTCTGCTCAATTTTAGAAAATTAAAATATATTTATTTAGTTGTTATTCTGCCAAAATTTTAGTAATTATACTATAATTGCTATGTCGTTATTCTGTTAAAATTCTGGTATTGTGCAATTTCTGCAAAATAAGACAGAAATGTTGATTGTACTGGTGCTCAAGTTAAATGAGACCAGGGAAACCTCTGCTTGAGAAGTTAGGAATTGATAGTTTAGTGAGTAATGTAAAGCAAGTGACATGTAGTGACATGACACCCTGCTAGGGAAGCCACAATTTGGTACGCTGAGGAATGAAAGGCAGGGACCCACTTGCGGAGGTCTTGGGGGTAGGCATCGAGTGGTGAAGGTCCCAATGGCCAGGGTAGCGCCCTTGAGCCGGGATATTCGCCTGACCAAACTCGATAACCCCGACAACTACTCAGCATTCCAAGATTGGTTTGAGAGTATACTTCTATAAATGGATATCCTAAATTGTTATTTTGTTCCTCAATGATGACGAGGACTGTACCATGTGATGGTGTTGAGAGAGGTATATGTACTCCCAATCACTTCCCAGGTTCTGTTGAGAACTATTACCCACTAATGGGAAGTATGGATCCATACCTAGTCAAGGGTAGTTGGATATAACTTAGAATGAATCTTAGGATCTCTTGTGTTGTCAGTTGTGTTTGTCTTTGTTTTATGGTAGATTTCCTACCGCACATGTAAAAGTGATTTTAGAACAAAACACCTCACTCCATTATTTTCTTTTGTGTATGATTGGTCGTGATTATTGAAGACGACATTAACGCTCCGTGATGCTGAGTACGAGATAGAGAACGTCTCAACGAAAGAGGACCTGAAGACCTATAGTATTTTCTTTGTGTATAAGGGATAGGGTAGATAAATACTGCTCTGTATAGGATCTCTTTTGATGTATATAGTGGGCTAGGTAGTATATGTATTTCGATGTACTTTTGTTTCTGACTGTTATGTATTACTCAAACCATGATGTACAGTTTTATGAAATATATGTATATATCTTTCATATTTTATTACCATTTCCAAATTCTGTTAAGTTTGGAATTTCTTTTAAAACTGGAAAAATTTTACACACATTTTTATTTACTTAAACTTAATAACTAAATTAATATGAATTATATTTAAAATTAAATGGGTGTTACAGAGGAGGTTTCAGTCAACAAGAGTGCTGGTAGGGGACTGAAGAAAATGGTCTCCATGGGTTAGTATTTATAGGAAAAGTTTAGGTGGTGAGGCATCCAAAGTGATGTCAGCTAAGTGACATCACCTTAATTGATGTCATGCCTTTTAGGCATGCGTTTTTTATGTGAGTTTCATTTTAGTCTTTACACCTTGCCAACTAGACATGCTTGCAGGGGTTTTTTAGGTCTCTGCGTTCCATTCAATTTTATCTGGTAAATTGACCAATATCACTAAAACTTTAATTAATGACTTTTTATACTAAATTAATGAATTTTTATTTGAAACTTGATAAACACATTATTTTAAAGTTATGACTAATTTCTGAAATTTAAAATTATTTTTTATACTTTTTCAAATTTATAATTAGTTATTTTGTATTTTTAGGTTAAAAATTCATTATAAATTTATTTTAATTCAATAAATTCCAAAAATTTAATAATTATTATAAAATTAAGTTTTTTTTTTGCCTAAAAATGGTTTGATAATGAAGTATTTTTTTTTACTATTTTTAGATGTCAAACCAATGGTGATTTGACTTTTTAGGCAATTAGAAACATTTTAGTTATTTTTTACAGAAATTTTAAAAAATTCTCAAAAAAATTTTAAAATTTTATTTTAATATATATAACATCTTTCCAAGCTTATAAGGAAATTTTACTATCATTTGAACTTTTTTTCACATGTCAACGCTTTTTGTTGAGAAATCATGACTTAATCGTCATTTTTTTTATTTCTCCGCGCCTAGCTCAAAAAAATTATTAAAAATCATGACATACTAGTTCTCAAAATTCTAAATGCAATCACGAAAATTATAATTTTAATATTTCTTCTTATTTTTTAGAAATAAATTCACAAATAATAAAAAAAATAATTATAAAATGAAGGTAGGGGTGTTGCAATTTGTAGTTAAAATATTTTTAAATTTATAATAATTTCATATTCTAATTCATTAATAATGTTTGTCTCTTTAGAAATTATAAAATTTGCTTTGTTATTATTTTGTCTCTTTTAATTTGAATTTTATATATTGTATATGTTAAAAAAATTTGAACAATAAATAGAATACTTTCTAATTTACTTAATTTTTACTAAATTTTAATTTTAAAATGTTATATAAATTATACAACATACTTATTTGTAAAAATTCAAAGGCAATAATAAATAATATTTTTAAAAAGTCTTGTTAATATTATACATAAATATATATTAATATTAAAATATAAATATCTATTATTAATAAATTTAAATTTTGTATACACCAGTATTCAAGCACATCTTTTTAATTAATTTTTATCAAGTAATACAATACATCATAAAAAAAGTGCCAAATTTCTCACTCCATTGTCTTCATTGGCTCCTATAAACATTTTAAGACCTACCTCCTATCTATATCATGTCTTCTTCTCTACTCCCGGTCATTGTTTCAAGCATTCAACTTTGGGTTGTATCCTGACATTTTCCCTAAGTCTCAGATATTATTGTTTATAATATTTATTTTAATTTTCACCAGTTGTGTATCTTTTTCATATTTCATATTTTTTATCTTTTGAATATTTTTATTTTTATATATTTTTAAATTTTGGAAATATAGTAAAATTTACATGAGACACTTGTTACTATAAAGTCAAAGTTTATAATAGATAATTAATTAATATAATAATTTAATATATATATATATATATATATATATATATAATATTTTTATTAAATAATTAAGAAATTAAATAATTTAATAAATTATAAAAAATAAAAATAAAATTGTCTTTTTCGTGTTTCTCCTCATTTCCCCTTATTGGTTACCCAAAACTACTTGGAGCCAAATCTTAACTTTTCTTTAGGAAAGTTTGCTAAACTCCAACACCGAAAAAACCCTCAAGTCTGAAATTATATATATTTATTTGGAGATAGAATTTGTTTTAATAATATATGTATATTTATAGTTTTAAATATTTTGTTGCTCATATATTTTTATTTTACTATTACTTTAAATTTTAAAAATATTATATAATATATGAAATGGTTTATTAGTATTTAGAATATTGAAATTAATTGAAAATAAAAGAAAAGAGAGAATATTTAAATAATATATGAATAGAAATAAAGTTTAAAAAAGTAAAATTAAAATAAAATAAAACTAATTATTGATACTAACTCTATTTATTTATTTAGATTTTCAAATAATATAAAGATAAATAACTGAGATACCTCCTTGTTAATTAATAATTTGGTGCTTAGTTCAATATGCCAAAAGTTGCCTCTTGGCGCCCAATTTTGAGACTCAGTCCTGCACTACATTTTTCAGGTCTCTCTTTCTCCATCGATTCACGATGAACAAACCAACCCGCCTGTTGTTTCCTCTACCCTTTTTATTGGCAATTGTTTTTCTTGATATTCTTGGTGTATTTTGGTTTGGTTTTCCAGGGGAAGGCTATACATATTTTTAGACTTGTCGGGGAAAAGTACTATTTTATTTACAGCTTCTCTTTGATGATCATTTGTTGGGTTTTTGTCTTGGAGTTTATGTGATAAATATGAAATATATGTAAAGGGATAGGAGGGCATTACCATTTGACAATCTATTTCTCCAATTGCTTCCTTATATAATTTTGAGATTCCAGTATTAAGGTTTCGAAAAGGTGGGGTGTAGTTTGTTAGTAAGCTTGTTGCTTGGCTTTTCTATATACTGGTATTTTGATTTCTTATTTTATAGGATTTCATATGATCCTCTTAAATTTTATATGCCTGAGGATCTCATCTGCTACAAATGCAGATGGTGCAGACACCATTTCATGGTTCTGCTGGTTGCAATAGGACTTAGATAGTTAAATTTCTTCTTGATTGGCAAGGACAAGATAGGGCTGAGATGGAGGCCAAGAATATGTGTCACTGTTGCAGTATGGAGAAACTCCGTTGCAGATGGCAGCAAAGAATGGGTGCAGTGAAGAACCTTAACACAAACATGTAAACTTAATTTTTATATGTAAACATTAAACACGATCCGATTTTTATATCACTGCACAAAATAAATGTTAAGAACCTTAATACAAACATGTAAACTTATAATTTTATGATTTGACTTTATTATAATTTAAATATATTATTGAGATGAGAATTTAGCAAATATCTATATCCCCACACCAGTTCCAGCTCCATCATTTATATGTCAAAAAAAATCTAGTCCTAATCCGAAACACGATCAAACCGAATAATTCTCACCAAAGTCAGGAATTTACCTTGAGTATGATTATTTTTGTCATGTCTACATCTAGGTTTCCAAATTTGAACACTATTTTTCAAGTCTCTAATTTTCTATTCATTTTTTTGTCAAAATAATCCCTAAAGTAAACAAATTATATAAGTAATTCTTCAAGTATTATAAATTATACTAAATAGTTGTTGAAGTATTGAAAAGTTTTTCAAATTAGTCTCTAGACATTAATAAAATATACCAATAAAAAGACTAAATTAATGAATATTCAATATTTTAATGATTGCTTATATAATTTTATTATTTTAAAGATTATTTAGGAAAGAGTGTAATACTTGAGGGACAAAAATGATGATTTATTCATTTTTTTCTTTCTTTCTATTTTGAGTAGTTCTTTAGGTCATAGTGGAAGAAATGAAAATTGTCAACTTATTTTGCGATGGAAACTCTCTGATAACACATAATAGCAATCACATCATACGAACATAAGAGTTCCAAAATACATCCCTTCAAGGAACTAACTATCTTCTCACCTGTTTACCTCCCAAATAAATACATCATACACACAACCAATTAATGTACGATCTCATGGAGACAGATGGTCCAGTTGTTCACAAAACAATATACATATATATACTTCAAAATAGGTTGGCCTTACAAACACCTACAACCGTAGGTGACACCAACTAAAACACAAAATACTATAAAGTCATAGCATCAAATATAGCACGTGAATGTCTGTTTTAGGTCCTCCCATATCTAGTAATATTAGATGCCAGGTCAAACGCATGAATAGCAAACTCATAGCTTGAGATATAGATCCACGCATAGTCTATAACTAGAACAAAGATCTACAGTGGCGGTTTTGATTTGTCACTTCGTCTTATCTGAAAAAGTTGGCACATATAAACAATTAATAAATAAAATAATGAAAAAGAAATTCTCAATAACAAAGTTATCGAAATATAACTAATGTAACCATAAATGATAGGGTAAAGTTCATCCTTTTAATTAAGTTGCAATAGAATTTTTTAGAAATATAAGCAATAGACATAAATATGTTTTTAGTCCCTACAACAATTTTTTCCACCAAATTAGTCTCTAACATTTTTATAATGACTTTTTTTAGTCCCTACCGTTAGTTTTAATCTATTTTATGTTGACATGGCTAACAAAAAGCCAAGTTACCTTTCCTACGTCAATTAAGTGAGACCACGTGTACACAATCCTTTGATCCATTCTCTTTTCCTTTTTTCTTCTTCTCAGAAAACCTTCACCACCGTAAAACCTTTACTCCCCATTTTAGAACTGATTTTTCATCCTCGCTCTTATGAGAGGATAAAAAAAGAATAGGACTATGTTTGTCACTCAAAGACCTAGGAAAAATACAAGATGAAGAAAAGGGAAAAGATTCAGAAAATTAAAGCCCAGCTCCCCAAAAGATAGCAATATATACAGTGGTTAAGAGTAACCCAAAATCATAAATACGAAAAGGGACATTAACAGTGGTTAATGTAATTTATGAGTTATGATTTTGGATATATGTATATAATTTGGTCAAGTGTTATTTAACTTGGTAATTCACTCTCAATTTTAAGTTGCAAAAAAGAACACCTCTTTTTCATTTGTTTCAGTTTTCTATTTAAAAGAACATTTATTAAGATTGAGAAAGATTTCCACAATAAATAGCACATGTAAATAAGTCTTTTTTGAAAGCTATTGAAGTTGCCATTCAGTAAGAACAAAATTGAAGAGAGTCCGGCAAGAAATATTGAGTCTACTACATATTTTTCTCCAAATTTTGCTATTACAAGGTTGAACAAAGAAATGAAGGATTCAAATTTCAGTAATGGCACAAAACATTTAAAGATTGGTGCATACATTCGTACCCTAATTTGATGCTGCCACTTGGCTTAAATTCCCAATCTATGACATAGTTGTAGTTGCCCACAATTGAAACTATTCTCACCACTAGGCTTACATCTGACCTGACCTCGGTTATCTACCAAAAGGACACAATGAATATTTATCAACTAAAGAACAAAATGAAAAATGGAACAAGAATAAATTAAAATAAAATTGAGAGTTAAAAAAAGTACCACATCATCTAGGTTTGAATCATATTAAGTAATTGATAGGAAAAAGTTACCCCTAAACCAATGAGAAGCTACAATTGAGGCGAGGGTTCCAAATATTTAACACGATCAATTCATCATCGTCCACTTGTTTCTCCGCTAATCATAAATCAAATTTGTCAATTTCTCTCCACCATAAACAATTAACACAAGCACGATATGAACATCAACACAGTAATTTCTATAGTTATCAGATTTTTTTCTTGAGTTGGAGAGAAAAATTTTGCAAAGAGGAATCTCGGTGTGGGATAATGAACTCCATGCATACCTAAGGTTAGGGATTCAAAACTTGTTCTGCTCGGCTCGGTGTGGAAGACGAAACTTGCTCTACTCTAAGCACTCAAAAGCTTGAACAACAAAATAGGGTTCAAATGGTGTTAAGGTTTCAAACAAAATTAAAAGGAGACAGACAAGGACTAGGGTTTCCAAGCACTCAATCGACTAATGTCAGATAAGAGGGGAGAAGCATTGTAGGCTATTGTGCTCAAAGTTCTTTGCAAATATGGTTTAGGGATTTAGTGTTGGCGACTAAGTTGTGCTCTCAAAGTGTAACACCCTAAAGAGTATTATCTTTTTGCCTGATTATATTTCTAAAACATAAAATTTTTGAATATAAGAATATCAGAGAAACTATGTGGAAGCTAAAACTTAGACATCAATTACATAAACGGGTCACGAATGAATCTAATACAAACTTTTGGTATTTAAGTGCCTTACAACACATCACGAAGGAATAGAAGCATAAACTAAATTCTTATCCATTAGGATGTACAAAACTAAAAACATCTCCTCTGGCAACGACTCCAAGCTTTAAGTTCCAGGCTACTCCCAAGAGTATTTCACCTGTTCATCTTGTAAAAACATAAAACATAAAAAGGATGAGACAATATTTCAGTGAGTGTTCTACGGACTTTAGGCTAACCCTCTATTCTAGAGATCCTTTTCTTATACTCTTGTGGTTTCTCTTCTCACAGGCTTCTAAGAACTATTCCTACTTATGACAATTCTATATTATCATCTAATGCATAAGTTAATCTTTCTTTTCCCGCCTAGTGACTAGGCCTACAACTCGTCATCTATCCTATTACCATAAATATTCATAAGCATACAATACATAGACATTCACATCATTTACGTAAATCTTAAACATTTTCGTGACCATAAACATAGCTTAACATTTAATTCTCGCATTCTTAACATTAATAGTCTCTCTTTTTTTTCCGTCCTACGGCAAAGTATTGAGCTCAAACTTTCAAGGAGCGTTCCCCTTGTTCTTATGCCATGACATTGTATTTATATACCCTTTCGGTCCAAGGGGTTTAGCCACTAGCCTTTGGAATAAATGAGAAGTGAGAGAAACCTTGCCTATTCACCCAAAGAGGGCACCTCAGTCTTAGCCACTAGCCTTTGAGGAAATAGGAAGGGATAGAACCCAACCCATCCACTCAAAGAGGGCACATTAACATGCATTTCTTTCTTTACTTAAACATTTAGTCTTCCATTGACATCTGAAGGGATTACTATCCTCCTTTTCCCAATAGAGACTCCTTAAATAAACACATATAAATACAACATATCCTCAGACACTACTTAATAATACAAAACTATTGATGACACATCCTTTTTTGAAAACATATACTTTTCTCGGAACGTATTCATTTATTTAAAACGTTTGCTTTCATAAACTTAGGGAAAATCCCTCATTTCTTACTGAAAAGGCATCAATGTTGAACTAACACAACACAAATCAAAACCACAAGAAAAATACTACAACTACACAATCACCCATACAAACATAGTAGTACCTCAAATAATGTCACACATACAAGGAAAACAACTAAGGAAAGCATTAGACAATACAACTTCTTCCTTGGAGCTAGAACAACCATGTGCTATCTAGAAGGTCTTGCTTAGCGAGAGCCTTGGTCGCTTAGCGCCACTCCACTTTACTTACTAAATTAGCTCTTCTAGAAGTACTCTCGCTCAGTGAGCCTAAGGTCTTGCTTAGTGAATCCTAATATTGCTTTCTAGAACCCCATTCTTGCTCAGCAAGGGCTTTCCTCGCTCAGAGAGAGGCCACTAGGTTACAAACCCAGAAACTTATCCTACATGTTGGGCAAGCACTCATCCTAAACCCAGAAATTCATATTTTGCTGAGTGAGCACTCACTTAGTGAGATATGGGATTATGCAATTTGCAGTCCGTCTTGAATTTGCATTCCCCTGGCCATACCAAATAAATTACCCAATAAACCCCTCAATCATACAAATCTCTCAAAAATCCATAAATCTCCTTCTTAGGGTTCAAGAAGGAAAAAAAGGGAGAACATATAATCAAATGGGTTGAGGAAGACAAGGGAAAATCACTCACCTCTGGGGATTGTCTAGATATGAGCTCTAGGGTCGGGTCATGGATCTCTGCTCCAGCTTTCCTCTTCCTCTTGTCTTCCCTCTCTCTTTCTCTTCTTTCTTTTCTTTTTCCTTTCTCTCTTCTCTTTTCCTCTTTTATATAGCTGTGTGTGTATGCTCTAGTGGGCCTCGACCCATTTGAGCCTTAGAGTCTCATTTAAGGTCCTATTGCCTTATCCTTATAATTCATATTAATAGGGTAACTATTATTAACACTTTTAGGTATCCTAAACCATTAATTATATTCTTATTTCTATTATTCAAAATTGGGGATGTTACACAAAGCATTGTCATTCTCAGGTGCAAGTTTGCGAGAGTGGGGTATTGAGGTAAAGTTAGGGATTAAATGACTAATAGCTAGTTTCAATTCATTTTTATTTATTTTATTTATTTTAAAAATTTATTAATGTGTGTTAGCCAAATTGCTGTTACATATAATTAAAAAAAATTAAAATAAAAAAATTCAATAGCATCGCCTTGATCGACGAAAAATTTAAAAATTACAAAATAAAATAAATAATTAAAAAAATCTTATTGTCGAATTAGAGTCAACTTGGCCGACCCTATTTATGTTGGACCTAGGGCTGACTCTATGTGACCGATGCTAATCTATAGGATTTTTGTAGTGATAGGTTCTCTTGCAAGGCCGAAGGTTGCTAAAAGTGTTCATTTCTGTCCCATCACGGGAAACTTCACTACTTGTAAATATCAAGATATTATATCATAATTTTTCATTGCCTATTTCCTGGATAGCTTCATTCAGATGGGCGTTGAACCACTTGTGTAATATGGTAACAAAAAAATCTTATGTCATGTATGCTTTCTTATTGGCTTATTCTGTACGTTAGTCATTAAACTACATTCAAATTAAATAACAGTCCTGCTGTTATGGTCAAAAAAGAAGATAAGAGTCCTTTATAATGCTTTCCTTTTGATATAGTATTGTTATATTTTATTCTCAGCTTCATGACAAAGTTCTATATTTATTTTATCTAGCAGTAACTGTGAATCTACTTTTTGGAGCATGAACAGATTGTGAAGCCTCTGAAGTAGAAGCTCTCAAGTTTTTATTCATCATGCAGGTACAATTTTTTCTATTTCTTGCTCACCACACCCACAAATTTGAGTCAACATCTAATTGTAACACTGGATTTGTGATTCCAAGTTTGGGAATTGGAGACTCGGATCAAAGTAAGCCTCATGTTCATGACATAGAATCTTCAAATTCTGCAGCAATAGATGGAAAAGTTTTGACTCGGTCAGCTTTCCACCCAAACCAAATGGATATCATATTGGTCATGCAAAAGTATGTAATATGTTTCACATTGTAATCGTTATACGGATTGTGTCTTTTTTCCAGCAATACATTATTATATTTAAAATAAACAACTTAATTATTTAAAATTTTGTATAATTCTATGTCTCTATCAATGCTTATTGCTATCTATCAGCTTAAAGAAGCAACAAACAATTTCAACCATACTAGAGAACTTAGAGATGGAGGCTTCAGTATTGTCTACTATGGTAGGCTACTTAAACACTACACAACCTTGGAATGGAATTTAATGTAGGAATTTCTGTTCTTCACTTCTTCTTAGTTAGTGAAAATTCTTTTTTTTTTTTATATTTTGGAGGCGTTGGTTGTCTTGAATTGATTTTAGTTGTTCTTTTGAAGATTTAGGTAAATATTTTTACCAAATTAATCCTATAATTCATTTCAAATTACTATTTCTGGTGAATCACACATGAATGCTAATGCAGGAAAAATTTTCCCTACTTAGAGAAAATGAAACATTGCTGAATGTAAATAAGAGGCTGAATCAAGAAAACGAGAACTTGTTGAAGAACAAAGATTTGGCAGATACTCAAATAGTAGTATTAACCAAGTCCTTCGATACAATGCAGAAAGATCTTAAAGACAGTGAGGAGGAGAACCTTGCCAGAAACGCCTTGCTCATGGTTTAAGACTCAGTTATGCTGAACCTCTGGCTCTTATAGCAACACAGGTTTGCTTCTGTTCCTCCTTGCTATAAATTTCCTACCTCTGAATTTTTTTTCCCATAATAAAATATTTTTTATCTTCTAGCACAGTACCTGATTTGGAAACTGGTGTTCCTTTTAGAGCTCAGGCTATTATTGCCAATCCTACTACATATGGTGAGTGATTAGAACTCAGAAGATTATTGCATTGTGTATTTCTTCATTTCATACTTTGATTACTATTCATTTATCTATCCCAAACTTGATAAGAAAGCCTTAACCATTATGCCTATCCCTTTTGTAGTTCGTTTCTTTGATCCACATGCGCTTCTTGCATGCTAAGAAAGCCTTTTTTGCCTGCTGAAAAGGGGTTTTTCATGTATGGTGCTTGGTATCTAATTAGCATTTGAGGAGAGAAGGTGAGGTTAACTCTCTTAGTAAGAATTTTCCCCCAAGACTCGAATTGGAGATTCTGAAACAAGTATTCTTTAATTATATATTTAATTTATTTTGCAAAAACTTCTAATAATAATTGAATTGATAGAATCCAATATTACATTATTATTTGGTTTTAGTAACTACAGTTACAAGTGTTTGGTTTTGTCAAGCTTGAGAATCCTGAGGTGGAAGGAGTGAAAGTGTTCGTGCAAAAACAGGTTAAGTTGACGGATTTGGTGCTGCAGAGCATGCTTTTACTTCCACAACACGGGTCTTCAGGTGCAGAGCATACTTTATATGTATTTATATTTTATAGGAATTTTAATATTCATATCAATGCAAAATAATATTAAAATGTATCTCAATAACTTGTATATCTTATTCATTAAAAATTCTCAAGGTTGTTACTATTGTTGGAGACAACGCATTTTCTAGTAATTTAAAACTGTTAGTATTGTTTGGTCACTTTGTGGTAGTTAAAAATGGCAATTTTGGTGGTGGTTAAAAATGGCCATTAAAAACTAAGGGCCCGTTTGGGGTAGTTGCGAGTTCTTGGTTTTTGGTTTTCAAATAGAATTTTCAAAACAAAACGTGTTTGGCTAAAATGGAGCTCAAATAGTTTTTAACTCAATTTCAAAACACTTTTACGTTCATTTTCAAAACCAAGAAAAAAGGATTTGTGAATTTGGTTTTTGGTTTTTTTTAAAAAATACACATAATTATATTTGACAATAGCCTTTCTCGCCATCACCACCACCATAATCACTAGCATTGTCACCACCACTGTCACCGCTACCATTATTGCTACCGCCATCTCCGTAGCCGTCGTCACCACCACCACCACCACGACTACCGGCACCGCCACCACTATCACTGCTGCCACAACTATCACGACCACCGGCATCGCCTCTATCACCATAAGCTTCATCACCACTATCATCGTCACCGCCACCACCACCACCACCGCCACCAGCGTTGCTGCCACCACCATAGGCACTATCACCACCGCCATCGACTCTGCCACCACCATCACCACTGGCATCGCCACTATCACTACCAGTATCGCGACTATCACTATCGGTACTACCACAACCACCGTCATCGACACCGCCACAACCATCATTGTCGACATCGCCACAACCGTCATCATCAACACTACCACCGCCACCACTATCATTGTTATCGTCACCACCACCACTGTCGTCACCACACAAACATATCCTTAAACTAATTTTAACAGAATAAGAAATTTCAAAATGAGTTTATTTTGAAACAAAAAATTAGAAAAAAAAACTACAACTAATTTTTAAAAACTAAAAACTAGTTGTAGTTTTTGAAAATTTCAAAACTCACAGTCAAAAACCACCCTAAACGGGCCCTAAGTTAAAACAAATAAAGAATGTAAATTGTGGTAGCTTAAAACTGCTAATAAATACTGAGTTAAAAGAAATTAAGAATGCAAATTGTGGTGGCTTTAAACCACTAGTAAATGTTAATCATTTCCTGACAAACATACTAGCGGTCACTTAAACTTTGCCAGGAATTGTTTTTGGCGCACGTGAAACTCCATATTCCACTCAGTGGGATTCGATTATTGTTAGAATTGCATTGGAAAGTGCATTGTTTTGAGAATATTACATTTTCCTAAGAGTACTAGTTAGCATTTTCCTTTCTTAAAGCTCAGAACAAACATGAGATGAGAATATTACATTCTTATGTTTATATTTCTAAAATAAACTTTTAATCTGTGAAATAAACACACTCTTATGCTTAGTTTTTTGCCCTTCTCTCTTTTTGAGTAGTTCTTTATGTCATAGTGGAAGAAATGAAAATTGTCAAAATAATTTGCAATGGAAATTCTCTGATAACACATAATAGCAATCACATCATACGAACATTACAGTTCCAAAATACATCCCTCCAAAGAATTAACTATCCTCTTAATTGATTACCCAAATAAATACATACACACAACAAAACTAATATTGGATATCATGTAGACAAATGGTCCAGCTGTTCACAGAACAATATACATGTCTGCATCAGAATATGTTGGTCTTACAAGCACCTACAACCATTGGTGACATCAACTGCAAGACCAAATACTATAAAGTCATAAGCATCATATGTAAGATATATGCCAGGTCAAACGTGCAAACAACAAGCTAATTGCTTGAAATATGGATCTAGGTGTAGGTCCTGATTGCATGAAGTTTTTAATAAACACGAAGAAGAAAACAATAAGGTAAAATGAATTAAACTTTTCTCATAAGTTAAAACTAGTTTATGCATACGTTAATTTATAGAAGCTCGCTCATTTAATTTCTTCAAAAGTTGATTTTAACGTCTAAATAAGCTAATTTTAACTTATGGAAGAAGCTTAATTTATTTTAACTTCTTATTTTCTTCTCCTATATATAAGTGCTTATTAAAAAGTTTTATCCAAATAGGTTTATAGCTAGAATAAATATCAGTGGAGGCATTTTTTATTCTTCTTATTTGAAAAAGTTAGCACATATAAATCATAAAAACAAAAATAGTGAAAAATAAATTCTCAATAACAAAGTTATCAAACCACAACTAATGTAAGCCTACATGATGAGCTAAAAGAGAAATGCTTGTAACACTCTCTAAAAATTTCTTTTTAACACTCTCTTGGTGGCTAAAATTTATTGAAAATCATAAGTTTTGGTGGGTCTCATTTCAAAATCAAGAGAGAGACTCATTGAATGAGAAATGTGACTCGCCAAATTTGATATTTTCAATAATAAACTCCACTCAATAGTAGAGAGAATGTTATAAAGAGAGTATCAGAAAGAATGTTGCTATCATTTCTCTAGGGTAAAATATATCCATATTTTTAATTAAGTTAGAATATAACTTTTTGGCGATATAAGCGATATAATATGAATGATAAATCATACATAGCAAAAATGAATTAATTATAGGAATAATTTTCATCGCACAAACATAAAGTCATGGCATTTTGTCATAACAATTTACTGTAAAGTTATGATATCAATAATTCCTGTGAGACCATAACTTCTTTCATTTTTAGTTTGCTTTGCTTTACTTAAGAAATGTTACTTGTTCAATAATTTGTACAACAAATTTAAATAGAAGGATGAGATGTAATTAATGATGTAATAGAGGGAGATAAAGGAAAAAAATAATATTGTATAAATTATTGTATGAATTGTTGTATGAATAACACAACTCGCTTTACTTTGTGGGCGTTTTAGAAGTCAATGTATTTACAATCATAGTATTCAATAGTGGATAGCGATGTGGAATGGCCGCTTCAAAAATGCTATAACGAGATAGTAAATAGCAAGATGACTGTTATTATCCCTAAGTAGATTTATATTACATAGTGAGTGTGTGTGTGTGTGCATGCTGAAAAATAAATAAAAGACACCAAAAATTAAAAATATATTTCAATTAAAACTTAAAGTTTCATAATCATAACAACAAACACACATGTCAAATTATCAATTAAACTAAAGGTATCAAATCAAACAAGTTTAAGCATTTAAGGCTTAAAGGATAGAGAAACTAAACATTGAAAACATATTCAAATATCATCTTCATTTGCATAGTCAGACATCTATTTCTCATCTTCACTTTCTCCAGTCTTGGAGACCTCTTCCTTATCTTCATTTTCATGAATATCTTCTTCTTCTTCACTTTCAACTATCTTATTTGCTCTTGTGTGCTACCTAGTGCATGTTATAAGTTCATCGGTTCCAGTTGCAACTGTCACAACTCCCCAAGTTAAGTCATATATGTTCAAAGTCTAATTCATCTTTAACATAAAAATGTCATACATAAACATCATTGCTGGCATTTCATAACATATATATGAATTCATAATAATGCTATAATACATGAGGCAGAAATTCATCATAACTTGAACTACCATCATGATCATATATAGAGTAACATATATATGAATTCATAAGTGTGTTATAATACATGAGGATCATTTCACTCATCATGATTTGAATTACCATGATGATCATAGAATAACATATCTCATGCCAATTATCATTTGCATTTAGCATTTTAGAAGTCAACGTACGTATAATATTCAATTCTTGTTCAACTCAACATTTTCAAGGAACAATTTTATGCTTTCCAATAGGCATCTACATATAATTTATACTACTAATCACTAAGCATCGAACAAATAAATCAAAAACACTTGCTAACACCTGAAAACATTAGAAAAGAAAGGTTAAGGTAGGGCAATGGGCACCTAGTTTAAGAGTTGGGTCATAGGAACAGCCTGGAACAAAAAGAAATGCTTCTTTGGATGCTAGGCACATAGGCATTAGCAAGTTCCATACCTAAGCATTATGTGCAACACAACTTAGCCATATTTGAGGTTTAACATCCAATTCCAATATTTTTCAACAATTATTTAAGAGCCATTCATAATCATCAAAGATCTCAAAATAAATTTTACTTGTTTTTACAAGTAATCAAAAGCTACCATTAGAAGACACTCTAGAGCTCAAGATTACTACTGTTCATGATTCCAACATCAAAAGAACTAGTTTCAGTTTATAATTCTTATTTCATACATATAACCATGGAAAGATATTTTGAGTCGCATCTTTATGATCAGAAACCTCAGTCACAAGAATCATATTTTGCCCTAGGAATGAGTTTTTCCTAATACCAAACATTTAAAAGAAAAATAATATAATGGTAGTAAGGACGGGTCTTAGAGGCAAGATTTATCTCTTTACTTGAAATCTAAAGTCTTGGATTTCATCTCTTCCTTCCTTTCCCCTTCTCACTTGTCTTCTCTGGAAGCATAACACTCTCCACACACTCCACTTCTTTCTGTTCTACACTTAAAAAGGATTGGGATAATAATATAACATTATAATATCCTAATTATTTGTACTTTCTAATACATTTTAATATTCTGTTTAGATAAAATTTTCTATAAATATTTATAAGAAAAAAAAAAAGTAAAATGGATTGAACATCTGTCATAAGTTAAAATCAACTTATACACTTAACTTTTATAAAAGCTCTCTCATCTAACTTTTCCAAAAGTTGAGATGTATAATTAATTAATTGACTTTAACTTATGGGAGAAGCTCAATTCATTTTATTTTTTTACTTTTTATCCCCTATAAGTGCTAATGGATAAATTTATCCAAATATGACCTAAGTTTTATGTTATTAATATGTTAATTACACAAACAATTATGATGATTTAAGAGAATTCTTGGTACTGTCCGTAATTTCATGCAAACTTGGACTAGTAATGGTACTTGTTAGAAAAATAGTATAAAATTTTAATTACTGAATACTTTGCCTATAATTCAATTAATCAATACTTTATCCCTAACTCTGACAAATTTAATTAAAATATCATTGGAATTCTCATGACATCTCTTATTCATTTCTGCATCTTATTTAATTATTAAAATCATTATATAAGGCAGGCCAGTGTTACAACATCGACATGCTACTAGGATATTTTTGAGGAGCGAGAAGAATCAACAAATCTTCATACAAGGATAAAAATTTAGGGATAATTGATTACACATAATAAAAGCACAAAGCACAATATTTTTAATTGATAATACATTGTCAGCCTATAAGAGTTTTATATTAATATTTGTTAATATTGTTACATTATGATGTATTTTTATTCTAATTACTAACAAAAATAGAAAATAACAACGTAATGATATGTCCATATAAAATTCCTTTTTAGTAATAGTAGTGCACATGTTATCACAATTGACATGCATACACGTGATACTTCCAATATCATTATTGATGAGTAACATACAATTATGATACACTACTCCCATTAAGATGCACACAAAAGATGGTGAAGTTCAATCTCATTCTCCAAAAGAATAAATGAAAATAAAAAAGAAAGTTTCAGAGACTTCAGGTCTTGAGTGTATGTCAGGTTACATACCTTCAGTTTCATTTTGTTCAACTAACCATGTCAGAAACTGAAAAGGATAGTAAGAAATGTATCGGATCACTGGGTTGCTTGATGATGAGGGGAACCAGAGAATAGTGTACAGCAACAAAAGCATGAGCATGGAGATCACACACAAAACCACAAAAGCAGTGGCCAGCCAACTGAGATCACTTATAACAAGGTGGACACCAGCCAAGAACGCCACTGATAGTGTAGCCAGAGTGACTCCTAAAAGGGGCCTTGCCAATTTGAGGGCAAAAAGAGCCAAAGTTATATCTCCTAATTGAGCCCAAATGAGTATAATGGTAACACTAATGGCACCGTACATGGATATTGTGGTGCAAAAAACAAATAGCATAAACCACACATGATGTAGCATGACGGCCATGCCTTGTCCTGGATTAGAGCTCTTAGTTCCACCGGGCAAAGTAAAACCTGCGGTAAAAGTTACAGTAGTTATAAGGGTTGAAACCAGCATAAGGGTGTTGATTCTATCTTTATACGGATCCATGTTTGGAGCTTTTTGTTTGCCAACACTTTCTGCACTTTGGAGAGGACGAAGGACCGTAATAGAGTGTGGTCCTCTTTTAGCATATTTTACGCCAGCAGATTCTAGTGCAATCCATATTAGCCTCTGCAAATACATGTTTGTGTGTTTCAAATGAACAATTCAACTATATATAAAGTAAAAAATAATAATGAAGCGTGAAATGAGAGCACTGATGAATCTACTGCAAATGAAGAAAAAGAGATAACTATGTAAGAAGAAATTATTACATGATCCAGACTATCATGTGTCCATGGTTCCCACTAACTTAGAGATTATTACAAGAAATTTTTTTAATAATGCTCAATTTCATATCACATGAAAATTGGTCGAGATTAACACCACGTAATAATTTCTCTAACAGAAAAGTTTACAAACAATAAAATAAACAAAAATCCTTCCTTTGACATAATCATCATGAGGTAAATTTTGATCAAATTAAGAACCAAATTAAAGTAGATTTCGATCACACTACCAAAAATACTCATATAATAACGATAAGCTTGCACTCATCGGAGTAGATTTTTTCTAACAAAAATGGAACTATTAGTATAAATATTATAGATCTATAAGCTACCGGTATGACTCATATACTACAAACAATTCCACTAGAATAGAATAGTGATATATATCATTGATATATCATATTGTTGATAATCAATATATATATATATATATATATATTACAAGCTTAACGGCCAACATTTTTTTTTAGTATATATGATTTTTTTGTCTCCGTGACATGCATTGCAAAAACTAATCTATGATGAGCTAAATTAAGAAAATATCAATGAAAGAACCAAAATAGAATTTGTCTTAAATTATTTTTACAGAAATAACTATATTATAAAAAAATCAAAATAAAAATGTTTTTTATAAAATAGGTATTTCATAGAAAACCAAGTGCCAAGTGAAGCCTTAAACTTTTCAAAAAATTAATTATTATTGTTTTATCTATATGTGCAAGTTACTCAACAGGAGATAACTTGTTTCTCAACAACATGAAAAAAATTATTTTTTAACAATAAATGTTTTTTCTAGTTATTTTGTATATGTATACAAAGAGAAATTTAAGAAGAATGAGATATTTAAGAAGAATTTGCTTGTACCAATCAAACTGTTTGTGCTTTGGCTTAGAAACATTTCTCCTACTCCAACCCTCTCAAATATTATATTTTCAACATTGTTAGAATAAATAAAAATATTCACTATTATCATCATTATATCTTAGATTATCTTTTACCGATTAGTTTTCTTATTATCTCTTAGGATTACCATATTTCCAATCTCATGATTTGTTTCATATTCACTTAGGATTATTAATAGTATAAATAAAATAAGAATTAGTGTTCTAAGTTTTAAGATCACATATCTGATTCTAATACATTATATACTCAATATACTATTATTCAAAGTCTCTCTTCTCTCAATTTTCCCCCTCTACACCTAAAGTCTAATAATTTCAACAAATATCAAGCAAAATTTCCATGGAAATAGAGGGAATCAGATATAGAGCAAGAGAAAGGCTACATTTATTCTCAACATTTTGAAGAATACGGGAGAAAATGATCTTATATCTTACTTATCAAATGGTGTAGTAGATGGGACATATAGATACATCTAGAAAATAAACTTACACCTATTTACATAATGGAATTAAGCTAATTCCTATGCAGAAATAATGCTAGCTATTTCACAGAACAAGAATTTCAATACACTTCATACATTTTTGTTTCCAGTACACTATTTAATGAACATATTTTCCATATTTATACTACATTTCATAATTTAGATAACGTTAAACCTATATAAATATAATATTTTTTACGGTCTACCTAAGGTCCACGTTATATTAACTAATAAATCACCTCAGTCCCCAAGTTATATGTAATGATATGCTACCATATGAAGAGACGAACTTATATGAAATGAAAAATGAAGTCTAAGTAAATAATGGCAGTTTCATGAAACAACTGTCTCCCCAAGTAAAATTTTTAATCTGTATAAAATTTAATTATAGATCCACTATATATTTTGAATTACGTTAATTTAAAATTATAGTTCCTATAATTTATATTTATTTTCAACTTAATTAGTCTAATTTTCTTTTCAAATCAGTCCATTCACTTATAAAAAAGTTGAAAATAATTTATGCTGTCAACGTCTATTATCATGCCAATATAACACCATATGGGTAGTTTTCTTTTTTTCAGTAGATGTTCTTAGATGCTTAATTTTCTTCCATTAATTAAGACGTACAGGCACTCCTTGGGTGTTCATGTAATCTGAGTATGCTCTTTTTAAGGGTAAGAACTATTTTGAAAATATTTGTTAAATACTAGAAAAGAAAAAAAAAATTAGGAATTCAATTAAAAAAGAGTGAAATTTATAAAGAAAATTTTTAATTTAACCTTTAAATTTTAGATTAAATGTATTGTTACTCCGTCAAAATATGATTTTTTTTATTTTTAGTTTCTATTTGAACTTTTTTCATTTTTAGTTACAAGCTACCCAGTTTTAACAAAATCACTGTACTTTTAGTCTCTCAATAGTCTTTCTATAGGGACTAGGAACACAGATTTTGCAATTTTTAAGAATTAAAAATGAAAAAAAAAAAAAGATAGACTGAAACATAAAAATGCCATATTTTGAAGAATTAAAAACACATTTAAACCTTGAATTATTGAGGGAAGACAGAGTACTTATACTTGCCTGTGGAAGGGGCGGATTTTCGTGCAGAAATTGCATATAAGCATCAAGAGCTGTTTGATTCTCTCTGTTAACTAAACTTAGATCCACTCTTTTATCCCATGTTAAGACACGCACAGTTTTTGGATGGCAGTGCAAGGTAGCCAAATGTAAGGGAGTGTTTCCGTTGGCATCCTTATCATTTATCATCTTTACTAGTCCATGATTTGCATTTTGCAAGATGTATCTTACCACATTAAGCCTTCCCATTTGAGCCGCAATGTGAACAATATTTCGACCATAATTATCAAGTATTTCTCTGGGATCTGGACAGTGTTCTAGCAATCTCTCTACTACTTCAACATGCCCACCTGCAGCAGCCAAATGAAGAGGAAAAAGGCCATCGATGTCTCTTTCCACGTGGCAGGAAATACAACTTCCAAGCAACTCCTTAACACCATTAAGGTAACCTATAGATGCAGCATAGTGAAAAGCAGTCCTTCCTTCATTGTCCCTTAAATAAATCCATTCTTTCTTTTTCTTCAGTATGATCCGTAAAATATCTGGCATATGTTATGAATAATCAATTATGAGCAGAATCTCATTAAGAGGGATCAACAGATGAATTATTTAGGGGAAAGAAGGAATACTAAAAAAAACTACAATAACTTAAAAGATTTATAAATATTATTGATAAAAAATTTAACAAACAATAATAAAAATGGGCTAAATGATGAGCAATTGAATAGAATGAATTTCATTGGTCAATGTTGACCCGACAATAGAAAACACGTGACAAGTGGATCTACTAATCCATTCGCATCTAGCACATTATATAAATCTATTGTGATCTATCCAACCTTCCTGTCTTTTGAAACATAGATAAGTTTCATTATTGATTGGGAGGATATCAGCCTTGATTTTATTATTGGGCTACCAAAAGTCAGGGCCTTTGACACTGTTTTAGTAGTTACGGACCAATTAAATATGGTCATTTATACCAATCAAACATCCGATTGCTGCTCATGCTAATGCAAAAATATTTGCTAAGGAGATTGTAAGGTTGCACGAGATACCTATATCCATTGTAAGCGACCATGACCCCATTTTCAGGTGCTCTTTCTAGACAGAATTATTCAGGCTAAAGGAGACTATTATGCTTGAGCACTACATATCATCCTGAATCCAATAGTCAAACTGAGATGCTTAACCGCACGTTTGAGACTAATTTGTTTCATATCAGAGCATCCTAGAGCGTGGCTAACATTCCTTCTATGGGCCAAGTTAATTAGGTATAATACATCATATCACAGCACTACCCAAGCCACCCCATTAGAGATAGTGTGTGGCAGACCCCCTCCAACACTATCTAAGTTCATTCCAGGGGAAATGTTGGTAGAGGCAGTGGATCAAGACTTGCAGGATAGGGATGAAGCCCTCAAATAGCTTAAATTTCATTTGTTAAGAGACCGACAACACATGACAAGATTTGTTAATAAACACCGCCGTCCCTCTACTATCAAGCCAGGAGATTGGGCGCATTTGAAAACCAGACCTCATAGGCAAAGCTCAATGCCAACGAGGCTTCATTTTAAGCTTTCGGCAAGGTATTATGTGCCCTACTTTGTCACTAAGCCGATCTACATGGTTGTTTTTCATCTAGAACTACCAAAGCAATAATGTATCCAACCCATATTTCATGTGTCCTAATTGAAAAAGGCAGCAGGGGACCATTCAGTGGAACTTACAATCCTTGCTGATTTGGAAGTAGATCCACTCCCATACCAACCCAAAAGAGTACTAAACACCCGATCTGTGGTGCACCATGGATATTCAAGAGACCAAGTGTTAATCAAATGGGCATCTCATCCATTCGAGGAAGCTACTTTGGAAGATGTGCAACTCATTCAATCTGAATTTATAGATTTCAACCTTGAGGACAAGGAGTTGGACAATGTGTGCTTGTACGAATAAGAAGTAACTGAGTGAGTTAGTTTCTATCAGTTGAAAATGGGGTAGTTAAATATGAGACCCATTTAACAAGATTCATTCTTCGACAATTAAAAGAACCAGTCTTGGTTGTAAGAGGAAACCCTTGGGGGACTTTCTCATTCTTTCTCCTATCCTTTTACCTCTCCCTATCTCTCTCTTTTTAGAAATCATAACTTATCTCTTAAGTCCATCCCATCTGGTGTTTTCCCTAGAGGAGGTCTCCCAGATGAGAAAGGGAGCTCTGAAATAATGAACTTTCAAGGAAAAAATCATAGCAAAGCACACAATAGACTGTTGGAGATCAGAAAATGACATGCAAACTCCTTGTAAGTGGAGATATAGTGATTCTCAAGAACAACCAAACGTTTTACATTTGTCTTTATTCAACAAAAACATTATTCACTTCTCCATATGTATCCTTATCCAATTATGAATAAATTGACTAGCCAAAAATGAGAGCAAATTTATAGTTGTACAACAAGTACCTTGATCCTGTTTTAAGATCGCCAAAATGAGTGGTGATTTTCCTGGTGGCACATAATAAGAGCCGTATGGAATCAAGTTGGCTGGTTTTTGGAGATTCTCAGTCGATTTGTATATTGTGGAGTCCTGGCTTAATACTTGATATTGTCTAACTTGTTGCGACCATTCTTTCCAACGTTCCATAATTTTCATATCCGCAATACCAATGCGAGGTGCAGGAACATTAACTACAAGTAATGCATTAGTGAAAAAATTTAGTGATAAAAATTGTTTTTCATCATTAATATTGGCATCACAAAAAATTTAGTGACAAATTTTTTAAAATTTACATGTAAATTGTTTTGTCATTAATGTTAATTTTATTTTATTTTTTGTAGTAATCGTATAATACAATGTTAGAAGCATATAAACCCATAATTAGGATTGGAACTATTCTTATTCTTTGTATGTATAGATGAAGGGACTATCATAATAGGGCAACCATGGTACATATGGGAGAATAAGAACTTCTCCATGCTATAAAAATATGGGTTAACCAAGTCATTATAAAAATATTACAGTAAAATATATATAGATATATATATATATATATATATATATATATATATATATATTACAAGACCTAGAAACGAAACAAAATTTACATAGATTTAAGTGCTTATAATAACCCAATAACAAAAGTAATTGAAAATTAACTATACCAATTGATGTTCTACAATACTAACATTCAATTAATTTGAGTTTTAGTAAATACATAACTATTATAATCCACATAGGATTAAAATATTCAACAATCTTGCTTTTTGGTGTTAGAGAGACCCTTATTTCAAACGGAACTATAGGAATGTCAATCATGAGCAAACATTTATAATCATGAGGAATGCTAGCAACATTCTCTCTACCACTCGCTTTCTAATACTCTCTCTATTATTAGTTGAAATTTATTGAAAATCACAAATTTTAGTGGGTAGTAATAGAAAGAGAGGGTTGTCGCATTCTCTTATAACCATTGGTCCAAAACAAGATGACAAGCACTTTAGCAATGTATAGAAACATAATCAATAGTAGTGATATCATAAATGTAAAATATTTATTTGCCCATGATTGAAAATGATGTAGAATGTGAGTCAAAGGAAAAGTATAACAAAAATGTACACAAAAAATTTGATTATTGTGCAATTCCCAACAAAATAACCAAAACATTTGCTCTAAATGTCTATTAAGATTTAAAGACTTGAACAAAATTGTCATCATGCAACCCTCAAGTGTGATAGGTCCAAAAATGTGTTAAGTAATATGTTGTGTCATCATTAAAGTGTGCCGCAACAACATTTCACAATAAATATTTCTAAAGGTATTGAGACCGTAGCTATAAATCATGGATAACGGTGCATGGCAACTAACTCCAAAAACATTATAGCTATATATTGCATAGCAAGAAGGCCATTTGTTTTAATCTTTTTATAAAAATTAAATAATTTATATTTATGCTATATACATATAATTTGATACGTCCGAGATGGGACTCCATTCTTTAACCAACCTATTGACTAAAGTACACTTTTGGTCGACCGAAGTCCGAGATCTCCTGCAGTGTAATTCTAGACACCGTGAGCAAGGGGTAAGTTCCTGCAAAGGCACTTCGACTCTCAAGTAAGTAACAATTTCATCAGAGTGGCCATATATAATAAATACTTACCTATTATCGTGATGCTGGTTGTATTTATAAGAGCTTGAGATAGGCTATATTCCTTAGCATGAGGCCCAAGGCCTCGTAAAGGTAATATTATCCTATTTTGGTGCAATGACAGGGTAGCTTTACTTTAGACCAGGTATTGTTCACGAGTGTATTCTCAAGATCTTGCATTCAGGTGTTGACTTCAATCAACACTTGCAACTTGTGTTGATATGGTGTTTTAGAACAAGGTATTCCACTATGTGAATTGGGCCTTAAGCCCAATCAAGAACAGTTGTCTCCTAGATTGTCATGCTCGGAGATTAAGCATGTAGAGTTCCAAAATTAGTTATGAGGTCCTCACTTAATTGAAGATGAAAAGGTGTCTTGGTTCAAGGTGTAGTTGTAGTCACATCCTTCTTATCTTGGTAGAGTTGTAGTTTCCGCTTAGTGGGACACGTGGAATGTTCTCGTTGGAAGTCGATCCTCAGCCTCGCAGAAGTTATGACACAACTGCCATAGGGTTTTGTGTAGTAATCATGCCAACTTAAATTTTTGGTCAAGGTGTTATTTTTGCCTGCTTTTAGACCTAAAATGTCAGTTTTGCCCTTATAAACTCTCTTATAAATAAGCTTGGCCCTCATCCCTTTCATTGTCACTCCCTCTCTCAAACTTTTTCACCTCTTTTCTCTTTGCAACTTTGGGCGACCTGCAACCACTACATTTTTCAAGTTTTTTCAACATCCTCCTTAGTTTTTCCAACTTTCTTCACTTCCAAGTACCTTTCTCCCCTTCTCCTACCCTTTTACACCTATTTTCCACTATGGTTAGCCTTAGGGTGGTAGATGAGCGCAATAGTGGAAGCTCTATGGAGGTTTTCGTAGAGCCTCTGCCTTTGTGCCTAAGGCCTGGCCAGGGTAAGTTCTCTTGGAAGGGAAACCTTGGGTCAACCACTATTCTTCCCTATTGAAACAATTTAGATAAGTTCGTCTATGGAGGTTGCACACCCCTCCAAAACGCTGAAAAGGAGTTAGTTTGTTGCCAAGATATCTATAGAAATCTCAAACTTATCGCTAATTCTTCAAACCTCCTAACTCTATTTTTTCTAATTCTACTACTTCTATTCTGAATTTCCCTTTCTAAACTTCTTTTTTGAACTCGACCCCTGTAGGTTAGCTCACAGTTATGGGGAAGGCCAAAAGAGGTGATCACTTCACCATAACTACAAGTTTGGACAGATATTCATGGGCGGACCAAGAGATGCTTAGGACATCAACCTACTTTCTAACATGTCAACAGGACCAACTCAAGGAGAGCTTCTGCATTTGTTTTACAATTTATAGCTTATGAACTATGTTTCCTTTTGAAAACTAATTACTTTTACAAAAAACTAAGTTTTGATTATTGAAACACACATTTTTAAAATATATATTTAAACTAGAAAGTTTCAAATCAAAATAAATTCATTTTATATTTCAAAAGTGACTATTAAGTTTGTTGTATCAGGAAATAACTTCTTATAGCATCCAAAAACAACCTTTTACAAATAGATTTGGAAGACTAATTTTGAAACACTTAAAATAGTTTTTCATTGTGCTTCATAAGATTATTGAAGTATGAGAAAGCTTTTTCCTTGTTCTTAATAAACATTTGATAGCCAAGAATCATCTTGAGCAATCAATATCAAAAGTAGTTTTATTTGTGCAAAAGAAGCCCTGAGCAATCAATGGTCACTATTCAACCCCTTTTTTAGTGAATCTCTTATCTACTTCATGCTGTATACTACATGTGTTGAGCATTTTATTTGCTGATATGAGAATATGATATTATATAACATGGGATGTTGTCCTTATATGTGTATATCTATATGTATTGTCGTCGTGTTTGGTTGTGTGTCATTCGCACACACTTCTAAAGTACTTATGTCTGGATGCTCACCCTTTATGTTATATCTCTTTCCCTCTACTTTGTGGTTGCATGTTCGTGGAACGAATGATAAGGAAGACCAATGACTTTGTTAACTTGTGGCCATAAGGCTACGCCTAGTTAGTCATATGTCAATTTCGAGAAAGGTTCTTTCAATGATACGTAGTATTAGTTTGGTAGAAGTGCCTAACTAGTATAAGAGTCATCGATCTTCTCCTTTGGGATTACATTTTGATGTATTTTGTTAGGTTTCATCATCCTTCTGATTTGGTTGTATTTAGTTTCTCTCTAATGAACGTTTAAGAATATTTTATGTATGTATTCAACATTTCTATCATTATTTTGTTGTACCTTCGAGCATAAAATGTATCTTACTCCAGTTATATATGTATATGACTTTGTGTGATGTTATCTAGTATTTTCTCTTGTGAATAATATAAAATTAAGAATTAAAATCCTAGTAAAAAGAAAATTTCTATATTAAGCAAAACTAGTGTGAGTAATTATTAAATGAGTATTGATTTAGGTAATTTATCTAGATTTAAAACTAACGTGAGTAACTAAGAAATAAAGAATTAGAATTGAACTTAAAAAATAGTATACTAAAACAATATTATTTCTAATGCTAAAAGAATAATAAGATTTTAATTCTTTATATGGTTACCCATTATATTTACGTGGCAATGAAATTGTATATTATGGAATGTAATTTATTTGGTGAATATTACAATGATCTCGATATATAAAGTGATGATTATTGAAATATATATATATATATATATATATATATATATATTTCTTATTGATGACCTTAAATGACCATATCTCTGAGTAGGTATATATGGAAAGTACCAATTTTTAAAGGAAATTCTACCAAATTTTTTGGAGAGAATTATGAATGATAAAACTCTAGATTAGAAGACTAGAGTGTTGATTTGTGAAGCATGCACTGTGGCATGTGTTTTGGTGGTTTGGGAAGTCACAGTTTAGTACATTAAGGGATGTATGCAAGGACTTAGAAGGTCGTGAAAGTAGATACCAAGTGGTGAAATCCCAATGGCTAGGATAGCAACCTTGAGTCGAGATCTTTATAGAGAACAAGCTTGATAACCTTGACACTTGCTGAGTCATCACGAGTATTGATTAAGCGTATATCCTAGGTGAACTCTTGTGCTCAATTTTCAAGAAAATAATGATAATGATGACGATGGTATTATTATGAGGGGAAAACGAGATCACAATCACTTCTAAAGGCCAATGATGTTTGATGATGATCATCAGTTGGTTATGCATCCATACTAGTCTTGAGTGTCTCATGATAACTTAGGTCAAACTTTAGGTACCCCTAGTATATTAGTTGATTAATTTGCTATGATTGATTGTGTAGGTTAATCCTACGAACTTGTTTGTGATTGTCATTTGAGAATTAAATGACCTTACTGCTTCTACTTTCTTTTTCATTATTTGTGTACGCATGTGGTATGACGTTACTACTAGGAGTGGATAGAGATGGAGGATGCTGAAACAAGGATGCTAAGACTAGGAAGAACACAAAGGAAGATACCTTGTGGAGGAACCCTTGGGTTTTCGAGGCATTGGATTCTCACCAACATTTGTGTTACTCAAGCTAACATTCTCACTTCCGCTTCGTCCACCACTGCTCGCGTGGGTCCTTCCCTCTAAGGAGGAATGCTCCCCTACCGATTCATTTTACATCCCACAGCTTCAAGGATGGCTGGTTCTAAGCAAACCTCCTAATTGTCTACTCGTTTCTACCAAAAGGATAGTTGTTGCTACCTAGTGTAGTTATATTTGTAGTCATGTTAGGTGGGATGAGTTTATAGATGGTAGGTAGTACTACTACTCTGACCTAAGGACTTATGTAGTCTATGAACATTGATAAAAACGACCATGCTATTCCTAATGCTCTTCATGCTTTAGATCAGGTTGTGGGGAGAAATAGGAATAATGAGGATGGAACTGTTGATTTCCATGGGCCAGATAGGTTCCAAAGGAACAACATGCTAACGCTTAAGGTGGGATACAATCCTGATGGTGCTCAAAATTAGTTACGGGAGATCGAGAAGATATTGTGGGCCATGGCGTATACAGGCACTCAAAAGGTAACTTTTGGCACTTTCATGCTAGGTGAGGAAGCCATGCATTGGTGGGAGAATACCCGCAAATACTTGGAAGCCGGAGCCAAAGCTATCCCTTGGGAAGTCTTCAAAGAGATGTTCTTGGAGAAGTACTTTTTCAAGGATGTTCGCAACTGCAAGGAAATAGAGTTCTTAGACCTCAAGCAGGGCAACATGACCATGGTTGACTATGCAACCAAATTTTGAAAAGCTGTCAAGTAATTTTCCTCATTACCATAATAAAGTCAGAGAATGCTCTAAGTGTGTGAAGTTTACAAATGGCTTGTGACCATACATCTAGCAAGCTATCAATTATTAAGCGATTCGCAAATTTTCCATATTGGTGAATAGATGCAGGATCTATGATGTAGACAATAGGGCAAGAGCAGCACATTATAAGAGTGTGGGTCCCTCTAAGGAGAAGAAGTTTGGCAACCAAAATTGCGGGAAGCCATATTTATTTCCACCTAGCAACCGCCCCAACAATTAGAAGCCTACAATGAATCAGCCTACTAGTGTTGGTAGTGAGGGATCAGTTCTTTTTACCCCACAGAGATGTAAGAAGTGTGGACGGCTAAGTCATCAACATTCAAATGCAAAGACAAGGAGATGACTTGCTTCAGCTATGGGAGGCAAAGGCATATTAGGAGGGATTGTACCAATCCCAAGAAGGAGTTGAGTGGTAGAGATTAGAGATCCCAAGCCAGTCAACCGAAGATCACGAGAAGAGTCTTTACTTTTAGTGGTGTTGTGGCCTCGGAGTCCAATGACTTGATTCAAGGTACATGTCTCTTAAGTGGAACATATTTAGTTGTAGTCTTTGATTATGGTGCAACTCATTAGTTTATATCCCCGTGCTTGTGCTGAAAAAATTGAAATTGCTTGTGTCCCCTTTGAAATTTGACTTGATTATTGATACCCCTACTAGTGGTTTTTTCGTTACCTTTGATGTTTGTTTAAATTGTCCTGTGCTAGTTTCTGATAGAAAATTCTTGGTTGAGTTGATTTGTTTACCTCTTAGTCAAGTGGATGTTATTCTTGGCATGGACTGGTTATCTTCCAACCATGTTCTCTTAAACTATTTTGATAAGTTTGTTGTGTTTGGTGAGTAAATTGAGGGTAAGGATGCGAGATTCCTCACCGCCAACCAAGTGAAAGCATCTTTGAAAAAGAACTCCTAAGTATACATGATGTTAGCCACCCTGAAACTTGAGAGCAAGGTTGTAATTAGGGATATGTCTGTAGTGAGAGATTTCCTTGAGGTGTTTCTAAAGGATGTTTCTAGTTTACCCCCCGAGCGTGAGATCAAGTTCTCCATAGACTTAGTGCTTGGTACAAGACCTATATCTGTAGCCTCTTCTAGGATGTCTCCTTTAGAGCTTTGCTAAGCTTAAGAAACAATTAAAGGAGCTGTTAGAAAAACAATTCATGAGGCCTACTATGTGGGATACACCTATTTTGCTAGTGAAGAAGAAGGATGGGAGTATGAGGTTGTGTGTAGACTACCGTCAACTGAATAAGGTAACAATTAAAAATAAGTACCCTTTTCCTAAGATAGATGACCCTATGGACTAGTTGATAAGAGCCTATGTGTTTAGTAAGATAGATTTGAGATTAGGTTACCATCATATCCAAGTTAAGTATGAGGACATTTTGAAGACTACTTTTAGGACCTGGTATGGTCACTATAAGTACCTGGTTATGCCTTTTGGTGTGACCACTGTGCCTAGTGTGTTCGTGGACTACATTAACAAGATCTTCTCCCCCCCCCCCCCCTCCCCGCCTAGGTAAATTTGTAGTGGTCTTTATAGATGACTTCCTAATGTACTCTAAGTCTAGGGAGGAACATGTTGAGCATCTTAGGGTTGTGCTATAGACCTTTAAGGACAAATAGTTGCATGCTAAGTTGTCTAAATATGAGTTTTGATTGGATAAAGTTAACTTCTTAGGGCATGTCATATCTAGAGGAGAGATAGTTGTATACTTATCTAAGGTAGAACTAGTGTTAAAGTAGAAAGCTCCTAAGTCAGTGTCTGAGATTAAGAGTTTCTTGGGTTTAGTGGGTTACTGTAGGAGATTTATAGAAGGTTTCTCTAGAATAGTCATGCCTCCAACTCAGTTGACTCATAAGGGTCAAGCCTTTGTGTGGGATACCCAGTTTGAGGATAGTTTCTAGGAGCTTAAGAGGAGGTTGAAATTTGCACTTGTTTTAGTGTTACCTAACCTGAGTGAGCTTTTTGTAGTGTATTGTGATGCATCTAAGATGGGTTTAAGAGGAATGCTTATGCAAAGAGGTCAAGTTGTAGCTTATGCATTTAGGCAGCTTAAGACCTATGAAAGGAACTACCCCACCCATGATTTGGAGTTAGCAGTAGTAGTGTTTGTGCTTAAGTTATGTAAGCATAACCTGTATGGTTCTAGATTTGAGGTCTTCAATGACCATAAAAGCCTTAAGTACCTGTTTGACCAGAAGGAGTTGAACATGAGGTAGAGGAGGTGGTTAGAGTTTCTTAAGGATTATGATTTTGAGCTTAGTTATCACCCAAGTAAAGCCAATGTAATGGTTGATGCCTTGAGAAGAAAATCCTTGCACATGTCTACATTGATGGTTAAAGATATGGACCTCATAGAGTAGTTTAGAGAAATGAGTCTAGTATTTCAAGTTACCCGTACAAGTGTGAGATTGGGTATGCTAAAGGTGACAAGTAGTTTGATAGATGATATTAGAGATGGTTCGAAAGTCAGACCCGTTTTTGATAGCCCAATTATAGTCTTTAACCCATGGAAAAGAGAGTAACTTTAAAGTAGGAACAGATGGGGTCATTAGATTTCAGGATAGGATTTATGTACCTAGTGTGTTAAAGCTTAGAAAGTTGATCCTAGAGGAAGGCCATAAGAGTGGTTTAAGTATTCACCCAAGAGCCACAAAGATGTATCAAGACCTTAAAAAGATGTTTTAGTGTCTTAGTATGAAGAGGGAGGCAGCTGAGTTTCTATATGCTTGTCTAGTATGTTAGAAAGCTAAGGTAGAGCACCAAAAACCTTTCAAGTATGTAGCAGCGCTTGGACATTCCTGAATGGAAGTGGGATAGCATATCCATAGACTTCGTGGTGGGTTTGCCTAAAACCCCTAAAAGGTTAGATTCGATTTGGGTAATAGTGGACAAGTTAACCAAATCTACTTATTTTATTCCAATTAACATTAGATACCCCTTAGAGAAGTTGACTACCCTGTATATTAGTGAGATTGTGAGGTTGCATGGTGTGTCTTCTAATATAGTTTTTGATAGAGGCCATAGGTTTACCTCTAGATTTTGGGAAAGTTTGCATAGGGCTCTAGGGACTAAGCTTATATTAAGTTCAGCCTACCATCCACAGACAAATAGTCAGCCTGAGCGAACCATCCAATCCCTAGAAGACCGTTTGAGGACTTGTGTGTTAAAGCAGAGTGGCAATTAGGATAGTTTCTTGCCTCTTGTAGAGTTTACCAACAACAATAGCTTCCATTCTAGCATTGGGATGACACCCTATGAAGCCTTGTATGGGAAGAGATGTAGGATACCTTTGTGTTAGTTAAAACCTAGTGAAAACATTGTGTTAGGGCATGAGGTAGTTCAACAGATTATTGAGAAGGTTAGGATAATCCAAGATAAGATGAGGATAATTCAAAATAGGCAGAAGAAATACCATGATAAGAGGGAGAAATTATTAGGTGGTCCTGAACCACCATAGTCCCCATTAATCTCCACATGACATGCAATCAAGTATTATTAATTCTTTCTCGGCTTAAATACACTTTTGGCCCTTTATCTTTTTAAGAAAATTCATTTTGATCCTTTATCTTTTAAAAATGTCAATTTGATCCTTTATCTTTTTAAAATGCTCCATTTTGGTCCTTTTCGTCAGTAACGTTATCTTTGATAACGGAAAAGTCAAATTTTTAAAAAAATAACAGTTAGAAACCACCACTAAATGTTTTCTTTTTTTCTTTTTCTTTCCTCTTCCTCCCTGCTCTCTCTTCGTCTTCCCTCTTCCTGTCCCTCTCGTTGCCCCACCCTATGGTAGTGCACCGTCCTCCGCCTCCACTCCCAATGCAAGGGCAAGCAGTATGACCGCATCATTGCCATCTGGCTCGACTGCATCAAGCTCCTCCGCACTAGCACCGTCGAGCCCACCAACTACAAAATCTTCTGGAATGTCTAGTACTCCTCCCTCCTCACTCGCTCCAACCTTGACCTTACCATGATGCTCGAAAACGTCGTCAACCATGACTTATGTGTTCTCCTTGATGGACTTTCAGGTGTTTGGCACTTTGATTAGATGCTGCTCCACGACGGAGAAGACGGCAGAAGACGAAGAAGAAGAGCATCAGTTTTAAAACAATTAATTTCAACATAATAACAGTTTTTAACCACCACTATAAGAATTTTATTTATTAAATTTTAAAAATGCATAACCAATACTCGTAAAATTTTCTTCATACAAAAAATGATTTGCTGCAAACTTTGAGGGCTTTTAATTGCCTCTAAGAGACACAAAAAAGCCCTCAATCAATTTTTCAAAAAGTTGCTCCAATTGTGAGTAATTGAATTTGTAGAAGTTTAGGGTTCTTAACAGTTCTGCAAATAATGACAGTTAAAAACTACCATTATGTTTAAAATTAATTATTTTAAACATAAAACACTAATGGTGCTAGTTTTAACTTGACTAAAAGACCAAAATGAAGAGTTTTAAAAAGATAAAGGACCAAATTGACACTATTAAAAGATAAAGGACCAAAAGGAATTTTCATAAAAAGATAAAGGACTAAAAGTGTATTTAAGCCTTCTTTCTCGTAAATTGTAAGAATTGAATATGTGTTATATAAATATTGGCTGGAACCATGAACACTTGGCAGTCCTAGACTACCTAATAATTTCTTGATAAGAGGAGGAAGGCTCTTGAATTCTAATAGGGTGATCATGTATTATTAAAAGTCACTACGTGGACTAAGGTTGGTTGAGGAGCTAAAGTTCTATAAACTTACTCCTCATTTCATTGGTCCCTTCCAAATCTTAAAGAGAGTTGACAAAGTCACCTATCAAATTGTTTTACCCCTATCTCTTTCAAATCTCCATAGTGTCTTTCATGTCTCCTAACTCAAAAAATATGTTCATGATCCATCACATGTAATTGAGTGGGACAATATCCAAGTGAAAGAGAACATAACTTATGAGACTTTGTCTTTACGAATTGAGTAAGAGGAAAAGAAATGCCCTTGGTCAAAGTTGTTAAGGGAGGAGCTATAAAGGAAAGTGCAACTTGGGAGCTAGAGAGCCAAATGAAAGAGTCTTATTCAGAACTATTAGCTGCAGGTAAATTTCAAAGACAAAATTATTTTAAGGAAGGGAGAGTTGTAACACCCCAACATTTTCTTTTATATTGGTATTATTAATATTATTACTATTGTGTTTTGTTTTGCTTTGTTTTACTAAAATGATATTTTTGTGAAAAAAGATATTGGGCTTTAGAAAGGGTTGTGATTAAAATGTTTTTAAAAGTTTTAAATACCCGTATGTTAGGCCTTGTCTCCATAGGCCCAAGCTATCTTTGGAGTTGCTTTAGCTTCCTTAAAACCTGACCATTTTCTTCTTTCTTTGTTTTTGTCTCTTTTGGAAATCCTGTCGTTAGAGTCGTCACAACCGTGAAAGGAGAGACTGAGGAAGCATTGCTACATTGTTTGCATCCTCTTGCCGGAGATCACTTCTTTCGAGGTAAGGGGGAGTGAGACTATCTCGTTCATGGATATGCCTTTGGTCGTGGGTAGAAGGGTTGGCCCCAGACTCTAAATTGTTTGTAATTACATTGTTTTCTGCGAAGGGGAAAGTAATTTTCTCCTAATCCGTAAATGTTTAAGCCTTAGTGTTGTTATTGGACCACATAATTGAGTGATTTTGAATTTCCCCTTTTTGGTGTTCTTGAGATTGGATCCCTTGTGATTGATGATATAATTGTTGAACTATGGATTAATCTTTGTATTTGCTCTGTGATGGATGAAAACATGTTTAAAATTGCTTGAGAATCTCTTTAAAGTGATTACGAGTGTGTGGGAACTATTTGGGAAGCCTTTGGGTTTGTAAAACCCTAAGTCACCTCTCGCTTAGCAAAAGTGAGTCTTGTTGAGTGATAGTGGGTATTGATAAATCTACAATTGATGTAAATTTGTAAAGCTATTTTACATGATATTTGCACTTGCTTAATAGAAATTTATGAGAAATTAACCCAATAACAAGACATTTCAATGAATAAATGGTTTTGTAGTTTTTATTTAGAAATTACGTAATTTTACATGTTTATTTGAGTTTTGTTAAAGACAAGAAAAATAAGCAAGAGATGAGGATGACTTTCAAGCATAGAGCAGCCGAATTTCCCAACTGTAGAAGATACAAATGGCACCCAATGCCATTCAGAGCCACACCTTGCATTGAAGTGGAACAGGGTTTCTAAAGAACTAGCGCCCAACGCCAAATAACACTACGTCCAACGCCTGATGCTAAACAAGCTGGCGCCTAGCACCAAATTACACTATACCTGGAGCCTGGCACTGAAGAAACTGGCGTCTGATGCTAGAGGGCTGATCAGTTATGCAGAGGTGGCGCCCAGTGCCATTTGGCTTATGCTTGATGCTAATCCGTCCTAATTTTTCTATTTTGTGAGCCTAATTTGTTTTACGGTCTAGATAGCCCAAACTCACTATAAAAGGGAGAAATTATACATTTCAAAACATTCTTTGACTCATCTAGGCACCAGAAGCGAGGAAATGCTTTAATATTCATCTCTGACTTTGGATCTTAAAGAATTGTGATTTGATTCTCAAGATTCATGGCTTTTTTCTATCTTCTTCTTCTTTTCTTTGTATGTTTAGTTTTTCTATAAGTTTCTAAACCCTTTTGGTGTTAAGTTAGGATGAACCTTATTTTGAACTTAATGTAATCAATTTCTTTTCTAAATCCTTCTCTTGTTTCTGTTAATTTAGTGTGCTTAATGCTTTTCCATGATTGACACTTGTTAAGAAATTGATTAGTAATCTAAGTCTTGCAATTGGGATATTGGGGTTTAGAATGTTCCAATTCAAGAACCATACAACCCTTAAGCCTAGGGATGGGGATAGATTGTATGCTTTCGTGTGAATTTCCTTCTCTTCATGCTTACAACTAATTTTACTCGCCTAAGGGAATAGGGTTAGAAACTCAAAATAGAACAAAAGCAGAATACGCCGATCGAATAAATCTTGGGATTGGGAAGTGAAAAGAATGGTAAGGGTATAAAGAAAAAGAAAGACAAGAACAAGATGGAGGCAGAACTTAATTTCTTACTAAGAAATTTTTTGATTTTACATTTGAACTGGAAGAATTTCTTAGGTCAAAGAATATTTAAAAATGTCAAAGTTTATCATTAGGACTAAAGGATTTATTGCCTAAGGAATTAGGTTTAAACTAAATTAGAGAAATTAAAAGTAAATTGCTTAACAAAAAGGAGTTTGGGAAAGAAGGAGATTACTTTAGGGGAGAATCAAGAAAATTCCGATACCTAACCGTTTTTATTCATTAATTTTCTAAACATCTTTAAATTTCTTTCTTTATTTTTTACTCTTATTAATCCAAAAATCCTTACTTCTTTCCTAATTCTTTCATCAAAATGATAATTAATTGGTTACATTGCCATTAAACTACAATCCCTGCGGAGACGATAACTCTTACTTTTTCCTTTATTAATTGTACAACTGATACACTTGCCTTGATCTTAACAGGTACAGAGACCAAGACAGGTCTCTAGAAGGTTTTTCACTGAGGAGAACCCTTTCTCGCTTAGCAAAAAATGAGACAGAACAGGATAAATCCCTAGAGTGAAATTTGCCTAGTGAGGCTGTGTCTCGCTTAGCAAAAAATGAGACAGAGAGCAGGATAAGTCCCAAGAGTGAAATTCACCTAGCGAGGCTATGTCTTGCTTAGCAAAAAATGAGACAAAGAGCGGGGCAAGTCCTTAGAGTGAAATCCACTTAGTGAAGCTATGTATTACTTAGTGAAAACTTGGATAAATAACAAAAGTGAGTCCCTATAATGTATTCGCTTAGTGAGCATGTAGCTTTGCTTAGCGAAAGATAGAATAGAGAGCAAGGTAAGTCCGTGAAGGTTGTGCCCCTTAGCAAGCCGTATCCTTGCTAGTGTGAGTGTCGCTAAGCGAGACCTATTCTTGCTAAGCGAAAGAGCAGGCCCGGCCCTGAGCATTGTTTTGAAGGGCAATGGCCCAAGGCCCTTGATTAGGGGGGGGGGGGGGGGGCAAAAAAACACTCAGCATTGATATTTTAAGAAAAAAAAATATTACAATTCCATGAATCCACGCTTGGCTTTTCAACTTCAGCTATTCAATATTTAATCAACTAATCTCAAATTCCAATTTTTCAACTGACTTAAGCATTCAATTTCCAACAAAACATTAAAGGAACCTCCACTATTTTCTAAGTTTATGGCAACGGGAATTTTTTTTATATTAAAAGACATAAAAATTGGAAAGTTCGAAAGTATAGAAGTTAAATAGCTAATCAAAACCAAGAAGAAGAAGAGAGTGATACACTAAAAGTCTGAAACTAAATTACTGTTTTACTGATATATCATTCATATAGTGCTATAGTTAGGGAACTAGAAGAGGAAGACCGGAAGAGGGTGATTAGTACTTTTTTTTTCTACGACTGCGAGATGCCGAGACCGACCGCAAGTTTGCAATTGCAGTTTAGCTGACTCTACAAGGCACTTATAACCAGAACTCAGATAGGCTTACTAGCTATTGGTATAGTGGTATGTGCATCACTTTTTTCCCATTATCCTTATGTATTCAATGCAAATTATGCAATACTTTTTTGTTGTGTGAACTTGTGATTTAATTTATTTAGAGTATAAATATTAGTAATTAGTTTCGAATGAAGAAAATGTGACCAGTAACGGAAGAAAGAAGAAAATCACCAAAAGATGGATGCCCAAGACAGGTGTTGAGAATTTGATGTTTGAAAGGGGAACACTGACAGTTGTACCTCAATTCTAAAATCTCAATCCATTTGTTCTAACAGTACCAAATTACCAATTATCATACCCGTTGAGCCATATTGGATAAAGTTGCATAGTACATATTATTATAATAAAAAGAGAATAATAGGCAATAAAATTGTATAACCTAAGGATAAAGTGGTTTTACACATTTTCATCTTTGAGTCTTGTTAATGAATGTCTTGAGCTATTGATTAATAAATTAATAATATAATTTTTTTATTAAAAATATGTTAGAGATGTATTAAAAATTATGATAGAATGTATTAATAATATCTTTTAATAAATTCTTTCATCCTTTAATTTCTTAATTAAAATTACCCTTGGATTGCTAATAACGTGTGTTTGCTACTGGATTGCTAGAGTGGGGCTTAGTGTGATGTAATGGAAATTTGCAAAAATAAAAATAAAAATCACTAGCTAATATAACTACTTATTCATATTTCATAAATGTAAGTACTAGAAAAATTATAAGGATTCCTAATATTAAAGTTTTCATAAATAATCATATATATGAATGAAAATTTGGAAACCACACTTGATAGTTTAAAATTTTTTAGCATAAAATAAAAATATTTAAATTATAAAATTTTTGTTTCTTGAAAATAAAAATAACATTTAAAATAGATTAAATTCTTTATTTTAAGTATCTAAGATTTTAAATATTCAGAGAACTTATATTTTTATTATTTTAATAGCATGACACTGAAAAAGGTAATTATTTTCCAATTTTTTTTAATTGCTTCAACAATTTACAATTTTTTTCCTTGCAAGTCTTTTTGCAATTTCCCTCACATTAATATCGTTAATTGTTATGCCTAATTTTATATTAATTTTTTCATTATGTTTAAAGTGCTTGAATTTAGCTTTTGGGATTAGCAAACTTGTGAGCAAGTATTCAACCTCGACTTCTACTAGCTTCCAGGTGCTATTGTTCTTTTCTTGCTTTAATTGATTATTTGATTTATCTTTTATAAGATGTTGCCTAAAAGACATTTATCTGGAAGTGAAAATAGAAAAAAGAGAAAATGAGCAGAAGAGTTAATAAAATCACAACAAGGAGCTATTGATAAATTTGTTTTTAAAGAGGTAGGTTCTCATAAAAATTTAGATCAATCAAATGAAATTTTACATAATGAAAATCATGTAAGTGAGAATCATGAAATTAATGATTCAAATGAGCCTAATGATGTGCCAAATGAATCTCATATTGAAAATCTTAGCATTAATGAAGAACAATCAATTCCTTTTTTAGATATTTATGATCCTAGAAATTGGGATAGTCTTGATAACAAAGCAAGGGACATTTTAGTTGAAAAGGGGCCTATAAGAGAAATGAATCTTGTTTTTCCTTTGGATAGCACTTTTAGACATTTTTCATATGCTTATTATTCTAGAAAGCTAAGCAATGCTGAGACTAGTGATAGGAAATGGTTGGTTTATTCCAAACATGTTGACAAAGTATATTGTTTTTGTTGTAAGTTGTTCAAATATGATAATAACAAAAGTTTGTTAGCAAATGAGGGTTTAAGAGATTGGAAGCATATTAGCGAGAGACTTAAACAACATGAGAATAGTGTTGAGCATATGACTAACATGAATACTTGGAATGAATTTAGAGCAAGATTAGATAAAAATCAAACAATTGATAAAAACTTGCAACAAGAGGTTATTAAAGAAAAAGAACGTTGGAAACAAGTTTTAGTTAGAATATTTTCAATTGTAAAATGTCTTGCTAAACATAATTTGGCTTTTCGGGGATCAAATGAAAAATTATATCAAGATAGCAGTGGCAATTTTTTGGGATTGATTGAAATGATTGCGGAATTTGATGTGATAATGCAAGATCATGTTAGACGCATTCAAAATCATGAAATTCATTATCATTATCTTGGGCATAAAATTCAAAATGAGTTGATCTCCCTTTTGGCTCATAGTGTTAGAAGTTCCATCATAAAGATCATTAAAGAGGCAAAATATTTTTCTATAATTCTTGATTGTACCCTTGATATGAGTTATCAAGAACAAATGACTCTAATAATACGATGTGTAAATTTGTCAAATAATAAAATAAAAATTGAAGAGTACTTTTTAGAGTTTTTAAAAGTGGATGACACATCTGGCTTGGTACTTTTTAATGAATTACAAGATGTATTGAAGACTCTTGATCTTAATGTTGATGATGTAAGGGGTCAAGGTTATGATAATGGTTCTAATATGAAAGGAAAACACCAAGGAGTTCAAAAGCGGTTTCTTGAAATAAACCCAAGAGCATTATATATGCCTTGTGCTTGTCATAGTCTTAATCTTACTCTTAGTGATATGGCACATTCTTATGTTAAAGTTGTTTCCTTTTTTGGAATTGTTCAACGCATATATTCATTATTTTCGAGTTTTCCAAAAAGATGGAAGATTTTACTTGATAATGTTCCTGGATTAACTGTGAAATATTTTTCTAATACTCGTTGGGAAAGTCGAATTAAAAGTATTAAAGCCATTAGATTTCAAGGTCCCTAAATAAGATTGGCTTTGTTGGAATTACATAAATCTTGTGATGATGCCAAGTCAAAGAGTGAAGCGGAGAGTTTGGTTAATGCACTTGAGAGTTTTGAGTTTTTGCTTGGTATGGTTATTTGGTATGACATCTTATTTGCTATTAATATGGTGAGCAAGAAATTGCAATCTAAATCTATGTGCATTGACATTACCATAAAACAATTAGAAGATGTATTGTTGTTTTTTGAAAAGTATAGAGATGAAGGCTTCACATCTAGTATGAATATTGCTAAAAGTGTTGCACTTGATATGGAAGTAAAGCCTATACTTCCAACAAAACGTCGTGTTATTAGAAAAAAACAATTTGATGAGAATAATCAGGACGAAGAAATTCAGTCAACTAATGAGTCATTTAGAGTTAATTATTTTTTAGTTGTTATTTGAAAATATATTTGAAAATATTTTTGGATTTTTGTTTGATTCAAAGAAGTTAAAGCCATTAGATGATAATGAATTGAGAAAATGTTGTGCTAATGTTCACTCTACCTTTTCTTATGGCGATTTATTAGATGTTGATTTAGATGATTTTTTCTCTAAATTGAAAGTGACTTTGCCTGATAACTTAATGTCAGCCATTGAAATTCTTGAGTTTGTTAAAGTTGCATATTGTTATCCAAATGTTTCAATTGCTTATAGAATTTTATTAACTGTGCCTGTGACCGTAGCATCAGCTGAAAGAAGTTTTTCAAAGCTAAAATTAATAAAAACATACTTGAGGTCATCAATGTCTCAAGAAAGGTTGAGTGGTTTGGCAATTTTATCTAGTGAAAAAGATTTGTTGGAAAACATTGATATTGATGTAATTATTAATAATTTTGCATCTCGGAATGTTCGAAGAAACCATTTTTTATGATAATTTGTATATTTTATTTTGTAGGTAATAGGTGAGGCGACAATTTTATGAATAGAGAAAATATTTTGTCAATAAATAAGGATGGCATAGGAGTTGATTGAAGAAAAAAGATAATACATCTTTTTGAGATTTGTTAAAACTATGCTATTTACTTAATGTAATAAGACACACAATTTTTAATGAAATTATGTGTTTATTTTTTTATAAAATATATTTTTATATTTTAAAATACTTATATATAAGGGGCTCTTATCTATTGTTTGGCCCCGAGCCTATAAAATGTCAAGACCGGCCTGCTATCTAGCAACTCTGCACCTTGATCATGTTCAACAAGAAGTGGTTTACCTGGAGGAAGGGCACGCGGAATCATTCCGGCCAACTCTTGGTTCTCAATCAACTTATCCAATGCAGGGTGTTGACTGGTCAATTTGGTCAATGCACGATCAACAATGTCCTTGTAGCCTTTCTCAATTGCCAAGTGCAGAACTGATTTTTCTTCGTTGTTTGTCCAAAATAACGCAACTCGCTCAACCAATTCCAGGAAGCCAGCCTCAACCTTTAATTCCAGAGAACCTAGAATCTTCATTACATCTTTGTGACCATTCAATAAGGCCTCATGAAAGAAAGTATTTCCTTGCCTGTTCTTCAGTAGGATTTCATCCAAAGCAACTATGGGATATTCAGAATTTGAATATCCTACAGAATCGAGCACGAAGCCAAACAACGTCTCAAGAGTAGAGATACGCCCAGCTCTTGCAGCGACATGCAGTGCTGTATCACAATTGGCATTTTTAATATACAGGTATGAGAAATTTCGAAGATAGCTCTTCGCACAGTTGTCATTTCCATATAGAGCAGCTATATGCAGCACGCTGTCTCCCATAGGGCTCTCTTGCAGAAAAATGTCACTCCCTATATCTCTCCAAAATGATTCAGATTTATTATCTTTTATTAAATCATATGTTTCCTTTGACATATATCCCAGATCATGTGCTTCAGCTTCATCAGTAGGTTCCGTTTCATCGATCGCATTTCTTGAAGGCCCCTCTCCTCGAGGGTAACTCATTTCGATATCATCATCATTATCCATCGACATTTCAGCTGGGCTTTCTGCTCTGCTTCGAGGTTATTCTTTTTTCTGTGTCAAGAAATAGCAAACTATATTAATCCATCAATTTTACTACAATTATTTGAAGGGGTGACTCAGTTGTCCTTCTTCCTTTCTTATTTATTTATTTATTTTTGATCAGCAGAAGACAAATTTTATTATGGGCACAAGTGGTGCCACGAGGTTCAGTTTACAAAATATGACCAAAGACATATAGCAGCAACCCCCCTAAAGTTTCAGAATGCCAACTTTATATCCCCCTGCAGATCGGATATATATATCCCCAACAAAAGATGTCATACAAGCTATGGACATTGTGCCAGCAGAGACTTGATTCTTCTTAATGCATTATAAGGCTCTCAGACACAACATTGGTTCCATTGACCACTCATAAAACGAAAAAGAAAAGCCTTTCATCTTGGCCCTCAGCCAGGACCATGACCTGAATTTAATTAAATTTATGTGCAAACTACACAAGGCATTTACTGATCTTTGTTTCAAATACGTCAGCACCAATGTCCATTTCATCACAAAAGGTCATGCTATGTTCAAATTTTGTGCGTATCCCTCTAATGTTACACCAGAGATAGACACAGGATTTGGACCCAACTTATCATATAAAAAGTTAACATGACATGACCGGTTTCCATCTGCAAGAGGCCAATTCACAGTATATGAGGATTTACTATAGGAGGAACTCAAGAAAGTCAAATTACTGCCATTTATATACTGATTTACTATCATTTTTCTGATTTACTGCTATTTGACAGCAATCCATGTCTGCTCGTTACTTGAACCTCAAAATGTCTAACATTTAAACATTTTATTTGAACAAATCAATTATAATTCATTCGCATAATATTACACAGATATGTTTTGCATAGACATGGGTCCTTTATTTTTATTTTTTTTATCTGCACTTTTGCATATTATTTGTTTGTTGGATAAGAAATGAATGCTGAATGGATGCATTCAAATCCCCAGTGTCAGAAACAGATAACTCCAACATCTTTGGCCTCGAATGTTCCACTTTCTTCATTACGCTGATATTCGGTTGTGAACTTCGATTACGAGGAATTAATTACTCTATAATAAAGAAGATATATTTTTTTTTTGTCTTTATTTTTTATTGAATTACTATATTTTTTAATTATTTCATAAATATTTATTATTTTATCTTTTAATTACTATCTAAATTATTCATTGAACACATTTTCTTTTATTTATTTAAAAAAAGTAAAGAGAAACAGAGAATATCTCTTTTTCTCCTAATAATAAATATAATTTATTGAACCCACTCAAATTGACTTAGTAATAAGAATTTAAATAATTTATATAAAGTCTTAAATTCAAACCTCGTTACAAATATTGTACACCAAAGTAAATGTAGCATATTGATATTTTTTAAATTAATGTAACCTTTATGTACATGATTATTGGACCCCACCATAGCATTATATGCTCAAAAGATTTGATAGTGATATGTTTGGTGTTATGCTAAAAGCAGTGAGAACTTTAAACCATAATTAAAAAAAATTCTTTTTTAAAATTAAAAAACAAAAAAGAAAAAGATAAAAAGAACATAGTTTTGAAAAAGTGGTAAGGAATATTGTTTTATATTATAATAAGATTTATACCAGCGAGCGCCCAGGTTTATTTGAATATTAAAAAAAATTAAATATATAAAAAAATATGTTAAAAACTGAAAGTTTTATTAATTTATAATTTATTATAAATAATTTATTATCAAAAATATTTTAAAATAATAACTATATTTTTTTTTGTTAAAATTACCAATATTAATTGCTTGCTTTTTTTTAATAACGTTATTATTGGAAAAATGAAATGTATCAAATATTTTAATTCATTGAAATAATTTATTTAATACATCATATTAGACTATATTGTTATTTTTTAATGTATTTTGTATATTTCTTATTTTTTACAATAATAAAAAAAACACTCTCCTTTTTAATCTAACTCTTGAAAATACATCATATAATTAATTGTGTATAATAAAATAGAAGTGATGACATTAATTATTTTGTAAATCAACCAATTATATATGCCAATTATTTAGTACTAGCTATTTTGTTAATCGACCAATTATGTCAATAATTAATTTTTGATCTCAATTATATTATCATTTAAAAAAAAGGTGATTATTTCTTTCTTTATATTTTAATTTTACATATATTTAAAAATTAAATATATACTCCATCAAAAAAGTTAAATATGTACTTTGAGCAAATCAAACATTAGTTTAAATAAATATTAATTTTGTAATTTTGTCTATGTTAAAATATTAATATTAGCATTTTTTATAACCAACTTATAAAAATTAATTGTTAAATTTATATGTCAAATAATTTACGTTACTTACAATAATGTTGATAACTCTCACTATATTAATATTTATTAATCATTTTGCCTAGACACTTATCGCAAATAATGTATTTGAATGACTTATCAAATGTTTCAAGTACTTTTATTATATTTAAATTTATATGAAAAGTTATACATATATATTTCATTTATTAAATTTAAAAGATGTATTATATTTAATAATTAAAAATATAATAATATTATTAAGTTAATTATATATGATATTGAATAATACAATAATAAATCCAATATAAAGGAAAATTTATTTATATAAACACTACATTGATAACATTATATACTACATTATTACTTGGTTCAATTCTATTTTACTTTTACATTTAGGTAAATAAATTTAATGAAAAACAATAATTAAAAATAATATTTTAAATAGACAATTAGATTTAAAACAATTTATTTAAAATAATAACTAAAATAATTAATACTTTAGAACAAAAAATATTAGATGAACATATAAAGAAAGGATTCAATTTTATTCATCTAGGACTAATACAAGTAGCAGCAAAACCTAATTACATATTAAGAATAAATACACCAATACTTATGTTGCTAAGAGATTTAAGATTCCAACAATTTAATGATTCAGTAATTGCAATACTTGAAAGTAATTTACACGATGGACCTGCTTTCTTTAATTGTTACCCTAACTTTGCCATAGATATAACTAATGAACAAATAGCAGATGCAATAAAACTTTATGTAAAAATTCCATACAATATAATAAAAAAATCTTCAAGAGCAATACAAATAATATTTAGAGTATATTATAAGTTATCAAAAATAGCATATAATTTTAAAGCATTAAGATCCTCCCCTAAGGATGAAACCATATTAGTAGAACCTAATTTACAAAAATCATCAATACAGATTCCGAGAAGATTAAGTCATGAAGAAGTAATAAGAAAAATACTAGAAGATTGGTTGTTACAAGATGTAATTCCTGAACAAAAGGTTTATAATACCCAAATAAGAGAAATAATTCAAGAAGGTACTGATATAAGGTTAAGATTAAATAAATCCCCCTCATTACAAATAGGCAAGAATCCTATGATAATAAAAGGACAATCATCAAGACACTCAATAGATGGGTCAACGATAAGTTTAGATCTAAGAGGACTAGATAATAATATTCCAAGAATATCTAGACCAGTATATCAAGATAATAGATCTGAATCTCCACAACATTCACCAACAACTTCTCAAGTTCTAAATACTTTAACTAGAGAACAACCCTTTCAAATAGATAAAGAATGGATTAGACAAGACTTTTTAGCACCTTATAATAAAGATCGTAGAATTTGGTATTTCAATACTTTTTATAAAGAAAAAACAGGAGAATATAGGAAACTATATTATCAATGGAAGATCAAGAAATTAATATATACTTTTTTATTGGTTTTCAACATATAGTAAACATAATAATATTGAAAATTCCTTTAATAAAAAAGAATTAAACCCTTTAGTAAAAACAACAACTAGTTGGAAAACTGTAAATAATCAAATTATAGAATCAAAATATCCTCCAAAAGAAGGCATAAAAATCCTAGTCTCAAAAGATTTAGAAATTGAAGCCACACCATTTAAAGATACTCAGGCAACAGACCAATTAGCAGCCAAAAAAGATACTAGAAAATTACACCAACAAATAAATTACACTAAGGAAAGTGAATCAAGTCAACCAATCTTCACTTTCTATAAATGTGGAAAGCAAGGACATATAAAGGTGGATTGCCCCATCTACCTCAAGAAGCAACAAAGTGGAGAAAAGAAGTTTAGGAAGGATAGGGTAAAAGAGCTTACATTACTTAAGAGGATAATGACTCCAACTCTTAAAGTGTTTCAAATGATGAAAAGGCAAACTTAGGTCTCATAGCTTATTTGATATATATGATCATCTCACACCTTCGTCGAACTAAGGGTGACAAAATGGGCATGGCCCGTTAGGCCAGCCCGTTTAGCCCACCATTTTTGACGAGCTGGGTTAAGCTACCTGAGCCCGTCGGCCCATATAACTTGCCCCATTTTGGCCCATTTAAAAATGAGCTAAAGACAGGCCAAGCTAACTCGTCGGGCTGAACATAAATTTAAATTATTTAATTATAATTTTTACTTCATGTGAAAATGAATGAAACAAACAGTTGCAAACAGTTGTGGCACCAGTTGAGATCATATAGAAGCTAATTGAGACAAAGACAGGAGCGAAGAGATGTGATTTGTTTGCACTTTCTAGACTTGAAAAATTTTAAGCATTGGAAGTCATGGTTTGTCCAGCAATATCATATAAAACTATAAATAATTAATTATCATTATCAAATATTGTACATGTACTCATTCAAAATTTTGAATCACTTTCTTGTGTAGAGTACAGGCACTAACGTGTAGGTCAATCCCAAATGTTTCTTTATTAAAAAATCGCAAGCTTCAATTTTTATTTTTAGTTTTTGGAGGGCCAGCTCGCTGGCCTGCTAGCCCACTCAAAAACGGTCCCAAAATGAGCCGAGGCGGCCTGGCCCGTTTTAGGCGGGCTCAATGCAGGGCGGGCCATGGTGGGCTGGGCTGGCCTGTTTTGCCACCCTTACGTCGAACCTCTGTCATACGCAATGGCATACCACATTAGCCACCATAATTGGTCGTCACCAGCACTAGTTGCATATCCTATTGGCGTACATAACGACTCAATGAAAGCTTATTGCTACACACAGTTTGATGGAAACCCTAGGTTTCTATATTGTGGATCTCACTACAATAATTATTGTTACTAAGGCGAACTAATTTATTTATAGTAAATATAATCACAAGATTATCACATATACAAAGTTGATTCGATATATATGATGACGAAAAATACCAAAGGACCAAAAAAAAAAAAGAAGTTAAAGAGCAAAAAATAGAAAGATGGGTAAATTGTGAAAAAGTTGGTTGGTAGAAGAATAATGAGCTTAAGGGAGTGTATATGAGAAAGAGGGTGTGTCTTTTCCAAAAAAGACTTATATGAGAGGGAGAAAGAAATGAGGAAAGTGTGTTTATTTGGGTATTTTGGAAAAAAAAAATACCAAAAAAATGGGAAGAGGAAGTGTACAAGTAAAAAGCAAGTGTAAATACTACCTTTGTCCCTAAATATAAGACTCTTTTAACTAATTCACGCCGATTAAAAAAGCTAGTTGTAGCATTAAAGTTGTTAACAGTTTGTATTTTTTTTTTTTAAATTACTCTAAAAATTATTGACACTCATCATCTCACTCTTTTTACTTAATTACTTTTCACCTAATTAATTAATGTGTGCTAGTGACCTTCTTTAATTCTCACAAGAGAGAGATAATGAATTTATCTTATTAATTTATAGCATTTATTGTAAAGTGTTTAAGAGTATTTTTGTCAAAAAATAATTAATATAAAAATCAATTTGAAAATAGTCTTTTAAAAAGAAACAAACAAATTTTAAAAAAGAATCTTGCACGTAGAGATGAAGGTAGTAGCAACTACCATTTTTTAATTACCCAAGTTCAATTTTACCAGAGTAAACAAAAAAAAGACCCAACGAGGGAACGGATTAAGAACGAATAGAGAATGGGCTCCTTTATTTATATGCTGAATACAAAAGGAAGAAAGGGGTGCCTGAGCTAAACCTATTGCTGGCCCAGTTAATTGAGCAGAAACGGGACAGCAAAAGACAAAATAGGACACCTTAAAATAAAAGAAAAGAAAAAAGAGCGAGAAGATGGAAAACGGAAGGGTGCGGACGAAGTTTCCCCCATTCGCGATGATGCGCCGCAGCAGCCCTCAATGGCTTTTCGAACGGAGGAACGATGGACGTCATCAGCTGCTGCTCGTGGCCATAGTGTGTGACTCAGGTGAGTTTCTGCCAAGACGGCCTAACAGTAACTAAGACTTAAAAGTAAATTTTGAGAAATATTTTTCACTGTAAATGAAAGATTTGTGTGTTGAGTCTTTTTATTAATATATATGATTTTTTATTTTTTTATAAAAATTAATAATAAATAATTTTTTATTAGTGGCCTAAATCATAAACTTTAGTAATCTTTTTCTTAGGTCAGTCCTAGTTTGTGTGTGCTTCAGTGCAAGGCTGTTTTGAGTGTTGGTTAGTGTCATGTTTCATTTTGAGTGATGGTTAGTGACCAATGATGCTGATATATACCACCTTGGTTGCATTATGGGAGTAGGTATCAGATTTGAACGAGACAGGGGCATGGTGGAGAGTTAGTTTGAGTAATACCCATCATAAGCAACAAGCTTGGCTTGCTTAGTTGTTGCAGCATGTACACAGTTGGGTGCATCAACAGTAAGGAATGATAATAACCGCTAATCATTGGAGAGAACACGGTCCAGTAATGTGGTTATACTTAATTTTATATCTTTTTTTCGTTTGTTTCCTTTTATGAACACAGTTATTTATCAGCAGGCAAATAAAATGGAACTATAGTGAAAGAAAAGCAAGTGATTTTAATATGGACGTGCAATTGAACATATGGGCAAATAAATAAAGGGGGTAAAAAATCAACAAGATTATCGGTAACTACCAGAGAAAATAGCACGCATCTGGAGTAGTAACATGATCAGATGAATGGAAAAAGAAAAAATACATGACAAGCCATAGCTTTCGCATTCACAGCATTATAAAAAGAATGGGGAGAAAAGGGTACCAGATGATGAGTCTTCCACAGTGCCTTCAACGAGCGACCACACAATTCCGCAGAGTAGCAGTGTCTTTTTTCTTTCGCCCCCGCAAGACTCTATTCTTCTATATATAGTAGTGTAGAGTCCCGATTAGTGTCCAACTGGTTGTTTTTATTTGGTGTCCATCCAAAACAAGTAGTTAATCACGTATATAAATATAATTAATTTTGTTAAATAAATAAACATGATTATATATAATTATTAATATATAATTAATAGTGTTATAAGATTATTAAAATATATAATAGTAATTAACTTTATCTTATATGTAGTTAATAGTGTTATAAAATCATTGTTTATCACACATGATTAACTGTATATATAAATATGATTAATTTTATCTCACAACTAGTTAAGAGTAAATAAACGTAATTATAAACAATTATCAAGATATAGTTAATAGTGTTATAAAATTATTGAAATAAATAAAGATAATTAACTTTATTTTACAATTAGTTAATAATATTATAAAGTTATTAAAACATCTAATACTAAATTATTATTACTTCACAAATAATTAATATTAACTATAATAATAATTTTATATAATCATATTTATTTATTGTTAACCAATGAGATAAAATTAATCATTTATACATATAATTAACCAAGTCAGCTGTACACACAACCTAGTGAGAGACGTTTAACATTTTCCATCGGTGCATGCGGAGGGGTATATGTGGAAGAGAGAGAAAAAAGTAGAGGACGCACCTTTGTCATTTAACCTCTCCATCTGGAGATATTTCGTACAAATGGAATAAAGACAAAAGTTTAAATCAGTAGAAATATCCTACAAATGGAATAAAGACAAAAGCTTGACGGTGGTGACTCACTGTTTCAGATTCTTCTCTTCTTACGAAAAATTATTAAATAATGCAGGATAATAAAATGTATATAATGTCAACTAATGTTTATAATATATATATATATATATATATATAAATTAAATTTTATAATTTATTCAAAAATTAATAACACTAAATTATATATCATTAGAGGATTAATAAAAATTAGGAGTGTAAATAGCCCAAATTGGGTTAGGTTTAGGTGTATTTAAGACCCAACCCAATTAAAAATAATCTGGTTGGGTTGGGTCAGGTTTGCATTTTTTTTTGAAGCAACTCAACCCAACCTGACCTTTAATTGGGTTGGGTTGGGTTGAGTTAGGTCATCGGGTTGGTCAATTAAAATATTAATATATTTTTTATATTTGAAAAAATTCAAAAAAATCAAAATAAAAGAAAAATAAAATACTTAATTAGTTGAACTCATTCAACACATATTTAATTTAAAATACAAGTCTAACCACATAAATTCAACATTAAAGAAAAATACAATATATGTGAATATTATAATATTATAATTTTTTAATTAAAATAATAATAAATTTGGTTGGGTCAGGTTGGGTTAAGAATGCATCAACCCGTTACCCAACCCAACCTTAATCGGGTCAACCAAAATTAAACCAAACCCAACCCGATGACTCGATCCAACCCGCTAAAATGTAGTTGGATTGAGTTGGGTAGGTTGGGTCCGCAGGTTGAGTCAAATCCACTTACACCCCTAATAAAAATCATGGTGATTTAAGATAACTTAATAATTTCTCTACTTATTAGCGTATTCCCTTATACACTAAAATTCTCACCTTATATTAAAAAAAAAAAAATTCTCACCGTTAGCAATATCCCGCTCTCTCAGTCATTCTCTTTTTCTTTTTTCATCCTAAATATTGTCTCTACTTTTGGTCACATTTTTCTTTCTTTATTATTATTATTTTTTTCTTTTGCTTTCTTATTTTGATGACAACTTTTCTCTTTTCTTCTGTTTTTTTTTTTTTTTTTTTATCTTTCCTGAATTGATTTACGGGATACACTAAAAAGAATAAAAGGGAATAGGAACTAAAATAAAATAAAATAAAATGAAAAAGATTAAATTATTTTGAATTTTATTGGATCGAAATAAAGACCAAATATCAAAATAATAAGATGAAGCACCTTATTTATTTATTTATTTTACTGTTGTTATTATTATTTATTTTTTTTAATTATCCAAATAAATTTAGGTGTTCACAAAAACCTACAAATTTACTACCAGGAGTTAGGTTTAGTAGAAGGGACTAATTTCTCATAATATGGTCAACCAATGTTTGAATCCTCACTAAGAGAGGAATCCACATTTAGTATCTGATAGTGTGTCAAACAAGATTGACTCCAAAAAATACTACCTGTAAAAAATAAAATAAAAACCCTACAAAATTTTTCATTTACCCTCTTTATTTCACCTCTATTCACACAAGTGAAAGTTTTTATTTCCCTTCTAAATCACTTATTTCTATTTCTCTCGGTCTCAATTCAACCGTTTCACACACATTTCAAAAGAACTATCTTCTAGACGTAAAAATGAACTAATACTAATAGAAGCTTATGAGTAACGGCAAAAACGGAATGCAAAAGCCACTCAGCTAGTACAAAATCTTCGAAATGGAGCACGACTAGAAGAAAATAAATCAATATATAGAGAGAAAAGAGTCCTAACTAACTTGAATGCTTTGATATTCTTCTAGAAGCTTCTCTCCACATCAAACGTTTTAGTCGTAACTAGTATTTTAGTTTGTGTAATATATATACAAATAAATTTCTATTTTATAAAACTAAAATTTATAATAAATAAATATTTTTAAAATATAAATTATATTTTAATTAAAGTTTATAATAAATAAATATTTTTTAACATATAAATTATATTTTAGATTTATGACAAATAATTTATATTGTGATGCAAGATAATTTTTAACCATTGATAATTTTGTTTAAAAAAAATATTGAAATTTAATTTAGCAATAAAGATGAAAAAGATAGAGAGAAAAAAATTAAAAAAACTCTTAAAAATATTCTTATTCAAAAAAATTCTTAAAAAAATTCTTGTTAAAAAATAATTACTAAAAATACTCTCATTCAATATAATATAACTATTTATAGATACATAGAATTCTAAGATAACCTACAGACCAATTTTTCAGCTTATATACAATCGATATTAAAAGTGCACAATTCCAAATCAGTTATTATAACCATTTGCAGTAAAACAATTTACTCTAATTATTGCTATCTATCTGTGCAACTGTCCTATCCGTTAAAGACAATGTGTGTACGGGTTATTAAACATTTTTTCCTAAAATTGGATTTTTTTTAATTTTGTTTAAATAAAGATTTTTCATTTTTTAAAAATATTATTCAATATAATAGTTTTTAAACATTATATCATTTATAATGTAATATTAAATTTCTTCAATTATAATAAATTATTTACAAAGCATCATTAAAATATATTTTTTTAAAATTTTAAAATTAAAATTTTTAAATACATGTTTTTTGATAATTTTTATTTACTTTTATAATCATTAAAATAATTTAAGGTCAATTAAATAAATTTTATATAATAGTTTTGAATAAAATTAAAATATTAAAATTTTTAAAAAAAACTTGTAGTTTAAAAATAAATTTGAAGTCGAAAAAATGAAATCTATTAAACATTATATTTTACTATCAAAACTCTTATTTTGAACTACATAAGAATGTAATGATGTGATTTTAATTTGTAATTAAAATTTCTCAATTTATTGTGATGGTATACTTAAAAAGATAAGACACACACACACACACATATTGTTTAATTAAAATTAAGTTTTTAATTTAATAATCTATATTTACCTTTAATATTGACTTTTATTGTATAAGCTATTAAGATAAAATTTTAATTTAAATTGAAAAACAACATGAACTTACTTATAGTATCATACTTAAATTTTATCTATATACAATATATTTAGGGTGAGAATATATATTAGACCATTTATTAGAAAGCATTTGATTTGTTCAACATACATTTTCTTGACCGAAGTTAATTTACTACATAAACTAGATTTTAAATAAAATATTTAATTTTTATGTCCGTCAATACTTGGTGGTTCATATAGTAAAGAACTTAAATTATCTAAAACAATGTATTGATTTTTAGTTTCATAAATTGAAAAAATAGTAGTTAAAAGAGATTAAATTATCATTGTTATTATTATTATTACTATTGCAATTTTTAAAATTAACAAAAAAATATTCAACAACATTCTATTAATAATTTTCAAAAATTGCTTCATTTATGATGTTAACGCTATAGGGATAATAATAAATAAATAAAAGTGAAAAATTATTAAAAATATGAGTTTAATGGGTACATACTGTCAATGTAAAATTTTGTACACTATTAACCGATCAAAAATCATAATTAGAAGTATGACTTTTAAAGTAGTTATTATAAAAATCATATATGGTGATTTGTGATTAACTAATAGTATAAAAATACTTTACAGTGTCAGTGTATAACCTATTTTTTCAAAAAATATACATTAGATCATAAATACAAAACCCATTTTTTTAAGTTGAGAGCAATTAAATAGGGTAATATTATATTTTTTCTAATTAATGTTTATAAATATATTTTATTTTTAAAAATATATTCTCTCACTTTAAAGAAAAAAGAAAAGAATCAACATGAAATTTCGTCTTTGAAAGCGGAAAGTTATTTACTTTTAGTCTCTATGCCTTTGTAAAATTTAATTTCTGTAAGTTTGAAATTAATACAAAGATGTTAACGGACGTTAATGAAGAAACTAAAAAGTAAATAATTTCAAATTTTATTTGAGAAATAATACAATAAAAAATTGTTAGAGGAAAAATTTAGAGATAAATCATATCATATTTTATTTGTGTCACCCGTTCACATTGGACACAATTTTTTATTTATTTAATTAGTTATTATTAATTAGTTGCTAAAAATGTGAGTAAAATTTTTCTGTTTGTTTACATTTGTCTCACATACATTGCCTCGGAGGTATACTCTCGTACCAATCTTGGTACATATACCTCTCCAAAATCATCATGATACAATCCTTATCATCATCGAGGAACACAAACAATCTTTCAACTCGGGGATACAATCTTTCACACGAATCTTGGGATGCTCAGTAGTTGTTGGGATTATCAAGCTTGGTTTGGTAAACATCCTGACTCAGGAGAGCTACCTTAGGTATTGGGACTTCCATCACTCGATACCATACTCCCAAGACCTTCGCTAATGGGTTTCTACTCTTCATTTCCTAATGTACCAAACTATGACTTCTCCTGCAGGGTTTCAATATGCCAACTTTATGTCCCTCGTAGCTCATTGCTCATCTAACTAATAGTTCATTATTGATAGACTTAACTCTGAGTAGAGGTTTCCTAGTTTCATCAAGTTTCAACATTAGTATCTCATTTCTCAATATCTTTGCTTCACTATGCAGAGACTTAGTTTCTATTCACATAACAGTATAATAGTTTGAGATCTATACATTTATATAGAAATATCTAACATAATTTATAAATTGAAGAATTTAAATATAAACTATCATAAAATATATAATTAAATGACAAGGTAAAACCTCTTTAACTTTAAGAAGATTAATCATAGTCTAAAAGAATTTAGTAAAGCATTTACTTATTACATTTTATCTAACTACTTTAAGCAGCTAATTTAAAGTCTAAAGTTACTTAGTAAGAATTTCAATGTTGGACCTTTAATACTTAAAAAAAGAATAAAAATGAATTGCTTAAGATGATTAGTTATCAAATTTAAATTTTAATCTATACTATAGGTCTTAGTTACTTAATAAAAGATTAAACTAATTAATTAAGGATTTAAAAACTTAGATTTAATCACACTTAAATCCTAAAAACATAATTTGTTTTTAAAAAATTGGGATTCCAGAATTCATTTTAATATTGTTAATTTTACTAAACTTATTTTAGTCTAAGGTTTACCAATTTCTAATTAAGTTTAGACTCTTTATTACTAAACTTTAATTAGATACAAGAGCAAGAATTAAACGAATGATCATTTGAATGAAACTTTGATTTAACAATTATAGCTATTTAGTAAAAATTTAATTATACACTAACTTTTTATCAAAATGGCCGAATGGCCTTTAACAAAATTTTAACCCATGAAAAATTTTCCCATTACCAATTAACACCTAATCAACTAAGGTTAAGCAAACTTTCCTTAGAACCATTTGGGTAACAAAATTTTCTATTTTTTTTTTCTAAAAATTGGATTGAAGCCTAAAAGTTTCTTAAATAATTTCAAGGTTTCATAATTTAAGATTTTTTTTATCAACATACCCAACACTATTTTAACATAACCACACCCTTAACAACATCAATCCATCAATATTTTGCAAAGATAACTATTTTAAAGATTAAGAAAACTTATAACAACAACAACAACAACCACCACACATGTATAAGATTCAAGATTAAAATGACTAATGGGTTTTGGGGATTAAAACCCTCCTAACACCCATGTGAAAGCAATAAATCAAGAGAACCACCCTCTCCGCCCACCCTTCCCCCTCCGCCTCCCCCATTACCTCTTAGTGTTGATGAGGAAGATGAAGAAAAATGGAGGTAGAAGTGGTGGCTTCCTAGCTTTCCTTTGATGGAGGTTTGTTGATGGAGCTTTGGTAATGGAGTAAAAAATGAAAATGAGAAGAAGGACGAGGGAGGAGGTTTCATCCAACAAGAATGCTGAAAGGGGAGTGAAGAAAATGGTCTCCATGGGTTGCTATTTATAGGAAAAGTTTAGGTGGTGAGGTGTCCAAAGTGATGTCAGCTAAGCGACATCACCTTAATTGATGTCATGCCTTTTAGGCATATGTTTTTTTATGTGAGTTTCGTTTTAGTGTCTTTGGCTTGCCAATTGGACGTGCTTGCAGGGCCTTTTTAGGTCTCTGCATTCCGTTCAATTTTATTAGGTAAATTAACCAATATCACTAAAACTTTGATTAATTACTTTTTATACTAAATTAATGGATTTTTATTTGAAACTTGGTAAACACATTATTTTTAAGTTATAAATAATTTATAAAATTTACAATTAATTTTTATAGATTTTTCAAATATATAATTAATTATTTTGTAACTTTAAGTTAAAAATTCATTATAAATCCATTTTAATTCAATAAATTTCAAAATTTTAATAATTATTATAAAATTTAGTTTTTCACCAAAAAATGGCTTGATAATGAAGTATTTTCTTTACTATTTTTAGATTTCAAACTAATGCTGATTTGCCTTTTCAGGCAACTAGAGATATTTTGGTTATTTTTCACAGAAATTATAAAAAATTTTCAAAAAAATTTAACATTATATTTTAATATATATAACATATTTCCAAGCTTAGAATGACATTTTACTATTATTTGAATCTTTTTCACATCTTAGTCCTTTTTGTTGAGAAATCATGATGTAATAGTCATTTTTTTTATTTCTCCAAGCCTAGCTCAAAAAAATTAATAAAAATCATGAATTAGTAGTTCTCAAAATTTTGAACACAATCACGAAAATTAGAATTTTGATATTTCTTCTTATTTTTCAGAAATAAATTCACAAATAATAAAAAAAATTATTGTAAAATGAAGGTAGGGGTGTTGCAATTTGTATTTAAAATATTTTTATAATAATTTCATATTCTAATTCATTAATAATGTTGGTCTCTTTAGAAATTATAAAATTTGCTTTGTTATTATTTTGTCTCTTTTAATTTGTATTTTATATATTGTACATGTTAAAAAAATTTGAACAATAAATAGAATACTTTCTAATTTACTTAATTTTTACTAAATTTTAATTTTAAAATGTTATATAAATTATACAACATACTTATTTGTAAAATTCAAAGGCAATAATATATAATATTTTTTAAAAACTCTTGTTAATATTATACATAAATATATATTAATATTAAAATATAAATATCTACTATTAATAAATTTAAATTTTGTATGCACCAGTATTCACGCACGTCCTTTTAATTAATTTTTATCAAGTAATACAATAAATCATAAAAAAGTGCCAAATTTCTCCCTCCATTGTCTTTCATTAGCTTCTATATACATTTTAAGACCTAACTACTATCTATATCATGTCTTCTTCTCCACTCCCAGTCATTGTTACAAGCATTCAACTTTGGGTTGTATCCTGACATTTTCCCTAAGTCTCAGGTATTATTGTTTATAATATTTATTTTAATTTTCACAAGTTATGTATCTTTTTCATATTTCATAATTTTTATCTTTTGAATATTTTTCCTTTAATATTATTTTTAACTTGTTACTGTAAAGTCAAAGTTTATAATAGATAATAATTTTTAAGAATTTTAATCAATTAATTACTTAATTAATATATATATATATATATATATATATTATATTTTTATTAAGTAACTAAATAATTTAATAAATTATAAAAAAAAACAAATTTGTCTTTTTCGTGTTTCTCCTTATTTCCGTTTATTGGTTACCCAAAATTATTTGGAGCCAAATCTTAACTTTTATTAAGGAAAGTTTGCAAAACTTCAACACCGAAAAAACCCTCAAGTTTGAAATTATATATATTTATCTGGAGATGGAATTTGTTTTAATAATATATGCATATTTATAGTTTTAAATATTTTGTTGTTCAGATATTTTTATTTTACTATTACTTTAAAATTTAAAAATATTATATAATATATGAAATGCTTTATTAGTATTTAGAATATTGAAATTTATTGTAAATAAAAGAGAAAAGAAAATGTTTAAATAATATATGAATGGAAATAAAGTTTAAAAAATTAAAAATAAAATAAAATATAACTAATTATTGATACTAACTCTATTTATTTATTTAGATTTTTAAAATAATATAAAGATAAAATACTAAGATACCTCCTTGTTAATTAATAATTTGGTGCTTAGGTCAATATGCTAAAAGTTGCCTTTTGGCGCCCAATTTTGAGACTCCGTCCTGCACCACATTTTTCCGTCTCTCTTTCTCCAACGATTCAAGATGAACAAACCAACCCACCCGTTGTTCTCTCTACCCATTTTATTGGCAATTTCTTTTCTTGATATTCTTTGGTGTATTTTGGTTTGGTTTTCCAGGGGAAGACTATACATATCTTTAGACTTGTCGGGGAAAAGGAGTATTTTATTTACAGCTTCTCTTTGATGATCATTTGTTGGGGTTCTGTCTTGGAGTTAATGTGATAAATGTAAAGGGATAGGAGGGCATTACCATATTGACAATCTCTTTCTCCAATTGCTTCCTTAATTTTGAGATTCCAGTATTGAGGTTTCAAAGGGGTGGGGTGTATAGTTCGTTAGTTAGCTTGCCGCTTGGCTTTAATTTCTGTATACTGATATTTTGATTTCTTATTTTATAGGACTTCATATGATCCTCTTAAATTTTATATGCCTGAGGATCTCATCTGCTACAAATGCAGATGGTATAGACACCACTTCATGTTTCTGCTGGTCACAATAGGACTTAGATAGTTAAATTTCTTCTTGATTGGCAAGGACAAGATAGGGTTGAGATGGAGGCCAAGAATATGTGTCACTGTTGCAGTATGGAGAAACTCCGCTGCAGATGGCAGCAAAGAATGGGTGCAGTGAAGAACCTTAACACAAACATGTAAACTTAATTTTTATATGTAAACATTAAACACGATCCGATTTTTATATCACTGCACAAAATAAATGTTAAGAACCTTAATACAAACATGTAAACTTATAATTTCATGATTTGACTTTATTATAATTTAAATATATTATTGAGATTAGAATTTAGCGAATATCTATATCCCCAAACCAGTTCCAGCTCCATCATTTATATGTCAAAAAAATCTAGTCCTAATCCGAAACACGATCAAACCGAATAATTCTCACCAAAGTCAGGAATTTAGACGGGGCAAAGCAAACACCCGTGGGTATGATTATTTTTGTCATGTCTACATCTAGGTTTCCAAATTTGAACACTATTTTCAAGTCTCTAATTTTCTATTCATTTTTTCTAGTAAAATTTATTAATTAGGGTAATCACAAACATTTCTACCTAATTTCATTTAGGATTTAGACAACTTTAACTTACAAACAGCCACTGGAATAAATCATCAATTTCATCCCAAAAGTATTACTCTCTTTTCTAAATAATCCCTAAAGTAAACAAAGTAATCCTTCAAGTATTAGAAATTATACTAAATAGACACCGAAGCATTCAAAAGTTTTTCAAATTAGTCTCTAGACATTAGTAAAATATACCAACAGAAAGACTAAATTAATGAATATTCAATATTTTAATGATTGCTTATATAATTTTATTATTTTAAAGACTATTTGGGCGAGAGTGTAATACTTGAGGGACAAAAACGATGATTTATTCATTTTTTTTCTTTCTTTCTTTTTTGAGTAGTTCTTTAGGTCATAGTGGAAGAAATGAAAATTGTCAACTTATTTTGCGATGGAAACTCTCTGATAACACATAATAGCAATCACATCATACGAACATAAGAGTTCCAAAATACATCCCTTCAAGGAACTAACTATCTTCTCACCTGTTTACCTCCCAAATAAATACATACACAACCAAATTAATGTAGGATCTCATGGAGACAGATGGTCCAGTTGTTCACAAAACAATATACATATATATGCTTCAAAATAGGTTGGCCTTACAAACACCTACAACCGTAGGTGACACCAACTAAAACACAAAATACTATAAAGTCATAGCATCAAATATAGCACGTGAATGTCTGTTTTAGGTCCTCCCATATCTAGTAATATTAGATGCCAGGTCAAACGCATGAATAGCAAACTCATAGCTTGAGATATAGATCCACGCATACTCTATAACTAGAACAAAGATCAACAGTGGCGGTTTTGATTTGTCACTTCGTCATATCTGAAAAAGTTGGCACATATAAACAATTAATAAAAAAAATAATGAAAACGAAATTCTCAATAACAAAGTTATCGAAATATAACTAATGTAACCATAAATGATAGGGTAAAGTTCATCCTTTTAATTAAGTTACAATAGAATTTTTTAGAAATATAAGCAATAGACATAAATATGTTTTTATTCCCTACAACAATTTTTTCCCCCTAATTAGTCTCTAACATTTTTATAATGACTTTTTTTAGTCCCTACCGTTAGTTTTCATCTATTTCATGTTGACATGACGAACAAAAAGCCAAGTTACCTTTCCTACGTCAATTAAGTGAGACCATGTGTACACAATCCTTTGATCCATTCTCTTCTCCTTTTTTCTTCTTCTCAGAAAACCTTCATCACCGTAAAACCTTTACTCCCCATTTTAGAACTGATTTTTCCTCCTTGCTCTCATGAGAGGATAAAAAAAGAATAGGACTACGTTTGTCACTCAAAGACCTAGGAAAAATACAAGATGAGGAAAAGAGAAAAGATTCAGACAATTAAAGCCCAGCTCCCCAAAAGATAGCAATATATACAGTGGTTAAGAGTAACCCAAAAGCATAAATACGAAAAGGGACATTAACAGTGGTTAATGTAATTTATGAATTATGATTTTGGATATATGTATATAATTTGGTCAAGTGTTATTTAACTTGGTAATTCACTCTCAATTTTAAGTTGCAAAAAAAGAACACCTCTTTTTCATTTGTTTCAGTTTTCTATTTAAAAGAACATTTATTAAGATTGAGAAAGATTTCCACAATAAATAGCACATGTAAATAAGTCTTTTTTGAAAGCTATTGAAGTTGCCATTCAGTAAGAACAAAATTGAAGAGAGTCCGGCAAGAAATATTGAGTCTACTACATATTTTTCTCCAAATTTTGCTATTACAAGGTTGAACAAAGAAATGAAGGATTCAAATTTCAGTAATGGCACAAAACATTTAAAGATTGGTGCATACATTCGTACCCTAATTTGATGCTGCCACTTGGCTTAAAGTCCCAATCTATGACATAGTTGTAGTTGCCCACAATTGAAACTATTCTCACTACTAGGCTTACATCTGACCTGACCTCGGTTATCTACCAAAAGGACACAATGAATATTTATCAACTAAAGAACAAAATGAAAAATGGAACAAGAATAAAAAAAAATAAAAATTGAGAGTTAAAAAAAGTACCACGTCATCTAGGTTTGAATCATATTAAGTAATTGATAGGAAAAAGTTACCCCTAAACCAATGAGGAGCTATGATTGAGGCGAGGGTTCCAAATATTTAACACGATCAATTCATCATCGTCCACTCGTTTCTCCGCTAATCGTGAATCAAATTCGTCAATTTCTCTTTACCGTAAACAATTAACACAAGCACGATACAAACATTAACATAGTAATTTCTATAGTTATCAGATTTTTTTTCTTGAGTTGGAGAGAAAAATTTTGCAAAGAGGAATCTCAGTGTGGGATAATGAACTCCATGCATACCTAAGGTTAGGGATTCAAAACTTGTTCTGCTCTGCTCGGTGTGGAAGACGAAACTTGCTCTACTCTAAGCACTCAAAAGCTTGAACAACAAAATAGGGTTCAAATGGTGTTAAGGTTTCAAACGAAATTAAAAGAAGACAGACAGGGACTAGGGTTTCCAAGCACTCAATCGACTAATGTTAGATAAGAGGGGAGAAGCACTGTAGGCTATTGTGCTCAAAATTCTTTGCAAATATGGTTTAGGGATTAAGTGTTGGCAACTAAGTTGTGCTCTCAAAGTGTAACACCCTAAAGAGTATTATCTTTTTGCCAGATTATATTTCTAAAACATGAAATTTTTGAATATAAGAATATCAGAGAAACTATGTGGAAGCTAAAACTTAGACATCAATTACATAAACGGGTCACGAATGAATCTAATACAAACTTTTGGCATTTAAGTTCCTTACAACACATCACGAAGGAATAGAAGCATAAACTAAATTCCTATCCATTAGGATGTACAAAACTAAAAACATCTCCTTTGGCAGCGACTCCAAGCTTTAAGTTCTAGGCTACTCCCAAGAGTATTTCACCTGTTCATCTTGTAAAAACATAAAACATAAGAAGGATGAGACATAATATCTCAGTGAGTGCTCTACGGACTTTAGGCTGACCCTCTACTCTAGAGATCCTTTTCTTATACGCTTGTGGTTTCTCTTCTCACAGGCTTCTAAGAACTATTCCTACTTATGACAATTCTATATTATCATCTAATGCATAAGTTAATCTTTCTTCTCCCGCCTAGTGACTAGGCCTACAACTCGTCATCTATCCTATTACCATAAATATTCATAAGCATACAATACATAGACATTCACATCATTTACGTAAATCTTTACTTAAACATTTTCGTAACCATAAACACAGCTTAACATTTAATTCTCGCATGCTTAACATTAATAGTCTCTCTTTTTTTCTGTCCTACGGCAAAGTATTGGGCTCAAACTTTCAAGGAGCATTCCCCTTGTTCTTATGCCATGACCTTGTATTTATATACCCCTCTGGTCCAAGGGGTTTAGCCACTAGCCTTTGGAATAAATGAGAAGTGAGAGAAACCCTGCCTATTCACCCAAAGAGGGCACCTCAGTCTTAGCCAATAGCCTTTGAGGAAATAGGAAGGGATAGAACCCAACCCATCCACTCAAAGAGGGCACATCAACATGCTTTTCTTTCTTTACTTAAACATTTAGTCTTCTATTGGCATTTGAAGGGATTACTATCCTCCTTTTCCCAATAGAGACTCCTTAAATAAACACATATAAATACAACATATCCTCAGACACTACTTAGTAATACAAAACTATTGATGACACATCTTTTTTTGAAAACATATACTTTTCTCGAAACGTATTCATTTATTTAAAACATTTGCTTTCATAAACTTAGGGAAAATTCCTCATTTCTTACTGAGAAGGCATCAATGTTGAACTAACACAACACAACACAAATCAAAACCACAAGAAAAATACTACAACTACACAATCACCCATACAAACATAGTAGTACCTCAAATAATGTCACACATACAAGGAAAACAACTAAGGAAAGCATTAGACAATACAACTTCTTTCTTGGAGCTGGAACAACCATGTGCTGTCTAGAGGGTCTCGCTTAACGAGAGCCTTGGTCGCTTAGCGCCACTCCACTTTACTTACTAAATTAGCTCTTCTAGAAGTACTCTCGCTCAACAAGCCTAAGGTCTCGCTTAGTGAATCCTAATATTGCTTTCTAGAACCCCATTCTTGCTCAGCAAGGACTTTCCTTGCTCAGAGAGAGGCCACTAGGTTACAAACCTAGAAACTTATCCTACATGCTGGGCAAGCACTCATCCTAAACCCAGAAATTCATATTTCGCTGAGCGAGCACTCACTTAGTGAGATATGGGATTATGCAATTTGTAGTCCTTCGCGAATTTGCATTCCCCTGGCCATACCAAATAAATTACCCAATAAACCCCTCAATCATACAAATCTCTCAAAAACCCATAAATCTCCTTCTTAGGGTTCAAGAAGGAAAAAGAGGGAGAACATATAATCAAATGGATTGAGGAAGACAAGGGAAAATCACTCACCTCCGGGAATTGTCTAGATCTGAGCTCTAGGGTTGGGTCATGGATCTCTGCTCCACCTTTCCTCTTCCTCTTCTCTTCCCTCTCTCTTTCTCTTCTTTCTTTTCTTTTTCCTTTCTCTCTTCTCTTTTCCTCTTTTATATAGCTGTGTGTGTATGCTCTAGTGGGCCTCGACCTATTTGAGCCTTAGAGTCTCATTTATGGTCCTATTACCTTATCCTTATAATTCATATTAATAGGGTAACTATTATTAACACTTTTAGGTATTCTAAACCATTAATTATATTCTTATTTCTATTATCCAAAATTGTGGATGTTACACAAAGCATTGTCATTCTCAGGTGCAAGTTTGCGAGAGTGGGGTATTGAGGTAAAGTTAGGGATTAAATGACTAATAGCTAGTTTCACTTCATTTTTCTTTATTTTATTTATTTTAAAAATTTATTAATGTGTGTTAGCCAAATTGCTGTTACATATAATTAAAAAAAATTAAAATAAAAAAAATTCAATAGCATCGCCTTGATTGATGAAAAATTTAAAAATTACAAAATAAAATAAATAATTAAAAAAATCTTATTGTCGAATTAGAGTCAACTTGGCCGACCCTATTTACGTTGGACCTAGGGCTGACTCTATGTGACCGATGCTAATCTATAGGATTTTTGTAGTGATAGATAGGTTCTCTTGCAAGGCCGAAGGTTGCTAAAAGTGTTCATTTCTTTCCCACCACGGGAAACTTCACTACTTGTAAATATGAAGATATTATATCATAATTTTTCATTGCCTATTTCCTGGATAGCTTCATTCAGATTGGCGTTCAACCACTTGTGTAATATGGTAACAAAAAAATCTTATGTCATGTATGCTTCCTTATTGGCTTATTCTGTACGTTAGCCATTAAACTACATTCAAATTAAATAACAGTCCTGCTGTTATGGTCAAAAAAGAAGATAAGAGTCCTTTATAATGCTTTCCTTTTGATATAGTATTGTTATATTTTATTCTCAGCTTCATGACAAAGTTCTATATTTATTTTATCTAGCAGTAACTGTGAATCTACTTTTTGGAGCATGAACAGGTTGTGAAGCCTCTGAAGTAGAAGCTCTCAAGTTTTTATTCATCATGCAGGTACAATTTTTTCTATTTCTTGCTCACCACACCCACAAATTTGAGTCAACATCTAATTGTAACACTGGATTTGTGATTCCAAGTTTGGGAATTGGAGACTCGGATCAAAGTAAGCCTCATGTTCATGACATAGAATCTTCAAATTCTGCAGCAATAGATGGAAAAGTTTTGACTCGGTCAGCTTTCCACCCAAACCAAATGGATATCATATTGGTCATGCAAAAGTATGTAATATGTTTCACATTGTAATCGTTATGCGGATTGTGTCTTTTTTCCAGCAATACATTATTATATTTAAAATAAACAACTTAATTATTTAAAATTTTGTATAATTCTATGTCTCTATCAATGCTTATTGCTATCTATCAGCTTAAAGAAGCAACAAACAATTTCAACCATACTAGAGAACTTAGAGATGGAGGCTTCAGTACTGTCTACTATGGTAGGCTACTTAAACACTACACAACCTTGGAATGGAATTTAATTTAGGAATTTCTGTTCTTCACTTCTTCTTAGTTAGTGAAAATTCTTTTTTTTATATTTTGGAGGCGTTGGTTGTCTTGAATTGATTTTAGTTGTTCTTTTGAAGATTTAGGTAAATATTTTTACCAAATTAATCCTATAATTCATTTCAAATTACTATTTCTGGTGAATCACACATGAATGCTAATGCAGGAAAAATTTTCCCTACTTAGAGAAAATGAAACATTGCTGAATGTAAATAAGGGGCTGAATCAAGAAAACGAGAACTTGTTGAAGAAAAAAGATTTGGCAGATACTCAAATAGTAGTATTAACCAAGTCCTTCGATACAATGCAGAAAGATCTTAAAGCCAGTGAGGAGGAGAACCTTGCCAGAAACGCCTTGCTCATGGTTTAAGACTCAGTTATGCTGAACCTCTGGCTCTTATAGCAACACAGGTTTGCTTCTGTTCCTCCTTGCTATAAATTTCCAACCTCTGAATTTTTTTTGCCACAATAAAATATTGTTTATCTTCTAGCACAGCACCTGATTTGGAAACTGGTGTTCCTTTTAGAGCTCAGGCTATTATTGCCAATCCTACTACATATGGTGAGTGATTAGAACTCAGAAGATTATTGCATTGTGTATTTCTTCATTTCATACCTTGATTACTATTCATTTATCTACTCCCAAACTTGATAAGAAACCCTTAACCATTATACCTATCCCTTTTGTAGTTCGTTTCTTTGATCCACATGCACTTCTTGCATATTAAGAAAGCCTTTTTTGCCTGCTGAAAAGGGGTTTTTCATGTATGGTGCTTGGTATCTAATTAGCATTTGAGTAGAGAAGGTGAGGTTAACTCTCTTAGTAAGAATTTTCCCCTAAGACTCGAATTGGAGATTCTGAAACAAGTATTCTTTAATTATATATTTAATTTATTTTGCAAAAACTTCTAATAATAATTGAATTGATAGAATCCAATATTACATTATTATTTGGTTTTCGTAACTACAGTTACAAGTGTTTGGTTTTGTCAAGCTTGAGAATCCTGAGGTGGAAGAAGTGAAAGTGTTCGTGCAAAAACAGGTTGAGTTGACGGATTTGGTGCTGCAGAGCATGCTTTTACTTCCACAACACGGGTCTTCAGGTGCACAGCATACTTTATATGTATTTATATTTTATAGAAATTTTAATATTAATATCAATGCAAAATAATATTACAATGTACCTCAATAACTTGTATATCTTATTCATTAAAAATTCTCAAGGTTGTTACTATTGTTGCAGACAACGCATTTTCTAGCAATTTAAAACTGTTAGTATTGTTTGGTCACTTTGTGGTAGTTAAAAATGGCAATTTTTGTGGTGGTTAAAAATGGCCATTAAAAACTAAGTTAAAACAAATAAAGAATGTAAATTGTGGTAGCTTAAAACCGCTAATAAATACTGAGTTAAAAGAAATTAAGAATGCAAATTGTGGTGGCTTTAAACCGCTAGTAAATGTTAATCATTTCCTGACAAACATACCAATGGTCACTTAAACTTTGCCAGGAACTGTTTTTGGTGCACGTGAAACTCCATATTCCACTCAGTGGGATTCGGTTATTGTTAGAATTGCATTGGAAAGTACACTGTTATATTTTTCATGATCAATAAAAAAAAAAAACTCACCTTTGAGAATATTACATTTTCCTAAGAGTACTAGTTAGCATTTTCCTTTCTTAAAGCTCAGAACAAACATGAGATGAGAATATTACATTCTTATGTTTATATTTCTAAAATGAACTTTTAATCTGTGAAATAAACACACTCTTATGCTTAGTTTTTTGCCTTTCTTTCTTTTTTTGAGTAGTTCTTTATGTCATAGTGGAAGAAATGAAAATTGTCAAAATAATTTGCAATGGAAATTCTCTGATAACACATAATAGCAATCATATCGTACGAACATTACAGTTCCAAAATACATCCCTCCAAAGAATTAACTATCCTCTTAATTGATTACCCAAATAAATACATACACACAACAAAACTAATATTGGATATCATGTAGACAAATGGTCCAGCTGTTCACAGAACAATATACATGTCTGCATCAGAATATGTTGGTCTTACAAGCACCTACAACCATTGGTGACATCAACTACAAGACCAAATACTATAAAGTCATAAGCATCATATATAAGATATATGCCAGGTCAAACGCACAAACAACAAGCTAATTGCTTGAAATATGGATCTAGGTGTAGGTCCTGATTGCATGAAGTTTTTAATAAACACGAAGAAGAAAACAAGAAGGTAAAATGAATTAAACTTTTTTCATAAGTTAAAACTAGTTTATGCATAAGCTAATTTATAGAAGCTCACTCATTTAATTTCTTCAAAAGTTGATTTTAACTTCTGAATAAGCTAATTTTAACTTATGGAAGAAGCTTAATTTATTTTAACTTCTTATTTTCTTCTCCTATATATAAGTGCTTATTAAAAAGTTTTATCCAAATAGGTAATACTCTATATCTAGAATAAATATCAGTGGAGGCATTTTTTATTCTTCTTATCTGAAAAAGTTAGCACATATAAATCATAAAAACAAAAATAGTGAAAAATAAATTCTCAATAACAAAGTTATCAAACCACAACTAATGTAAGCCTACAGATGAGCTAAAAGAGAAGTTCTTGTAACACTCTAAAAATTTCTTTTTAACACTCTATTGGTGGCTAAAATTGATTGAAAATCATAAGTTTTGGTGGGTCTCACTTCTAAATCAAGAGAGAGACTCATTAAATAAGAAATGTGACTCACCAAATTTGTGATTTTCAATAATAAACTCCACTCAATAGTAGAGAGAATGTTAGAAAGAGAGTATCAGAAAGAATGTTGCTATCATTTCTCTAGGGTAAAATATATCCATATTTTTAATTAAGTTAGTAATAACTTTTTGGCGATATAAGCGATATAATATGAATGATAAATCATACATAGCAAAAATGAATTAATTATAGGAATAATTTACATCGCACAAACATAAAGTCATGGCATTTTGTCATAACAATTTACTGTAAGGTTATGATATCAATAATTCCTGTGAGACCATAACTTCTTTCATTTTTAGCTTGCTTTGCTTTACTTAAGAAATGTTACTTGTTCAATAATTTGTACAACAAATTTAAATAGAAGGATGAGATGTAATTAATGATGTAATAGAGGGAGATAAAGGAAAAAAATAATATTGTATAAATTATTGTATGAATTGTTGTATGAATAACACAACTCGCTTTACTTTGCGGGCATTTTAGAAGTCAATGTATTTACAATCATAGTATTCAATAGTGGATAGCGATGTGGAATGGCCGCTTCAAAAATGCTATAACGAGATAGTAAATAGCAAGATGACTGTTATTATCCCTAAGTAGATTTATATTACATAGTGAGTGTGTGTGTGCGTGCCTGCTGAAAAATAAATAAAAGACACCAAAAATTAAAAATATATTTCAATTAAAACTTAAAGTTTCATAATCATAACAACAAACACACATGTAAAATTATCAATTAAACTAAAGGTATCAAATCAAACAAGTTTAAGCATTTAAGGCTTAAAGGATAGAGAAACTAAACATTAAAAACATGTTCAAATATCATCTTCATTTGCATAGTCAGACATCTATTTCTCATCTTCACTTTCTCCAGTCTTGGAGACCTCTTCCTTATCTTCCTTTTCATCAATATCTTCTTCTTCTTCTTCACTTTCAATTATCTTATTTGCTCTTGTGTGCTGCCTAGTGCATGTTATAAGTTCATTGACTCCAGTTGCAACTGTCACAACTCCCCAAGTCAAGTCATATATGTTCAAAGTCTAATTCATCTTTAACATAAAAATGTCATACATAAACATCATTGCTGGCATTTCATAACATATATATGAATTCATAATAATGCTATAATACATGAGGCAGAAATTCATCATAACTTGAACTACCATCATGATCATATATAGAGTAACATATATATGAATTCATAAGAGCGTTATAATACATGAGGATCATTTCACTCATCATGATTTGAATTACCATGATGATCATAGAATAACATATCTCATGCTAATTATCATTTGCATTTAGCACTTTAGAAGTCAACGTACGTATAATATGCAATTCTTGTTCAACTCAACATTTTCAAGGAACAATTTTATGCTTTCCAATAGGCATCTACATATAATTTATACTACTAATCACTAAGCATCTAACAAATAAATCAAAAACACTTGCTAACACCTGAAAACATTAGAAAAGAAAGGTTAAGGTAGGGCAATGGGCACCTAGTTTAAGAGTTGGGTCATAGGAATAGCCTGGAACAAAAAGAAATGCTTCTTTGGATGCTAGGCACATAGGCATTAGCAAGTTCCATACCTAAGCATTATGTGCAACACAACTCAGCCATATTTGAGGTTTAACATCCAATTCCAATATTTTTCAACAATTATTTAAGAGCCATTCATAATCATCAAAGATCTCAAAATAAATTTTACTTGTTTTTACAAGTAATCAAAAGCTACCATTAGAAGACACTCCAGAGCTCAAGATTACTACTGTTCATGATTCCAACATCAAAAGAACTAGTTTTAGCTTATAATTCTTATTTCATACATATAACCATGGAAAGATAGTTGAGTCGCATCTTTATGATCAGTGTTCTGGACCCCCTTTGGGCCTAGCCACGTGGCCCGAGACCCATGGTAACTAACTTACCACCTTACTTCCATATAAAGCATTACATGCCTCCAGGTAAGGGGCTAAGCATTATTATTCACCTCTTACAGACACTGACTTAAGCATCGGAATGTCTTTGCAGGTGACAACCAGGTGCTGCCACTCGCCGGAGCCGCCTGGAGCGTCCACCCTGTTCGAGGTACCAAAATACCCACGAACAATTAGAAACCTTAAAGTCACAAGAATCATATTTTGCCCTAGGAATGAGTTTTTCCTAATACCAAACATTTAAAAGAAAAATAATATAATGGCAATAAGGATGGGTTTTAGAGGCAAGATTTATCTCTTTACTTGAAATCTAAAGTCTTGGATTTCATCTCTTCCTTCCTTTGCATCCTTCCTTTCCCCTTCTCAGTTGTCTTCTCTGGACGCACAACACTCTCCACACACTCCACTTCTTTCTGTTCTACACTTAAAAAGGATTGGGATAATAATATAACATTATAATATCCTAATTATTTGTACTTTCTAATACATTCTAATATTCTGTTTAGATAAAATTTTCTATAAATATTTATAAGAAAAAAAAAAGTAAAATGGATTGAACATCTGTCATAACTTAAAATCAACTTATACACTTAACTTTTATAAAAGCTTTCTCATCTAACTTTTCCAAAAGTTGAGATGTATAATTAATTAATTGACTTTAACTTATGGGAGAAGCTCAATTCATTTTATTGTTTTACTTTTTATCCCCTATAAGTGCTAATGGATAAATTTATCCAAATATGACCTAAGTTTTATGTTATTAATATGTTAATTACACAAATAAATATGATGATTTAAGAGAATTCTTGGTACTGTCCGTAATTTCATGCAAACTTGGACTAGTAATGGTACTTGTTAGAAAAATAGTGTAAAATTTTAATTACTGAATACTTTGCCTAAAATTCAATTAATAAATATTTTATCCCTACCTCTGACAAATTTAATAAAAATATCATTGGAATTCTCATGACATCTCTTACTCATTTCTGCATCTTATTTAATTATTAAAATCATTATGTAAAGCAGGCCAGTGTTACAACATCGACATGCTACTGGGATATTTTTGAGGAGTAGGAAGAATCAACAAATCTTGATACAAGGATAAAAATTTAGGGAAGATTACACACAGTAAAAGCACAAAGCACAATATTTTTAATTGATAATACATTGTCAACCATAACAGTTTTATATTAATATTTGTTAATATTGTTACATTATGATGTATTTTTATTCTAATTACTAATAAAAATAGAAAATAACAACATAATGATATGTCCATGTAAAATTCCTTTTTAGTAATAGTAGTGCATATGTTATCACAATTGACATGCATACAAGTGATACGTCCAATATCATTATTGATGAGTAACATACATTATGATACATTACTCCAATTAAAATGGACACAAAAGATGGTGAAGTTCAATCTCATTCTCCAAAAGGATAAATGAAAATGAAAAAGAAAGTTTCAGAGACTTCAGGTATTGAGTGTATGTGAGGTTACATACCTTCAGTTTCATCTTGTTCAACTAACCATGTCAAAAACTGAAACGGATAGTAAGAAATGTATCGGATCACTGGGTTACTTGATGATGAGGGGAACCAAAGAATAGTGTACAGCAACAAAAGCATGAGCATGAAGATCACACACAAAACCACAAAAGTAGTGACCAGCCAACTGAGATCACTTATAACAAGGTGGACACCAGCCAAGAATGCCACTGATAGTGTAGCAAGAGTGACTCCTAAAAGGGGCCTTGCCAATTTAAGGGCAAAAAGAGCCAAAGTTATATCTCCTAATTAAGCCCAAATAAGTATAATGATAACACTAATGGCACCGTACATGGATATTGTGGTGCAAAAAACAAATAGCATAAACCACACATGATGTAGCTTGACGGCCATGCCTTGTCCTGGATTAGAGCTATTAGTTCCACCGGGCAAAGTAAAACCTGCGGCAAATGTTACTGTAGTTATAAGGGTTCAAACCAGCATAAGGGTGTTGATTCTGTCTTTGTACGGATCCATGTTTGGAGCTTTTTGTTTGTGTGTTTTAGCATATTTTACGTCAGCCAATTCTAGTGCAATCCATATTAGCCGCTGCAAATACATGTTTGTGTGTTTCAAATGAACAATTCAACTATATATAAAGTAAAAAATAATATATGAAGCGTGAAATGAGAGCACTGATGAATCTACTGCAAGTGAAGAAAAAGAGATAACAATGCAATAAGAAATTATTACATGATCCAGACCATCATGTGTCCATGGTCCCCACCAACTTAGAGATTACTGCAGGAAAAAAATTAATAACACTCGATTTCATGTCACATGAAGATTGGTCGAGATTAGGACCATGTAATAATTTCTCTAACAGAAAAGTTTACAAACAACAAAATAAACAAAAATCCTTCCTTTAACATAACCATCATGAGGTAGATTTTGATCAAATTATGAACCAAATTAAAGTAGATTTTGATCACACTACAAAAAATAATCATATAATAACGATAAGCTTGCCCTCATCGGAGTAGATTTTTTCTAACAAAAATGGAATTATTAGGATAAATATTATAGATCTATAAGCTACCAGTATGACTCATCATACTACAAACAATTCCATTAGAATAGAATAGTGATATATATCATTGATATATCATATTGTTGATAATCAATATATATATATATATATATATATATATATATATATATATTGTTAATATGATGCATCAAACTAATAGCGTTAACACATAATGTATGTAATAATAGTTCAATTTCCGATAGATAATGATGAGGCAAGCTTAACGGGCAACATTTTTTTTTTTTAGTATGTATGATTTTTTTGTCTCCGTGACAAATTGCATTGCAAAAACTAATCTATGATGAGCTAAATTAAGAAAATATCAATGAAAGAACCAAAATAGAATTTGTCTTAAAATTATTTTTACAGAAATAACTATATTATAAAAAAATAAAATAAAAATATGTTTTTTATAAAATAGATATTTCATAGAAAACCAAGTGCCAAGTGAAGCCTTAAATTTTTCAAAAAATTAATTATTATTGTTTTTATCTATATGTGCAAGTTACTCAACAGGAGATAACTTGTTTCTCAACAACATGAAAAAAATTATTTTTTAACAATAAAAGTTTTTTCTAGTTATTTTGTATATGCATACAAAGAGAAGGTTAAGAAGAATGAGATGTTTAAGAATTTGCTTGTACCAATCAAACTGCTGGTGCTTTGGCTTAGAAACATTTCTCCTACTCCAACCCTCTCAAATATTATATTTTCAACATTGTTAGAATAAATGAAAATATTCACTATTATCATCATTATATCTTAGATTATCTTTTACCGATTAGTTTTCTTATTATCTCTTAGGATTACCATATTTCCAATCTCATGATTTGCTTCATATTCAGTTAGGATTATTAATAGTATAAATAAAATAAGAATTAGTGTTCTAAGTTTTAAGATCACATATCTCATTCTAATACATTATATACTCAATATACTATTATTCAAAGTCTCTCTTCTCTCAATTTCCCCCCTCTACACCTAAAGTCTAATAATTTCAACAAATATCAAATAAAGTTTCCATGGAAATATAGGGAATCGGATATAGAGCAAGAGAAAGGCCACATTTATTCTCAACATTTTGAAGAATATGGGAGAAAATGATCTTATATCTTACTTAACTATCAAATGGTGTAGTAGATGGGATATATAGATACATCTAGAAAATAAATTTACACATATTTACATAATGGAATTAAGCTAATTCCTATGCAGAAATAATGCTAGCTATTTCACAGAACAAGAATTTCAATACACTTCATACATTTTTGTTTTCAGTACACTATTTAATGAACATATTTTCCACATTTATACTACATTTCATAATTTAGATAACGTTAAACCTATATAAATATAATATTGTTTACGGTCTACCTAAGGTCCACGTTATATTAACTAATAAATCACCTCAGTTCCCGAGTTATATGTAGTGGCCCCAACATGTATATGCTACCATATGAATAGACGAACTTATATGAAATGAAAAATGAAGTCTAAGTAAATAATGGCAGTTTCATGAAAACACCTGTCTCCCCAAGTAAAATTTTAAATCTGTAAAATTTAATTACAGACCCACTATATATTTTGAATTACGTTAACTTAAAATTATAGTTCCTATAATTTATATTTATTTTCAATTTAATTAGTATAATTTTCTTTTCAAATCAGTCCATTCACTTATAAAAAAGCTGTAAAAATAATTTGTGCCGTCAACCTCTATTATCATGCCAATATAACACCATATGGGTAGTTTTCTTTTTTTTCCAGCATCCCATTTGGTGTTTTCCCTAGAGGAGGTCTCCCAGATGAGGAGGGGAGCTCTGAAATATTGAACTTTCAAGGAAAAAATCATAGCAGAGCACACAATAGATTGTTGGAGATCAGAAAATGACATGCAAACTCGTTGAAAGTGGAGATATAGTGATTCTTAAGCACAACCAAAAGTTTTACATTTGTCTTTATTCAACATAAACATTATTCACTTCTCCATATGTATCCTTATCCAATTATGAATAAATTGACTAGCCAAAAATGAGAGCAAATTTATAGTTGTACAACAAGTACCTTGATCCTGTTTTAAGATTGCCAAAATGAGTGGTGATTTTCCTGGTGGCACATAATAAGAGCCGTATGGAATCAAGTTGGCTAGTTTTTGGAGATTCTCAGTCGATTTGTCTATTGTGGAGTCTCGGCTTAATACTTGATATTGTCTAACTCGTTGCGACCATTCTTTCCAACGTTCCATAATTTTCATATCCGCAATACCCATGCAAAATACAGGACCTCCAACTACAAGTAAGTAATGCATTAGTGAAAAAATTTAGTGATAAAAATTGTTTTTCATCATTAATATTGGCATCACAAAAAATTTAGTGGCAATTTTTTTAAAAATTACATGTAAATTGTTTTGTCATTAATGTTAATTTTTATTTTTTTTTGTAGTGATTGTATAATATAATGTTAGAAGCATATAAACCCATAATTAGGATTGATTAGAGAACTATTCTTATTCTTTGTATGTATAGATGAAGGGACTATCATAATAGGGCAACCATGGTACATATGGGAGAATAAGAACTTCTCCATGCTATAAAAATATGGGTTAACCAAGTCATTATAAAAATATTACAGTAAAAAAAAAATATTACAAGACCCAAAAACGAAACAAAATTTACATAGATTTAAGTGCTTATAAGAACCCAATAACAAAAGTAATTGAAAATTAACTATACCAATAGATGTTCTACAATACTAACATTCAATTAATTTGAGTTTTAGTAAATACATGACTATTATAATCCACATAGGATTAAAATATTCAGCAATCTTGCTTTTTGGTGTTAGAGAAACCCTTATTTCAAACGAAACTATAGGAATGTCAATCATGAGCAAATATTTATAATCATGAGGAATGTTAGCAATACTGTAACATCCCGGGCGCTGACGAGGGCGGGGAGTGATCGCCGGTGCAAAAGAGATGAGGCATGGACAATGAGCGGCTCCTGGCAAGCTTCCAGTGGGAGAGGTACATGAATGAATCGAATACAACCTGAACGAGAGGGATCTAGAGGCTGTGCGGGTATGGGACTGTACAGTTGAGGATAGCTTAAAGAAATTAATAAGTGCTACCTATACCAACAAGATGAATCTACTTTTTGGTAGCCCATCACTTAAGAACTCCATAGTTAAGCGTGCTTGACTTGGAGCAATTCTGGGATGGGTGACTTCCTGGGAAATTTCTCAAGAAGCGTGTGAGTGAGGACAAAGCACGCTGAAAAGTCTTGTGTTGGTTTGTGGGGACAGTCACTCATCCTGAAAGTGGCCAGGCGTTACAAAGTGGTATCAAAGCAAGGCCTCTCTCCCAGTACGGTGTGGTTCGAGGACGAACCAAGCGGAAGTTGGTGGGCATGTAACATCCCGGGCGCTGACGAGGGCGGGGAATGATCGCCGGTGCAAAAGAGATGAGGCACGGACAATGAGCGGCTCCTGGCAGGCTTCCAGCGGGAGGGGTACATGAATGAATCGAATACACACCCGAACGAGAGGGATCCAGAGGCTATGCGGGTATGGGATTGTACAGTTGAGGATAGCTTAAAGGAATTAATAAGTGCTACCTATACCAACAAGATGCATCTACTTTTCGGTAGCCCATCACTTAAGAACTCCATAGTTAAGCGTGCTTGACTTAAAGCAATTCTGGGATGGGTGACCTCTTGGGAAGTTTCTCAGGAAGCGTGTGAGTAAGGACAAAGTACGCTGAAAAGTCTTGTGTTGGTTTGTGGGGACAGTCACTCATCCTGAAAGTGGCCAGGCGTTACAAATACTCTCTCTAACACTCACTTTCTAATACTCTTTCTATTATTAGTTGAAATTTATTGAAAATCACAAATTTTAGTGGGTAGTATTAGAAAGAGAGTGTTGCCGCATTCCTCTTATAACCATTGGTCCAAAATGAGATGACAAGCACTTTAGTGATGTATAGAAACATAATCAATAATAATGATATCATAAATGTAAAATATTTATTTGCCCATGATTAAAAATGATGTAGAATATGGGTCAAAGGAAATGTATAACAAAAGTGTACACAAAAAATTTGATCATTGTGCAATTCCCAACAAAATGACCAAAACATTTGCTCTAAATGCCTATTAAGATTTAAAGACTCGAACAAGATTGTCATCATACAACACTCAAGTGTGATAGGTCCAAAAATGTGTTGAGTAATATGTTGTGTCATCATTAAAGTGTACAGCAACAACTTTTCACAATAAATATTTCAAAAGGTATTGAGACCATATCTATAAATCATGGATAACAGTGCATGGCAACTGACTCCAAAAACATTATAGCTATATAGTGCATAGCAAGAAGGCCATTTGTTTTAATCTTTTTATAAATTTAAATAATTTATATTTATGCTATATACATATAATTTGATACGTTTGAGATGGGACTCCATTCTTTAACCAACCTATTGACCGAAGTACACATTTGGTGGACTGAAGTCTAAGATCTCTTGTGATGTAATTCTCAAATATGAATAAGACACCGTGAGCAAGGGGTAAGTTCCTACAAAGGCACTCCGACGCTCAAGTAAGTAACGATTTCATCAAAGTGGCAATATGTAATAAATACTTACCTACTATAGTGATGCTGGTTGTATTTATAAGAGCTTGAGACAAGCTATATTCCTTAGTATAAGACCCAAGGCCTCGTAGAGGTAATATTATCCTATTTTGGTGCAATGACAGGGCAATTTTACTTTAGACCAGGGTATTGTTCACGAGTGTATTCTCAAGATCTTGCATTCAGGTGTTGACTTCAATCAACACTTGCAGCTTGGGTTGATACGGTGTTTTAGAACAAGGTATTCCACTATGCGAATTGGGCCTCAAGCCCAATCAAGAATAGTCGTCTCCTAGATTTTCATGCTCAGAGATCGAGCCTGTAGAGTTCCAAAATTAGTTATGAGGTCCTCACTTAATTGAAGATGAAATGTGCCTTGGTTCAAGGTATAGGTGTAGTCATGTCCTTCTTATCTTGGTAGAGTTGTAGTTTCCACTTAGTAGGACACGTGGAATGTTCTAGTTGGAAGTCGACCCTTAGCCTCGCAAAAGTTATGACACAACTACCATAGGGTTTTGTGTAGTAATCATGCCAACTTAAATTTTTGGTCAAAGTATTATTTTTATCCTACTTTTAGACCTAAAATGTTAGTTTTTCCCCTATAAACTCTCTCATAAATAAGCTTGGCCCTCATCTTTTTTATTGTTAGTCCCTCTCTCAAGCTTTTTCACCTCCCTTCTCTTTGCAACTTTTAGGGACTTGTAACCACTACATTTTAAGTTTTTTTCAGCATTCCTCCTTAGTTTTTCCAACTTTCTTCACTTCCAAGTACCTTTCTCCCCTTCTTCTACCTTTTTGCACTTATTTTCCACTGTGGTTAACCTTAGGGAGGTGGACGAGTGCAATAATGGAAGCTCTATGGAGGATTTCGTAGAGCCTCTGCCTTTGTGCCTAAGGCTTGTCTAGGGTAAGTTCTCTTGTAACTGAAAGTCAACCACTATTCTTCACTATTGAAACAATTTAGATAAGTCTGTCCATTGAGGTTGTACACCCTCCAAAATGCTGAAAAGGGGTTAGTTTTTGCCAGGATATCTATAGAAATCTCAAACTTAGCGCCAATTCTTCAAAACCATCTAACTCTATTTTTTTCTAATTCTACTAATTCTATTTTGAATTTCCCTTTCTAAACTTCTTTTTCGAACTTGACCCGTGTAGGTTAGCTCACAGTTACAGGGAAGGCCAAAAGAGGTGATGACTTCACCATACCTACAAGTTTGGACCGATATTCATGGGTGGATCAAGAGATGCTTAGGACACCAACCTGCTTTCTAACATCTCAACAGGGCCAACTCAAGGAGAGTTTCTGCATTTGTTTTACAGTTTATAGCTTATGAACTATGTTTCCTTTTGAAAACCAATTACTTTTACAAAAAACTAAGTTTTGATTATTGAAACACACTTTTTTAAGATATATATTTAAACTAGAAAGTTTCAAATCAAACTAAATTCGTTTTATATTTCAAAAGTGACTACTAAGTTTGTTGTATCAGAAAATAACTTCTTATAGCATCCAAAAACAATCTTTTACAAATAGATTTGGAAGACTAACTTTTAAACACTTAAAATAGCTTTTCATCATTCTTTTTAAGATTATTGAAGTGTGAGAAAGCTTTTCCTTGCTCTTAATAAACATTTGATAGCCAAGAAGCATCTTGAGCAATCAATATCAAAGGTAGTTTTATTTGTGCAAAAGAAGGCCTAGGCAATCAATGGTCACTATTCAACTCCTTTTTAGTGAATCTCTTATCTACTTCATGTTGTATACTACATGTGTTGAGTATTGTATTTGATGATATGAGAATATGATATTATGTAAGATTGGATGTTGTCCTTATATGTGTATATCTATATGTACTGTTGTCGTGTTTGGTTGTGTTTTATTTGCACACACTTCTAAAGTACTTATGCCTGGATGCTCACCCTTTATGTTATATCACTTTCCCTCTACTTTGTGGTTGCATGTTCGTGGAGCTAATGATAAGGAAGACCAATGACTTTGTTAACTTGTGACCATAAGGCTACGCCTAGTTAGTTGTATGTCAATTTCGAGAAAGGTTCTTTCAATGATATGTAGTATTAGTTTGGTAGAAGTGCTTGACCAGTATAAGAGTCATCGATCTTCTCCTTTGGGATTACATTTTGATGTATTTTGTTAGGTTTTGTCGTCTTCCTGATTTGGTTGTATTCAGTTTTTCTCCAATGAACGTTTAAGGATATTTTATGTATGTATTCAACATTTCAATTATTATTTTGTTGTACCTTCGGGCATAGAATGTATCTTACTCCAGTTATATATGTATATGACTATATGTGATGTTATCTAGTATTTTCTCTTATGAGTAATATAAAATTAAGAATTAAAATACTAGTAAAAAGAAAATTTCTATATTAAGCAAAAATAATGTGAATAATTATTAAATGAGTATTGATTTAGGTAATTTATCTAGATTTAAAACTAACGTGAGTAACTAAGAAAGAAAGAATTAGAATTGAACTTAAAAAATAGTATACTAAAACAATATTATTTCTAATGCTAAAAGAATAATAAGATTTTAATTCTTTATATGGTTACCCATTATATTTACGTGGTAGTGAAATTGTATATTATGGAATGTAATTTTATTTGGTGAATATTACAATGATCTTGATATATAAAGTGATATATACATATATATACATATATGTATATATATATATGTATATATATATATATTTATATATGTATATATGTATATATTTATATATGTATATATGTATATATTTATATATGTATATATGTATATATATGTGTATATATATGTATATATATGTGTATATATATGTATATATGTGTATATATATATATATATATATTGTTTGTTTGTTTGTTGATGACCTTAAATGACCATATCTCTGAGTAGGTATATATGGAAAGTACTAGTTTTTAAATGAAATTCTACCAAATTTTTCAGAAAGAATTATGAATGATAAAACTCTAGATTAGAAGACCGAGTATTGATTTGTGACGCATGCATTGTGGCATGTGTTCTAGTGGTTTGGGAAGTCATAGTTTGGTAGAGTAAGGGATGTATGCAAGGACCTAGAGGCTCGTGAGGGTAGATACTAAGTAATGAAATCCCAATGAGTAGGATAGCAACCTTGAGTCAAGATCTTTATAGAGAACAAGCTTGATAACCTTGACACTTGCTGAGTCATCACCAGGATTGATTAAGCGTATATCCTAGGAGAACTTTTGCGCTCAATTTTTGAGAAAATAATGATAATGATGATGATGGTATTATTATGAGGGGGATACAAGATCATAATCACTTCCTAAGACCAATGATGTTTGATGATGATCATCAGTTGGTTATGCATTCATATGAGTCTTGAGTGTCTCATGATAACTTAGGTCAAACTTTAGGTACCCTTACATATAGTTTATTAGTTGATTAATTTGCTGTGATTGATTGTGTAGGTTAATCCTACGAACTTGTTTGTGATTGGGATTTGAGAATTAAATGATCTTACTGCTTCTACTTTCTTTTTCATTATTTGTATAAGTGTGTGGTACGAGGTTACTACTAATAGTGGATAGAGATGGAGGTTGCTGACAAGAAGGATGCTGAGACTAGGAAGAACACAAAGGAAGATAGCTTGCAGAGGAACCCTTGGGTTTTCGAGGCATTGGATTCTCATCAACGTTTGCATTACTCAAGCCGACGTTCTTGCTTCCGCTTCATCCACCACTGCTCACTCGAGTCCTTCACTCTAAGGCGGAATGTTCCTTTACCGATTCATTTTACATCCCACAGCTTCAGCAGATCACTTAGCCTCGTTCATCTTCGGTGCAAGAGCGCTCGATTAGTGAGTTATTGCGCACTCTTTCTAGGGTGACAGCCTCTAAGCAAACCTCCTAGTTGTCTCCTCGTTTCTACCAAAAGGATAGTTTCTATCTAGCGTAGTTATATTTGTAGTCATGTTAGGTGGGATGAATTTATAGATAGTAAATAGTACTACTGCTCTAACCTAAGGACCTATGTAGTCAATGAACATTGGTAGAAACGACCATGCTATTCCTAATGCTTTTCATGCCTTAGCTCAAGTTGTGGGGAGAAATTAAAATAGAAAGGATGGAGTTGTTGATTTCCATGGGCTAGATAGGTCCCAAAGGAACAACATGCCGATGTTCAACGTGGGATACAATTTTGATGGTGCGCAAAATTAGTTATGGGAGATCGAGAAGATATTGTGGGCCATGGTGTATACAGACACTCAGAAGGTAACTTTTGGCACTTTCATGCTAGGTGAGGAAGCCAAGCATTGTTGGGAGAATACCCGTAAACACTTGGAAGTCGGAGCCAGAGCTATCCCTTGGGAAGTCTTCAAAGAGATGTTCTTGGAGAGGTACTTTCTCGAGGATGTTCGCAACTACAAGGAAATAGAGTTCTTAGAGCTCAAGCAGGGCAACATGACCATGGTTGACTATGCAACCAACTTTTGAAAAGCTGTCGAGTTATTTTCCTCATTACCATAATAAAGTCAGAGAATGCTCTAAGTGTGTGAAGTTTGTAAATGGCCTATGACCAGAGATCAAGCAAGCTATCAACTATTAGGAGACTTGCCAATTTTCCATATTGGTGAATATATGCAGGATCTATGGTGAAGACAATAGGGCGAGAGCAGTACATTACAAGAGCGTGGGTCCCTCTAGGGAAAAGAATTTTGGCAACCAAAATTGCAGGAAGCCATATTTAGTCTTACCTAGCAACCACCCCAGCAATTAAAAGCAATTAGTGAGTCAACCTACTAATGTTGGTAGTGAGGGATCAATTGTTTTTACCCCACAAAGATGTAAGAAGTGTGGATGACTTGGTCATCAACATTCAAATGCAAGGACAAAGAGATGACTTGCTTCAACTGTGGGAAGCAAAGGCACATTAGGAGGGATTGTACCGATCCCAAGAAGGAGTTAAGCAGTAGAGATAAGAGATCGCAAGCCAGTCAACCTAAGACCACGGGAAGAGTCTTTATTCTTAGTGGTGTTGAGGCCTCGAAGTCCAATAACTTGATTCAAGGTACATGTCCCTTAAGTGGAACTCATTTAGTTGTAGTCTTTGCTTATGGTGCAACTCATTAGTTTATATCCCCGTGCTTGTGCTAAAAAATTGAAATTGCTTGTGTCCCCTTTGAAATTTGACTTGATTGTTGATGCCCCTACTAGTGATTTGGTTGTTACCTCTGATGTTCGTTTAAATTGTCCTGTGCTAGTTTCTGATAGAAAATTCTTGGTTGAGTTGATTTGTTTGCCTCGTAGTCAACTGGATGTTATTCTTGGCATGGATTGGTTATTTTCCAACCATGTTCTCTTAAATTATTTTGATAAGTTTGTTGTGCTTGGTGAGTAAATTAAGAGTAAGGATGCGAGATTCCTCACCACCAACCAGGTGAAATCGTCTTTGAAAAAGAACACCCAAGTATACATGATGTTAGCCACCCTGAAACTTGAGAGCAAGGTTGTGATTGGGGATATGCCTGTAGTGATAGATTTTCCTGAGGTATTTCTAGAGGATGTTTCTAGTTTACCCATTGAGCGTGAGATTGAGTTCTCTATAGACTTAGTGCTTGGTACAGGACCTATATCTGTAGCCTCTTCTAGGATGTCTCCCTTAAAGCTAGCTAAGCTTAAGAAACAATTAGAGGAGTTGTTAGAAAAACAGTTTGTGAAGCCTACCATGTGGGATGCACCTGTTTTGCTGGTGAAGAAGAAGGATGGGAGTATAAGGTTGTATGTAGACTACCGTCAACTGAATGAGGTGACAATTAAGAATCAGTACCCTCTTCCTAAGATAGATGACATTATGGACTAGTTGGTAGGAGCCTATGTGTTTAGTAAGATAGATTTAAGGTTAGGTTACTATCAGATCCAGGTGAAGTATGAGGACATTTCGAAGACTACTTTTAGGACTTAGGATGGTCACTATGAGTACATGGTTATGCCTTTTGGTGTGACCATTACGCCTGGTGTGTTCATGGACTACATTAACAAGATCCCCCCCTGCCTGGATAAATTTGTAGTGGTCTTTATAGATGACTTCCTAATGTAATCTAAATCTAGGGAAGAACATGTTGAGCATCTTAGGGTTGTGCTACAGACCTTTAAGGACAAATAGTTGTATGCTAAGTTTTCCAAATGTGAGTTTTGGTTAGATAAAGTTAACTTCTTAGGGCATGTCATATTTAGAGGAGAGATAGTTGTATACCCATCTAGGTAGAACTAGTGTTAAAGTAGGAAGGCCCTAAGTCAATGTCTGAGATTAAGAGTTTCTTGGGTTTAGTGGGTTATTGTAGGAAATTTATAAAGGGTTTCTTTAGGATAGTCTTGCCTTCGACTCATTTGACTCATAAAGGTCAAGCCTTTGTGTGGGATACCCAGTTTGAGGATAATTTCTAGGAGCTTAAGAGCAAGTTGAAATCCACACCTATTTTAGTGCTACCTAATCCAAGTGAGCCTTTTGTAGTGTATTTGATGCATCTAAGATGGGTTTACGAGGAATGCTTATGCAAAGAGGTCAAGTTGTAGCTTATGCATTTAGGCAGCTTAAGACCCATGAAAGGAACTACCCCAACCATGATTTGGAGTTAGTAGCAGTAGTGTTTATGCTTAAGTTATGGAAGCATTACCTGTATGGTTCTAGGTTTGAGGTCTTTAGTGACCATAAAAGCCTTAAGTACTTGTTTGACTAGAAGGAGTTGAACATGAGGTAGAGGAAGTGGTTAGAGTTTCTTAAGGATTATGATTTTGAGCTTAGTTATCACCCAAGTAAAGCCAATGTAATGGTTGATGCCTTGAGTAGAAAATCCTTGCACATGTCTACATTGATGGTTATAAAGATGGACCTCATAGAGCAGTTTAGAGACATGAGTCTAGTATCTAAGGTTACACCTACAAGTGTGAGATTGGGTATGTTGAAGGTGACAAGTGGTTTGATCAATGATATTAGAGATGGTTAAAAGTCAGACCCGTTTTTGCTAGCCTAGTTATAGTCTTTAATCTATGAAAAAGAGAGTAACTTTAAAGTAGGAACAGATGGAGTCATTAGATTTTAGGATAGGATTTATGTACCTAGTGTGTCAGAGTTTAGAAAGTTGATCCTAGAGGAAGGCCATAGGAGTGGTTTAAATATTCATCCAAGAGCCACAAAGATGTATCAAGACCTTAAAAAGATGTTTTAGTGGCTTAGTATGAAGAGGGAGATAGCTGAGTTTCTATATGCTTGTTTAGTATGTCAGAAAGCTAAGGTAGAGCACCAAAAGCCTTTCAAGTATGTTGCAGTGCTTGGACATTCTTGAATGGAAGTATGTTTGCCTAGAACCCCCAAAGGGTTAGATTCGATTTGGGTAATATTGGACAAGTTAGCCAATCTACTTACTTTATTCCAATTAGTGTTGTCAAATTGCTACCATGGCGGAATGGGGGGGCGGTTTCAGGGGAAAACGCCGTAAATTGGTGGTGGCAGGGCAAGTTCTGCGTGGCGGCCTATTGCGGCTGCCATAGCCATGGTGTCTGTGGTGGCCACGACACCCATGGCGAGACGAAGCGGGAATTGTTAAAAAAAAAGGGTATGGGCCTGTAGCCCAACCTGGTTCAGGGGTTAAAACCCTAATAGGCCACCGAGAAAAAGAAGATATTGTTCTCCATTTACTTTAATTTCTTTAAATTTCTCTATTCTTTGAAATCTGAATCCCTGCTGAGTGGTGGCTGTTTTCTATTCTCTTAAATTTCTCTGTTCTCTATTTTGTTCTATTCTTTACAGTAGTGTTGTACTGCTGTTTAATCATTCTTTAAATTTTATTTTGTTTAGCCTTTTTTCTACAATGGCTGAAGCTTCCACACATGATTCAAGGGCTAACTCCAGGACAGACCCTGGTTGGAAACTTGTATGTTTTTGTTGATATCTACTGTTTTTTAGTGTGATATAGCTGCTATCTTTTTAGTTTTTTATTTATAATTACTGTTATATTTACTATTTTTTTATTTTTTTTAATATCTACTATTTTTTAGTATATATATATATGTTCTTTTTTGTCCGCCATGGCTTCTGCTATTTGCCACCACGCCATCCGCCATATGTATATGGAGGATTTTGGACTCACCGCCGTGCTCCGCCATCCGCCATTAACAACACTGATTCCAATTAACATTAAGTACCCCTTAGAGAAGTTGACTACCTTATACATTAGTGAGATTGTGAGATTGCATGGTGTGTCTTCTAGTATAGTTTTTGATAGAAACCCTAGGTTTACCTCTAGATTTTGGGAATGTTTGCATAGGGCTCTAAGGAGTAAGCTTATATTAAGTTCAGCCTACCATCCACAGACAAACAATTAGCTTGAGCGAACCATCCAATCCCTAGAAGACCTTTTGAGGACTTGTGTGTTAAAGCAAAGTGGCAGTTGGGATAATTTCTTGCCTCTTGTAGAGTTTACCAACAATAATAGCTTCCATTCCAGCATTGGGATGGAACCCTATGAAGCCTTGTATGGGAAGAGATGTAGGACACCTTTGTGTTAGTTAAAACCTAGTGAAAACATTGTATTAGGACAAGAGGTAGTTCAACAAATTACTGAGAAGGTTAGGATGATACAAGATAAGATGAGGATAGCTTAAAATAGGCAAAAGAAATATCATGATAAGAGGGAGAAATTATTAAGTGGTCTTGGACCACCATAGTCCCCATTAATCTTCACATGACAAGCAATCAAGTGTTATTAATTCTTTCTCGTAAATTGTAAAAATTGAATTTGTTATATAAACATTGGTTGGGACACTGCAAAAAAATCTATAATTTTTGGCGGTTAAATATGCATTTTCTAGCAATTAAAAACCGCCAGAAATGTTATTTTTAGTGATTGAAATAACCGCTAGTTCCACGTGCACCAAAAACAGCTTTTGGCAAAAAATATTTGACCGCTAGAATTGCTGCCAGAACACGATAATCATTTACTAGCTGTTAAAAATCAACAGAAGTTGCATTCTCAATCTTTTTATCTTAGCATTTATTGGCAGTTAAAAATCACCAAAAATTACATCCTCAATCTAATTTAATTTATCATTTTTTGGAAGTTAAAAACCGCCAGAAATTGCATTCTCAATCTATTTTAACATAGCATTTACTAACAGCCTTTAACCACCACATAGTGATCATAAAATAATTTTTGGAGTAAGCATTTTAAACTTGTTTACAAAAGTATCATTGAGGATTAATAAAAAAAAAACAAAACACTAGAATTTTAGTGTTAATGTACCATAGGGTACCAGTTATTATCCAAGCCCAAAGAAATGGATAGAGAAACATCAATGATAGGGTACAATAATTAGCAACATAACAATAAAATGCTTATTTGTGCAAGTTCACAGGTCTAACAATTAATAAACAACCAGCTTTATCTACTGTCGAAGTCTTATATGCAAATTAAAAAAAATTCATAAGTGAATCTTTCACCAAAATTAAGAAGAGTGTGTGTGTCCATACTATGAGAGAGACATTGACATTAGTTAATTTAAAAAGGAATCACCTTGGTCCGTGGTGGTATGGGGCAAGAAAAGCCCATTCTTGTTTCCTGCAAACTAATAGAAAGGTAAATTAATTAGGTCTAATAAAATGTTAATAAATAGTGAATAATGCGAAGAAACTGATGCAGCCATCTCTTTCTTTGTTAATTAAAACAAGAAAATTAATTAAATATATAGGATGCACCAATACTCCCTGTCAATGTTATCAAAAAACTGGCAGAGGTAAAACAAAATTCAAAAAGAAATCAAGATTAAAGATCCTGGCACATACAGAAATAGAAACAGCACTTACTCCCATGTGTTTGAAATATAGGTACCTAAATCATCAATTAAAAATGAAGAACCTCAGATAGAAATATAGAAAGCTTCAAAGGAAACATTAGCTATGATATTCACCAACACATAATTATGATGAAACAAATAACCATTTTTCATTCTCAAGGTCAACAAGAAAAGTTGCAATCTTTTATGCAATCAGAAAGAGTATGGTCTCCGTGACAGGCAACCCTATATTTAATTTAAGTACATGAAGGAATAAACTAGACTAAAATGACAAATTTAGTTTATATTTTCAAGATGACATTTAACATCTCTTAAACAAAATATTTAGAAAACTCTTGATAGTTAATTAGTGCATGACTTGTTAATCTAAGGCTATTTTTTATGCCTTTCATGCTTAAGACGTGAAAGACCAAAATCACCAACCTGTTCAGTAACACATGATTAAGATATTGTCTAGCTTAATAGAGACAATGCTAGAAATCTTGCAATCACAAAAAAAATATGAATTTAAATAATCATTCTTAGTAAAACATTAATAATTACCTTAATGCCTCCATGTGTGGCAGTAGTAGAGAAAATAAATCTATGAAGGGAACCAGTAGACCATAACCCACTGCTAGAAAATAGGGAAGTCTATGATGGGAACTGCTTTTTTCCCTTTTTTGGGATTTTCTAGAATTATAAAGGAATCCTTACAAATCCAGAATTAGAAAATTTATATCTTGTTATGAAACTTTATCACTAATTGAAGGTCAAAGACAAATAAATAGATGGTCTTCTCATACCAATGAATGATAACAACAAAGAATGTCAAACTCACAAGGATCTTTGTCACCCTATGCTATTAGAATTAGACACTGAAAGAAGAGAAATTACAAATTATTTTGGATTTCGTCATTCAACCTTACATTCCTTGTTTTGTGGAGATGAAATTGACTGTTAAGATAGATGAGTACCTAGTAAATATTGTTCCTCGTATATTCTTTTGTGGAGATAGTTTTATAGAAGAATTTGCCTAGAGTAGTATCCCTACAACATAAACCATGATAATTAGCAAATCCTTTGCTCAGGGCTTGAAATCTCTGACATGCAAATAAAGAAACTTTTGTTTCATTTTTACCTAAGCAATCTCTGGAATGATCTGATAAAAGGTCTTTCATACCAAGTTTACTTCTTTATATGAAGCATACACCCAGTGGGATTGTGCAAGAACTGAAATATTATTCCTCTAGTGGTCACTACAATGAAGTAAACCCTCAATTACTTTGTGGCAATCAAAATAACTACAGAACCAAACAAACCTCACCTAGATACAACATGCAGAGCATATACCAAGATAAAACTATGGAGGTTATGACTCTACTTGATAGAATGTATTCAAGTTCTTTGTGACCCTACATCAGACCTAGACGCTGAGGAATTATCACTGTCAAAATCAGCAATAATAAAAACACAAAAGGTTAAGAACTATTTAGTGACTTCCTATAGAAACACAAAAGGTTCTTAAGAATAATAATAATAATAATAAATCTTACATTTGAATCCAAATTGAAGTCACAGAACTGCAGAGCAACATAGTTTGATGGTAGGTGGGAAGATAGAGGAATGTTTTTGTGATTATCAGCCTGGATTCCTTTTAAATTTACACTGCCAAAATTAATAAAAATAACATGCAACAGAGTATAAAATTATACTGCTAAAGCTATATTCCAATCTTGTAATCTAAAACACTCCAAAGTTGACCCCTCAAGCTCCTAAGTCATTATGAAACCTTTACAAGTTAATTTAGGCAAATAGTTAATTTATCACCAATAAAACAGAAGGCTACAAAGTAATTCACCATTGATTTCACATGAAGCTGGAATTGTATGGATGCTTTTTGATTCAAAGCCTCATTTTTAATGTTGTTTTTGTCTTTGCCTGCATCTTGCAAGCACAAAGCTGAAGGCAAACTCATTTAAGAGCCATAAGAAATCAATAGTAAAAACAAGATTTTTCTTTAAAATAAAATTGATGTAGAAATAGAAATTAGTAAATGGATTAAAAAAGGTCAAAGTAGAGAATGATAAAAATTTGGTCAAGAAATACAAGCCTTTGAACCTTTCCCTTTTCTTTGTATGATTGATCATAGAAATAATATAAATTAGCAAAAAGATTGAATGCCAACTTTCTATGTCTTCAACCAAAATGATCAAATGCCACTGAATATGAACAATTAAAAATAAAAGTCAAAAGTGAAAATGAGAAACAAGATAACACACCACTAATATTTAAATTGAGAATTTAGCCAAACTTAACTACACAACAAATTATGATAGACAAATCCTAAGATAAAGGTCCTATGTGAAACTCTTATGCAAGAACCCTAAGTTGAAGATTCACTAAGAGACAAATCATGATTACGCTCGATTGAAGAACCCTAAGAGGTTGTTGATGCGGATTACCCCTGATTTGGATATGAATTTGCTCACTCTTTCATCATGGAGGTGAATGCTTGGGATGGGAAGGAGGAAGAAGAATGAAGGGTTTCAAAACCTCGCAAGCGAGAAAGAGATAGAGAGAGAAAGAGTTTCAAAGTCTTTCACAAATCACTCTTCCGAAAAAAATTGATCATTGATTGAAAAAATAAATGATTATCATTATATTTTTTTTTGGTACAAAAATGATTCACATTATATTTATGTACATGTACATAATACATAATAAATTATAAATTTCTTAAAATGAAAACTTACTAATTGTAGTGGTTGTAAACCGCCTAAACAAATAATTAAACTGCCAAAATAAGATCTAATTGTGGCGGTTAAAGAAACTGCCAAAAATCATATCATTTTCTGGCAGTTTTAAATAGCCGCCACAAATTAACTGCCACTAGAAACCAATTTTTTTGTAGTGTGAACACTTGACAGTCTTGGACTACCTAATAATTTCTCAATAAGAGGAGGAAGGCTCTTGAATTCTAATAGGGTGATCATGTATTCTTAAAAGTCACTACGTGGACTGAGGTTGGTCGGGCACTAAAGTCCTGTAAACTTACTCCGCATTTCATTGGTCCCTTCCAAATCTTAAAGAGAGTTGACAAAGTCACCTATCAAATTGTTTTACCCCCATCTCTTTCAAATCTCCATAGTGTCTTTCCTGTCTCCCAACTCAAAAAATATGTTCATGATCCATCACATGTAATTTAGTGGGACAATATCTGTAACACCCTAAATTTCAGGTACTAGAAATAAACTACGAGACAACTCTTAGTAGGACCATTCCTATGTGTTATTAGACAAACGACGTCTTAAGAGTTATTGTTATTAGATTACTTATTATTATTATTATTATTATTGTTCCTATCATTGTTATTATATTTATTGTTGTTGTTGTTGTTGTTGTTGTTGTTATTATTATTATTAATTCTTTATTATGGTGTTGTTATTATATTATTATTATTGTTATTATTAGAGCTATTGTTATCGACACCTTAGTATTAGAAGTTAGTAGGAATGTTATCATAGAACCTAAAAGAGCATCTAGGGCCCAATAAGAGACTAAAACCCACTAAGCCACATACTCACCCACATGTTATAAAAGGAGAATAGAGAAGGAGGGTTAAGTTTAGTAGTCACAAAATAGAAGAAGAAAGAAGTTAGAAAGAATGAGGAGAAAAGGGAAGAAAAAGAGAAAGAGAAAGAGAAGAAATAGAAACCAGAGAACTCAAGCCTTAGAACTCAGCTTTGCGTGCTTCTAAAGGTGAATGCTCTCCCCTGTATTCTTCCTTGTCCTTTATGTTGTTTTTGTTCATCTATTTACCTTTCCCCCCTCCTTATGCCTAAGATTAAGGATTTGATGAGTTTTGAGGGAATTGTGAGGGAGTACGAAGTTTATAGATTAGATAGTCTTTTGACAATTTTTCTTCAAAAACTGAGTCCGGGTTGGCACTAGGCGCGTGGACCCGCTGGACGGGTTGGGTCCTGACATGGACCCGCTGGGTGGGGTTCAATACCCGTCGGGTTGGTTCGTTGTGGGCGTGACCGCCAGGCAAACCTCTTATTCTGCCAGGTGGATACGATCATCGTTATTTCATTTTTTGTGCCTTTTTGTAGTTGTTAATTCATTATTGTTTCTTCTTTTATGCCTCGTTAGATTTATACTTGTGATTGTTATTTACCTTGAGAAAACTGAGTGTGATATGAACTTATGTCAGTGTTTCATGATAAAAGCCTATGAAAAGTTGTAAGCATTATATATGACCATGCATCATAACATTTGAGTTATGTGATGAGGAATGTATGTAGGAATCTGGCTGATGGAGGCCATGATGGGTTGTCTAACCCTAGCCTTGGGGGTTATCCAATTGGGAAAACTCCAATGGTCCATGCTAATCCCATGGAGCCGGGGCGTAAGGCAAAACTGGGTAACCCTGACTAGTCGCTGGGAGATATCATACTAGTTGAGGGTGCGAAAGCCAAAGGCATCGGTACCGATGACGCTTCTTATGGCCGTGCATTTACTCCTACTCTACTTTTTAAAAAGTTTAGGTTGGTACCACATGTGCATGAGTAGTGGTTTAGGAACATAGCATGCATATGCATCTTGTTATCGGGTGATATGTTGAAGAGTGCTACAATTGTAATTATGTGAAGTCTGTGAACACGTAATGTGAAAACGTGTGAAAATGTAATTGTGAACACGTGTGAAAACGTAATTGTGTCTTGTGATGAAGTGTCGAGATTATGCATATGTGCTTATGTTATGAATGTACGTTATGCTTCTTTGATGAAATAAAACGATGCATATGTCTAGTTACTAGGCAAAAGATGTGAAATAAATGTATGCTTGTAATTAAAATTGTGTTTGCTACCTTAAGGATAAGTGAGAGGCTTGGTCCTAGGATAGTGTTATGAGGGTTCTAGTTGGATAATAATAGTTGTGAATAAGATAGAGAATAGGTGAATTCCCTCACAGTGTAATAGAGAGGTATAAGACAAGTAAGAGAGAATAAAATAAGAGTATTAAGGTGCTCGTTAAGGGAGTGTCAAGAATATTTTAGAATGTCTGTGACCTTAGACTTAACCCCTAGAAGACAACTTTAAATATCAAAAGAAAGAAGAATAAAATCTAAACATGAAAAGTTTAAATACTAGAGAGGGTTTTGGGTAAGAAAGAGTTCTTAGGTTAAGAATGAGATAGTAAACTAATATAACAATTAGGAGAATGAGAGAGTAGTTAACACAAGAAGTATCGAAGATTAAAAGGTGTAGACTAGACCATAGGTATGGAGAATTATGAAAGACCTAGTGAGTTTAAAGCCATGAGAGATAAATGATGAAGGTTGTCCGAGTAGAAGAATCTAACCCAGCCGTAGAGTCCTTAGAGCACTCACTGAGACATTATGTCTCACTCCTTTAGGTTTCCCCTTTTTCAGGACACAAGTGAAGACATGTGCGGATGGAGCTTAGAGTCACGTGCAAGAAGACATAGCCTAGTTTACGCTGTGTTTCTGTATTCTTTATATTTTGTACGACACCTTCGGGTGATAGATGAGTTGTATTAGGCATGTATGTGTTTTTTTATTGTATTGTTCGTATATAATATCTAATTATATTTATGAGTAGTATTTGCATGTTGTTTCTACATTTATAAGTTTTTTTTTTTTCATTCTTAGAAATCTAGACCTAGTTACGGTAATACCCCTTAGGGTGTTACAATATCCAAGTGAAAGAGAACATAACTTATGAGACTTTGCTTTACGAATTGAGTAAGAGGAAAAGAAATTCCCTTTGTCAAAGTTGTTAGGGGAAGAGCTATAAAGAACAGTGCAACTTGGGAGTTAGAGAGCCAGATGAAAGAGTCTTATTCAGAGCTGTCAGCTTCAAGTAAATTTCAAAGACAATTTATTTTAAGGAGGGGAGAGTTGTAACACCCCAGTGTTTTCTTTTATATTGGTATTATTAATATTATTACTATTATGTTATGTTTTTCTTTGTTTACTAAATTGATATTTTTGGGAAAAAAGATATTGGGCTTTAGAAAGGGGTTTTGTAATTAAAATGTTTTAATAAATACCCTTTTGTTAGGCCTTGTCTCCATAGCCCCAAGCTACCTTTGGAGTTGCTTTAGCTTCCTTAAAACCTAACCATTTTTCTCTTTCTTTCTTTTTGTCTCTTTTAGAAATCGTGTCGTTAGAGTCGTCATAACCATGAAGGGAGAGACTGAGGAAGCACTATTACATTGTTTGCATCCTCTTGCTAGAGATCGCTTCTTTCGAGATAAGGGGGAGTGAGATTATCTAGTTCATGGATATGGCTTTGGTTGTGGGTAGACGGGTTAACCCTAGACTCTAAATTGTTTGTAATTACATTGTTTTCTACTAAAGGGAAAGAAATTTTCTCCTAATCCTTAAATGTCTAAGCCTTAGTGTTGTTATTGGTCCACATAATTGTCTGATTTTGACTTTTCCCCTTTTTGGTGTTCTTGAGATTAGATCCCTTGTGATTGATGATGTAACTATGGATTTAATCTTTGTATTTGCTTTATGATGGATGAAACATGTTTAAAACTACTTGAGAATCTCTATAGAGTGATTACAAGTGTGTGGGAACTGTTTGGGAAGCATTTGGGTTTGTAAAACCCTAAGTCACCTCTCGCTTAGCGAAAGTGAGTGTTGTTGAGCGATAGTGGGTATTGATAAATCGATAGTTGATGTAGATTTATAGAACTATTTTACATGATATTAGTACTTGCTTAATGAGAATTTTTGAGAAATTAACCCAATAACAAGACATTTTAATGAATAAATGGTTTTATAGTTTTTATTTAAAAATTACGTAATTTTACATGTTTATTTAAGTTTTGTTAAAGACAAGAAAAATGAGCAAGAGATGAGGATGACTTTCAGGCGTAGAACAACCAAATTTCCCAGTTGTAGAAGATATAAAAAGCACCTAATGCCATTCAAAGCCACGCCCGATGTCAGAGTGGAACGGAGTTTTCGAAGAACTAGCGCCCAGTGTCAAATAACACTACGTCCAACACCCGACGCAGAACAAACTGTCACCTAGCACCAAATTACACTACACCCACCGCCTAGCGCTAAAGAAATTGGCATCCGGCACTAGAGGGCTAATTAGTTATGTAGAGGTGGCACCTGGTGCCATTTGGCCTATGCTTGGCGCTAATGCATCCCAGTTTTTCTGTTTTGTGAGCCTAATTTATTTTACAGTCCAGATAGCCCAAACTCACTATAAAAAGGAGAAATTATATGTTTCAGAACATTCTTTGACTCATCTAAGGATCGAAAGCGAAGAAGAGCTTGAATATTCATCTCCAGCTTTAGATCTTGAAGAATATTGATTTGATTCTCAAAATTCATGACTTTCTTTTTATCTTCTTTTTCTTTGTATGTTTAGTTTTCCTATAAGTTTCTAAACTCCTTTAGGGTTAGGTTAGGATGAACCTTGTTTTGAACTTAATGTAATCAATTTCTTTTCTAAATCCTTCTTTTGTTTCTATTAATTTAGTGTGCTTAATGCTTTTCCATGATTGACACCTATTAAGAAATTGATTAGTACTCTAAGTCTTGCAATTGAGATATTGGGGGTTTAGAGCGTTCCAATTCAAGAACTATACAACCCTTGAGCCTAGGAATGGGGATAAATTGTATGTCTTCATGTGAATTTCTTTCTCTTAATGCTTACAACTAATTTTGTTCACCTAAGGGATTAAGGTTCATCATTAGGACTAAAGGCTTTATCACTTAAGGAATTAGGGTTAAACTAAGAGAAATTAAAGATAAATTGCTTAACAAGGAGTTTGGGAAGGAAAGAGATTACTTTAGGGGAGAATCAAGAAAATTTCGATACCTAACTGTTTTTATTCATTAATTTTCTAAACATCTTTAAATTGCTTTCTTTATTTTGTATTCTTATTAATCCAAAAATCCCTAATTCTTTCCTAATTCTCTCATCAAAATGATAATTAATTGGTTACGTTGCCATGAAACCACAATCCTTATGGAGATGATAACTCTTATTTTTTCCTTTATTATTTGTACGACCGGTACACTTGTCACGATCTTAACAGGTATAGAGACCAAGATAGGTCTTTAGAAGATTTTTGCTGAGGAGAACCCTTTCTTACTCAGCAAAAAATGAGACAGAGTAGGATAAGTCCCTAGAGCGAAATTCGCCTAGTAAGGTTGTGTCTTGCTTAGCAAAAAATGAGATAGAGAGCAGGTTAAGTCCCTAGAACGAAATTCACCTACTGAGGCTATGTCTTGCTTAGCAAAAAATGAGACAAAGAGCAGGGCAAGTCCTTAGAGTGAAATCCACTTCGCGAGGCTATGTCTCGCTTAGTGAAAACTTAGATCGAGAACAAAAGTGAGTCCTTAGAGTGTATTCGCTTAGCGAGCATGTAGCTTCGCTTAGCAAAAGATAGAATAGAGAGCAAGGTAAGTCCTTGGCAGTTATGTCGCTTAGCGAGATGTATCCTCATTGGTGTAAGTGTTGCTAAGCGAGACCTATTCTTGTTAAGCGAAAGTGTGATGTAGAGCTATACTTATGTCTGATTTTGGAAGTGTGATTTGCCTTTATGAAATACATGCAATTATTATGTCATGAGATGCCTATATGCTATGAGATGTATGTTAATAATTGATGAAAATTGAGATGAGAGGGCCTAGCTTGAGAAAGGTAAGACCCTACTTGGGAGATGTCCAATGGGAACATGAGCACTTTATGTGAAACCATGCATCATATCATTTAAGTATCGTAATGAAGGAAAGTATATGCGAATTTGGCTGCTGGAGGCCTTAAGGGTTGTTTAACCTGGCCTTGGGGGTGACGATAATTAGTGAGATATATCTTGGCAAAGTTGATCCCATGGAGTCGGAGCGTATTGGCAAAGCTGGGTAACCTTGACTAGTCACCTAGAAATATCATTCTAGTTAAGAATGCGAAAGTCGAAGGTATCAGTACGCTAATAACACTTCTTAGGGTCGTGCATGTACTCCCAAACTACTTTCAAGAGCTAAGATTGGCACCACATGTACATGAGAAGTAGAAGTTAAGTAGCATTGCATGATATGTGCACTTTACTATATGTAAACCTAACTTCTGAAGTTGATGTTATTCCGTTGTGTTTATGTGTATGGTCTACCTATTTCCATTGCCATACTTTGAGTATGATGTAAGATATATCTCACTCCCTTGTTTCTTGTGTTTCTGCCTTTGTCTATGATATACAAGTAATGTCTAGCAGGACCCTAAGAAAGAATCTTAGGGTAGAGGCATTGGTCTCATTTGAAGTTCATTTATAGTTTCTTTGGGTTTTGTAAGCTCTGATAGGATTATGACATCGAGGCTTGGGTATTTACTGTTCCGTATGTTTTTGTTTTTTCTACAATTGCATTTAGTAGACGTTGATCCTTACTAGTCTTGATATGACTTTTTGTTTGGCTAATTGAGAGCCAATACCTTTTTATTAATTTCTAAAGTATTTTATGGTATTTAAGATATTGGTGTGAGTTGTACATGTGATGTCTTTTATTGCGCAAAAAAAAAAGTTTTAAAATATCATTTTTCTTCTGCAAATGAGAGGTTTATTATTTATTTTCCGTAATGCTTGTTTAGTAAATGTCTTCGATGTAAAGTGTGTCACATCAGTAGTAGAGTCCAATAGCTTTTCTGTATCATACAATTGTTCGTTGTTCAGTCAGATAGCTATTTCTTCAGCATTGTAATACTCACACTACCCCAACTTCATTCTCAACTCCAACCTTAGTCAAGCTTAATGGATTTTCGTAAGTGGAAACAACAACTAGAAGTGGTGATTTATGGCCACACTTCAAATTTTTTGTTTGTTGTTAATTCCTTCAAGATTTATTATAAAAAAATAAGAATAAACTCCCAATTTCATTCTTGAGGTATCATCCTCTCTCATAATTATTCCTCAAAGTAAAACATTATATAAGTAATCTCTCAAGTATTAGGAATCATGCTAAGTTGCCTTCGACTACTGAAAAATCTTTCAAATAGGTCTTGAATGCTATTAAAATATATAAATTTAGGGACTAAATCAATGGATATTAAATACATAAGAGATTACTTATAATTTTATTACTTTAGGAACTATTAGGAAAAAAAGGTAATACTTATGGACTTAATTGATGGTTTATTTGAAAAAATCAATCCAACATATTTCGAATGAGATCAACAAGATTCATTATTGCTATTGCTATTGAAAGCCCAAATGGAAGAATAGGTGTGATGCACCTAGTCAAAACTAGGGAAGGAGAATATTAGGCAACTAACTACCTAGCTGGTTGTGGAGTGTGGCATGACACAGAATGTTGGGAAAACAACAACCAAAACAACCGCGACGAAAAAAATTCCCAACATTGGATCCATGCAAAATGCATAAAGCCATGTTTATGAATTTACCTCTTGGAGCATGATACTATTGTCAGCCACGTAGTCCAACAGTCATGAGCCAAACCTTTATTGAGTCCACACGAGCAGATTCCTCTAGCGCCTCACAATCAAGGAAGGGAAGGCAGTGCCAATTGCACCTTCAGAAAAATCCCACAACAGCTAGGATTTTCCCACGCACACTAAGTGTAGAATGCGACTAGAAAGGCGTGTATTTTAAGGCTTCAAGTGCAACCTATATATAGGAGTTCATTAGCACTTTTAACCTAACTGTACCGGGATCTTACATTAAGAGTCCAGCCCATGAGAAACATGACGTACTGTTTCTCATTAATTAGACTTTTCTTTTAAGTGGGCTCATACTTTATAAGCCCAACCCAAAAGAAATATTATAGTCACACTTAATATTTCTTTTCTCCTTTAATTTGCTCTATGCGTGTGACCTTTGTAGGTTCTAATTACATTGGCAATAATATTAAATCTCATTTAATATTATAAACAGTGTGTGGTATCTACCAATACATCACTATTACCCAAGTAATAAGAATGTCTTGTAATTGGACATAACCTTTCCATGACATGTGTTCTCGTGCAATTCAATCCCTTTTGTCCAAATATTATAATTGAACATAAGGCATAGATCGTGTCATCCTTATATAGTTCAACTAATTATTTCTTGATACCCAAGAAAATATTAGAATAAATGAGATTGATATCCTATATCAACTCATTTAGCACACCCATGCATAATTGTTTATCAAGAGGGCCCACAAATATTACTCATGTTTCGTAGAAGGGACAAATCCCATCTAGATCACTCACATCCTGCTTCACGATTTGTCTTATGTCCAATAACTAGCTTTATAGTCACCTTATCACAGGTAACATTTGATGGCATCAAAGGATGGCATAAAAAACATACAACTCCTTATGTAGGAATCGTGCTAACTTTAGGTCTAAGGATTGTATACACTATAATCACATTGAGAATCGCTCACAACACTTTCATAACTTCTCTATGTAGGGTTCTCATAATGGGTCAATCTAGTACATCATTACACTTAATCATCTACCTATGTGAAGAATTGATATCTCATATCCATGACTCGTAATACATGGTCATCAGTTCACTCACATACTAGTCTTAATGTATCATTGTTGTCCGTATTGACAATAATACTCAACTAGGGATATTTAGGAATAAATAATTCTATGGACTTTATTATGTTCTAATATACATAATGAATGAAATGCCTCATATCATTAATAAATGAATAAAACAAGATACAAATGTAAACCATAAGGTATTGGCTTCTAGAACTTACACCAACACGACACAATTGGGAGGTAAATGTGATAGAGTAGAAGGGATAGCTGGACAAGAATTGCGTTGAATGATTGATTTAGGAGGGACTAACTGAATAAGCACTCCTGAACAACTCCGATTTGTTTTCCTTTTATTTTTATACTTTTAAAGCTTGTTTTTGGCTCTATGAGATTATCTAAGTCTTAAACACTTAATAGAATATAGATATATTATTCCCATTTCTTAACATTAATCCCGTGATACATATCATTTGGTATCAATGGTACGAAGAGCAGACATCTACACAGAGTTAGGATGTCCCATTGTTAAGATAAACTACTTTTATATCTTATGTCAGGATAAGTTGTAAAGTTGTTCTTTTATTCATTCTAAAAAACCTAATCTAAGTAGGAGAAGTTGTCACTCACTGTACTTCTTTTTCTTCTCTTAATGTATCTATATCAAAATTTTATATATATAATATAGTGGACAAGGAACACTCAAGCATTTTTTATTCAAACAAGTTTAACTTGGTATCAAAGTGAGTACGATCCCGCTCTGTCTAGTTAAGTCCCTATGCTTCGACCACCGTTCATCGACACCGGTTACTTTTCGATCATCATTTGCTGTAGCCAACCACCACTTTTCAGTCTAACGAGCACACCATGAGGAGCGCCTCTTTGAGCGTAGCAAAACTCACAAAGTCCCAAAGGCTAAAACCTTTGCACGCGTCGCAATTTTGTCTGTTGTTGGGCTTATGAGATCCATGCACTACCTTCTGCCACTTGGATCTCTTCCATTTTGCCCTTAGAAGCCTCATCGGTGTCTCTTAGTCCTGTTCCAACCATCATTCTTCCATTTTGACTTCGTTTAAAAGTAGAACTTGTCCCTCCTTGAAGCTCTTTGTCGTTTCACACCCTGTTTAATTCTCTCTCTAAGACTCCCACTATAACTTAGGAGAAGCTTATTGGAAAAAATTGTTTGTTTTAGTCTACCTCCATTGAACTCTGATTTCTTGACTAAGGTTATCATGACCACCTTGAAAAAGATATCGATGAAGTGTTGTTAGAAAACAAGGAACAGTGGAGGAAGATGGATTTTCAACTCTGTGCTTTGTTGTGGCAATTTGTGGAGCCCAATATACTGAGAACCCTTAGGACCTTCAAAACCTATAACAATTTTTGGAAAAAGGCTCAAAGTATCTTTGCAAATGATATTCAATGCCTCTATGATTCTACCCAGAAGTTAGCTTCTCTCAAACAGACTAATCATAATATGATTTCATACGTGGCTCAAGCCCAATCTACTGTGAAGGAACTGAAAATGCTCTTGAAAGTTGATTCACTAGAGGAAATAGAAAAGAAACTTGATAAATTGTATATGGTGTTGGTTCTCCGTGGTTTGAATTCTGATTTTGATCATGTTCGTGATCAAATTTTGAAAGGCTAAAAGGTTCCCTCAATAGAAAACCTAATAACCCAACTTCTTCGTGTACTTACCCTGAAAAAGGGTGGAAACTTTCTTGAGCCAATTGAATCTTTAGCAATGGTATCTATTCATGGGAGAAGAGGTCATGGAAACCAAGGAGGACGTGGTGGTAGAGGTGGCCGTCCTCAGTGTTCGTACATTAAGAGAATGGGCCATACTCAAGAAACTTGTTATTCCTTACATGGTTTTCCTCAAAAAATAGCAAATGTATCCAAGTACAAGAATCCTAAAAATAAGTTTTCTAAAGAAGAATATCAAGAATACCTTCAGTAGAAAGACACAAATCAAGCTCAGCCATCTTCTACTCCAAGTGTTTCAACATCTACTCTAAGTGTTTCAACAGCCTGTATCTCTCAATCTGCTAACAGTCGAAGTTCGTGGATAATTGATTAAGGTGTCTCTGATCACATTTCTGATAATAATTCTCTATTTTCTTCTATGTCCCCTCATAAATTCCTTCATCTCATTACCTTAGCAAATGGATCTAAGGTTGTTTCCAAAGGAATTGGTCAAGTTTCTTTTTCTCCTTCATTGAATTTGAATTATGTTCTTTTTATTCCTAATTGTCCCTTTAATCTAATCTCTCCGAGTCAATTAACTCGATCTCTAAATTGTTCAATAACACTTGATGCTAATTCTTTCATCATATGAGAACGTGGTAGGGTCGAATGATTGGCGTAGGACATGAATCTATAGGCCTGTACTATCTAGAAACAAGTCCTTCTGTGTCTTGTTTCACAACTCCATCTCCAAAGCTTCTTCATGATTACTTAGGTCACCCAAATTTGTCAAAGTTGAAGAAAATGGTCCCTGGTCTTGAAAACTTATAAGTGTTAGATTGAGTCATGTCAATTAGACAAACATGTTTGGTCTTCTTTTCCAAAGCAAACTAAAACAAGATGTAACTTTGTCTTTTCTACTGTTTACTCAAACATTTGGGGTCCAAGTTGTGTCCCCTTTTTTGGGTTTAGATATTTTGTCACATTTATTGATGAATATTCTCAATGTGCTTGGTTTATTTAATGAAAGATCGATCTGAACTTTTGTCTATTTTCATGTCCTTCTTTAATGAGATCAAAAATAAATTTGGAAAAATAATTAAAATTCTTCGAAGTGACAATGCCAAAGAATATTTTTCTTTTGATCTCTTTGTTTTTTTGTCTTCACAAGGCATCTTGCATCAATTTACTTGTCCCTATACACCACAACAAAATGGGATAGTTGAAAGAAAAAAATCAACATTTAGTTGAAATTGCACAAACCTTATTACTTAATGCAAATGTTCTTGTTCACCATTGGGGTGATGTTGTCCCCACTGCCTATTTCCTAATAAATAGGATGCCCTCTTCATCTCTTGAAAATAAGATATTTCTTATTCAATTGTTTTTCCAAAGGCACCCTTACATCATGTTTCTCCCCATGTGTTTGGTTGTACATGTTTTGTTCATAATGTTTCTCCAAGTTAAGACAAGTTTTCTATAAGAGATTTCAAACATGTTTTCCTTGGATACTCTCGTCTTTAGAAATGGTACTGGTGTTATTCTCTAGACACTAAACGATGTCTGATAATGTCACCTTTGAATAAACACCTTTCGTTTCCTTTTCCATGTAAAACTCTAATTCTATTCAACAGGTTTTACCCATTCCTTCCTTTAAACCTCCATTGTCCCTAGTCTAAGAGTTCTCCAATCAAGAAGGTTAAAATCATCCTCTAGCTGACAATCCAACAACACCATCTCAACCTTTTCTCATTACACATTAGTGTAGGACACAAAGGGTTGATCCAACATCAAATGAAGAGCCAAGTGATTCATGTCCTCCTTAGTCAATCACCTCAGTAACATCCCGAACGCTAACGAGGGCAGGAGAGTGATCGCTAGTGCAAAAAAGATGAGGCACGGACAAAGAGCGGTTCTTGGCAGGCTTCTAGTGAAAGGGACACATGAATAAATCGAATACACACCAAAATAAGAAGGATCCAAAGGCTATGCAAGTATGAGACTGTACATTTGAGGATAGCTTAAAAGAATTAACAAGTGTTACCTATACTGACAAGATGCATCTACTTTTCGGTAGCCTATTACTTAAGAACTTCATAGTTAAGCGTGTTTGACTTGGAACAATTCTGGGATGGGTGACGTCCTAGGAAGCATGTAAGTGAGGACAAAGCATATTGAAAAGTCTTGTGTTGGTTTATGGGGATAGTCATTGATCCTAAAAGCGGTTAGGCATTACAAAGTAGTATTAGAAGAGGACCTTTCTCCTAGTACAGTATGGTTTAAGGATAAACCAAGCAGAAGCTTATGGGCATGTAACATCCCTGACACTGACGAGTGCAGAAAGTGATTGTCGATGCAAAAAAGATGAGGCACAGACAAGGAGCAGTTCCTGGCAAGCTTTCAGCAAGAGGGACACCATGTAATATCCCAAGCGCTGACGAGGGTGGGGAGTGATCGTTGGTGCAAAAAAGATGAGGCATAGACAAGAAATGGCTCCTGGCAGGCTTCTAACTAGAGGGACATATGAATGAATCCAATACACACCAAAATGAAAGGGATCAAGAGGCTATGCAGGTATAGTACTATACAGTTGAAGATAGTTTTAAAGAATTAATAAGTGTTACCTATATTAACAAGATACATCTACTTTTAGGTAGCCTATCCCTTAAGAACTCCATAATTAAGCATGTTTGACATAGAGCAATCTGGGATGAGTGACCTCCTGCGAAGTTTCATGGTAAGCATGTGAGTGAGGACAAAATACTTTGAAAAGTCTAGTGTTGTTTGTGGGGACAATCGTTGATCCTGAAAGTAGCCAAGCATTACAAAGTGGTATTAGAGTAAAATCTCTCTCCCAGTATGGTATGGTTTGAGGATGAATTAAGCAAAAGCTGGTGGGCATGTAACATCTCAGGCGCTAATGAGGGGGGAGAGTGATTGTTGGTGCAAAAAAGATGAGGAACAGACAAGGAGCAGCTCCTGGCAAACTTCTAGCGAGAGAGACACATGAATGAATCAAATACACACCAGAATAAAAAGGATCTAGTGGCTATGCAAGTATGAGACTGTACAGTTAAGGATAGCTTAAAGGAATTAATAAGTGTTACCTATACCAATAAGATGCATCTACTTTTCAGTAGCCTATCACTTAAGAACTCCATAGTTAAGTGTGCTTGACTTTAAGCAATTCTAAGATGGGTGACCTTTTGGGAAGCATGTGAATGAGGACAAAACACACTGAAAAGTCTTGTGTTGGTTTGTAGGGACAGTTGTTGATCCTAAAAGCCGCCAGGCATTACAACCTTTACCACGGATCCATATGATGAAAATGCTAATTGGCCTATTGCTCTCAAAAAAGGTATTCGATTTATGCAAAACCCTCGTCTTATTTACAATTTTCTTAGTTTTCACCATTTATCTCCCTCTTAATTTTTTTTCATAACCTCTTTGTCTTCCATTACAATCCCCAAAAATATCTATAGAGCACTTGATCACCCTAGATGCCGACAAGCCATGATTTCTAAAATGTAGGCACTTGAACACAGTGATACATGGGAGTTGGTGCCTCTTCCTCCCGAGAAGAAGGAATTTGGTTTCCGATGGGTGTATGCTATTAAGGTTGGACTCAATGGTGAGGTTGATTGTCTTAAAGCCAGATTGATAACAAAGAGGTATACTCAAATCTGTGGCCTTGATTATAGTGATATTTTTTCCCCAATGGCAAAAATTAGCACAATTCGCCTTTTTCTTATAATGGCTGCTATTCGACATTGGTCTCTTCATCAGTTAGATATTAAAAATGTCTTTCTTCATGGTGAACTTAAGGAAGAAATTTATGTGGAGCAACTTCCTGGGTTTGTTGCTCAGAAGGAGTCTAGACTAGTTTGCAGACTTTGTAGATTTCTCTATAGGCTCAAATAATCGCCTCGAGCTTGGTTTGGAAAATTTCAGTCATGTTATGCAAAACTTTGGACTGTAATGTAGTGAAGCAAATCATTCCATTTTTTATGGTCACACTTCTTCTGGTAAATGTTTTTATCTGATTGTCTATATTGATGATATTGTCATTATAGGGAATGATTCTGCTAAAATCTCTCAGCTGAGAAGCACCTGTTTAGCCATTTTCGAACTAAAGATTTAGGCAACCTAAAATATTTTCTTGGTATTGAAGTTGCTCAATCTAAAGAGGGCATTGTGATCTCACAAAGGAAGTATGCTCTAGATATTCTACAGGAAATAAGCATGCAAATTGTAGACCCATTGATAGTCCCATGGATCCAAATCTAACATTAGTGACAGATTAAGGTGAACCTTATTCAGATCTAAATAGATACATGAGACTGGTTGGGAAACTCATTTATCTCATCATCATTAGGCTTGACATTTCTTTTGTGATTGGGGTAGTTAGTCAATTCATACAAGCTCCCCATATTGATCACTAGAATGTAGTGATTCGCATTCTCAGATACAATAAGAAGGCTCCAGGTCAGGGATTACTGTAAGAAGATAAATGAGATACACAAGTTATTAGTTATTGTGGTGCAGATTGGGCAAGATCTCCAATTGACAAGCATTCTACTACTGGATACTGTGTATCCATTGGAGGAAATGTTGTCTCTTGGAAAAGCAAGAAATAGAATGTGGTTGCTCGATCTAGTGCTGAAGCGAAATATTGAGCTATTGCCTTGGCTACTTGTGAACTTGTTTGGATCAAACAACTCCTTCAAGAGTTGAGATTTTGTGAAATTCAACAAATGATGCTATATTGTGACAACCAAGCTACTCTTCACATTGCCTCTAATCCAGTGTTTCATGAGAGGACTAAAACATATAGAGATTGACTACCATTTTGTTTGCGAGAAAGTGTTGTCTAAGGAGATTATTACTAAATCTATTAGTTCAAATGATCAACTTATTGACATCCTAACAAAGTCATTAAGAGGGCCATGAATTCAATTTATTTGTTCCAAGTTTGGTGCATTCAATTTATATGCTCCAACTTGAGGGGGATTGAGTGTTAAGAAAACTTGTTTTTATACCTTGTGTCAGGATAAGTTGTAAAGCTATTTTTTTGTTCATTCTAAAAAGCCTAGCTAGTCCAAGTAGGAGAAGTTGTCACTCACTATATATATATATATATGGAATTTATTAATGTACACCCACTTGATTTTTAATTGAAATATGTTAGCAAGTTATAATTAAGGTTTATCTCAAAATACACCAACAGTGTAGCTTGCTAACATACTCCAACTAAAAAACAAGCGGATGCATGTTAGCAAATGCTTGTGGGATTTGCTAACATACAATCATTTATTTTTTAGTTGAAGTATATTAGCAAGTTATAACTAAGATTATCTTAAAATACACCAATAGTATAGTTTGTTAACGTGCTCCAACTAAAAAATAAGTGGGTGTATGTTAAAAAAATTTATATATATATATATATATATATGCAGTGGGCAGCAAACACTCAAGCATTTTTTATTCAAACAAGTTTAACTCCCATCACCATGATTGTAAGAAAAATTTTCTTACATTTGACATGTACTATTTTAAGTAATTGACCTTTGAGGGAAGAACACCAAATACTTTTTACGGGACTACCAGAACAGCAACCACGAGAATCAGCACACAGCATCAATTAGCATTAGAAAATCCCTTTTTATAAAAATTACTCAATACATTTGATTAAATCAAAAAATAAAGATTGCCGTCTTCTGCCGCGTAGTCCACTATTTCAAACTTTATAACTTCAAATGCCGACAACAACCACAAAATATAACTCATATTTTTCCCACAGAATAAAAATGATCCCCTAAAACCATTAAAGGTTTTTATTTCAATATAATGACGTGCCAAAATTTATATATCAACCATAATTAAGGTAATAGAGGCTTTGATATGAATTGCTAGATATTTTAGAACTACTTAATTAATATTCACTGATATGCCATTAATTAACCTCAATCTATGGCATATATATAAATAAACCATTAATCAAATTTAGGGTTATAATTAATTTACATCATAGAAGAGTTCACTAGTAAAGTGAGGAGCATAAGATATTATCATTAAGATAGAGAAGATAAACTATCCTCATTTTATATCCATATAGAAAAATGCACGATTTAATGGGATAATTGTGTGTGTGGCTATGTTAGTTTCGTTAGTATTAAATCCAAGAATCTAATAAAAGATGTGATACACTTACAATAATTCATATAATAATTTGTACAATATTTTTTGTGTTTATTTTTCTCCATCATTATGAGATATAATAAATTATGAATTGTTGTACAAATAACATTTTTCATCTAATAATTGAATTACATGTGTAAGAAAATAGTTGAACTACTATTTTCTCATTGTATAACAGATTGAATGGATTTTACGGCTAAGTATTGTTCTTATCTTGATTTAACATGAATAAGTTATTCATTCCCCCGACCAAATGAAAAAGAGTGTATCAAGAACTAATATGAGGAAATTTAAAGCTATCTAGCAACTCTGTACCTTGATCATGTTCAACAAGAAGTGGTTTTACCTGCAGGAAGCTTATGCGGAATCAGTCCGGCCAACTGTGGCTTCTTAATCAACTTATCCAATGCAGGGTGTTCGCTGGTCAATTTGGTCAATGCATGATCAACAATGTCCTCGTAGCCTTTCTCAATTGCCAAGGGCAAAACTGATTTTTCTTCCTTGTTTGTCCAAAATAACACAACTCGCTCAACCAATTCCAGGAAGCCAGCCTCAATCTTTAATTCTTGAGAACCTAGAATCTTCATTACATCTTTGTGATCATTCAATAAGGCCTCATGAAAGAAAGCATTTCCTTGCCTGTTCCTCATTAGGATTTCATCTAAAGCCGATTTGGGACATCTAGAATATGAATATGGTAAAGAATGGAGTAGGAAAGTCAACAACATCTCAAGAGTAGAGATACGCCCAGCTCTTGCAGCAACATGCAGTGCTGTATCATTATTGGCATTTCTATCATACTTATGGTGTGGGAAAGCTTGAAGATAGCTCTTCGCACAGTTATCATTTCCATACAGAGCTGCTATATGCAGCACGCTGTTTCCCATAGGGCTCTCTTGCAGAAAAATGTCACTCCCTATCTCTCTCCAAGACGATTCAGATTTATTATGTTGTATTAAATCATATGTTTTCTTTGACATATATTTCCGATCATGTGCTTCAACTTCATCAGTAGGTTCCGAGGTTGGTATTTCATTTTTATCAATCGCATTTCTTGAAGGCCCCTCTCCTCGACAGTAACTCATCTCAATATCATCATCATTATCCATCGACATTTCAGTTGGACTTTCTGCTATGCTTCCAGGTACTTCTTTTTTCTGTGTCAAGAAATAGCAGACTATATAAATTCATCAATTTTACTGCAAATATTTGAAGGGTGACTCTATTGTCCTTCTTCCTTTCTTATGTGCAAACTAAACAAGGCATTTACTGATCTTTGTTTCAAAACAGGGTTGGCTCCAGCGTGTGACTGCTAAAGCTCAAGCTTTAGGCCCACCAACAAAAAATTATTTACTATTAAGTTTTATAAAACAAAAAAGCCACTATATTAGCAAAAAGGCCCAAAATATAGTTCTTTCATTTAAAATTAAAAAAGTTTTTTTCAAAATTTGTTTTAGGCCTCACTCATCGTTGGGCCGATCCTGTTTCAAATACGCCAGCACCAATGTCCATTTCGTCACAAGAGGTCATGTTACATGAGACAGGTGAGGTAAGTGACAGGCTATGTTCAAATTTTGTGTTTATCCCTCTCAGGTTACATGAGCGATAGACACAAGATTTGGACACAACCTTATCATGTTAAAATTTAACATGATATGCCTTTTTCCATAGGAGGAACGTCAAACTAGAGACATTATAAATTTAGTTGGATTTATGTCGGAATGACATGTACATTAGTGTCCATTGTGAGATTTAGACGAGGATTCTAGCTTAAAATCTTTTTTCTTGTTGCTTTTATTTTCCTAAATTACTGCCATTTATACACTGATTTACTATCATTTTTTCTGATTTACTACTATTTGACAGCAATCCATGTCTGCTTGTTGCTTGAGGCTAAAAATTATTAATTGGTGCAGAGCTTGTCTAATATTTCAACATTTTATTTCAACCAATCAATTATTATTCATTCACATATTATTGCACAGATAATGGACGTTTTACATATACGGGTCTTTTTATTTTTACCTTAATCACCATATCTGCACTTCTGCATATTATTGGTTTTTTGCATAAGATAAAGATATGAATGCTGAATGGGACACAATTGCTTAACTTCTGACTGAGTTACCCGACTCTCTTTCTTAAATTATGAGAGTTTTCTTGTACGTTCTTTGAATGAACCATCTGCTTACATGGATGCATTCAAATCACTAGTCATAGAGACAAATAACGCTCCAGCATCTAGTTTTGACTCCAATGTTTCAATCTCTTCATTGCTGTGATATTAGGTTGTGAGCAGCTTTGATTGTGAGGAATTAATTACTGTTAGGGATAAAATCAAGCCAAAACTGTCATATATAATATAATACATATAGTATATTGTTGACTTTTAATTTAATGTGTCTGAACATGATTAGTGTATGCTAAGAATTATGATTTGATTGGTGTTATGCTAAAAGCAGTTAGAACTTTGAGCAATAATTAAAACTTTTTTATTTTATTTTTAAAAACCTAAAAATAAAAATAAGAAGATAGAAAGAACATAGTTTTGAAAATGAGTTTAATTTTGATACATTGTGCTTGTGAGTGTAGAGATTTTTACCTTAACAACCAACTAGAAATTATCCCGGATATTACTTTTAAGGGTTAAACATCTTTTTGGTCCCTATAAATATAGAAAAGTTTGTTTTTAGTCCCTCCTTTCAAAATCATTGACTTTTCATCCTCCATTTTCAAAAATGTGTCATGTTAAACACCCAATCACTAACTCCCTTAATATAGTTAACGATATTGTCACATCAGTACTACACACGTAGACATTTTGGATGACATGGCATCCACATGGTTGCCACATGGTAAGTAATATTTTTTTTGTCCTTAGAAAATTTTAAAAGTTTGATTTTAGTCCCTATAAAATTTAAAGTTTGGTTTTAGCTCCCACAAAATTCAAAAAATTAGTTTTAGTCCCCACAAAATTAAAAGTTTGATTTTAACTCACCATAAAATTCGAAGTTTGATTTTTGTCTCCATAAAATTCAAAGTTTGATTTTTAATCCCTATAAAATTTAAGTTTGATTTTAATTCTTAATTCAAAGTTTCATTCACTTGCACTTTGATCTCACCACCAACATCACACAATATCATTTAAACCATTATTATGGATTAACACCCTTTAATAGCTAACAAAAGTTCCAACAATTAGAGTTCTAATTCAATAACATATGCAAAACTCTATTACTAAAGAAATATGAGACCAAGCGTTGCAACGTTGTTAGTTACTAAAGAGTGTTAGAGGGTATGCATTAGAGGTTTTAATGCCCAATTTGGATTTCGGCTATTCACTTGTCGTTATATTAGGCCACACGAGATGCCACGTCATATAGGACATCAGGTTAGGACAACCTGAAACATCCTAAACTCATCCTAAAAAAATCATCATATCTAATTTTTAAAACTTGAACCCATTACAATCAATCTCAGATCAAACTAGGTTAGTAGGACGAGATAGGTCATGCATACCCTTAATTATTAGTTAAAATTCATTGAAAACTACAAATTTTTTATTATTGGTTAAAATTTATTAGAAATAAACTCTTTATTATTGATCGAACCAGTTTGGTAATTGGTTCCAATTGAACTAACAATTGTGATTTGAACAATACTATATGATTATGTTCATACGATGAATGTGAAAGTGTATGAAGAAGATATTAAAGATTTAAAAAAAATGACTACAAGAAAATAACAAATTAAGGACTAAAATCAAACTTTGAATTTTATGAGGATTAAAATCTAAGTCTAAATTTTATGGGAACTAAAATCAAACTTATAAGTTTTATAAGGATTAAAACCAAATTTTAAATTTTATAGGGACTAAAACCAGACTTTGAAAATTTTCTAGGGACAAAAAAAAAACACTTGCCACATAGCAACAATGTGGATGTCACATGGTATCCACATCATCCAAAATGTCTACGTGTACAGTGTTGATGTGACATCACCGTTAACTACATTAACAAAACTAGTGACTGAGGGTTTAACGTGACACATTTTTGAAAATGGGAGACAAAGTTTCTTTTAGCCTTCTAAATGCAGCCTCACATTCCTCGATCCATTCAAACGGTTTGCCCTTTCTCAAAAGTCAAAAGAAAGGAAAAGCATTCTGCACCGATTTAGCTATAAACCACGTCAGTGTAGCTAAACGTCCGGTCAACTTCTAGACTTTCTTTACATTTTGAGGGCTTTTCATCTCCATTATAGCCTAGCATTTTTTCAGGTTTAACTCAATATCCCTCTCAAATAACATGTACCCTAGGAACTTTCCTGTCGAGACTCCGAACGTGCATTTATTGGGGTTCAACCTCATGTTGTACTTTGTTAGCTGGGCAACAGTCTCCTCCAAATCTTGAAGGTGCACTTCAGGAATAACACTCTTCACGATCATATCATCGACATATACTTCTAAATTCTGCCCCTTGTTCATCATCCCCTAGTATGTAGCTTCGATGTTTTTCAACCTAAACGACATAACTTTATAACAATAATTGGCCTTCTCAATCATAAAGGCGGTCTTCTCCTGATCCCTCGAGTAAAGAAGAATTTGGTTATATATGGAGTAAGCATCCATGAAGGACAGGTAGCGATACCAAGAAGAACCATCTACCAATCTGTCAATGTCAGGAAGAGAATATGAATCCTTTGGGCAATGCTTGTTAAGATCGGTGTAGTCAACACACATTCTCCATTTACCATTCTGCTTCTTAAGAAGGACCACATTGGCAAGCTAAGTGGTGCATTTCATTTCGTAGTTGAACTCGACATTCAACAACTCATCGACCTGCCTCTCAATTTCCTGCAAGCATTCTGGGGTCATCTTCCTTCTTCGTTGGCATATTGGCTTTACTGAGGAATCTACCTCTAGTCAATGGCAGAAAAAAATAGGGTCTATCCCGGGCATGTCTGCCAGTTTCCAAGCAAACAAGCTAGCATTATTTTTTATAAGGGTTGATAGATCTGCCTTCATCTTATTGTCGAGGTCAACGCCAATTTTCACGACTTGACTAACTTCCTTCCAAATCTAGACGAGGATGCAGTCTACTTTTGGTTCTGGACGGGGTATCCAACAATATCGTTTTTTCTCATCCTGATAATCTAGCTCTGTTAAGAATACTTTGCCTTTTTTCGACATTGGGTTTATATTCCAACTCGAATTTGGGGCTGACTTTAAAAGACTCCTCATAGCATTCTTTCGCCTTTTTTTAGTCACCTCGCAAGGTGACTACCTCCATATTATTGCTCACAAACTTCATTGCCAGATGCGACACTAAAATAATGACCCCCAAAGCATTCAACGTCGGTCTACCTAGGATGGCATGGTAGGAAGATTTAGCGTCTACCACAATAAACCGAGTCGTCACGGTATTTGTGGAAGGCGGCTTTCCAAAAGTCACATGCAACTTTATGTACCTAACCGGTGTAATGTGGTGCCCTGAGAATCCGATCAAATCGTAGTTATATGGCATCAACTAGAATTCTGGAATTTTTAGCTTTTTAAAAAGTTGGTAAAACATGACGTTGGCAGAGCTTCAAATATCCACTAAGAGCCTATGAACCTCTTTATTCACCATGAGAACATTTACCACAAGGGGATCATCGTGGTTTGGTACAATATCAGTATAGTTGGAATCATCAAAAGTTAATGGCGATGCTTTCTTCTTAGCAGGATTACCAGTAATATGAATCCCGGAAGAGGTTCTCAATACTTCTCTGGCGTGTCTTTTTCTTGCATTGTTTGATGGACCCCTGCCAGAGAATCGACCCGTTATGACGTAAATGATCTCATGATTCCTTGTAGGGGAATGAGTGGGAGATCTTGTGGCTCGTCGGGATGACGATCGTCGTAGTGACTTTCGTCGTATAACCTGAACCTCAGCGTCATCTCATGATGGCCGAGGTGGAGAATGACTCCGTGGAGGACTATGTCTACGTGGTGATCTCTCCCTCCTCGAGGGAGAATACCCCCTTCTAGGACTCTTGGTTCTCTCCCTCTTCAGCAATGGGAAATGTTGAAATCTGCAGCAGTTATCTCCACCTTGTTTCACAAAGCGACTAAGTCTTCCCTACCTTATCAATACTTCAATGGCGTCCTTCAGCTAGTAGCATTCATCAATATCATGCTCCAGCACCCTTTGATATTGCCAAAACTTATACTAATCCTCGCCTTCTCGATTTCTCAACGGCTTCAAAGGTTTTATCCTTTCTTCAACAAATTCCCTGTTGAATTCCTCATTCAAGATCCTTCCCCTAGAAGTATTCAATGGCATGTATTCCTTAAACCTCGGTCCTCCTTTATACAAATATCGATCCTCATGACGTGGCAGTTTGTCAACTTTTGATGCCAGGTTCTTTTTCTGCATTACAATCTAGGTCGTTTTCACCTTCCCGACTTCAAGCTTGTTCTCGTAGTTAATACATTTCTTCGACTTCTTTAGGAACTCCTCCATTGATGTCGGAGGCATTTTACCGATTGACGTAAAGAAAGGTAAACCTTCCTTCATGTGACACCCATTCACATTGTATATAACCCATACTTATTTACTTAATTAATTAGTCGTTGATTTTAAATTAATAATAATGCGAGTAAGATTTTTCCAATTTTGATAATAGAGAAATGGTAAAATTAACAGAGTTAGGAAATAGAAGTAAAAGATAAAAATATAAAGTCTATTTATATATATGTACCATAGTACTATACATAATAATTTCATATTATTAGTCTTCTTAAAATATAAAAGAAATGTATATCAAAAGGTAGACACTGTCTAGCCCCAATTATACATCAAAAAGATCATACTCAGAGTAGTGTCAATCTACCCTATCCCATATATAAAAGAACAGGTCATCAAACTAGGCCTATGAATCCTTAGGTGGCGGAACAAGAGGAGCGTAGACAAAGTTTAGCGGCGGAGTCGTCGATAAGGAAATAGGGATCTCATAGGTCATAGACGGTATTGGAAGCCCAGGAATAGGAGATAAGAAGTTAATAGATATAAAATCGTGATAAGTAAGTATATCTATATCTTCGTAGTATTCCCAAGTTCCTTTGTCCAAATACTCTATGTGTAAGTTAAACAATACTGGCATGGCCATCTTCATTAATCACAATCAATCATGCATAAAAGAAAAAGTAATGAAGTGAGGTGATTTGTTCTAATATCACTTTTACATGTATGGTAGGAATTTTACCACACAATACAGATAAAACATACTTGATAATAAAAGGGGAACCTAAAGTTTATTCTATGTTATACAATTCTTGACTCGATATGGATTCATACTTTCCATTAGTGAGTAATAGTTCTTAACAGAACCTGGGAAGTGACTAAGAGTATATATACCTTTCTCAACATCATCTCATGGTACAGTCCTTATCATTATTGAGGAACAAAATATCAAAACAGAATAACGACATAGTAATTATAGTTTAATTACTAAAATTTTGGCAGAATAACAACTAAATAAATACATTTTAATTTTCTAAAATTGAGCAAAGTGACAGTTTAACAAGTGCATTTTAATTTTCTAAAATTGAGCAGAGTAACAGCTTAGCAAGTACATTTTAATTTTCTAAAATAGAGCAACGTAACAACTTAGTAATTATAATATAATAATTTAAATTTGAGCAGAGTAATAACTTAGCAATTATAATTTAATAATCTAAATTTGGGCAAAGTAACAATTTAACAAAAATTAAAGTTTAACATTAATCATTATAACAATAATAATAATAATAAAACTTAAGCTTAAACGGATTTAGGAGAAAACCCTTCCTACCAGCATGCAAAGTGATAATAATTTAGAACCAACCCCACTCCCCGTGTGAAAACTCAATTTTATCCGCATAATTGAAGTTTTTTTAAAAAAAATTTAAAAAGTAAAAAATAATAATTGTGTGAAATATTTTTTTTTTCTTCTCTTCTTGTTGGGCTAAAATTATCATGGACCGTAACTAACTAAATATTAAATTTCTTGTTGAATTAAAAGTTTTAAGCCGATGGCCATACATATTCATTTATAATAGTACTTCAAGAGTTCATCATCACTATCAAAAATAAATACTAAATAAAGAATAATAATAACAAAAGGAAGTGAAAAGTTGAAAAAGGGAAACAGTTACGGGACTTGAATAATCTTAATTGAAGCTTACACTGGCCTATAAATAAGAAGAAGAAAAAACAGAAAAGAGGAGGGGGGGAGTTGAATTGAGGAAAGATGCAAAAAGATACTCCATTGGTGAAGTTACAAGAGGTATTCTTCTTTTATTTATTCCCTTATCTGCATGTCAATACGATGTTCTCTTATCTGTGTCTTGTTATTTCATTGCTTGAATTTACTTGCTTTGGGTGTATCTGGATTACTCTTCATTCTAATTGCCCTGTATTGGAGTTTACAAATCACAAAATAACAATTCCCACATTAATATAAAAACATAGACAATATTTGGTCCTATATTAATACATCAATTTTGTTTTTATCTTCAAAAATCATGAACCTTACACCACATTTTCTTTATTACTGTTAATTCATTTACGGATCACAAATAATATGCACACAAAATCCACACTCTGTCACACTATTGTTATACTCAGATCTGCAATTTCACCAACATACAAACTGCTCCTTCATACTCACACATTTGTTACTCCTCCTCACATTTTTCGGCAACCAGAGTCGCCGGCGATCTACCAATATTCCACGAGGCGCCAGAGTTCCTCCATGGAAAAGACACGCCATCAATGCCGCGCTACCATTGCGCAAACCACCTCTGCACTACCATTGCACGAGCCACCGTCGACTACCACGTTTTCGCAAACCTCCGCCGCTTCACCCTACGCACACCTTTAAGCACCCCGCCGCCAACCGCCGCACCATCATTCTTCAATTTGTGTCTCCATCGCGTGGAATCTCATGCTCCTTCGTGACTCTGTCACTTCGTCTTCTGTCTCATTCACTGTTTCAGTTTTGAGTCTTTTTCCATCGTTTCTCCTTGGCGGTGCAGCACCATCTTGTGCGAGATTTTTGATTTGGCTCTTCAGGCAGAAACCCCTGTTTCTTTGGGTTGGCAATCCTTAGTCTATTGTCATAATGGGCCTGGCCTAGCATTTTACGATTCCCCTTCCGCTCCCAATTGGCGCATAAAAGATGGGGCTGAACCCACAACGTTAATAATGTTTATAACCTTTAAAGGTTTTTTTTTATTGTAATTCAAAAAAAGGATAACATCATTTTAATCTTTCGTTAACGTGAAAAAAAATGTTTCTAAACATATAAAGTATGAAAGGATAATAATCCGTTTCTTTAAATTTGTTTATCAAATTACCTTGTTTCTTTAATAAAAGTTTTTTTAGTAACTAATATAATAAAAGTTTTTTTCTCAAATGTCGTTTTTAGTATAATATTAATTAAATAATTTGTTGATTAATAATTTCATGCTCTTTGAATAAAAATAAAAAATGTTGATTTAGTGATTATTCATGTTGGGTCTAGGACTCAGTTGGATATCACAAGATTTTCTATAACTTTTGCAAGAGTATTCCACATCTGTTAAGTCAACTATCGTTGTGGATAATACTTTATAATATTAATAATCAAAATAATAATAAAGATAAAAAATATATATATATCTAAAAAAAACATCAACCTATAAAATGGTTTTCTATCAAAGAATTACGTGAGTCTGATTCCTCATTGCACCTAAGGATACGTAGGAGTAGGGGCCCATCCCTGTCGATCTCAACAAAAGTAAAAAAATTAATGTCTTTCCAAAAATAAAATGTTTTCTTCTAAAAATAAAATCCTTAAAGACATTTTCTTTTTAGGGGCAAGATAAATACTTTAGAAGCTATCCATTTTGCACATTTAATTAGGGGTAACCGTCTTTATAGCGGATGTCGTAGGGTGCTAACACCTCCCTTACACGTAATCAACTCCCGAACCCATTTTTGGTTTCAAAGACCACATTCTTTTAAAAGGGTTTTCCAAGGTTTTCCTTAATAAACTTTGGTGGCGGCTCCTCTATTTTTATTTTCCTTTTCCACCATCCGGTCGTGACCCCGATTGTGACACCCCGCATTACCTCTAAGGTGATTGATGAAGAGGATGGAATTTGTTGATGCAAAGCTCCTATGATGAGGACTTTACTAGTTGCTAGAAAATTAGTAAAATTTTAGCATAAAAGCAAAGTAAAAGAAAATTTTTTCTAAAGAGAGTAACTCTCTAAGAATTTGGTGGCTTGAGAGAGGGAGAGGTGCTGAAAAAAAAATGTCCAGAGGTTGCCTATTTATAAAAGGAGGAGGGGGGTTAGGTGTCCCCATAATGACATCATCGTTTATGTAATAAATTAGATTTTTTATTTATTTTTCATACAATTATAGGACACATATTCAAACTTAGGGACACATGCACATATTAGAGTGCTGAATCAGCCCCCCTTTAGGCTTGGTACATGGTCTATATGTTGCCCTAGCTTTATCAATGTTAATTTTATCTGTAGTTAAATTAACCGGTACCGATAAAATAGCCTAAACTTGAAAAAATGACTTTTAATATCAAAAAAATGAAATTAAATGCAAAACTGGACAAATACATTATTTTTCATCAAAAATAAATTTCTAATAATAAATTTTAATTTTATTATTTTAATTCGAATTATATGTATTTATTTTGTATTTTTAAGCTAGAAAATTCATAAAAAATCCATTTTAATTCAATAAATACCAAAATTTTTATGAAAATTATAAAATTAAATATTTAACCTATAAATAAACTGAAATTACCATTTTCACCATTTTTGGATGTCAAACCCATATTGGCTGGCTTATTAGACACCTAGGGGCATTTTGGTCATTTTACACAAGAATTCCAAAAAATTTTCAAAATTATATTTTAATATACATGACATGATTCCAAGCTCAAATTGACATTTTAATGTCAATTGAATATTTTTCTCATATCAGCCCTTAATATTAAGAAATAGAGACAAAATCGTCATTTCTAATTTCTCCGAGTTTTGGCTCAGAAAAATTATTAAAAATTATGATTAAAAAACTCTTGAAATTCTGAGTGTAATGGTGGAAATCAGAATTATAAAATTCCTTCTTGATTTTTCAAAATTAAATTGTCAATATATTAGAAAAACAGTTAAAAAATTGAAATAGCGGTGTTTTATTTTCCACTATTTTTCTTTTAAAATACAATTTTTATAATTAAAATATACCTAGTATAAAATTTTTAAAATACTTTGAAATCAAAAAGTCTCTGATCTATTCCCTCAATCAACCAGGGGTATTTTGGTCAATTCACAAAAATTATCTCAATAAATCCCAAAAAAAATTCTAAAATTATTATTAATTATTCTAAGTGTATTGATGACTTTTAAAACACTTCTAACTATTCTAGTATATTAATTTTTTTATTTGACTTTTTAAGGGCAAAATGGTCATTTTACTAATTTATAGGTTTTGTTCCCAAAAAAAATTATTAAAAATATAAATGAAATACTACTCACTAATATAAACGTAACTATAAGGATCAAATTTTAAGATTCCCGTCTGGTTCTCCATAATTAAATATAGACTGATTAGGAAAATAATTTGATAGGCAAAAATAGGGATGTTACACTTCACCCCATCCTTTGCTAGCTATTAGGACTACTCTGGCTTGTAAATTCTCAGTCACCCTTGCTTCTTGATTGAATCTGCTAATATAATCCCTCAACAACTCATCCGCACCTTAGCAAATCCTCCTCAGGTTTGCCTCAGTTTTAGGTCTAGCTTTACTAGTGGCAAAAGCAGTCCTAAACTTCTCCCTTAGTATCATTCATGAGTCAATGAATCTCAACTCCAAAGACTGAAACCACTTTAATTTTGTTCCTTTTAGTGAAAGTAGGAATGCTCTACATGTTAGTGAAGCAGAAGCTCCTTTGTACGACATTACTGATTCAAACACCAAAAGGTGATCGTTTGGATCAGTAGATCCATCGTACAACTCTAGAGAAGGCAGTTGTTGTAACTGATTTAAAACTTGCAAATTCAAAATTCTTGAAGAAAACGAAAGGTTGAACAAAATCATCTCATTATCTTCGTTCACCTTAACAGCCATGTAGGCCTTATGCACCTCCTGCACAACCTGACTTGGTTGCAAAGCTATTGCTACTAACCTCTCAATGTGATCATAACTATTGTCCATGATTTTCTTATTCTCTTTCTCAGCTCAAAGTTCCGCAATGATTCTTTCTTACTCTTTCAACATCTCTCTATACTATTGTAGCAACGCAGCGAGATCATCCATAGTGACTGATGGTGCCGAAACACCGTTTGCCTCAAGGACCGCTTCAAGCATGATGGAAGCTGCTTCGCCATCCCTAGGCGATGGTGGCGGGAGCTTCAGTGGCAATGGTGCCACAATAGACTTACGATTTCTTATGCTAAACATCACAAACGAATCTCCAAACAACGAAGAGTGAAAAGAAAATCAGAAAATAATTCCAACAGATAGCACCAATGTTGTGTGGTGAACACGAGGAAAGATCTCCGATGAGCTCCTTCGGTGGTCGTAGATGTCTTCGGTGGTGGCACCTGTAAGGACTCTGATGCTTAAGTTAATAAGGGCGTAAGAATGAGTGAGAATGAGAGAGAGCGTAAGTATCCAGTGGGTGTGGAGCCCTTTATATAGAGTATTTTAGAGGAAAAAATGTTAAGGTAAGGTGCCACGTGGCAGTATGCGATTGGGTGCCTCATTAAGCATTTTCCTTGTTGTTAGTTATTTTCCATGCTGCCAGGGTAAGTATGAAACTCAGACCGAGATGAGCAAGGCAATACCCTCCAAGTATGTTAACCAAGATAGGCGGTGGAGTAGACTGATTTAGGGGTTTAGCATTCATGTAACCCCCAAAACATAACTCTTATTGTATAGGTGTGATTTATCGATCTTTTCTCTCTTTAGGGTAAGGATGTTTAATTGTCATTACCAGGTTCTTAATTACTATTGTTGTTGTTTTTGTTGCCTTTTTTTTATTGGCAATGGTTTTCTACTTACTGCCACCTTATAAGATAAAAAACTGGGTTAGACATCTTTTTGGTCCCTATAAATATAGAAAAGTTCGTTTTTAGTCCTTCCTTTCAAAATCGTCAACTTTTTGTCCTCTATTTTCAAAAATGTGTCACGTTAAACCCCCAGTCACTAACTTCGTTAATGTAGTTAACGGTGATGCCACATCAGCACTATACACATGGACATTTTGAATGACGTGGCATCCACACGGTTGGCACGTGGCAAGTAATATATTTGTTTTAGCCCTAGAAAACTTTACAAGTTTGATTTTAGTCCTTATAAAATTTAAAGTTTGGTTTTAATCCCTATAAAATTTAAAGTTTGGTTTTAGTCCCCACAAAATACAAAAGTTTGATTTTAACTCCCCATAAAATTCAAAGTTTAAGTTTTGTCTCCATGAAATTCAACGTTTGATTTTTAATCCCTATAGTCCTTAATTCAAAGTTTCATTCATTGGCACTTTGATCTCACCACCAACATTACACAATATCATTTAAACCACTGTTATGGATTAACACCCTTTAATAGCTAACAAAAGTTCTAACAATTAGAGTTCTAATTCAATAACATATGCAAAACTCTATTACTAAAGAAATATGAGACCAAGTGTTGCAACGTTGTTAGTTACTAAAGAGTGTTAGAGGGTATGCATTAGAGGTTTTAATGCCCAATTTGGATTTAGGTTATTCGTTTGTCATTATATAAGGCCACACGATTGCTCTTCGACCTTTGATGTTAATTCCTGATAATAGTTTGAACCAAGGTTTTTAAAATTAGATCGGTCATTGAATCAGTGAAGGCAATGGTTCAAGGTTCAATAGTCTAATTGTGATTGAATCATGATTAAACCTGTACAATAAAATAATATTAAGCAATATTAAAAAAATAGCATAATATTCATAACTCTATAATATTATTGGTAGGGGTGAATGTGAGAAAGGTTGAAATAGGTTTATATTTTTTCCTACTTAACCCAAACTTTGTTAGGGTCATTTATGTGAACCCAAATCGAACTTAATCAAGACTTGACAATATATGGGACAATATTGAGTAAATCTAATTTATTAACATAATATATCAATATTAATATTATGTATAGTTAAATCATATAATAAAAGAAGTTTATACAATAAATAATATGATTATAAATATAATATGATTTTATACAAAATATTAATTATTAAATTAAAATTTTTTATTATTAATACATAATTGTTAAAAAAATTAATTTTTAAAACAATATAAAACATCGGGTTAGGACGACCCGAAACATCCTAAACTCGTCTTAAAAAAATCATTATATCTAATTTTTAAAACTCAAACCCGTCAAAATCAATCTCAGGTCAGGCTAGGTTAGTGGGACGAGATGGATCATGTGTACCCTTAATTATTAGTTAAAATTCATTGAAAACTAGAAATATTTTATTATTGGTTAAAATTTATTGGAAACACACTCTTTATTATTGATCGAACCAGTTTGGTAATTGGTTCCAATTGAACTAACAACTGTGATTTGAATACTATATGATTATGTTCGTAAGATGAATGTGAAAGTGTATGAAGAAGATATTACATATTTAAAAAAAAATGAACACAATAAAATAACAAATTAGGAACCAAAATCAAACTTTGAATTTTAGAGGATTAAAATCAAACTCTGAATTTTATGGGGACTAAAATCAAACTTTAAATTTTATAGGAACTAAAATCAGACTTTAAATTTTATAGGGATTAAAACTAGACTTTGAAAATTTTCTAAGGACGAAAAAAAAATACTTGCCACATGGCAACAATGTGGATTGTAACGACCCAACTGTCGCTACTGGACAACACTACTAATCTTACTCTTATCATATAAACATAAATAAAATCAACTCATCCATATAAATGAAACACATGTACATCTTGAGATACTCATCTATCTCTCCTATGGCCATTGTACATATCTTTACAACTTTCTCAAAATAAAAAAAAAAAAATTAGGGGGTAACACCAGGGCCATATAACAAAATAGAACAAAATATACAAATACATCCATAAGGGGAGAGGGATACAAAACACACTCCTTATGGCTGGTCATACTATACACCCTCACCAAAAAAAAAACAAAAGAATTATTCAAAGGACAACGCTATCTGAGACATCAACCTATAAAGGGCCTTCTATTGTCTCCGTGTAGAGACCTCCACAATTAGCTGCGAGTAGCCGAATCCGCTGAAACCTTGCCCTCTGCTCCCACGCCCAACAACATGATCATCATAGTTACACCAACACCCAACAGTAGCAATAGGATCCACAACAAATATAGCAAGGCAAAGGTAAGCTTACTAAAACAACGATAAAGCATATGATTAAAGAAAATCACCAATAGTTCACAACATTCACACACATCAACATAGCATACATTCTCATATATTTAGAGTTCTCAACCCAAAACCCCACAATACAACAAATCCATCACAACTTATGTTAATGCATGATGACATAACTCTCGAGAGATTTGCAACATCTCGAGTGATTAGTCAAATGTTACCCCCTACCATGGCCTATCCAAGTACCATTCAAGGATTGCCAAACTCTGATCTAAGGACAAGCTTAGTGATTTGTCGGGATAAGTGTATGTGGGTGGTGGCTTATCACGACTCAAGGCCTGCACCACCTTGGCCTCTTGCGGAATCGCCCATCCACTCATCCTTGAAGGCCTATCGTTAGCTGCCCCACGTCTCGTCCAGCACTAAGTTGGAGGCCCGTCTAAGCCATAGCTCCAGTCAACCATCCAACTTAGGTGCCAGCCCACACCATGGCATGAGATCCATCGTCAGCTACCTCAGCCGCCAACTTATGTATGAAAGCATGTATCACCACATAACATCTACTCAACCACAACTAGTCAACATCTAGATATACATATTTATCAATACAACCCATGGCATGAGGTCCATCATCAACTACCTCATGCGGCCCAACAACAACAACCAACATTATGTAGGTCCAATCCGGCCCCAAACATAGTCAATAGGTAAGGCCTTATCCAAGCAGCGCTTACCTTGTGAAAAGTCTCACGCAACACAGGTGGAGGTCCTATCTAAGCAACCTGCACCCCTTGTAAGATTTCTCACCACAACAACACAACACAACTAGTAGAGGTCCTATCCAAGCAATCTTCCACTTTACTCACATTTTCCAACAATTTCTCACGTTAGACTCGCACTAGGAGTCCTTCTCAACATTTTTTCACATAACTACCCTTTCAAAGTTTGATCAACAGTAGAACACTTCATTCGCTCAGCGACCTATATGCTCACTCAGCGAAGACCTCCCTTACAGAGAACCAACTTTCCCCTACGAAGGTTCTCGGTCAGTGACCATGAGCTTCACTTAGCGAATTAGAGTCATTCTCTCAGCGATAGCTGGAGTCACTTAATGAATTTGTTCCAAGGACTTCCTCCAAATCTCTATCAACAACAATTCACTTAACGAGTTACATACTTGCTCAATGCCTAGCCATTCTAGAAAGCAGCAAGAAATTGCCCTCTCTCCTCGCTCAACGAACACGATGTTTGCTTAGTGGCACACTTACAACAGAAAGCAACAATTCTCCAGGGCCCCAATTTGCTCAACGAGCTCAGTACTTGCTCACGGATTGCTCCCAGGCATTCTGCAAGCTCACCACTCACTCAGTGAACATCGCATCCATTCAGCGAACCACTTTCTAGAAAATTTCCAGGATTCTTAGGATCACTCGCTCAACAAATCGACCATCGCTCAACGAGTCTCCCCTTTCCTTTAGTCACTCCTTACGACTAAAGAACACTCACTCAGTGACACAAACAGTCGCTCAGCGATCCCCAACTCGAGAGCCTCACTCCACTACTAGGGGCATTCTCGCTCAGCGAGAGCCACAGTAGCTCAGCGGCTATCAGATGACAGCAGCAAAAACTCTCTTCAAAAAACCCCAAAAATCTAAAATTTCCACTCACCCACGTGGACTCTCTAGTCATGTCATCCCATACCACTCTAACCAACTGGATATGCTTGCCTCTAAGCTGCTTCGTCCTTTTATCCACGATCCTCACTAGCAATACTGCATAAGTCAAGTTCTCTTGAACCTATACCGAATTGGGCTCTATGATGTGTGTAGGGTCATGGATATACTTCCTCAACTGAGACACATGGAAGACATTGTCGATGTTGGACAGGAAAGGCGATAAAGCTATCTAATAAGCAACAGGTCCCACACGATAAAGAATCTAGTAAGGACCAAGAAACTTGGGGGTGAGCTTTTTGAATTTGATTGCCCTTCCTACCCTAGTCATTGGCATGACTCTCAAGAAAACATAATTGCCCTCTTCAAACTCAAGCAGCCTCCTACGCTTATCAACATACAACTTTTGGCGACTCTGAGCAATCCTTACATTCTCCTGAATCTTCTTCACCTTCCCTGTCGTCTGTTGTACCAACTCTAGTCCTACAAGCATACTCTCTCCACCTTGATACCAACACAACGGTGTTCTACACCTCTGGCCATATAAGGCTTCAAACGGTGCCATTCTAATGCTTGCATGGAAACTGTTGTTGTACGTAAATTCCACCAAATGCAAGATTTCGTCCCAACTACCAAGATGGTTCATTACGTATGCTCGCAAAAGCTCCTCCAAAGACTGGATCGTCCTCTTGGACTGGCCATTTGTCTATGGATGATAAGCAGAACTGAGTCTCAACTTGGTACCCAACGCTTGATGTAAACTCTGCCAAAACCTCGATGTAAACCTCGGATCCCTATCAGAGATAATGCTGGAAGGCACGCAACCTTATTATCTCTCTAATGTACAACTGTGTCAACTTTTCCAAGGAATACTTGATATTAATAGGCAAGAAGTAAGCACACTTCGTCAACCTATCAACGATGACCCATATAGCATCAACACCTCTTACCGTCCTAGGCAAACTCACCACAAAGTCCATAGTGATGCTATCCCACTTCCACTCAGGTATCTCCATCGTCTACAGCAAACCACTAGGTCTTCAGTGTTCTATCTTGGGCTTCTAACAAGTCAGACAGGCTGCAACATACTTTGTCACATCTTTCTTCATACCAGACCACTAAAACATCTTCAAGTCTTGATACCTCTTGGTGGTACCCAGATGCAAGCTCAACTTGCTCTTGTGACCTTCATCCAAGACGAGCTTTCTCAACTCAGGGCCTTGCGGTATACACACTCTACCCTTAAACCTCAAAATATCGTCTGTACCCAAATTGAAATCCATCGCCTTTTTGGCACCCAACAACTCCTTAATCTTACAAAGACCAGGGTCTATCAACTGCTTCTCTTTGACCATCTCCAAGAAACCACTAGCCACTATGATCATACCGCAACAGATACGATCAGGTGACATCTCCACATACAAGTTCAAATCTTGTTCAAACCTCTGAACTTCTCCACCAGCTCCAACTCCTTCACCATCAAAGCCGACATATGCACTGTCTTTCGGCTCAAAGCATCAGCCACAACGTTTGCCTTACCGAGATGGTACATCAATGGAAAGTCATAGTCTTTTAGGAATTCCATCCACTGTCTTTGCCCCATGTTCAATTCCTTCTGATCAAATAGATACTTCAAACTATTGTGATCACTAAACACGTCAAACTTTGCACCATATAGATTGTGCCTCCATATCTTCAAGGCAAACATAACTACAGCCAACTCTAGGTCATGGGTAGGATAATTCCTCTCATGATTCTTCAATTGTCTCGATGCATAAGCCACGACATTTCTATGCTGCATCAGCACACACCCTAATCCTTGATGAGATGCATAAGCACACACCATAATTCACATTTTCTCACTTACTTTCTCTCACAAGTGCAAAAAAGAACACACATTGCATACCCCTCACTTTGATACTTTTTCATGCTCATAAAAGTCAAAGATTCTCTCACTCATGATAAATTATTACATGCATACAAGGTCACGTAATCTCGACCAATCTCTACGTGACACCTTATTAACTTTTTCTCATAAATTGAAAAATGCGTTTACATGTCACGTATAGATTATTCGGAACTATGTGACTTCGCTCAATTTTTATGTGACATATTATTAACTTTTTTCAAAAAATGTGATTATGTGTAGTAGACTACATTTTCACCCTCTCTCTGTCATGCACACTTGTCAATAACAAAATCAAGAATATATATCAAACACTTTATTAATACATATCATTTCTTTTTATTTCTCTCTTTTTATCATATGATGTTATCTATCGTATCTATTCTTCTTTCTCTTTTCTTTCTTTCTCTCTCTAGGTGCCCATTAGCACCAAGATGTCCATGAATGATTTTTCCATAATCATTCACTCACTCTCTCCCCACTCACCAATAGTACACATCGCACACACTAACATTCTCTTATTTTATTTTATTTTTCCTCACCCACACCACCTTCACCCTCATATATACCTTTCTCACACAGACTCTTCTCATTAAAAAAAATCACAATCACAACACAACACTTTTCACGCAGCTCTCGTAATAAAATTCACGCACATCTCTCACTCTTTTTTTTTTCCCCACTATAACAGATTCTCTCAGCCCACAAACACATTTTCTCACACAAACACAAATAAGGGAATAGCAAACTTTCTTTCTCACACTCTGATAACACTCCATCACATTCACATATCCAAAGAAAATATCACTCACACCGAAAAAAACTCACGCATTCACAAGCGTCACCCACGTACCCTCTCACACACAGACATTCTTTCCACTTTTCTCACAGTGCGTGCACACACATTACTCCTCACAGTATATTGATCACACAACATAAAGATATCGTTCTCTGCCTCTTTCCACCGTTGCTGCCCTCAAAAAAAATCTAAATCAATGACATTCGCCTTTCAACTACGTACCATGAATCATTGTGCATCGAGCCATCAACCAAAAACCAACTCCTTCATAAATCACCATGATTACCTGATCCTGCACCATAATTAACCCATATCCAGTTACTTCTTCCCTTTTTTTCTTTTCTGTTTCGTTTTATTTATGTACTACCATTATGAACTTCATCTGCTTGTTTTTTGGAAGCTCGTGACTCAGTTGGCTTTGTCGTGTTTCTATCTTTATCATTGTATTACATTGTTATATGTAGGTGTCATGATTTTCATCCTCTTTCTCCGGCTCAGTGGTTTATTTTGTAATGTGCATTTTTTTTTTCTAATGCTTGTCTATCATTCTCATATTGAGGTTTTGCTCTTTATCAACTTGCTTTTGGTTTGGGCATTGTTAATTTAGGTAACATCTCAAATTGGTTTGTTAATTAATTGATTCTGAATAAGATTAGCTCGAATCCTTCCCCTATATAAATTGGTTTAAATATGCTTTTGGTTTTTATAAAATACCCTTTTTGTAATTTTGATCCCTGTAAAATTATTTTTTTTAAAAATAGTCCTCATAAAATTCTTTTTTTATTTATTTTGGTCCCTGTTATTTTGTTTTAGTTCTCATAATATATTTATTTTTTTCGATTTTATCCCTATAATATTTTATTTATTTTGAATTAGTCCCTTTAAAAAAAATTAATAGGAACTAAAAGTAAATTATTTATATATTACAAAGACAAAAATGAAAAATAAATATATTACAAGAACTAAAACAAAACAACAAGGTCCAAAATCAAAAAAAGAAATTTTACAAGTACCATTTTAAAAAAATAATTTTATAAGGACCAAAATCAAAAAAGTAGTATATTACAGGGACCAAAAACACATTTAAGTCAATTATAAAACCAACCTATATAAATATTTCAATAAGTTGTTACTTAATGAATTAGATAGAATTCAATAAATTAAATGTCAAATTAATCAGTAGATCCCTGAACTATTTTGAAATTTTTAATTAAGTTTCCAAACTAAAAAAAATTATAATTGGATCCTTGATCTTGTAAAATTTTTGTAGTTGAGTCCCTAACACCCATTTAAATTTTTTTTAGTGAATTACAAAAATTTTACAAAATGTTTTTAGTGAATTACAAAAATTTTATAAGATCAAGGACCCAATTACAATTTTTTTTTAATTTAGGAACCTAATTAAAAATTTTCAAATAGTTCAAAGTGTTAAATTTTCCTTAAATTCTTGTGGGCTACAATTAATTGTGTCATTTTGTTTTGTCAAAAACAGGCTAATATTATGATCCATTTGATAATACTTAAACTCACTTATAATGTGATTAATTGCTAATGGGCTTTGGACACCTAATATTGATCTATGTAAAAAACAATATAGACCTAACCACTAGGCTCATAATGGAAGGTGCCTAGAGTTAATAAACAACGTGGCTAGGTCTCCTTTGTCGTTACAATGACATATAATTGCTCTTTAGGTTTGCCTCATTGAAAACCTAGATTTTGGAGTGTATGATCAGGCAAAAGAAGACTTAGCTTTTGGGTTCCGAAAGGTTGTGCAATGCACAAGCAATCCTCGTCATCCTTGATTCTGTCTTCAACAAGTAAATTTTATAAACATTATTGATGTTCTAAATTCATATAAAGTATGTTGTTATTTTTCCTACATTTGGTATCATAGCCAATTTTATATGATTTAGGACCTGATATTGATATTTAACAATTTTTCGGATCCAATTTTCTTTTTCTTGTAATTTTCGAACAATTATTTGTATGCAAATTCGAATGCGTTGTTTCAATTATTGCACCTAATATTCTAATCTGGGTTTAATTGATTTTTTTAATTTCAATTAAAAGGATTTAAATGCTATTCTATTTTTTAATTGAGTTATTTTAATTGGTATTCACCTGCTACGCTATTTGCCTTGGATTGCAATTTTGTAATTCACGTGCAATGCGTTGTGTAGTGTGCATTATCGTTGCGTTGCGTATTATTGCTAGATTTAATAATGCGTTGGATTTTAATGGGTTTAATCTGGGTTTCAATTATGCGTACGTATTTATATGTGTGGGTTTTATTTAATGGTAATTCACGCATCTTTTTCTATTGCAAATATTTAATCTGGGTAAACTCTCTTTTTTTTTTCTCTCTCTCTATATATTGTGTAATATGTTGAATATTATAAAAAAATATTATATATATATATATACACACGCACACACAAATATATTATTATATATATAATTATATACAATATTTGTTATAATATTTAACATATTACAAATAATTATATATACATATAGATAGATAGTTATATTATAATAAATATTATATATAATTATGTACAAAAAAATATAATATTATTATGAAAATATATATAAGATTTATATATATATATATATATATATATATATATTTTTTATTATATATATTTATAATAATTTTGACATATAAATTTAAAGTATATTATTAATTAAAATATTAAAAATTAAATAATTAATATTTAAATATTTTAAAGAAAAATATTTGAATAATAATTATAATTTTTAAAAATTTATATATATATATTTTATAATTTTAAGAAAAGTAACTATATAAATAAAAAATAATATTATATACTTAGTTATATTATAATAAATATTATAATAAATAGATAGATAGTTATATTATAATAAATATTATAATAAAAGGCTAAGAACAGAGAGAGAGAAATAGATAGTTATATTATAATAAATATTATATATAATTATGTATAAAAAAATATAATATTATTATGAAAAATATATATAAGATTTATATATATATATATATATTATATTTTTTATTATATATATTTATAATAATTTTGACATATAAATTTAAAGTATATTATTAATTAAAATATTAAAAATTAAATAATTAATATTTAAATATTTTAAAGAAAAATATTTGAATAATAATTATAATTTTTAAAAATTTATATATATATTTTTTATAATTTTAAGAAAAGTAACTATATAAATAAAAAATAATATTATATACTTTAGTTGAAATTATATTTTTTTGTAAAAATTAAAAATTAAATTAAAAGTTACTTTCTAGAAAATTATATGTAATTTTAACAAAATAGTAATTTTGTTATTTGAACATATTTTATATTTTATCTTATTATTATCTAGTTTATTATTTGATGTATACCAAACACTAGATAAGATTAAAACTTATCATGCTGTTATCCTATCTTATTCTTATCATACTGTCATATCTTATCCTACTCTGTTTTATCTTGACTACCAAACGACCCTAAAAGGCTAAGAACAGAGAGAGAGAAATAGAATAAAAGAAAGATTTGAATATATTTTAGTATCTAAAAATATAATTTTATTTTAATTCTTATAAAAATTTTAGTTATTTTTTATCCATATATTTTATTAAAACCTTGCACTTTTAATCCCTAACAAGAAACTAAAATCACATTAATTTTGTTAAATAGAGTGGTTAAAAATGAATAAATTTTGACAATAGCTAAAATAAAATAATTTTGTATTTTTAGAGACAAAATTTTTAGAGAAATATAATTTTTAGAGTAAATATTTCATCATATTGTATTAAACTAACAGGATATACTTTTTCATTTTTACAAAAGGACTAATCGAGCTGAAAAAACGTAAAATGACAAAAAAAAATTATAAATAAAATTTCAAACTTCTTAATAAACATTTCATCCTATTGCATTAATTTTACTGGATATATTTCTTTCTTTTTATGAAAGGACGTATTGAAGATTTGCGTTGGGAAAAAAAAAAGTAGAAAAAACTATCGCTAGAAGGAGGGCTTGAACCTCCGACCTTGTGGTTAACAGCCACACGCTCTAACAAACTGAGCTATTCCAGCTTTGACGGCATGTTTCTGCTTTATGTAATATAATAGAAAATCCCCTATCGTTCAATTTCTTTCTTTCAGTTTGGACCCGTCCCTTCTTTCTCTCTTCTGCCTTTACTCTTACGTCACACCAAAAAGAGAAATAGATAAGAAATAAATTAAAAGATAAAAAATAAATAAAAAGTAATTTTAAATTTTAAATTATTTACTAGGAGAGAAATAAATGAAAAATAAAAAAGAAATAGAGAGGTGAATGAAATGAGATAAGAAATAGAATGAAAATAAATAGTGTGATCCACCAAAACTAAACCACTTAAATTTTTAAAAATTTAAAAATTTCTTCTCCTCTCCTTTCCTTTTCACTCAATCAAACAAAACATAAGTTGACCCTCATTAACTTGGGGTCGAAAAAGCTTTTTGCGTTTTTGAATTTTTTTTATTTTTTTTGGTATACATTTGTGTTTTTGTATTGTTATCTTGCTATCTTGCGTTTGAAAATTATACTAGTTTAAATATGTTTTTCTTATTATAAGATGGGTAGATTTTAGTTTTGATTTTTGTAAAAGTTTTTTTCTTTACCTTCATCTTCTTGAAACTAAAATCAATATTTTTAATCCTTACCATTATATGACATCAATTAATTGACTGTGTCTAACAAAAAGTCATGTAGTCATCTTAGGTAACACCAAATAATATAAATGTGGTGTCATGTTTGTAAGTGGCTTACAATTTTTTTAATTATAAAATAAATGCTATTTATCTTTTCAAATTTTGGAAGAATGAAAATCAAAGAAAAATTATTTACAAGTACCAAAACCAAATTTTACTTCTTATACAGTGACCAAAAATAAAGATTTCAAATTTTAGAAGAATGAAAAATAAAAAAAATATTTTAAGAATTAAAATCAAAACATACACATTTTACATAAATCTAAAACATATTTAACTCAATTATATTTATCTCAATTCCGATTAGTGGTGGGTGTGTTTGAGTTAATTGGAGCTATTTGTGTGAGAGTGGTACTACTAAATTATTACTCTTCACGTTCTTAAATTTGTGATGCCCTAAAATAGATTGTGTTAGTGTTTATTCATCAGCGATTGTATAGGAAAATGTATATTTTTTTTTCTTTACACATGTATAGCTTTCGAGATAATCAAACACATCAGATATAGGAAAATTATATACAACATTATCCTATCCTATTGTAATCCATCGTTTGTTGTGCCAACAGGATATAATTACACTATCTTATTTCTTATCCTATCCTATTGCTCTAATGTATTTCTTATCTTGAGGGTGGAGCTGGATTAGAAAGCAACATGATAGGATAAGCTTTTTTTCCCTCTCTCTATATACTATGTTATATGTTAAATATTATAACAAATGTTGTATATAATTATATATATAATAATATATTTGTATATATATATATATATATATAATATTTTTTATTATATAATATTTGTATATATATAATTACAAAGAATTATATATACATATAGATAGATAGTTATATTATAATAAATATTATATATAATTATATATAAATAGATATAATATTACTGTAAAAAATATATATAAGTATAATATATGATGATATATATTATAATATATTAATATATATATATATATATATATATATATATATATATATATATAATAACAAAATGTATATAATATATAGCAATATTATATAAATTAATATATTTAAATATATATTATATTTATTATATTTTTTTTATTATATATATATTATAATAATTTTGTATATAAATTTAAAGTATATTATTAATTAAAATATCAAAAACTAAATAATTAATATTTAAATATTTAAAGAAAATATTTGAATAATAATTATAATTTTAAAAATTTTATATATTTTTTTTATAATTTTAAGAAAACTAACTACAAAAATAAAAAATATATATTGTATATTTTAGTTAAAATTATATTTTTTCATAAAAATTAAAAATTAAATTAAAAGTTACTTTCTAGAAAATTATATTTAATTTTAACAAAATAGTAATTTTGTCATTTGAACATATTTTATATTTTATGCTATCATTATCTAGTTTGTTATCTGATATACACCAAACATTAGATAAGATTATAGTTTTTCTTGCTTTTATCCTATCCTATTCTTATCCTACTGACATATCCTATCCTACCATATCTTATCTTGACCGCCAAACGAGTCCTAAATGTAAATACTTTTTTCAGTGAAAATTCAAAACTTGGTTCATCATATTATTGGAGACTAGTCCCTTCTACTAGATCTAACCCTTGTTATTTATAAACAAGGCAGTACTAACATTTTATGAACCTAGAGCAAAACAATAGATAAGGATCTCTTATATACAAATATTCAAAAATATAAATATATATTGCACAAAAAAGAGACATATAATTTCATTAAAAATGATACATTTTATCATATTAAACAAATAACATAGTTTTAACAAATCTCAAAAGTATGTATCACATTTTTCATTCAATTTACTCTTATGTGATTGTCTATTATTCAATTTATGCCAAAAAAAAAAATATATACACACACATATCTATGTTTGATAATAGATATAATTTCTTAAGGGCATGCTTTCAATCATTAATCTAAGAGATCTTTAGGCAGAAGCAATACAATTACAAAAGCATCCATATATTAAGAACAACTTGTACTTGTTCACATATGATCTATATCATGCTAGATTACTAAGGATAGGACAAATACATGGTTCCATTATTGGTTCCTAATATAAGTGTTCTATATAAAAAATTTGCAGCAATTGATCCCGAACATGAACAAAAGGAGTCGGTGATTTTATGGTTCTTACTCAATTGAATATCTTGAGTTCCTGATGAGACCTTAGCCTCTCTTCAAATGGGAAGAAAAGAGTATGAGTTTTCAGTGATTCAGTATCCCCTAATGGACCAACATTGACATCTACTTATTTAAACCCATATCATCTAATTTAGTAGTTTAACATACTCACTTAATTTGATCATATAAAATAAAGTCCACTAATTATAAATAGTTAATATAATTGTCTTATAATATTAGCCCAGTTATATTGGAATACAAAATTCCAACAATCTATATATAAGGTCACCCCCTAAAAGAAAAAAAACATATAAACATAATATGTATATATAATTTTTTCAATAATAATTTATACAATTTTATTTCTTATAACTCCTTCAACATTCTCTTTTTCTTTCTATTTCTCTTCCTTTCTTGTCTCATAGCCTATTACATCTCATATTTTCTCTATCTCCTCTCCTTTTTTCTCTTATCACTAAAAATGGATACACCTCTTAAAAAGTATACAACCATCATTTTTAATAATTTTTAAAGCCCTTTTTTTTCCTAAATGTTTCTTAATAAAAATAAATTAAAAAATATTATTTGATTGTTTGAAGTAGAGAATATATTGTTTTTATTATTTTAAGGTTAAAAATTAAATTTTGCTTTAGCAAAATTTGAGGGTCAATTACGCTTTTAAAATTTTAAGCATGATATATAAATATAATAAAGATTTCATATTATTAGAATTGCTACCATGAATTTTAAAAACAAAATTTATTTTCTTTCACTACAGCATTATAATCTTGTATCTTTTGTTTAATTTATATAATTTTTGTTTTTGTAATATGTGGTCAATTGTTATGAAATTTTTAGTGATTTGTTAAATTTAACATATTAATTTTAAAATTAAAATTTAATTTAATTTTTTATATTTGACATATTCAAAGAAAATGTTCTAGCTTCGTCCCTATCCTCTATCATTAACAAAATATAATGGTTTCATATTAAAGCTTACATATATTTTTATTTTTTATTTATATACTCACTTTTAGTTTTAATTACTTTATAACTTGAGTTTTGGTTTATGTTTTTTATATTGTTAAAAAAGCAAACACTTTAAATCTATTATCATAAATTCATTTCATGTTAATATGTCATACTAAGCTAAAAATTCATTTAACATAGATTTATAAATGTAACATATTAGAATCCAAGAAAAAAAAACTAACAACTAAGAGAGTGATACTCTCTAATCACATATCACATTTTAATTTAGAAAAAGAAGACGTAAAACGAGTAATTTCAATCCATTTATAAAAAAAACAAAAGACAATAAAAAAACTTTGTTACACAACTATATAGATTTTTTTATTTTTTGGGCTCATTCTAATCATGGGTTCTGGACCATTCCCCTTTCAAACTAGGTCCAGGGCTGGCCTTAGTTATAGGAAAATGCTAATATACTTAATATGGGAAAAGTACTTTTTGGAATACTATTTTGTTTTTTAACAATTCAGAAAGTGCTTTTTGAAATACTGTTCTTTTCTTAACAAGAAACGAAATAGTATTTCAGAAAGTACTTTTTGAAATTTATTTTTTTTCCTTCATTTTTTAAATTTTTTTAAATTTTTTTCAATTTATGTTAGTAAGATGTCTGAGGTGATGAATATGTCGACTAATGTAGCACAAAAAAATGGACAGTGGGCATGGTGTGAGACAAGGGGAGGGGTGCATTCGAGAAAAGAGAGAAGGGTTGTTTTGAAAAAGAGGGAAAAAATAATGTTCATTAAGTAATTTAAAAAAAAAAAAGGCAAAGGGGAGTGTACTTAGAAAATAAGGGGAGTGTAAATAGCAAAAGCCAACTTTTCTTTGCTAGAAAACTCTTGAGATATTAAAACCTTATCCTTAACATAGAAGTTATTTTGTTTAGTACCTTTCTAAGTAATACTAGATTTTTCAAAAACAACTTATTTATGAAATTGCTTTTAAAGGGGAGTAAACAAAAGATGGAAAACACAAGAATTTTATCCTAGTTCACCCTATAATCCTGGGCTACATCTGGTTCCCACACACTTATGGAATTTTTACTATGAAAAGAGTATTACAACACTTTTACACAAAACTTCAAATTCAATAATTTAAATTTAAACCTCTGCAGGTTCTTCTCAACCACAAAACTATACCAGTTCTTGCAAGGCACCCCAAAATCAAACATAAAAATTATTAGTAGAATTAATACATCATAATAACAAACACTGGTCTTGGGAGGTTAAACAACAATATGACAACAAGTTTTTCTATTATTAACTGCATAGAAAACAATCCCTCACTAACTCCCAATAGAGAGGATTTTTTATAGTAAGGACACGTTTATCTCACTTCTATTTTTCTCTTAGGCACAAACTATCTTGTATAGAAGTAGGTCTTTCTCACTCAGAGAAATTTGTGTGATTTGGAAGCTTTCTTGTTCACTCAAAATGCCTTAACAAAGGTCTTTTATAGCACACTCTTTTCTTTTTCCTTTCTATTTTTTTTTTTGCACACAGCTTCACACATTTGAAAGAGGATTTTTCTTCTTTAAATAGCCAAAAATATAGTTGTTGGAGAGGGGGTCCTACACTGCTACAGGTTTTAGATCACTTTGGTTAGAGTAGCATGACTTTTTTCTGACACAGCCAACTGGAAAAAAATATTCCTTTCTGATGTGGTATTCTAAACCACCTTTTTGATGATCTATACTGATGCACCTTTCTAAACATCCTAACTGATACTTTTTTTGATGATGCATCATTATGATATTTTATCCAAAAAATGCCCTCTTTCCAAATTTCTTTTAAGAGCTAACAATCATGGCTTGGTGTATATCTTCAATAATCTTGGTGTATCAAGAAGATCATATACTTCTCAACCTTTTAGAAGATGCAACAACCTTTTTGAAACACTTAACATATTTGTTAAATCACTACAAATCTCGTAGACTTATAATTTGTCTTCTAAAAGTTTGTCATTATTGAAACAAGGGTTTGAATTTAACAATAATATATATTACATTAGCTTTTATTATTTTAAATTGCAAATGAAATATATAAGAATAATAAAATAAGTAATTAAATAATTTGTTTAACAAATATTTATTATTAATTTGAGAAATAAATTATTTAATAAATGATGGAAAATAATTGATATTCAATAAATCATTTTAATAAGTAAATAAATATAATACTTATAAAATAATAATATAAATAAAGCAATAATTAAAAGTCAATAGTAGTTTTCATTTAATAATAGCTAAAGAATTTGTTTATACTTTTTTCGTGTATAATTGTGGCAACAAGGTTTGAGCCTTAGACCTTGTGCAAACTACTACTCAAACCTTCTACCACTAAACTGATTCTAGTAGGTAGAATTTATTTATATTAGCATTTTTCTTTTCAATTGATAATAGGGAAAAAAATCATTAAATAAATAATTGAAAAAAAATTGAATGATGTTAGCAGTTATTATGTTAAAACCTTTAATATATTTCTTTAGAGAAAAGATGATTTATAGGCTTCACAAATTTATTTAAAACCTAGTAAGAGAAAGAAATGTAGATACAATAGTTGATATAATGTGATAGAAAGAGAAACACAGAGAAATAATGAGTGTTAATTAAAAAAATGTTAAATGTCCCATTGAAAACTTCTCTACCCAAATACACCTGTGCCACATTGGTGTTATCACTGACTCAACATCAATTGGACAAAGGGCATAAAAGGAAAAACATATTAAAAACAAATTTTATGAACAAAAACCGCAAAGAAAGAGAGAATTCAAAACATTATGCTTATGAAATTATACCAAATAAAGTGTTATTATGAATTGTGTAAGACAAAAGAGAGACACAAAAGATAAAGGCATAATCCCAGACAATGAAAACTCCACAACATTGTAAGGGAGATTGAAGTTGCAATGGTGTGATGATAGAAAGTCATATTATGGATGGAGATGAAGGTATTTTTATATTTTTTTTAAACTTTGATATTTGTGATTTTTTTTCTCATTTCTAGGTTTAGTGTGAATGGGTGAACATAAATTTATTATTTGGGTTTTATTTCTTTTCATTTTATTGTCAATGTTGTTGGCTTTGTTTAAATAGGTCAAAGTCTGGAGAAGAATTGGGTATGTGTGATTATCAATAAAGACTTTAAGAGTATAGAGTGACCCATTTGTATGAAGGGAGAGAGTGAGTTATAGCATACAATTTAGTGATACCTTGGCTTTTTGTATTGGATGTTGTGTACAGAATAAGATATGTTCGGTGAAGAAGAAAAAATGGATGATAGCAAATTCTTTACCACAAATTAACCATAAAAGGGCAGTGATTTACCATAACTTTAGTCATAGTTAACCATATGAAATTTTTATCATTGTCTTGTTCAAACTTTTCTAAGATTATATGTAATTAAAATGTTTATGAACATGGAGAAGGGATGAGACACTACATGTTAAGTTAATGAAAACCATGAATATGTTTTTATAGTGGGATTCAAAGAATGTGTCATTTTGACATAAAAGTGTAATATTACAAACTAAAATAAGGTGTGGTTAGAGAAAGTATAGGATGAAAAATATGTGGTGAAGGAGAGGAAATAGAAAATGATGAAATAGATATATCAATAATGTGTATGATTGTGTTGATAATAAATAAAAATTGAAGCTTTAGCCAATTACACAGATTCTTTACCACAAATTAACCAAAAAAGAAACAATTGACCATATATTTAGTCATGACTAACCACTTAAAATTTGTCATTTTTTCATGCTTTTTTCGAGATTATATTTAGGTGATGAACTTCGTAATAAGCTTTTCATTATGTATATAATCTTTCTTTCCTGTGTAACTTATTGATCACAAAATTTAATTGCATTTAATACCATTTCTTTTGAAATGTGAAATATAGTCTCTTTTGCTTTTTGTCATTTAAATGTTGTATGAATACAAATAGATAAGTCTAAACTATATAAAGATCATTTTCTTATAAATCACTATTTCAATTATTAACTTCTTGTCCTAACAAACAAAAGTTTTTGTTGACAATACTATCAAGAATTTCAAACCTTAACAAAAGCTCAAGTCTTTTGGTGGAATGATGATGCTTATTAAGAGTAATATACTAATGACTTTTCTATGTGTATAACTAGTTCAAAAAATGTATTTTTTTTTTACTATACACCTCTTGTGAGCCACACTTCCTTTATAGCATTAGGCATTGATTAATGAACCAAAAATTTAATATGTATAATTGTTTAACACTAATACTTGAGTCATGCATTTTCACTTGTTAATATTTAACTTTTTTTTATAATGTGTCCATGCCTTTTTATTATGGTATGTTGCATATGATGAAACTCCAAATATATTTAATATTTTACTCATATAATTATTTATCTAAGGTTGTTAGACCATGTGTTACAAGAGATGTACGTTAATGTGCAGGTTTAAAATATGCAATGTTGACATTTGAAGCTCACTAGTAATTAGATGTTATTATTGATCATGTTGACTTTGCATATCTGCTTTGTTCCAAAGAAATAAACTTGCTTTTAGGTGCAATTAAGGGTGTGTTGGAACCAAAGACGTATAAAGCATTTAATCCCTCAAATTTTGAAGACAATAGAAGTCATTAAATTTTAGAATTTGTATATAATTGTTTTTAAATTAGCATCCAGATATCGCTTTTTAGTAAAAAAAAAACTTAAAAGTATCCAATATGTTTTAAGAAAATCTGGCGTCCAATGCATCATTTTAAACTAAGCATTCAATTGCTTTACTCAAACATATGCGCCCTTTTAAAAATGGTCCAATACCTTATCTGATATGTTTTTAAAATTCAACTAAGTGTTAAAAGTTTAAAATGCTTATCCTTGTACGCCTTCAAAACAAATGTTTTATTCCTTTTATGAGACCTAACGTTCATATATATCTCGCATTAAATGAAAAGTAGATATATATTTTTGTATAAGTACAACTTTGCAAAAAAGAAAGTCAACTTATCGCTATCAAACCGGAATTAGGAATGTTCAGAAAAAGTAACTCTGAAGTGCAGAATTACACCTCCCTTTATGGTGCAAATACAAAAGTCATTTTTTTTTATTTCTTCTACAAGCTCAATACATGCGCTACCTACATGACAAAGTTTTACAACGTGTCTCTGAAGCTTGAAGCTATTTTACTTCAACAACTATCTTTCCAAGCCTATATATGTATCAAGTCCAAAGTTTCAAAGGCAAGAAGAATCAAGTAGTGATGAACAATTTCAAAATCTTTCTAGACGAGCTTACATATTCTCTCAGTTTTCATACTCTTTACAAAAGCAAAGATTTTGTAAATTGTTCTTATCTTTCATGTCCTCACTTTGTGAGTAGATTTCTGTAAAACACTCTTTTGTATTATGAAAGCCTGGAGAGACTTTGTGACTAAAGAATACTTGGGTTGTTCAAGTGATCTGGGTTGATCATTGTTGCAGGCCTAAAGAGGCAGTAAGAATACTTGTTTGTAACTAAGGGCTGGTTGGTGGAAATCCTTTTGGATGAAAGGATTGGACGTAGCTCAAGTTGAGTGAATCAGTACAAAAATTTATTGTGTGCTTTTCTTTCCTTATCCTTTCTTGGTTGGCTTTTATTTGCGCTTTTTATCTACTTTCAAAAGTTTGTGACAAAGTTTTCTAAAACACAAAATTCAACCCCCTTCTTATGTGTTCACGTTTATTTCAAGGTGTTCATAGATTTGATTCAATCAATTTTGAAGAGAAAAACCATCTGATCTAATCACTTTGATTTTTTTAATTTATCATCCAATCGATTTGGTCTAAAATTTCAATCTAATCTAATCCAATCCTATCTAAAGCGGTTTGGATTGGATTAGTTTTCTGTTTTAGTCTTACTTTTATTTTTTTTGAAGAAAATATTAAATAAATAGTAAGATAAATAATAAACATAATAAAATATAACTAAAAAATCAAATATCTCATCTATAAGTTATTATATAGTTAATAGTAAGCCAACAAGGGTTGGCACATCTGGTCGAGTCTTTCGCTCACATTAGTTGTGATTTAGGTTCAATTTTTAGATTTTCACTATTGGTAGGAGATATGTAAATTCTACTATAAATCCTAACTGAGGTTGGTGGTCTTCCCTAGCCTTGCAAGGGAGCGTGCTTTCCCCTAATCAAAACTTTAATAGATTAAAAAAAGTATAGTTAATAGTAGTATAATTTTTCAAATATAATCTATTAAAAATAAATTTACACAACTTGATCATTACATTTATATATCTTTACTCAAATAATTACTAAAAATGTCTTTAATTAAACATATTTTTCATAAATAAGTATAAGTTATGCTATAATTTTATAAATATATAAGAAACATAAATATAAACAAGAGTGATATAATAAATTTATAAATGAAAACATATATGTTTGTATAAGTTCGGTTTAGGATTGGATTGAATTGGTTTTCAAAATCAAATCAAAATTTGTTCTAATCTAATAAAAAATTTGTTTTTTTCTATCTTTTGGATTGATTTTTTTGGTTACTATTTGATTGAATCGGTTTATGAACACCTTTAGGTGCAACTAGAACACAAGATGACAAGAAATAATAATAATAAAAAAAAACAAGCGTGGTGCATTACTTCAAAGCTCAAAAATGTAATGCTTGAAAATCTTGTAATACTCATTGTTTGTATAAATAGTCATAGATTTTGTAGCCATTATGTTGTTATTGATGTCTTTATTCTAATCATAGAAGTTCTTATAATTTTAAGAAAACACTTGATCATCAAACATTTGACCTATTATTTGCATCCCACTGCTTCATATCTATATCTATATCTATATACATAGTAAAGGAGACTTGAAGTTATGTAAGCCGTTGATGCAAACTTAAACTTTATAATATTCGTTGGATCTTATAAAATTTAATAGCATTAATTTTATTTAATGAAGAATTAAATTGTTCACATTAATGATATTTATTACATAGGTATTAATGTAGCACTTAATGTTTTAATGTAGTATTTTTATAAATATATAAATAAATATTTTATTTAAATAGTGTTAAATATTATATTTATTAATCCACTAACAATACTTTTATTTATGTACATATATTTTAAAAAAAAATTAAATACAAATATCAAAAATATATTATTTAAACAAACCCGTGCAAGGCACAAGTTTAAAATCTAATGTTATTGTATTAGACATAGAATTTAAATATAGGCAATTAGTTATATTGGTTTAAAAATAGTCATAAATAACCATAAGTATAACAAAAAAAATACATAAGGATAACCCCATTTTACTTTCACACTTTCTACTATTAAAAATAATTTGGTTTAGTGTTTGAGCACCATCATACACCTTATTATTTAAAATCCTCAAAATATTACTTAAATAATTATTTGATAATTATCATTTGTTTAATTGTCTTGTGATATTAATCAAAAGTCTAGATATAGATTTATAAATTTTGAAAGCTTTGATTTAGCTTCAATGAATAAATAATATATAGACTTAATAATAATAATAATAATAATAATAATAATAATAATAATAATAATGGTAATAATTGGAATTATATAGAAATGTTTAAATAATTAGTAGAGGCATTTATAAAGTTGAGAAAAATATATTCTAGCCTTAAAACAAATTAGAAAGATATCTAAGAAAAAAAAAATTTGGTAATTTTATAAATAAAATTGGATTTATTGCAATTAATAAATTAGAATAAAGAGATAAATCATAGAATGGTCAAAAAAATTAAGAAAAATAATTTTTAAGCTTAGAAAACTGATTAGAAAATTATCATGAATTTTTAGAAATTTTTTGAGAATTTTTGTAATTTAGCATATATGAGTAAATTTATAAAGCACAATTAGAAACTGTAACACTCCTTTAATTTTAAATATAATTCATATTAATTTAATTATTACTTTAAGTTGATGAAAATGTGAGTAAATTATTATTTTTTTAACAGAGAAAAACAGAATTTAGAAATAGAAGTGAAATGATAAAAACTGCTTATATATATATATATATATATATATATATATATATCCAACTGTACATCATGGTTTGAGTAATACATAATAGTCAAAGAGAAAACAAAAGTACATCAAAAGACATATACTACCTAACCCAATATATATAAAAAAAAGGATCCTATACAGAGCAATATTTATCTACCCTATCCCTTAAGAAAATATTATAAACTAGGTCTTCAAATCTGGAGAAGTATCCTTTGGCTCTTTCTCAGCATCATCAGGCATTGTTATCATCTTCAATAATCATGATTCAACATGCATAACAAAAGTAATGGAGTGAGGTGATTTGTTCTAAATCACTTTCACATGTATGGTAGGAATTTAAATACAATTAGTGAAGGGAACCTAGGGTTTATTCTAAGTTATACTACACTACCCTTGACTTGGTATGGATCCATACTTCCCATCATGAGTAATAGTTCTTAACAGAACCTGGGAAGTGACTGGGAGTACATATACCTCATCAACATCATCACATGGTACAGTCCTCATCATTAATGAGGAACACATATCAGTCAGGACGCCCATTTATAGAGGTATACTCTTGAACCAATCCCGGAATGTTGAGCAGTTGTCGAGGTTATCGAGCTTGGCCAGGTGAATATCCCAGCTCACGGGCGCTACCCTGGCTATTAGGACTTTCACTACCCGATGCCTACCCCCGAAACCTCCCAAAATGGGTCCCTGCCTTTCATTCCTTAGCGTACCAAACTGTAGCTTTCCTAACAGGGTGTCATGCCACTGCATGTCCCTTGCTTTACATTACTCACTAATATATTAATTTCTAAAGGTTCATTCTGGTCTCAAGTATTTGAGCACCATTATAATTTCTACTAATATCTCTGTCTTATATTACAGAGATTTGATCCATACATATCATTCACATAATTCATAATTCAAATTAAAGCACATAAGCAATAATTCAATAAAAATAAAGATATACAAATTAAAATAAAGACTGATAATTAAGAAATAAATCATAGAATGGTCAAAAAATTCCATAAAAATAATTTTTAAACTTAGAAAAATAATTAGAATTTTATCATGAATTTTTAGAATTTTTTTGAAAATTTTTTAAATTTAGTATTTTTAAGAAAAATGTGTCCACAGGCACTTATAGAGCACAATTAAAAGTACTAAATAAGTTTTAAAATTTATGAAATTTTTACAGATGGTCTATTAGTGTGTCTAGACCTTACCTGAATGATAAGAACTTAAACTGAAATTTCTATAGTAGTTTTCTAAAAATAAATTCATAAATAGCTCATAAAATAATTTCTATCTTTAGTTTCATATTATGAGATTTATGGTTTATTTCTTCTACTATTTTTGCTAAACTAATTGAGTATTACTAAAATTTGATAATTTAATTATTTATCATAATAACTAAAAATATTTTTTTCTAAATTTGGGCAGTATAACAACTTAGTAATTCTACTATAATTGTTTGAATTCGAGCAGTATAACAACTTAATAATTATACTATAGTTGTCTAAATTTGAGTAGCATAACTACTTAATAAAAGTATTTTAATTAGCTAAAATTGAACAGAGTAACATCTTAGCAAATGCATTTTAATTTTCTAAAAATGAGCAGAGTAACAGCTTAGCAAGTGCATTTTAATTTTCTAAAATTGAACAGAGTAACAGCCTGGTATAATTTAATAATTTAAATTTGAGCAAAATAATAGCTTAGCAAAAATTAAAGTTTAACATTAAACAATATAACAATAATATTAATAATAAAACTAAAGCCTAAACGGGTTTAGGGGAAAAATCCTTCTTACCAACATGCAAAGTAATTGAAATTTAGAACCAACCCCACTCCCCCCATTACCTCAAAGAGTTGGTGAAGTTGTTGGTACAAAGCTCCTAGGAAGAGGATTTTTACTAGTTATTGGAAAACTAGTAGAATTTTAGCATAAAAACAAAGTAAAAGAAAATTTTCTAAAGAGAGAGAATTTCTCTATGGAGACTTACGGAAGAGAAGAGGGATGAGAAACTCAATTCAAGGTCATGCCTATTTATAGGGAAATTTTTGAGCTTAGGTGTCCTTAAATGACATAAGCTATTATGTCAAAATTTCTATTTTTAATTTATTTTTAATTGAAAATTAGGGACACATATCCCATTAGGTGGTGAATCACCTCCCCTCTAGAGTTTCAACGTGGGATAGCAGCTGTCCCAAAGATTTACAGTATAAATTTTGACTGTTAATTAATTAGCCAGTACCGATAAAATCACCTAAACTTGAAAAAAAGAATTTTTAATATCAAAATAATTAATTTAAATATAAATATGAACAAATGTAATATTTTTCATCAAAAATAATTTTTAAAAATAAATTTAATTTTTTTCGAATTGTAAATATATATATTATATATTTTAATTTAAGAAAATTCATATTAAATTCATTTTAATTCAACAAATGCTCAAATTTTTATGAAAATTCGAAAATTACATATCTTACCTACAAATGTACTAAAATATCATTTTCATCATTTTTGGATGTCAAACCAATACTGAGTTGGTTATCTGACAACTAGGGGTATTTTGGTCATTTTATACAGAAATTTTCTAATTCCTAGAAAATTTCCAAAATTATATTTTAATATATATGACATGATTTTAAACTTAATTTGACATTTTAATATCAATTGAATCTTTTTTTTTCATGTCAGTCGTTAATATTGACAAATAAGGACAAAATCGTCATTTTCTAATTTCTCCGGACTTCGGTTTGGAAAAATTAAAAATCATGATTAGATAGTTTTTGCTATTCTAAGTTCAATCGTGGGGATCATAATTTTTAGATTCCTTCCCGATTTTTTAGAATTAAATATAGAATAAATAAATAAATAAAACAATTAATTAAATAAAAGTGAGGGTGTTACAGAAACACTAAATGAGCTTGAAAAATTACAGAAAAATTATAGAAGGTTTCTTAGTGTGTCTAGACCTTACCTGATAAGGAGAACTCAAACTGAGATTGTAACACTCTTTTAATTTTACATATAATTCATATTAATTTAATTATTAATTTAAGTTGATGAAAATGTGAGAATTTTTTTTTATTCTATAAGAGAAAAATTCTAAATTTAACAGAATTTAGAAATAGAAGTGAAATGATAAAACTGCTTATGTCTATATATATCAAACCGTACATCATGGTTTGAGTAATACATAACAGTCAAAAAACAAAAGTACATCGAAAGACATATACTACCTAGCCCAATATATCCATAAAAAAAAATCCTATACAGAGTAGTATTTATTTACCCTATCCCTTATACAAAAAAGAAAATACTATAGGTCTTCAAGTCCTTCCTCGTTGAGATGTTCTCTATCTCATACTCAGCATCACGGAGCGTTAATGTCGTCTTCAATAATCACGATCAATCATACACAGAAGAAAGTAATGGAGTGAGGTGTTTTGTTCTAAAATCACTTTTACATGTATGGTAGGAAATCTACCATAAAACAAAGATAAAACACGGCTGACAACAAAAGGGATCCTAAGGTTATTCTAAGTTGTATCAGACTATCCTTGACTAGGTATGGATCCATACTTTCCATTAGTGGGTAATAGTTCTCAATAGAACCTAGGAAGTGACTGGGAGTACATATACCTCTCTCAACACCATCACATGGTACAGTCCTTGTTATCATTGAGGAACAAAATAACAATTTATGATATCCATTTATAGAGGTATACTCTCAAACCAATCCTAGAATGTTGAGCAGTTGTCGGGGTTATCGAGCTTGGTCAGGCAAATATCTCGGCTCAAGGGCGCTACCCTGGCCATTGGGACTTTCACCACTCGATGCCTACCCCTAAGATCTTCGCAAGTGGGTCCCTGCCTTTCATTCCTCAGCGTACCAAATTGTAGCTTCCCTAGCAGGGTGCCATGCCACCGCATGTTACTTGCTTTACATTACTCACTAAACTATCAATTCCTAACTTCTCAAGCAGAGGTTTCCCTGGTCTCAATTAATTTGAGCACCAGTACAATCAACATTTCTACCTTATTTTTGCAGAAATTACACAATACCAAAATTTTAACAAAATAACAATTTAGTAATCATATAAAATTTTAGTAGAATAACGACACAGTAATTATAATTTAATTACTAAAATTTTGGCAGAATAACAACTAGATAAATACATTTTAATTTTCTAAATTTGAGCAAAGTAACAGTTTAGTAATTATGATTTAATAATACAAATTTAGGCAGAGTAACAACTTAGCAAAAATTAAAGTTTAATATTAAACAATAATAACAATAATAAAACTTAAGCCTAAACAGGTTTAGGGGAAAACCCTTCCTACTAACATGCAAAGTGACAGTAATTTAGAACCAACTCCACTCCCCTCATTACCTCTAAAGTGGTTGATGAAGAGAATGGAATTATTGGCGCAGAGCTTCTAGGAGGAGAAATTCTACTAGTTGAAAACTAGCAAAATTTTAACATAAAAACTAAATAAGAAAAATTTCTAGAGAGAGAAGATTTTAGAGAGAGAGGCTCTCTAGCCTATGGAGGAGAAGGATGGTGAAAATATTCTCCACGGATGGTGGTATTTATAGAGGAAGAGGGGGCTTAGGTGTCCCACCATTTTACATCATCCATTATGTCACTATTATGTCATAAATCTAATTTTTATTTATTTTTAAACCAATTTAGGGACACATATCCCAAATAGGTGGCGAATCGCCTATTTTAGGGTTGGGGACGTGCTCCACCAGCTGTCCCAAGCCTCCATGTGTCAAATTTTATTTGTAGGTGAATTAACCGGTACCAATAAAAATGCCTAAACTTGAAAAATTAGCTTTTCATATCAAAATAATTCATTTTAATTCAAAAATAGACAAATAAATTATTTTTCATCAAAAATAAAATTCTAATAATTAATTTTAATTTTTATTAATTTATTTCAAATTTCTTCTATTTATTTTGTATTTTTAGGCTAAAAAAATTCATAAAAATCCATTTTAATTCATTAAATACCAAAATTTTTATGAAAATTATAAAATTAAGTATTTTACCCATAAATAAACTAAAATAACCATTTTCACCATTTTTTGATGTCAAATCAATACTGGATGGCTTATCAGACACCTAGGGGTAATTTGGTCATTTTACACAAGAATTCTAGAAAATTCTCAGAAAATTCCAAAAATTATAGTTTAATATATATGACATAATTCCAAGCTCAAATTTACATTTTAATTTCAATTGAATCTTTTTCTCATGTCAACCCTTAATATTGAGAAGTAGGGACAAAATTGTCATTTTCTAATTTCTCAGAGTTCCAGCTCAGAAAAATTATTAAAAATCATGATTAAATAGCTCTTGAAATTTTGAGCAAAATGGTGGGAGTCAGAATTTCAAAATTCCTTTCCAGTTTTTCATAATTGTATTGCCAAATATTAAAAAAAAACAATGGAAGAATTGAAATAGGATTATTATATTTTTCACTACTTTTATTTGAAAATAAAGTTTTTATAATGAGAGATACTTAATATAAAATTTTCAAAATATTTTGAGGTCAAAAAGTCTCTGGTTGGTTCCCACAGTCAACTAGGGGTATTTTTGTCATTTTACAAAAATTATCTCAATAAATTCTAGAAAATTTTCTAAAATTATTATTAATTGTTCTAAATACATTGATGACTTAAAAACAATTTTTAAACATACAGAATAATTTAATATATAAAAGTAGGGGTGTTATAGAGATCACTATAACAATTTTCTAAAAATAAATTTGTAAATAACTCATAAAATGACTTAAAAAGCAAACTGGTCATTTTTAGCTTTATTTGCATAGAAACCTTAGATGTGTGACCAGAGAGGGACGAAATTAGATATAATGTCATTAATCTTAATCCTTCGCAAGTCAATTAAGTTAAATTTAAAACGAATGTAGTCGAAATTTTAATAACCAGGCACTTTAGTGACAACTGTTAACACTTAGTGGTGGAAAATTAAAATTTTCTCCTCCTTAGCTAACTAGAATCGTCGATCACCCTTTCTCTCCCTCAAGGTTTCATTCTTTTCTCTTCTTCATCAACAAACCCTTTCCATTTCTCTCAAAATCTCTCAAGTTTCTCCACCATCCAAGCTTTCTCTCTTCCTTTCAAGACTAATGAGACTGCATGGGTGGTGCAAGAAGCTCAATCTCTCCCTCTTGTCCTTATAATCACATGCCCCTCTCTCTTTGAGCCCTTTTTATCAAATTTTGCAGTTCACACCAATCCAAGCCTTCAATTTCCAATCCAATCAAGGATTTAGCACTTCTTCCTCATGGGATTTAAAAGCCCTATGGTAATTTTCATCTTCTCCACCTAATTCAAAATTTGGTTAATATTCATTCTCTTATTCAATGTTGTTTTTGTAAAATTAATCGGTGAATTCTTTGACTTTGTGGGTAGAAATGGTAGGAAAGGCAATATTAGACCAGTTGGAGCTTGATTAGAACATGGATGAGCAAAACCCTCTCCTCCTTCTCTCATGGTAGCCACAGTCATCAGTGAGTAAAGGGATAGAGACTAGATTAATTTGATTTCAAGAATGATAATGGCCTAGATGATGGTTATGTTAAATTGTGTGTTGTCAATTTCATTTGTATGACTTTTGAGGATTCTAATTGTGATGTGCTTGCATGATTGGCCACATAGAGCTTAGTTAGGCCTTGTATGATGTTCTTGATAATGGAATTGCTTGAAATATATGTCAATTGCTTGATTCCAATTCTTAAAGATTAAATTACAAGTTGCTGAATTTTTACTGTAGTAGAACAACCTCTGTTTTTCATGCATAATTTCCTGTGTGCTTGGAATTTTTGCATGATTTTTGGTAGAGAGATGTCTCTGTATGTCTAGAACATCTCTATAATGAATATTTGGCAAATTTTTGTTTGACCGCTGTTCTATCAAATCCTGATAGCAACCAGCCACGAAAAAGTGCTCCATTGAAGCCTTAAATAGTTTTATAAAAATTAGAAAAACTTATATTTAGAAACTATACATATTGAAGGTTAAGACTACAGAAGATGGTTGGAAGAAAAATTCATTTGCTATGCAAAAACAATCAACAAAAACAGGGTATTGCAATATGGTAGAAAATAGAAAATTGCCTATGACAAAATTGGTGTTCCTAAAGTTTAGCTTTGTGTTTTTAGTATGGGTTGGTAATTAGTATCATTAAATTGGTAATCAAAAGATAATATGTGATAGAACAAATGTAGGTTAGTGTCTTTTAATCATAATAGGAATTGGTTTGTTATCTGGCAATTAATAACATGAATGGTTAATGATCAATGAAATTGAATTCTAATATAGTAATTCTTTTGAAAAACAAGTGGCAAATATAAATCTAACCTATGGTTTTGATTGAGAATTATGAACGTGATGCTTAATTAAGTGATGTAAGAATGTATGTATTGTCTTTAGTTTTAAACTAAAGAGAAGAGTAATAAAGAAAATGATTTAATTTGATGGCTTTGGAATAGTAGGCCATTAACTCTTATTATGTGTATTATTCTTGATTGATTTATATGGTGACAGATGTGGATTGAGTAACGAATGATAATGACTTTGGTTATGAAAAGCGGAGGAAAATATGAATAATGAGATGTATTTTTGTGAACTGAGTTGATTGAATGTGTTTTGGATGGGAAAGCCATAGTTTGGTACGCTGAGGAATGAAAGGTAGGGACACACTTGTAGAGATCTTGGGGGTAAGGTATTGAGTGATGAAGGTCTCAATGGCTAGGGTAGCGCCCTTGAACTGGGATATTTTCCTGACCAAGCTTCATAACCCTGACAACTGCTTAGCATTCTAAGATTGGTGTGAGAGTATATCTCTGTTCGGATTGTGAATGTCCTGAGCTGAAAGATTACTCGTTCCCTTGATAATGAAGAGGATTGTACCTTGGTGTGAGAGAGGTATATGTACTCCCAATCACTTTCCATGGATATTGATGAACACTAAATGGACTATGGGCCCACATGCATGGCATTAAGGAGTGTCTCAATAAAACCCCAGAATTGGTGTGGTATGGGACGCATCAATTTCAGATGGTAGTATCACAAACGGACTTGTAGTGCTACCATTTGGATTTATTAAGTAACTCGATAGAAATGATTGATAGATTGAAAAGAAAAATGATAGGTCATCCATTAAATCTTTGTTTGTGTGTAGCATGGGAATGGGATGCATTATGTGTATGAAATGATTGTGATAATTACTTATATTGTGATAATGTGTTATGAGTTGTGAATGTGCTCTTTATAGAATGTTATGATGTTTGATACATGATTTTATAGTTTATTGTATGATACAACTATGTTAATGTTTGTCATATTAGTGTGTGATATGAACTATGGTTTGGGTGGGTCTCTAGATTTATTTGATTCCTTGGTTTCAAATTGTCTGGTTCTTGCCCCTGATTAATCCGTCCCTTCCTTTATCTGCGGATGTTTGGAATGAAAATAGGGGGCAGATTGTCTTTTGGTTTGTACGTGAACATGTACATGGCTTAGAAGTTCGTGGTATTGGCAAAGGAAGCACCTTGGTTAAGAGCTCTACTAGGATTAGAAGTCTTACAACCCCTAACCAAGATAGTATTAGAGTGGTGTGGCAAAAGTGTGTATGAAGATGTAGAAGATTTGTTCCTTGGGAAAAAGGATTTTAAAGTTTACTCCTATCACACGAGATGCCGAAAAAGTCTAGTGTGGTGTCAAGGCTAGTATTCCTCTGAGATTAGAATGGCAATACTATAATCTGGAGGAATATCCAGTCGTGTAGTAGACCGTGCTATAGTGTCATTAGAATGTAGTGTAAACCCTTTCGTGTCAAGAATATGTAGTTGCATATTTGTAGAATTTTAAATTGTATTTCATTTTTATTGGTATTTTTTATCATAGTATTTTATTAATGGTTTGATAGTAAAACTCTTATTTCGTTTTACATGGAAAAAGATTTCACATTTTATATTATGCTACAATTTCGATTTTAAAGGCTTTAAAAAAAATCTACCTTAATTTCGACTACTGAGTTATTAGAGCTCGAATTTGAGTTACAGAAAAGTTGACAGTTAAGGGTGTTACATATTCCACATGTACTAATAATACACAGTGTAACCTATACAATGGGACAATAGATGAACAAAATAAATCTAAACTTCATGATCTCTATGATGTTATCCATTTAAAGAAAACAACTAACCAATAAGTTGAACGTGACTAACTACTGATTGCAATCATGAATTCCAACTATAGAAGTTCTTGTAATTTTGGAAATACACTTATTCATCACACTCTTAACCCACTTTTTGCATTCTTGTGGTATATACATTACTATATTAGAGTTTGAATTTAAATATTAGTAATCAATCAAATTGGTTTAGAAGTAACCATGATTAACATAGATATAATTAAAAATATATAACCATATTTCATTTTCACGGTTTCCACTATTTAAAGTACTTTGGTTCAATGTTTGAGTACCATCATGACACCTTATTCTATGTGTAGTCTTAATGCACACTTCACTCTATATAAAGGGACAAGTTTACTTCGAAGTAAATCTAAACTTTAGGAATATTATGACATTACCCATTTATGGAGTAAAGTTAACCAACAAATTAGATATCATTAAACACTAATTGCAATGACGAGTCCCAACTATAGAAATTATCACATTTTTTGAAATACACCTGATCATCAGAATCATGACTCATTCTATGGATCCGTATGTTTCATACCGTATTGTATTAGACTTTGACTTTAGATTTGGCATATAAGATGGATGTGTGTAGAAGTATTTGTGAATGCAACAAATATAAACTTATATGTGAACATAATTAACCACATTTCAATTTATTGAAAACCGTATGATTCAATGTTCAAGCACCATTATGACACCTTATTCCATGCATAGTGCTAGCACACAATTCACTCCATACAAAGGAACAAATATAATCCAAAGTAAATCAAAATTTTAGAATTTCTATGACGTTACCCATTTATGGAGGATAGCTAACCCATAAATGAAATGTCATTAACCATTGATTACAGTTATGGGTTCCAACTAGGGAAATTCTCATACCTCTAATAGTACACATAATCATTACGCTCTTAACTCATTCCATGTATCCTTGTGTTTCATACCTTATTATATTAGACTTTTACTTTAAATTTGACATATTAGTTGGGTGCATTTTCGAAGTCACCATATTCACACATATATTGTTGGAATAAAAAATGTATGAAACGTCTAACCCCTAAATTGTTTTGATGACAATAAAGGCTATTAAAATTTATGAAGCTCTAACAAGCCTTGTTTTGCAGGACGTAAGTGTTTTGAAACCTTAAGTGTCCATAAAACACATACCATATCACTCTATTTTAATTTAGAAATTATATGCTTTATGTTTATGAGTGTCCAATATTTGCTTAACAAGTTGTCCAATGTTTTTCTACATAAGCATTCATAAAATTGAAACATCCATATATATCTTATAAAAAGTGTCCAAAAATCGTTTTATCTTGAAATGCTTTTTATAAAAGACCTTATACGCCTTTTCGCTTATATATATGGGTGAAGCTATCTTACAAGCTAAAAGTTTAAAGGCTTTCTTAAAAATTGATTACGTGCTTTCAACATACACACACACACACACACACACACACACACACACACATATATATATATATTTCGTTTTGTCTTTTTGAATGTTGTAAAGCAAGTCTAGATCAGACACTAGCTCTGATACTTAATACAAGCTGAAGAGAAAAACAAGTCAACTTATTAGAAGAAGTACTAAAGTAGCTTAACCAAGAGAAAAAGGCAGAGTGTGCCTTACGTGTGTCAGGAAAGAGAAACACCTTTTTGGTATAAACTGCCACTTTTACTACCAGCGTTAAAATCTTTCTCATTAACTTTACGTGATATGATATCTCGTATATTTAATGCCAGAACAGGGAAAAAGCTCTATCTCTCAATGGATATCTCCCCAATCTTATACATTCTTGCAAGCCTTATCATTCTTGGACAATCTTATACACACGCTCTAAAATTTTCATATTTTTTGTAATCACGAAATTATTGTATTTGTGTTAAATGTGTAAAGCTCCCTATTGTGAGTTATCTTTTCAAAGAACCATCTTTGTAAAAACCTGAAGAGGTTTAGTGTTAAAGAATACTTCAGTTAAAGTAATATTGGGTTAAGATTGCTTGATGTAAATCTTGAAGAGACTTAGAGAATACTTGGTTGTTGTAAAGCCTAAATAGGCTAAGAGAATACTTGTTGTTGTAAGTAGTTTGCATAGTGGAAAACCTTTAGGTTGAAGGGACTGGACGTAACTCTTGGTTAAGAGTGAACTAGTATAAACCTCTGTGTATTATATCTTCTCCCTATTTTTTTATCCTTCACATTATTTTGTGGATGATCCTTTGTGAAATGCTTTAAAAGTTAAATGAAAACCTTGTTTGTGAAAAGTTTTTTAAAAATACACAACACACAATGCAACCCCTCATTCTTGTGTGTTACTTTTTTTATTTCATATATAATCCAATATATGAAGAAAGTTAACATTTTAATTTGTTAAAGGCCATGTGATTCAATGTTTGAGCATCTTTATAACACCTTATTTCATGCATACTTTAAACTCATTGTGTAATCTATACAAATAGACAAGTGCCACCTAATGTACTTCCAACTATTACAATGTATGTGTTGTTAACCATTTATGTACCACAATTAACCAATAAATTGGATGGACTAACCATTTGATTATAGTCACGGTTTTCAAATGTGAAAGTTATTATAATTAAAAGAATATACTCGTTTATTTATCATTGTATTGGAGTTAGAATTTAAATTTAGGTAATTGACTAAATTGATTTTATAAGTTATACTTAACCATTTGCTAGATAAAGTTACCTATAATTGCATATGGGAATAATCATAAATAAATAAAAACCATTTTCAACTATGGAAGTTCTTTCAAGTCTGAAAACCTATCAAGCGAAAATATTATTCACACATTTGGTTTGTATATATCCTTGTGGCATAAGTAGTGCTCCATCATTTCATATAATCATATTCATTTACACTTAATCACTTGTGAGACATAATTAACCATAATTACATATGGTAATAGCCATATGAAATGGTCACCTTTTCTAATTGAAAGTTGTTTTACTTGTTAAACCTATCATATAAAGACATTATTCATGCCTTTGGTCCCTTCATCTCCATGTTATAAGTATTTATCCATTACACATAATAACCACTTGGTTGACGAAGTTAAGGACAATAACACATGTGGATAAGCACATAAAATGGTTTCTGCTTCCAAGTGATTCAATTGTGAAAACCTACCATATTAAAATATTTTTCACGCCTACCATGTCACTACACCCATTACATGTTTGGTCTCTTCATCTCTTTATGACACGAATACCAGTTCATGACAGCATAGACAACATATAATCACATTCATTTACAATTAACCATTTGTGATACAAAGATAACCAAAATAACATGTGGATAAGCACATTAAATGGTCATCACTTTGAATTATCATTATTTGATTTATGAAAACTTACCATACCATGACACTCTTTATACTTTTGATCACTTCATCTCCTAATGCAATCACATTTATTAACATTTAACCACAAGTGAAACACAATTAACCATAAATATACTTGTGAATAACCATATGAAATGGTCATTGGTTTTCACAATGGTTCTTTTACTTGTGAAAACCTAGCATATGGATACATTGTTGACCAAGTCCTTTCATCTCCCTAGTTTTATAATTAAATCACTTGTGGAGAACATTTAACCACATGAATACATGTAGATAACCACATAAAAAGCATCATCGATTTGAACTATGGTTTAGTTGTGAAAATCTACCATATAATGACCCTATTTATACTTTTATCTCCTAATTAATGCCACAAACATAGATCCATCATTATATACAATCATCTTCATTAACACTTAACCATATGTAAAACATAATTAACCATAAATGGACTTGTGAATAACCACATAAAATGGTAAGGATAAACAAATGGAACCATATTACCAGAATAACATGTATTTCATAAACGTGCCTTATGAAACATTGTTTCATCGTTGTCAACCATTGTTTCATCGTTGTCAACCATTGTAAGCAAAGATACAAAACTAGTTGAATGCAAACGAGATAGTTGCTAAGGCCAACAATTGTTTAATAACTTATCAACATTATTGTCAATATCTACGACTGTCAACTATTAAAAATAGGAATAAACCGTCAACATTGTTGTGCTTCATACTTGCACATGAAGCCAAAGTTTCACTCCACATTGATTTAATAATTACAATAACCCACTTAACTAAACCTAAAAAAGATTGAAGAAAAATCGCACTATTTCAACTCAGAGACAGATTTTAATTTTGGTATATACACAAACTAGTGAAAGATGTTTTTCATATGCTCCACCATAGATAACTCTAAAGCTAACCCTATTACCACTTATTTAACTTGTAGGTGCCTCAATGCAATCATGCATAATATTGTATAGAAAAAGTTAGAACTAAAAAATAGGTAATGACATTTCATTAATGCCATATATCAATTAATTAACCTAAAATTGTAACATTAACCTAACACCTGCATCAAAAGATACATCTAAGTAAACTTTTACCACGTAACCATATATCGTTAATAGATAAGTTTTGCAAATTTTGAGTCAATGTTTGGATTTCACCAACAACTATCAAATACTTAGAAAACTCACGAGGACTAGAGTCCCATTCCATGGAATGGCTTGCCTCCCACCTCATTACATTACCTTCATCACACTTAAGTTGCCTCTTTAATTGCTTGATGACCATTCCTTTTCTCTTATTTACCATGGACATTAGGGTTTTAAGATTAAAGAAAGTTTTCCTCAAGTTGTCAAATATTGTTTGACTTATTGCTAGTGCCTTTAAAATATGTTAACCAACAACCACATGTTGATCTTGTTCATTAGTGGAGATAACAAATATGTGAAAGAAACAGGAATACACAAGAAGGGGGGTTGATTTGTGTGTTAAGAAGAAAAACTTTTTTGCAAAACTTTTAACAGCAATCGAAAAAGTACGTATATAAGAAAACGAGTATGGATAAGAAAAGAGAAGTATACAATAAATTTTTATACTAATTCACTCAACTTGAGCTACTTCTAGTACCTTTGTCTAGAAGGGTTTCCACTAACCAACCTTTTGGTTACAAACAAGTATTTTATCAGCCTCTTCAAGCCTTATAACAATTATCAACCCAAGATCACTTAAAAACCAAGTATTCTTTAGTCACTAAGACTTTCCATGCTTTCACAACATAAATAAAGTGTTTTACAAAAATCAACTCACAATGTGAGGATATGAAAGCTTAAGATTGTTTAAAAAACTTTACTAAGCAAAAAGTACAAAAAAGAGAGAGTTTGCAGATCGTCCAACAAAAATATTTCTTTTTCGTTCGTTGCTCAGTTGCTCTTTATCTGCTTGAATCTTTGGACTTAATATATATATCCCTTGAGAAGATAGTCGTTGAGATATACGAGCTTCAGTCTTCAGAGACACGTTTTAAAGCTTTGACAAGAAAAAAATTGTGTGTTTCAAGTTTGCAAAAAGATAGAAAAACAACTTTTGTTATTGCATTAAAATAGAAGTGCAGTTCTGCATTTCAAATTGCTTTTTCTGAACATTCCTTATTCCAGTTAAGCAGGATGATAGGTTGACTTATTTTCCTACAAAGCTTTACTTATGCACAAAAACATATATGATTTTCATTTAATGTGAGATATTTTAACGTTGGATCTCATACAAAAAGAATAAGACATAAGATTCAAAATGTACAAGAATAAGTCGCTTGAAACTTAGTTGAATGTAAGGCATCTCAAATGAGATATTAAATATTTTTCGCAAAGAGCGTGTATGTTTAAATAAAACAATTGGATGCTCGGTATAAACTGGTGTGTTGGACACCTGTTTTCATAAAACATCATTGGATGCTTTAAAAGCTTTTCATTGTATAGCAAGAGCAAATATTTAAGGACTCTAAAATTTAATAACTTTTGTTATCTTCAAAACTTTGAGGAATTGGATACTTCATACATCTTTGATTCCAACAATATGTTCCTCCATACTATCATGTTGGAACAAAAGATGTGTTTAGCGTCCAATTCCTAAAAATGTTTTGATGATAACAAAAGTTATTAAAATTTAATAACCAAACAAATTGCAAGTTTTGTACTTAGCAAATACATGCTTTTATAAAATGAAACTTGTTTTTAATATGGACAGTCCACATATGTTTTGTTTATATCAAGTTTTGATGATCGTCCAAATAGTTTTTATCAAGCGTCCAAAATATTCTATAATAAGCGTCCAACAAAAAGTGTCCACAAACTAGTTTTGCTATATATATTTCTTAAAGTTTAGCTTTCATACCTTTATTTGCGCAAAAATGAAATTCAAAATTGACTAAGTTTTGAAATGACCTAATAAAAACATTCCTCGTAGTGACATATATGTTTTCGTACTAACCTTAGCTGTCACGAGTATATTCTATTTATTTCTTCTTATCCATATAGACAGGATGTTGGAACCAAAGACGTATGAAGAGTCTAGTCCCTCAAGTTTTGAAGATAGCAATAACTTATTAAATTTTAAGTTTTTGTTGTAAAAAGGCTCTTTAAGCGTCCAACGCATTTGTAATATCTGGCATCCAACGCGCTAGTTTATAGCAAGCATCCATTAGACTCTTTAATGATGATCGTTCAGGTGTAAGTTTTTTTAACAACTAAGTTTTAAAACTTGTTTTAACTCTGTGTATTCACAAATACATTGAGACTAGTGCTTTACCTCTTAAAATGATCTAACGTTCAAATGTCTGAGCATTAAATGAAAATAAGATATATGTTTGTGCATAAGCATAGTGTTGCAGAAAAAGGAAGTCAACCTGTTAAGCTGACAAACTAAATAAAGAATTTTAGAAAAGCAACTCTCTAACACAATACCGCACCTTTCTTTTTAATGTAAGAACAAAAGTTACTTTTCTCACTCTACCATAACTCGATATACGCGCACACATTCTTCTTTTGTAGATTGAAGTTGGAAATCTTAACGGCTATCTTCTAAAGGCTATATGTATCAGCACAGGAGAAAAGAAAAAAAGTGAACTACGATGAATCTTGTGTTTACTAGACGACTCTGAAAAACCTTCAAATTCTTTGTAGAAAAATTCCTGTACTGCTCTTAAACTTTCATAACCTCACATTGTGAGTAAATTTGTCTTAACAATTGTTTCACATTGTGAAAGCCTGGAGAGGCTTAGTGATTAAAGAATACTAGGGTGGTTAAGTGATTTGGGTAGGTTGCTTTGTAAAGCCTAAAGAGGCGGAGAACAATACTTGCTTGTAACTAAAGGTTGGTTAGTTGAAAACCATCAGGACGAAAGGACTGGACGGAGCTTAAGTTGAGTGAACTAATATAAAATCCTTTCTGTGCTTTTCTTCTCTTATCCATATATACGCCTAAATTATTTATTCTTTTAACTAATTTTTAAATTGGTTAAGATGTTTTTTTTATCACACAATTCACCCCCCTTTCTTGTGCGTTCCTCGTTCTTTCAATTGGTATTAGAGCTTGGTCTCTTGGGGTTGAGCATCTAACAGTGTAAGGGTAAAAAGATCCTAAGTATACATGGGTAACAAAGGACAAGCAGTCAACAGACCACTTCTCTTCAAAGGTCAAAATTATGATGATTGGAAACAAAGGATGATAGCCTTCTTCGATGAATGTCACATTGCTATGTGGGATGTTGTGGAGACAGGTGACTATCTACCTATAGATCAAAACGAAATATAACTACCAAGAGGTTAGTGGACAAAAGCACATAAACAAAGGTGTCTACTAAACTCTAAAGCTCGAAATGCTATTATGTGTGCTTTATCTGAATCTGAGTATGCGAAAGTGCATAGCTTAAAAAGTGCAAAAAAGATATGGGATACTTTAGCTCTTGCTTATGAGGGTACAACACAAGTAAAAGGATCTAAGCTAAGTTTGCTTGTAAGACAATATGAGTTATTTACTATGGAAGACAATGAAACTATTGAACTTATGTTTGGTAGATTTCAAACCATTATAAATAACTTAAGATCTCTAAGTAAAACTTGTGACAATTATGGTCATATTGACAAGATTTTGAGAAGTTTGCCTAGACAATAAGACCACAAGTTACAGCTCTTAGAGTGTCCAAAGACTTAATAACTCTTTCCATGGAAGAGCTGCTTGGCACTCTCAAGTTTCATGAGTTGGAACTAAAGGAGGACAAAGGATTGAAAAAAGGAAAGTCTACTGCTTTAAGTGCTCAGCATCTTAAAAAAGGATCATCTTCCAAAGCTCTAAATGTAGAGGAAGCGTCCGAAGAAGATGACTCTGATGAGGATGAAATATCTTTTATATCCAGAAAAATACAAGCTCTATGGAGGAAGAAAGGAGGATCCAGAGCTAGAAACTTCACTAAGAAGTTTAGTAAGGAACCCAAAGAAAAGAGTCCACCGGTCTGCTTCAAATGCAAGAAGCCTCGACATTTGAAAGCTGACTATCCAAGTCTATAGAAGGAGAAAAAAAAACCTTTTTCAAAAAGAAAAACAAAGGACTCATGGAAACTTAGGAAGACATGGATCTATCATCCTTTGAAGAAGAAGGAAAGAAAGAAGCAAACCTTTCTCTTATGGCTAAAATGAGTTCAGAAAGCCCAGAAAATAAAAGATGAAGAGGTAAAATTCAATGATTTTTCTTCTCTTCAAGAGGCATGTAATGAACTGCTTTCTAATTCTTCAACTCTCTCAGTTGGTCATAAGGAATTTAAAAAGTAGTTTTCAAAAATGTCAAAAGAATTTAATTTGCTCAAAAAGAACTATGAAGATATTATGAGAGATAATGAAAAATTAAAAGTAGACAAATCAAAAGATGCTCTAGAAATGACCCATCCTAATGAAGCATTAGAACTTCAGAAGGAAGTAAGCCACTTAAAAAAAGTCTATCCAAATTCGTCAATGGAACTGAAAACTTAAACAAAATTCTATCTTATAGACGAAGTCCATATGACAAATCTAGATTTGACTTTGTTAAAAAGGAAGAATCCTCTACAACAGCAAAAACTATTGCTTTCTGTAAATATTGTGAAAAAAATGGTCATGAATCATCTCGATGCATTCATCGTCCAGCTACGAAGGCATCCAGTGCCTTCAGAACTAGAAAAAAAGGACATAAGTCCATTTGTGTACCTAAATCTATGATCATTCCTATTGTAGATATGCTTGACAACAAGAAAAAAACCCAGTCATGGTACCTGGATAGTGGCTACTCATGACACATGACAGGAGAAAAGTCTACGTTCCAAAGCCTCCAACAAAAGAGTGGTGGATGAGTCACTTTTGGAGGAAATCAGAAGGGGAAGATAAAGGGAATAGGTAAAATGGGTTAGCACCCTTCACCTTCCATTGATAACATTTTATATGTTAAAGGACTCAGACACAATCTAATGAGCATAAGCCAATTATGTGATAGTGGACACTGTGTCTCCTTTAACAAGGATGAATGTATAGTCAAGAACGTGGATGGATCCATTTTGTTTTCTACAAAGAGGCAAAACAATCTATATAAGTTTGACTTAAATGATCTAACAAATCAAAATGTATCGTGTTTAGTATCCATCAATGAGAATTAATGGACTTGGCATAAGAAACTTAGACATGCAAGCTTGAGATTGATCTCGAAGCTAAATAAGCATAACCTCGTAAGGGGTCCTCCAAATCTTATATACAAATCCGACATTCCATGTGATGTTTGTCAAAAAGGGAAACAAGTGAAAAACTCTTTTGATTCAAAAAATGTTGTTTCCACTACTAGACCCCTTGAACTCTTACCTATTGATTTGTTTAGACCGACTAGAACAGCCTGGCTTGGTGGAAAACGATATGGACTAGTGGTGGTGGATGACTATACTAGATGGACATGGGTTATGTTCCTAAGACACAAGGATGAATCCTTCAAAACCTTCTCTATATTTTGTAAAATAATTCAAAGCGAAAAAGGTGTTTGCATAGCTTCAATCAGAAGTGATTATGAAGGAGAGTTTGAAAATAAAAGTTTTCAAGGGTTCTATAAGGAGAACGGAATTCTCCACAATTTCTCTGTACCTCGTACTTGTCAACAAAATGGTGTGGTAGAGAGAAAGAATAGGTCATTATAGGAAATGGCCAGAACTATGCTCAATGATAACTCAACTCCTAAATAATTCTGGGCTAAAGTTGTAAACACAGCATGTTATTTACAAAACATAATATATATACGCCTTTTTTAAAAAAAAGACTCCCTATGAATTGTGGAAAGGACGAAAACCCAACATATCATATTTCCTTCCCTTTGGATGTCAATGTTTTATTCTAAACACTAAGGATAATCTTGAAAAGTTTGACTCTAAGTGTAATAATGGAATTTTGTTAGGCTATTCTAAAACATCTAAGGCATATAGAGTCTATAACTGTAGAACCTTAACAGTTGAAGAACCTATTCATGTTAAATTTAATGATAGTAAGCCTGATAGAGAGCTATCAGAGTTGGACAAACTTTTGCAGATATGAAGTTGGACGATACTAAAGAACTAGCGTCTAGGACTCTTTTGGACGATCCAAAGGAAGAGCAAAAAGAACCAATTGGACGACAACGGCAAATGAAAAACTACCATCCAGAAGATCAAATCCTAGAAATGTACACGATCATGTCAGAACAAGATCTACCTTCAAAGAGCAAGTTCAAACTGCCCTAATTTCTCAGATGGAACCAAAGATGATGGATGAAGCCTTATTAGACAAAGGATGGATTAAGGCCATGAAAGAAGAGCTAAATCAATTCAAAAGAAATGATGTGTGGAAGCTAGTTCCTTTACCTAAAGACAAGTCAATAATAGGAACAAAATGGGTATTTCGAAACAAGCTGGACGAGGCAGGAAAATTAGTAAGAAACAAAGCTAGACTTGTAGCTCAAGGTTATTCTCAACACGAAGGTATAGATTTCACTGAAACTTTTGCACCTGTAGCTAGATTAAAAGCCATTCGCATTCTACTTTCATTTGCTGCTCATAGTAATATAAAGCTCTATTAAATGGATATAAAAAGTGCATTTCTTAATGGCATAATAAATGCAGAAGTTTATGTGAAACAACCTCCTAGCTTTGAGTGTGATAATTTTCCTAAGCATGTTTTCAAACTCAAAAAGGCTTTATATGGACTCAAGCAAGTACCTAGAGCTTGGTACAAAAAATTAAGTTCCTTTCTTCTAGAAAATGGTTTCATAAGAGAAAAAGTAGACACCACTCTGTTTCGCAAAAACGTACACTTACACTTTATTATTGTGCAAATATATGTGGACAATATCATATTTGGTGCTACTAACGAAGCTTTATGTAAGGATTTTTCTAAGCTTATGATGACAAAATTTGAAATGAGCATGATGGGAGAGTTAAAATTCTTTCTAGGATTACAAATAAAACAAACAAGCAGTGGCATATACATACATCAAACCAAGTATGCAAAAGAACTACTTAAGAAGTACAAGATGAACGATGCCTAAAGAAATGAACACGCCTATGCATCTATCCTCAATGCTTGGACTGGACGACACATCCAAAAAGGTAGACGAAACCACATACAGAGGTATTATTGGATCTCTACTATATCTTATAGTGTCCAGACCAAATATTATGTTCAATGTATGTCTTTGTGCTCGTTTTCAATTTGATCCTAGAGAAATTCATCTCATAGCTATTAAAATAATATTTAGATACTTAAAAAGAGCTACTAACCTTGGTTTATGCTTTAAGTCGAATAAAGAGTACAGGTTAGTTGGATTTTATGATGCTGACTATGCTGGAGATAGAATAGAACGAAAAAGCACCAGTGGTAAATGTCACTTCATTGGTGGCAGTCTTGTCTCCTGGACAAGCAAAAGGCAAGGAACAATTGCTCTATCCATAGCAGAAGCAAATTACATATCAGCAACGTCTTGTTGCTCACAACTTTTGTGGTCAATCATCAATTAGAAGACTACAATATCTATAAAAGTAAAATCCATATCCTATGTGATAATATTGCTGCCATAAATCTTTCTAAAACCCCATATTACATTCTAGAGCAAAGCACATTGAAATTAAACATCACTTTATAAGAGATTATGTTTAGAAAGGGGTTATTGATTTTCAATTTATTAGCACTGAAAATTAACTAGCAGACATATTTAGAAAACCACTTTCTGAAGATAAACTCGTCCATATTCGAGATCGTCTTGGCATGGAAGTTATAAAGGAATAAATTTCTTTCTTGTGCCTTGATTGTCCAATGACAAGTAGCGTCCAATGTCACAAAGCATCTATTATCATATCATCGTCCATTGTTCATGCGTCCATTATTATTATGATAGTGTAACAGTTTGTGTTTAAACACATAAATATCTTCATCCATGTACCATTATGTTTTCACTGACAATGATTTAAATAAATGTTTCCTTGTCTAAATCACGACTGCGCCGTAACTGACATCGAAAAATGTGCACATGTCTCTCACCTGAACCAACATTTAATGCGCATAATCTCTCTCTTCAAAAATTCAAATACTGCCAAAACTCAAAAAACTGCTTGGTTACTTCCTATACACTAAAGCGTTTTGTGCAAGTATTTGAACCCTAGCATTCTTACTCAAGATATCTCTCTCTCTCTGAGCTTCCCAAAACCTCTCAAACCCTAACTTTTCATATCAACAATGGTGACTGAAAAGGCAGACAACATCACGAAGGCAGTTGCTAAAGTGGAAAGCCAGAATGAAGCCATCGTTCTGATTGAGAGCAGATTTGATATTGATGCTCTCAATGAAATGGGAGTAAAAGTGAAGGATAACCTCATTTGGTGTGGAATTCTAAACTATTTCCATTTGAATGAGATTATTTACCCAGAACTTATCAAATGCTTCTAGAGGTCTGTAGAATTCGTGAACAACAGTGTTGTTGGCACTATTTTGGGAGTAAAGGTCACTATAGACCTTGGGAGCATCGCGCAAGCCATTGGATGTGAATGCGCTGGCTCCTATATCAAAAACGGGTGGGAAAACAACTATGGCGGCCACGAGACTGTAGATGCTGCATTGATGGGACCAGAGGCTGAAGGCAATGTAGAGTATAGCAAACTGACGAAGGAAGGCAAAGTCTTTCAGCAGTTTCTAAATAAAGGCATCATACACAAGGCTGGGTCTAGGGATAGTATAACCTTCGTGCACCGCTTTGCCCTCTTCCACATGGTGACCGGACAACAGTTCAATCTTCCCCACCTCATTTTGAGCAACATATTCATAACTATGAAAGGAAGAGGTGAACTTGATCAAATCACATATTCAGCCCTGTTGAACAGGATCTGTTGGCTACAACATGTGTATCATGAGTTCTTCATTCTGTCTGGTGGTGAGTAAGCTGAGATTAGAAGGCTAGGTGGTGTTTTGAGGTTCATTTAATTGTCGTTCGAACAAAATAATATCAACTAAATGAAGGCTAGGTTTATTTTGAAACCCATCGAAAAAGCTTCCAAGACTCAAGAAGTAAAAGAAGAACCTACAGGAGAGCTACCACAACCTATAGAGGAACAAGTTACACAATAGGAAGAACAAATGGATAAGGAAGCTCTGTTCGTCCATCCTGTTTCTGTGTCTAGACCAATCATCACCAAGCGACAACCATCCAAGAGTCACTCGTCCAGACAACCTCTGCATCCAGGATGACAAGATCCAAGACACAACAAGTACCAATGTCCAAAGCTACTCTGTCTGTTGCTGCCTTTCCACCTACAGCACCTGCCAAGAGGAAACTTAGACTGCAACAAGACTACAATGATAGGGATGGTGAATCTATTGTAGTCTTGTTGAAGAAACAAAAAACTACCATTATCGTAGTTTCTACACTTGAGGAGGAAGCTCTTCTAGTCCAAATTGCTGCTCCTCGCAAACAAACCTCCCGAATCAAGATAGTGTTTAATAATAGCAAAAGAAGTAAGTTATCTGCTCCAGACCTTGATACTGAGACTGTTTCTAATTAAGATTTCGTTGACTCTATCATTATTGAACCTGTTGACCCCCTATCTGAGCAAACACAAACCTAAATTATTCCTCACCCTCTATCCCAAATAATTGTCCAAGGTACACCAGTTCTACACTCTAATGGAAACCAATTGATTCATAGTTCAAGCAACCCCATTACCCACAAACCTTTACCATCAGATTACACATCATGGTACAAACCCACCTACACCACACTTGAACTAGACATGCTGTTGCCTGGTGATGAAGGTTATGTGTGCACCATTCTAACTCCTGGCTTAATAAAACTGTATCTATCTATTAAGCCACCCAAGCACGACAAGTCTTCAAAGATCAATATCAATCTGGATGTATCTTCCGCCTTTGATGGACAGGCTAAAAACTAGGCTCAAGAGAAGAAGCGGAGACTACTTTCTGAGAATAGAAACAAGCAAAATTTGGTGGACGACAACACCATCATATTGCGTCCATATCCCTACCCAGAGCCAGAGTACGGGTTTGATTATTCCCTAGTCTTTTTTGAACCATATCTAGACAACTACACCCACCAACTATCTCAAGAATATCTGGCTCTACCTCCTGGTGCTATTGAAAGTTTGCCTCTGAAACGCTTCATCAGAAGGAGGTATCCCAAGATCTTCAATGCATGGCGCTTCAACGCATACCTTCCTGGAGTACTTCAACACAAAGTACGTCCAATTGAGTATCTTGAACATGCAAAAAAGTAGAAACAGAAAGGCATGCCGGAAAGAACAGTTCAGCTCAGGCCTGCTGATTTGAAATTTAGGCCTCTAGACCCTACTGAAGCTGGATTCTTCCCAACATCGCATGAGCAAATGTTCTGTGCATCGATCAAAAGCTCTAAGGATCTGAAATGTCAATTGTTCATTCCTTCAACGCAATATGTCTCACACTAAACAATTGTCCGAACTCAACCGGATAAGATCTGCCCAAGGCTACCTACCTTGATGTCAACAAGAAGAAAGTGAAGTATTTGACAAAGCCCCCCTCCTTGCCACTGCCTTCTAGAGTTGAGTTTCAATAGAACACCCACATCACTCTGGAATGGTACATGTTACGATGACTAATGCAAGAATTGGATGCAGTTGATGCTAAACGCTTTTGGCATCAGCACATCTGGACCTGCGAACAAGAAGCATCCAGCAGTGGACTATCAACAAACGACAAGGCAAACACTCCAACCTTGCAGAATTGTAAGTGCACGCAACGTCCAACACATGTCTTTCACTTTTCTGACACCTTTGCAGCCTTTGTCCATCCAGCTGACGCGCATCCACTGATTAGCCCTGAAACCTCCATCCTCTATACCATTTTGGTTGCCTTAACCAATCCACAATCCATCAAGCCACCCTACCCCTGGGAGTTCACTTTTCTTCGCTACCACCATCCGCGTCCACATCAACTTCACATTCCCCGCATTATGTTTTTGGAAGCTCCACCCCCACTCTTCGAAGCTCAACCTCAAACACCCTTTCTACCTGATCTCATCTTATGCGTTCTTGATATATATATATATATATATATATATATATATATATATATATATATATATATATATATCATAAAACTTAAAAATTAATAAGGTTTGTCATCATTAAAAAGGGGAAAATTGTTGGAACCAAAGATGTATGAAGCATCTAGTCCCTCAAGTTTTGAAAATAACAACAACTTATTAAATTTTAAGTTTATGTTGTAAAAAGGCTCTTTAAGTGTCCAATATGTTTGTAATATCTAGTGTCCAACACGTTAGTTTATAGCAAGCATCCATTAGACTCTTGTATGATGATTGTCCAGGTGTAAGTTTTTTTAACGACTAAGTTTTAAAACTTGTTTGAATTCTGCATATTCACAAATATATTGAGACTAGTGTTTTACCTCTTAGAATGATCTAATGTTTAAATGTCTGAGCATTAAATAAAAATTAGATATATGTTTGCGTATAAGCGCAGTGTTGCATAAAAAAGGAAGTCAACCTATTAAGCTGGCAAACCGAATAAAGAATGTTCAGAAAAGCAACTCTTTAACACAATACCGCACCTTCCTTTTTAATGCAAGAACAAAAGTTACTTTTCTCATTCTACCATCACTCGATATATGTGCACACATTCTTCTCTTAAAGACTGAAGTTGGAAATCTCAACGGCTATCTTCTAAAGGCTATATATACTAGCACAAAAAAAAGAAAAGAAAAGAAGTGAACTACGACGAATCTTGTGTTTACTAGACGACTTCGAAAAACCTTCAAATTCTTTGTAGAAAAATTATAATACTGCTCTTAAACTTTTATACCTTCACATTGTGAGTAAATTTGTCTTAATAATTGTTCACGTTGTGAAAGCTTGGAGAGGCTTAGTGATTAAAGAATACTTGGGTGGTTAAGTGATCTGGGTAGGTTGCTTTGTAAAGCCTGAAGAGGTGGAGAACAATACTTGCTTGTAACCAAAGGTTGGTTAGTTGAAAACCTTCAGGACGAAGGGACTAGGCGTAGCTTAAATTGACTAAACCAGTATAAAATCCTTTGTGTGCTTTTCTTCTCTTATCCATATATATGCCTAAATTATTCATTCCTTTAACTCTTTGTTAAATTGGTTAAGTTTTTTTTTGAACACACAATTCAAACCTCCTTCTTGTGTGTTCCTCGTTCTTTCATAGGAGTGACACATTTTCATAAAAGGATTGCAAGGAGGAATTTCATGAAAGCAAAAATAGCCTTTAGCTATTATGTAGCAGTGTATGACCTGACAACCTTTTCTCTCTCCAGTACACAAAAGGACAACATTGTTTCCTAAAGAAAAAGTGTACAAGCAAATTCTTAAAGCTACACCTCAGCACCTATGCCTCCTCCTTCCTAAATAGTCATTTTCTGAAGTCTATATAAATGAGACCTTTATGAAGAATCAAACATAAGAAGTTCTTGAAATCTATTGAGAAGAAACTCTGTTGAACGATAAAAAATTTCATACTCTTTGTAATACAAAGTTATTTTCTTGTATTCAACTTTCATAACCTCACCTTGTGAGTAGATTCCTGTATATACCTTTGATCGTTGTTGATCTGTGTGAGCCTAAAGATGTTTGTTAGAAAGAATACTTGGTTATGTTAAGTAATCTTGGTGTAGATTACGTGGTGTTGTAAGCTTGAAAAGGCGTGAGAATACTTGGTTGTAATCTTGCAAGTTAATGGAATACCTTTTAGATAGAAGGGACCAGACGTAGCTTTAAGTTATAGAGTGAACCAATATAAAAACCTTTGGTGTTCTTGCTTCTTACCATCTCTCTATTTTATCGTCCACATGTTTTTCAACTTGCTTTTGAAAAATCTTTTTCATAACTTATAAATGTGCTTTCAAAAGGCTTTCTAAAATTTTTTTCAAAATACACAAGCACACAATTCAACCTTCCTTCTTGTGTGTTGAATTGTTTATTTTAGTTAGTACTAGAGCTTAGTCTCTTGGGGTTGAGCACCTAAATATGCAAAGGAAGATCTTACAGAAACTTAGAGAACAAAGAACACACTGTGAACATACCTTCACTATTCAACAGAGAGGATTATGATTACTAGAAGCAGAGGATGATCATTTTCTTTAATGCATGTCACATGGATATATGGGATCTAGTAGAAAATGCCAACTTCATTCCAAAAGCTAAGAATGAAACAGAAATACCCAAAGCAATATGGGATGAAAACCAAAGGGTCAAGTATCAGCTAAACGCTAAAGCAAAAAATTTTCTTATTTGTGCCATAACTAAATCTGAGTATGAAAAAATGCATAGTTGTAAAACTATTAAAGAAATATAGGACACTCTAACTCTTGGTCGTGAAGGTACATTTCAAGTAATAAAAACTCTAAAATCAGCATGCTTGTGCATCACTATGAATTATTTAAAATGCTTGAACATAAATCTATTAATCAAATGTTTGGATGATTTCAAGTTATTGTTAATAACCTGAGATCTTTAGGCAAAACTGATGATAATGATGATCATATAACCAAAATTCTTCGAAGTTTGCCAAAGTAGTGGAGACCACAATTTACAGTTGTAAAAGAATCCAAAGATTTGAAGACTTTTCCTCTAGAAGTGCTTCTCGGCATTCTTAAAGTTCACGAGATAGAACTTAAAGAAGAAGAAGGCCACAAAAAAGGAAAGTCTATAGATCTTAAAGCATAAATAGGATCATCGTCTAAAGCTCTAAAAGTAGAAGAATCATCAGAAGAAATGGATGAGTTAGAAGGAAATGGGCTTGATGAAGATGAGCTCTCATTCATCTTAAGAAAGATCTATTCCATGTGGAAAAAGAAAGGAGGAACCTATAGGAAGAACTACAAAAAGAAGGAGTCCAAGGATCACAAAAAGAGTTTAATGGTCTGCTACGAGTGCAAAAAGCTAGGACATTTCAAGTCAGAGTGTCTAACCCTAGATAAAGACAAAAATAAGCCCTTCATAAAAAAGAAGAAGAAAGGTCTTATGGCCACTTGGGGGGACATGGATTTGTCATCTTCTAAAGAGGAAGGTGAAGAAGAGGCAAACATATCTCATGGCTGATATTGCCTCAGAAACAAAATCAGAACAAGAAAATAAGGTATACTTTCAAAACCAATTTGATTTACAAGAAGTATATAATGAAATCTTATCTAATTCTTTTATTCTATCTACTAGGTAGAAAGAGTTAAAAAGAAAGTTTTTCAAATTATTCAAAGATTACGAAAACCTAAAAATGGAAGATGAAGTACTCAATAAAGAGAATAAATGAACGAAAATTGAACTATCAAATGATCTCAGTAAGACAACAAAATCTGGAGAAGTTGAAGAACTTCAAAAAGAAATTGCTGATTTTAAAGACACTCTATCCAAATTTGTCAATGGTGCTGAAAATTTCAAAAGATCTTGAAATTCTTAAGAAAATAATTTGACAAATTTGCTATTGGCTACAATGATAAGAAAAGTTCAAAAGAATCTTTTTATTGTGATATATTACGTAAAGAAGGACATGTACCGTCCAATTGTAAACACAGACCTGATAAGAAAAGGAAGGTGTCCATAGCCTTCATAACTAACCATAAAGGACCTAAGTCCATTTGGGTACCTAGGAACATGATTGTGCCTGTCACAGATGTGTTTGACAACAGAAAGACCACACAAATCATGGTATTTGAACAGCAGGTGCTTATGTCACATGATGGGAGAAAGGTCTATGTTCCAAGACCTGAAACCCAAAGTTGGTGGATGGGTTACCTTTGGATGTAACTAGAGAGGAAAGATAGCTATAATAGGAAAAATTGGTAAACATGTTTTCCCTTCTATTGACGATGTTTTGTTTGTTGAAGGTCATAGACATAATCTGCTTAGCATAAGTTAATTATGTGACAGTGGATACAATATCTCCTTTAACAAAGGAGAATGTATAGTCAAAAACCATAATGGATCCATTTTTTCTGCTAAAAGACAAAATAACCTTTACAAAATCAACTTGGGGGATTTGTCAAATCAAAAAGTAACATGACTAGTCTCTATTGAAAGAAATCATTGGATATGGCACAAGAAGCTTGGTCATGTAAGCTTAAGATTAATCTCAAAGCTGAATAAGCATCACCTTGTAAAGAGTCTACCAAATCTTGTGTACAAATTTGATTCCTTATGTGAAGCATGTTAGAAAGGAAAACAAGTCAAAAAATGTTGTTTCCACTTCTAGACCGCTTGAGTTGTTACATTTGGATTTGTTTTGTCCTCTACAAGAACTGCATCAGTAAGTGGAAAACACTATGGATTGGTCATAGTAGATGATTATACTAGATGTAGATGGGTTATGTTCCAAGCCTATAAGGATGAGTCTTTCAAGGTTTTCTCTATATTCTGCAAACGTGTTCAAAATGAAAAAGGTATTTGCATAACTTCTATCAGAAGTGACCATGGAGGAAAGTTTGAAAATGAAAGTTTTCAAAAGTTTTGTGAAAATAATTATATTACCTCATAACTTCTCAACACTTAGAACACCATAGCAAAATAGTGTTGTTGAGAGGAAAAATCGGTCATTGCAAGAAATAGTCAAAATAATGTTAAATGATAACTCTACGCCTAAGTTCTTTTGGGTAGAAGTAGTAAACATTGCTTGTTATATATTCCAAATAGAATATATTAGACCTATCTTGATAAAGACACCCTATGAACTATAGAAAGGACGAAAATCCAACCTTTTTTACTTTCACCTTTTTGGATGTTAGTGTTTGATTCTGAATACAAAAGACACTTAAGGAAAGCTTGATTCAAAATCAGTTAAAGGAATACTATTATGATATTCTGAAATGTCCAAGGTATATAAAGTATATAACTCTAGAACCTTAACTATTAAAGAATCCATCCATGTTAAGTTTGATGACCTTAATTCTGATAGAAATCTATCAAAGTTGGATGGTTAATCTCTTGCAGATCTAAACCTAGATGACAACAATAAAGAAGTGTTCAATCTTCAATCAGTAGAAGAGGAGCCAATAATTGAGCAAAATGAGCCTACTGGACACAACTGGCAAATAAGAACCTACCATCCAGAACATCAAATCATTGGTGATGTTAGTGACTAAGTCAGAACGAGATCAACATTTAGAGACCAAGCCCATACAACTTTATTGTTAGAGGTGGAACCAAAGACAATGGACGAGACTCTAGTAGACGATGGCTGGATCAAGGCCATGCAAGAAGAGCTGGATCAATTCCAAAGGAATGACGTATGGAAGCTTGTACATGTACCTGAAGAAAAGTTAGTCATTGGAACCAAATGGGTATTCAGAAGCGAGCTTGACAAAAATGGTAAGGTTGTAAGAAATAAGGCTAGACTTGTAGCTTAAGGTTACTTATAATAGGAAGATATAGATTTTAAAGAAACTTTCGCCTTTATTGTTAGAATTGAAGCCATTTGCATGTCACTTTCATTTTCTGCCTGACATGATATAAGGCTATATCAAATGGATGTAAGGAGTGCATTCTTGAATGGTATAATAAATGAGGAAGTTTATGTGAAGCAACCTCAAGTTTTGAGAATGATGCCTTTCCAAAACATATTTTTAAACTTAAAAAGGCTTTGTATAGTCTTAAACAAGCACCTCGTGCTTTGTATAATAGACTTAGCTCGTTTTTAATGGAAAATGATTTTTCTCAAGGAAAGGTACATACTACTCTTTTTTGCAAAAATCATAACTCACATTTTATAATTGTTCAAATAAATGTGGACGATATCATATTTGGAGCTACTAGTGAATCTCTATGTAAAGGTTTCTCTAAGATTATTCAGAAATAGTTCAAAATGAGCATGATGGGAGAATTGAAGTTCTTTTTAGGACTTCAAGTCAAATAGACAGCAGATAGGATCTATATACATCAAACAAAGTATGCCAAGAAACTCCTATAGAAATTCAAGCTCAATGAAGCTAAAATTATGAGCACACCTATCCATCCAACCTCAGTTCTTACACTGGACGATGCAGACAAAAAGGTAGACCAAACTATATACAAAGGTATGATAGGGTCTCTCCTATATCTTACTGCGTCCAGACCAAATATTATGTTCAGTATGTCTCTGTGCTAGATTTCAATTTGATCTAAGAGAAACACATCTTATTATTGTTAAAAGAATTTTTAGCTGCTTAAAAGGTACTACTAATCTGTATTTGTGTTTTAAGAAATCAAAAGAATACAGATTAGTTGGATATTGTGATGTTGATTATGCTGGAGATAAAATTGAAAGAAAAAGCACCAGTGAAGGATGTCACTTCATTGGACCAAATCTTGTTTTATGGACTAGCAAAAGGCAAAACACTATTGCATTGTCTACTACAGAAGCAGAATACATCTCAGTAATAAGCTGTTGTTCTCAACTACTATGGATCAATCATAAACTTGAGGATTATCATCTTTTTAAGAGTAAAATTGGAACGCCCCTATTTTTGTTTATTAAACTACTTTCTTAATTATCTATATTTATGTTTGAGAATCAGATGAGAATCTAAAAAATTTGATCCCTACGGTTATGTTTGTATTAGTAAAAAATACTTAGTTTAGATCTTTTTTTTGGGGAACAGAGCTTGGAAATTGGTAAAATGAATGTTTCGTTAGATAACAAAATTAATAAAAAAAAATAGTTAGAAGTGTTTAAAAATTATTTTTAAATCATCAATATACTTAGAATAATTAATAATAATTTTAGAAAAATTTTGGAAATTTATTGAGATAGTTTTTGTGAAATCATAAAAATACTCCTAGCTGACTACGGAACCAACTAGAGACTTTTTTACCTCAAAATATTATGAAAATTTTATAATAAGTATATTTCATTATAAAAATTTTATTTTGAAAGAAAATAGTGAAAAATATAACAACCCTATTTTAATTTTTCAACTATTTTTCTAATATTTTCCGATTTAATTCTAAAAAATTGGGAAGAAATTTATAAATTTTGATTCCAACCATTACGCTCAAAATTTAAAGAGCTATTTAATCATGATTTTTAATAATTTTTCTAACCTAAAACCTGAAAAAATTAGAAAATGATAATTTTGCCCTTATTTCTCAACATTTAGGGCTGACATGAGAAAATAATTTGATTGACATTAAAATGTCAATTTGAGCTTGGAATCATGTTATAAGTATTAAAATATAATTTTGAAAATTTTCTAGGAATTTTCTAGAATTTGTGTAAAATGACCAAAATGCCCCTATGTGTTCGATAAGCCTAGCCAATATTAGTGTGACATCCACAAAAGGTGAAAATAGTAATCCTAGTTCATTTATAGGTAAAATAATTAATTTTAAAATTTTTCGTAAAAATTTTGGTATTTATTGAATTAAAATGAAATTAATATGAATTTTTCAGCTCAAAAATACAAAACACACACACACACACACACACACACACATGTATATTTGAAATGAATTAATTAAAATTAAAATTAATTATTAAAAACTTATTTTTGATGAAAAATAATATATATGTTCAGTTTTGTATTAAAATGCATTATTTTAATATTAAAAGCTAAATTACTCAAGTTTAGGCGAATTTATTGGTACCAGTTGTAACACCCCAAATTTTAGGTACTAGAAATAAACTACAAGGTAGCTCTTAGTATGACCCTTCCCATATGTTATTAGACAAAAAACGCCCTAAGAGTTATTGTTATTAGATCACTTATTATTATTATTATTTTGTGTTGTGTTATTATTATATTTATTGTTGTTGTTGTTGTTGTTGTTGTTATTATTATTATTATTGTTATTATTAGTGTTATTGTTATCGATACCTTAGTATTAGAAATTAGTAGGAATGTTATCATAGAACCCCAAAAGAGCATTTAAGGCCCAATAAGGACTAAAGCCCACTAAGCTACATACCCACTCACATGTTATAAGAAGGGAATAGGAAAGGAGAATTAGGTTTAGCAGTCACAAAATAGAAGAAGAGAGAAGGTAGAGAGAATGAGGAGAAAAGGAAGAGGAAGAGGAAGAAGAAGAGGAGGATTAGAAATCGGAGAACCCTAGCCCTAGAACTCAACTTTGCATGTTCCTAAAGGTGAGTGCTTTTCCCATGTCCTTCCTTGCCCTTTATGTTATGCCTTATTTATCTATTTATCTTTTTCCCTTCTTTATGCCTAAGTTACGGTTTTGATGGGTTTGAGGGGATTTTGAGTGAGTAAATAGTTTATAGATTAGATTGACCAATTATCAAGATAGAAGAAGTGAGTGAGAATTTAATTATTTGTTTTGGAGTATTTAAAAGCTAAAGACAACAGGAAATAGAAATCAAAATTTATACCTCGAATCTGCCCGGCAGGGTTAGATAGCCGCTAGGCGACTTATTTTCGAAAACTGTATTCTTCGTTGGCGCTAGGCACGCGGACCAGTTGGGCGGGTTAGGTCTCGATGCGGACCCGCTAGGTAGGGTTCAATATCCGCTGGGCAGGTTCACTATTGGTGTGACCACCGAGCAGACCTCTTGTCTCGCCGGGCGGATACGATCTTCGTTATTCTGTTTTTTGTGCCTATAAACTCTTTTTTGCAGTTGTTAATTCATTATTGCTTCTTTTCTTATGCCTTGCTAAGTTTATACTTGTGGTTGTTATTTACCTTGAGAAAACTAAGTGTGATATGAACTTATGTCAATGTTTCATGATAAAAGTTTATAAAAAGTTGTAAGCATTGTATGTGACCATGCATCATAACATTTGAGTTATGTGATGAGGAAAGTATGTAGGAATCTGGCTGATGGAGGTCGTGATGGGTTGTCTAACCCTAGCCTTGGGGGTTATCTAGTTGGAAAAAATCCAATGGTCCATGCTAATCCCATGGAGCCGGGGCGTACTAGCAAAACTAGGTAACCCTGACTAGTCACCAGGGAATATCATGCTAGTTGAGGGTGCGAAAGCCGAAGGCATCGATACCAATGACGCTTCTTATGGCCTGCATTTACTCTTAGTCTACTTTTCGAAAAGTTTAGGTTGGTATCACATGTGTATGAGTAGTGGTTTAGGAACATAGCATGCATATGCATCTTGTTATGGTGTGATATGTTGAAATGTGCTACGTTGTAACTATGTGAAGTTTGTTTGACCTTTTTCATGAATGATTGATGTAGTGTGTACACATATGAAAATATAATTGTTTTTTGTGATGAAATGTCAAAGTTATGGCTATAAAATCAAATTATGCACGTCTGTTGTTCCTGTTTCATAAAACAAAATGTGGTGTATGTCAAGTTACTAGGCAAAGGATGCGAAATAAATGTATGCTTGTAATTAGGATTATCTTGCTACCTTATAGATATCTGAGAGGCTAGACCTTAGGATAGTGTTGTGAGGGTTATAGTTGGATAATAATAGTTGTGACAGAGATAAAGAAAAGGTGAATTCCTATACGGCGTAATAGAAAGGTATGAGACTAGTAATAGAGAACAAAATAAGAGTATCAATGTAAGTGTTAATGAAGTATCAAGAGTATTTTAGAATGTCTGTGACCTTAGACTTAACTCTTAGAGGATAACTTTAAATATCAAAAGAAAGCAGAATAAAATCTAAACATGAAGGGTTTAAATACTAGAGAAGGCTTTGGGTAAGAAAGAGTTTTTAGGTTAAGAATGAGATAGTAAACTAATATAACGGTTGGGTGAATGAGAGAGTAGTTAGCACAGGAAGTATTGAAGATTAAAAGGTGTAGACTAGACCATAGGTATGGAGAATTATGAGAGACCTAGTGAGGCTAAAGCCATGAGAGATAAATGATGAAGGTTGTCCGAGTAGAATAGTCTAACCCAGCCATATAGTCCTTAGAGCACTCACTGAGACATTATGTCTCACTCCTTTAAGTTTCCCCTTTATTCAAGATATAGGTGAAGATGTGTAGAGATGGAGCTTGGTGTCACGTGCAAGAAGACATAGTCTAGTTTATATTGTTTCCTTGTACTTGTCTTTATGTTTTGTACGACACCTTCGAGTGATAAATGAGGTGTATTAGGCATGTATGGTATTTTATTGTATTATTCTTATATGAATATAATTATATTTATGAGTCACTTCAACATGTTGTTTCTATGTTTTTAAGTCTTTCTTTTTTTGTTCTTAGATATCTAGACCTAGTTACAATAATACCCCTAAAAGTGTTACACCGGTTAATTTAACCGAAAATAAAATTTACATTGATAAAGTTGGCAAAACTCATAGGACACATGTCCAACCTATTCCTCAATGACTCACCACCTATTTTGAATATGTGTCCCTAAATCAAAATTTAAAATAAATAAAAATTAGAATTATGACATATTGCAAAAGGTAACTAATTTGACACCTATGCTCCCACCCTCCTCTATAAATAGCCCATTCTTGGACAGCATTTTCATCACCTCTCCCTCTCTCAAGTTGGCTGAAAATTTAGAGAGCTTCTCTCTCTAGAAAAAAAAAAATTCTTACTTTGTTTTTATGTTAAAATTTTGCTGGTTTTCAATTATTAAAATTTCTCCTCCTAGAAGTTTTGCACCAACGATTACATCCTTTTCATCAACCACTATAGAGGTAATGGGGGAGTGGGGTTGGTTCTAAAATATTGTCACTTTGCATGTTGGTAGGAAAGGTTTTCCCCTAAACCTTTCAATATACAATTTTACTATGTTATAATGTTTTAATGCTACAATTTAATTTTTACTAAGATGTTATGCTGCTTAAATTTTTAATTAAAATGTTCTTATTAAGTTTTTACTCTGCTCAAATTTAGATTATTAAATTATAATTGTTAAGTTGTTACTCTACTTAAATTTAGAAAATTAAAATGTATTTATTTAGTTGCTATCATGCCAAAAGTTTAATAATTGAATTATAATTACTGCGTCGTTATTTTGCTAAAATTTTAGTAATTAATAAGTTATTATTCTACTAAAATTTGATGTGATTACTAAATTGTTACTCTATTAAAATTTTGGTATTGTACAATTTTTGCAATATAAGGCAGAAATGTTGATTGTACCGGTATTCAAACTAAATGAGACTAAGGAAACCTCTACTTGAGAAGTTAGGAATCGATAGTTTAGTGAGTAATGTAAAGCACGTGACATGCAGTGGCATGACACCCTGTTAGGAAAGTACAGTTTGGTACACTGTGGAATGAAATGCAAGGACCCAGTTGTAAAGGTCTTAGGGGTAGGCATCGAGTGGTGAAAGTCCCAATGGCCAGGGTAGTGCCCATGAGCAAGGATATTGACCCGACTAAGCTTGATAACCCCGACAACTGCTTAGCATTCCACAATTGGTATGAGAGTATACCTCTGTAAATGGACATCCTGACTGTTATTTGTTCCTCATTGATGATAAGGATTGTACCATGTGATGATGTTGAAGAGGTATATGTACTCCTAATTACTTTCCAGTTTTATTGCGAACTATTACTCACTAATAAAAAAAATGTAATTAATGAGTTGCGATTATGTGTTAGTTGTTTTATGATGTGTTATCTTGGAACTTCAGTCTAAACTGTGGAATTTGAGAGAAATATTGTTAGAGCCAAGTACCTCTTTGTATGATGCTTGTGGGAATGGCTAATGGGTGGCATACCTCTTCATCATCTTCTTCTAGACTTAGGGTATCACATGAGGTACCTAATGGACAGGCATACCATGCGGCAGAGGACACATCAAAAGGGACCCATTCAGATGATGGGGAGTATGGATCCATACCGGGGGAGTCTGATACAACTTAGAATGAATCTTATGTTCCCTTTTATTGTTAGTTGTGTTTTATCTTTGTTTTATGGTAGACTTTAAACCATACATGTAAAAGTGATTTTAGAACAAAAACACCTCACTCCATTATTTTTCTTCTTTGTATGATTGATCGTGATTATTAAAGATGATGGTAATGCCTAATGATGCTGAGGACAAGTCAGAGGATACTTTGACGGACGATGATCTGTAAACCTAGTTTATAGTATTTTTTTTGTATAAGGGATAAGGTAGATTGACATTGCTTTGTATAGGATCTTTTTAATGTATATATTGGGCTAGTTAGTATTTATCTTTTGATGTACTTCATTTTTATACTTTATGACTTTTATGTATTACCCAAATCATGATGTATATTTTGATGATGATGATGATGATGATATATATATATATATATATATATATATATATATATATATATTCCATCTTTCCCCTTTTACTACCATTTTCAAATTCTATTTAATTTTAAAATTTTTCTATTATAAGAATCAAAAAAACTTTACTCGTAATAATTAAATAACTAAATTAATATAGACTATAATTAAATGAATTCGTGTTACAAAAATTCTTATACTTTGTGATAATACTATTGCAAATAATCTGTCTAAAAATCCTACCTTGCACTCTAGAGCTAAATATATAGAAATCAAACATCACTTTATTAGAGGTTACGTTTAGTAAGGGATTATTGATATTCAATTCATTAATAATGAGAATAAACTTGCTGATATATTTACGAAATCCCTTCCTAAAGATAAACTCATGCACATTCAAAGTCATTTTTGTATCAAATTTATAAAAGACTAGATGTTTGATTTGTATATGATAGCGTCCAATACATAAGTAGTGTCCCAAGTTTTTGCGTCCAATGTTTTATCGTCTAATGCATATGTTCTGTTGTGCATATATTCTTTTTGTCTTATGTACACGTGTTTGATCACTTTATTATAAAGCAAATAATAACTGTCACAATGATTATTATTTGTTTTATCTCTCCCACATTGAGTTAATATGCATTTATTAGTTGTGTTTCAAAATATCAAAAAGTCATTTCACTTTTTGTACGATTTTTGAGAAGTTTCTCTATATATTTTCAAAACTTTCCCTTTTTCTCTCTTTACAATATCTTCTTTGAAAAGAAAAACTACACAACTTCTTCTCTAGCTTAAAAAGAGCCCTTACCTTAATCTGAAACCCTAACAACAATGGTGCTGACAAGACAAGCCAACCTTAAACACGACCACAAGCATGTTCTTGTTAGTACTGAAGATAGACCAATGGATGTGGAGAAAGTCATTGTCTACATTGAGTATAAGTTCGACCTTGACGTTATGGCTACCATAGGAGTTGATGTGAAAGATAATTTAAGAAGATATGGCATTGAAATATATTTCAATGGAACCAAAAACATACATGCAGAACTGGTCGAGGAATTCTAGAAGACTACAAAGTTGGAACCTATAGAGATTGTTGGTTAGGTGTTTGGATTTAAGGTTTCTATGAACATTGGCTCTATTGCTCAAGCCACTTAGTGTATTAGAGAAAGAACTCAGATTGCTACTGGTTGGGAAAATGAATTAAGTGGAAGTGAGACTATGAATGATGCTTTGATGAGGAATGACACCTCAGGGCCAGTGATTATGATGAAGATGGAAGGACGTGTCTTTCAACAAATGTTAAATAAATCGATCTTGCATAAGACTAGATCCAAAAGCAGCATGTCTGAAGCACACCAATTTGCTTTGTTCTACATGTTGATTGGTCAGAAATTTAACTTACCCTATCTCATCTACATGAATTTGAGGAGGAACATGAGAGGAAAAGGAGATGTGAAGCAAATCACCTACTCAGTTCTTCTTATAAAGATTTTCTGGGATCAAGGTGTATATGATGCGTATCTTGCTTTGGACACTGTTCAAAGACTGCCATATTGCAAAACCCTTACTCAAGCTAATTTTGGATACATCAACTTGAAACAAATGAGTCTAGAGTATTAATTGATCAAGCCTAAAACCATTAAAGAGGAAATAATTGAGGAAGTTTCTGAAGAAGAAGAAGAAGAAGAAGAGGTTGAGGAAGAAAATGGATTAGAATCTAAGCATTCTAATGAAGTATCTGTGGAAGAAGTTCCTATCAAAGTAGCATCCAAGGCTACCAAATTGTCTAAAAGAGCATCATCCAAGGCCCTTTTAGCCAAAACAAGGAGAAAGCTTTTACTTGCTAGAATCTGATGAGGAAATTAAGACTTGATGAAGAACCTCTTCAACAGAGAGTTTAGAAGAAGAAGAAAAACTAAATTTGTACAAATAGGTATTGCCCCTTCTGTACCTATTGTGATGTCTAGGAAAAGATACAAGACTATTTCATATAGATACAAGACCAAGAGAGCACCCAATGATTCAGATTTGGACTCACCCACACCATCCTTTCCACAAGATGAATCATTACCCCCATAAAACTCGCCCATTATACACTCATCCCCTAACCCTAAACCATCTCAAATAGAACCCTTCGTCTAACCTTAACCAGAGCCACAACAACCTAAACCTACTAAAAAGAGAACTCAAAAACAAAAACAAAGACCCAAAACTAAGAAGAGTAAGACCACATATGACCTTGACACAAATACTACCAACAATGAGTATGACTAACCAAATTGGTATATCCTCACACCAATTGTTGCACTTGAACCAAATCTTCCGTTACCTGGTATGGAAGGATTTTCTACAACAACTATTCAGCCTGAGTCCTAGAGCAAACCTCTTATTGTTGTAGAGAAGCATATTCCAAATGAAGAAAGAAATAAGCCTTCTGATATACCAGTTTATGTTTCACAAAAGGTAACTGGTTTGAACTTGAGTCTTGATCTGTTTATGAAGGAAAGTATGAAAATGTTGCCAAAATCAAAAGAGAATGGCTAGTATTGTTCCTGAAACACCAATGTCGCACCATTATCCTGAAACCAAACTTACCCACACCATTATACACTTATATTCCCATCACATACCTTACCAATCCTCACCTAGAAACTTATATACCCCCTGCAAACTGACCCACACCACCATCAAAAATCCACAATGAACATGATCCACTATGTGTCTCTTTACCCCTTAAGAGGTTTCCACCTAAAAAGATCTATCCAACCAAGGTTATTTTAGCTTGGAGGTTTCATACTCATATGCCTGGTACTTAACAACACAAAATCCCAAAGCATGAAGAGAAAACAAAGTTAGAATCTGAAGCAGCAAGGAAAGCTAAAAACACTTGGGACATTAAAGATCGAATGCATATATTTCCCTGAGACATTAGATTCTATTCATTAGATCCTGTAAAACCTAGGTTCTTCCCAAATATAGACTCACACTTCATGGCAAACTTTGTCAAGGCCAATGCAAATTTGAAGTTTTAGTGATACATTCCACCCACTCAATAGGTTAGAGATTCCAGTAGAGTTCTTATCTACCCTGACAAGATTTGCCCAAGGTTTCCCATGATGGACTTCACCAAGCACAAATCAGGCAAGCATCATATAAGCCAAGCCATTATACCTCCACCTTCGAAGCCAGAGTTTTATGCTCATCCTGATCTATCCTCTACTTAGATCAATGAACAACAACTTCAAGGTACTGCTTATGAGGATACAACATTGGCTATTTGGGAAAATTATATATGGGAATGCGAGCAACAAGCGTCCACAAGTGGACTTTCTCTTGTAGAGAAGGCTGATGTCAAATTGCCCAAGTAAAGCTCTTCCTCTTTGCATCCACTTAGAGTTATTCATTCTAATGACTCTCTGCTAGCACCGTCTACTGTTCCTTTTACTAGTGATAACAACATACATGGTCCTGAAACTGCCTTACTCACACCTTGCTTGCTCTGATCACTTCTGATGAAGGCCTCACTACTAAAGATCGTCCATTCCCCTAGGAGCACTTATATGAAGATTACAAAGATCGACTTCCTTGGGAGTTCAAGTTACCAAAGGATGTTTATTTCTTAGAAGCACTTCCTCAACCACCACCTAGTAACTCACATCCATCAACAATTGTTACTAAAGCTACATTATCTTCCCTTACTTCCTCGCCATCCACACCTATTCCTGAGCCACAACCACTTGCAGTATATTAACCATCCCTCCTCCTCTTCCACCATATCGTTTGCCCCTGCCTTTGTTACTGTTGAATATGTTGATGCCAAATTCTCACAACTAAAAGCCATGTTAAAAGCCTTCATCAATGTTCAATTACAGTAGCATGCACCTACATAGCCTCCCACTCCACAAAAAAAACACCACCACCTCCTCCTCCCAATCCTTAAAACCTTTTCTTTACGTTTTTCTTTCCAGTGTTTCTACTATTTTGTTTGTTTTTCCTAACAATGATGTTGATTACACCTTTTTTTCTTGATGTTAAAAGGAGGAGTAGTTTTTGGGAAAATTTTATCATGAACATGACAGTCCTTTATGCATAAGTTTATCAGCACATTTCTTTTATGCTATGATCTCTTATATCTCTCTTGATTGACATACTTTGATCTATATGCTTGATAACTGCAAATTATGCTCTTATCATTATTTGAAATAGCATCGTCTAACCCTTGTTATGCAAAAGTTTGCTTACCTAAGGCATAGACTTAGGATCATGTTCGCATTATGATCCTTATGTTTCTTTTAATCAAATCTACAAAGTTTTAATAATGTTTGTCGTCATCAAGAAGGGGCAGATTGTTAGAACCAAAGACATGCGAAGCTTCCAACTCCTAAAAATGTTTTTGATGATAACAAACATTATTATAATTTCATAACCAAAAAAATGACAAGTTTTATACTTAATAAATACATACTTTTATAAAATGAAACTTGTTTTTAATATGGGCAGTCCACATATGTTTTGTTTATATCAAGTTTTGATGACCGTCCATATAGTTTTTATCAAGCATTTGAAGTGTTCTATAATAAGCATCCAACAAAAAGCGTCCACAAACTAGTTTTGCTACATATATATATATATATATATCTTAAAGTTTAGCATCCATACCTTTATTTGCGCAAAAATGAAATTCAAAATTGACTAAGGTTTGAAATGACTTAAGAAGAACACTCCTCATAGCGACATATATGTTTTCGTACTAACCTTAGCTGTCATGAGTATATTCTATTTGTTTCTTCTTATCCATATAGACAGGAGTGACACGTTTTCACAAAAGGATTACAAGGAAGAATTTCATGCAAGTAAAAGCAGCCTTTAGCAGTTATGTAGTAGTGCATGACTTGATAACCTTTTCTCTCTACAGTACACAAAAGGACAAACATTGTCTCCTAGAGAAGAAGTGTACAAGCACATTCTTGAAGCTACACCTTAGCGCCCCTCCCTCCTCCTTCGTAAACGGTCATTTTTTGAAGTCTATATAAAGGAGACCTCCATGAAGAATCAAGCATGAGAAGTTCTTGAAATCTATTGAGAAGAAACTCTGTTGGACGATTAAATAAATCCCATACTCTTTGTAATACAAAGTTATTTCCTTGTACTCAATTTTCATATCCTCACCTTGTGAGTAGATTCTAGTGTATACCTTAGATCGTTGTTAATCTATGTAAACCTGAAAAGGCTTGTTAGAAAGAATACTTGGTTGTGTTAAATAATCTCAACGTAGATTACATGGTGTTGTAAGCCTAAAGAGGCATGAGAATACTTGGTTGCAACCTTGCAAGTTAGTGGAATATCTTCTGGATAGAAGGGACTGGACATAACTCTAAGTTATAGACTAAACCAGTATAAAAATCTTTGGTACTTATAATTGCTCTTTCGAAATGAACCAGTATATTAATTTGTTATCCGGCAATATTAGGAATTATCCCTTCTATATACAGCTGTTCAATCAGTAAACAAGTATTTGTTTTTATTATATTTTGGGAAAAGGAGGTATAAGATTGATTTTGGGAAAAGGAGGTTCGATAAGTGTCCATACTTAAATTTGTTCAAGTGATCATAAAATATTAAAAAATATTTAATCAAATATCAACACAAATATAAAGGGAATTAACTTAAAAATTCAAAGATCAAAATTAATATATATATATATATATATATATACTTATTCTTTTTTCGTTGTTAGGATGATGACCTATTACTCAACGAATACTCAATAAGTTTAACAAAGTCAAAATTCTATAAAACTAAGTGACTCTTTGCGAAGGTGATGCACAAATTATCTTTGAACAGTTAATATTAATGATCTGAGTTAAATAATTTGATTCTTTATTTGTATACAATGTTCGTGCCAAACGGACAACACTAGTTACTTACGAGTACTACGTCATGACTCATGAGATTCATGGGAGATATCATTATTTCAAATGAACTTAATTAGTATCCCCAAGACGATAAATAAGCAAATAATATTTGTTACAGATATATTTTACGAGATTAATTTATAATTTAAAAATTATAGATTAATATAAGGATAAAATATGTTTATAGTTCCTTAAAATATCTCAAATTTTGATTTTATTATTATTATTATTTGAGAAAATCATTTATGTAAGGATACTGAAGATTTTGGTTCGCTTTAGTCTACAAATTATCAGTATTCATGCATGTAAATTTTTTAATTTTCATCTTTGAATTTTTAAGTTAATTCCCTTTTTATTTGTGTTGATATTTGATTAAATATTTTTTTAATATTTTATGATCACTTGAACAAATTTAAAGTATCAACACTTGTCGAACCTCCTTTTCCCAAAATCAATCTTATACCTCCTCTATTATATATAGGATGTGACGAACTAAGAATTGTGGTTCTCGTTTTTCATTTTTCTTGGTCGCTTTTTTGTGGGGACCAAAGGCAAAGAAGGTCTGAATATCAACTTAACATCTTAAAAGCAAACAACGTAACATATACACGAATCAAGTATAAACATTATGTGCAGCTATATAGTAATAATATCATATTAATATACATCCATACATGAACCATATATATAGAAACTTGCACAATTCATCTCCACTTTTCAATACTCTTGAAACATCCCAAACAGAGGGAAGGTATCTTTTCACAACAAATCCATGTTCATTTTTAGACTCTTAACCACACCATCAACCCTATTGAGAAAGGTATCTTATAAATGCAAACTGTATAATGTGCATGATTTTCATTACAATCACCCGCTGTACACCCTGAGACGACTAGTGATCCTCTGTCGGCAAATGGGACAATTAGTTAACTTGTATCCACAATCTCTGCAAGTCTGTATTCCACAATATTGTAAGAAATAATAAAAATTAAGAACAATAAGAGGAATGAGACCATTAATTTAATGATGCTAACTCACCATGTGCCCACATCCAAAGGCCAAATCTCTTGCATTGGTCAAACAAACAGGGCAGGCCTATATATAATTCCATTAGTACACAAAATAAATCATCAACCAACTTCAAAGTTGATAGAAAAAGCAAATCTTAATAGCTATTAATTTAGTTTAAGAAAATATTTTTTAATTTTTTATTTAATAAATAATTATAAAAAATCAAATTATTTTATCTTCAACTATTTTTACAAAAAAAAAGCAACTAGTCTTTGGCCTCATTTCATGTACAAATATTTAGAAATTGCTTGAAAACAAAGTAAAATAAAATAACATTTTATAATTATTTGAAAAAGTGGAAATAAAAATAAAAAACTTTTCTAAAAACTAAACAAATCCTTACTTTAAAAAGAATCAATCCTATTTGATCATAGACATAACATTTATATTTATATCCAAACATGTGAATACTCATCTAATGCTACTCTAACCTTCATAGGAAAAATCCATTTTAACTAAGTTTGAATTCGAATTTTTTCCAATTTGTAAAAGTGAAAAGTGAGAGCAGGTTTTGGTTAAAAAACAGGGTTAGGATTGTATTCCTACGCTCTTATTTCTCATAAAAATACAAATTAACTATTATAATAGTTAAATAATTTACATTGTGATAACAGGTAAGTAATAAAGTTACAATCACATATTTTGTTAAAAATATAATTTAATTCTTAAATTTTTTATTTTTAAGATTCTTGGTAACTATTTTTATATATTATTTGAATTAAAACATATTTAATATATTATTAATTTATTTAAACAATATATAAATGAATTGAATTAAGAAAAGAAAGACCAAAAGATTTCCTACTTTTCTAACCCTGACAAAAATGCGATTGGGTTCAAATTTTTTTATCTCCATTTGGGCTTTTAGACGCCTTTATTCATAAAAAAAAATGTCTCCATTTTCTCAACCATAACCCCAAAGATAAATTATATTTGTACTACAAATTATACAACAAATTGTATAATTAAGAGAGAGAAAGAGACAAGTAAGAGAAGTGTAAAATATAATAAATATTGTGATAGAGAGAAAAAGACATAAAAAATTATATCATATAAATTACTGTATGAATCGTTGTATAAATAACATAAGCTATGATAGAAAAGATAATTAATATATACTGAAGCACTGAAGGTTTCAGTTATACATACCGCTTGGTTTTGCTCATCAGCTGTGGATGCTGTGGTATTGCTGGGTAAACGCGCTAGTGTTGGTATTGGTGCAGGCGCAGGCCTAGAATATGGAACAGGAGGAGGTTTTGGAACTATTCTCTTTGCTCTTCCAGTTACACGTCTGTTATCCAAGAGATCAGAATGACAAGTATGAGGTTAATTATAAACCAGCTAATTCTATCAAAGTGAAGCACCACTTTCTTTAACACTCTTTCTAACACTTTCTATATTTTTAGTTACAATTTATTAAAAATTACAAAATTAAGAGAAAGACTTATTAAATAAAAAGTAAAACCTATCAAAATTTGTAATTTATAATAAATTTAACTAATAATAAAAAAAGTGTTAAAAAAAATTCAACAGACTTTGGAAGGCATTCCAGGCAGACCGTATGAAAATTTCCAAATCCACTGCTTTGATAGAGAAAAAGAGCTAGAATGCAATGATTTTGAGTGTTTAAAAAAGAGTTACTAACGTTTTTCTTCTAGCAAATACTCAATTGAAAGAAAACTGCATTGTTCCAAAGAAATTGAACCTGTGTCACCATAATGAATCAAAAGTATGTTATAACTATCTTCACTTTTCACCTAGTAAAACTTAGGATCATACCCGAGTATTCCAAATTCTATGGTTGCTTTATATTGGAAGGGGATCTCCATGAGAGCAGCCAGAGCAAAAGCAGCTTCTTTCTCAGACGGGCTGGCGTTTTTGGACATAATGTCTGTGAAATTAACAAACTGCACAAAAGGGGAAATGTGCTTCAATAATAAAGTCGAGAAAAAAAATTTAAATTAATTTATAAATCCATAAATTATTTAAAAATTATTAAAAGGTCTAGCTTATATTTTAAAAGTTTATAATTAGATTTCTAAATATATAAATTACTTTTAATTAGATCTCTGATTAGGGTTCGATTTAGATTTCTTCAAGTACATGAACTTAATTAAAAATAATAATAATAATTCAAAGACAAAGTCACTAGATAAATTATTCAATAAGCCTTTGAACATGTACCAAAAAAAAAAAATGATAAGCCTTTGAATTATTTGAAAATTTTTAATTAAAAAAATAACCTTTTAACAGAATCCTAAAGGAACCCAATCTAGAGATTTCATTAAAAATGGTTTATAAACTTCATAACCTAATTATAAAAATATAAAGTTATTTAAAACTTCCAAACTTACAAAATAATTTAAGAAAAAAAATGTTTATGCGACTCAATTTTGCTGTGGTACTATTGCTATACCTGAAAATTGTCATAATCACGTGCCGGTATCTTGTCATCAAACTTTCTCATGTCTTCCCAAGGTCCATCACCAACTCCAACCAGAACTATCGCAAGCGGATATGCACTGGTATCAGAAATTAATAAAGAAAAATAGATCATATATAAATGTTAATAAGATAATAAGATGCATGTTCTTTGTTTTAGGGGAAAAAAAACATGAACATTGGAAACAAGACAATGATACTTCTGTTGTAGCTGAGGCTAACTTCCATCTCTTTTAATTATTCCTGTTTTATTGGGGCATGGAAGGTTTTCACTTTAATTATTAGAAAAATCTTGATAAGCATTAAGCAATATCTACCTTGCATCAACGATTGCTTTAATTGTCTTCTCTTCTTGAGGACTGAGTTCTCCATCTCTAGTGTCGATACTTCTTGTAACCTTTAAATCAAACACATTTATGCGAATAAGATTTGAGAGACATGCATGCATACACACGAAGAGGTAACATTTTATACCTGGCCATCAGCAACTATAACCAACACATGGAATTGCCCACGATTTTTCTCAACTATGTCTATGGCAGCCTCAATCACTGGAGCATAAGAAGTTGGTCCTTCAAACAAAATGCAATTATTCCTTCAGCCATGAATCTTAAGCAGTTAAAATTAAGGATAAAATATGTTTTTGATTCCTTAAAATATTTTGAAAATCGGTTTTAGTCCCTATATTTTAACAGAGACACATGTTTTTAGTAAAATCACATTACTTTTAGTAAATATAAGGATTAAAAACGTATTAAATTTTTATGAGATCTAAAACTAAGTTTCAAGATATTTTGATAGACCAAAAAACATATTTTACCTTCAAATTAAATATCACTACAGTCATACGTAGAAGTTTTCCAACACAAAAGCAGTTACAGCAAATTGAACTAACTGACTGCAATATGAACATAAAAAGTAAGGATGACAATGACCTGAAAGTTTCAAGTTCGGAACAATTTTCTGGTAGCAAGCCAAGACTTCCTCAAAGCCATGGCAAGATGAATGATCACTGTGAAAGCTGAACACTTCTTGATCATGGGTGGTAGCTGTATAAGGATAAAAGTTGAGCCAGATTTTAAGGTGGAAAAACTATTACTTTCTTTTATCCATGTTCTGCGTTAAGGATTACTCCTTACCATCACCAAAGCCAAAGCATGGGATCAAGTTGTCATCATCAAAGGGAGCCAAAGTCTTGCCAATAATAGAGATGGCCTTCTCATAAGGGTTTGGTGTACTTCCAATTGCATGCAGGCTTCTATTATTGAATGAGATTCTGCCTTCAATAAAACATGAATGCGTGCATTAGCTTCATAGGTGAACAGTCAGAGAGAAATCATTTCATAAATTGAAGAAATTATAACCAAAATTAAAACCCATATTTTATTATCAAACAATAAACCATCTTTGGCCATCTTTAGCTCTCAAATTATGCTTCATGACATCTTATATGGGTTACACTGGACCATGGAATCAATTGGTTAACACTTGTTCATGTACTACCACTTACCAGTCCATTCATTGCTCTTTGTAAAATCAATTCCAAGGATGAGATTGGATGATTCTAATCCTTCTTTCCTCAAGGCTGTTGTCACCTGCACAAGTTAAAAAGGACTATGAACATTTAACGAAATTCACTGCACAATGCACAGTGCCAATATATAAATATATAACACGGTAGGTTACAATTCATTATTCAATGATAACTACTATTTTTATAACTCCTATAGTCCTATTTGCTTAGTGGGATAAAAAAGTTCATATCTAGCCGTGATTTGAAGAATCAATTTCATTGTAAGAAATTTTAAAATATAGAGTGGAAGAGCCAACTTGTAATGTGGCCACCCTTTTCTCCCTCTTAATTTAACTTCTACATAGTTACAGCCAGGATTATTCTTGTTTCCAAACACTTTCAAACTATACTTTAAATAAGGTTATTAGGAGGAATCTAAATACTTTATTCTACAAATTTAAAAGCCTAATTGGCCGTTAGGTACTTTTCAAAAATAGTCTTTAAGAACATATTATTGAGATAAATTACTCATTAGTTATTACATGTCATATATGGATGGTGGGCTTTTCAAAAAAGAAAAAATGCATGGAGGTTCTGCTCAAGAAGATTCAACAGTACCAACAATTCTCATTCGCCTTCCTTCAATACCATTGCCAACAAACTTCTTTTAAAGCTCAATGAACACCACTCCTAGTTGCTCTATTTCAGAGCCCTCTCTGTTTTTGATTCTATCTCTGAAGTGATTTTGAGACAATGGGTGGAGGCAATTAAGGTGGAAGAGTGTGATTGCTTAGTGGAGTTGAAAACCTTGATATTTAGTGGGTTTGTATCATTTCTTCAAAGATTTTGTAGCACCACCTTCCTCTTACTAATGACCAAAAAAGTAGTTTGGCATCATCAATTAAAAGAAAGTAAGGTCCACTTAACTTTCTTTTTAGCTTTTTCTTTTTTACGACAAATCAAGTGGCACAAGGACCCTTTTATAATTAGCCCTACATGGTGATTTAACAGAAACGGAAAACAATGTCTCAGTTATATATTTATGGTAAGGTTTACGCTTGACCTGCACATGTGTACCATGCTCTAAGAAGAAGAAAACTTAGATACAGTATCTTCAATACTGTTGGTACTATTCTTCAATTAAAAGTAGATTTTCACTTAGGTAATATGCGATACCGAGGTGAAAATCCATTTTTGATTGGAAAACAATACTAACAGTACTTAAAGTACTGTATACTAACAGTACTTAAAAATACTGTATTTAAGTTTTGTCCTTCTGAGAATCATAATGGAGGATGACTGTGTGGTCCATAGATTCATTGTTGCCATTATTCACACAATGAACAAGTTTCATTGAAAAATATAAAATCGTAAAGCACATTGCAGAAATTTGAATGCATCTATACCTTTCATTTTCTGTTTATCAAACTTTTTTCTTAGTATGGACTCAACTAAACAATTATTTAACTTGTACTTTATGATAAATTACGAAAACAATACCCTAAAATTATACTTTACGAAGATTTTTAACAATGAAATTTCTAAAAAAATTATATCATGCTTGAGAAGGGTGATCACTACTTTTATATGACTAATGCCAGTTGGACCTTAGTATTCATCTCCAGGAATGAAAATAGGCGAAATTTGGGTAGACTACTGCAATAGTCGATTTCATACCTACATTTTAATATATATATATTTATATGATACTCAGACCGATGCTTGCATGGGCAACTTCAATACTTATATTCTTCTCGGTTGAGTATCTATATATCTAGAGCCATTATTCACATTTTAGTTAACTTAAATATAAGTTCCCATTATGCATTTGTTTTACAAATTAATAAAACATAAATACTATAATAATACTAACATTAACTCTGAAAAACCAATAAAAGAGAGTATTGATTAAAAGTAACATATATGTAACTTATATGAAGAAACTATTCAAAGATAAATCAACTCTTAATTATAAATTATTGTAAATAAAATTTTTTAAGTTAATAAAAAATATTTAAAAAGCTTTTAAATTTTAATTATAAAATATAATAAATATATTATAGGGTATGGATACGATTTGATAATATAATATTTATCCATAATCACAATTTTTTTTATAAATAACTATTTATACTCATACCTAATATTTGATGGGTACAAATTATTTTTATGAGAATCACATTTAGGGATATCAAATGGATCAACCCAACCCGTCCTTAACTCGCAAAAAATTGAGTTGGGTTGGGTTAGACCCATTTTGAGATTGGGTTAAAAATCTAAATTCAACCTAACCCGTGGTGAGTTGTGAGTTGAGTTAGTTTGACCACTAAATTTTAAAAAAAAAAAGTTATAAGAATTAATAACTCATAAGTTAACTCATCAAATAAATATAAATAATCTAAACATAATGTCACTATCTAAAGAATATTATCTTACTAAATTAATTATCTTATCACAATTTTTTTTTAGAAACTATTTTCACAAGTTAAATAAATGTAGGGTAAAGCAACAAAATAACATGAAATTTATAATATTTCATAAAACATTAAGTTCAATAAAACAATATTTACTAAATAATCTATAAAAAAATCTAATAAAGAAAAAAAAAACGATGAGTCAACCTAACCCAACTCACCCTTTGACCCGTTGAGTTAGAAGATTATATGAGTTAAGGTTGAATCACTCAATCAAACCCAACCTGTTTTAGCGAGTTAAGTGGGTTGACCAGTAGGGTTCAACTCACTTTTAACATCTCTAGTCACATTATTATTCTAATCATAAAATATTGTACTAGTCTGTTTGGTTTCTGGTTTGTGCCATCTGTTTCACATCCATTTCGAAGCAGTAAAACATAGCTTCTACTTTCTTGATGTAAAAATTTGGGTAAATGTACATGCAAATGCGTAGACGTGTGTAAAAAACGCACAAGTAAAAAAGCCTCAATGTTTTACTTCCTTTTTCTTGTATTTTCTCATTCCCTTTCCATCCATCATCTTCCAACTAAACTTACCATTTAAAGCTCTTTGTTTGATGAAGGAGAAATAGAGTAAAGAGAAAATAAATAAAGTGATCCTTTGTTTGGTAAAAGAGAAATAGGATAGAAAAAAATAAAATAGGTAGAAAATAAAAAGGTAAATGTATTTGATAGAAGAGAAATGACAAAGGAGAAAACTAAAAAGAGATGGAGTCCACTAGTCATATTTACCTTATTTCTTACTTATTTTAATTTACTTGTTTATCTCTTTCCTATTTCTTTCATACATCTCTTCAATCAAATACTTTCTTATTTTTACTATATATCTCACATATTTTCATTTACCTTTTCTATTTTCATTCATCTTATTTCTTACCTTTTTTTTTCTACCAAACATATCATAAGTGTATTTAGTAAAAGAGAAATGAAAAAGAAGAAAAATAAAAAATTATGAGACCCACTAATTATTTTTATTATATTTCTTACCTATTTTCATTCAATTATTTATTTCTTTTATATTTCTTCTCTATTTTTTTTAAATTAAACATATTTATTTTCATTCATCTTTCTTCTTTCTGTCCACTTTATTTTTCATCATTTTCTTTTCGTCTTACTGAAGGATCCTACAATTTGTTAAATTACTTTTTTTTTACCTTCATTAATGAGTTAGTTACACTTCACGTTCAAGAAATTACAGCTTCGACTGCAAAAAGGAAAGGTCAGAAAACGCGTACACGTCACTCGTCCCATCATCCTCTTGCATTGAAGAAAGATGTTTGTCAGATCCCCATGGACAGAACTTTGAGGTAATAAATATTTGTAAAAAGAAAATATCACTATTAGCCTAGCCTATCACATTTTAGGAACTATCTGAGTCATTCGACAAAAACGAATGAATTTAAATTAAATATACTCATTATTATTTTAACTCTTAAATTCAATTAATTAATATTATAAAAATTAAACAACTTTTACACTACAAAATATTCGTTAGTTCTTGGCCATCACCCTAAAGTATTCATTTTTAAGAAATATTATTCTTACAATAAAATATTACAAAATGACAAACAATTAATAAATATCATAAAGTGGAGAAAGACATAAAAGGTTATTTGTAACTATAAATTATGTATCATGTTTAAAAGAGAGATTTATCATACTATTAAACAACAAGTTATATTCTGTTACACTGAATGGTAAGTTTCAAAGAAATTACAAAAGGAAAAAGTAAAAGTAATAGAAATAAGAAATTATATGATACATTTTAAAAAATTTATATATGAATCTTGCTTTTTTTGTTTCAATATGAAAGTTTGATTTTAATTTGTTTTTCTCTCCTAATTGTCAATTCTGATAATAAATTTCATATAAATGATTAAATTAATGCTTTCAAAGTTAATCAATTTTTATCTGATGACTCCGAAAGCACAAATTCAAAGATATATATAGATAAAACATATTATACTTTTTAATCGAATAAATTACATTTTTTAAAATTCATCTTAATTAATCCAAATTGGAAGTAGATAGATTTATTTAAATCTCTTCATATTACATGTTTAAATTATATTATCTTTTTATTTAAAAAAATTACATTTTTCTCTACTATGATAATTATGGATTGCACTTTAATTAATTTTAATGTGAGAGTTTTTTAGGTTAATTTTTCAACTACTTTTAACATCATTATGGCCTAATTTTGAATCTCTATTTTTGATTTGAGACTTTAAGAAAATAAAATAAAGATTAAGTAAAGTGTCAAAGCTAATAAATAGTTATTTAATAAGATATTTATGACGTGTCTTGTCTTATCAATTCGACCTTACTCAGTTAATTTTGATTTCATATTTTAGAAGTTAAACCTAATATGTTTTTAAGGACAAGTATGGGTTATACATAATCATATGATCAACCTCACCTAGTGCCATGTATTATTTTAAAATTTATATATTTCTTAATAATTACATATGAATAATAAGACTTACTAAATTGATAATATTTTATATAACATGATATCATATTTATATAGATATCATTTGTTTTGAAATATAAATGGTAAAATATACCTTAATTTCTTTGTTTTATATTATATTCGTTTTAAGATTTAACTATACATAATGTTAAAATTGATATATTATATAAAAAAATCAGATTGTTTTAGTCATATTTCATATATCATCGGGTATTAATTAATTGGATTGAGTTCATGTTCAAATAAATAATCCTATTGAAATTTCATATTATGTAAGGACAAAAATAAACTTATCTCAATCCGTTCCATGAAAAACCCTAGTATTTAAAACATTATATTACCTTGACCTTAAGTTGACTATTGTAAATATCAAAATAAGTAGTGGAAGACATTAAAAGTCATAAAGCGAAGTAAAATGTGTTTAAAAGACTTGTTCATAGTTACTCATTATTACAAAGTTTGTTTATATTAGAACAGCTTAGATTAGTATCACTTTTAAAATAGATTAAGTATCAAATCTTATTATTAATGAGAATTTAACTTCTTTAAGGTATATACCAAAAAACCAAAAACTTCTTTAAGGTGAGAAACTGTATAAAATAAGAAAACAATGATGTGTTCATCTTTAATTAAATTAAAGTTTCCTTTATAAATTTAACTCTAAATTTAAACTTAAATTAAATATATATTTCACTTTATACACCCTTTTTTTATTTTAGAAAAGTAAAATTCGAACAAAAATTATGTGAATAAATAATTAGAATATATACAAATTCAAAACAGTTTATATATTTATATGTAAAGCAGTTTATAACTAATCCTAGTTTTAAATTTTTTTCCAAAATATAATAAAAATTAAACATGGAGTACGACAATTAAATTGACACCAATTGATAGCCATGTGAGTTGCTCCCGTGGCGCATGGGGCTAGACTTCCATACTTTTCTACAATAGAAATTATATTTATATAATATTTATACATTAAAATATATAATAAAAAAATCTAGAAATCGAAAAAAGTGTAAAATAAAATAATTAACATAATGAAAAAAAAAAAGTAACATTATAAGAATATGTTTTATAAATAATATAACTCCTGAAAATTCCAAGAAATTGTCTGAATGGAAAATAACCGGTTGCACTTGAATAGAAAAATCAATATGACCAGTGACCACTCCCTACATAACTCATTTTGGGAAATGCTGCGACTACACGTTAAGCACTCAGACTTTTGCTTCTTGGATGACCAGGAATTTTTAAAAAGCAAAATGTTTGATGCCCATGAGAGAAAGAGAAAAAAGAAATAAATAAATAATAAATGTGGTAAATGATGTAATATAATAAACAAATAATTCAATTCAGATTAGCGTCACCGTAAGCAAGAGGTTGGGAGTTCCATCCCAGCACTTGTAAATGAAACATATTTAATTGAGAAGAGCCTATTCTTTATCTTCCATAATCCAGAAGAAATTAGGTCTATGTATGTTTGGTAGGAAACACTCTTTGAAAAAGTGAAAAAAAAAAAGTATCAATTAATTAAGTATTTGAATTGTTGAAGTGTCTAAAAGACACAACTCTTTTGCAAATGAGTATTATTTTTTTGGTAAACAAATTGTAATAACAACTACACACATAGCCGAAGCTCGCGATTGCTCCCAAATCCTAGCCTATGTCTAACACATTATGCGAGTAATAGCATTATCCTCAAAGAAATTAACCTTGCAATTACATTTCCATGCTAGTTTTTCCGATTTCTGCTCCTTACTTGGCTTATAGATCAATCATCAACGTTTCTTGGTAATCATATAAACAAATTTTAAAATTGTATATTATCGGCTACGTACGTTTTAAAAATGAAAGTAAAAGTCATCTATCTTTCAAATAAAATGTAAAATCGATTAATATGCAAATTATAAAGCAAATTTACTTTTCTAACGCTATACATTAATTGTAAAATATAAAAAATCTCAAAGAAAACGAACCGACAAAAGAAGGTTGAGCAAGAAGATTGAAGACAGGAAAACTGGTACACATTCTCAATGGAGTACCCTCAAAGTTTATTCTTCAAATTACACGCCTTATGATTTTAACTTTTTAAATATTTAAAAAATTAAATTAGTCTTTTTGAAAATATAAAACATCATTATGTTTTTTTTTGTATAAGGTAAAACATCATTATGTTAGTTACATTAGTCTTAACTTTTATAATTTTATTTATCATTAAATTAACTTTTTAAATATTTTTGTGTGATTATGTTATTTCTTTTAAGAATAAATATGATTAAATTTTAAATCGTTAAAGACTTAATTCAATAATAAAATTTACAATGGTGATAACAAGATTACAACTTAGAACCTTGTGTATACTACACAAATTTTTTCACTATTAGTCCGATCCTAGTGAGTTAGAGAGTTGCTATGATAGGAGAAAAATTTAAGGATTTTTGTATAATTATTTTTTTAGCTAATTAGTTTGAGCAAATCAAGAAAGAGAGTTTCTCAATAGAACAAAAATTAGATACTATACCAAAGATACTATTGGTGTTGGTTTTTAATCAAAATTAGAGATTCAGTTCTGTAATCTAAGAAATTATTTAATACATGTTTTTATTATGCAAATTGGTGAATTTCTTAAATTACAGAAATGAATCTCCAATTATAATTGGACAACAGCACTGACAATACCTTAGTTACTATTTTGTCTAACATTTAAATTTAAGAGGGTAGCATATGCCTTCAAAAAAGGAGGGTACCATAGAATTTCTCTAATTAATATTATAATGTTTTAATTTTTTGAGGGATTAATCTGGTAAATAAAATTATAAAAGACAAACAAGTTTTGATAAAATTAATGCATACCTGTTCAAGGGTACTGAAGTTGTCAGGAATCAAAGCATACTTCTTGGCAGATTGCTTTTTGTTCATGACTGATGAGTTCTGCTTAGAATTAAGTCTCCCAAAACTCGGTTTCTTGAACATGGATTGTGGTTGCGCCGGTAACGGTGGCGGAGGTTCTAGAGTTGGATACAATAGCGGTGGAGGCGGTGGCTGAGGTAGTTGCGTTGGAAAATTGGGTGGTAAACCTCTGTTGTTCACGGTAGTGTAGATTCTTCCACCACTGTCTTTATCATTTCTGGAACTGTGGGTGCCACGCTTTTTATTTTTGCCAAAGAGGTTGCCCATGGCATCTTCAAGTAGGTTTCTCCAAAACTGAAAGGGGCACATATACAAATATATATGTTAGTGATGAGAAGAAAATATATGTGTATATATAATGTAGAAAGGAAACGCGGAAGAAGGTTCCTATATATATAGAAAATTATATAGTGTTAATTTAACAAAATAAAGGTGAAAGGAATCAAGAAAAAATAACTAGGGGAATCGGATTCTTGGCGCTTTAATTTGCTTGCGAGATTATACAAATTGTATTCCTCTTTCGGCTTAATCTAGAGGCTGCAGAACCAAGTGCCAAAACACGAGTGGCCTTTCAGTTTCAGCTGGAATGACCTTGCGTGTGAGAGAGGGTGCGTATAAAATCAATGAAGTATAAAACTTGAATTATTTTTATTTTGTAATCAAAGGGGCATGCGACCAAACTACACAGTACACAACCAAGTGGGAAAGCATTCAGGGTTAGTACATGTAATTAAGGAAACATCATTGTTTTTAAAACTGGACCGTTCATTGAACTAATCAAGATATTGATTTAAAGTTTAATGGTTTAATTGTAGTTGAATTGTGGTCGAATCAATATTAATAAAATAATAAGAATAATTAAATAATACATAAAATAATATTAAAAAATAATATCATAATTTTATAATATTTAAAATTAAAAATAAAACATAATTTTATAAGTTCTTTACATTTACAATATCTACAAAAGTACAAATCAAATATATCATAATACTTAAATATAAGTTTTAACTATACAAATCAACATTTATCAATAAAAACAAGTTTATATTTAACAAAAAAAAGAAAATGATAAATATTTTAGGTTGGTTTTTATTTTTTTAAGAAAAAAATCAAAATAATGTTGAATTAAATATTTTTTATTGATCCACTGTGAACCAATTTTTGACCAATTTTGATCGATTTTATTGGTTTTTGATCGGTTTTCGGTTCTTTGACCGATTTTTCTTCAGGGCAATTCTGTGGTTTATTTGAACCAGTCAGGTGATTGGTTCATCGATTTTCCAATCCAACCGAGGGTTCGATCCAGTTTTCAAAACATTGGGAAATATTCGTTTTTAATTCTTAAAAAATGTTGTGACCTTTTATCTTTTATTTTTTGAAATGTGTTGTGTGTGGTTTCTAAAACAGGGAAGATGTCACAATCTAGAATATAAAATTAGGATGGTTAAAATAGTGTATGTGATTGGAACAATCTCTCCTCACAAACTAACTTTAAGGGTTGAAATAGGCCTAAATTCAAATTTAAGATAGTATTAAATCATATTGTAACAATTATTGTTAGGCCTATCAGGCCGCTTGTTATCGAGATGTTATTAGAATTAGAAAATTCATCTGGAATCACTTGTGTATGAGAAAGGGTAGAAACTAAATCCTACAATATATGTTCTTGTAACACACATCTTAAAATGGTTACCCTAAATTAATTGTGCAAACATTTGTTTTATACCCTTTTAGCAATAAATAAAAAATAAAAAATAAAAGATGATGAAATATTAAGAAGATTTAATTTTGACCCAATGGGTGAAAGTCACTCCTATATATCGTTTAGTGCAATGGAAAACTTGGAAGTTACGTAGTTTTTCTAGAAAATAATTATGAATCAGTTAATTTTCATCTTTTTATATTTTTTAAAAATTTTATAACATACTTCTAAATTAAACTAAATAAAATATTTTTTATATGTTTTTAAAATAATTTCCTAATTTATAGAGAAAAATAAATAACACATAAATAATCAAAACCAAAAAATTATAGGAAAAAATAAGACAATTAGGACAAAAAGACTGATATACTTACCTTGAATGCAATAACTTTTAATGTCCTGAGTTAATTGCTTTTCTTCCTTTTCAATGTATGAATTTTAAGATATATAACACTTCGGGGTTTCTTTTTCTTTATTTATTACTTTTTATGAAATTTGGTCAAAATTGTGTACGAAGACCACAAAGAAACAATTTTTTACGAAGGGTACGTATGACACATTTTTAAAAACAAATGATGAAAAAAAGAGACAATTTTTTTTTAAGGTAAAAATGAATATTTCTCTATTTACTGAGACAGCAGACATATTTGACTTGATCTAGTGACATTACTTTTTCAGTCTGAACCAAGAAATTCCCTAAATATGATTCAAAATAGATCTTATTTTATTGTTGATCAAACATTTTTCTATGAAAAACATAAATTGGAGTTTGAAGAAGGGGGCGAATCCTCGACCCACAACAAATAGAGGAGGATTTTTTCAGTCATATCATTTAGGCTCCTAGAATATGGCACCCTTAGGGGTTTTGATACTGACAATTCCTTATAAGTATTTTAGAGCTATTAATTCATAGTTGAAATATGTAAAAATATTTAAGAGCGATTAATGTGTAATTGAAATATAATTTAAGACACGAATTGAATGAAGAAGAGATAAATACTAGTATAACAAAGTTTTAAATGTATTCTTTACTTTTTAACTTACTTTAATATTTATTGTTGTACAAAGGAAAATGTCAATAACAAACCATTTAATGCATTTGTTTAATATATTTTTAGTTTTAAAGGAAATGAATCTTCATATTATAAGATTGAATCTTTATTTTTAAATAAAAATAATTTTCAAAAAATATTCATTTTTTCAATAAATTATATAATTTCTTTTATATTAAATATTTTATTTTATTTTTATTTCTTTAAAAAGTTATTATTTAAATTTAATTTTGATCTAAAATCAATTTAAATTTAAATTTTAAATATTGATAGAATAGACGAAATTAAAATATCTTTTAAATATATTGAATTTTAAGATTATTATATTCTTAATTAATATAATTTGAATTTTATTTTTAGATTTTAAATTTTAGATTTTAAAATTATTAATAAAGATGACATATTTTATTTCAAATAAATTATTTCTATAAGTTATTCCTCAATTTTAAAAATCTTATTTCTTTAATTCATTCTTATCTAATAAAATAAAATATTAATTATTAATAATAAAAATATATACTATTCTCTTTAAGTTATTTTTATTAATATTAAATTTAAAAATGCTCAGGCAATATACAACAAACTAATTTATGTGAAATTCGTTTAAACTTAAACAATGTGAATCTCATTGCACCCCATTCTTTATTTGATGCATGAATTTCATATAAATTTTATTAATGTAATAAAAAAGAGTACTAGAAATATATTTTTTTAATTTTTTCTGACACTTTTTTTTATTAGATAAAATTCATGTTAGTCTCACTAGTTTAGAAAATGAGACCCATTAAATACAAATGAAATTCACATATTTAGTAACCTACATAAATTTTACCAATAAAAGAGAGTGTGTCTCTGAAAAAAGTTAGAGAATGTATTTAACAATTTTCATATAATAAAAGAATCTAATAGAAAAAGTATGTTATTTTTGTGAGACACACTAAATAAGGAGGGAGATCCAATTAAAGTTACGCTCTTTTTCTTATGAATGTCCATGAGCATTAATTAAAATATTAAAGGCATTTTTTATTAAAAGCATTTAATATATAAAAGACATGAGAAGTATTCAATGTTTATTTTTTAAATAATTTAAAATATTTAATAAAATATATTTAATGTTCTTTAATTATATTAAAAATTGTTAAACTTATATCATTTTACAAGTTTTATATAAAATAATTTAATAATAAAAATATCTTCTATATATATATATATATATATATATATATGTTATTTACATTTCTCGAGAAAATAACAAATATACATGTGTAAAAGTCTTGATTAGCCCATAGTTAATTGCAACAAGACCATAAAAAAGTTAAAAGTAACACGGCCCACACGGGCGAGTAGGCCCGTTTGCTGGAGTGGAACTTACGCAGCTTAAGTACATGATATTACACACTTGTTCAATACAAAGCTTCAACTTTGGAGCAAGATTCTCTGGAATTTAAGTGTTAACTGAACTCGGTGCAGTTTTCAATTTCACACTTCATTTCTTTAAAATTATGCTCATGCAAATTTTTATTATATAATTCAACAATTTTCGTGGTTGAAATTCTCTGAACTTTTATATAAGTGTACAGAGGATCTAAGTCATTCGACTTGTTGCTGATACAGCAGTCAGGAAATCTTTAACTTGTGTGGATGATGGAATAAATTCTGCAGAAAAAATAACACGTTATGTCATTTCTCTTTACACCAAAGGAAATTGAAATCCTAAAAGGAGTCCTATATATTTTTTATATTCATAATAACTATCTAATTTACATGTGTGCTGCATGAGTTTTTGTTATATTCAATTATGATAATTAATATTTAATAAATAAAAAATAAATATTTTAATCAATAATTTTATAAAATACTCATAAAAATGTTCTAGGGTGGAACTATTATTCACTTGTTGTCAAAAAAGAGGCAAGCACTATTCATGTGAGGCCCAAAAAGGAGAGAGCCCGGTCACCCAGATGTTGCCCAATGGGCAAGGTGAGTAGCATGAGAGTGTGGTGAGTCATGGTTGCAATGATTTGGGACAAGGGCCCTTCCAATGTTTGCTTAAGCTGACACAAGGGCTACTACAGATCACCATGATAGGCGGTGACACTACCTATAGATAGTTAGACGCTCAAGTCAACATGGATGTAAAGTGGTGTTAGAGATGGCAATGAGTAGGGTTTGGATAGGGTATTACAGTATGAGAGTGTGATGAATCGTGGTTGGAATGATTTGGGACAAGGGCCCTTCCAATGTTTGGTTAAGCTAATAGAGGGGCTACTACAGATCACCATGATAGGTGGTGACGTTACCTATAGAGAGTTAGAGGCTCAAGTCAACATGGATGTAAAGTGGTACTAGATATGACAATGAGTATGGTTTGGATAGTATGAGAACATGATGAGTAATGGTTGGAATGATTTGGGACAAGGGCTCTTCCAATGTTTGTTTAAGTTGACAGAGGGGTTATTACAGATCACCACGATACGCGGTGACACTACCTATAGAGAGTTAGATGCTTAAGTCAACATTGATGTAAAGTGGTACTAAAGATGGCAATGAGTAGGGTTTGGATAGGTTATTATAGTATGAGAGTGTGACGAGTCATGGTTAGAATGATTTAGGACAAAGGCCCTTCCAATGTTTGGTTAAGCTGACGGAGGGGCTACTACAGATCACCACAATAGGCGGTGACGCTACCTATAGAGAGTTAGACACTCAAATCAACATGGATGTAAAGTGGTACTAGAGATGAAAATGAGTAGGGTTTGGACAGGGTATCATAGTACCTGTTCTCATACTTGCGTTTGAAAAAAATATTTGTATTTGTCCCTATACTCACACGGATAGCTACTTTAATCCCTATCTTCATACCTACTAGATACCTTTATACTTATACCCGCACCCGTTATCTATACTTTACTCTATGTAAAGTCAATAAATCAATCAAAAATATTAATTAAAAAATTTTTTATAACTAAATTGAACATTTACTCTTATATCATTCAAGCATAAACTTAAATCATCCAAACAAAACATTAAAAGCATTTAAAAATAACCTTAAATCATCTAAACATAAGTTATAACCAAACAACATTAGAAACATAATCATATAACAATATCATTCTTAAATGTAATGTTCTAATATTTAACATAATCATTAGAAACTTGGGCATCATGTGCTAGTACTCTCTAAGATATGCCAAAAAATTGACAAATTGACACTAATTATCTTTATAATTATATTGCCTATGATGAATAGTTGTAGATTATGGACAATTAGTTGCATAAAGGTTAGTTTCATATATGGACACTTAATAAAACCATATTTAGACTACCATGTCCATAAGAAGCCTCTAAAAAGGTCTAATATTTTTTTTTTAATTAAACATTATTAAGATGCAACTACAAGCATTCACTAATTTCTCACATGGTCCATTTTCTTTTGTTAATATGTATCTTAAAAAGGAAAAAAGGTGAAAGGGTTCGGCTATAGTTTTACAAATAGCAATTAGGTTTATTGAATAATAAATCCATTTGAGGAAAACAAATAGCAATGTTGTTCACATGCAAACCCAAAGTTGAAACTTGTATATACCACAAATATAGTAAATAAGAAAAAAAAGACCATATGCAGATAATAAAGAACCATAAGATTGAATTACTTGGAATGCCAACGCCCATAAGAAATCACAAAGCCACCCATTAATGGTAATGGAACTCTACACAAAATTTCCTCCTATGATATGATTTACTATCCTTTGATCACTTATATTACCCCAAACATCTAACTACATTTTCCAATTGAAATGGAAAACAATTTATTAAGCATAAATAATTAATTTGTTAAGTACATAATTAATTCATGTCTTTAATTAATACTATGTTTTAGTAAATAATTAATAATTAATAATGCCTATATATATAAGATATTTTAATTAAATTGTTATATATATAATAGGTCTGGGTATGGAGCGTGGTGGGTACTACAATACACATACCCATACCCGCACCAATTCTCATTAAAATTTGCTGGTAAATACCCGCCCCAAACCTATCCCTAATAAGTGGGTATTTATTCTACCCATTTTGTGGATATTTTTGTAAGTACCCATAGGATTTGAGGTACAATTTGCCATCCCTAAAGGGTACATGAAGGTGGAGAAAGAGTGAGTATACATGAGGGTAGAGAATTCTTTAGTATTTATAGATGTAAAATGGTGGTACCTACGGATGATACAGATAACTATTTGGCCAAATGGTCACTCATTAGTATGTTAGCATCCAACATGGGAACTAGGGGGCTATTAGATGGTGGTGGACCCTTCTGTGATTAATGGAAAGGGATTGACAAGGGATCTTTTCCTAATATGATAAATAAGAAGATGTGATAGATGAGAGGCAGAAGTGCTTTCAAGAGGTAGATGTGATGGGAGCTCTCAAGAGGGATCTTTTCAAATGCTTATGGTTGATTAAGAGGGGAGCTCTTTGCCATGTTTGGGCTAATGGTGGGGTTGGTGCACCCTACTTTGTATCTCAATTTTGAAGTTTACCTTTGTTGGGGTCCTTAAGCTATTGGCTTGGAGCTTGAGGAGTTATTTCTTTAATATTTGAACTTTGGTGAACCCATTCAAAAGCAAATATATTGAAATTTTGTCAAAAAAAAAATAATGTGATTAAAAGATAATAAAGGCAATGTTCTCATGAGATGATTTTCAAAAGAAAAGCATTACTTTCATAAGAATTAGCAAATTTTTCATTCATTGTACAATATTTTTAAATTTAAATAAAATTTATAAATAAAAATAAATTAAAAATAATAGTAAGTGTTTCGTTATTAATAAGAAATATTTATTATATTGAATAGAATTAAATTAAAAACGTAAGACTTTTAAAATTAAGGAGAAATTTATGAAACTAAATACTTTGAATATATAATAAATATATAATCTTTATTGATGGAATTTAAAAATCAAATTTATATTAGAATTGATCAATAATCTTAAAATTCAGGTTATTGGAAAAGGAATATCTTCAATTTGATATAATATATTACAATTTAAATTAAAATAAAGTTATAATATTTGAAAGAAATAAAAGATTATAAATAAAAAATCAAATTTAATGTTTAATATAAAATAATCCATGTGACTAAGATAATAGTTTCTAAAAAGACTCTCAAGAGTAAATTTATAATATAAGATTGAATTTCATTTAATTTTTTTATATGTAAAAGTAAGATAATGAACTCATTTATCATATATATATATATATATATATATATATATATATATATATATATATATATATATATATATAATTGTTTACTCTTTCTTTCATTTTAAAAACATTTTTGCGAAACACTAACTACAAGTTTAGTTGATAAGTGTAGATGATGGGTTTATGAAACTTGCTTTTGTAATGCTACTAAGAAAGACATTTTAAAACATAAAGTTCTTGATGACCCTATTAAGGTCCTTTAAGTTCATTAGTAAGCAAGATAAATAAAGATAAAGAATAAGAGATCAAGAATTTATATTGGTTCATCCCACAAACTTAATACTACGTCTAGTCCTTGACAAATAAGACAATAATTTCCATTATTTGAATCCTTTCTTATACAAACAAAGATTCCTTAATATCCAAGTATTATTGCATTATCTGACCTTTAAGGAATTTGGTTGCTTGGTCTTTTTGTTAATGGAAGACTTCATAGGCTTAGAATTAGGGGTGTTCAAAATAGGTGAACTGAACTAAACAACGTGAAAACTGAACTGAACTTGAAAAATAATTTATCAAACTGAACTGAACTAAAAAATAGTTCAGGTGAGCCAAACTGGATTGTTTGGCGAACTATTTTTTCAAATCCGAACTGAACTGTGCTTTGAACTGAACTGAATTGAACTATTTGAACTGAACTGAACTGTATTGAACTGAACTAAACTATTTTTTTGCATTGAGAATTTTTACCCCTTTATAAAACTGGTTTAGTTTTTACAGTTCGATTTAGTTCAGTTTGGTTCCTAAACAATTCAGTTCTCAAATAGTTCGGTTCAGTTCTCAAATAGTTCAGTTCAATTTTTTATAAAAACAGTTTAGTTCAATTTTTTATAGAAATAGTTTAGTTTTTATAGGTCAATTCAGTTTAGTTCTCAAACAGTTTAGTTTAATTTAGTTTTTTTGAACACTTCTACTTAGAATGTATATCTTTTAGTTGATCCTCTATTGATCTGAGCAGCAAGCATCCTAATGGCTCCAAGAGTCATAAGCAACATAGAGGGCTAGATATTAAAGTTAGTAGTCTCTAGACTATTGGAGCATTTCTTTGACCAACTATACATGTCTTCTTTACTCTCTTATTTTGTCGCATCATGGGGATTAGTTGAACAACAACAATAGCAACTTTGGTCAATGAGAGTTCCAAGCTCTACTTGAGCATGTAGAGTCTCAGTCATCTCCCTATCCAATTCTTCTTGTTCTTTCTTTAAAGAAAGCTATGGTTAGGATAAACAAAATAAAGAGGTGCTCCATAACAAGGAATTTCAAAAGTGATGATGTCCATTGAAAAGCATCCATGGTAGCTCGAGAGACCTCTTGATATTGTAATTTGGAGAAAAGTAAGTTAATTTGTTTTTGTTTTCTTTTTACTTTTCTCTTGAACCAAATGCTTTTGTCTTTTTATTTTCTCTACTTCTCATATTGACGTGCTTGCATGCTATTTATTAATTTTTTTTATTTTGTTCTTTTTCCTAAGGAGAATTCTATATCTTACCTTCTCTTTATAATTGATTATGTTGTCATGAATTTCTTGTATATGTATGGGTGTTCGTACTGTGGGTGTATGTATTAATTATTTTAACAAATTCTAAATCCAGGAAACTAAGTTGTGATTGTTGATATACTTTATGACTTCCTATACTTTTAATTTGTCAATATGTTAGATATTTCCCCAAGATATGTTTGCTGATACTAAGGAGATACAATCCCTTACCAAATATATACATAGGCTTTCCTTATTCATCTACTAGTGTCATTATGTTTGTTTTGTTTAGGTCAAGCCCCTCTTAAAATGAAGTTTTTATAATAATAAACTGTTAAGAAACAAACTTTAAGTATTGTAAATTTATGATACTAATGATTTGCCTTGAGAATGTGTTTAAAAGAACATGACAAGTCATCATCCAAAAGAACACATCACAAAAAGCATAAATCAACTTAAAGAAGCATTTTTTTCCCTTATGTATGCTAATGTCCATAAGCACGAAATGCCACAATAAGCACTCTCCAAAATTGAAATACAAGAAGAACAATTTCCAGCAACATACAAGTTTGAACATGTCTTCAAAAGATCAAAGTGCAACAATGTCAGAAGTTGTATATGATAAAAAGCTATGTTAGAAGATAGAATCTAAACAGAAGATGGTCAAAGGATAGCAAGATGAGAAACTCCATGTGATTGAAAGTTGTGATATGAACAAGGACTTAAAAGGCTACATCAATATTGTTTTAGAAGTAGTACAAATATCATATCAAAAGAAGCTTGCTCAGAACTATGTTTAGATATATTCTGGAAGGAGAATTTCAATTTGCATGACTTGTATGATACTAACAAGGTAAAAGAAATCTAGAAAGACTTAATATAATTCACTAAGATCATTTAGAAGGCAAAATGTTAGAATTCTACAAAAAATCTATTTTCCAAAAACAAAAATCTTGATAAATTTTAGAAGCTAACAAAGAATATTTCTTGAAGAAAGTCCAAATATTTCTCCTATAAATTATTTTGTTCTTAAGTTAATTGAATTCCAGAATACAAGTCCAAAAAAGGTTAGCTTAGCTTGTTGGAAAATTGTTTCAAACTCAATTGAGTAAGAGAAATTATAAGATAAAAGAAGAACCTAGAGATAGAATAATTGTTTCTGGAAACGTCACTATGCGAAAGATTTTCAAAATGAATATAAGCATGTATTCTTTCATGAACATATGTGTCTATTCATAAAAAAGGTGCAAGTATGAAAAGTTGTATTCTTTCATGAAAGTATATGTTCTTTCATGAAAAGATATGTCTTTTAATGAAAAGATGCAATTATGAAAGATTGTATCATTTAATGAAAGTGTGTATTCTTTCATTAAAGAATGTCTCTCTTCACCAAAAGTTATGAGATGTGACTCCCAACCAATAGTCATAAGATATGTCTCTTTAAAGGATTATAACTCTTCACCAAAAGACATAAGATGGTCTATAAATAAAATCAATTTGTATGCAAAAAACATGAATAATGAGAGTAGAAAGACATCAATTCTTTGCATTCCAATCACTTCCTTTTTTCTCTTACGCGTAGAGAAAACTAATATTTTGTAAACTATCATTGATGATACACTTGATGTGAGTGTGTGTAAACCATGTCAAGAAACTCCATTGTATCTTGAAAAAGAATTCACCAAGACACCCTATTGCATCTAACTTTTGTAAAGATTGGTGGGGCAAATCAAACCTAAAAATTTGTTCCAATTGAAGGCTTCTTCGGTAAAAACATTATCATTAAAAAATCTAGTTACAATGATGGCACAAAAGTTTAAACTAACCTATAATCTGTTGCAAGCTACCCACACCCTTCCTTAGTAGCCCACTCTTGTATTATGAAAATGCAAGCTTTTGTGGAGTCATTGTAGCTACCTAAGCCACACACTATTCTGTCTGCATTTTGATCTCATTTTTGTCGAAGGTGATGCCCGTACCAAATTAAAATTTGTCTTTGACATCATTTTTAGGTTCGGCACGGGTTCGGGAAGTCGAATGACCTGAGACACAAGAGTCGCCCAAAATTTTGTGTTCTGGCAAAGTGGTAACTAGGGGGTGCAGCTCAAATGTGCAGTCTCCATTTTAATATTGTTATTTTATCACCCATTTTTGGCACATAATTCAAAATTGCATATTTGCAGGAAGAGTCATAGGAGCACACTTTCTAAGATACTCTCCCATGTATAACTCTCTCTCATTAATTGAAATTCATATAAATCTCACTAATTTGGAAATGAAACTTACTAAATGGAGAATATAGTATGTGGAAAAAGAATAAAGCTTAATAGTTCAAATTCGTAAACTACGAAAATGGTTAAAACAACACAAACGCCGTGATTTTCGTAAAATCTTGAATATTTTTTTATTTTAACTTGCTAATCAACCAATCAAATATTAACACCTTCGTCAGATTTTCGTAGCCAGATCTCTTCGCACTATTTAGCAATGCTCGTGGAAAAAAGATAATTAGAGATTTGCAAAGGTGATTGCATTCACCGACAGTGAAATACAACAGATGGCCCGGTTGTCACATAGACATAGATACTTACATAGTTCTGTACATGAACTCGCTTGTATCAAATGCAGCACATTATCATTGACATCATAGATAAAGTACATGTTTTTAATGGTCTCAAACACAAAAATATTTGCAAACCCAACGCAAAAGATGATTATAGTTATAGGCCTGTTTTGAATACATATTAAAAGATCTTTTGAGAACTTATTTTTTAAAATAAACACTTTGTTATATAAAAAATAGTGTTTAAATGTATATTTTTTTTCAGCTTTTAAAAACATAAAAACTCTTAATAGAGTTTATGGTGAAGCTAAAATTTTTAACTTCTCAAATAATTATCATTTTGAATAAGTACTTAAAAATGTATTATCCAAACACAATATTAGCTTATTTAGAAAGATATTTTCATAATAGAGCTTCTCAATAATCTCTTTTTCTATAAGATCTTTTAGAAAAGTTCATTCAAATAGGTCCATAGAGGCTTTGTTTGAATAAATTTCTCTATAAATTTTTATAAGAAAAAAAAATAAGAAGATACAATAAATTAACTTTTTTTTATAAATTAAAATCAACTTATGCACTTATTTTTTACAGAAGTTTTCTCATCTAATTTCTTTAAAAACTAAAGTACATAATTTCATTTTGAAGAGAAATTTATTTTATTTTATCTTCTGATTTTCTTTTTAAATACTTATGGAGTAGTTAATTAAAGCGGACCAAAGTGAAATACAATATATGATTATAATTCTATAATTATATTTGTATCAGATATTGCACTTTAGGGGTGGGTATGTTGCACGACCCCTGCACATTATCATTGAAATCATAGATAAAATACATGTTTTTAATGATTTCAGACACACAAAAACCCTTCCAACCCCCACGCAAATCTTTATAGTGCAACCATCAGCTCAGCACACAAAAGGAGCGTGAACATTATTAACACCGCAATACAGTCCAGGCTTCTGAGAGAAACCCTGCCTCTTAAGCATCGTCCTAGCCTTCAGAACAAGCTCACGATTTGTCACTGCCCCATTTGTCTCTTCAATTATATCCTGTATAACATTGCTGAACGCCCCATAAGCCGTGTCAGAATTTCCATTAGGACTTGCATCCGCACAAGTTTGGTCACTCTGGCAACCACTCAACAGAATCCCACAGTCCAAAAGGCTGCGCTTAACGGATGCAGCATGTTCCTCTTTCTTGCTCCCACCACGTTTTTCCACGTGTCCCTCGTCATCCTCGTCTGGCTTATGTTCGAAAATTTGTTGCGCAAGATCACCCACCAGCCCCAGAATTCTGTGTCCCCCACTCTCACCACTCCCATGTTGGAGTTTGTGTTTCGTGAAATTCTTCACTCTGGGGCTTGCGTCTTCCCCGAAGACGTGAAAAAGCGTGTGCCTTAGTTTCCCGATTTCTATGTCATCTTTCCCACTCTTCTGCTTGAGTATGTCGGTGAGAGTTGACAGAGGCAATGACCGGTTCCTCATCACAATGGTGTCTTGTTCCATGTTTCGATGGAGGACGTTTTTGAAGTGAAATAGAGAGGCCGAGTTTTGGGTTCCTTCGTCTGTGCTGTCTCCTATTTGCTCCTTTGCTTCAATTAGACCACCGCTGTGGCAACAATCTGAAACGATTGTGATCCTACAACCTCTTGGTACCTTGTCTACAAATTGCCTGAAGTCATCATCTGTTTGCACACAAAATATAACAGTTAGCATTGCTTCTCAAAGAATCGTGCAATAGAACACCATTTGACTAAACAATGTTATTACTTTGGAATATACACGGTCCAAAGATAAGATCATAGCAAAATATAATATATATATATAGAGAGAGAGAGAGAGTAGGCTATGCACTTGCAGTATAAAATAGTTTTATACTATTATTCAATTGTAAATCTTTATGGATAGTAAGTTTATTGACTTTTATAATAACTAATTTAAAAGTTATATCAACAATATTTTTTAATTAGTTGACAATGTATACTTTTTACATTGATGATGCATAGTCATTAAACTCTTTTTTTTTTTATGAAAAATATAATAATGTTTTGAATATAAGAAAAGCAGGAATACTACTTAACAAGACACTCACTAACACTTTTTTTTTTTGGTGAATTTCATGTGGGTTTCTTAAATATATGGTTTTTTTTTTTTTTTACTTATTATGCCACATTTTCAAACTAGTGAGACTCATATGAATTTCAACTAGAGTGTGTTTCTCTGAGGAAAATATAATAATGTTTTAAAATTTGTTAGATATTTCATTATGAATTTCTACTCTTTTTTTAGTTTAGGCTAAATTATATTTTTAATCTCTTATTTTTTTAATCTACAATTTTAGTCCTATTATTTTTTTAGGGGCATTTAGTATTCCTATTTTTAATAATTCACAATTTTGGTCTTCCTATTTTTTTTAGAGACATTTAGTTTCTCTATTTTTAAAAAGAGTTTAATTGTCATGTATTGTCAGTATAAAAAGTTTTACACTGTCAACCAATCAAAAATCACCATTCATATGAATTTTAAAATATTTATCATCAAAGTCAATAAACTTACAATAAATGGAGGTTTGTGATTGGATGACAGTGTAAAACTATTTTACACTGTCAGTGCATAACCTGTTTTCTCTTTTAAAAATCTACAATTTTAGTCTTGTTGTCAAATTTCTTACATTGACCGTTCGTCGTTTAGCGTTGACTATGATATGTTAGCATTGACTCTAATATTGATTTTGACTCTGACATGTCATTTAAGTATTGACACGTCAGAGTCAACGTTAAATCACTAATGGTCAATACAAAAATTTTGACAGCGAGACAAAACTGCAAAATTTTAAAAATAGGAGAACTAAATGTCTTTAACAAAAATAAGAAGACCAAAATTGCGTATTGGAGAAAATAGGGGGACCAAAAATGCAATTTAGCCTTTAGTTTAAAAGGTATGCATTGTTAATGTAAAAATTTGCACGTTGCCAACCAATCAAAACTCATTTTTTGCATGACTTTTAAGATAATTATTATAAAAGTTAACAAATTTATTATACATAAAAGTTTGTGATTGGATAATAGTATAAAAAAAGTATACATGTTGTTTATTCCATTTTTTAATCTCGTTATAAAATTAAAAATGCATGCAGCAAAACAAATTACAGTTCAACAGACACCAAAATTGAACATAGCTTTTCTTCTGAAACTGCCCAGATTTTGAAACATTATTTTGAAAATAAAAGTAACCAAAATCCATATACTTTGGCTTCGAACACTTTTTTTCTTGCATATCAAATATATACTGGATTGTTCTTTACTGCGCAGTGTACATTTGATACTAAAATTTTGGCTTCTAGATAAAGTTCTGTGTAGTCTGTATCTCAAAAGATAATGATAAATGGAAAAAACAGTAGAAAATAAACGAATGACTTAATGAATAATCATTAAACTTTTGTTTAAATCTTAATAATTAAAAGAAAACAAATAAATAAATGAGTGAGCACGAGTTTTTTTTTTTTTTGGTCCAAAGTGACCACATAAGTTAAATATAATTATTCCAGACCATAAAATACAGAAGTAGAAATACAAAACCCAACTCCAAATTTAGATTACGTGCGATTTTATCCTGAGTTTTAAAGTCGAAAAAAAAAAGTATTAAAAATATTGGACAAAACACAGAGGTAAGAAAACAAATGTTCACTCTTTAGCAAGAAAAATAAAAGATCTCCATCAAACAAAAGTCCATCCGGACAAAATGTACAAATATGTGATTTAAATCCCCAAGTTTTGGAAAATGTTTGGATTTTCCATTGAACAAAGTCACAATTTGACGTTTCCATGAAAAATAACAACCCATTTTTTTCTTATATCGTAAAAGTAATTTTTAAATTTAAATAATAATAAAACTAAAAATACAATAAATAAAATATGACATATTTTTAAATTGAGGAGAAAATTATGAAAATAAAATTGTTTAAATCAAAATACTTCATCTCATGCCTATTAATTTTTTTGGGTATATAATGGTCGCACTAAGATTCAAATCTATGACCTCATGGATGTTATCCCAACTCTCATCACTAGGCCAACCCTAGTGGGTTATCTCATGCCTATTAATTTGATATAGTTTATCAAATTTAAAACTTAAAATCAAATTGAAATTGAAATTGATTAAATTTAAGTAATTATATTTCTTCAATTTAATATGGTGAGTCGAGATTTAAATTTAAATTTATTTCAAATTTAAATTGAAACTAATTAACCAAATCTAAGTAATAATATTTGAAATGAATATAAATATATTAATAAAAAAAATGACACATGATTTAATATAGAAGAAAATAACTCTTTAAAACTTTTTATTTAAAAGTGAAAACTCAAATTTATAATATAAAGACGAATAATAATAATAATCACATTATTGATCCATATTATTAAGATTCAATGAAATTTTAAAAGTTGGTTGTGAATTACTTACTACAACTCTCCTCATCTATCCACTTGGGACTAACTACGTAAAAAATTTGTAACAAAACATAACAGAATTAATAATAACAGCAATAACTGTTGTCAAAGTAGTTAAGAATATTTAAAAAATAAAAAATATTTATTAAAATATAAAATATCTCATGTTTTCCATCCATCATTATTATTCATTAAATACCATTTTAGTTTTATAATTTTGTGAATAAGTATCTTTAAAACAAGAAATTATTGTATAGTTCAAGACCACCACGTGTTTATGATATTAGTCAATCTTCACATGACATGTAGCCAAGTTTTATTAACATTTTCATAAATTGAAAAACTCAATTACCTGTTATGTGAAAATTGACCAAGACCATAGACACGTCATAGTCTCGAACCATACAATAATTTTTCCATAAAAAACTCAACAGCTTGACATAACATATATATATATATATATATATATATATATATATATATATATATATATAGAGAGAGAGAGAGAGAGAGAGAGAGAGAGAGAGAGAGAGAGAGAGAGAGAGAGAGAGAGAGAGAGAGTTTAACGACTATGCATTGTTAGTGTAAAAAGTTTTATATTGTCAACCAATCAAAAATCACCATTGGTAGACTTTTAAGATGTTTATTGTAAAAGCTAGTTAACAAACTTACTATACATGATAGTTTTTGATTAGATGACAATGTAAAAATGTTTTATACTATCAATGCATAACATATTTTCTAATATATATACACACACATATATACATATATATAGGGTGGAGATTAAGTTATTCCAAGAATAATTCTGAGTATAGTTACTCCATTCAATAACTTTTTTGTATATATTAAATTTTAACAATCCAACCGTTCAACTACAAGATTTTATTGAGTAGATCAAGTCTACCATTTTTTATAAAGTTTGAAAATTATTTAATACTTTAATGTATAATATATTTTTATAAATTATAAATAAATGTCAACTATAAGATTAATTACTTACAAATGTCTGATTTACTTAAAATTTGATATGCATGATCATTCACATAATACCAAAATATTAGACGATTGAATTGGTAAAATTTAATGTGTCAATAGTTATTAATTGAAGTATCTTGACAACCCCCCCCCCCCCCCCCCCCACTCTTTTTCGGTTTTAATCTTTATTAAAATTTTATTCACTTTTAGTCGTTAATGGTATGAAAATAGTGTGATTTTTATCCCTCAAAAGTCCTTTTGTAGGGACTAAAAAAACATATTTTTGTAAAGTATTGGGATTAATAAAAAAAATGAATAAAATTTTAATAAGGGCTAAAACAAAAAACGGTGATATTTTCAAGACTAAGAATATATTTAAGTCATATATAAGAAAATGTTTAAGAGCTAACCTACCAATGATGAGATTCATATCAGTAGGAACAATGCATTCATCATAGCCCGTATTGTCCTCCTCATCCGTCTCGGCTGGGAGGCGCGTGCCGTGGCCGCTGTAGTGGAGAAAGAGGACGTCGCCGGGCTTGGCTGATCGGACCAGCTTGGACAATGCCATTCTTATGTTCTTGCCAGTGGGTTGGGTGTAGGAATGATCAGTGTCAATGAGGACAATGACGTCTTTTTCTGAGAATCCATATACGTTGATGAGGCACTTGTGCATCCTCCACACATCCTTAATGCACCCTTTCAATTCAGCCTTTGTTCCTGGGTAGTTGCATCCTATTAACACTGCCCTCTTAGCCATTGCACTCTCTCTCTCTCTTTCTCTTATCTTTGGAGTTTGGAGGGGAGGGAGGAAATGAATTGATGGGTTTGTTGATGTTGTTTATAACTTGATCAACCAAAGAGAATTAATTAGAGTTGTATTAATTGTATGTACTCCTTGTTGCATAATTAGAAGAAAAAAAATTAAATTATTGTGTTTTGGTAATTGGATTATGTATATATGGTAAATATCATCTGCCATAAGGAACTAGATTCTCCAGAGTTCCTTCTAGAATTGCAGTTTAATATTCAAGGATTTTTTTGGTTACAATAATATTCAAGGATTGATATATTGCATCAATCATTTTTGCTTTTAATATTTTACTATAAAATAAATTATTATTAAAGGTTAGGATTTTATCTTTTTTAAAAATATTTTTGTTTCCATCATCCAATGGTGTATATGGAAAATTCATTTAATTTTTTAAATGAATACTATCTAAATGATGGATAATACATATTACATACATGGCATGATTAGAGGAAATAGAAGATATATAAATTCTTTTTTTTCATATTAACCAAAATGGAAATTGATCATGCTATTTACAAAAAAAAAAGTTATATAAAAATCTAAAATTAATTATTTGTTTCCTAATCCTAATAAGCATATATAATAAATTTTACAACTGAGTATGTAGATCAATTGGTGTAAGGTTGTTCCAATTCAATAGTCTTAAGTTTGAGTTATGCGTATACAGTTGCGTTAAATACTCAGACCTATGGTAATCCTATCCGGTTCAAGCATAATTGCCTTCCGTAAAAGATATCTATAGTCTATAATACATATATATACATATATATAGATATATATATAATAAATTTTAGATAAGTTAGATATTCACATATATTTAATAGTAAAAATTTACTTATATAATAAATACATATTATATTTTAAAATAAAATAGAATAAAAAATATTAATTAATATTTTAATTGTATGAAATTTTATAAACTTGTTATATTTTATGAGAATTTGTAATATAATGGTTGGATTGATAAATTTCACTATCTATAAAAAGTTATTAAATTGGGATGTCATTTTATTAAATTGATTTTTTTCTACTAAACTAGTATAAGTTTTTTTTAAAACTACCAAATTAGTGTAGTTCTTGAAAAAAAGTATCAATATGAAGCTAGTCTACGACTTAAACATTTGTGGCTGTCTACAAGCATAAAATATTGTCGTTATAAACTCTCAAAAAAATTGTATATGTTAAAAAAATAAAAGGAAATCATACTCATGGAAATATGATTCACTCCATATTGAGAAAATTTTCAAAATTATACTAAATTTGATAAATTTAATTAAAAATAAATTACACCGTATTGATAAAAATAACTATTAATTTAATACTTGTTGTCAATTGATTCACTTGCAAAATAAGTGAATAATGTTGGTCATTGGTTTAATATTGCATAGAAAAGTATTAGTGAAAAATTATATGTCACAAAAATTTGTACAAATCTCTTGCGAATGCCCATAAAAAATAATAATAATAATAAAATCTCTTGCGAATATAAATCTTTCAGAACTGTTATGGTATATATTTCCTCCACTTTAAAGGAGCTTTTTTGATCATTTTTTTAATGAACATGGAAAATTCATTTAATTATTTTGATGAATACTATTTAAGTGGTGGGAGAATACATATTGCATGGAAGGGTATTAGAGGAAATGGAAGATATGCAAATTCTATTTATTTTCATATTAACGATAAAATTGGTCATGTTATTTATATAATATATGTGGGATGAAATGACAGAAAAAGATAAAAAATAGTTTTAAAATAGAGTTACTGTCAACGTTTACTTAAGTTCGAAACACATGAAAAAATTTCTTTTTTATAAAAAAAAATGATCTGCAAAAATAGGATAAATTCGGGAATTGATTAAGGAAAGTGAAAGCTTAATTTCATAACCCCTCTAATATGTTCATTCTAAAGTGATTTCTTTTAAGTTAATGTTATTCAAAGCTTATAATAACTTTAAAAATAATTATTTTACCCTTTTAATAAAAGGAATTGATTTTTTTAGATTTTTGGAAAAAGAAAAAAAATAAATTATATTTTCTAAATGAAAAAATAAATTAGTAAACTTTCAAAAAATAACAAGTATAAGATTTTTTAAAAGAGAATTTATTTTGGTAAGATTTTAGAAAGAGAATTTATTTTGGAAATTTTTATTTTGGTAAGATTTTAAAAAATATAATTTATTTTGGTAAATTTTTATTTTCTTAAGATTTTAGAAAAGATAATTTCATTTACTTTTATTTAATAGAAGAATCTGCATAAGTTTAGACACTTATGACAGTATAACTTATAACTACACAGAAGTTCTAGAAAAAAAAATCATATTTCTTTTTTTTTTTTAAATGAAAAAAAATCATATAATCAACATTGTAACTCATTACGAGATTCAAAAAATTTTACAATTATTATTTTTGGAGATAATGAATTTATTGAAAAAGTTTAGAAACTAAAACCTAATTTAAAAAAAAAAAAAAAGCTAATCCACATTGCACATAGGTAAATATGGCATAGCTAATTAGCTATACATATATTTTTACAATGTGTGCGACATTTGAAAATGACAAATCATATAAGCAATGTTGGAGACCATTGCATGAACTTAACTTCTTTGTTTTATTTTATTATTTTACTTACTCATTCATCTATTTATTTATTATTTCTCTTACATATATTTTTACCAATTTATTCGAATTGCTAGAAAGATTTTGTTTATTATTATTTTTTTTGAAAAAAAAATGCTTATTTTTTGGGTCACTATAATATTAGTGTGAAGTATTCACTAACTTTGCTAATGACTAATCTCAGTTGAAAAACCACTTTTAGTGGGATCTTTCTTTCCAACTACATTTTTTCTATCCACAAGGCTCAAACCAAAAACTTTGCGTAAAATATTTAAACTCAGTTCCACTCCAATGACATCTTGGTACATGCTTGTTGAATAAACAGGAATTTTTTTTTTCGGTGAGGAATAAACAGGAAGTTAATTTCAAAATAAACGAAAGGATAAAATATTAAAGGATTGAGGAATTTTTTTGGAAAAATATTTACAATATAAGTAGCTTAAAACAATATCGTTATTGTAAGAAAGCCCAATCCGTAGGACGCTTGAGGATGATTTTTTTTTTTTTTTGTGAATCTAGGGTATCTCCCGGCCAAAAGCTAAGGACTACTTTTTGGAGGTACTGCGATCTATTTAGGACCTATTTGATGGTCAGGATAGGATAAAATAATAGAAGAAGAACAGGATAAATTATAATCTTATCTAATGTATAGTGCACACTAGATAACAAATAATATAAAACACGTTTAAATGATAAAATTACCATTTTGTTAAAATTAAATATAATTTTTTAGAAAGTATCTTTTAATTTAATTTTTTAGTTTTTACAAAAAAAAATATAATTTTAACTAGAGTATACTATATTATTTTTTATTTATGTATAGTCTTTCTGTTACTTCGAAAGTAGCTGCTTCAGCTTCAGCCACTCGAATTTTCAATATCCCTTTTTATTTCTCATCAAAAGAATGACATCTTCTTTTGGAAATCCTAGCTATTCCTAGCATGATATTGGGGAATCTCATTGCTATTGCCCAAACAAGCATGAAACGTATGCTTGCGTATTCGTCCATAGGTCAAATCGGATATGTAATTATTGGAATAATTGTTGGAGACTCAAATGGTGGATATGCAAGTATGATAACTTATATGCTGTTCTATATCTCCATGAATCTAGGACCTTTTGCTTGCATTGTATCATTTGGTCTACGTACCGGAACTGATAACATTCGAGATTATGCAGGATTATACGCGAAAGATCCTTTTTTGACTCTCTCTTTAGCCCTATGTCTCTTATCCTTAGGAGGTCTTCCTCCACTAGCAGGTTTTTTCGGAAAACTTCATTTATTCTGGTGTGGATGGCAGGCAGGCTTATATTTCTTGGTTTCAATAAGACTCCTTACGAGCGTTGTTTCTATCTACTATTATCTAAAAATAATCAAGTTATTAATGACTGGACGAAACTAAGAAATAACTCCTCACGTGTGAAATTATAGAAGGTCCCCTTTAAGATCAAATTCCATCGAATTGAGTATGATTGTATGTGTAATAGCATCTACTATACTAGGAATATCAATGAACCCTATTATTGAAATTGCTCAGGATACCCTTTTTTAGCTTCTAGAATCTATTTCTTAGTTCAACTCTTATCTTACTAACTAGAATCAAAGAATTAGTAGATATGCTCCACCCAAAATGGGAATGGGACTTTTGTTAAAATTATAAAAAATATATATAAGATTTTTAAAATTATAATTATTATTGAAATATTTTTATTTAAAAAATATTTAATATTAATTATTTAGTTTTTAATATTTTAATTAATACACTTTAAATTTACATGTCAATATATATATATAAAGAGAGAGAGTGGGAGAGAGAGCTTATCTTATTCTGTTACTTCTTCAGGATAAAAAATACACTAAAGTAACAGGACAAAATAAGGGATAGGATAATATTATCATATCATATTGGCACAACAAACAACGGATTAAAATAGGATATGATAGTTATCCTATCTTATCATATCATATCCTGACTACCAAACGGATCCTTAAGGGGTTGACCTCTCTGACCTCTCCCAACATATGTTTTTTCGTACACAAAAACTCGAAAATCGAACTCTTGACCACATGCTTATGGGACAAAATTATTTGCCAACTATGTCACACCATGTTAGTACTTGGGAAATTTATTATCAATAAGATCTTAACTATTATTCAAATGACCATAAATAGAAGCTTCATTTATTGGAGAGACTGGTAAATCTAACTACTTTAAACTACCTACATGTAGCATATAAAAAAATATCCACACGAACCGTGGCACCAATACAGGGAATGATACAAGAACCAGGAAGCGTAAATTAAGAAAACTATTAGTTCCCTCACTAAAACTACAGTTAATCCAATTGTTGATGGTGAAATTTTGTGTCTTTTTTATCAACAAACACAATTTGCATATCTAAATTTGAGAAATGGGACATTTACTTTCTTTGGAGACTCTTAACCTCTTTTCAAGGTTCTTTAACCTTGGATCTCTGATTAAATTTTATCCACCTTGAAAATTGATCATGAGAACTAATTGGAAATAAAAGAGAAAGAATTGAGAAGAAATTGTGAAAGAGAAGAATCAAATAGATTAGAATATGCTGAAACTGAAATGATTGAAAATATAAATTGAAAGTGAATAAATTACATTGAATGTAAAGGAAAGCAATTAAAATGCATGGAATGTAAATTGAAAGAAATTAAAGTCTTGAAATGTAAATGACAGTAAATGTAAAACGAAAGCAATTAAAGACTTGAAAATGTAAAAGTCCTGAAACATAAATTGAAGAGGAGAAAAGAAATGAGGAAGAAAAAGAGATGCAGTAACGTTAAATTTCTTAAACATAAATGAAAAGCAAGTAAATTGTGGTAAACGTAAATGACTGGAAAATAAAGTGCTGGAAAATTAAAGAACTTTAAAGGTAAAAGCTGAATTGGAAATGAATAAATTTAAAGAAAGCAGTAAAGAAATGCAGTAAACTCAAAGAAGAGAAGATTGTAAACAAAAATGTAAATTGCTGAAATAAAAAGACTGGAATTGAAATGGTTGGAAACATTGCAATGACTTGTCGATCACGTTCTTAAGATATGTAAGGCGTTTACAATTTCCAACTCTTATTACATGATACAAAGTTGGTATTTATATATAAAGAATTTCTAATACCAATAATTGCTAACAACTTCCAGCAATCTTCACCGTTAACAACTTTTGCCTTCAATTTCTACCGTTGATGATATCTACAATTTTGATTCTCCAAATCTTTAATTTTTTCATCACACTCTTGTCAAAGTGAAATAACTTGAAAGACCATATGTCGACACTTACTCAAAATAATATGCTAAAACCATTTTTTAGCACTTAGTGAAAATGGTCTATTTGAAAGACCACTTAGTCGAAAAATGGTGGCATTAACACCAATAAAGAGTCATTAGATGGTAGGTATTGGAGCTAAGAGATGCAGAAATAAAAGTTGGTTAAAATCTGTCATTTTATCTTTTGTTATTTCTGTTAGTTGTTTTTAGTTAGTTATTTTAGTTATGTAAGTTTGTTTTCTTATCTTCTTTGTATTATGTTTTTATCCTATTGCTATATAAGGACTCCTCTTGTATTTCCACCTTAGCTCATTCAATGTTATTCAGTATCATTCTTTTCTCTGATAATATGGTATCAGTTTTTCAATAGCTTTTGCATTTTTATTTTCTTTCTTTGCCATCAATGGCCCATTCTACATCACACACAGAGACAGAGATCACCCAGCCACAACCAAACAATGCAACACCTAATTCTAACACCTCCATTGATCCTTCTCAAGTTCCCACCAACCATTATTACCTTCACCCAGGGGACAATCCAGGAGCTGTGCTGGTTTCACCACCACTCAATGGTGAAAATTTTCATCCAGGTGCCCAATGGTGATAATAGTAGGGATGGGCAACAAGCGTAAAAAAACGAATCAGACCATGAAGAATCGAATTACATGAACTGATTTACTTGCAATTCGGTTTTTCTTATAATTTGATGCAATTAGTTTCAAGTTCAACTAAAAGGCAATGCAATTTAAGGTTTAGAGTAATGATTAATGTATGACAGGAAAATGTTCACCCAACGTCTATTTAGACATGTGGTTAACTATAAGTATAAGTATAGTTAACTTTGTCTTATAAAAGATTAAGAGTAAATGAACATTACGTATACAATTATCGATATGTGGTTATATTAAGCATTTTTAAGGTACAGTTAATTACTATTAAACATTTCATTAACCTCATGATGTTATTAACTACTTGTAAAAAATTGTATATCACTAACATATTAATAATTGAATCAAATTTAACTATCATTAGACTTTTCAATAAACTTGTGACACTATTAATCACATATTAATAATCCTCTCTCTATATAAATTAGAATAGCTATTCTGAATGAGAGTTTTTGTATGGGTTATTTTTCAACGAGAGCATTTTTAACTGATTTTCTTCAACAAGAGTATTTTAGATATTTTTCTTAACCTCTTACTTCTTTCAATCTATCTTTTTCATTTTTAGTTCTAAAATTAAATTTTAAATTTTTTTAAAAGAAATTATCAATAGTTAAAAATAATTGTGTCACAATATATATAAATTGTTTATCATAAATTTAAAATATAATTTATATATTCAAAAATATTTATTTATTATAAATGTTAATTATAATATAATTTATATATTCAAAAGCATTTATTTATTATAAATTATAATTATATAAAATAAACATTTATCATGTGTATTGTATAGGCTAAAATACTAGTTGTATATAATTAATCACACTTGTTTACTTATAATCACTTCGTAAGTAAAATTAATCATATTTACACATATAATTAACCACATATGATGCTAGATGATGAGTGTCCAATTCTAGGGGACGTTCCTCCTTTTTCCTTAAGTTTATAACTGGACTTATCCGCATATATAAGAAAAAACACACAGATACTAACAATCCAAATCATAAAAATCAATGTTTCTTCCATTTTCATTAATTCCTAAGCTTTATCTTTTTTCAATGTATCGAATCACTAATTCTCTTAACAGCAACGGGAAGAAAAAGTCATTAACCACAAAGCGTTTGGGAAGAAAAAGGGAAGAAGAAAAAGAAGTCATTAACAGCAAAAGGGAAGAAGAAACCATTCATTGCAATAACCAAAAAAAAAAAAAAAGTACCTCAGTTATAGCTTTCTCCAATATTCAAGCAAGAAGCTTCACCGTCCAGCCAAGATGGTAACAAATTTCTCATCTCATATTTTGCATTGAAAGACGCAAAGGAATCCTACAGGTACCACTATGCCATATTTGGTGCTATCATAAGGTAAAACATTCGGTGCTATCACGAGGTGACGCGCGTACGTGTTTGGGCAGCGAAAAGATAAAGTTGATTTTATTTGAAACTTGTTAGCCAAACCACAAAATCAATTAATTTTGTCAGAACAATTTGAATAACTAAACTTTTCTGGGCAGTACAGTTTATAAAACGGATTTTAAAATCTAGTTCAATAACAATTCGATTAGTTTTCAATCAGAAATCCAGCTCATGTCATTCATTCAATACAATCAAGCTCTACATTAAACCATGTGCGAAAGCTTTCATAACCAAAGAAAATAAATGAGCGTTATTAATTCATAAAACACAGCTTCCAATGGTCAGTCAAAAATATCACATAGGAGATTCATGTGAGGGATTGTTATAGGAAGGGCTCTAGGCTCAAAAGAAATAAAATTAAGTGGTTGAAAGATTTTATTGGATGGAATTAGGTTATTTTAATTATAGGATATTTTGTTATATTTTTAGTTTTTATTTTTATTCCCTAAAGCTAGATGAGGATATTTGTAGAATTGTTATTCATTGAGATAACTATTTAATGTAAGGCCTTGTGTATTGACATCAATAAGAAAAAGATATTTTTTTAGTAGCATTTTTATTCTCTCTTGGCTTCTCTAATGATAGTTTTCAGGCTAAATTACATTTTTGGTCTTTTTATTTTTTTCAATTCGTAATTTTAATTTTTTTATTTTTTTAGAGATATTTAATCTTCTTCTTTTTAAAAATCTACAATTTTGGTTTATTCGTCAAATATCTTGCGTTGACCATTAGTAATTTAACGCTGGTTTTGATATATCAATACTTAAATGACATATTAAAATCAAAAATATTAGAGACAATATTGACACATCAGAGTTAACATTAAACCAATATAAGAAATTTGACAAAGGACCAAAATTGTAAATTTTTAAAAATAAGAAAACAAATTGTCTCTACAAAAAAATATGAGGACTAAAATTACAAATTTTAAAAGTTAGGAAAATTAAATGTCCCTAAAAAATAGTAAAAAAACCAAAATTACGAATTAAAAAAATAAGAGAATCAAAAATATAATTTAACCTAGTTTTTACTAGTATAGCAGTAGCCTTTTAGCCTCGTAACAGATTGAATGATGGATTGTTGCAGAAGAAAGGGGACTGCCGGTTTCCGTTTTCTATTTTTTCCCTCTTTCATTTTCTTTCTCTATATTGCCTTTGTTCTGCTTTTTTCCATTTTTATTTTGTTTTCCTTATTCCTTTTTTCATTTTATTTCTCTCTCTCTCTCTCTCTTCCATTCATTCTTTTGTTTTGTTTTTTTACTTTTTTTTTTCTGTGTTTGTTCCTTTCTTTTCTGTTTTTGTTTATGTTTTTTTCTTTTTTATATATTTTTCTCTTTTTGTTTTTCTTTTATTTTTTTCATTTTTTAATTATTTATTAATATTATTCTAGGTGATTTTAATTTTTTAAAATTTTAATTTAATTTGTAATTATTTTAAATAATTTTCAATATAATTTTTATAAATACAAATAAATAAAAAATAAGAAAAAATTAGGCTTATATATATTTCTGATCCTTCCAATATCCTTGTTTTTTAGTTTTGATCTTTATAATTTTTTTTCCAAATAGTCCCTATAATATATATTTTTTATTTTGGTTCCTAACGTTAATTTGCTTTGGTTAAGTGCTGATGTGGTTCATGAAGGCCATGTCATCATATCAGATAAGATTACATGACAACACCTAATAGTAACATATTATAAGAACCATTTTAAAAAAAAAAATTAGCAGGACTAAAATAAAAAGGACAATTAATATATTCTTTTAAAACATATTATTTTGTCCAGCAGTAGTCTCTCTTTTTTTAAAATTTTGCTCAAATCTCAGTTTTAGCTTTTTCCTAAGTATTAAGACACTCATTTTCTCTTGCTTCTTGCTTGGAAAAAATTGATATTGAAAAAACTTCATAAAAATCAATCTAATTTTAAATTTAAACAATATTCTCTATAAAAATTAATTTTTTAATATCTATTATACAAATTAAAAACAAATTACTTTAAACTTATATTTACTTAAAATCAATTCTACATGCACACATCTACACATGCATTATCAACTTATTTGGCTCCACATTGAAAATCAATAAACATGAATTTTATCAACTAAATTATTTTCATCTATTATTATCTTTTAATTTTGTCATTTATTACTGTTGTTGTTATTATTATTAAGGTAAAATATATTTTTTCAAAATATGTTGAAAATTGACGTGTTGGTTTCTTAAGCCCATATAATCCCTTCGTTACGCCCACGGCCTCTCTATTTTCCCTGCCTCTGTACACATTCGTAATGGGCCCATCATGGACTCTCTTTCCTTTAACCATTTTGTTCTGGACATCTGAGATATCATACAGGCTTTTCAAAAGAGAGATCTTCCATAATTGGGCTGTAGCCTCTCTTCTTTTTCTCTACTTTAGCCTCCTCAAAAGAATTTTATTTTCTCCTTTCATGATCTATCATCAAAATTTCTTCCTTGTTTCCTCTTTCTTTTTGTCCAACTCACCAAAATGATTGCTAATCCACATCTTTAATTGTTGTTTCAGTATTTTCAATTTTTCCCTAAGAACAGAGGCTGTCCATCCTTCCACCTTTATATTCCCTCCACTCTTTGACAAATATTTCAAAATACCCATCTGCCTCTCCCCAAGAATTAAACATCTTAAAAGGTTTTTGAACTCAATTAAGGAGAAATTATTACATGGTTCAGGATCAACACATGTTCATAGTCTTGACTAATAAGCACATGATACGTAATTAAATTTTTTAATTTACGAAAAAAAATTAATAAAACTCGATAAAATGATAGTAGAAATTATCCGAGACCATGGTAGTCCCAGATTGAATAATAATTTCTCAATTAAGATACTTCTATTTTAAACTTACTACACAGTGGTCTGAGAAACCTCTTCTCATTCCCCACTGAGGTAAATTTTGCTAGTGATTGAGCCAGCCTTGTAAAAGTAAGAACTTGTTTAATTTGGTCATGGTTGACTCATCTGAACGGTACCTTGTATACTTGCCTATTAGAGGCAAATCTATTAATTCTGCATTATTAATAAAGTAATCAAAGCAAGACATATCTTCCTTTTTATTATTGCTTTCCACACCATTTTTTTCTTCTTCTTACAGAATTGAAATCACAGCTAATACACCCCTTGTCCCCTCCCTCCTTTCACAGCTTTGAAGTTACAGATCACCCATCAAAGAAGTTTATTTTTCAAGGAGTCACAAGGAGCATAAAAATTGATAATGCAGCATCTAACTCTCTTTTTCCCAACATCCTTTGACTCCTATGAAATATTCATTAAAAAATGTTTCCTCAACATCAAAACTACCAGTTTTCCAAATAATTATCAGACCGCCAGATCTTCCATATGATGGTTTTAAAACCATTCAAACAAAGTCATCTCCATTCCGTATTGAAGCATATCTACCCGTATCAACACTTTCTTTTTTGGACTCAAAGCATATCCAACCATTTTTTTCTTCTTTTTTATTTCTTTTACTATTTAATTTTCTCTCGCTTTTTCCTCTGCATCTAAGATTCTATAAGTATAAGTGATAGACTGGGCCTAAAGAGTCCCAATAGAAAAAAAATTAAGTGGCTCAAGGACTTTTTAGAATGGTCTTAGAATATTAGGATATTATTTATAATGTTATTTAGTTCTTATTTTAATTTCCTAAAGCTAGATGATGACACTTGTAGGATCATTATTCAATTGTTGGCAGCAATTAAGTTATAAAATTGTACTCCTCATTAGTTATCTTCATCAATGGAAAAACATATTTCTTCAGTAGCATTTTTATTCTCTCTTAGCTTCTTTAATGATAGTTTTTAGTAGTATAACGGTAGTCCTCTTTTAGCATCCTAACAAAAGGATTAAAGACAGACAAACAACTAAACTTTTAGGTCCATATTAACTCTTCTTGTCTCACACTCACATTAGATATACTTCCTAATCTATCCATAAGAATCAACCTTCATGACTTAATTGTTCGGTTCAGTATATTCGGATTAACGTCTAAGAAATAGTTAAAGTTTCGCGGTCATAACAACATAAAATTTTCTTCTAAACAAATAATATTAGGCCACATTTTTCAAGTTCATTAAAATATTTAAATATAATCTATTTCAAAGAATATGTGGTGGTGTGTTTTGAGTTCTGTAATTTACTAACAACTTGGTAAAGAGTAAGTTTGTAATTGTATTTGATTTATCAATACGTTTAGTGTACAAAATTAATAAGGAGAAAAAGTAATTTCTCTCAACACAGTAGCACAGAGACTTCAATGTTTATCACATATATTTGCCCCAAAAGACATGCGAATCTAGGCTTAATTATGTTTTTAGTCAAAATGGATTTGGTGTAGTCAAAAATTACACGCATTCACGCAATCAGGGTTTTACAACTGTTGGATGAAGATCGAATGACTTAGATCTTAAATACCTGTTTTAAATATGATTTATCCAGATACAATGATAGCCGTCCGATCTTCATTTGACGGTTACAAATAGCTGACTGTGTGAATGCGTGATTTTATTGACTGTAGGAAATCTGGATTCGTTTTTAGTCTCCCAAATTTGAGAAATGTATTTTTTTAGTCCCCTAAATTAAAAATTAACCTTTAGTCCCATAAATTTTAAAAATTCCTCTTTTGGTCCTTTTGTCCAAACACAATTAGTGAATCTGTCACACCTACCTAGTAATATTCCTATCAGTAAAAACATCACACCAAACTCAACTGATGCTACATAGCTGATTCAATCTGTCTTATAAATGATACTGTAGGTGGTCCTAAAGGACTAAAACAATATTTTTCAAAATTTGAGAGACTAAAAAGATTAATTTTTAATTTAGGGACTAAAAAATACATTTATCAAATTTGGAGGACTAAAAACATAATTAAACCCGAATCCTGCTATACGATTTATTGACATGCAAATGTAAAATTGGAACAATGAAATTAACAACATATTAAGTATGACACCAATTAGACAGTATTGACATAATTGCAATTAACTCTGATTTCACCTTCATTAGGCCTAGTCAGAACTTGAACATTCCCAAGCTTCACCATTGACACTGAAAACTGGCTAGTGAAAAGGAAAGGTTGGGTTGCAAATGCTTCAACAAAAGGAGCTGTCCTTGCATCTGAAAAGAGTGACTGGTCCGTCGACAGCAACCCCACCTTCCTGATAAGGTTTGCGTAATAGGTTGTGTCAAAAGTCCTTGGGGTTATGACATCAAGGTGCACCAAATTCAACTCCCTTGTACACCTTTTCCTCAACAACTTCAAGTAATAGACATTGAGTGAGGGGTCAGGCTTTCCAGTCCCATTGAAGTTGTAAAGCCTATCCATGAAAGAATAGCAAGTGCTCCTCCCAATTGTGTGAGAGCCTGAGAGAGTGACCAAATCAAGCATGTCCAACCCTCTTTCTTGAAAGAATGCAACAAGAGCTGTGATGTTTTCATGGCCTTGGGGAACCAAATTGGCCTCTCTGGCTAAGGAAACCCTGCCATCTTTGCGGCCAAAGGGGACTTCCCAGAATGGTCCTCCAGCCAAAAGGGTGGCATCTCTTGCAGCAGCAGTGAGAATGTCAGCACAAGAGACTTTTCTTGGACACCTCCTTTCTAACTCACCCTTGATAACATCAATCAATTGGAAGCCTCTCAGGGTTCTACTCTCAAAAGCAGTCCTCTCACTCCCCGGATGGTTAAGCAAAATTGATCCATCGCATCCCTGCATTTAATTTGATCAATTGAAGTGCATAATCAAACAAAGCAATTCACGTTACATCCCCTTCAAGTCAAAACTTCTAATTACAATATTAAAATATTAAATCATAATCAGCAAGTTAATAAAATTAGGAGTCTAATTAGAGTCTGACATTGTGAATGTTTTCTAAGCTGTCATCTATTGACATGTATATAACTAATAATGTTTTATGTATGTGTGTGTGACAAATATTACTTAAATGTAATTCATTTCATTTTGGATAATAAAAATAAATAATTTTTTTCTATGAAGTAAAATAATGACTGCAAAATTGTATAGAAAGGAGGAGGAAAAAAAAAAGTGAGGAAAAGAAGGTTAGTTTAGAGAAATAAAGTGCAAATGGTAGCACCATGGTCCGGTTATTTATTGTATGTGTTTCAGGTAAGCTTTGATTGTCGTCATCCAGACAATTTTAGATGCTGGATTTTAACCATGTTTGGCTACAATAGTCAAAATTATCCAAAATTAAATAGGAATATTTATCACCAAATAAACACAAAACCCTTTTTTTTTTTTTTTTTCTAATGGGCCATCATTATGTATCAAATGGCACGTAGCAAGTTCAAGTGATACAAGAATCAAGATGCATTTGGCCAATTTAAGTGTACCTTATTTCAAGTAAGGAAGGAATGAGTATAGGAAACACAATGCAAAATTTAAAGAGAGATTGAGTTATGTGATTACTCTAATGGCACAGTCATGGAAATGGAGGCGGATGATGGCAGGGGCCAATGTGGGGTCCTTCTTAACCCAAGCAGCAACCTTTCGTGAAATGATGCCTTCAGCATCCGGGCATGTTGTCTGATAGTGACCAATGGACAGCAAGGCCTCCGGGGGTAAGGACTTGAATGATTTCTTGAGCACTGTTCCTTGTGTTGAAAGACCATAAATGGTGCTCAGCTCCAAAGTGACCAAAAGAAGGAAAAGGTAGTGGAGCCTCATGTTTCATTAGCTGCTAGCTAGCACCGCCAGATTGTGTTGGTAAGTTTGATGCATTAATGGGAGAGAGTGGTGCACGTATTTAAGGTAGAGATTGATGAAAACGTGGTAGGCACTCTCTTGGCTTTAAGGTTGACGTGCCAACGCGTTGATACGGCCCTTGGTGCTATTACTAATTTTTCTAGTCTATACCAGGGGTTTTACTTGGTGCAGAACTTAGCAGACATTATTAAAGTCAACCCATGTACATGTTACATTTAAGTTAGAATTTGTACATTTTATAATTTGATGGATAGAAATATAGTTACAGAATTCTCTTAATCACCCTACCTACCCCATACTGAATTTACCGTATCAGGTATCATGTACCGGGTTCTCTTTAAAGAAAGTGTTGTAATAATGATGTAAAAATGACGAATCGGATACCTATACAAACCATTACTTGTACCACGCATACCTGGTAATTATGGGTAGAAATTTGAGAAAGTCTTGTGCCCAAATTGTGGATTATGATAGATCCAAAAGGGATTTTTTTTTTTTTTTTTCAGTTCTTAGTAGTTAATATGTACTTTAGGTGAGTGTCCAACATGTTGAAGTAAAAATTAAATTAGTTCAGACATTGTGGGTTTGTCTGTTAGCGTAATGTCCAAGATCTTGATTTAATTTAACATATATAGTTAGTTTATGGTGAACGTAAAGATCACCAACGAATCAATAGGAAAACATAAATGTACTTTACATTTTCTTGTAGTGGTTATGGTTTTACAACACTCGAAGAAACTTGCAAAAACAGACTAAAAAACGAATAATGTAACTTGATGGCAAATGGCCAATGTCAAATAAAAAAAATATATATATGTTTCTTTAAAAACCCATAAGCTGTGGCACAAGTGGCTAGTAGTTTGAGCCCTTTAAGCATATGACAAAGGTTCAATTCCTGGCTATGTGAATAGAGCAGCACCTATGAGGAGAAAAGTTTTCCTTTAACTGGTACACTACTTCTTCAGGAGATTAGTCTCATAGTCCCCGACTGTGAAAAACTGAAAATACCTTGCTTTCAACCAAAAATATTTCTTTAAAAAAAAATAGAAGAATATTTTACTTTAGCATGAAAGGTTAGCTCTCTTCGTATTAATATTTTATAGTGCTGTTGAGTGTTGAATGTTTGATGAGTGAGCCCAAATAATTCTTACATTTACAATGCAATCAGCAACAGACAAAGTATCAATGAAGTCGCCAAATTTAGAATGAGACAGACATATTTGTGTATAATTATAAGACACAACTACATGTTTCAATCAAGAAGATTTTGGTGATAAATCATAATAACAGTGATTTCAAGGAAAAAATAAACATTTTATACACTAGAACAGTGATTTCATCCCTGCATTCAATTCAACAGGAAGAAGGATTTATTAATTAGCACGTAGCCGGGGCTATTCTTTAGGCACAAGTAAGCATGCAGCTAATTATTAAAAAAGATGAAGAAGAAGTAGAAACAAATGAACCAAGGCCTGCAATCACTATAATAAGTTGATTACATTATAAAAAACAGAAATAGATATCTGATTTCAACAAACTAACAGTACCAAAACCAATCCATCCATTCGGGAAGCAACTTCTCTTCTTCCTCTACCTAGACGTTTGTACTTGTAATATACCAAAAACAAGAAATAGATATTG